>JAIUCV010000003.1:62379559-63844796 GCA_026724425.1 Erythrophleum ivorense
AATTTTTTTAATATAAAACATCATTTTTTTATATTTGATAGTTGTAATATTATTTTTATTCTATGTGCTATATCATTTAAAGTAAAAGATCAAATTTAAAATAAATATAAAATTTTAACTATCCAGATTAAATCAGAAAGACCGAAATAGAATGCACTCTGCGCACTGGATTATTCGCTTCTCACATTCTGTAGAGAATCAAAACGCGTATGGCCCTATTTAATTTAATTCTATGAAACAATTTTTTTGTTTTTAAGAATAGAAAAATAAAAAAATTTATTTGATAATATGTTTTTAATAAAATATTTTACAAAATAAAAAAATAAAATTTTATTTTTAAAATTAAAAAACTTAGAACATTTAAAAAATATTTTATAATTTTTATTTTATAGAATCTAATAAAAAATAAAAAATAATTATTTTTTAAAATAATGATTTAAACAAATTTTTTAATTTTTTAATTCTTAAAAATTTATTCTTAACAACGTATATTTTAAAAACATTAAAACAAAAATAATTTTAAACGGGCTTATATCTCTTCTCCCAATAAAAAAATACAAAAATCCAAATCAAGAGTTACATATGAAAGCAGAAAGGCCTAATTTCCAGAGGCGTGCGATGGAGAATGAGGAATGGAACATTGGTGAATTTATTCACTGGCAAGTAGATTGATACTACGAGTTACGTAATTCTAGAGTCTTCTTCATGTGGGATTTGAAAGAGTGGTTCCCTCAAAACTTTAGTAAAGATATCGGTGGTGGACTTGATACACATGATAATCAGCTCGTGCAGAATATCATTGCTTTGACCAAAAGTGATTGGTGTGGGAGGATCACTCATATTTTTCGCCAACCAAATATACGTGGAAGCTGTGGAATGAAATACTGAGCTTCTAACAGTGTGATGCTTCTGGGTATACCATATCGATGTAAGGAGTAATCTTTCGTTTTGCTTTTTTTTTTTTTTTTCTTGTTGGGTCTTTGACTCTGTTTCCTTCACCAAAAAAATTAGGAAGGGTCCAAGTTACCATTTTGGCTTCGGACACGCATCGGTAAAGACGCAATTTGGTTACGGTCAAAAAATCCAGACAATACTTATTATAGTTTTTACGGTTCACTGGCGGAGAACGAATCAATGATTAGAATCCGTTATTGATTATGTTATGGATCGTCAGCCGTCGTCACCATGTCATTCTCTCGCCACAGCCGAAAAATTTCCAAGGTTCATGTCACTTCTCGTTTTCTGGGGTGTTTCAGAGCTTCAATTTCCACTTACCCAGGAAAAGATTTGGCCAAAATACCGAATTGGACTTTGATTTCAAACAATGGGAGTTTAAATCTCCAAAAATTGAGGCCAAGGGGCTCGGAAGTAGTGCGTAAGTGCAATGTGGAGATAATGAACCTGGGTGGGCGAGGCAGAGTTAAGGAAGCAAGGAAGCTGTTTGACGAAATGACTCACCGAGATGATATTTCTTATAACTCCATGATCACGGTATACTTGAAGAACAATGATCTATCTAGAGCTGAAGTGTTATTTAAGACGATGCCAGAACGAAACATTATT
This sequence comes from Erythrophleum ivorense, assembly GCA_026724425.1. Classification (NCBI taxonomy): domain Eukaryota; kingdom Viridiplantae; phylum Streptophyta; class Magnoliopsida; order Fabales; family Fabaceae; genus Erythrophleum; species Erythrophleum ivorense. Next base: position 62,381,123 of record JAIUCV010000003.1, read on the forward strand.
GTTGAATCCGCAATGATTAATGGATATGTCAAAGCTGGTCGTTTAGATGATGCTCGTCATGTGTTTGACAGTATGACTGAGAAAAATGAGTTTTCTTGGACTAGTTTGATTTCTGGATATTTTAAAAGTGGGAAAATTGAGGAGGGTCGGCGTCTTTTCGATCAAATGCCAGTGAAAAACGTGGTGTCCTGGACTACAATTGTTTTGGGTTATGCTCGAAATGGATTTTTGAATCAAGCTCGCAAGTTCTTCGACCTCATGCCTGAAAAGAATACTATATCTTGGACAGCTATGATCAAGTCATATCTTGAAAATGACCATTTCATTGAGGCGTATAAGCTCTTTCACAAAATGCCTCAGAGAAATCTGTATTCTTGGAACATTATGATTTCAGGTTGTCTAAGTACTAATAGGGTCAACGAAGCTATACAATTGTTTGATTTGATGTCTCATAGGAGTCCTGTTTCGTGGACAACTATGGTTTCAGGTTTGGCACGAAATAAGATGATTAACAATGCAAGGAAATATTTTGATCAGATGCCTGATAAAGATATAGCTGCATGGAATGCAATGATCACTGCGTATGTTGATGAAGGGCTCATGGATGAAGCTCATGACCTTTCCATTTTGATGCCTGAGAAGAATGTTGTGACTTGGAACACTTTGATTGACGGTTACAAGAGAAATGGTAATGAAGGAATAGCCTTACAGTACTTTGCTTTAATGCTAAGATCTGGTTTCAGACCCGATAAAACCACTATGACTAGTGTAGTCACTTCCTCTAATGGCATGCTGGAGCTCATGCAAGCTCATGCACAAGTCACACATCTTGGGTTTGAACATGACACCTCGCTTACTAATGCTTTTATTACTATGTATTCCAAAAGTGGGGATCTTTATTCTGCTAGGCTTGCTTTTGAACAACTAAAGTCAAAAGATGCAGTCTCATGGACCGCAATGATAATCGCCTACTCAAATCATGGACATGGTTACCATGCGTTACAGGCGTTTGCTTGCATGCTGAGATCAGGAGCGACCCCAGATGCAATAACGTTTGTGGGTCTCTTATCTGCCTGTAATCATACTGGTCTTGTGAACAAAGGTAGAAGATTGTTTGACTCCTTCTGAGAGGGATGGAGTTGTTCTTGGGGCATTGCTTGGAGCATGCAAGCTTCATGGGGATGTTAAAATGGCAAATTCCATTGGTGAGAAGCTGTTGGAGCTAGAGCCATCTAGCTCGGGGGGGTATGCACTATTGGCCAATGCATATGCTGCAGAAGGCAAATGGGACGAGTTTGTTCAAGTGAGGAAAAAAATGAAGGAGAGAAATGTAAAGAGAGTTCCTGGATATAGTCAAATAGAAGTGAGAGGCAAGAATCATGTCTTTTTTGTTGGGGATAGATCTCATCCCCAGGTTGAGGAAATTTACGGATTGTTGCTGCAGAATCTTCAACCTTTGATGAGGGAAATGGTTTATACACAAGAGAATCCATTGCTACTGGAATAGTTTCCAAGCATTGAAGACTAACTATAACTTACACATTTCTTTACTCAAATGCGGATCCTTGGTAGCGGGGGTCATGATAAAATAGAACTGAAAAATTATTTGTGCTTTATTTATTGGTTACTGTAAATGCCTAGTTCATTTATTGATCACAGCTGATTGATTAACTGATGTTACCATTAGTGGCTGAATGTTGTGAACAACAATATTGATAATGGTGATGGTTGTAAGAAAACTCAAAGGATGTAAAGATTACAACAGTTAATCGTTTAGGGTATTTTGGGCCTGGAAAAGTGAAGTGAAGGAGTTAAAAAAGTAAAAATATTGCTTACAGTTCAGTTTCAAAGGCCTAATCAAATTCAAATTAGCCAATGATTTCCTCTTCTTTCCTGTTCTAATCATATGACTTTTGAAAGATGCAGGTGTAACTCTTCCATTCTTTATCTTTATTTTGTGGTCCACAAGTGACTTTGAAATCTAACCACCGCATGATTAAGACTATCACAAATGAAGGTGCCAAAATTATTAGAAGATGACCAAACTGTATTAATAACAAGCACCAGAAGCTGGGAAGCACTATACAGATATTAAGAAAAGATTGTTCATGATTAAGAAAGATTATTCATGATTAAGAAAGATTATTCGGATAGAGACGGGAAAATAGGAATAAGATTGGACAGATAAGATCGTAGTACATAATCTGAACTCAACCCCTTTTGGAACTGGATTTGACTTAGTCAAATTTCAACATGTGCAAGCAATTGGTCACAGTTTCACTTTGTAGGCTAGCAAGCAACAAGCTTTCCCCTTTACCTTCTTTTCATGTGCAAGAGAGGTTCATTGATGATAGCTTTCCCATGTCAGTCACAAAAAGTGAGATTCTTAAGCTTTCAATACTGTCAACAGTTTCCTTTAGTGCAATTGTCGTTTTCAAACTCTACTGGTGTCGTTTGCTTTGAAGAAGACCATCTAATTTTGATAACCCCTCTTGCACAACTTCTAGTGGGTAAACCAGAATCTGCATTGAAAGTAGTATGGTTATGTTTTGTTTTTTTTACCCAGAAAAGTCATTGATTATAGACACTGAATTAGAGATTTTTGAAATCTTGTTATTTGTTATCTTCTTTTTGTCTTGCTTGGAACATGTCACGGGAGGCATTGCCAGCTTAACAACCCAAATACATTATGGACACAGAAGAAACTGATAATTGTTTGAAAATGAACATAGGATAGCTAAATTCATGGAACATGTTGATGCTGATGACAAATCATTTGTACGAGTTTAATCTATTTTAAAAGTGTATTAGCTGACTCCATCAATTATGCCTAGTCTGGAGACGATGGTGACCCAACCCACCTAAATTGTTATGACTTTTGTAATTCATGAAGTGCAGATACTTCGAAGAAAGAATTTGTCGTGTTTTGTGTTTGTCACTGTTTATGCTTATTATCGTATAACCATGAGTTTTCAAGTGCTGTGTTGGATTTTAATGTTTATTAGAGTTTAGATTCTCAGTAGTCACAAATTAATTGCATATAATATAATTAAAAAAAGATTAAAAAAAATGAATGTAAAGAGCAGTCTTATATACATTTTTACTTCTTTAAATCACTTTCTTTTCGACTATATGATTATATGACTGTAAAAAATTTAATTTTTATTTATTGGTTGTTGCATATGAATTTAGATACTATTGCCCGTTTATCTTACTTTTTAAGGGATGCTTATGGTTTTTATCCAACAAAAAAAAATGTAATGTAATTTGGGGCCCTCTGCTTTTTAGGTAGAAGAGTTTGGGACAACTAAAAGAGAATAAGAAGAAAAAAGAAAGTATGAAAAAAGAGCGAGAGCATTTTATGATCTCATATACCACTTTCATTGTGGTTCAATCATCAACGGAGCAATGTACCCTTTTTCAGATCAAAGACGTGGAAAAGAAAGCAGCATGCCTACAAAAGCACCTGTGAAGCTAGTCATTGTGGAATAATCTCTTCTTCTTTTTTCAATTTCTTTTTCTTTTTTGGTTCACAATATGCTTTACAAGGTAAGGTAGATTTTGCCTTGTTTCTTGTTACAATAAAATTTAAAATATACAAGTTCAAATGTACTATTAAATGATATATTTTGTGGTATAATTTAGGAGTCCATATCCTATGCAGTAAAGGCATAACACATTTTGCTGGGCCTTCAAACAGGAGACTCGTCTCTCTTTTTTTTTTAATATCCTGTATTATAATAGCATGATATTGTCACAGTAATTTTTTTTTCATATTTTAAAAATTTCTAGTTCAAATTCAAATAATAAGAGGAGGCCTTGATTAAATTTATGAGCCAATTCCACACAATTTCTTGATATCTAAAGTCTAGACAAATAAGTATCAAACTATCAAGTTGAGAATTTAGAAATGAATTTTATATTATTATAAATTAATCCAAAATTTCCCCCACCAATAAGAACTCCATTTAATCCGAAATTGATATATATATATATATATATATAAGGATTTATTAGCAAAAGAAAAAGAATAAAGGAAAATAATATAGTGGGGTAACCCACATAGCTCTTCAGTTCAATGAAATAAGTGGAATACAACCCAATGGAGAGAAACATTTTGGCGCCAACTCACTAGGAAAACTTTCGAGTAAATTTGATATATAAAATTTAAATAAATTAAATTAAATTATACATAAATAAACATATTAAACATATATATTTATTTAATAAAGCACACCTTTAATATACTTATACACTCATTATGATTAATTTGACTTATCAATTTTTAAAAATAAATTTAGATAAAAAAATTTACCATCTTATGATCTCCTTGCTTTATGTTAGCTTTATCCATTGCAGATAAAAATGCTCTTTAAGCCTTTCAAATTTAAACCTAACGGTCATTTCCCCTCACCTAGGGAACCCTTTTGACCCTTTTTCCCCCTCCCTTTCTTAATTTTCAATCTTGCTAGCTAGCCATATTTATGTTTCATTCATTAGTCAATAAATTATGCTTGACTCTTAAAAAAAACAATTTCTGTTGGCTCAGTATAGAAATTGAAATTTTTGGGAAAATGTGAAAGTCAATGTTATAAAAATTTTATAATTATTGCCTCCATAACATAGACACTGTTTCAACAACTGGTTCTCAATTTTATAATGATATTAATAAGAGTATATTAACTAAAACAAATCTAATACTTTTTTATTTCAAAATTATTATTCAATTCGCCTGACATTCATATATATTGCAAAAAAAAATTTACTTCATTATTTCCTATTAGCAAAATTAGTTTTTTACATAATATTATAATTTTATTTTTAATATGACAAAAAAGACAAGTAAACAATACTATGTTATAAAAAACATATATTGTGTAGAAAGTTAATTTTATTAACAAAACATAAATTTAAAAATTTTTAATATATATTAACTATCAAAAACTTTAAATAATATTTTTAAAATAAAAAATATCAAATATAGTTTAATTAAATCTCGAGATTTATTTTAATAATAATCTATATTTATACTGAGCTAATCCAACATAATTTTCTTCCATTATAGATGGCAATTTCCAAATGAATAATATTAATAAGAGTAAATAACTAAAACACATCTAATACCATTTTATTTTATTTTAGAATTATCATAACATTGAATGTGCAGTGCGATCATTTTTTTAAACTTATTTTTGGTCAATAAAATTAATTTTCTGTAAAACATGATATTATAATTTATCTTAATAGGACAGAAAAATATATAAGTAATTTTATTTTTAAAAAAGCATATATGATCCAGAAAAATAACTTCATTAATAAAAAATAAATTAAAAATTTTAATATAGATCAAATATTAAGAAAAAGCTAAACAATAATTTTAAAATAAAAAGTATTAAACATATGGAAGCTCAGTGGTACAACGATATCATTATTAATTTCACCTCTACATTATCATCATGTTTCATTAGAACTGAGAGTCCGTTTGATAGTATTGAAAATACGACTAAGGAAAAGGAAATGCAATAGTAAAGCTTAACTAGCTTATTTAGCATGCAACGGCCCTAGATCCTGTGACCATCTCATGGATGCATGCAGTATATGTATCCATCTAGAATGTTTAGATGTAATTTGGATAGTTTAAATTATATTTTTGTTTAAATTTTAATTTTTTTAATTTGATAAGATGAAAAATGTAAAATAAAACAAATTTTATAACTAATAAGTATTAAAAAAATGATGTTTTGTATCAATTTTTTTATATAAAATATGGACTATTTAAATTTAATTTAAATAATCTAAATTGAGATGCATACTGATGCACAAATGATTTAGGTTCATATGAAATAATTAACTTGTTTTAATAAAATAATTTTTAATAGTTCAATGAAATTTGACTTCCATGAATGAAATCTCAATTTTTGCTTTGAAAATCAATTGGAAGTGACCATTTTATCCCTCAACACCATTAATATATTATTTTATTATTATTTTTATCTTGAGGCATCTTAGTGTTTTTTCTCATCACTTTTTTCTACTTCTATATTATTTTTATTTAACCAAATATATAAATAAAATGATATTTCCATTCACTTTCAAATATACTAAATGTTATTTTGAGTCATAAAATTATTTTCACTTCCAATTCTTATTCTCATTTTAATTTCTATAAAAATCATTACTCCATACTAAAAGGCCCTAATAGCATACCTTCTAGATTTTGGAGTTAAATAAATAAGTAATTGGACAAATCATATCACACAAGTTAAGAAATTGAGTTTATTAATGTACTAAGTAATAATTTTTTATTATATTAGTTGACTTTAAAATGACTTAATAACATCTAACTAATAATAATAATTAGCACTTATTAATGATAACAAAACACTTCAAGAAATTAGTTACCAATATATAAGAAATCAATGAGGTGTTAATATTTACACATTGTCATCATTAATAGATACAAGTTATTAGTACATTTAAAAACTATTACCAATACAATAAAAAATTGAAACTAAATATACCAATTCACTTAATTTCTTAGTGTACATATGAAATTGCAACAAGAAATTATTATTGTTCTCTTAAAAACTAAAAGATGTGTATAGCCAACCACATAGGATGATGTTTAAACAGAAGTGGCAGAATACCTTTTGAACGAAAATGTGAAGAAGGAAAAAAAAAAAGAGAATTATTAAAAAAAAAAATTAGAGTGGTTCATAGTCCAAGTAGAGAGGGGTTTCGCCATTATTGTAAACAACCAATTGTTGTGAATAAGGTATAGTGGGTTGGTCCCATAATATCATTGCCTTTGAAAAGGACCACCTTGTTGCTTTCTCTTTCTTCTCTCCTTTCATGCTCATTCATCTATCAATTTCAACAATCATTTCTCTTTTATTTTTTCTTTTTACATACTTATTTGTATTTCCATGTAATATTTTATCATTGTTGAATAATAATTAAAAAAAAGTATAATAACCTTGAGGATGGTAGGGCCCTTTCTTCTTATTTTTTTAATTTCACAATTAGTTTTCCCTTTACTTTATGTTAGATTATTCTAGCTCTTTTCTCTCTTTGAAAACAAATTCACACCATAATAACACAAATTAATAATTTTATATTGACTAAATATATATTTAATACTTATTATATTATATAAGTAATATATTTAAACAAAATTTTAATTGTTATTTATCTTTTATTGCAAAGAAAATAGACATAATACATCTTTTAATTTAAAAAAATATATTTTTAAAATAGATGAGAGTGATATATAATTTAAATATTTTTCAAGTGGAGAAAAATTATTTATAAATATAGTAAATATATATTTTGCTATAATACTTAGATTAATGTATAGCCACTTACTAGTTTTGAAAGATTAATGCATATAGAGGAATAAGTTTAAAAAATTAAAATCTTAACTCATATATCTTTTAAAGACTAAATCATATACTTATTTAAAGGAATGCGTAAAATATAAATTAAAAAAAATTGTAATTTCATGACAAGGGATAAGCGAGCGTAATAAATTAGAGTAAATTACTGAAATTTCTTTTGAGTTTTATTAAAATTATACAAATTTTTTTTATTTTTAAAATATACAAAAATATCTATTGAAACAAAAAAATTATTTTATATTTTACTTTCATTTTAATTTTTTATAAAAAAATTTTGATTAATATAAATATATTTTTTAAATAAAATTTTATATGAATAGTATTTTACTCAAAATATTTAAAAATAAAAATAAAATATAGGATAATATTTTATTTCAAAAAAATTTATGCATTTTTTAAAATTAAAGATAATAATATAATTTTAGCAAAATTCACAATATCTTTTTATAATTTTGTTCTGTATTAGGAGCAACTTTATAAAACTAACGGAAGCGAGGTGTGGAGAAGTCGGACATTTGCTGAATCTGGCAGAGCGCTTTGTCTGCCTCTCTCTCTTTCTCTCTCTCTGTCTCTCTCTCCCTCTCTCTCCTCCTCTGCTTCTTTTTGGTGATCTCTGCATCACAATCCGCTGAGGCGTAGTAACTACTAAACATTATAAGCTGAGACAGAGAGAGAGATAATACAATGGGAGAAGGAGGAAGAAGAGGCGGAAGAGGAACATCCAAGCTCAGAGAGGCAGCAAGGAAGGTGGTTCTAGCAGCAACATCCGCATGTGGCTCCTTCTCCAGGAGAAAACCTCTCATCGATCCACTCCCCGTATATATCTATCTATCTTTCTCGCTTTCTTCTTCTTCTTCTTACTTTATGTTGTTTTTTTTTTTAATTTCCACGACAATGGGTTTCTCTGCTAGTCCTTCTCATCATTGAACATTTTTTGCGTTTTGAAATAGCTGAAACCTTAAAGCTTGATTTTCTTTTCGAAAAAGTACTGCGAATTGCTCTTCTATTTTCCTATAGTTGGTGGTCGATAAATGACCCTCTTTATATCTAATCATTTCTCTCTTTCAAATGTTGTTCCTAATAATGCTTGTTGCTCCATCTGTTCTTGTAATTCCTCTTTCTCAATTGCCGTTCTCCAACTTAATTTTCTATTTTTCTGGTAGTAGGTTACTTGGACCAACTAGGATTTATTCCATTTTTTGCCCAGAACAGTGGGTTTCTCTGTAGTTCTTACTGTTGAAGATGTTTCACATTTTGGAATAGCTGAAACGGGAAAGCTTGATTTCCTTCTCAGAAAAGAACTGCGAATTGCTCTGCCATTTTTCAGAATCGGTGGTTAATAATGATCCTCTTTGTAGCTATTCTCTCTCCTCTTAAGTATTCAATGGAATTACGAATGACAATGTAGGAATGGAAAATGTTCTTTCCTAGTTCCTACTAATGCTTATAGGTCAATATGTTCTTGTAATTCCTCTTTCTCAGTGGCTTTTTTTCCAAATGAATACCTACTTTTTTGAAAGAGAGTTACATGGACCAAACGTGAATGAATTCCATTTGTTTGGAGAACCATGGGTTTCTCTGTAGCTCCCACTGTTGAAGAAGTTCTGCATTTTGATACAGCTGAAAGCATGATTTTCTTTTTCAGAAGCAACTGCAAATTTCTTCTTCCATTTTTCAGAATTGCTGATTAATAAATGACATTCTTTATATTTATTCTCTCTCCTTTTCCTCTGTTGAAAAAATTCGATAAAGAATGTTAATATAAGAATTGAGGATGTTCCTTCTTTCTTAGGTTTTGCTGGTCCATGTGTTCTTATAATTCCTCTTTCTGAATTGCCTTCGCCAAACTTAATTTCAACTTTTCTGATAGAGGGTTACTCTAGGAATTATTGTAATTAGTCGTTTTCAACATGATTTTCCAATTTTTCTGAGGTTATTTGGTAATTTCAGTATTCTTCACGTGGGAAATAAAATTATGAGGATGTTAAGAATAGAATTTGACAGTTTTTGCTTTTGTGCATGTTTGCAGATCTCTCATTCTTCATCTGTATCTCCATCAACAACACAGAATTCCTCAGGGGAGGTAGCTGAAGAAGCAGATTGTAGAATCACCGCCAAGAACAACAACAGTGAGATTCCTAATAAGGTAATTTGTCTTGCACTTCCTTGAATCAACCCAACACAAATTTTTTTTATTGGTAAATAAATTATGATTAACACTCTACAGAGGTAAACTGGTGATATTATAAAAAAATTTCATCTTTTTTCCTGAAGTTCAGGATTAAAGACGGTCATCGACTGAAATCCACTGCGTTTATGTCGAAGGTTTCTGCCGTTTTCACATTTTTCTGCTTCATTCTTTCTTGGGTTTTGTGTTTTTGCATTCTAGAACTACTTTAAAATCACAATCCAATGGTCTCAAGATTTGTTCTTTCCAAAGGCTCTGTTTTTCCTTCTTAGTTTTGCTTTTTCTTTTTCCTTTTTTTTTTCTTTTTTTATTGCAATGCTTAATTTTGCTTTTGAATCGCCCTTTCGTAATATATATATATATATATATATTTTTTTTTTTATAAATTCTTCTCACCCTGTGATTTGGCAGCACAGCGGTAAAGCATTTATTTAAGTTCCGAAATTTTATTTGGAACACCAAACGTACTGAGTGAAGAATTTTTGCATGTGAAGGCCTCTGCACCTCGCGCATTAGTGAAGCCAAGAATTAGTTCCTTAAAAATGTTGACCCCACTTTGGGAAGTTTCGCCTGCTCCAAAGTTACATTTTTTAGAGAATCTTAAGCAAATTCTTTTCATAAGAAATAGATAAAGCAAGTTAATTATAAATAAATATATAAATATATTAAATGAGTGTCCCTGAAAGAAATATGCTTGATATATTTATATGTTTCTTTAAGATCAACTTATTCTAGTTATCTTTTATAAACCAAATTAATGAATCAATTTTAAATATATTAGAGGGAGTGGACTTTTCTGATGGACACAATCTATTGCCATTTGAGCGTCAAATCTCAGAAATTTTTAGTCACAAAAAAGTTTTACTGTATCTGACCCTACTTCTATCAAGCGATAAACAGTGCGACAAGTTTTATGAAATTATGCGTTAGTATATGTTTTCATAAATAGCTCAAATTCAATGTATGTGTTCCCATCTCCATCTGGTTTTTAGCTCAACCTTGTCAGCAACCTATTGTAACTAGAAATCGCATTTTCTCTCATTAAAAAGTTTCTCTTCTTACACAGTATATGTTCAATGATTTGGGCTGTTTGTTCTAGGTATCATTGCTTTTCAAGTGAAGTGTGATATGACCTTGAAACTATAGGAGTCAAAAAAATTCTCAGATAGATAAGCCAATCATAAATAAATATAATTATGTTGGATATATTTTTTAATAAGACTTGTTGCTGACATACTTATGTCACTATCTTTATTGATCTGGTTTTCATATATTTGATAAACCGAGTCTTTTTAAGAATTTCTTAAGGGGGCCATTTTTTTTTTTCATTAGACATGTGTACACACGAAATATTCCATATATCTATAAACCTACAAGTTCCCAAACAAAGAATCTTCAGTTGTTTTGGAGCAAAATTACATTCCAGAATTAAATCTCAGTCTGTACTCACGTTGTAACACTACTTTTTCTCAGTCGTTTATGCGTGTGTTTTCCCGCATAGGCTGTTATGTTGACTCCTTCACTTGCTTGTTTTGTTTACACTATTTGCAGAATCTCTGTGCAATATGTTTAGATCCTTTGAGTTACACCAGCAAGGGCAGCAGTCCAGGCCAAGCCATATTCACTGCTCAGTGCTCTCACACTTTCCATTTTGCCTGCATTTCTTCCAATGTCCGCCATGGTAGTGTCACTTGCCCCATTTGCCGTGCCTACTGGACCCAGCTCCCTCGCAACCTGAACAACACCCTCTACAATTCTTTCACTTCTTGTAACCAAAGCGATCCCATCCTGCGAATCCTCGATGATTCCATTGCTACCTTCCGTGTTCATCGCCACTCACTTCTTCGCGCTGTTCGCTATGATGACGACGACCCTGTTGAGCCTGATACCATGCCTGAGAGTCCCAAGTTGTGTTTCTCTCTAGCACCTATTCCACATAGTGGTGCACCACCAGCTAACTTCCATCCAGCTTTGCTAGTGTCTAAAAATGCCTCAAGCCCATGCCATCCCTCCCTTCATCCTTTAACCTGCAGCTCCTCATCACTCTCACATTCTCCACCTTATGTTATCTATCCCTCCTCAAATAGAGCTTATCTCTCTGTAGAACTGGCTCATGAAAGAGCAACTGACTTGGTCTTAGTGGCTAGCCCCAATGGACCACACCTAAGGCTTCTTAAACAATCAATGGCTCTGGTAGTTTTCTCCCTCAGACACATAGATCGCTTGGCCATAGTCACATATTGCTCGGCTGCAGCTCGTGTCTTTCCCTTAAGGCGGATGACATCTTATGGCAAACGCACTGCCCTTCAAGTTATTGACCGTCTCTTTTATATGGGGCAAGCCGATCCAGCTGAGGGGTTGAAGAAAGGAATCAAAATACTCGAAGATCGCATGCACAAGAACCCGGAATCCTGCATTCTGCATTTGTCTGATAACCCTACAAGGCCATACCATGCTATTAGCATGGAGCTGCCATCAACCCCCATTCATCGCTTTCATGTCGGATTTGGCTATGGAGCTTCAAATGGATTTGTGATAAACGAGTTTGAGGAGTTCTTGGCGAAGGTGCTGGGAGGGATTGTGAGGGAAATACAGTTGAGAATATGTGGGGCTGGGGAGGAACTTGGCAGTGGGAGGGTCATAAGAATTGGAGAGCTAAGAGGTGGAGAAGAAAGAAGAGTTTTGCTAGACATGGGTGAGTGCTCACATGTGTATGTGGAATATAGCTACATTGAAGGTGAGATTGATGAGTGTGTTAGAAGAACAGGGGAAATTGTTGTGGGCATTGGAGACCATGATAAAGGTGGTGTTATAGAGGCTGATGTGGTGGAGACAGAGATGAATATGAACCCAGTTGGGAGGACTAGCTGTGTTGAAAGCTGGGATTTTCATGACCCTTATATGGCTAGAAGGTGGGCCAAGCATTTGCATGGTTATAGACTTTGAAAATGCACAATTCGGTCCCTGAGAAATATCCACGTTAACGCTTTAGTCCCTGAATACTTTTGCACAAATCGGACGATACAAGTTTGTGACTCACCGTATATTAGTCCTCCGTTAATCAGGTACGGTTACTTTTTACGGACATGCTGACATAGCACGTCAAGTAATTGCGTGGGCTTACATGCTGGATCAATATCAACACCAGTGGAAGGACTACCTATGTATGGCTAGAAGATGGGCCAGGCATTTAAGCGCATGGTTATAGACTTCGAAAATGTAAGGTTATGTAGACTAATCCACTTCTGGCTATTGTTGTCTTCAGCCATTTCCCCTCCTTTTAGTCCTAGATTCAGTTAGGGTGTAATCATATAGAGCTGGAAAAGATACACAATACACAATGTAATTTGTTAGGAAAATTTAGTGTTATCCATGAAGGTTAAATTTTATTTGACTGGTTCTTGAACCAATTTCTGTCGCAAGCTTCTTTCCTTATTATTTAAAGTAAATTATACAATTGTTTTTTGAATTTTACTGAAATTATAAAAATTTTCTTTTATTTTAAATATATATATAAACTCCCTTTTAAATAATATTTTATTTTACAATTTAGTCTAATGTTAAATTTTTTTAATCAAAATATCTTTTATTTAAATTTTTTTAAGTTTTAGAAAATATGCATTTAAACTAATGGAGGACATTTTCATTAAAAAATTTACTCAGGGGTTGATGTTTTACAATATTGTACGGAATGTAATAAAAGAAAGAATAACACATGAATAAGGGCAGATATAGGATTTACTTTCTGTTTTTTTAACTTATTTTTTCTTTTTTCTTTTTTTTTTAATTTCTATCCAACTATATATTATGCATTTATTTACTAAATACTGAGATTCAAATTTGCAAGTCCACATCCTTATTTCTCTTGGACTGTGATCCTTTGCAAGGAAAATTCAAACGTTGCCTTTGTAATATTTCTCAGATTATTTTTTTTTTAAACTCTGCCCCTCTTCACAAAACCTCACTGCAGAGGCAATGTTCGATATTCTCACTGTAGAAGATCATGGTCCATTTCTTTCTCTCTCTCTTGAACTGTGCAAGCTGCAGTTCTTACGAAAAATCCAAATTATGTCTTTTCTTGGCAGGCACAAAGTCCCCGCGACTTTGTACTGGAATGATATTATAAAGAAAATTTAGTAACATCAAATTTAACAAGATCATGTTTTAATTTTCTGGTTCAGTCTCTCTCCATTTTTTTAGAATAATAAGGAATTTAATTTTTTTTATTTCTCATATATACCCCTTAACTTCTTATAGAAGGTAAATGATCTGCACTTTTGAATCACATTCCAGCCCTGTATCGCCCTTTATTACACCAATTCTAAACAGAGTTCAAGGTCACACACAGATAGGGGATAGTTAATATTTGGACAAGATGTTATACATAAGATGTGGGCACTTTTTTAAACAAAGCAACACATCATTGATTGCTTTTGACAAAACTTTCACGTATCATAATTTTAGTGGAAAGCCTTATGATACCTAAAACCTTGCACTAATTTGTTTCTTCAATATTTAACTTCCATCCCTAACCAAGGACATGCCCACAAGAAGATGGGGATCGGGTTTAAAACTAACAAATTGCTAATTCTTTGCAGATATATAGCAAGAAAATTGATTAAAAAATGGATAATACAATAGTAAATTACACATGGAACAGGAAGATAATGTCATCAAGTGGTCATACAGCGGTAGCTTTCAGGGAAAGAAAATCTGAAATTTTGTCAATATAGAAGTCTGGTTGTATGGTGTTGTTAGGATTCTGAAGCATTGCCAATGAGGTCACCCCTGACAGGGCAAGAAGAGTTTTGCAGCCGCCATTTTGTCCAAACAAAATATCGGTGTCTAATCTATCCCCAACCATACAAATCTGTGACTTTTGAATGCCAAATCTGTTATTTGGAAAAATCACAACAGGTTCAAGAGAAATTCCTTGAGCGAAATGTCAAGTTTCATTCAACTTGTACGGTAACACAAACACACACACACATATATGCACATATAAACGCACTCCCACATATATACTGCTTTGCGTATTACACACAAAAAGACACAGTAATGTAATATGCAAAAATATACTGAAAAGTATACGAAGGTAAGCTAATATCATCAAATTTGTGTCAAGAACCCTGTCTAGCTCTATATACTTCTCTTGTCAAGATTAAATAGGACAGTCGAATGAAAACAGAAAATGCCAAAATAAGGACATGATCATTTATCGACAAACCTTGGTCAACGGTTAAAAATCTCAACCCCATCCTTCCAAGCATGCATATTCCTTTCTTTTAATAAATATTAGAGATAACAGTGTACAAAATAATGCTCCATCAACCTTGCTAAATCAACATAAAGTATTGCCATAATCCGTATGTTGAGATTTTAACAAATGCGCGTTTGATTTGTAATTGTCCATTATGCTTTACAATCAGCAAACATAAGCCAGAGATTTTAACAAATGCACGTTTGATTTGTAATTGTCCATTATCCTTTACAATTAGCAAACATAAGCCAATGGAACTATTTTCTAACTCCTAACAACAAAGGTTTTTAAAGTATTTGCCATTGCACACACAAAATTACCAAGACATATGGTTGAACATTAATACAGTAACACCTGGCTTGTTCACCGAAAAGTAACACAGAAAGATGGATTTGAGCAAAAAAATAATATGGCAAAAAGTATTATCTCAAATAAGTTCAAAATCAACATGCATTTTCTTTTTTTAAATTTTATTGAGTTGACTCAATGGTTTCGATGAGTTGACTTGCTAATTTAAATAAGTTAACTGCAAAATTTTCAACTAATAACATATAAATTTAATTTAGTATAAGAGAAAAGAAAAGAAATAAAATGCAATAATAAATGAAAAAAAATATTATATAATATTTGATATTATATTACATTAATATAAAAAATACACAAACAATTATAACAAATGGCTCTTAGTGCTATGGCGAGGACTTCTTCTTTTGCACCATGGTTATTGTTGTCTTAATTCTTTTAGTTCTTATTGTTCTTATACCATGGGTTAAGAATTTAAATCTAAGGACAGAGACTGAATTAAAGGAATCAACTTATAAGCATTATAAACTCTGGTTGGACAATCCTACAGGCTTAAAGGAGCGACTGGTATACGTAACGCTAAATTCAGATATATCAAACAAAAGTTTTGTGAATGATTCGAATGTGCCAAATATCTGTTAAGGGGTTTTAAAATGAGACAGGGATAAAAAGGAACCTACTTTACCAAAGTCGTTAAATTGGCTAATTGGTATAGAATAAAATGGATTAGTCATGCCAATGTCTTGTTGTATTAGAGTCAGAATTTATGAAGATGCATTAACCATGTCAATGCTAATATCCTGCTGCATCAACCCTTGATGTTGCTACTTATCTCTTCCAACAGTGGGCTATTAGATTGACAGGTAGCCTTAATATCTCTTTCCCAAACAACTTGTCAAAATTTGAGGCCTAGGTAGTTCCAGTGACTACTCAACAAGTTGGAAAAATAATAAAAACTCTTGTTTACTAAGAGTAAGTAATATATTGTTAGAATATTAGCCCAGAATCTAGCAAAAATTTGTAGGTAGAAAGTCTTGCAAGTGCATCTTATAAAATTATGTTGTTAAATTGGCCTAAATAAAAAACAATAAAAAATTAAACATCAACATATAATATTAAGAAAAGGAAGATAACAAAGGTGATAAACTACTAAAAAAATGTATCATAGTAATACTCAATTTTGGATCCATTACTTGGTCCGTTGCTAATACCATTATATGTATTCGAACATGTAATTAAATGACTCCTTAATGACAAGGGGATTAAGCCATAGCATTTCACCATGCATACTATTGCTAAATGAAAATATTATATTTAAATATCTAGTTGGTCTGTATTTTTCCTCGAAACTATAGATCATAAAAGGCATATAATATGATTGACTCTTGAGAGATTAGCTAGTGACAACCAAATTGGCATAGGACACTATCTAAATGGTGTCATTCTAAGATGTGAAAGTATACAAATAGGACTGATACAATCCAAATATTCAAAAAAGTCAAATAGTATTATGGAATTTGATTGCATACGCTCTGTGGCTAGTACGAGCACCAAACAATCTATAGGCAACATGTAATGAAATAGTAAATTATTACAAAATGGTTAAAAAATGATACATATCAGAAGTCAGAATTAGTAACACACTTCATCATCCTTTATTGCATCTAGCAAAGTTTTATCCTATCATAGGGCTCTAATATTCAGGTAAGAAGGTCATCCAATGTTCTTCCATCCATTACAATGAGCAAGCATATTTGATAAAATAATAAAAAATACATAAAGTCAACATAGATGTAATAACAAATGTATAAATCTTAACTATATTTCATATTTTGATTGGTAACCCTAACTACACAACTACATCCTCAAAGGGGATCATGCATTCTCCCTAAGTGGCATTAAATGTGTGTGTTTCCGAGTACCACTGCTCCACTAGCATGCTGACAAATGATATATCGTACTCAAATTATACGAATCATGCAATATCATAAAAACTACACTGCCTTAGATAATCAATAGTGGATGACAATGGAAGACCTAAACGATTCTCGTGCAAAACATGTCGTGGGCAAAGGAGTCGGTCGTCCTATGAATAGGTTAAATTACATAGTTGGTGTAATTTAATGAAACAATTAACATCGTTAAACAAATTATGTTACTTAGCCATTCTAAATGGCTTGCAATATATGCTACTTTTGTAGTTAACCTGGTGAAAAAAAAAAGGTCAAAAGAAATGAGTTTATTTGCATTTATGCAAGTAAAATGATTTATAAAAGATCCAATGGGCACATTTTAATACACAATATCCAAATATATAACAGTTAGTACCAATATTACTTTGGGCGAGTTAAATGCAATAGAGTAATGTGTGGACCCTTTAATTGTTAACTTACAATTGAGTATGAAATTTTAACCCAACTAAGTGAATGATGAGCTAGCATCACTCACATCATCCAAGATGGCAAACAGCATATTATGTCCCTTGCCTTTACAGTTGTGGAAGGGGAGACATAATCAACATAGATATAGTTTCTTTTCAATGTGCGCAGGTGAGTGGTATCAGGAATTCAACGCAATCAAACATGCGTTCAATCAAGATAACCTTGCAATACTGACCGTGTTGGCTATTCATTTGGTCATAAGGCTCCTCCACCTCAAATGATGTAGTTTTCTTGTTGAACACCCACACATTTATTTCCATTCTTTTTATAAGGGTCTAAGAATAGACCTAGTTGGCATGTATCTAAGGATTAACCTGCTCAACACTATTAGCTCATCCTCTAATAAGTTTCTTTGGCTATGCTTAATAGAGGAAAAGACCTAACCCATTTGAAGATGTCATTCATGTACTTTGTTAGGTTCATTGTCATGTGGTTATAGCATATTCTCAGGTCCATTTTTCCTTCAAAATTTTTGCAATCCACCTAACTGTCTCCTCATGTATAGTAGTTATTTCAGCCAATTTCTCATCAACATACTAATGCTTATATGCATAATCTATGTAACATGATCAACGACTTTACTATTAGCAACTAATTAACTATGATATATATAATCATTTAGAGAAAAGAAATATACCAATGTTTTTTAACTTCTACTTTAAATATGATAACCTAAAGTTAGCGTTCAAGTTACTTGCTATATGACAAAGACAGAAAATATGATAACTATATGATGACTGCTAACCAATCTGTGGATTATCGAGGGTGGACAAAATTAATGGATATTTATCTAATATCAAACAAATCCCACATTTTCCTAATATCTCTTGCCTACGTAGGTTTTTTTTTTAAATCATGTTCATGTTAATTGTGCCTCCCTTTCCACAACTATAAAGTTAAAGAATATAATATGCCGATCACCATCTTAAATAATGAGAATGATGCCACCACATTGTTCATCTAGTTTGGCCGAAATTCCATGTTTAATTGTAGGTTAACGATTGAGATATTCATATACAAATATATTGCATTTAACTTCTGCAAAGTAATGTCAATGCTAATTATTATATAATTTAATATCATGCATTGAAATATTGCCTCTTAAGTACTTTTATAAATTCTTTTGTTCATATAAATACAAATAAACTCATTTTTTTCTTACTTTTTTTCCCATTAGGTTACTTACAAGAACGACATATATTACAGGTCATCTAAGATTGACAAGTAAGATAATTTTTCTAGTATTGTTAATTATTTCATTAGATTACATTGATTATGTAATTTAACCTTGTTTACAGAATCATCGGCTCTTTTACTTATGACTTGTTTTATATGAGAATCATTTATGTGATCCACAGCTATCCATTATTGATAATCTAAGGAAGTGTGGTATTTGTGACGTTGCACAATTCGAGTAGTTTGAGTATGATACATCACTTGTCATTACGTTAGCGGAGTAGTAATGCTTAGAGATGAACACATTTTACATTACTCAGAAGAGTACACAATCACCCTCATGGGTATAGTTGTGCAATTGAAGCTACCAATCAATATATAAAATATAGTTAAAATTTGCACATTTGTTGTTGTATCTATATTGACTGTATAAATTTCTTATTATTTGTCAAATTTGCTTACTTATTATAATAGATAGGAGAATGTTAGATGTTCTCCTCGTTCGAGTATCAGAGTCCTCTGCCAGTATAGAACTTTACTAGATGTAATGAGACATAACAAAATGTGTTTCCAATTTTGATTTCTAATATACATAGTTTTTTAATTATTTCATAATGACCTACTATTCCACTTCATGTTATTCATAGATTGTTTGGCACCCACATTAGCCATAAAATGTGCTTGAGCTGATTTTTAGGGTACTACTTGACTACTTCGATATTTGGATTGCATCGGCCCCACTTATATACTTTCACATTATAGAGTGGTAATTTGTGTTCTATGCTAATTTGGTCATTGTTAGCTAATCACTCAAAAGTTAGTTAAATTGGACACCCTCTATAATTTATATCTTTGAGGAAAAACCCAAAACTGGATATTCGAATATAACATTTTCATCTAGTAATGGTATAGATAGCGAGACACTATGTCTTAATCTCTTATCATTGAAGAGCCCTTTGATTGCATGCTTGAGTACATGTGATGGTATTGACAATGTACTAAGCTATGAATCTAGAAATTGAGTATTACTATTGGTAATATGGTATATTTTTTAACAGTTTATCACATTTGTTATTATTTTTTTCTTAATATATTATATATTGACATTTAACTTTTTATCTCTTTTTGGTTATGCCAATTTGGTAAGAGACTTTACAAGATATATTTGCAGAACCCTCTACCTACAAATTTCTGTAAAAACATGGGTTAAAACTCTAATAATATATTACTTACTCTCAGTGAATAATGATTCTCACTATTTTTCCACCCTTTTGAACAGACACTGAAATTTTGAAACATCATTCAAGAAAGAGACATTAAAACTACTTGTCAACCCTATAGCCCACTTTTGAAAAAAATAGGCAACAATATCAAGAGCCGGTGTAGTAGGATATTGGCATTGACATGGCTAATGTATCTTCATACATTCCAACTCTAGTGTAGTAGGACATTGGTATGGTCGATTCATCCTATTCGATGCCAGCTAGCTAATTTGGCGACTTTGGTGGAACAAGTTCCTTTTATTACATGTCATCCTCTCCCACGTCTCATTTTGAAACCTTAGTAGATGTTTGGCATTCTCAGATTATTCACAAAGTTTCTGTTCGATACATCTGCATTCAGTACCACGTACGTTGGTTGCTCTTTTGAGCCTGAAGTACCATCATAATTAAGATTTATGATGACATATGAGTTTATACTTCCAATTAAATCCCTATCCTTAAATTTAAATTCTCAACCCACAGTACAACAAAAATTAAAAGAGGAGCAACAACAACCACGATGTAAAAGGAAAAAGTCTTATTATATGGCACTAGAAGTCATTTATTATTGTTATTTGTATATTTTTTTATATTGACGTAATTTAATATCAAATATTATATAATTTTTTATTTATTATTACGTTTTATTTTATTTTTTTCTTTTATATTAAATTAAATGCATATGTCTTTAGTTGAAAATTCTGCAATTTAACTTATCTAAACTAACAAGTTAACTCATTTGAACCATTGAGTCAACTCAATAAAATTATAAAAAAAAACAATGCATGTTGATTTCAAACTAACTCAATCCAAATTTAGCAAAATATTGTCAAATTTGGATTAACTCAATTTGAATTTGGCATAAGTATTATCTATTGAGATAATACTTTTTATTATATTATTTTTTGTTCAAATCCATACTTTTGTATTACTTTTCAATAAATGAGCCCTGCAAAAACATCTATCTGAATTTGGAACGGTTTCAAATTTAACCAAATTTGGAACTCTTGGTTCCAGATTTAATGTCATAAAATTCAAGGCTTGCATTTTTTGACTTTTTCTTTCTTAATCCATGTAAATTCAAATACAATAAATTCGAATTCATCCAATTTATCCCCTTTAGACCAAATAATTTTTTCTTGTATTACTTTTTGGAATTTTTTTTAGTATTACTTTTGAATTAAAAAAAGGTAACAACTAATGGTTGCATTAGCATAGGGATTAGGGAAACCATTTACAAACCGTCTAATATATGTGATGTTCGCTCAATTCAGGTTATTTATGCCATAGATAGTCAATCATGCATCAAGAATATGAAATAGGGAAATAGAAAAGTTTACTCGTTAGCTAAGTAGTCCATCATAAAAGTTGAGGGCTTTCCAACAACTAGTGGCTCCCGTTGAGTAGATCCACTGATAGCACCAACCATAGATCCCCCACCTAAAATCAGTTAGACAACATACTGGTTATTTGAGCATTAGAAAGATAATTAACAATAGAGAAAATAACAAGTAATTACATTTTAGTAATCACCCGCTGAAAATTAACATTGTCTATACTAAAACTCTGAAAGTACTGCTAAACAAGATAAGTTTTAAGATGAAACATAACGAATATTCCATGTAATTGATTTATTTGAACCCTTTTCTATCTTGTAATTTAGCCAGCTTTAGAACCACTTAGTTTGCTATTTGGTTAATATGAATCTAGCTTGATGTCGTAAAAAGGAAAATCCAAAATGTTGCATGATTAAGATTTGCAATAACATCAACAGTAAGAGGGAAGAAGGTTTAACCTGCCCATTCCTGAGCATCTGTGAGATGAGTAACAGCATCTCGATTTGTTGCAATGAAAAGACATCCAGGGTTTTCACGTATACAAAGTGTTCCATACCTTTTATCATGGAGGAAACAGTAGCATTTAATAACTCACAATATTGCACACTATTATAGACTGCATTTTGTCCACAAAAGGGGAAGGGGAAAAAATGTTCTTGTGCATGTATAAGTACAAATATGAAAATGCCTCCCCTTTATATGGGACTTGAATCCATTTACTGTAGTCCTTTAAGACAACTTTTTTTTTTAAACAAAATGTAGTAGCCATGTCTCTAACCTGAGTGCATAAATGTACTTGTTATGTCATATGTGCCTGTGTCAATGTTTGATATCTTACTGGATTTTATAGTAGTTGAGGTATCGATCAAATCCAACAACAACTGCTGCAACCTAATAATGAAGACACCTCTTAGATAGAAATAAGGTAAGATAATGCCCACAAAATGGCTAAAAACAAGCTTTGATAGATCTTAAGTTTGGAAGATCTTAGGTTCTTACATCCTTATCATGCTCCATAAAAAATCCTGGCTTCAGCTCTATCTTTTTCCCACCATCTTCCTGAAGGAACAACACACGTAAAGGAGGATAGAGTATCATATATAGCAATTCCATATTTAATATATGCATCGCATATGACATAACTATCAATGTTCTAATAAAACAAGAATCTCCTATCAAATTCTAAACACACAATTTTAGACTACATTAGGTTTGCACATATTATCTTCAATTGTTGGGAAATGTAACTCCAGACATCAAGCATGCCACGAAATGAGATGAAATTTATGCTTTTTTTTTCTACAATTAAAATATATACTTTATGTTTTATGAGCTTATTTTCCCTCAGATTCACCCATTGGTATTACATAGGTCTTAATGCACTCAAGTTTTATTAGATTTGTAAAGTACCCTGCTATTGTTAAACTCCATTTGAAACTCTTATGCTCGTGCATCAGGTAGTGAAACTATTATATGCCATGCAATCAATCAAACTTGATTTTAAATAATAATAATTATTATTATAATAAAAATAAGAAGAAGAAGAACCAAGTGATCAAACAACTTTGAAAGCAAAAAAAGAAACAACCAGTAAAGATTTTTCATAATGGGACTAATAACATACTGGTCCACCAAGGTACTGATACCCAGCGAGCTCAAGCTCCTTCAAGATGCCATCTTCTCCAATGACATAAACCTAAATCAAACTTAATGATCAATTGTTTGCTTTCAACATCATACATTGGTCCAAAGAATAGTTAAGATTGTGACAGATTTTGTATACAAGCACAACATGAATAAAAAGATGATAATGTTCAGTAATATTGCTCAATAAATATACCACACACAAATATCACAAGCAATAAAAGCAGCATTCAAGATATTATATACATATATGCATATATATAATGTCACAAGTCCATGTTATGCCTTATAGTATTCTTTATTAACAGTAAATAGAATAGGCCCACCGCAGATCTAGTAGTCCAAACATATAAAAGGAGATAAAAGGGAGAGAAGCAAGTAGGAGAACAAGGGAATGCGGGTCCAACAAAACACCCAAAGGTTTATACACGAAAGAAGCAGAAAAGTATTAGAGCAAAAGAAGGAAGAAATGATGAAAAGGTAGGAGGAAGCAGTTAAAAAGTCATTGACAGATGTATATAAGGAAAAAATTGAGAAGGTATTGGGTTAGAAAGCCTTTTGTGGATCTAGTTTTAAGGAGGGAGCCAACCTCTCAAAAGTTGACAAGTATGTTCAGTCCTTGGGTGTTTTTATGTTGTATTTTGTCTAGCTTGAAGTGAGTGTTTGTGTAATGAGATACTTGAGTGAAGTCATTTAGAGTGTGTGTTGTAAGCTCTATCCAAAGAACATACTCCATATTAAATTTAATACCTTTACTTCTTTCTCTGCATTGTGTAAGTTTGATAGGAGGTTCCTATCAAAATACCTCTTCGTTACTCTTCTAACATAAAAAATACATGTACAACTCACTGTTACAACTTTATAGAAGGCATCTGGGTAAAATTAAAAATAAAGGAGATCAATGCAACGAATGGTTTGCTCGAGGATGCAGCAAATTGAGGCAAACAAGTAACTAATCAGTACATTCATGAAGGTGAAATGTGCGGCTCTGTAGGGTGAAATACCCGAAAGTTTCAGTTTTAATTGATTCTGCTTTTTAAGTGAGATGAGCATCTAGCTTTGGCGAATAGTGATTACTGCAAATCAAAACTATAGCTCGTACCTTTTTATCTTTTGGGAAATTAATGGACTTCAAATATGCAGCAGCTGCAAAAGATGATGCAAAAATTTCCTCCTGAAATGATTTAAGAATTAAAGCTTATGACCATCTATCTTTATGCCAATTGAGAAAGTGAAGAATGAAAACTTTGGACTGACCTCACCAACTTTCAGGCCAAGTGTCTCAAACTTCTTTCCATATTGTTTCCTTGACTTTGTAGAGTTGTTGGTAACAAAAACTAATCTTTTGCCCTAATCAAGTTTATCAACAGTTGTAAAATACCCAAATTTAAAATTTTATGCAATTTGAAATTGTTTCAAGAGTGACTTAACATAAATATCAAATATTTACAAATGCAAGTAAGTAATAAACCTTTGATCGAAGCATGTCTAGAGTTTCTGGGACTCCTTCTATTAAGCTATCGCCTTTCCATATAACTCCTGCAAATTACATTTCAGAAAGAAAATGAATGTATAATAAGAAGGAAACATTAATGCATCAATACAAAATTCATTGAGTTGGTGTTGTTAGAATTAGAGAGATGGTCTGATTTGGAAAACTAATTAGTTCAATGCTATTTGAAGAAAAAAAAATGCAAATTTATGCACTTGGATTACAAAGGAAAACTGCCAATTCCTCAAAAGATAATAGAGAATGGCCTTCTTTAATGAGTAGTCTTCCATTAATATGAAAAAGAAGAAACTTATAACAAATATTGTTAGAGGAGGATTTTTTTTTTATCAGTTGTTTGATACCCTAAAAATTATAAATAAAAATAAAAATATTAAAAAAAATAATTTTGTAAATAAAAAAATAACTTTTGTATTCCAATTTTTAAAAAGTGATAAAAATTGAAAAAAATTTTGATATTTTTTACAATAGAATTTATAAATTTATATTTAGTTTCTTTTTCTTTTTTCCATGCTATGGGGAGGACACCTTTGGAAATGTTGTAAATTTCTTTTTGTTGTTCTTTTGGCAATTGGTAAAAGCCCAATTGCTTTTGAGAAACAATTTTATAGGATGTTTTTAAAAACATTTGGTATTGTTGTAAAAATCTAAAATGTTTAAAATAATGTTTTTATTTTAACTAAAATTTAAATATATTCTTATTGTAACCTATCATTACTAAATTTATATTGTTTAGTTGTAGTACATTACATCTTTATCATTAGAATAAAATTATAATATATGTAAAAAATTCTTAAAAAATTTAATTATATGATATTGAGTTGTAAAAATCATACAATTGCCTATAAAAATTATATACTTACAATGTTTCTATTAAAAAATTATACATTAATCATACTTTAATTAGAGAATTAAATAACAAATATATACAAATTGTATATAAGCTTTCTCAATTCACAAGATGTTACTTTCACAAATATTACATACACAAATCTCATATATTTCTTACATTTTTATCGTAAAAAAAAAAAATTCTTTCAATTTAATTTTCTTTTATAATTCTATAGTTGCTAGTTTGATGAGTCATTAACTTTCTTTCTTATATTAATTATTTCAAATTAATATTCAAATAGCTTATCATATAAAGTTCTTTAATTTGTAGTATTGCAATCGAAAAGAAAAAAGGTTATAGGATAGTTATTGTCATTCTACATAACAACTTTTGAAAATTATTCCTAAACACTATCAACCAATTATGCTTTTAAATGAGGTTTATAAAAGATCTTTATTAAACATTATTTGTGCTCTTTCTAAGCAATAACTTTGAAAATCCCCAACATTTTCAAGGAAGCCTAAGCTTACACGCATACATTTGTCATAATTTTAAGTATGTAATCAAATACTTGATATATCATCAACTTTATTTGGCTGAAATAAACATAATTCCTATTCAACTTAAGGACTTGTGCAATTTACTCTTTAAATTCTAAAATTTGACTATCACCTCCTAAACCTACAAATTTGTGCATCTTGTCTATTCCGCTAATTAAATCTGTCCAAAAACCTTACAAAGTACTTTCGAAAGGGATTATATTATATCCTGTCATCTATAAACAAGTGCTTAATCTCTTTCTTTGAATCAATCCAAATCTGTGGAGAATCTAAATATTTAGTCCAACTTAAA
The DNA here is from genome assembly GCA_026724425.1 of Erythrophleum ivorense. Taxonomy (NCBI): domain Eukaryota; kingdom Viridiplantae; phylum Streptophyta; class Magnoliopsida; order Fabales; family Fabaceae; genus Erythrophleum; species Erythrophleum ivorense. The sequence goes on from JAIUCV010000003.1 coordinate 62,407,325, forward strand.
TTTGGGCATATCTGCTTATGAAAAGATGAGGTTGTATGAATATGTGAGTACAAGGGGGATGATAGTAAAGTTTTAGAATTGAAAAGATAAAATGCACAGATTCCTAAATTGAAAGGATTTATGTGTATTTTAACCTTTTTCATTTTGACATTTTAAAATGTTTTGGAGGCATTGATGACTAAAGTGCCTGTTAAGCATTATTTTTAATTTTTGATTATTCTAAAACTTTTTCTTTTCTTTTCAAAATGAGTTTCTAAACAAGCACTGCAATAAAAACTAGAGACAATCGTTGCTATGGTAATATAACCTCATCCTCAGATCTAGAGAAAAAATATTTTTCTATCCCAACTTCATATCCTAAAAGGTAATAAGTTTAATTCCCATCATCTTCCTTGTTAAGGGAGTATGAATCTTTGAACCCTGAGAAATTTCAAAATGAACATTTTTTGCTTTCTAACATTGGGACTTGTCTACATAAAACATATTTATATAAAATCACCCCAAAAAAAATCTCAAAATCATTAATACTATTCATACAGACAATTAGTACAACTTAAGATGTACGTATGATCTTACCATGTGACATGTCTATATAGCTTCTTTTTATTAACTCGCTTTATTATTTAGGAAAATTTTCAATAAAAAGTAATAGCCATGCAGACATGTTTATATCACTATAAGATAAGATTTATGTGCAATTTTTATGTGTTTATAACCATAATTTTTTAAGGGTCGGTTATCTAGTGCATTTGTTAATGAATAGTAAATGAGTTTTCTATCACATAAATAATATAATTTTATTCAAAACAGTTATACTAATTAATGAAAATCATAAAATTAGGCGACTTACAATTTCAAAAGACAAAATTTTCCATAAAAACAGTTGTGTTTCTAGGATTTATTTTTCTTTAACATTTTCCTTTATTTAACTTATAAATTCTGAACCTAAAACCTTAAATTCTAAATTTTAAATCTTTAAGAAAAGAAAAATAAAATAAAATAATTATGAAAACAAATAAAAATAATAAAAATAAAACACTCTTAGAAGTTAAAATGATAAATACATTTTCTAGAGTAATTTAGCCTTTTATAATTATAAGTTAAATAATTTTATTGGAGCACAACTGTTTTGTCTAAAATAATATTATTTGCACAAAATAAAACTCATTTTCTATTCCTTAACCAATACTGTGCTCATTAACAAGTATTTTTTAATTAAAACATAACATATCAGCCATAATATTTCATAATTTTCATTTATAAGGAACATTGTAATCAGTGCTTTATAGGTTATAAAGCACTTATTATTAAGTTTTTTATTTCTAAATGCCACTTCACATATTATTTTATTAAAAGTTTTAATAATAAATATCTAAAAAAATTTATTCATCTCCACGCAAATTCTATTTACATGCCTACTGATGTTTATTTCCCCTTGACTTACAAAGGTGGATTTACCACTTTTAGCTCTAAATAAATGCAACTAACTCCAAAGACTAACATGTTAGTTAAAAAGGTGTGCTATTCATTTTAAATATTTGGATTTAAATTTTAAGATCTTTATATATATATATATATATATATAACTCGTGACTTTTTTTTTTTTTACTATTCTTAATGTATTGTCCCTAACGTCTTATTAATATATTGTTTATTTATACTATCTTTTTAAAATTTTTTTTCCTTTCTGTGAAACCTATAGAAAAAAAAAATTGAATACCTTGCATTCTGCATGGGGCCCGTATTGGCTAACAATTAAAGGAATTCAGTTTTTAAAATTTACTAATAAATTATCGAACGTCCTAAAAATCTTTAAAAGAATCAGTCCAGTTTCTCCATTGCTCTCGTCATGCTGCTCTGCAGGCTACTCCATGATGAGAAGATCTCAGCCCTTTAAACCCGAAAAAAAAAACCCGTACCATTTGATTTTTTTTTTTAAAGAATAAAATTCTACAGCACATCACGAGAGTTGCACAGTAAAAAATCTATTTTTATTTCAATTGATAAACAACTTGAAATAATAATACTCTTTCCATATTTAAAAAAAAAATTAAATGCGAATTGCTCCAGAAGCATCAGAAAATCTAGACGGAAAAAGGATAAGGTAAAATAACGGGAACAACCCTGCCCTGGATCTGGAAACAACTAATTGTCTATGGAACGCAAAGAAGAGGGTGGAAGAGAATGTACCGTCGCAGTCGAAGATAAAGGTCTCGACGGAATCGATGAGGTCGTCAGCGTTCTTTAGTGGCTGAGCTAATGCGCGCGTCGTGACAGTTCTCATTGCAGATCCAGAAGAGTTGGCCTTTCTTTTCCACTTGATGCTCACAAAATTGGATACAGAGTGAGAGCGTTTGTTGAACTTTATCGGACTTGATTGAATCCAAAATCTATGAGAAACAGAAAAGGCATCGACGGCGACACTGCGAGAGACGGTGGGAGTGATCGTGCTCTCGAGCATCTTCTTTCTGATACCAGAAATTTTCAATCTACTTTTCGGTGGTCTATGTGTACCGAGACAGAATATATTATATACCACTCGTTTTGTAGGTGAACCTTTTTTAAGATTGAAATATTTGGTTCAAACAATAACACGATTTCTTACCTTCTATTTATTCTTTTAAATTAAATTTTTCAATAATTTGAAGTATTTTAAAATAATTTTTAAAATTTTAATTTTTCTTCTATAAACTTAAATTCCACAAGAAACTAATGTCCATTTATTTCTCTGCCAATGTGGAGACCATGTGTGTATTGTCCAATATTTTAAACTACGAAGTGGCACCTAATCAGTATTTATCCAAAAAAAAAGAGTAAATTATATAAATTTTTTAAAATTTTACTAAAATTATATAGTCATTTTTTATATTTTTAAAAAAATATATTTTAGTTCAATTTTAATTTTTTTACTAAAATGCTCTCAATAAAAATATAAAGTAAATTACACAAATTTTTCTTAAATTTTGTTAACATTATATAGCTCTTTTCTTTATTCTTAAAATATACACAAACTTTTTCTTAAACAAAAAATTACTCTACACTTTACTTTAATTTTAAATTTTTTAATTAAAATACCGTCCATTAATATAAATATACACTCTTCAAATTAAAAAAATTTAAATAAATGATATTTTGGATAAAAAAAATTAAAATTATACCAAATTATAGAATAACTTTTTGTTTCAAATGAAATTTGTGTATAGTTTGAAAATAGATGAAAAATGTTACACCCCCAAAAAGAGATATAAACGACCTGGTTTACAAGTCAAAACTCGTACTCACAAGCCTTTTAACAATCAGGACCATATACATAAAAGGTACATTGACAAAGTGGAACAAATATTTAGATACTTAAAAAGACTTTCCTTTATTAAAAGATTTATACAATATTACAAAAAATTAATTACAAAAGAGTTCATTTAACTTTTTGTAAAAATTTAAATTTAAATTTTTCTTCTATAAACTTAAATTTCATAAGAAACTAATGTCCATTTATTTCTCTGAATGTGGAGACCATGTGTGTATTTTCCAATATTTTAAACTATGAAGTGCCTAATCAGTATTTATTAATAAAAAAGAGTAAATTACATAATTTTTTAATTTTACTGAAATTATTTAGTAATTTTTTATATTTTAAAAAATATATTTTAGTCTAATTTTAATTTTTTTACTAAAATACTCTCCATAAAAATATATAATAAATTACATAAACTTTCTTTAAATTTTGTTAAAATTATACAGATCTTTCTTTTATTTTTAAAATATATACAAATTTTCTCTCAAACAAAAAATTATTCTACACTTTAATTTAATTTTAAATTTTGTAACTAAAATAGCATCCATTAATATAAATATGCTTTTTTAAAATTAAAAAATTCAAATAAAAGATATTTTGGTCAAAAAATTTAAAATTATACTAAATTATAGAAGAACCATTTGTTTCAGATGAAGTTTATGTATAATTTAAAAATAAATAAGAGATCTGTATAATTTTAATAAAATTTTAGTTTAATTTTAAATTTTTTTACTAAAATATCATTTATTAATACAAATATATTTTTTTAAAATTAAAAAAATTAAATAGAGAATATTTTGGTCAAAAAATTTAAAATTGTATTAAAGTATAGAATAACTTTTTGTTTTAAAAGAGATTTGTATATATTTTAAAAATAAATGATAAATTTATGTAATTTTAACAAAATTCATCAAAGACTTATATATTTTACTCTAAACAAATATGCAAGAGCGGTTAATTAAAGATATTTTAGTAAAGATTTTTTAAAATTTGATTAAAGTGTAATATCTATTTTCATTTTAATAAATATTTATATATTTTTTAAAAATAAAGAAAAAACTCTCATAATGATAAAAAATGTATAAGAGTGCTGTATAATTTACTTTAAAAAGAAAAATAAGTTTTCCTTCAAGGCTGCTATTTAGAACATCGATTCTTTCTTCCCCTGAATCTTTGGCATCGATTTGCAGAAGAGAGTAACGCCATACATGAAAGCAATACCGATTAATTCAAAAAGCACCTGTGTGTTCCTTAAGGCTGCCCTCTGTCATTCCACTCCGGTCTCGGAACGTACAAGCCAAAATAAGGCAAAATCATTGGGACTCTTGTTAGTTTTTCAATTTGTCTTTCCATCTGAATCCCTCGTCTGTATTTGCTTTCTCATTGCATGCCTAGTTTTGAGTAATGAAGTATCTTGCTCAAAAAGATTAAAATAATAATAAAAATAATATAGATTCAACCATTATTCAAAAACATGTAGAAGGAGTCATGCGAAACAAACATTATTGCGCAATATGGATGCTTATGCTGATTTCCTATTTTAGGTTCATGGTGTTTTTATCTCATCTTTTGCCTTGTGCCCTCTCTCTCTCTCTCCCCTTGTGGGTGAATATGAGTGAGGTTAGGTTAGATTTGTACAACGAGTCTATTTTTTCAGGTTTGGTGTCTTGTTTGATTCAAATATGACCTCATCACATATTAGGTTGGTTTAATGAGACCTAATCAAAAAAATTTTATTTTTAAAATTTTAAATGATTTAAAAATTTTAAATTCTTATATCTTTATAAATATTAGATTATTTTGAATATATAATCACTTATTTTGATATATCTTTATGATACTTATAAAATGAAAATAAAAAAATTTAAATAAAAAAATTTAAAAAAATGTTGACATAAAAGTGAAATCTTAAAATGTTATAATTGAAAACTTAATAATCCATTTCGACAGCTTTTTTTTTTTATTTTGGGTAATTTGAAGGTCTGGAAGAAGCGTACTTATTGAAAATCAAGGACATTAAGAAGTAATGGCAATCTCCACATTTTTCTTTTGAGATATATATAACTTAGCACAAATTATTTCAATGCCAAAACATATATATAAAGCTCTTGATACTACATAGTACATGTCACAAAATAAAGCTCTTTAAAAAAAATAAAGAAGAAAGCACAACTTCATAAAAATTATATATATAACTTTCTTTCACCGTCACATTAGCATTGCATCATTTAGGAACAAGAAAATAAGAGTCCACCTCAATGTTACCTAATTCGACAACATGATTGTCGGACTCCGATTTGGTACGAACGGCCCAAATTGTGGGTCATTCGCATATTAGAATAGCTTCCAGAGGGAGGGTATTGGAACACAAGAAAGAAGTGGTGACGAGGAAGGTTGTATACAAGGAACTAATGGTCTTCTTTGCAGTCGCAGAACTAACAGTGTGTTTGGATATGTATTTGGAGAGAAAAAAATCATGTTTATTGATCATGGTTTTGCAAAAGTAATATATTATTATTTTGTACAAAACGTGATTTAAAAGATAAAAATTTTTTTTCAAACATACACTAATTTAGAAAACTGGCAATTTGCAGATTGTACACGAATAGGAGGCAGCAATGAAAGCTTTTCAAGGCCTTCCTTTCAGTTTTCCTTCACTTGCCTACCGTTGAGCTTGAACCAAAGATGAGGGCTTCTCTTACCTCTTGTTCACCCTTTTACGACTTTGAACCTATGCTTTCCTTTGCTTCACTATTAGGCCTTCTACCTCACCAAGATTTGCTGAAGGAAATCAAGACTATTTGAGGTTTGCCAAGGGTCTTTTAGTGCAACACTTCCTTGGTAAGAAAATGGGGCTTCTATTTAAAAAGAAATTGACCCTTTTCTTATTTTATTGAAGGACAAGGCGGAAGATAAGACACGCTGGTAGCAAACGTGTAGGCAGCTTATAATTTTTTTTTTGTTTAGTAAAAGGCTTATTTTTTAATAACAAATAATTGGGTTAATCTTTATTATTTATTTTAAATAAACTTACCTTTAATTTAATTATGACAATTATATTTCAATATTTATTATTTTAAAATGTTTATTTTAATCATGATGATTATATTACTTTTTATAGTACTAAAAATCAAAATAAGTAATAAGATTTGAAAATAAGAAAAAAAAAATAAAAATTAAAAAGAATATATTAATTAAGAAGAAAAGAAGGATTGTAAGAATATATTAAAAAAAGTCAAAAAAATAGAATGAGACAAAATATAATAGATAAAAGGAAAGTTAATATATATATAATATAATAATTGATTTAAAATATATAAATAAAAAATTTAAATAACATAGCATTATATTTCATTATATAAAAATAGTATATAAATTAGATATTAATAATTTTGTACTATACTACTTATCAAATTAATTACCAACTAAGTATACCCTCTTGTACCACAAATTATATATGTTAGCGTATCTCGTATATGTATTTATATCCCATATCCTAGCAAATTACGTATCAGTCAACACCTACTCCACCTCAACAAAAGGAAACTCTTTTTGCCCAACAAATGGCGCCAAACTCCAATTACTTGCAGGCAATGAAATTGGGCCAAGAAATCACTTTTGATTCAACAACATATCAATATTTTTAAGAAAGAAATTAAGGAAGTTATCTCTAAGTCTTGTTTAATGTTAGAATACCATGTGAGGAGCTCATACTACTAACTGTAACCCTTTATCCCCTTACCAATCTTGAAAATTTTTCATACTCCCTTTGTCACCATTTTGACCCATCCCAATCGAGAGTTGAAGGAATGTAAGATTATGGTCAAAATTGAAGCTACTCAAATATAGGGTGGGTCGAAAACTACAACCTTATCGAGGAAATGGTAATATTCAATTCTTAAGGTTGAATTTGATTACTAGGATGCTAGAGTACTTTTGATATTTTGGTTTCATGTTTAGAGAATTAGGGACTTGTGCTCCATTTGGTTCGTTGCATCGCGAACGTTTTCTTTTACATAACTTGTATAATATTTATTATACTCTTATACTTATTATTCTATATATCAAATTATCTTTTTAAAAATAAAAATAAAATAATTATTTCATATCTCACATACTCCTACTTACATATGTTTTATATTCCTTTCACTTCCAAACAAACATACCTTGACTCTTCTTTCATAAGCTAACTTGAGAGAATATGGGAGCAATTACCCCTCGGAGGAGGTCACATGCTCCTAACAATGTATTTTTAATGTTCAATAAAATGAAGAGTTTACATTTTTAATATTTTTCAAAAATTAATGTGTTTTGTTACATTTTAAAGTTAATGTATTAAAGTTGTAATTATATCTTAGTTACTAGAGAGCGTAATGTAATTTTTTTAAAAATATGAATAATGGCATATTTAATATCTAATTAGAATATAAATATTTGATAAAACCCATTCATTTTAGCCATCCCTATGCCTCCAAACGAAAATATCACAGTGCAAATGATACGAAATACTTTAAGAAAAGCGAAAATGAACTAAAGAGCAAATTGAGTTTAGTGTTGCACCTGGACAAAGCTGTAGCTTTGCTGCAAGCTCCAAGGGTTAAGAAAAACTTGATGTTCAGATTTCAGTAATCTTAAAGATAAATTGCAGTAAAGAAAAGTAAATTTAGTAAGAGTGACAGCAAGCTAGCCTAGGTCAACTGGAGGGTAATTCAACAATTACTGGTTGCTTGGTACAAGAAAGGAAATGAATTTTGTGTTTATAGTTGTATACAATATTTATTATGTTATTATAATTATTACTTAACAAAATGTATCTCTTATTATTATTATTATTATTTTAAATAGAGATATAATTTTTTTTTTATTTATGAAATCATATTCTTTAGTTTTATTTATGAAATCAAACAGCCTTTTACTTAGCATATTTGAAGTGACAATTAAGAGTATGAGAGCATATCTAATGCTCAACCTAGTCCAACATACACATATATTGTGGCCAACGAGTAAGGTCCTAAAAATCATATATATAATGTATGTGTGTATATGTTTTGAATTGTATTAATTATTTATTAATTTTTTTAATTTTTTATTGTGATTTTTTATTAATAGATTTTATTTAAATAAGTGTCAAGTTTCAATTTAAGAAAAACTTGTTTAATTTAAACTTTTTGTGAGTAAACAAATTTGGATTTAAAGACTTAACAATTTAGTTAATTAGAAGGGAATGAGATTTAAATTTGTTATTACTATGGTATAAGTCCAAAGACAAAAACATATTTTCTAAAAATATGGGGAGGAAAATTATAATACCATATTCATATTTTATCCATAATCATCCTTTTTAAAGGTTTGAATTATTATTCAAAATGATGCATGATTTTAACAGTATACTATATATAAAAAGCTTTTGATTAAAGCAAATTTACTACTTTTATAAAAATACTAAAGATAAAAATCATGGCATTTTTATATAGGTTCTTAAAGCCCGGAAAAACTCCCACTACATGCCTTTTTCTTGTGGTGACCATTTTTGAAACTCATAAAAATGCCTTAAATTCAAGAATCAAAGTGAAAATCTACCTTAAAACTCCTCCTTGTTTCTTCCTCCATGTATTCGGTCAACCACTCAATTCAAGAGTCAATTATGAAGTTTAAAGATAAAAAATAATATAAATGGAAAGCTCTAAAAATTCTATACATATAGAGACATTGAATTTCCTACCTCTTAATACTTGGAAGTTACTAGAGTATGGATCCCTCCCTATGGATCTGTGATGTCCCTTCCACGAGGGGCTGTTTTTGTTTTTTGTTTTTAACTTCAATTTTTTTTTATAACTTTTTCTAACATCGAGGGCCACAACAAGATCCTCTACACAGTAGACATTCCATTTTGATATTACTTTCTCTTTCTTTCACCAAAAATGACAACTTTTTTTCTCTTGAGCAAACATTCTCTAAAATTCTTTCTCGTAAAATTTAGAGAGAGAAAGAAAAACAAAAAGAGAGAATGAACACTATACAAACTTTTATTGCTTGTATCATTATCTTTTTAAACTCTATAAAAATTTTATAATAATTTTTAAAGAACCCTACATAATAAGATCTAGGCCAAAAAGTGAATGAAAGAAAGGGTGAGATAGTGGGGCAAAATTAAGCATGAGTTGTCACATTAAGCATAGCTTATTTCCTTCACTAACTTTGTCATTTTCCTTGAATCGGTGATGGGTCTTTAATCCAAGCATGAGGTGTCTTGTAAATTAATCCAAATGAAGCTCTCTGTTGCCTCTTGACCCAACGTGCAAAGCTTATGAAGAACAGGGAACTTGAATGATTTACTTGTTTGTGTCTTGTGTCTTAGTTTGGTTTGTGGCGTGAAAGGAAGCATGAGGTGTCTCATATCTTGCAAGTGTCTACCAAGATTGGTGGAAGTAGTAAATCAAATTTTATACTTCATGCTTTAAAAATGTAAATGGTTTTCTTATTACTTACACTATTCGGCCATGACAATTAGAATAGGTTCTTATGTTTATATACTCCAGATATTCAACTTATGTGCCATCCTATACATATAAACTTACCATTTTTCCTCATTTTCCATTGTGTATAATTTAAATTCATTTTATCTCTAATAAAATTAACTCTTCTTTATTTATGTATTTAAATAATTTTTTTATTGGCCAAAATACAAATTTCTTAAATTTTTAGAACTTTATTTCTTAATTTTTCTTATTCTTTAGATTAGGGATTTATCTCCTAATTTTTTATTTCACTAACAATATAAATTAGAGAAGTTTAAGACGTGACATGAATCACTGCTAAATATGGTAAAGGTAATATTAAATTGGGTTTTAACTTTAAGACTACCCTTTTGTGGGCTTCGGAAAATTTAGCACCAACTTCTAAGTTGATTTTTTATCATTGTGGTGCCACGTTGGCAATGGTAATAATGTCAAGCTTCATTGTAAGCTTTGGATTCTGGTTTGTGGAATGAATCCTTTTCAGTTAGAGTGCTTTTTTGTTTAAAATAAATGTAACTATTTTGAAAATACAAATTACAGTAAAGTACACCCCTTTTATACTAAAATTATATGATTTTTTTAATTTTTAAAAATTATATTTTTTCTTTAAAATTAAAAGTAATATCTCTTGTAATAAGAAATAAATTATAATTTTTTATTGACAAAAATACCTTTATATTTATTACTTATATAATATAATAATTATCAATTATATATTTAATCAATATAAAATAGTCACACTTTAAAATTCAAAATAAATTAAAGTAATGATTTTCAATACAAACTAAATAATATTAAAATAAAATTTTAAGAAATATGTTTTTAATAAATAAAAATTTATTCTTAAAAGAATTTTAGAGTCTTTTGATTACAAGATAAGTTTGTGTGCGTGTATTTAAAAAAACTTGTGTAATTTTTGACATTTTTTCAAAGAAAGAGTAACTTATCCTTAGAAAATAGAGGTACCGATGCAGATAATTAATATAGATTTATTAAAATAGATAGTCAACTATCACAGAGGTATAACAATGAAAGAGGTATCACTAAAATGTTTTACAAAAATAGTAGATTCACATTTGGTTTATCCTAAAATAGATAAAATGATAAAAAGATTTCAACATTGTAAAACAAATTGCTTCATCAAATTATAATAATTTCTACTAAAGTTGAGCTAAATATACCTTATATCTTTTTTAATTTTAAAATATAATTTTTTGATATTTAATATATATTAAAAATATATATATTTAAATTTATTTTTTAATATAATTAACTTTTTACACTATAAAATTCTATAATTTCATTCTTAAAATGATAATAAAAATAATTAAGTTAATATTGAGTTACTAATGATTCTTAATATGATAAAAATATTTAATAATTTATTTTTTATAAAAATTAATTTAAATAAAAATTTATTTTTTAAAATAAAAAATTCCATTATATTTTAGCTAAAACTAATACAATTTACTTTAAAATTAATCAGTAACATTTATAAGAGGATTGAATAGTCAGTTTGGTACGTAAAATTATTAATTTTAAAAATAAAGAATATAATTTTATAAATAAAAAATAATTCTTATATTTTTATTTTTAAAAATAATAAAAATAAATATTATTAAAAAAAATTATAAAAATATAACAAACATTACGTATTAAAACGAATTTCATTTGTATAAATCATACCAAACTCCCCTTCGAAAATGATTGACTGAGCAAAGCATGAGCAGGTGGGGGAAGGGATGGTAGTAATGTAATGTTGAAATTTGTTTGAAAAAGAAGACGAAAGGGACAAGATCCCAGAAAAGCGTGCCTGCGCCAGTTCTGTCGTACGGCGCTTTCATCCTCCATCCTGTTGCCTTCCCTCTTTCTGAGTGAGAGCTCTCTCTTTCTGACTCTCCCCGCTTTTCTTTTCTAATCTTTTTCTCTATTCTTTTCCATTTCGTAAACTGATAAATAATAATTTATTTGGTTACTTCATCGGGAGAAGTTAACGGCACTGGGGCTTTCAGTATTTCCCCATAGAAGCAGAAAAGGAGGAGGAGCAAGAGGATGTTCCCGAGACTAGTACACCCCCATGAAGCCATAATTGAAGATTTGGAGGGTGGTTCGAACCACAACAATCACAAGGGGGACCCATGTTTGGTTTTGACCGCCGATCCCAAACCTCGCCTCCGATGGACGCAGGACCTCCATGAACGATTTGTCGATGCTGTGACCCAGCTCGGGGGTGCTGGTAGTAAGTATACTATCTGTTCCTTCATCTTTCGCAGTTTTGAAATTTGACCTTCCCTTTATCTCTCCAGCTTCTTCTTGTCTACTTCATTCAATTTTCGTAGCATGTGCGCTACTTATTTTTCATTGAACAAAATGGGACAGAGAGAAACTGGGTTTGCCTAATTAGCTTACCAAAGAGTCGGAACAACTGGGATGCCTTCACCATTGTTTTGTATTTGTCAGAAATAAGTCTAGGAATTGTTAGGTATATGTGGAATTAACTTTGATCTCCGCTGTAATAATCTATTGAATTGTCTTTCTCTTTTACTATTTTTGTCCCTGGTCAACACCATTTGGTCTTTCTTTTTATTTATCAAAATCAGTCGGTCTTCCTTAGAATGCATATGGTATATTTAGGAGCTGTTATGGCTGCAATAAATGGAATTTAATTTAAGCTTACAGCAAGTAGATACCCTTTCACGAGGAGACTAGCAATATCATTTTTATTGGACTTCTGAATGAAAAATTAAACTAGAGACCCCTTTCGGTTCAAGTAAGTTCATGGATTGGTGAGTTTTGAGTTTAATAACCATATAAATTCTAATGCACTTAACACGCTGAAACTTTTGTACTACAGAGAGTTTATACATCCCAACTCTCATCCCACATATGGAATTTCAAAACTTATACATTTATTGGCAACAAAGAAACATATTAAAACATTTTCTGGCAACCAAAGGGTTTAAACATCCCAACAAGTCCGATCAATTTGACATATGGATGAATGTGGAGTACAAGGGCAGTAATCCCGGCTATGAAGCTCTTCTGCACTTAGATCTTAAAATTAGTCAATTTGATCATCTTCCTAGGCTGCCGCATTCTTGATTTGTAAAATTTTGAATTTGAGTAAACCTTATAGTACATATTATCCTTTGCTTTTATAGGATATCCTTATTATTACTTCCTAGTTCCCGTGGACTTACACAATGGCACCCTTTTATAAGATAAATTTTCAATTTAAAATAAACCACTTAGCAAATGGTTAAAAGGAAGTTGAATTGTTATGGGCTTGGCACAACTCGTGTATGGGTGAGAGAAAGCATTTTGTTTTTATTAATGCTCTTCAGCCTTTTGAATTCCCATTGGCTGAGGAATTGTTTTTAAGGTGTTGAATTTATTCTTTAAAGGTGAAATAAACGTATATTGCTGAATTGTAAGAGTTGATGGGCAGTGTCAGACTGCAATTTGGAAAACAAAAATGGAAAAACCAAAGAACTGAAAAAATACTTTAAAGACAAATTATTTTCTTGCTTTGTGGTGGGATTATATTATGGATATTGCTTGAGAGAAGCAAAAATATAATGGCTATGAAAAAGACATCTTGAAGTAGACAAGATGCAACAGATCAGATACCTCAAGATTCTATAATGCTTGATTTATTTACTCTTTGGTGCATATTTTCTATTTTGAGATTCTGACAAATTTCTGATTCTAGTTACAAATTTTACTTAATGGTTTGACTGAGTTGGTAACTATGAAGCCAGGACAAATGTACAGTTAGGAGTGGTGAATCAGGTTCATCCGTTCATGTATTGTGTCATGTCATGTTTGTGTTAGTAATAATGGTTTATTCAAAATTGGGTCAATGGTGTCATGTTTGCATTCAGTGAGTTTGTGACGTGTCAATTTTGGTTTTTTCCTCCTATAATAACATGTCAGTTGAAAGGTTCAAATTGTATCCAAAATTGCCATCTTCGTGTACATTTGTGTTGCAGAAAAAAGGGTTCTTGGCTTGGAACCAACCTCACAGGTATGTACATGGATCTGTCATGAGTTTTGCATCCTTATAGGCTAACTATCAGTGCTTGACACCAGTGACAAATTATTCATTGTCAAAACAATGATTTGCTCCTAAGTTTTGAAGTTTCCCTTTTGTTATTGGTGACAAGAAAAGAATGAGGAAAAGATTGGAAATAGAGGTTTGACCGATGAGCTCTCTGTGTCATCTTCCACAGTATGGCATCATGAAAATACCCACTTGCGATAGAGTACAAGGTTAAAATGTTGGCAGAATCTGCTGAGGGCGTCTTTAGAGATGCCCTAGGGTTACTTTGTAATGTTGGGTCTTCCTTTTTCTCTTATGTGAGCTTTGTCTTGTAGTAGTCTATTGGTTTTGGTATGTGAATTTAATATAGGGAAGATAAGTTGAACTTGAGTTTAAACAACTTACTATTCTTGAATAGAAAAGAAACCTTAAGCCTCACTTTGCATTATTTTATATAACATTTTATGCAAATAACATAAATGAAAAATACAAGCATATTATGTCTGTCTATGTTACTGACTTTGGTAACGCCAATGTGGTCTCCTCTGATCAAATATTGTAAATAGGCTCTTCCACTCTCTTTGTTGGGGAAAGAGGTGGGAAGAGGAGGATAGCATGTGATTTATGTTTTAAATCTCAGCATTATCAGCCCATACGCTTGTGGCGTTGTTCAATTATTATTGAGAATTATAATACAACAAGTCGCTTTTGCTTAAATTCACCAAGCTGTCAAAATTGAAAAGTGGGCTTGGCTCAGCATAACTAACCTTGTTTGTATACTCAGGCTTATAAATGATTCAAGCTTGACATGGTTGCTAAGTACCGACTAGCTACTGCAACGATTAGAACCTACTTTCCATTTCTTGGCTTGTTCCATTTGCAACTTTCATGTGTAGATTATCATCTTTGCCATTTTCTGACTAGGGTTTGATACTATCTGCAGAAGCTACACCAAAAGCAATCATGCGGACGATGAATGTCAAGGGTTTGACTCTCTTTCATTTAAAGAGCCATCTTCAGGTCTCTTTTCATATTATTATAGTGCTTTGCTCAAATTTAGGCTTTGTGGTGAATATGGAAGTTTACTATATTTTATTGTTTTAAACTGTTCCTTGTTGCTTCGCAGAAATACAGACTTGGTAAACAATCAGGGAAAGATGTGGGTGAAGGATGCAAAGATGGTATGATTGTCACGCCTTTTTCTGTACTTTCCAATTATGTTCATGTCATCTGAATAGTTCCAATTATGCCGCTCTCTGTGCTTTCCAATATGATCAGAGGTCTCTTTCTGTCTTCTTGTTCTTTACTTAGAGATAGGGTCCATCAGGAATGTTTATACGTATGTGTGAATCAAGGCCATATTCATACATTAGCAACTTAGTTTATATTGATGGACATTGCTGAGGAACTGTTCAGTAGGTAAACTTTTTGTTTATAGTCTTAACTTAAACTGACTTCTCATTGAAAATATATGGAAGGGATGTCGGGCTCATATCTTTTAGAAAGCCCCAGTACTGATAACTCCTCTCCAAAGTTGCCAACTGATATAAATGAGTAAGATAGAATTTTATCCTTTCTTGAAAAGCATTTTCTTCTTGCTGGATGTCTTAATGGTTCTGAATTAGCAAATTGAGGGAGTGATTAATGTTATGTCATGTCCAGGGGTCATGAAATCAAAGAGGCATTAAGAATTCAGATGGAAGTGCAAAGTAAACTTCATTTGCAAGTAGAGGTAAATTTCCTTTTTATAGTGCAAGTTGTATTTCCAACTTGGCTTAATAAATCTTAGATCACATTGGTTGGTTGTTATGTTTTAATTTCACAATTGTATTACTGCTTGTTGCTTTTTCTTAGTTTGTGACTTTATCAAGAAATTGTCTTCAACATGATTAGATGATCTACTCTAATGCATATTAATGTTCGGAATTCTTGCACTGCAGGCAGAGAAGCACTTGCAGATTCGTCAGGATGCAGAGCGGAGATATATGGCCATGCTTGAAAGAGCTTGCAAGATGCTGGCTGATCAATTTATAGGTGGGACAGTTATAGAGCCAGACAGCCAAAAATTTCAAGATCTTGGAAGTAAAGGACCAAGAGGCTCCCTGCTTGAACCTCTAGGCTTTTTCACCTTACCATCTGCTGAGGCAGCCGGAGTGCATATCTCAGAGGAAAAAATAGTGCCTAGTTTCCAGCGGCCTAGGACTGGCTGTTCCGCAGAAAGTTGCCTAACATCACATGAGAGTTCTGGAGGGTTGGCTTTAGAAGGATCTCCAGGTGGAGGTAAAAAGAGGATGCTGACCTTGGACCCTATGGCACCACCTTTGATCTGGAGTGAAGCCAAGATGAGAACTCAAGACATCAACGTAGCCCAAGGTAACCCTCATGGAATAACCAGGTATGGCATGTAGGGATGGAAGGTCTGCTTGATGGTTCATCCAGTCATGGTAAAGACATACCTTTGGGGCTCATTCCTTTTAATCGGAAAAGTAGTTGAATTATGACCTGTTCTTATCTAATATGCTGGTGGGAACAGAGGTGGAATCAAATTAGCACAATCTGTAAATTCAAAATACTCGATCTTTGTCTATTGTTTTTCTTTAATGGATTCCTTTATGGCTAAATGCATCATGTTGAATGAAGAGCCACTCTGATACGTAAATCTCCAGTGTTTAAACTTTAAAGTAGCTTTCAACCTGTCAGAACATCAATCTAGCAACAGAAAAACATTTAAATAGAACTGACTTGTAAAAGATAGATAGACCAAGCTAATCATCAAGTCAAGAAAACTTTGACATATTTATATATCTAAGCATGATTGCTTTGCTTTCTTTTTTTTTGGTAAATCAAATTCATCCAAGGATCTCTTCTATTCTCAAGCATGAAAAGGGCGAGTGCGGTACCTATGATAGGGAAGGCGAAGAAATCCCGTCCAGTCACCTTTCTTTCCTGAGTTATTTCAGATTCATTGATATTTGGGTCATTAATGGACTATTTTCACAGATAAGAGATCCAATGAATGAAATAAATTTATATCTGGAGACCTGAAATCCAAGCCTGTCTATGGATAACATAATGATTTATCACCAAATCACATCCTTTGGTTGAACAATATCCATGATTGTTAATTAGTGTTTCTCTGCCATTGTGATGTTATACTGTATTTGAATAATTTGTATTGTCTTTTTCCCTTTAATGAGGTTTTAGCACCAGATTGATATGTAGCACAAGCTGAGGCCAGTCTTATTATATGTTCGTGTGACTCAAGCAAGGATATGAACATGAAAAATTCTATGATGCTGGCGTGGTTTGGAAATTGGAGGTCAAATGGTATATAAAAAGCATCAATTTTATAGAAGTTTTGAATACAATATCTCACTCAGAGACATTGATAATAATTTTTTGTATCATACGATCAAAAGTCAATTTATGTAAATTGGATCAGCACAGGTAAGTTGCAATTTGAAAAGAAATTCTTAATTTGATTTAAAAAAAAAAGTAGATCAATTAAGTTATCAATACATATTTCAAACTGTTTGAAGTAAATTTTACTGGAAAATATGTTCAATATATTTATATATTTTTTATGATTAGTTTAATCTGTCCATCTTTCGTACAATAAGTCTTCTTAAAAAAATTTTCTGGCTTGAATTGTTCTTATAGATTTTTCAAAAAAAAAAATATTTGGACGGATTTGATTAATTAAAGATAGATCAAATTAACCAAAAGTGGTTGTTTCACTCAAAGTAAGTGTTTATATGTCTAATCATAATTTAATTAGATTATTTATCTTTAATATATTAATTCTATCTTAAAATTTTTCCCCATTAGTTGTAAAGAGATTTTTAATTAGTTTCAACTGACAGAAAATTTGTAAATAAAATCAATTATGAAAAGGTATAAGTATCTCAGAGATAAGTTTTATTACAAAATATATTTAACATGTTTCTATTATATATATATATATATTGTCACAAACAAAAAATGTATAAGATCTTGAGAATGAAAAAGTAGACAAAATAAGAATCGAATCAAAATATATTAAGTCATTTCACACTTGAAAACATTATTTGTACCAAAATTTTGGATCAATGTAGATATTTGTTATAAGTCGAGTCTGTGTAACAATTTTTTTAGTTATATTAGTTTCAAGTGGTGAAAGGAATATGCCAAGGGGTGGTGTTGACAGCCAGATCTGCTGGGTTGTGAGGGATTATGACAGAAATGATGCTAAAGGCTTGTCTAATTAGATAAATGTTAGGTATATATTAAAAAGATAAAATATAAAAATAAATAAGTGAGATAAGAAATGATATTAATATTTTTATTTTAAAAAATATAATAATAAATTAATAATAAATATTATAAAAAAATTATATCACAAACTATAATCAAACAAACCTTTGGGCATTAACATCATTGGAAATGCGTTTCTAGAAATGGACTTGGCTTGCAAGTTGGTGCGGCCATTATTGAAATGGGACCATTTCAAGAGCCAACGTTATATTAATTCATACTAAGACAAATATAAATTTTTACATGTTGTGAAAGTGACCCCATTGGCATTTTTTTAGGATCAATATTCGGATGAGAGACACTTGGAGGGCTATTGTTCATTTGGGGTTTGTGCTTCCAGCCTAGCCAAATGGGAATGGCCTGCCACCTTGTCTATGACTGTAACTCTATCCATCTTTTCTCTCTGATTTCCACCTTCATCTATCTACCAAGAACTACGCTAATATAATACCATCTTTGTGAAATTTTTTAGTCCCATAGTGAGGTTTATGAATATATATATATATAGAGAGAGAGAGAGAGAGAGAGAGAGAGAGAGTTGCTTAGTTGATATTGAATATAAAATTACAAAATCGTGAATTTTAACATCACAGCTATGTATTACTTTGCTTAGATATTTTAATCAACTAGTAGCATGCATTATACAAATGTAAACATAGCAAACAATGTTAGATTCAAAGTAACATCATAGTTATTAAATCGCTATACATATTATTAATTGGAAAACATAGTTTTGAATTGTAACTTGTAAAATGTATTGATTATATCATAAGCTTGAAAAATAGTTTAAAGTATAAAATACAACATATTTATATTTAATATAATGTGCATAAATTACTCAAGATAATAAATTTAATCCAAATGTTAAGAAAAGTACTTACTACTTAATCATGAATCATAAAATAAGTTCTTTAATTGTAAATTTGTAAATAAATAGTTTTTAAAATGATATCAAATTATATCCTTCTTTGCTTTTTTATAAGAAACATAAACAATATTTGATAACAGTACAATATTATTATACCAACCTATTATTTTCACACATTTCTGAATTGTAGAATTGTATGATTTGAGTGAAAATGGTAGAATTGCACATATTCACATTATTTATAGCTGATTTAGGACTACTATACTTTAGCCATCAATTCATATTGATAACTTTGTAACTATTTACCAATCTTTAGATTTGAATTGCAAATCTTACTATATTATATCCCTTCCTTTATGTTTTTAATCAAATACATCTTAGAAACAGAAAAATTTAGAATTGTGATTATTAAGCCATTCCTTTATGTTAAGGGAATATAGAAAAGTATATAAGAGGCTAATAAATAACCTTAATGGGCTAACTTAATTGTAGAGGAAAACATGAGATTTTTTATTAGGTGTATTATCATATGTTTATCTTAATTTTACTAATTTTGTATTGCAAGATTTTTTTTTGGGTTGACCTCATTGATGTATTTATCTGGTTTTAATGATAACAAATGAGTTGGGTGACCTTTTAAGAACTAAGTTTAAGTTTGGGCTTCATGGATCTTTGACATTATGGCTTAGAATTATTGATAAAGAAATAAAAAGCGTTTTTTTAACTCTTAAAGTCTTTTGAAGACTTGTTGATTGAAGCATAATTGTTTTGCAATTGATTTGTTGGCTCTTTGTTGTGTTTATTTTTTGAGTGATTATGAAGATATAAAATTATAGGTCGATTAGTAGACTAAAAAATTTTAAAAACCTCAATCTCAGAATACAAGTGCTTATTGATAGTTTTGAAATTTTGAAGAATTATTGAAGACTTGTAGATTATTAATTGGCAGCTTTTGTTGGTCCACTGGCAAGTCTTTGACAATGTCAAAAAGTCTGATTAATCCAAAGCTAATGGTTGACTAGCAACCTTTGTTCTGCAAGAGCTTTCATTCTTCTCTCAGATTCAAAAATTTCATAGAAAACTAAGCCTACTAGTTGATTATTGAGATTGACCAATCAACTGCTATGACAACGAAAAGTTGTTGAATAGAAAATAATGATTAATTGTTTCTATTGGCTGTTTTGAGGGAAATGTTATATATTTGAAGGCATTTAAGCACGAAAACAACTAAGAAATTGCTCCTAATTAACTATTGTGTGATTATGTTTAGAGCTCGTTATACTTCTTCTTTCTAAGTGAATTTTCATTTATTAACCACTCTTTCAAAGAGTTCTTTTTTTTTTCCTTATAACATATATATATATATATATATACTTTCATCTTCTCTTCTTCGTGAAATTAAAATCTCAAGGTTTCCTTGGGCTATAATTTCCTTGAGATTTTAATTGGGTATAATCTTAGAATATAAAAGAAGTGACCAATTAAGAAAACATTATTGAATTGAGATTGTAATGGTTCACAAATATTCTTGTAGACTTGTTGTTATAGTGAAAAATTCAAATTTAAGTTAGGGAATTAAACGTAAGCTTGATTTGAAACTAAACTATGATTAAGTTATTATGTTTAATTATCCTTTTCTTTTCTCTTTTATTTGATTTTGAACTAATCATCCTATCTAATTACCTCTTTACAAACTCATTCATCTTGGGCTTTTGTTGTTCAAAACCTTTGACTTGCATATAAGCTCTTACACTCTTAGCTTTTCTCAAAGATTTTTTAATGTCCTTCTATTAAGAAAAGTTTAATTTGTTTAGGCAAGCAATTCATTCTTCTATTGGTGCTAAATCACTCCTAAGAGTTTTTCCCTCATCTCGTTGTGGCTGGTACATAAGCCTTTGATAATAAAGGTAAATTAATTAAAATACATGCAAACTGGTTTAGACACTTATTACACTACGATACAAACAAGAAGTGATAAGAAAAATATTTAGGTAAAACTCATGAAGTATTTGTCATGAAGTTCTTTAATAAAATTATAATTAGTAAAAAAACCTTTTAAAATATTCAATAGAGAAACGTTGAATTGTAAAAAATTTTTAAATTTGGTTGAAATTACATAAAATTCTTATTTATTTTCAAAATATACACAAAACTCACTTAAAATAAAAAATTACTCTATACTTTAATCTAATTTTAAGTTTTGGACCAAAATACCATCTATTTAAATTTTTTTAATCAAAAAAATAAATTAATAAAAGGTCTTTTAGTAAAAAATTTTAAAATTAGACTAAAGTGTAAAATAATATTTTATTTTATGAGATATTTGTATAATTTTAACAAAATTTTAAAAAAATTTATGGGATTTAATTAAAATTTAATAACACACCTTGTTGGAGAGTGTAACAAAGTTGGGTGTAAACTCAAACACGAAAAGGATGAAATATTCTTCTTGTTGACTAAATTAGTTATCTAAATGGATCACGTAGTGTTAAAAAAATTTAAGCTTTAATAGCTCGTTTGGTAAGATAAATATAAACATATATTTTTTATATATAATTGTGTAATATTTATTATATCTTTATAATTATTATTTTATTTATCATATCATTATTTTAATTATTAAATTATTTTTTTTAAATAAAAAAATAAAAATAATTTTTTATTTTATTTACCTTCATCTATTCAATTTTTATATTTTTTCCTCTTTTACCCCACTGTACCACCAAATGGGCCATAAAATATTTTTGTATTGTGAGGAAAGTGGGAAGCCATTACTTTGGCAAGGAAGGAGTGGCTACTAGCTAGGGAAAGCGACGAGAGTGCCGGAATGCGAGTTTGCTTTGGATTGGAGAAGAAAGGATCGAATATTACATAGTAAGATGCTAAGATTCCTTCTTAGCCGATTACAAGGTGAGATGGTTGAGGTTGTCATATTCACATGAGTTTTCAGAACTAGAACATCTTTTCAAACATTGTTGATTAATATATATATATCTATATGTATATATATATAGAGAGAGAGAGAAAGAGAGAGAGAGGGACAAAGGACGAAGAGGTCGAAGAAAAACTCACAAACTACAAGGAAGGAGGCACTGAAAGTGAGAAAAAAACAAACTCAGTAGTTAACCACATAGCATGAGGCCGTGGAAACTGATTATGTCTTCTCTGCCTCACCTGGCGCTTGTTCTTTTCCGATGTCTCTCTCACACTTATAATCAGACAGTAAAAACAAATTAAGATATTTTTTTAATGTTTTTTTTACTCTCTTTTTCATTTAGACATAAACTGATAAACCTGATCATGGATCCTCTCACCAACTTAATTTTTATGCATCTTTTTAGAAAGAAAAAAAATGTAAATACTCGTATAATTTTGAGTTATTTATGAATATGCCATTCAACTTTAAAAATGAAAAAGCAAAAAAGAAAAAAAGAGTAAATATTATTCTTCACTTATGACCCATTTGTAAATGCCTCCTGAACCATGAAAACTAACAATTATTCTGTGTACTTTCACATATTCACGTTTAAATTTATTTGCCCACTTTCTAGCTAATGAAGTTGAAAGAGTTTTTATGTCAAACTCTACTTCTGACATGATATAATTCTATATTGACTTGCAAACAACATGTAAATAGTTAATTAGAAAAAAAAAAAAGGAAAGATCCAGCAAAAGCGGTCAAGATAGGGAAGTATGTTTTTTTTTAATAAAAAATTATTTTTTTATATGTTATTTTTAAGTCATCAGAATTTTACAAATGGAGTCTAACATATCAAGTCTATTAACTATAAAGTGGAGAAAGATATTTAAATGCAAATATATGAAAAGTGCATTGGGTATTTGCTAAGTTTTATAGTTTAATGGAGTATTTACAAATAAGTTATAGTTGAAGGGAATATTTACTATTTTTTACAGTTCATGAGGTATTTGCAAATGGGTTACATTTGATGGGGGTATTTACAATTTTTTTTCAATAAAAAATCCTCTTTGATTATCTTTCTTCAAAATTTAGATTATTTTTTCTATTTTTTTTAATACTGTTAATAAATGTTACCTCAAACTTTGTTATTTGATGACAGAGTTTAAAACGGCATCTTTATTAAAAGTATTAATGGGAAATGAGAAACTTTAGGTATAATTTTTACACCTTTACTTGCGTATTATCAGTTCTAATAATAAAATTACTATTAACAATGAGCAATTCAAATTTAATTACAGCTTTTACAATGGCTAAAAATTCTTTCCATGTAGAATGATATTTGGTTTGGCTATCATTAAATTTTTCGCTAGTATATCTAGTGATATGTTCTTGTTGTTCTTGGTCAATTTTATGATAAAGGGCAGCGCCCCAATAATTTTCGGATGCATCAGTATAAATAATCCATTGGATGTTTTCTTGGGTTGGAATTATTAATTTGGGTAAATTATTACATAATTCCTTTATCTTTTGAATTAATTGTTCGGTTTCTTCATTCCATTTCTAAGGAGTTTTTTCTCCTGCTAATCGGGATAATTGAGCAGTATATTTTGATAAATGAGGGATAAAGTTCCTAGCTTGATTTACTAGTCCTAAGAATGATTGGAGATCTTTTTTGTTTGTGATTTTTCTAAAGTCTTTGGCTTTTATACTTATGTGTTCTTGTAATTCAATTCCGTTTGAACTTATATAATGACCTAAAAATGTTATTCTTTCTTTTCTTAATTCTACTTTACTAGGGGAAATATTTATTCCTTTTTGTTCTACTATTTTCATGAATTCTTCTAAGTGTTTTTCATGTTGTTCTTTGTTTTTTGAAAATACTAGAATGTCATCGATGTACACTATGGCAAATTCTTTGATAGGTGTTAAAAGTTTTTGTATGTATTCTTGAAATATACTTGGACTATTATGGTATCCCATTGGTAATACATTCCATTCATATAATCCTTCGGAGGTTAGAAAGGCAGTATACTTTTTACTTAGTTCTTCGAGTCTTATTTGGAAAAATCCTGATTTACAGTCAAATTTACTAAAGATTTATTTTCCTTTAATTAAGTTAAATAGCAATTCTATTTTGGGAATTGGGTATCTATTTGATGAAAATAATATTTTCCTTTAATTAAGTTAAATAGCAATTCTATGAATGATAATGGGAAATACTACTACTTAGCTTCTGAGCAAAGGGTTTAGCCTGCCATTACCTGATTCTGCAAATATTCTTCTTATATTTGATGAAAATAATATTTGTACAAAGGGAGGTGCTCGGAATTCAGAGAATTCAGAGTTTAGAGAGAGATTAGAGAGAGGTGTGTGCTCAACTTGTGTTACAAGAGAAGTTACAAGTGTTTATATAGAGGGGGAGCAGGCGAGGCATTCCTCGGTGCTGCTTACAAGAAGAGATAAAGGTGAAGAGATAAAGTAGGAGATAAAGTAAACTTTAATAAAGAGATTCCTTGTGGATAGATGTCGTTTGCCTTTGGTCACTTCGAGGTTTGTCTTTGTTGACTTTTTGGAAGATGCTTTTCTTGTCAATCATTCGATGTCTGGTGCGCCATGCTTTCACGCTTCTTTCACAGCTCAAGGATATTGATGCTGGTTGGTGGAGTTAGTGGGGCTTCTTCGGTTCTTTCCTGATCTTTACAGAAGATACATTTATGCATTGGATATTCGGAGAGATACTGGCATATTCGTTTCTTTGTTTCTTCAGTATTTTCCATTTGATTTGATTTGATTTCTTTGTAGAATTCCGTGAACAGTTGCGGTTTTCTTCTTGTTCTTCCAACTGAATAGAGGCACGAATACTGTCCTTTGAAGTATACCCATTGGGCTTCGTTGGCAGATAAAGTTTTGTTCATTTCGGCGAATATAGTTTCATGTTCCTGTGCTCTGATTCGGGAGATTAGACTGGTGAATTCTTCTGGTGGTATTGAGGATTTTTCTGACTCCTCAAATTCGAAGGGCTTTTTTGTTGTTCCATACTTAATTAAATTAATTGGAGAATAAAATTTCTTTGGAGTTATCTCGGCAACAGTCGAGTAACACCTTACATATACTTCGTATTGAGTAACAGTATTTGAATAGTGCCTTGCGGCTTCTTGGATGGCTTTTGGTAACATAGACAATTCTTCGAGCTTTTTTGAGGGATAAATACAGTGAACTAATCCATAGGCAAATAGTGTTTGAACTAAATGAGGATTGGTTCCTGGTTTGATGACAGCTTTATTGATAGAGTAGTGGGATATATATTTGACAGTTGGTGCGGCTAGATTACATTGGTTTAATCTATGGATAATGGTTTGGAAGTACTCATATTGGTTTTGGATTTGTTGGGCCGGATTTACTGGTCTTGAGGTTGATGGTCTTTGGGAACTATTCTGGGCTTTTTCTTGGGCCTGTTTGACTTCCTGTTCAAGGATAGCCAAAAATGATGGTGTTTGTGGTATAGGGGTCGAGGTTGAGGTAGATGGACTCGATGGTGGTGTTTGGATCGGACTTTGGGCTGGACTGGGTGAATGACCCATTACTCGTTTTCCTTTTTCAAGGATAATTATTCGTGTTTGTAGTTCATCAACATGGGAACTGAGGTTACCCACGGTTTGAGTGAGATAATTAATCGTATTACTCAGAGTATTTACTTGGCTTATCATCTGAGATGATAAAATACTGATATTCAATTCGAGAGAATTTACTCGAAGTTCGAGGGAATTTATTCGTTCAATCAGATGGGTTTGATCCTCATCTTCTTCGTGGTTTTGATTAAATGTACTATTTGTTGGTGATTGCTCCATCTCTGGAAAGGAAATCAGCAATCAAGTTATTTGTACCTTTGATGTATTCAACAGTATAATCATAATATGACAGATAAGCTTGCCATTTATATAACATTTTGTTGGATAATCTTTCAGCTCTAAGTCCTTTGGTTAACCACATCTTTACTTGCGTATTATCAGTTCTAATAATAAAATTACTATTAACAATGAACAATTCAAATTTAATTACAGCTTTTACAATGGCTAAAAATTCTTTCCATGTAGAATGATATTTGGTTTGGCTATCATTAAATTTTCCGCTAGTATATCTAGTGATATGTTCTTGTTGTTCTTGGTCAATTTTATGATAAAGGGCAGCGCCCCAATAATTTTCGGATGCATCAGTATAAATAATCCATTGGATGTTTTCTTGGGTTGGAATTATTAATTTGGATAAATTATTACATAATTCCTTTATCTTTTGAATTAATTGTTCGGTTTCTTCATTCCATTTCTAAGGAGTTTTTTCTCCTGCTAATTGGGATAATTGAGCAGTATATTTTGATAAATGAGGGATAAAGTTCCTAGCTTGATTTACTAGTCCTAAGAATGATTGGAGATCTTTTTTGTTTGTGATTTTTCTAAAGTCTTTGGCTTTTATACTTATGTGTTCTTGTAATTCAATTCCGTTTGAACTTATATAATGACCTAAAAATGTTATTCTTTCTTTTCTTAATTCTACTTTACTAGGGGAAATATTTATTCCTTTTTGTTCTACTATTTTCATGAATTCTTCTAAGTGTTTTTCATGTTGTTCTTTGTTTTTTGAAAATACTAGAATGTCATCGATGTACACTATGGCAAATTCTTTGATAGGTGTTAAAAGTTTTTGTATGTATTCTTGAAATATACTTGGACTATTATGGTATCCCATTGGTAATACATTCCATTCATATAATCCTTCGGAGGTTAGAAAGGCAGTATACTTTTTACTTGGTTCTTCGAGTCTTATTTGGAAAAATCCTGATTTACAGTCAAATTTACTAAAGATTTATTTTCCTTTAATTAAGTTAAATAGCAATTCTATTTTGGGAATTGGGTATCTATTTCTAATTGCTAATTTATTCAATTTTTTGTAATTTATTACCATTCGAGATTTATTTCTTCTTTTTTCTGCATTGCTGACAACAATCATTGCTGGCGAGCAGTAGTTTGATCTACTTTCTCTTATTAATTCGTATTTTTTCATTTCTTCTATATGCATAATAAATTCTTTTTTATCTTTTGGTGTCCAGGGATAAGGTTTACCACATATTTCTTGGCTATAATCGGATAATTCGATTTTCGCATATGGTTTTGATTTATTCCAATGAATTAGTGGATTTTCACTATAGTTTTCAAGTATTCTTTCTTCAATGGTTTTGTGTTTTTCTATATTCCTAAGTGCTTTTTTAATTTCAATAATTGGTTCTTTATTGGGAACAAACTGGATTTCATTTTTTGTTTGTTTTAGTTTAAAGTTTGTGTCAGTTCGATTATAAGGGTTTTGTATTCGTATTGCCCAAGCTTGATGTTTACAGGGTGTTGTTAGGATTAGAGTTTTTTCAGTAAAGTGTAGAGGTAGATATTGTTCTAAGAAATCCATTCCTAAAATGATGTCAGGAGTGGTTTCATTATACTGGTGTAATATAGGGATTTTTAGTTCATAATTTCCTATTTGTATTGGTACTTCTTTGGCAAAATAGTTCTATGATATGTATTTCTTTTCCAGCGCTACTCATTCTAATTGGTTTTTCTTTTTTCCAAAGTTCGGGTGGTAATATGTTATATTTTGAGGTCGTAATATTTGCTCCTGTATCAATCATAGCATGGTATTTGCGTGATTGATATCTTTGGTAGTTAAACTTAACTAAGACATAATAAAATTTCATTAAATCAATTTTATTTTTTCGAGGATTACTACTTGTCTTTCTATATTGATTAGAATTCTGTCTTTTTGGATTCTATATGGTTTTACATGTTCTAGGAAATCTTTTCCTAAGATAATTTTATGAGTTTGGTTTTTTATTTCTGATTCTACATATAATTTTACTTTTATTATATCTCTGTTATTAAATTTTAACATAGTTTGTGCTATAGTTTCTTCTTCTTGTATTTCTATATTGTTATTGGTGTATTCTATGTGTATTGAACTTCTTTCTATTTCTGGGTTTACTAGGGCTCTTATTTCTATCCAATTATTTTCTCGAGGTACTTCTACGAGGATTAGATTTTCTGATTCTGTGGTCAAATCTATTTCTGGTATATTTGGTTGTATTTCTAATAAATCTGATCTTACAGGTATTTCGGGAAGATAGTTTAGTTCATAAGAACTATGGCTTCTAGATCTGATTAAAGTTCCTTCTAGGGGTCTTGATTTTTGTACACTTCTTCTTGGATTTATAGTTATTATTTCTTGAGGTGTATTGATTCTAATACTTCGATTTCCTGGTCTATTGTTAAATGAAATTCTTTGAGGATCTTCTTCTCCTAATTCTGTAGTGTTATCTAGTTCGAGTTGCAGTTGTCTGGGTATAGTGATTCTTCGTCTATCTAGAGGTAATTCTTCTAAGACTGGCATAAAATGTTTATCTATGGTTATATTTCCAATATTTCTTTTATAGATTTTGTGTTCGTTGGAGAATACAAGTCCTACCATTCCGGTAATACTTATAATTTTACTTCCTAATGGCATTCTTATTCCGTGTAATTTGTGGTAAACTACTAGAGTTCGATTCATGTTTTTCTCGGCTCTAGAGATAGCAAAGTTTGTGTTAACAGTTAATTTCAATTTTTGATATATTAAGTTTCCATTTAAAGCTCCTAAAATACTATTTGGGACATCGTTCATTATTTTGTTATCTGTTATTAACAATTCTATGGGTGTGTCTATTCCAGCTTTGAAATAGGCTTTTATTAGAAGTTGTATTCCTGGTATATAAATTTCTGTAATTTCATCTTTGATTTCTAATTTTTGTATTTCATGTTCTATTAAAGTTTTGTTGATTATCGGAATTCTAAGAACTCCTTCGGTTAATGTTGATTCTATAGGGAATTTCTTTTCTATTACTACACAGGCAGATTTTTCTTTTTCTTTTGTTTTTACTAATCTTTTTATTTGTTTTATTATACTTGTTTTTGTAAGATTTTGGGGTTGCAGATCTAATTTTTTGTCTCGGATCTGGTTATATTGTTTTTGATTAAATAACATTCTTTTTTCTACTATTCCTTCATTTGGGTTTCTAATTTCTTCAAATTCTTGGTATTCTGTTTGAGGTTGAGAACTACTAGGTTGTTCTTCTTGTATCATATTTATTTCATTTTCTTCTATGATTAAATAATTTGTTTCTGGTTCGGGTATAGTTTCTATGGCTGATTCCTTTGAATCTTTAGTTATTTTTTCTGTTTCTTTTTCTGTTTCTAAATCTTTTTTGGGTTCTGGAGTACTAACTCTAGGGATTTCTATATGAGGTTCTTCGGGAGTTTCTATGTAAGATTCTATCGGAGTTTCTACAGGTTCTATAGGTAGAAGATAATTTAAAGATTTTGTTTCTATTTCTTCAAAGGCTTCTAAGGCTTCAAAGATATCTATAACTTTTGGTTTTTGTTTTGGTTTCTCTATTTGAGGTATAAAAGGTAGAAATTCTTCGAAATCTAAACATGCATAATCGAAATTACTCATGATGATAAATGAACAGTAAATTGTGTGAGCAGTAAGCAGATAGAGAGTGCAGAAAGTAAGCAGAGAGAGTAAGTAAAGCAGATAAGAGAGTAGAGATAAGAGAGCAGAAGAGCTAACACAGTTATGCAGATAGGTGTAACAGTGGGTGTAATGAAAGCTAAAACAGTCAGAAACTAAGCAAATTCCCTCGAACTTCGAGTAAACTCTCTCGAATTGAATATCAGTATTTCATCATCTCAGATGATAAGCCAAGTAAATACTCTGAGTAATACGATTAATTATCTTACTCAAACCGTGGGTAACCTCAGTTCTCATGTTGATGAACTACAAACACGAATAATTATCCTTGAAAAAGGAAAACGAGTAATGGGTCATTCACCCAGTTCAACCCAAAGTCCAACCCAAACACCACCATCAAGTCCATCTACCTCAACCTCGACCCATATACCACAAACACCATCATTTTTGGCTATCCTTGAACAGGAAGTCAAACAGGCCCAAGAAAAAGCCCAAAATAATCCTCAAAGACCATCCACCTCGAGACCAGTAAATCCGGCCCAATAAATCCAAAACCAATATGAGTACTTCCAAACCATAATCCGAAGATTAAACCAATGTAACTTAGCCACACCAACTGTCAAATATATCTCCCACTACTTTATCAATAAAGCTGTCATCAAACCAGGAACCAATCCTCATTTAGTTCAAACACTATTTGCCTATGGATTAGTTCACTGCATTTATCCCTTAAAAAAGCTCGAAGAATTGTCTATGTTACCAAAGGCCATCCAAGAAGCCGCAAGGCACTATTCCAATATTGTTACTCAATATGAAGTATATGTAAGGTGTTACTCGACTGTTGCCGAGATAACTCCAAAGAAATTTTATTCTCCAATTAATTTAATTAAGTATGGAACAACAAAGAAGCCCTTCGAATTTGAGGAGTCAGAAAAGTCCTCAATACCACCAGAAGAATTCGCCAGTCTAATCTCCCGAATCCGAGCACAGGAACATGAAACTATATTCGCAGAAATAAATAGAACTCTATCTGCCAACGAAGCCCAATGGGTATACTTCAAAGGACAGTATTCGTGCCTCTATTTTTTACAGTTCATGAGGTATTTGCAAATGGGTTACATTTGATGGGGGTATTTACAATTTTTTTTCAATAAAAAATCCTCTTTGATTATCTTTCTTCAAAATTTAGATTATTTTTTCTATTTTTTTTAATACTGTTAATAAATGTTACCTCAAACTTTGTTATTTGATGACAGAGTTTAAAACGGCATCTTTATTAAAAGTATTAATGGGAAATGAGAAACTTTAGGTATAATTTTTAGGTATATCTCAACAAAAAAAAATGACAATAAGATTTTATTTTATATTTTAATATCACATGATTAAATATTTTATATTTTTTTAACATATCATGTATATTATTGAAAATGTAACAAATATGTATAAAACTTTACTTAAGTCTAGTTCTAATAAAAAAGGGACAAAATCTTTTTTAACTTTGAAAGATGATAATTGAAGCGTATCATTTTATTTTTAAAGAGAGGTGTTTGAAAATGCTCAAAAGTTGAATGACATGTGTGTGTGTGTGTGTGTGTGTGAGAGAGAGAGAGAGAGAGAGAGAGAGAGAGAGAGAGAGAGAGAGATATATATATATATATATATATAATTTTTTATATAAAATACAGTTCAAAACGAGGGTTTGGTCAAGATTCAATATGTTATGCAATATTAGCATATTACTCATGTTAAAACTTATATCATAAATAATAAAAAAATAATAAAATTACATATATATATATATATATATATATATACACACAAAAGGATAAACCCACTTGCATTGAAACAGGGGCACCCTACAAAAAAAGTACAAGTTCACTTCAATTAATATTTAAAGAATATTAAAAAATTAAAATTTTATAAATATTACAATACATTTAATCTCCTAAAGAATGGTGAAGCATATTTCGCCCTCATATTATTTTTTTTTCTTTTTGGTCTCTTTCTTACATACATATATACATATATATAATATTCAAATTTGTTATAAATAAATTATGGAAGAAGCTACATTTTATCCCACTACATTTACACCTAATTGCAAAATTAATATATAAACTTAAAAAAATATCAAAATACTTATTTAAACTTTAGACTAAAATAAAATTAAAAAACTATTCTAACTAAATTTAACTATAAATGACCTCTCATATATGCATTTCAACCCAACCCCATGCCAACTTATAAAGATGATCAAAATTAAAACACATAATGGAAAAGAATTACATTAGGAGAGAGAATTAAAAAAATGATTTTAAGAATATAAATAACTCTTTTTTAAAAAATAATAAAAAGGTGAAAAATATTATTAAATAATAATTATAAAAATATAATAAAATACTATACAAAATTAATACAAAATTACCTTTCTTGAACACCCACCAAGCGAGCCATTAAAAAGCAGCCTCCTACATAAAATAATGAATGTTGCATAAAAATCTTATAATTAAGTTACGTATTTAATTAAGACTTATTTAAGTTAAAATTTGACTTTAGGTTATTTGTTTTTTTCCACATATATGCGAATTTTCGCTAATGATTGCTACTGATATAAAAGATAAATGTATAATAATCGGTTATTTCTTAGGAAAAAAAAGAATGATTTTTTTAATATTAAAAAAAAACAGAAGAATGAAATATGTATTAAACTCTTGGAAAAAGAAAGGAAGAGTAGGTTGGGGAGTGGTGGAAGTCGCACTTGTTTTCTCCCTTTTTTTCCAAATTATAAAAATAATGTTTTACAGGAAAGCATTACTGTGTTGGACTCAGAGAGAGAGAGAGAGAGAGAGAGAGAGAGAGAGAGGACGCGTAGCAAAGCACAGCACAGCTCCGAAATTGGAGGAGGGGAAAATTTGTATGTGTTGGGTTTCGTAGATCTGGGTACGTCCAGTTTTTCTCCTTTATCTTCCTTTCTATTTCTGTTTCAATCACTCTGATTATTCCTCTGCTTCTACATTTTCTATTTTTATTTCTTGCCTACCCGTTGGGTTTTTTACTTGTTGAAAATCATCTCGTTAAGCCATTTGTCCCCGTCTCGGCTTCAATCTTGTCTTTTTATTCTTTTCTTTGAATTTCAGTTTTCTTCTTCTTATATTTCTAAATTTGTATGCTTGGAGCTGAAAAAATCAGACATTTCATGCAGTTGGTCTGGAAAATGGTTGAGATTCAACTCTTATGGTCATCAAAGCGTTGGATTATTATTTGTCGTGTGACTAGAACCCTAATTGGTCCTAGCCGTTTCAGGGCAATTGTTTGGCTGTATCATGGGTTTCATTAATTTTAGCTATAAGTCTAATCAATCTTCTCCTCCACGTATTGAACGTGAAAATTGAATCTGCTTCCCGATTCTGAGGTACCAACGTGATGAAAAATAGTCAACTATAGCACTCTGTCCTACTTTGCTGTTGTTACCAGTTTGCATTAGTTGCTTTCTTTAGTAAACCTTCCATTTATTGTTTGGTCAATATTTCTCCACGAATACGATTAATATCTGGGGTGCTGTTTGGCACATGGGAATCTCGATTTCCAAGTACTTGAAAACCTATTTATAAGATATTTGAGTACAAGAAATATGAAAATTTTAAAATTTATGTGTTGTATGTCTTCTAAATAATACAAGATTACTGATTATTTTATTTTATTTTTCATATGTGCCATACTCAAATTATTTATGAATAGGTTTTCAAGTATTTGGAAGTTAGGGCGTCTACGTACTAGAGACTATCTTAATGATTCACCTTTTGTTGTTTTTTCTCCTGTATGAGATGCCCATTCTCCGCTAATTTTTAGTCTTACTACTTTTTTCCCTTCAAAGGTACCTCAGCCACCACAAAGGGAGGGAGTGAATGTCTCTAATTGCTCTGTTTCTTATCATGTGGGTTGCACTTCTAGCAATGACTCTGTACTAGTTTACTCTGGCATATGGTGTTGTGTGCTTATACATTTTATGAAATATGAACTGATTATTGTAAAATATGCAAATACTACCGAAGGTAATTTAGTTATTACAGAATTTTGATAAAATTTGAAGGGGCCTTATTTGGATACTTTGCCATTCAGGGAGCTAGTCCTTCTTGCTGTGTCTATATATGGAATCCAAGTGTTTAACTCTTCTATTAGTGGTAGTCTATGTTGTCTGCTACAAATTGTTATTATGGGAAATTGCAAAATTTTTCAAAAGGACTTAGCAGATCCTTCCTTATAAGCATCTAGG
Source organism: Erythrophleum ivorense (assembly GCA_026724425.1). Lineage (NCBI taxonomy): Eukaryota > Viridiplantae > Streptophyta > Magnoliopsida > Fabales > Fabaceae > Erythrophleum > Erythrophleum ivorense. The sequence continues at coordinate 62,441,082 of JAIUCV010000003.1, forward strand.
TAGTTTTACACACATGCAGTCATATGTTATATTTAAGAGCCATGGATGTCCTCTGATTGTCTCTGAGATGCAGTGGAGATCAGCTGAAAGTTGCATACGACCAAAACGGTGTTAATGCATATCAAACATTTTTCTGGTTGCTCATATATATATATATTGGAATCTTAGGGTTCCCAATTCTTTGAGTACATCTGTTACGGTAGGGTATGAAAATAACCTCTGCTTTCTTTTCTCTTTGCTATCAGCCTGATGTTTTATTGAAGTGAAGGGAAATCTTGATTTTCAGACATTTTTGTTAGAAATCAGGTTAATAACTGCATGAGCCATTTGTGCCTTTCGTTGGGTCATACTTATGCTTTGTATTCCTATTAGTGTTTGTGGACAGTCTTGAGATCTATCATTTTAGGACAGTGGACAGAATCCTTGTAAGATGGGACATTAACAAGCAACCTAGCATGGTCGATCATAGAAGTAATCAAGTAAATTTTAAAGGACATTATTCTGAAAAGATTTAGGAACAGGGACAATTCCAGTAATTAACTATTGGGGAGGGGCAATGGAAATTTTTAAAAAAATTATAAAGGATAATAGTACAAAAATTATGTAAAAACATTACATTTACATTAACCGAAGTTGGGTTGAATGCTTCTTGATATCATAAAATTCATTAATAATAGTATTTATATCAAACTCTTGTTTTATGACTACTTAAACAATGTATAAGAAATTCAGCTACTTAACTAAAATAATCTCTTGCTTGTAACAATTAAGACTAGAAGAGTTAATACTAAATAATTAAAATGATAAAAAAAAAAGTATAAACACTTTTTAATTTTCATTAATTCTTAGAATCAATTAGAGATTATTATTATGTGTTTTAATTCAAAATTTTAATAGTTATTTCTGACTTCATAATATTCTTACTTGTAATTTCTATTGCAACTTTGCTGCTATAAGTTAAATGTCTGTAATTTGACTTTCTTTTTTATTTAATAATCGTGTAAATTCTTGTTTTCTTCCCTTTTTTCTTATCTCAATTCTTAGTTGACTGAAATTTTTTAAGATGGGAAAATTAACAAGTTTAATTTACAAATCTCATGTGACAATTAAAGATGACTTTTGCAAGAAAATAAATGAGTAGTATGGTCCATAATGTGTGGGGTTTCACATCAGACAGTGTTGTGTCACTGGGCTAGATCAAATTGTTATGATGATTTGGAATTGTATCAGCACTTTAGACCTTTGGCGATCTTGAGGAGTTAGTTGAGGGAGTCTCAAGTTGGTACTAAATCTAGAGGCTGTGTGCCGCTGAATTGTTCTGTTGTCTGGGGTTTTGAGCCACTTATTTGAAATAAAAGGAAGGGGGGGGGGGATTTTGTCATACAATGCAACTCCTTTGTCAATGGGGTCAGAGCATCTTACCCATTACATATTTGCTGATATACCAATAAGTATGCATTTCTTGAACTAAAAAATTTCAGATGGCTCTTCAATGTTTTCCTATCATGAGCCGCACTGTTGAGTTTATGTGAAATTTTTATTCATTTCCCATAGTTCATTCTGTTGACTTTAATTCAACTGCTGTCAGATAAATGACAAATGTATCAACCAAAGAGTGTTCCTAGTTCAAGCCTAGTTGGCAGCAACCTGTTAGTTCATGGTCAGCATTTAGATTGTGGTGGTAGTGCGATGGATCCTCTCAATGGAGGTAACAATCCTAACAACTCTAATCTCAGCTCGAAGCAACGTTTGCGCTGGACACATGAGCTGCATGAACGTTTCGTTGATGCTGTGGCACAACTTGGTGGGCCAGATCGTGAGTCTTCTTGTACTATTTCTGTTTAACAGGAACTGGTTTCTTCTTGTTGTTCTCCATACCAAATATAAGACATGGCTTTATTTGGTAAGGTGCAAACTCTAGGTTGTTTAGCATCTATCAAAACAAATTTGCCTAGCTGTCTTAATTATTTTCATTACTTCAGATTTGCTAGCTTTAGTAACTTTACAAGACCTATAAATGTTTTAGTAACTTCTGTTTGTGTGTGTTTGTGTACATAAGTAATCCTTTTTATGCAAAATTTTTTTGGACAGGCATGGCTACCTAATAACTTGTTAAAGGGTCAATCAAGAATTTTCTTTGTTTTAAGTTTGAGATGCATGAGATTTAGTTGAAAGCTATGAAGCACAATCAGTTCAAAAAAGGAGTCATATCCGTTTCAAACACAACAGAACATTTCAAAATGTACTTGGATTTTTTAGATTTTGATGATTCATATGTCATTGTCCCTGCCTCTTAGATAAAAAGTATAAGGTGAAGGATTGCTTGCATATCTGGTCAGATATCTACTACTGCTGTTGGCTGGATCTCTAAAATTTTGGTTGAGGAATTTAAGTTTCCATGTATGGTAGTTACATGCCTTATAATAAAAGTGCTTAAAATTTCTAATAACCTTTTCACAGGTGCCACACCTAAAGGTGTCCTCAGAGTTATGGGTGTACAAGGCTTAACAATATATCATGTCAAAAGCCATTTGCAGGTAATGTGTGCTTTAGGGTCTCTTAACCTGAAATTTGTTATTCTCAATTGTTGATCTGTATTCACTATTCTTGTCTGATACATCCAGAAATATCGGCTTGCAAAATACCTCCCTGATTCCTCGTCTGATGGTATGTCTTGAGTCTCATTTTACTAGTTTATTGACTTATTTTTTCTATTCCATTGGAGTGATTCAATTACTTTTGACCTTCCTAATCTAAATTTTTTGGAATAGAACACTTAGATTTATTTCATGATACCCTTTTAAATTGGTGATGCAAGGGAAAAAAGCCGAAAAGAAGGAAACAGGGGACATGCTTTCCAATCTAGATGGCTCTTCGTGAGTATAGCTGCGTCTTTTGCTTTTTGATTTTTACACTTACACCAGTTGCTGGATAAGACACAACAGCTTGTACATGTTTTTTAAAGCTTATAATAAAAGAATGTTTTTCCTTTTTACTAGTTCTCATTCAGCTGGGCTTTGCCCATCTGTTTCGCTCTTACATCCTGAAGTAAAAAATTTAAGTGAGATTTAACAATATATAGACAGTTCCAACCAAAATTGGCAAGAAAAGAAAAATGGAAAAGGAGAGAAAGAAACATGGAGAGTTAAATTTTTTTCTACATATTTAATGCTCAAAATTGTCCGCGTCAAAAGATCTCTATTGTTCCATGTGGTCTGGTGCTAGATATGCAAAGAGATACTAGTGGGCTTGTCTATCTGTTTGCAGTGGTGGGATGCAAATTACTGAAGCACTGAAGCTACAAATGGAGGTACAGAAGCGACTACATGAGCAATTAGAGGCATGTTTTCCTCGTATTGACCTAATTATGATCCTGTGTTGGCAGGTTTTATCTTGTGATTTTTACATTCCTCTTGAATTTAATTACGTGAGTGAGTTGAAGTAATGATAAGAATTTCTGTCCTTCAATTCAATTGGTTCCATTATATATAAATAATCAAAATTTAGGCCTCGTTTCCCAAGGAATTAATGTCTTCAAAACTGAAAGGAACAACATCTGCTACACTAGGCCCAAGCCATCTTGTGTAATAGACAAGTGGAATCTGGAATGTACGATCTACTTCTTGTTGCCTGTCTTTAATGATATACTTAAATATATTATATTTTAATCCAAGAAGAAGGTAAAGTTAACGAAGACATTTGCAAAGCATCATGTATAACACGACAATAGGATGTTTATCTGAAGAATAAGATTATTTGTCAAGTATTAAATTAAGGAGAGTAGTTTAATAATTAGAGGTAGAAAGAGATCAAGAAAAACTGTGAAACTATTAAGAAAGATCTAAAGTAAAATAATTTGTTTGAAAACATGATTTACAATAAAATTCTATGATATCGTTTCATCCATGTAACTAAACCTACTGGGTGAGAAAAGGCTTGCGTTGTTGATGTTGTATTAAAGTAATTTAGTTCTTAAAGAATAATGTATCCCAAAAGGCCACATTTTGTTTTTGTTTTAAGAAGTCACTGCACGAGTAATTCTCTTGCGGCAAAAGATATTAAACACACTAAAGGAGAAATACACAGTAAATGTTTTATATCTGTATCATGTTTATGAGCACATAGACTAAAAGGGAATAAAGTAGTATATGCTTTGCCATAGGCATGTGAGTTTACAGGAATATTTATGACCTTTATGGAAGCTTTCACTTACCACAGTCTGAAGATTATGCTATCTTTTTATATAATTAGAGCATGCACTCCCCTGTAGCTCAGACTTGAATCAAGACAGTACTTTGGAACAAATGAAATGGTGAATCCTGAGTTAAGGGGCCACGCTTGTGATTTATCTTTGTGAAACAGGTGCAGAGACAGCTTCAATTAAGGATAGAAGCCCAGGGTAAATACCTGAAGAAGATAATCGAAGAGCAGCAGCGGCTCAGTGGGGCTCTGTCAGAAGCACCTGGCTCAGGCCTTGATGCTCCAGTATCAGCTGATGTGTGCCAAGAACCTGAGAATAAGACTGACCCGGCAACCCCTGCCCCAATCTCTGAGTGCCCCCTCCAAGATAAAGCTGCCAAAGAACGTGCCCCAGCGAAGAGTCTATCTATTGATGAATCTTTTTCATCCCACCACGAACCATTGACTCCAGATTCTGGTTGCAATGTCGGTTCACCTACCGACAGCCCTAGAGGGGAGAAATCGATGAAGAAGCAACGGGTAGGCATGGAGGGAGCATACGCTAAACCAGAAATGATGCTTCCACATCAGATTCTGGAGTCAAGCATGTCATCATACCGGCAATCAAACAATGTTTTCCTTACCGGAGAGCAGTTTGATCCTTCATTGGCTATATCTACTAGAGGTGAGGAGGCGTTAGAAAGGGTTGGTGGCAGCAATCTGTGATTCAGTGTAAAATGCAGTTAGTATATTAGGACTAATTTTATTATCCTTTGAGTTTAGTTTCTTGGGTTGATGTACTTCCTGATGGATCAAGGAGCCTGTGCACTATAGATGCTCTTGTTTATTAGGTTTCAGTTCCAAGCTTGACTAAATGCCGGGTTTTTAATTACATTTAGAAAGCTAAATGTGAATTAAGTTTAACTCAATCGTTGAGTCATGCTCTGCAAATGGATTTGAATCCTTTCAATCTCGGAAAAAAATTAAATACGAACTAGGTAAGTTCCGCATTAAGAGATGAGTCTAATTTGAATAGTGGATTCCACGATATGTTTGGATTTTACATAATATGTTTATATAAAAGGCAAAATTGTATATAATCCTTTTGAACTTTGGGTAATGTGTAAATAATCTCTTGAATTTTAAAAGTTGACAAAAAATCTCCTAAACTTTGGCTAATATGTCAATAAATCTTTTGAATTTGGGACATGTACAAATAATTTTCTTGAACTTTAGAAATGTGTAAATAATTCCTTTACAAAGTATGACATATGAAAAGGATTATTTGTAAATAATTCAATATTTAGGGAGTTATTTGTAAATAATTCAAAAAGTTTAGGGGAATTATTTGTACGTATTTAAAATTCAAAAAAGTTATATGTATATTATTTAAAATTCAAGAGGATTTATTATAAATTTTGAAAGTTCAAAAGAGTTTTTTTATCTATGATTTAAAATTTAAGGAGGTTATATATAATTTAGTCTATATAAAATTAATAGTAATAATTTTAAAGAAAACTGGAGAGAATCTAAATTGAAAAATTAGGGGATTGAATAACGGGAATACAAATTTGGTGTAGATGGAGGTGCTCGTTATCAATAGAGTGAGTTGGCACGTGACATGCAAGCTTGGCGAAAAACACTTGGGATAAGTGGAGTGTGTCAAGTAGGGCTTGCGTTGAGAGATAATTTGATGCCCGACTAAATTGATAATGTCTTGTAATTACAACAACTAAACTTGCAAGGAAATAAAGTTTAGGACTAAATTTAAAATTAAATGTAATTAAATGAATTAAAAATTTAATTGAATATTAAACCCAATATTAATTTGAAAAATAATTAAATATTAGGTGTGGTATTTTTTTGGTTTTTTGTTAAACAAACAAGATCGAGGCTAAAGAAAACACTTCTGAGCAATTACAAATGGGGAGACATGAGTCCCCATAGCATTATTGTGTAAAAGCATAGAGATACCACTGCCACTGGCAGCTTCTATCCAAATGCGACATAATCTTTTTTTTTTTTTTTTTTTATAATATTTATTATATTTTTATAATTATTATTTAATATTTTTAAAATAGAGATACAAATATTATTTTTTATTTTATCTATCTATTTTTATATTTTATATATATCTAACATTCAACCAATTAAATGGGTTAAAAATTTCGTCCGGCACCGCCCTTGCCGACCTAATAATGTCATGGAAACGAAGCCATCGCAATCAAGGTTGCAAAATCCCGTGGTGAGGCTTCTCCAGCAGCTAGCCACTTCATGCTCCCTTCTGCCACTGCACTGCGGAATTACGGACGAAGGGCCCTGCTATGTGCAAAAGTCAGTATTATTATTATTATTATTATTATTATTATTATTAAGGAAAGTGGTATTTAAAATTACAATCTAAAATTTAACAAACGAGAATAAAATAGTTATTATTAAGAAACTTACCCTTACTATTATTATTAGTTCTCTAAATATACCATCTTGCCTAAATTTTTGGATGAATTATTTTTTTTTAGAGACATTCAAATTGTATGGCTCTTCCTTTTGTTTTATACTCTTTTTTTAAAAAAGAAAAATCAAAAGATATATTATATTTGTCTTTTATGTAAAAAAAAATTATAACTATGCTAATTTTAACCAAAATACTCCTATAACTGTTATATAATATAACAAATATTAAATTATATTCAATCAATATAAAATAGTGTTTTTTTATAAACTTATCAAATTATAAAATCATTTGATAAAAGTAAATTATTAATAATGAAAAAAATTATTCACAAAAATAATTTTAAGATTAATAATTTAAAGGTAATAGTTTAATTTCAAGAATAATATTTGTATTAAATATATATTTAGAAATATAAGTATTGCAATAAATTTAAGAAAATTTTAGAATGAATTAAATTTATGATTTTTTAGAAAATAAATAATGTTGTAATAAAAATTTTAAAAATTTATTTTTTAAAATTAATATCATGATTAGGAATATTTTGATGATCTTTTAATTTCAAACATATAATTTGTCTTTTTACTTTGCTGGACCTCTTTTGCCCCTTTTTTTTTAAACCACAAAAATATGCATTTTTAAAGCAAAAGACGAATCTTATCATCTGAATATTTTTCAAAGAAGAAAAAGGTAGTTTATTATTTATAATTTAATTGTTATATGAATTTCAAAATAAATAAACAAGTAATTTGGATACGAATGATAATTTAATTTTTGAAAATTTATGCATTATACAATCAATCACATGTAATTTGAAAAATTGTGCGTGAAGCCTTTTACGTCCAGGTAAACATCAGCTCTGATCAACTATGGATAATTGATCCGTACACTTGCAAAAGGGAAAATGTGACTAAACAAATAAAATAAATAAATCGATGCATGCCAAATTGACACCGCCCTTCACCACATCACTTTACTTATTTGTTTACTGTGATTTTTTTTTTTCTATCAACATTATATATATTTTCAATTTGATTGACAAAAAAAGTTATTTAAAATTTAAACCTCTTTCTTACCTGTATTCTCGTGCAATTTATTTCTTGAAGGGGAAAAAAATGTTGAACATCTTGGGAATTCTTACATCTATGCCTGCGAAGCTCGTTGAATTGTAGACGGAGATCAGGCTCTTATCACAAAGATCTAACTGGCGAAGGTGCTGCTCTGACATCTTGGGAATTCTTACATCTATGCCTGCGAAGCTCGTTGAATTGTAGACGAAGATCAGGCTCTTATCACAAAGATCTAACTGGCGAAGGAGCTGCTCTGCCCTGGCTTCTTGATCAATTTCCTTCTTTAACGAACGAACAATTGGATTCGATTTACAAAGAAAAGAGGGTCAGAATTTCTATACCCATTTAAGCTTTCTTATGGTTAGCTCCAATAATTATAATTTGCTCTGTTCCCGTTAATTTTCATAATTCAATTATGATTTTCCTGACTTAAAGTTTTCACTTTATATTTATATATATATATAGTGAATTATACCTTCTCTACGGGTGCCTTTTTCTCTCCATTGCGATTACGTTTCTGGGTTTTTAAGGATTTGATTGATGGACCATTTGAAGTCGAATTTCTGGTTTCTAAATCTTCGAGATGGATTCTTTTGGTTGCGAAATAGATTATTGATTTGTTTTCGCGACGGGAGCAATTGAAAGTGCCAAATTAATGCATTATGCCTCTCGAACTTTGCCAGTTTCCGCAACCCGTTGTCGGTTTGGTTTTAGAATCTGATAAAGATTGTTTTTCATTTGTTAACGTTTTTGGTTTGTAGGCTAGGTTAAAATTTCACTTTTCTTCTTCAATTCTGCTAAATATCTGTAAGTGGCTTCACGGCGCTAGCAAAAGTTTTTGGAATGTTTTAAGAGGGGCTTAGTATTGATTACAATATGAATTAGATAGTTAGTATATTCAGTGTCAAGGTTGTAGAATCTTATGTTTATCTAATTATTTCCTATCATTTAGTTCTTTTATCCCCTCCATTTATGCACCAGGTATTAATAGCATAAGGAAACATGGCTCAGAACCACGGGGATGAAATGGAGTATGTCCCAGATGATAATGAAATGGCAGAAGCAGAAGATGATACGTATTTCCGTGCAAGAGTATTTGGTGATTCTGAATCAGATGATGACGATGATGAATATGACTCTTTGGTTTGTTTCGAGTCATATGCAAAACCTTAGTTATGATATAAATATCTAATGTTGTGGTGTGATTGCGCATTTTCATTGCAAAGTTGTTTTTCACTGTTACTTTTATATTGATTATCTCATTTATATTGTTTCTGCCTTCTGCTTAATCTCCTTACTTCGATGACTTATATTTACATGACTAATTATAAGTTCATAACTACAATGCTGCCATTAACATAATCTTTTTCTCCTGTCTTTTCTGTGGGCTTGCATCTTTTCTTTGGGGATGGGGGTTTTGCAGGAAAACAAGATAACAGATACCAGCGCTGCCGAAGCTAGGGGGGGAAAAGATACCCAAGGTATACCTTGGGAGAGACTGAGCATTACTCGCGATAAGTACAGAAAGACTAGACTAGAGCAGTACAAGAATTATGAAAATATACCACAATCAGGGGAATTGTCAGAGAAGGTAAAATATGTTTTACATGGCGTTCCAGTGTCATTTGAGTAATGATTTTGGTGGGACAATTTCACCTTATGCTTTTTTGTCTACAGGAATGCAAACCCACTGATAAAGGGGGAAAGTATTATGATTTCTGGCAAAACACTAGATCTGTGAAACCAACGATACTTCACTTCCAAGTATGTTGATGTAGTGATTCTTTACTTTCAATTTTTACAGCAGGCTTCACCCCTCCCACGTTTAAGTAGTGATGATGGAAGTCTCCATCCTCTAGGGATTGATTTGTCTTATTTTATGAGACTTTATATTCATAGTTTGCTTTTTCTCTTCAGGAACTTTGCTTAGGCATTTGTTATCAATAGTGTAGGGAACATTAATGTGAAACCTTTAATATGTCATTTGCAGCTGAGGAACTTGGTTTGGTCAACTTCAAAGCATGATGTGTATCTTGTTTCACATTACTCTGTTGTTCACTGGTCTTCATTAAATTCCAAGGGATCTGAAGTCTTGAATGTATCAGGGCATGTAGCTCCACATGAGGTAATCATTGTTGCACTGCTTTGTTGTTGAAAAACCTCAGTCAGATTAGGCATCTGAACTTTTAAATTGTGGTGTTAATAGAAACATCCTGGAAACCTCTTGGAAGGATTTACTCAGACACAAATTAGTACACTGGCTGTACGAGATAAGTTGATGATTGCTGGAGGTTTTCAAGGAGAACTTATTTGCAAGGTACTGTTGTTGTACTTCCCTTGTTTTTCATCCTTGACAGTGACAATTTTATTTATTATTTAACTAATCAATGCAGAACATGAAGGGGTTTAAAAGAAAAGGAACAAATTTTACAAAATTCAAGATTCAATAATCAAGCAGTAATATTTTTAAATGACCAGAGGCCAACCAAAATAGATTTTTAATGAGAATAGGTATCCTAATGATAACTCATAATCCTACAAGGATACTAGATATGGGCTAACAACAAGCTAGGCCCAAAATCCTCCATTCGAGTCCCTAATTAAATCCTAACTGCCCCAATTACCCAATTACAAAACCTAATTCCTTAATAATAATAATTACATTATTATATAATAAAATAAAAAATAAAAATATCTTCTTATACTGCATTCGTAATGTACTACAGTTTCACACATTCACCATGATAATATTCCAAGTATAAAATAGTATCTAGCTTTTCTTTAATATGTGTTCCGCTATTATTTGTGCTACTCAATATGGCCAGTTAGTATAATTTTCTGGATATGGTCTTATTTTGATATTTCATGCTGAAGATTTCATGATTATGCTTCTGATCCTCTATTTAGCTGTTCATGAATTTTATACTCTTCTTGTGACCTTGTTTTTGAGAGGTATGGAGCTTGTTTTGCCTTTGTATCTCTAATTTGATAAATTACTGATTAATGAAATGGAATTAGTCTGAAGTTGATTCTAAATTAAATTATATCTAATTTTATGTTTATTTTCCAAAATGATTCAGTTGTTGGCATTTTACTGTCTTCCCTGACTGATAGCTCATACATAATGTCTTGCAGTACTTAGATCGACCTGGGGTTAGCTTCTGTTCCAGAACTACTTATGATGATAATGCAATAACAAATGCAGTTGAGATTTATGAGCATGAAAGGTCTCTCTTTTCTTGGCTTTATTTTTTTTTCCTCTTTTTCTTGAAGGACATTAATTGTCACTGGCTTGATATGGTGTTGGCCATTATTATTCTTGTAGAAAATAGAAAAATTTTCTAAATGGGAGTTACTGACTTACTTAGCTAGACACCTTGTGTCTCTATTTATAATTGGAAATTAGGTTAAGTGCAAAAGGTACTACAAATAGTGCAAACTCAAACCACCAGTAATCATCTACTTATTTTAACTTAGCTGTTACGCACTCTATTTTAATAATTCTCAACTTCAAAAGTATAGTTGCTTAATAACAATACCTTATTCTTGCAGTGGAGCTGTTCATTTCATGGCTTCAAATAATGACTGTGGAGTTAGAGACTTTGATATGGAGAGATTTCAGCTTTCCAAGCATTTCTGCTTCTCATGGCCAGTTAATGTAAGAATAGTAATCAAATTGCGGTAAAATTGTGAATTGGGATGCTAATTTTCGAATCGTGAATCGTAACTCATATCAAATTGTACGTTTTAGAGACAATGAAAAATAGTTTGAAATATATCGAATAATTGAATCAATTGAAAAAGTTGCAATTACATACTTCTCCCAACCATTGCAATCGATCCAACAGCAAATAACAACAATGCATCCTGGAAATAAAACAAGTTAAAGAGAAGTTTTTTCAGCTAAAACCTAGGCATATTTATTTGGGATAAGGGAAAGGGTGGTTAGAAATATATCAAATATGTATGTCGTAAGCTTGCATCTGATGCTGATAGTTTGAAAATATACCAAATAAGTATGTAAATTGCAATTTTTTCAATTGATTGTAAGCTTACATGTATATTGTTTGTAAGGTTGATCCATACCTACCTTGTCTGTTCCTAAGCTTTTACTGTTTCTTATGCTTGATTGCTAATGTAATTGCAATTTTTTCAAACTCAAATAAGTGAAATGACACAGTCTGTTTTATTTCACTTTTTTTATTAAGTTGTGTGTCATATTGAATGTTGATACGTGGCTTTTGGCTATGTAATACTATGAATTTGCAATTTTAAGTCAAACAATGTTGTTGCAAGTAAGGGGAAAAAATGTCAATGTCTTCTTCACAGAAGCCGGTCTTGGGTCACGAAGGATCTGACTTCGTGATGGAGTAGCAGCATTCTGGTTCATTGGAATGTTGTGAATCATTGTTTCTGGCATGAATCATGCGATTCTGGCGAATCAGATGCTTGATTCTGGCACTTTTTCAATTCAATAGATGATTTGTATCATTTTTCTGTTGAATTGAGTCAGATTGTATGTTTTGAATTGCAAATCGTGTGATTTCTATAACTATGAACGTAAGTGCCTCCAATTGGTTTATTATGATTGAATTAACAGAAGCGAAAATATTACTTGAACTGACCTCAATTTTATGACCTATAGAATTGGCATAACTTTTTATGGTCTTTTTCTGGTTTATACGACTTATAAGAGAAAGAGAAGAGGAAAAGATGGATAACAGCACAATTGTTTCGTTGAGAAGGCTTGCTTGACCACAGAGAGATAATTGAGGCTCAGTTACTGCTAATTTGATTTTCATAATGTTAATGCTCTCTTCTTTTTCCTTCTTTTGTGTGTGTATATGTTTGCACTCTTACGCTAAAACTGCTGGTCTCACATATTATATTTAACATTGTAGTCCTTGGGCTCTCTTGAGTTGGCTAGCAATTGAAAATAATTGGAAACTTCTTATAATCTTTAGTGAAACAGGAGTACCATCTTTGATGTTCCTTGAAATAAAGTTTGTCCTCTGAACTCAGGATTGTTTAACCATTAAGCTTCAGAACCTTGTCTGATGATGTGCTTTTGCATTTTTCTCCTGCCTTGACAATTTGGGAATAGAAGATTTCTTCGGTTTAAGAGCCAAGCAGGGGGGATAGGTTTTCACTATTCTTGACAAGCCTCCTGAAGTCTTTTACATACTAAAACTAGAATTACAGGCTGACTATTGACTGTCCACTCTATAGGGACAACCTTCTGGTTTCTTTTTTACCTTTATGTGGCCTGAATATGTTCCCGTGGTAGTTAAACAAATTTGTTCTTTATCTGCTTGAATTTTGAATAATATTCTTTCTTGCTCTACAGGGGCAGGTGTGACTGTGTTTTTCTGTATGTAAGTGTTCATTAAAGTATAAGAGTGCTGGATTAAGTGGCAATAGAAAGGGGATTCCCCCTATTGGTGTCAATTTCTTTTATAAACTAATGACCTGGTGTTGTCTAATTTTTATTTTTTATTAATTAAAAAATGAGGATAAACCTTAGTAACGGAGGCCCTCTGCCACATTCACATCTTCTACATTTGTGAAGCTTTATATAAAATAGTAGCGTGATTTATGAGTTACAAGTTCCAGTTCTCATTCAGTCTTTATTTTTTCTCTTTCCACACACGTCTGGGTGCGCACTGCCAGTGTTGGTAAATATGATACTTAATGTTTGAACACATGGCATAAATGATTATTTGAGCTCGTGTCCATTTTTCTTGCAGCATACTTCATTGAGTCCTGATGGTAAACTCCTTGTTGTCGTTGGAGACAACCCAGAAGGGTTAGTGGTGGATTCTCAGACAGGGAAGGTTGGTGTACTATTCTGTTTTTCTATGTCACAAGTTTCTAATTGTACTTTTCTTAAGGTTTATTTGACATGAGAAGAGGGGGTAGGGGTGTGGAAGAGCTCAGATTAGCTAATGTTCTTTGTTCTTTGTAGACTGTCACACCTTTATGCGGACACTTGGATTACTCGTTCGCATCCGCGTGGCATCCTCACGGTTACATCTTTGCCACTGGGAACCAAGACAAGACATGTCGCGTTTGGGATGTTCGGAACTTGTCAAAGTCTGTGACTGTGCTGAAGGGCAACCTTGGAGCTATACGGTCAATTCGTTTCACATCTGATGGACAGTTCATGGCAATGGCTGAGCCAGCTGACTTTGTGCATATCTATGATGCAAAGCATGGGTTTGAGAAGGAGCAGGAGATCGATTTTTTTGGGGAGATCTCTGGTGTATCTTTTAGCCCCGACACTGAATCACTTTATATTGGTGTTTGGGATCGCACCTATGGTAGCCTTCTTCAGTACAACCGACGCAGAAGCTATACGTATCTTGATGCCTCGTAAATTTGTAACCGTATATGTTGTAAGTGCCTACGACATCTTATATCCAGAAGTCTAGGAATTTGTGTATTGTGTCGACTGTCAACAATGAAAGAAGAAAAGTGACTTGGTGGCTTGCCCCATCATACAATGTAGGAAGAATTGGCCTGAAGATGTTATAATTGTACTTGTCATTTTAAATAATATTGACTGCTAATCTCTTATGCTTTGTTGGGGTGGAGGAGGAGAAAAGTGAATGGAGAGAAAAATGAAGGGAGAGAAAAGTGAAAAAAAAAAAAGGGAAGAGAGAAGTAAAAATAAAATATTTTCTCTTCCCGTTTGGCTAAACAAGGAAAAAATATAAAAGTAAAAAAAACTTATAAATGTACACGGATAATAATGCCCTTATAAGCTTTGTTGCCAATAATCAAGATATTTTGAAAAGAAGAAATTATGTTAATAAATGATTGCTTTTATATAAAACTACCGTCAAATTGAAATTAAAAAAAGAATAATACATAGAACTAATTATTCTTTAAAGAGAAGAAAGAAATGTTTTAAATAATTTTGACATTAAAAATTAATACATATAACTAATTATTTTAATAAAATTACTTTTATAAAAAATCAAAGCTAAGACAATTTTTAAATATATAATTACACTTCTATAAAAATGTATTATTTTATTAAATAATAAATATTTTACATACCAATTTTTAAATTATATCTAAATATGAATATAAATATATATATATAATTTTTTTTTCACCAAACAATAGATAAGGATTGATCTATTACTAAATAACTTGATTATGGATATCTTTTCTACAGAAGAATAAGACAAAGCAAATAATGTTCACTTTTAATTTTCACATGAGTGGTTTGGTTTTTCCCCATATTCACATGGAGTTTGGTTTTTTTCACTTCTTCACATGGAGAGAGATTTTTGGTATGACCTATCATAATTTTCGCCTCACCTTTTTTTTCTTTTTTATTTTTCTCTCCCATCTAAACAAGACAAAATTCATTTTCTCTCCTCTTTTCTATTCAATTTTTCTTTTCTTCCTATTTTTCTCCCCATCCAAATGCATTGTTACAGTTCTTTTTTTTTTAATTTTTTTTAAACTCATGCTAATGATGAAAGAATGTGAAATTAATTTGGTTAGTCAATGACTACTGCAGTTTGTAGTAAACAATCCTAAATGATGTCTGGGTGACTTTTCCATGGTATGGACAACCCAAGAATGAGTTGATCCACTTGCCATCTTTGGGTTGTATTTCTGCTGTATATTGAAGATGAAGTCAAGAGGGAGGGGGGACAGCTTTCAAATGCTGAAGTTACTATTAATTATCTCGATTTTGGGATGTGGAGGGGCGAGCCTTGGGAAAGGGAGTACAAAGGGGAATTAGATGTAATTTTTTAAATATTTTTGTTATTAAGTTTTTTAATTAAAATATAATAAGTGAATAAATTTTTTATTAAGACATAACAAGTATATGGGTTAATTGGGAAATTATATACTTGTTATATTATTATTAAAAAATTATATATTTATTATATTTAATTAAAAAAATTGAGAATGAAAATATAAATATTTTCATATAAGTCTTTTCTTTATAAGGGGAAGCTTTTCTATGAAATAATGTATAAATGACATAATTAAAAAAATGAACGAAAGTGTGGAACATGTTTTTTTTTAGTAAAACACTCTCTCCTTTGAGAGAAAAATTAATCTGATGATCTGTTTTAATTAAAATATCTTTATAGCTAGTATTCATGTATTTAACTAATATAAAATAACTATTTTTTTAAATTTAGAAAATTTTAAAATCATTTAAAAAATAAATTAATTATTGAAATAAAAATATTTGCAAAATATTTTTTTAAAAAAATAAACAATTAAAAAGATAATAACATTTAATTCTAACAATAACATGTGTACTAAGCATTGTCATAAATTCAAAATAATTTTAGAATAAGTTAAGTTTATAGTTTTGGAAACAAAAATAAATCACATTAGGATAAAAGTTTAAAAAATATAAATTTTTTGAAGTTATATTTGTATAAAAGAAATTAATCTTATCCTTAGGATATTTTAGTTAAATGAATTTAATTATAACACATCTTCTGATTTCAAATAAGTTATGTCTATTTTCATAATAGAAAAAAGAACTATATAATTAAATTATTTATAGTTTTAATATAAAAGAGATAACCATGTAATCAAGATATCTTTTAGAAAAAAAGAAAATAATTTATTCTTCTTATATATATATATATATATTTCTTATTATAATTTGGGGGTATTTAGACTTTGTCAATTTAAATAGCCATAGGCGACTTTGAAGGTTCACTATGCTTTTATACATGGAAACATAAGGATTCTGGATGGAATTCAATTAAAATTTCTTCAAGCATTATATGATCTCAATAAGAGAAAACACTTTAGTTTGATTCAAAGTTTAACTATACATAATTGAATCACATAAGTCAAGTTTGATTAAAATCTAAATTTAAACACAAAATTATAAGGTTCAATTACAAGGGCTGCGATTAGGTTGAATATGTATACCATTTATGAATCTCCCCTCTTTCACTTAGATGTCCTTTATTCGAACTTTTCATGGAGCATGCTATTATTAATGAATTCCCTTGATACATTCTAATAAGGGAGAATTAAAATAAAGCTTTACCCCTCAATAAGCAAATTTCCGTTTGGAATGAGGATAAAGGAGAAGAACGGTAGGAAATAAGCAATTTACTTTTAATTAGTAGTTATTAATAAAGGAGAGAAGATCATGAATTTTTTTTAAATTCCTTCTTTTTCATATTTTTTAAGTTTTTTTTTTTAATTTGAGATATCTAAGAGAAAAAAATTTCTTCAAACAATGATTTTTTTTTTAATTAATCGACACTGATGTAAGATCTAGCACTCATAAAAATTTCAATATTTTATTATATGATATAATTTTCATGGATATAGCTGTAAGATTAGAAGTAATTATTACGTTGATTTTTCATGTTAATTGGATGACTAGAAGTATGCAATCAAACAGTTAAAAGTTTCTTATATTTAAAATATATATATGTTAATTTTTAAATTATGTGATGGAGTATAAATCAATTTTAGATTAATATGAAATTTATGAGGATGATCATCATTACAAGAACTACTAACCCAACAACAAATTTTGTTAATTTTCCCGGGCTTAATGCAGCTGCAGGTTTGATATGAGCATTTGGTTGTCCTTTTTTTTCTGTATGCATAATTAAGATACAGGAGACGCCTCTGTAGACAGTCTTCACTTTATGACTATCCCCTCACATAACCAAGAACATATGAAATGAAGAAAACAGGAATGCTCCATAAATAACAATGGAAATTCCAAATGATGACGGATGCACAAAGAATAAGGAATACTCCATAAATAATATATTATCTCATATTGATGACAGATTTTCACAGGTTGATACATGCTGATCAAATCTAGCACTTCATGTAACTCATCTGTATCATAACCAAAACATTGCTAGCTCTGAGAATGAAGAAGGAATCACACTTTTCCAAGTGCTTGCCTCTATTCCATCTGCCTTCAAAAGTGGTACTCGCCTCACATGGTGGCAAAAACTCTGCTACAACTATGAGTATCATCTTTTTAATTATGAGAGATTATAAAAAAAATATTATTAGCCTTTACTTAACAACTTAAACTTTTGAGATGAAATAGTTCTTAATAGTAATATATTATTATAATCTCAATCTGATGCTATAAGAGAGTCAAAGACTATTTTAACATAAAAGCTTAAGCTCTTAAGCAATGGTAAATAAATAATTTTATTATAATCTCTAACAATTAAGACAAATAATACTTACAGTTGAAGCAGAGTTTGTGTCCCCATGTGAGGCGAATACTACTTTTGAAGGCAGATATAATAGAGGTAGGACTTGGAGAGGTGTAATTCCTTCGTCATTCTCAGAGTTAGCAATGTTTTGGTCATGATATAGATGAATTATGTGAAGTGCCACATCTGGCCAGCGTGCATGCGCAGAGTTTATATATAGATTTATTTTCAGTAACTATGGCTACTGATGAGCTCTCCCCTCTTCACAGCACCACGTACACTTGTTGAGCAGAATCCAAGAACTTCCTGCCATGAGATGTACAGCTCTCGATCTGATGTAAACTAAGCTCTTGTTCTGAAAGTTTAGACGCCACATTTATAAGCTTGTAGTGTGATTCATGTTCAAGTGAGGTAACAGAGGATCTATTGGAGCTTGCTTCAGGAAAGCTCCAATTTTCCCTTTCATTGTCCCTACCAGTACTTGACGGACCTTCTGAATTGAGCAATGACTAGGTGATCTCTCTTTGTAGTTTTTGTTGGCTTTATTGGGCAAGCTCCTTTAAGATTCTTGAGCTTAATATTCCTGCCTGTGGTGCCTATAATGAGTGCAATCCTTCATGTTAGATGCGTCTTTAAGAAATTATAAGGAAATAAAATTGCACCCTTACTGGTTGCTGGAGCTTTTGGGGCAATGATAGGCTCTTGATCCTAATAATTTTGTTTTCATGGTGATTATTCTTTCTTCTCAATTTTCTTTCATTTAATCCATACTCTGAATCTTTCATTTTCTCCCTTTAGCAACATCATCTGAGTCGGACTGCTGTCATTCTGATGCTCTGAACTACAAGCTCTCCATTTTATCACGATCTTTCTCCTCGGGTTCCCTCTTCCCCCAACCTGAAAGCATTACCAGAAACAATTAAGAAGACCTTCTTTGTTGCCGGCGATTTCAGTCAATGCAATTTAGACTTCAGAGATTCTTTCAATCAATCAACATCTTGATAAAGTAAGCATAATTCATGGTCACAGAATTTCACCATCTAAAACCCACTCTTTCTAGCAGACTCAGCCAACTTCCAACCATTTACATGAAGTTTGGTAAAACACCAAAATGTATAACGAACAAAATCCACATAATGTTGCAGATTCTCAATCTTTATAAATACATGTCTGAAATAGATAAAGAATCAGTCTGATTGCTTTGTTTCCTTTGATAATCCTTGCCCGATTATGATTCAAGAGGACTGACGATTTTTAGGTTTGTAAGTTACATTGGCCTTGACACCCAAAAGAAAAAAAAAAAATCAAAGCATATAAGACAATGAGCATTTATCTTCCACAAATAAATGTTTCAAAGCAATTTAGATTTAAGAATTTTGGAAAAATCTTGGATCCTATCCTATTCAACCAAACATCAGGGAAAAAAAGCAAACTCCACCTGCCAGAAGAAGAAGTTCTTGAAAAGGCTTATTACAAGTTCTTGTTAAGTGATAATCTATCCTTCTGAAACTGCCAACCCTAGATCTGGTTTGCTTGCTCAAAATTGATCTAAAGTTTCTTGGTTCAATGTTCTATATTTCTATATATGTATCTGTAAAGTCCAGATGATTGAAAGAATAAATCATACCGTCTGAACGTACATCCTCCAGAAATACTGATACTAACATAATTTCTGAAAGCATTAATAACAAAATCTGCAATTTTTACTGCAACCCAGACTTCTCATACTCAAATATCATTGATTTCTAAGGTAAAGATAATGAACAAGCACCCTTGAAGGATAAAAGACAAAGGAGACTTACCGAGTTTCGAATCATGGCCTTCTTGATAGGATTGTATTAAGAATCGTGGACAAGGGATCAGAATGAAGTTTCCTCCATGCATCATTAGCAGAGTGAACAAAGCTCCTGGGCACATATGGCTACTTCTGCAAGAGCATATATAAAGAAGAGAAGGAGTATATGTCCAAGTCTATTCGAACACGAAAGGCATTTTTGAATGTTGTCATTCTTCAAAGTTCAAACAGAATATTTGAAGACAAGCAGGGCCTCTTTGGAAAGTGAAATGTGTTGGGTTACGTGTGCAAATTAATTTTGGAAGTCTAAATCATAAAAATTATCTTTTCATATGATAAAAATGAATTAAAAATTAAAAATTTAATTAAATGTTAAGTATATATATATATTTAAAATTTAATTAATTATAAAAGATTAACTTACCTTTTTTATTAACTTTTAATACATAAAAATATAATTTATTTAAATAAAGTTTGATTTAAAATAAGGAAAGCTAATATTATTTAATAGAATAATTTACTTTTTTGAAACTGAATACTTGTCAATCAATGAAAAAGTATGCAATAGAGTAAGCTTTTGCTTTTTGATATATATTAAAAAAATGATTTTATATTAAAAATTAATTTTTTAATATAAAAGAAAGATTTTTAAGTATATATATTCAAATTTTAATTAATTATAAAAAAATAACTTACCTTTTTATTAACTTTTAATACATAAAAATATAATTTATTTAAATAAAATCTGATTTAAAATAAGTAAAGTTAATATTATTTAATAAAAAAATTTACTGTTTTTAAAACTGAATACTTGTCAATCGATGAAAAAGTATGCAACAGAGTAAGCTTTTGCTTTTTGACATATATTAAAAAAATGATTTTATATTAAAAAATTATTTTCTTAATATAAAAGAAAGATGCAGTAGAGTAAGCTTTTGCTTTTTGAATAGAAAATGCCGAAATGTAGTAAGTATTATCTAGATTACTTCTTAAACTATACGCGGTTCATTTTTTTGACATAAAAAAAAGGGACACTTGTGCTGACATTGAGAATCAAGCATACGGCTTATTTTTGGGTAAATTATTGATTTAATTTTTTAAAAAATTATTATTTTTAATATAATTTTTTAAAAAATAAAATCTCTTAATTTAATCTTTAATCAATTTAGTCCAAGTAAAAGCTTTTATTTTTGTTTGACAACATTATTAAAAAACTGTAGCAAAACTACATTGTTGTGGTGGTGTTTTAAGACACGTGGACATTCCAAGTCATCACTTTAACAGTTAAGTAAATACTCACAAATGCTATGTTAATTTTGTGGTTAAGTTATTATAACTTTGCCAAGTATTTTTTTTTTTTTTGGTATTGGGACAAAATGATTGAAAAATTAAATTGAAATTCTTTATCTTAGATTAAAAGAAAAAGAATCTTTCAAAAATTAAATAAATAATTTACTATTATTATTTTAAATTTCCGAGTTGGTGGGTGTGTCAACCCATAAATTGTATTTAAGACTAATGAACATTGCTGCGTTAAAGGGCAAAGAAGGCATGGACCCTCTTGCTTCATTACACTTTCATACGGTGCACCATGTCCCACTTGATTCGGACTCCTACCGCTTTAGAGCAACGCGTTCAACAGAGAATCTAAATTTCCTGATTAGTGTTGGTCTCATTTAAAGTTGCATGGAACCTTCCTAACAAAAAAAGATAAAAAAATGATGAAAACGGCACGCAATCCAAAAAATTACACAATTCACGATAAAGACTGCAAAAAGTGTAGGAGGGGAAGAAAATCTGCCAGAGATAATGATCGATAAAAAAAATCATATTTAAAAATTTAAGTATTATAAAATTTAAAATAAACAATTTTAAAAATTAAAATTATTTTTTTAAAATCTAATACTATTTTTTAAAAAATTAATAATAAATCTTTTAAAATTTGATAATAATTTTAATTTTTAAAATTTTTTATTATAAATTTTTAGAAATTAAAATTTTTAGATATAATTTTTTTTTTAAAAAATAAAACTATATCACAAGTTCTTATTTTTAAATTATTTTTTTTAAAATAAAAATTACAATGTATTTGTTGAGTCTTGTAAAAGAAAATTGCATTATCTTCACTTTTGAAGATTGGTCAATGAATCACGTAGAAGCTAACACTTGTCCCAACGTACTTGTCCTTATCTCTTGCCATCATCTCAAGCTTCACATGAAGAGATTGTATGATTCACATGGAGGCACTTCGTCCTTATCTTATGAAATGACTTAACATCAAGTAATTTGTAAGTGATAAAAGATTTATTATGTGCCTCAAAATACACAGGAGTGGACGAGTGTAACAACTTAAAAAAATTTATACATTTGTGTCACTATTAATTTGAGAATTTAATGTATAATTCAAGTAAATTATAAAATAAAATAAAAATAATTTACAAAAAAAAATAATATAATAAATTATGATAAAAAATATTTTTTAAAGTAAATGAAGTGTTATAGAGATTTTTTTAAAAAATTTTAAAATTTTTAAAAGTTAAAATCTAACTCTCACCAATATATGTTAAAAAAACTTTCATACCCACTTTCCTTTCCTCCGCAAGTGTGCTTCCTTTTGTTTTCTTCTTTCGTCTCTTTTCCGTTTTTCTTATCTCCATTTCTCTTTGCTTCTTTTTCCCTCCCGTTCCATTGTTCTTCCTCCTTCCAGCCACCCGTTTCACTGTAGAATCAGCCCCTTCCTCTAGCTGTAGCATGTGCCCTGTTCATCACCACCGCAGCAACTTTAGAGTGGTGTAAAGGTAGTGTTGGAGATTGTGCCATAGGTCAATCATTGTATTGCGAACATTGTTTTTATTATGAAATAAAATTTTTTTTTATTACATTATTATATTATTTACATGTTTATATATAATAATATCCATGAATAAATCATTTTTTTGAATTATTCAAAATATCCCTAATCAATCATCCTTGTGAGAACAACGATAAATTAAGATTAGTATGATTTTGATTAATTAAGTGTTAATCATGTATGATGATATGAATCAAAATCATAGGCGTGTGTTAGAGAACAGAACGTTGGATAGACCCATCATGAGATAAACTACATGGATTAGGTCATAAGTTTATCTCATATATAACCATGTCATTGATCCCTTGGACCTGAGATCACCATAGATTCTTACATGAAGGACACTGTACTTTGGCATAGTCTAATGTCACCTTTGACCGGGTGATTATAAAGACTGTGATCAAGTATAATGGAATCCATGCAGAGGAAGATGAGTGGTCAAGATGGAATTTGTCCCTTTAATTAATAGAGAGATATCTCTGGGCCCCTCGATGAGTGTGATTGAGAAATGCATGGCCATGCTCAGATGGAAAGGGTTCCATTTTATATCAGTCTGCTCGAAGATTGAGAAAGTTATGATCGAGCAAGTTGAGGATGACATTTCCATGCCTCATACTCAATTTAGATATCATGTGACAAAAGGGATATGATAGGGTTATAAGATAGGTTACATCGGATCACCGATTCTATATGATTTGGGTAGTCACAATGTCTTGCTAGAGGCCGCTTGTGATTTGTGGGTCAAACAGTGCAGTTGACCCACTACCAACATCATATGGGCCTGCAGGATCGCACACAAGAACGGACCAACTCAGGCTAAAATGTCCACATTCATTGAATCAGAAATGTGTCTAAATTCAATGAATATATAGGATGGAGGAATTATATATATATATATATAATTAAATGTGAAATATATTATATATATATATATGTATATTATATTTGATATTATATATATATATGTATATGAATTAATTTAAATTTAATTCTATCAGATAAATTTAAATTTAAACTAATCAGATAATTTAAATTTAATTATATCAGATAGATTCAAATTTAAACTAATCAGATAATTTAAATTTAATTCTATCAGATAGATTTAAATTGAAACTAATCAGATAATTTAAATTAAGCTCTAGATATTGTTAGTTTAAATTTAAACTATAAGATAGATATGAATTTAAACTAATAGATATATTTAATTAATTTTGATTAATTAAATATATCTGAAACTCTATAAATAGGGGTTTCCATATCAGAAGCTAATAATATAGTTGCCTCCAAAATTTGAGAGAGAGAATCGTACGGACTGTACGGATACTTCAAAATCTTTAGAGAGTGACACCGTACGGACATTGCACGGAAGTGTACGAATGTCGTACTGACATCGTACGGACTGTACGGGGAATTGTACGGACAGACTGCTAGCACACCGTTTGAATTGCTGAACTCCGTTCGTGTGGATACCAGTAGAGAGAGCTGATTTGCGGTCAATTCCTGTGATCCAAACAGAAGAAAATAACAAACTCAAACGACAAAAAAGGTAATTCTCTGAATCTATTCAATTTAAGCGACTTTGACAGATCTTTGGTGGGAATTGGAATAAAATTTTTTTAAACGTTTCCGCTGTGTGCCTCTACTTAAATTCCCAACAGGTAGGGTTTAAGCTTCAAGAAATTACTTTCTTTTCATCTCATTCCCCTCTTGATTTCTTGATAAGAATCACCTTTTTTTCTCATTTTTTGGCAACTCAAGTCTAAAAATTGTTTCAAGGGAATTTAATCTTAAAATTTTTCTTATTTTTTGCCTAATTAGGGAATATGTTTAGCTAGGATTTGATAAAAAAATTCATTATTGTTAAAAATTTAAGACATTCTTATGTCAGTATTATTTCCATTTCCTTGGTTTTAATTGCTTCAAGTAGTAGGAAGGTGTTCTATTTTATTCTTGTGGCTATATAGGAAAGGCTTAAGTTAAAGATGTTCTTTTGTGATGGTAAATTAAAGTGCTAAATGAAAAATTAAAATTTTTTATGGCTCACATGTTGGCTCAAGACTTAGATTAAGATAATAATGAATAAGAATAATTTGACCTTATGCAAATTTATGTGTTAGTTAGTAATCAAAATTATTTATGGGTAATTTAGGAGGTTCTGGAAATAACTTTGTATTAGGTGCTTTATCAAATTAAGGTTTAAAGAAATTTACGGTGTCATTGCGTGCGATGAGTAGATAATACTTATTATGGAAAATTTATACTACTTGTTCATTGTAAATTAATAGAATGTTAAATTTGATTTCATTATATGTGACTAAAAAGGAATTATTAATTGATGTTATTGAAATATATTAGTTGTTGATCAATTAATTCAATATATTTGAATAATTATTTAATTACTTATTTTAGCCATCCTTAATCAAAAAGTGGACTAATACAGAACCTTACGGCTAACAACGGTATTTGTTAGCTTTGGTGCACCTCAATTTGAACTCCAGCTAGCAAGGGTGTTACTAGCCCTGTGTGTCGAGCACCACACATGAATTTGTTTGAATGGTTAAACATAAGCTACTTTGGTATTACTATTTTCTCATAAGTGATGTGATTGGCATTCATTTGATTTGGTTCTATTTAGTAGGGGTGTACATGGGCAAGGTCGGGTCAGGGTGATACTTGGCCTGAAACTCGACCCGATTAGGGTCTTGGATGTATTTTTATATCCATAGCCAGGCTCGACCCGAAGAAACATGATTTTAAGGCGGGTTAGGGCGGCCTTAATAAGTAAGGCTGTACATGGGTATAACCAAACTGAACATCTAGTATGTCCGATACCTAACCCGATTAAGACATGAAACTTGTTTTTATACCCGTGGCCTTACTCAACTCTAATAAGTCTTATTTATGTTGGGATAGGGCGGGTTAGGGCCGCCCAAACTAATTTTTTTTTAATGAATTGATACTTGTAATATAAAAATATTTTTACACAAACTTATAGGCATATATTTCAAAACAATGGACTTTTAGAACTCTTATATTTGTATCAGTAATAAAAAAATAGTCTAGTATTATCAAGTAAAATATAAGATATACTAACATAATTAGTCTTAAGTAAATATATATTTTTTCATTATTTAACAAAAGAAATATCAGTAAGAATTCACATTAATGATAAAAATAATTAAGAAGTAAATAATATTTGCGTAAGTAATAAAAATTACAGTATGTAGAGATAATTAAATGAAATAAAAAAAAATAAGATGACAAGATATTAATAACTAAAAAAAAAGTAACTATTAGAGCAAGTTGGGCGGAACATACTTTCGCCTGTGACCTGGTCCGTCCCGGTCCGAAATAGTCTTGT
The DNA here is from genome assembly GCA_026724425.1 of Erythrophleum ivorense. Classification (NCBI taxonomy): domain Eukaryota; kingdom Viridiplantae; phylum Streptophyta; class Magnoliopsida; order Fabales; family Fabaceae; genus Erythrophleum; species Erythrophleum ivorense. Next base: position 62,466,986 of record JAIUCV010000003.1, read on the forward strand.
TTAAAATTATGCTCATTTATACTTTTAGCCCAGCTCGACCAGGCCCGATTAGACCGGACTAGGGCGGGCTCCTAGGGCCAATCGGGCCGATGAACACCCATACTATTTAGTTACGTTAATTATTGTTACACATGAGTTTTTAAATGTTTAGTTATATATATTATTGAATTTATCTATTATAAATGTGAAGAAATGAATTTTATTGGATATTACGTTATTGCTTATATTTTCGATATAAATTCAAGTTTGAAGGTAGATTATTTCTTATGATCTGCATCTTGGTCATAGTTAATATTATCTATTCATTGAGTTTCAAACTCACCCCTTTTAATTTCTTTTCATTATAGCTAGTAATGTGGGTCTAGAACCAACACAAGAATGATCGCTTCAAGATATTGAGAGCCCTGTGGTTTTGTTAGGGTTTTTTTTTGTGAACTTTTGAATTTGTAACTAGGCATATTACTTCTTCTTAATTGTAACTTCACTCATACATATTTAGGGTTCTTGTTCCCTTTTATTACTGTTTAGTGCTTAAAATTGAGAGCGGAGCTCTTTTGTTATTTTTGATTGCTTGTTTGGCTGTTTGTAGAAATTTTGACAGAATTTTCTTAAAATTTCTACAAAAAGTTAAATGAACTATTTTCTAATCAATTTTTATTGTAATATTTTTAAATCTTTTAATAAAAGAAAGCCTCCTTAAGTATTCAAATATTCATTTTTCTTTGTCGTTACACCTTTTATGTATATGGTTATAGTTATTAAAAGGCTTATAGGTACGAGTTTTGACTCGTAGACCATGCCAGTTATGTCTCTTTTTAGTAGTGTAACAATAAGGGGAGGACCTAAGCCATACAGTAGTTGTAGTGGAGATGTTGGAGTATGGTAGTTCACGTGAAATTGAAGACAAAATAATATGATGCATTTGAGCTATATATCCTTATATAATTTTTCATTCAGCTGATGCATCATGTATGACTGCTATTTTCTTATGAGGCTCACTTTTATTACTGCAAATATAGGAAGTAATCTATTTATATAATTATTTGATGTGAAAATTGTATGTTGGGCATGCTTCTTTTATCTTTTTCTAATGTTATTTTATGTGTAGGTGGATAGAAGAATTTATGGAATAGTTTTGTATTCTCAAATTTGAGAAGGAGTTGAGATAGGAAAAAAATTTATTTACCCAATTGGATAAACAAAGTATGGATTTTCATTTAAATGTTTAAATATAATTAGTTTAATTATAATTTTGTGATATACATTACTCAGATTTGGACCCAATGAAAATAATGTTGTTGAGTATATAGTATCAGTGATAAAACATAATTATTTGGGGCCTTATAATTCATGGAAAGAAGTTTCTAAATTAATTCGACAATTATGGTTTGAAGAATTCTATGTAAATTTCAATTTCATAAGCAATACTAAATTTGTTATGCTTGTTGTATTCAAACACAGTTGTATTCAAACACATGAATTTACAAATATTTTTGGGTGTAATGGATAAAAATGTTATGCTTGGCCAATAGAGGATCATCTTCATATTCATAAAAACTTTAAAGATCGAGTAAGAAATTGCCTAAAAGATTTGATCTGTGATGTTTAAAGTAAAGGAAAGCGTCTTATTTAGATTAATGAGCACATCTGAAATGATTTATATGTTGGTTGGAATAAGGTAAAATTTAAACAAAAAAGTAAACATGCCAAGAAGAATAGAGCTTCAAACTCTATCCGTGCCCTATCTCTCCACACTGGTGGAAATATTCCATTTACAGATCATGCTGCAACTTTAACTGAAGAATTAGGTAGGTATGTGACTTCAATAGAGCTCCACATTCGAACTCATAAAAAATAAATATCTAGTGTTTCGATTGACAAAAAATCTGAAAATATTTTTGTAGGTATCATATTTCTTATTTCTTTTATTAAATGTTTTTATATGTATATTACAACTATATAACATCCATTATCTTTTTTTGTTTAAAACTTAAAACTAGCATTGCAAATGTGGCTAATACACATAATTTTTTATTAACAAATGAAGTTGCTTTGTGGACAGTAGCTGCTAGAGGAAAAAAAAGTGGAGGCTCTGTATATGGCTTAGGAAGTGTTCTACATGAAGTAGAAGAAGATCTAATATTTGCTTATAACTAAGGTAAAAAAATTTATTATTATATTTAAGTATAGCAGAGGCCATGTATCCACAAGATCGCTTACATCCTAATATTGATTAAAAGTTAAAGGATTTTCATATGCAAATGCAAGCTAATAAGACTTTAATAGTTTAGATGCAACGTCAACTTTTTGAATATCATTTAAAGAATAAAGTTTCAAGTTAAAAAAAAAACTAATAAGAAAAATTAATGAACAAGTTGATGAAAAATAAATGTAACTTTTTTTGGATAAAATTATATAAAAGATATGAACTTATTTGATACAAGTTTATGTGATTATATTATAATTCTTATAATATAAAATAGACTACTTTTTTTTACTATATCTATTTTTTTTTCAATGAGATAGTATATTCCCTATGACCTATGCATGTTGCATCATAGTAAGATAATTATAATATTGTGCATGTTCATCCTAGTAACATAACCATTGCATATTAGATAATAAATTTTATAATAACTAAGGGAATTTTTTCTCACCTTATGTCTTTGTACTTTTACCTACACAATAATATCTAGGAATATTTTTTATTTGTACCTTTATTGTTGTCCTTATATAAGTTGGACTCGCATGTCACTCTTCTCTATGTACAATCACACACACACACACACACACACACACACACACACACACACACACAGATATATATATATATATATATATGTGTGTGTGTGTGTGTGTGTGTGTGTGTATAAGTGTGTATATATATTTTTGTATAGTTAAACTTGGCTTTCTATGCCTCTCTTTTCCTTATAATGTTCTTCTCAACTACAGCACATTCTTCAAATCCTAACTATTCATTTCAACATTCAGAAAGTTGATAAGTTAAGAAGGAAATGTTATCATTTTATATTTATGATCATACATGTAAAATATAATTATTCTATTATCTATGCTCACTTGTAATCCTATTTCATACAATTTATATTTATCATTAACATAAGTTATATTTTATTATAGGATGTCTTCTAGAAGAGGGAGAAAGACACAAATGAATCTTTCTCAACTAGAATCATTTATTGCTTAAGAAGACACAACCAATCTTGCCTAACATTCAACAGAAATCACATGATATCCATTATGAACAATCTAATGATCAAAATGAATTTCTTCCAATACTGATTAAGCCTGATGACACAGGGATATATAATTTTATTTCTACTATATATCCTGATAATATTAACTTTATATTTAAAATGAATAATTTTTTTTCAATCCTTATTTTTGTAAGTTCACACTAAATAATAAAGATGTTTGTGTTTTTATTATTATAAGTTTTAAAAATAAATATGATGGACCATTGAATTGTTGGAGTGAAGTTATACTAGAATATTAATAGTTATGATTTCATGAATTTCATGTTTAACTTTTTACTCTTTTTGTTGAGATTAAAATACCAATTAATTATCTATACGTTGAACATCTATTGTTTGATTTGGTGTTGTGAATAAACATTATTATTGAGACCCGGGGCATCATTATGAGATTTGATAGAACTAAAAAAATTAAGTAAAAACTCATTTAAAGGATATAATTAGACACGTTCGTGATAAACGAAAAAGATCATAATGGATTAAACAATCTATTTGGAAAGATCTTTGTGAGCATTAGAATACTGACGAATTTCGTTTCAATAGTGAACAAAAAAACAAAAATCATGCTGGTGTTTCTTTACACACAGGAGGCTCCACGTCTATGGAAGAATATGCCAGAAGATTGGTATAGAGTTATTACATTTATTTCATACTTTTCATATATTATTCTATCTAATCTTTTCTTATTTTGTTATATAGGCTTGCCAACTAGGAAGAGATCCTTTATTTTTAGAAATTTATTTAAAAACACACCAATATAAATCTACTAATTCTTGAGTAAATAAAAAATTAAAAGTTGTTTGGGTACGTGCATGATATATATATTTATTTATCTTCATATTAATCACTTGAATTCATATTAGTAGGATGAATATTTAAGGCAACAGGATAATACAAAAAGTTCAAGCGATAATGTATTCGACTTGAATTTATTTATTAAAGTTGCTAGTGGGAAAAAGAGGGGCGCAATTTATAGACTTGGCAATATGTCTTGTAAAATATTATGAGGCTTTAAGATGGGTACATTTACAATAAGGAGTTATCGTCAATTCAATTGCCATCATACCCGCATTCAAATTAGATTCAAAATATGATACGAAATGAATTCATCAATATTTCAATATAATCATATTAAACCCAATTGAATCTACCATAACTATTGATATTCTGGTAGAATTTCTCTCTAACAATTCCATTGTCCATCATATTTATTTTTAAAAATTGTAATAATAGAAGTACAAACATCTTTTATTATTTTGTGTAAGCTTACAGAAATAAAGATTGAAGAAAAAAATTATTATTCATTTTAAATATAAAGATAATATTATCAAGATATATAGTAAAAATAAAATTATATACCTTATGCCATCAGGATTAATCAGTGTTGGAAAGGATTCATTTTAGTCATTAGATTGTTCATCATGCATATCATGTGATTTTTGTCGAATGTTAGGCAAGATTGGCTATGTATCTTTTTGAGCAATAGATGATTTTGATTGAGAAAAATTTCTTCGTGTCTTTCTCCCTTTTTTAGAAGACATCCTATAATGAAATATAACTCATGTTAATAATGAATATAAATTGTTTGAAATAGAATTGCAAGTAAATGAGCATAAATAATAGAATAATCATATTTCACATGTATGGTCGTAAATTTAAAATGATAACCTTTCCTTCTTGCCTTGCAACTTTGTGAATGTTGAGATAAATAGTTAAGATTTAGAGAATGTGCTGCAGTTGAAAAGAACGTTATAAAGAAAAGAGAGGTATAAAAGTCAAGTTTAACTATACAAAAATATATATACACACTTATACATATACATATATATATATATATATATATATATCTCTGTGTGTGTACATGTGTGTGATTGTATATGGAGGAGAGTGACATGCGAGTCCAATTTACATAAGGACAATAATAAAGATACAAATAAAAAATATTCTTAGATATTGTTGTTTAGGTAAAAGTACAAAGATATAAGGTGAAAAAAGATTTCTTGAGTTGTCACAAAACTTATTATCTAATATGTAATGGCTATGTTACTAGGATGAATATGCATAATGTTATGGCTATATTACTATGATGCAACATGCATAGGTAATAGGAAATATACTATCTCATTGGAAGAGAAATGGATATGGTAAAAAAAGAAAAATAAGTAGTCTATTTTATATTATAATAATTACAATATAATCACATAAACTTGTACTAAATAAGTTTACATCTTTTACATAAATTTATACAAAAAAGTTATATTTATTTTTCATCAACTTGTCTACTAATTTTTCTTATTGGTTTTTTTCGAACTTGAAGTTTTATTCTTCAAATGATATTCAAAAAGTTAATGTTGCATATCAACTATTGAAGTCTCATTAGCTTGTATTTGCATATGAAAATCGTTTAACTTTTGATCAATATTGGGATGTAGGCAATCTTGTGGATATATGGCATTTGCCACACTTGGATATGATAATAAAGTTTTTTTTACCTTAGTTATAAGCAAAGATTGAATCTTTTTCTACTTCATGTGAAACACTTCCTAAGAACACTTCCTAAGCCATATACGGAATTTTCACTTTTTTTTTTCCTCTAGCAGCTACTGCTCACAGAGCAACTTCATGTGCCAATGAAAAATTTTATGCATTAGTCACATTTGCAATGCTAGTTTTCAGTCTTGCATACTTGTTCTTAAACAAAAAAGAAACAAAAAAATAGATGTTATATAGTTGTGATATACATGTAAAAACATTTAATAAAAGAAATAAGAAATATGATACTTATAAAAGTATTTTTAGATTTTTTGTCAACCAAAACACTAGATATTTGTTTTTTATGAATTTGAATGTGGAGCTATACTGAAGCCACAGGCCTACCTAATTTTTCAGCTAAAGTTGCAGCATGATTTGTAAATGCAATATTTTCACCAATGTGGAGAGATGGACCGTGGATGGAGTTTGAAGCTCTATTCTTCTTGGCACGTTCACTTTTCTATTTAAATTCTATCTTATTCCAACCAATACATAAATCATTCCAGATGTGCTCACTAATCCAAGTATGATGCTTTCCTTGATCTCAAACATCACAGATCAAATCTTTTAGGCGATTTCTTACTCGATTTTTAAAGTTTTTGTGAATTTGAAGATGATCCTCTATTGGTCAAAGATAATATTTCTATCCATTATACCTAAAAATATCTGTAAATCCATATGTTTGAATACAATAGGTATAACAAATTTGGTGTTGCTTATGAAATTGAAATTTAACTGAAATTCTTCAAATCATAATTGTCTGATTGATTTAGGAACTTCTTTCCATAAATTATAAGGCCCTAAATAATTATATTTTATCACTGATACTATATACTTAATAATATCACTTCCATTGGATTCAAATTTGAGCAATGCATATAACAAAATTATAATTAAACTAATTATATTTAAATATTTAAATAAAAATTCATACCTATTTCTTCGATTGGGTAAATAAGTTATTTTTCTATATCTACTCCTTCTCGAATTTGAGAATACAAAATTGCTCCATAAGTTATTTTATCCATCTACATATAAAATAACATTAAAAGAAGATGAAAGAAGCATGTCCAACGTACATTCTTCACATCAAATAATTATACAAATGTATTGCCTCCTATATTTGCAGTAATAAAAATGAGCATCATAAAAAAATAGCACTCATATATGATGCATAAGATGAATGGAGAATTACAACTAAGGACATGTAGCTCAAATGCATCATATTATTTTGTCTTCAGCTTCACATGAGCTGCCATACTTAAGCACCTCCATTGCAACTACTGCATGACTTAGGTCCTCCCCTTATCCACCTCTATGTATCATGAGGCACATGATAAACCTTTTATCACTTGCAAATCATTACATGTTAAGTCATTTCATGGGATAAGGATGAAGTGCTTCATGCCTCCATGTGAATCATACAATGCTCTTCGTGTGAAGCTTCAAAGCTTTAGATGCAAGTAAGGACAAACCAAGAGAAAAAGTTAAGTTCCCAATCCACGTGAAGCTTTATAATTTTGCTTGCTTATCTTTTACCTATTGTTTGGCAGAAAGATAATTATTGATGTATATATATATATATATATTATATTCACATGTAATTTAAAAATTATTATCTCAAATATTTATTATTTAAGTAAGTAGTACATGCATATAGAAATATAATTATATATTTGAAAATTATTTTGGACTTTAACTATCTGTAAAGGCAACTTAATTAAAATAATTAGTTATATGTAATAATTTTGTAAACGTGAGTGAATATGAAATTAATATAGAATTAGTTATTCAATTAATTGATGTGAAACTAATACAAACTATTAAAAAATATTTTTTTTAATTCAATAGAGGAATTAGTTATGCATTGTATTTTTTAATCTTAGTTTAACATTAATTTCATATAAATTTTGTCCTTCAATTAATTGTTTCAAAACTAATAAACAAATTTAAAACATATTATATATGTATATATATACAAATCTAAAAGAATTAATTTATATATATAACATAATTTTATTTTATTTTTTAATAAGCTATCAAAAAGTTTTGGCGTTATTTGATCCAACCAAGTTACTAGTTTAGCAATAAGGGCAAAATTATCCAAAGAGAATTAATAAACTTCTTTTCTTTTAATATTTTCTCTTGTCGCATCCAAAGACAGAAAGAGAAATATTTTTTTTCACACTTTTCACCTCCTTCCATTTTTTCTTCCCTTTTCTACCCTTATATTTTTCTCTTTCTCGATCCAAACATAACGTTCAATCCAAACGAGGGAAAACATGTTTCTCTCTTTTGATTTTCTCTCTTCCCTAATTTTCTCCCTATCCAAACATAGTGTTAATATTTTCTTATGTGAAAAGAAAGAAAAAGAAAAAGAAAGAAAATTGCTATATCTTATATCATCTGCAGTCCATTACAAAGATTCATGGTCAAAATTTTTTAACTACTTATCAAAAATATATATAACGAGTGCAAAATTTCAATCAAAATGTGTACTTTTTTTTTTTCTCTTCTTGCTTCCAAGCAGTGCTACATGAGTTTTGATAAGGTTTCATCCATCATATTTTATAAAATTGATCTCAAACATTGCTATATGAGGAGATCTTAGTGGGTAGAACACAACTCTGTAGTTAAAAGTCAAGTGAGGATATGAGAACCATAAGGCACCACATGAATGTGTGATGAGGATCTCTGGTTGTGGGTTGTGTTCTTTGGATGATTAAGCATATTAGTAAGGTTAGATTGCAAATATAGAAAATAATGGGCTTTGGATTATATCTTAAAATAATTGGGGCTAAAATATAAATGCTATAATCTCTCGTCACCACTTGCCACAACAATTGCCATGTGTCATCTCTGTATGGCATCTTGTTGCGATTAATTTATGCTACTATTTTTTTTATTTGAAATGTACTAAAGAAAGCACCAATTTTAAATTATTTTATTTTAATAAAGATAAAAAATTAAGTAATATATATAAATAAAAATCAAAATAATTTAAATACACCTGCATATGTATTATTGTTATTATTATTTGGACATTCTTGCATGTGTATTATGAACAAATGGAACTGTTTGAACTTGATTCCAAATCATTAATTGAAGCTTACAATTCCTATTTCCTAAGCAGACGACTTTGATTCGAACTAGAACAAGGTAGTCTTACTGTTGGAAATTATTTTCACTTTGGCACAAATTAAAAACATTTTACCCTTTCAGACATAAAACTTTTTTGTTCATATGATGTCCCAGTCCCTTGGTGTCGCAGCAATGAAAAGAACTGTTATGAAGAAAATGCCAAATTCAGTAATATGTATCCATATTACTAATGGAAGAGTTCTAATGAGTTATTGACCAATTTTCAACTCTCTTCTAATATCTGTTTTCATATCGGATATGAGCTCATTATCGCAATGAACTAGAAAATTAGTATCACACATTGGAAAAGAAAATTCTACTAAAGTGAATAAACCTATGAAAACTTCAGCCTACAAAAATTGGCTTTGAATTATTTGTATTTTCTAAAGATATTGATGCTGTCAATTTTAGAAAAATTTTAGTGTTTGCAAAACCCAATTGTTAAGAAACAAATGGTATCTATAAATAAAGTGCCAGGTCACATAATATGTTTTTCTCTCTCGAAAATTGACACCAACACTGTCAATTTTTTTTGTTTTAAATAAATACAAAGGATCCAAATCTACAAACACTATAAAGTGGTCAGATCTACTTTCCACATCTCCATTTCTTTCTTGGTAATATCAGCTTGCATGGAATCCTAATCATGCTGGGAGTATGTCTTCCAAATTCCAACCCACAACCTCAAGGGCCATTGTACCTACTTGAAACATGATTCACAACTGGACATCTTGGAATGCAGGAAGGATATTATATTCTTGTATTATGCCAATTTCTCCAAGATGTCTATAAATTGCTTGAGCATCGAGCATGTCTTTAACAATGATAATGAGTTCATGTAGGATCATGGTTATCGTCGCGGAAGCCTGCTCTTTGACTTCTAATAGAAGTCAAAAGTTTGGCTGTGAAGACCAACAACAGGTTGGGGTAATATGTCAAAGCAAAATTACTTTACACTAAGCCAAAACATCTAGTTTGCAAGCTTCTAGAATATAATGCATCAAGATCGTAGATGAAAAGTAATGCTGGAAACACAACTCTCATAAATATTCCATGGAAACTTGCAAGCCGAAAATGGACAAGTAAATATGACTTAATAAGAAGCCATTAAGTTTTTTTTTTTTTTCGGGTCTGCTCCCTCCCTTTTCAAAGACGCTGTAGGTTTAAAAGCCCCAGGATAGGACTTCTTACAGAAAATTACAGACATGTAATTCAACACATAAAACAGGATAGAAACCAAATACATCATATGGATATGCCACATGAAATTCTTTAACAGGAAATAACTTAAGCTTTGAACTAAAGTGTATAAGAGAGAAAATGATGGAACCTCAGAAATACTCATATTATTTATGTAAAGAGTTCTGCAATTCAAAGATGAAAGTTGCAGTACCAGGGCTCAAAAGAAGAGGAAAAGGAAAACAAGAAGAAAGAAAAGATGTTTCTCAGCTTTCAAGTGGCTAGAAGCTCTCCTAAGCTAAATGATCATACTGCCAGCCTCTGTTCACTGCTTCCCCCAGCTCCTAACAACCAGCCAATAGAAACCCACTAATCTCATGCGAATCATGAGATGTATGTGTATAGTATGTACATGTCATTAGCACTGTTTAGATTTAATTGGGATGATTTAAATTTTATAAAAAATTTTTTTATTAAGATACAGAAGGTAAAATAAAAATAATTTTATTACTGACTATTATAAAGAATAATTTTTTATATAAAAAAATTAAAAAAAATTAGACCATTTATATTAAATTTAAACTATCTAAATTGAAATGTCTAGATCCGTAGAGAATTCGAGCTGCTCCCTCTCTGTGCGCGCGCGCGCACATCACTACTAAACAAAATTAGTTAAACGGGAAAGGACATCTCATCCCTCTTCTCTAGACCCCCTTTCCCTTATTTCTCTCTTATTGTTTCTAGTATATGTTTTAATGGGCCGACATCCAGTGGGCACATTGGGCACGGATCCATCAGAAACACGTCCATGTTTATTTGATTCCAAAATCAGGTAGTTCATGTTTCAGAATTACCATCAGAGGGACATAGGAATAACAAAGACCAATCTACCTCATCATCTCTCCAGTGAGAACTTGACAAAACTCTAAATAGAGATCAATGCCAAGTTAAACTTACCATCTTCTGCTTCATCTTCAGTTTGACTTGTAAAGAATGGAGTGAGGTAGTTTTTATCTAACGCTGTAAAAGATGCAGTACTGCAAAGGAGATACAACGAGAAAATGGAAGACGGAAGATCATTATGAAAAAAATATATTTCACCATATTTTCAGTATCAGAACTCAGAACCCAGATGATACCTCTTGTGGAGTTCTTTAAGCTTCATCCTGATTTTGTTCCCTGATGATGATTCTTCATTGTGAGAAGGAACAGTATGACCATTGTTTTCTTCAAAATTCTTGTGGCAGAAAAAAATATTAGTTAAAAGAGAAAAAAGAAAGAAACATGTAAAAATAAATTCATTAAGTTAAACATTATCCTTCATAAGGATAAATGACACCGTCAAAATTTATTTTGTTGAACTAGGAAGTTAATAAACAATTCTATAACAAAGATTCATATTTAACATTGAATTCATAGAATTCAAAATCCAACAAAAGCATGTAGATTTAAATAAATGATAGAAGAACGTTTATCCCAGCCTTCGCTCGTGCATGGTACAATTTTATCAAACAGTTGATAGTTAATATTAAGGGTAAAATATTTTCTCCTCTTTAAGAAATGGTTTAATTGCACAGTTACTCCTTTTATCATAAAAATATACATACATCTTCCTAAAATGAAAAGACAAGTTATAACTATACTTATTTTCAGTAAAATACACTTAATATCTATAATTTAAAAGAGTATAACAAGTATTAAATATATATTCAACCAATATAATAAATATAACAAGTATTATTGATAGTTGTTGCTTGATTACAGAGAATATACGAGAAGCTTTTGAAAGTTAATTCACAAAGAACTAAATTGCAAGTTGAAAAACTTACCAAGGTGTCCACAGAACTCAGAGGGCTATCAATGTTATTACTATCACCAACAACTTCCAGAGCTCCCAGCATGTAACTCATTGATCCACCAATCAGTAGTACCTGAAACAAAGATAAAATGTTGAAATACTACTGAGTAATGGAGATCAAAAGAATAGGGAAAAGAAGAAAATTGGCTGCTTGCTAATAACTTATATAAGAAACTGTTCCTACGTCACTTTTTATGTGCCACATTAAGTGCACCATTTGTTTTGTTTGCTTTTTTCTGGGGTGTTAAGGGGTTCAGGTCTGGTGAGCCACGAGGAAGATTTAGCTTAACTTACTGGTAACTGCTATATTTACAATGGTGAAAGAGTACCTATTATAAATAATTATATCATCTTCATACCTTGAGTTTTACAGGGTACTATACCTTTAATTTAAGAAAGAGAGACTTATATAGGACATAATCATTCATGCGGAAGAATAGAAAAGAGAGGCTATTTTTACGTCTGAGCCCCTTCTGAATGGTTCCGCTCTACAAAAACTCCGAATCATTCTTAACAAGTCCATAAGATAAGAAGTGACCCCATTCCTACACATGCATTTGACATGGTCCCACGTGACCAGTCGCATCACTCTCTCGCATGTCCCACTTCACTTGGGAAGGGGGAGGTGGGGAGAGAGGGAGCAAGAGGGATGAATCAGAGCATTCCTGCATGAAGGTACCCATTCTTCACCATGAGCACACGCTAGCTAGTCTAAAGTCTTTCTTCTTCCTCACCTCCTCCACTATAGACATCCTCTCCTTCTCACCTCAAGGCACAACTTGATTAGCACAAGATCTCAGTTTCCGAGCCCCGAAGCAGAAACTTATATAAATATGAACACAAATTTGAAGTAGTATTATACTTACCATCTGCCCAAGGGTGGTTAAAATCTACAGAAATATTTTCGACATTCACATTCCAGCTCCCTTTATATACAATTCATGAATTTCCTATCCTTAATAAGGTCGCATTACTTTCATATAACATAGCTGCTATTTTGCAATGTTAAAACAACACCAGAGCAAGAAGAAAACTATGCTTTTAAGAATCTGTAGGGGGCACCAGTGTAACGCAAGCAGTGGAGTGCTGTGAACATCAAGTTAACCGTATGTAACCACAAAACTGAATAGAACGAAATTCAACTAGGAAATCTGGATAATAGAGGACGGTTTCCAAATCCAATCTCAAAGAAATTGGATTTAGGATTTCTTTTAGTTAGTTTAACACAATCCCTTTGAAATTACACTCCAGCTAAGAATTGTACATTGGCATAATTTTCATTAATTTAAACAAAAGTTTTATCTTTTCCAGCAAGAGCAATTATCTACGAAACAACTCGAAAATGGATGGAAGCATGAACAGAAAACAATTATGTGCTTGAGAGACAATAATAGGAACAGATACACGTGAAAATGCAGTATATTTAGTGTGAGAATAACATTTATAATTTCAAGTATGCCCAACTTAGCCAAAACAGTTTATGTCCATGGAATTTTGTGTCTTCAAACGTTCAACGATAGGTTAAACCACAGACTACAATGAGTATGCCTACCGTCAAAATAATTATTACAGTAGTCGCAGTAAATATGGTCTGACCAAGTCCTTCTGGAAGATCATGAAGTGATTGCAGAGCGAGGGCAAAGGCCATTGCCCCACGAAGTCCTACTCACAGCATAATACACCAAATTTAGCCAAACCAATAAAACATAACCAAAACCAAGGAGCAGTTTCCTTTATTGACAGAATCAATCGAGGTCCCACAGCATAGTCAATGACTTATGTGTTCCTTACCACTATACCAAAGTGCTTTCTGATGATTTGTAGGAATCTTTTGATGAGCAGGTCTGAGCAGGTTGACCAGAAAAGCACAAGAAAAGACATTTGCCGCCCTGCATGAAGTGAGTATGTTTAATTTAGTAAAAAACTGTTAGAAAAATGTGAAAGTGAAGCACAAAAGAGTCCCGCAGATAGGTATTGTAATCAAACTAGCTGAAAAGCTTGAGATAAACATATGTCACTATGATCAAACACCTATGCTAATAGCAATAACAGGACAAATACCTTGCAACCCCAATGAATATCTGAAAGTGGTTACCAAGTGAGTTGAGGAAGAGCACAATGACAACACAAAATGCACAGCTAGTACATATTTCAGAACAATTCAAATTTCTGGTACAAGAATACATGGGAAAGGAAAGGATACAATTGAGAAGAATATAAATCCAACATGTGACCAGTGATATTTTTCCATAGCAATATTGAAGCCCATATATATAAACCTGCAGATCATAAGACAAAAAGGTGTACATGCATCATTTAGACAGAAATATTCAACTGCAGGAACAAATATATAGCAGATAGAATCTTCCTTACACAAATGTCTCTGACAAAGATGATATCAACTCAAAAAAAGCAGAGACAACTCTTTGAGAACTTTCGGACAAATTTGAATATGTGTAGCGCTTCATGAGCTAAAACAGAGCACCAAGATCCTCATTACATTATTGTAATACATGGATATCAAATAACAGAGGAGAAATCTAATTTGTACTTACTATTCCCGTGAACAGTATTGATACAATACCAGACAGGCCAAGACCTTCTGCAAGCATGTACCTGAAGAAGAAAATAGATTTACACTGATTTGCACCACGTATCTGCAAAAGAACTTAAGAAACTTCTGAGACAAACTGAAGAAATTTTCTTACGAGAAATATGGGAAAAGAACAAAAAGACAGCTCTCCAAGTTCTCAAGACTAGATAGAAGCAGAAAATTTTTCCAGTCAGTATTTTCCAGATATGCTGTGAATCAATATTTTTTTTTAATAAAATAATCACCAAAGATTGTGAATTGATACGAAATACTTACTTGTCAATATCCAACCCTGCATATTTAAATAGGTTCTGATAGTTAAGGTTCCACAATATATTTTGACTTTTAAATCTCTAAATAGTATAATGATTACGACAAGTGAATTTAAAAGGATATCAAAGCAGATACAAAACCAACTCCAACACCTGTAGAGCCACCAAAAGAACAGCAACTTAGGGTCACTAAAACATAACAATTCTTTCAGCTGGAAAAATATATTGTAACAATTCACAAACAATACAAAATAGCATCTATGTTCATCAAAACAAAACAAGTTCTTCAATAACACTCTGTTCTCTTTTTCATTTCTGTTCTGCCTCTAGAGTAGCTATATGAACTTGGTAAAAGCAACAAAAGACCAAGATAAAAGCTACAATGCATATCATGACAGAAGAAAAAACATGAAGGGTGGCGGTAAGTTCAGCTGATGCAAAAGGTCAATCCAGAACCTCTTTAAGGCCCTACAGTAACAGGTTATTTAATAAAACTAACACAGCATAAAGAGGAAAATAAAATTTGCTAAGTCTGACCTGCAGACATTGAGCCAACAAAGAACTCCACAAAACTAACAACTAACATGAAGAAATTTAGTCCAGATGGGTGAGTTTTAACCAACGACATTGTCCTGTACAGTAAGTTATTGAGTTAGAATTAAACTCTCAATGATATTTGAATTACCTTGTATAAGTATAATTAGAAGTTCAGATACCTGTACAAGGAAATTGCCATCTACCCATGGGGCATGAGGGAGGTTAGGAGTAAAGAAAGGACAAAAAGGAAGAGGAAAAAAGAAAAGAAAAGATAAGCCAGTTAGCACGATTCATCTTAAATAACAGATGCACTACACCATAAGAAATAAAATAAGCACAGTAGTTATATAGACTTACAGCATCATTTAAAACAGATTCTCCAAAAACCAAGGCATATAGGTTAACATCTGTGCCAAGCTCCTAAGAATATCGCAGGCAAAGTACATCTTAGGAACAAATTAAAGCAGATGTTACATCATTACTGCATGTATAATGCTGTACTGAGGGTTAAAAAGGACAACAAAATTGGACAAGGACACACTAGTTGAATAGAAACTAGGAAAGCATAAACCGCGTGTTTATTAAATATCACATCATATAAATTAAGGTTAGTGCTAATTGTGGGGAAATTAGGAAAGGGACTGGCTAGGCTACCAAGAAAGCCATGGTGATTTTTATGGCATACATAAACATCTCACTCAGAATATAACCAGCCACTTCATCCAATTTATGATGACATGGTATACTCGATCCCTAAGAAGACTAATTGATGCTTCATGGCCTTTGTATTGGGACACGCTTGTAAGGTTCAAGACTATTAGCCATGCTTATAAGGTTCAAAAACATTAGCCAAAAGTCAGAAATTGTATATGTAGTAGCCTATAAACGGAAGAAATACAAAAACAAAGTGAGAAATCACCTGAAATATGGACAAAACAGTAACAGGATCAGTTGCTGATATAAGAGCACCGAACATTAGGCACTCAACAAAAGGAAGTCTATATGTGAGGTTGATCAATCCACCAAGATAACTGCAGCGGATATGAGAAAGGCATTAGCATGGAATAGATAAATCCTAATAAATCACCAAGTGAGATAGTTGTACTAAATGGGAAAATAACTATTTTATAAGGGGGAAAAAAATAACTTACACTAAAATAGCCGTTACTATTGAAGCTATAAAGGTGCCAAATATAGCAAATGTTACAATCGCTCCAAAATTTAAGAAGAAATGTTTCTGTCAAGACCACAACCAAGGAGTCGAAAAGCTGGTCTTAAGGAATACAAGTACAAAAGCAAATTTATGGAGAGGCTTACTGGTGAGAGACTGAACCCAGACTGAGTAAACTTGACAGTCAAGAGAAAACATTATGGATATCCAGACAAGTAGATAACAGTAACTAGATAAATGGAAACGTTAGAAATAATAAGAATAAGAATAATGCTAATAAACCACAAGATTTAGTGAGGATATAATATGATGGGAGGTAATAGGAACAAGAAGAAAAATTCCTCATGAAAATTGAACCACGCCCTGTTGAAGCCAAACGAGAATGACAATCGAAAATTCAGCTCTGAAAATGAAAAAGAACCCAACAGAATCTTATTCTTCTAAGTTGTCCAAAGAAGAGTGATTAACATTGCAGTAACCTGATAATACTACTTTCTATCTTTGAAATGTTAGCTAGTCCACCAATAATTAATCCTACAAAAGCACAAAAAAAAAGACAACAAAAACAAGAACAAAATAAGTATCAAACCAACCAAGTCAGAAAAACAAGGCAAACAACAACGATCACCATGAAAATTACCTATAAGAAGAGAAGCACTGGCTTCAGGAATGACGTATATCTTCTTGCGACGAAGTATATGGCCTAGCACGAAAGACAAAACCAACATCGCAATCTGAAGAAGAATTCCTACACCAGCAGCTTGCTGGCCCAGCCCAGCTGGAGAAATTGAATGGTCCATGCCCGATGCTCGAATCTTCACCTAAAGAAGTTGCCACCACCAACACCAGCAATACGGGAATCGGTTCCCCTAGAGCAATACGCAGTTCCGATGATTTTCCTGACCCTCCAGTTCTTCTCCATTTATTCTCAGGTTCTGCATTCTCTGTTACCTGCGAAAGCACGCAATTCCCGAATGGAATATGCATGATGTGTATATAGTGCACGATCAGTGGTTTTGGAGCTCATGAAGGAAAGTGCATTTTTTGACTCTAGTACTAAGAAAGGAATTTGTTAATATTTCGAAAAACTATGAACGATGGATGTTGGATAACATGACTATAAGTTGAAAAATTTTCTATGCTTGACTAGAGACGGTTGAATTTTAATATTCTACTAAAGAATAAGATCCTTGAAGTTCTTCCAGGGTTGGCACGTTGCATGAGAATCGACGCAACATTTTTAGATTGAAAATGTAGTAAAAAAAATTTAAAAATATTCCAAAAAAAAAAAAAAGATTTGAATGTGAAAAAGTAACGCATAAAGTTTATAAAAGAGCTGCACTGCTTATAATTTATAAACAGTACAACTTCCTCATTTGTTTTTTTTTAATATATATATTGCTTATTTTAAAATAAAAATCACAAGGAGTTAACAAAGCCTTATTAAACAATGTGTACTTTTATTATTATATATTTTCAAAAAGTTTAAGTAATTAAACTCAGTTTATCCAAAAATTAAATAGATTATAGTAATTCTAAATAAATATATCAAATATATTTGTAATATATTTATATATAATTATTTTATCTTCTTTATATGTAATAGACCTAATATATTTGAGAAATTCTTAGATGCATATGATGTATCCGGTCATTTATACATTATCTGACAAAATAGAGTCAAATCACATAATTAGATCTTACATTCTGTAATCCATTACAATATTATCACAAAAATGAAGTATTGTGTAATGCTCATATTTTATTACATATTACAGTAATATTACATAATAGAATATTGTGGGACTCAATTATATAATTTGATTTCATTTTATTAAATAGTCTATAAATGACATAATATACCAGATATATATTTCTCAATATATTTACATACTATTGCTAACAAGTGACATTCAAATAGTCACCAACATCAAATTAAGGTTGTTAAGCGTAACACTCATTTTAATAAAAATTTTGTTGTTGTTGAGGAATTAGTCAAGTACCCTCATTCAAAGAACAAATATCATCGGAGGAAATTCTTTGAAATAGACCTGTGCCTGTCCTTCTAAAATCTCAACCATGCTATTAGTAACTTAACCGATAATCTCAGAATACGTTGTCACAATCATTTTTTCCAATACACACACACACACACACACACACACACTTAAAGTTTTCATTTTATTATTGTAATATTAATGTACTCATCTCACCATTTTTGCCCTTGAAAGATAATAACATTACAATCTTGATCAAAGAGTTTATTATCATCAATTTTATCTCTAAAAAATTTCAATAACTCAGTTCAGTCTTAAGTCAAGACTAAAATAATATAATTTTTAAAATGTTAGAAGTAAATTAATATCAATAAATTTTCAAATATTAAACTACTAACAATATTATTTTTTAAAAACTAAAATAGTAGTTTTTTCTGTGAAGAATTGTAGCTTTTAACAAAGTGGTGACGATATGTCACTTGAGTTTACTTCTTCAATAGAACGTCACTCATTAATTTAGGATATTAATACAAAAAGTGATTTTTTTTTTGGGTGTCGAAGAAGGAATGTCTAATTGTCTCATGACTTTTTTGTAAGTATTGGGTCTTTTGGTAAATATTGAAAAATTAAATTAAAACAACCAATAATACATAGAGAGGTCTTCCCAGGAAAGGCCTGTTCCATCGGGTTGCAAGCAGAGAATAAAAGGGTTGTACCAAGAAGCCCAAAAAAATGAAACAAAAGAGATCTAAGGCAAATAATCGGAAATGAAACACATCGACCAGGCTACACTTAAATGAAAAAGATAAATTATTTGTAGTCCTTATAATTACAATTTGATTCTTATAATTTAAAAATTTATAATTAAATCCTTATAATTTTAAAATTTTATAATCCAATCCCTACCAACAAACTATTGTTAGTGCAAATAAAAATCTTTCTCAATTTCCTTTCTCATAATTTTCCCTCAATTTGGAGAGAGAAAAGCCAAATTGAGAGAAAAAAAAATTGAGATGATCCTTGGGCCTGTTAGTCTTTGTCAATATGATGGTGTAGCCAAACTCGTAAGAATTTTTATGAGTTTGGATTTTTTTTCATATATTTTATCTTTTATCAATTTTGAAAAAGAAAAAAAATAAAATGTGTAGAACTGACTTGTAATATAAATGGATCTGTATCTATCTTTTTCCAAGATTAAAAAAATTAATAGTATCCAATACAATGGGGTCAAATTGGTTGAAAATATCTAAGTTCAAATTGATTGACCTCAATTAATTCTTAGTGGGTAAAAGAGTATTTTAAAATGTTTTTATATTATATTTAAATATGAAAAATATACAAATTTTAAGATTTTCATATTTTATATGTCGGAAGCTTCTCTCTGGCTCAAAGAACTGTGAGAGGATAGTCTTACATATACAATCATGGTCTGAATTTTCATGTTGCTTTTATCAATTTTAGAACGGCTATAATCAAATGAAATTCTAATCTGACTTAGCCAACGGTAGATATGTAATCAAATGTCACTTTTATCGTACCAACGCCATATACACACACATACACACACGTCTATATATATATATATATATATATATATATGAAAATGCACAATTCAGAAATTAAAAACAAAGTTTTTTGGGGTTGTGTGGCCACTTTAATTTCTTTTCTTTTTAATTTTTGACTACTTTGCTTTTATTGAGTTCCCCACATAACATGGGACCAATGTTAACTTTATCTTTATTTTTTTATCAAGTTATCACTATGATCATTTCTTATTGTCACTTTTGATAAGGTTAATTTGAATCCCTAAGTTTTTCAAATTTGATCCGTTTATTTTTTTAGTGTTAAAATGAACAATTATGTTAAAAAGAGATAGATATAAGATAGAAGTATATAAAGCTGATATAAAAGTATATAAAATCTATCCCTTAGAGAAAAAGAGAATAAGAGTGTATGAGAATTTCATATCCTTATTTATTTTTCTTCAAAATACTTGTTCATTTTAATGTTAGAAAATGAGCAACTCTAAATTTGAACCTTTCCCCCACTTAGATAATAGCCCTAGAAAATTTGTACAACTTACGATTGGTGACAATTTTTTTTTTCTTTTTTGGGAGGGGAGTTTCTTCTATTGGATAATTGATGCAATAAAATTTCACTCTAAAACCCCTACTCATTCTACCATCCCATGGTATGGTTTTCTTTCTTTTATTTTTTTATTTTTATTTCAAAATACTAACATGTATATTCCTTTTCTTCTTTCATTAATACCAGTCCTGCTTCGTCACCTGCATAATGATCATGAACTCATGCTAATAAATACTTGCCAATTAACACCATTTGATAGAAAAAAACTTAGGTGTAATTTTAATAGAATTATTATATGTAGAAAACATTTTTTGAAGAGTATAAGTCATGAAAAATGTCTCTTTTTTTTTCTTTTCTTATTTGTCGAATCTCAGAACAAACACTTCAATGTAGTTTGGTACATGGTCTTTATACATAACCCAGGAGACCTTATCCAAGAAGTTAAATTTCTCAATTTTAGTAGAAGCTTTTATATAAAAATCTCTGCACCAAAATTCAATTGCCTGAATATTACATAAACCTTGTCTGTGGTCCTTATTTGACAGCATTAGGTTCCTTTGAAGAGGCTTCAACAATGCAAGCAAGCTCTATTGTAGATTCTGTAGTCCCTTTCATCGAGACCATTGCTTGTTCATCAAATTCAACTTGTCGGCTTGGTTCTTTGACCATTCTGTGGGACTGTGTCCTCCCTACACCAGAGGAATCATCTGCAGTTCCACTTCTTGTTCCTTCAAGCCAACTTCGCAGATTTGTTGCCACCATTTCACGGAACTTGAACCCGGTACCCATCTATAGAGCAGAGATTTAACCAAGAAGAGAAGCATCTAAGAGTTTCTATAGGCAAACCTTATATTGTTCTTTGCAAAAGTTTGTATCAATCAAGAGATTTTTGGTACACTGTTATCTCACATTCCTAGGATCCCATGGTATTTAAGATTCTCTTGCTTGGCATGACATTTAGAAGTCGTCATAGAAAGGATATAATTAGTATTTTATAAAAGTTAACAAAGCTAAGAGTAATATAATGTGAGATTCCCATAATTTTTTAATAGTATCTCGCCCAAAGTAAGGTTTTATGCCTTTTGGTATTTAGATGATATTAAATATTTTGGATGCCAGCGTACCAAATACAAGCATCAAAGATGCTACCTGATATCTAAAATATGAGGATCAGAATGACGGTTTGCCAAATGTTTTTTGAAAAGGAAGGCAAGTCCGTAGATTATCTTACCTGAGTCACAATAGCATAAAGAGGCAGGGTGCTGTAACTGCATAGCACTTGAACAATTACACTGCATGACAATAATAAGCAGTGAGATGAGGACACAGCTCACATTCCCACCACAGCAATATAACTTGAGCAATAGTCTACTGTGTTTCTCTTTTTAACACTTCTAAAGAGTATATTATACCCCATTATGAGTCTTGGAATGATGAAGGCTATCTTCTCCATAATGCATGAATCAAATCCATATGAGCACTGCAGAGGGGAGAATTATCAGTTTTAGAGATATTTTAAAAGTCTAAATATACTTTTCGTCTTTTAACTCTGTACGAGGTTTCATTTTCATTCATCAACTATTATTGATTCTAGTTTCTTCCTTTATCTTTCGAAATGTCATAAATCTTATCCTTAGACCCAATTATGTGAAAACCTCTCATGGCATACCCAAGACACATACCATGATACATCAAATAATACAGTCAATGTTCCTTAAGGAGCTAGGTCTAGGGAAAACATTGACAACTTTTTGATATATAAAGTACAAAATTGGAACCAATAAAAGTCAAGGAAGGAATGTGAAACTTGATGCAGAGTACTTAATGGACAAATAGTATATTTTGACCTAAATTTATTAATTTGACTCTCAATTCTGGATTGATATTTTTTTACAATCTTGAATGCATTTTGAATATATATGCTTTTGAATTGAAAAAGAGATTTATCATATGAATACTCACCCAAATCCAAAAGAAAAATGCAATCTCAAAAGAGTTCTGAAACAAAATGAAGTGAATCAAGTCAAGCACAAGAGCAGGGCGATTAAACCAGAAGTGTTTATCTGAAGGCTTCACTCTCACTGCATCTTGCTCTTTCCTTCTCCCCGAGATTCCCTCACCTTGTTCAGCATCCTGATTTTCCAGTACCAACTCTTGAGCCAAACGAGCAATTATGTACTCTAACTTTGCCCCCACAAGAAGTAGAAGCTGTAGGATCATCCAGATAAATGAATAAAAGAGTCTTACTAATATCACATTCCTCATGTGCAGTGTTAACAAATAACCACTGGGAAATAACCTCATTCACTTACTATTAATGGTAAAAATGCTAACCAGAAATAAGTGTGCCACCCTGCATGGTAAATTTCCAGGTGGATTAGATTTTTGAAATGACATTGTGTAAGATATTCTGGTGTTTAATTACAACTCTCATGTGTAGTTTGAAAATTAGAAATTGTCGTAGAAAGGATGTATTGGTATTTTTTAAAAGTTACATAAAAGTTAAAAAAGCTATGATACCATCTGACATACAAAATACCAAACTAAAGATAACAATACACCAAATGCCCCCAAAGAATATTGTTGAATAAGGTACCAAATATTACCTTTAAGATTTAGCAACAAAAAAAGCACAACAAAGAGCCACAGGTACCAGCTGTGATTGAAAATACAATTAAGAGTTAATGGTCTTAAATTTGATTATTATAACCCAAAAAAAAAAGGAGTTAAGCTTATAAGCTTGTGTGAACAAAAAAAATTCTTAGATAGACTTGTTTCAGTCTACAAAAAATTAATAGACCAAACTAATCATAAATGAACAGCTATATATTAAAAGTAGGTCTTACTAAAAAAGTTAAAAGCATCTCAATATGCTTACAAGTCCATCTATAATTGATTTGGTCTACCGACTTTTTTATAGGTTTGATCTACCCAAAAGTTTTTTGTGTTTGAACTATCACCTTATGCCTACCACTTTCTTGAAGTCATCTCCAAGTCTCAGCGTCATGTAATTGTGAAAATCAAAGTCAAGTCTTCCTGGGCAGTGTTTCTAGAAAAGCACTATTAATAGTGTCCATTTTGTGTCTAAGTAATGAAATAGAATATTAGCAAAGAAACATTAGATTATGTATAAAATTAGTGGATCTTAACCTTTATAAATCCATGTCGCAGTGCAATGTAGTCAGATTCAGTAACAGAGCCATAAAATTGCTTGAAGAATGCTCTCTGCCAAATTGAACCCAAACCCAAGAGTCATCACATCAGGCATCTTATTAATGTTACATTCTCATTTTTGCAACAAGTTATAACACATTCAAGTAGCTTATTTTAATCAAATGCTATGAGAGTTTAGTGCTTCTGTGAGCACTTTTTATAAGCCAGGTTACTAGAATCCTGAGCTTCAGGGTTTGTTTAAATGGGAGATAATGGTCACAATGCTCACAATAGACCTATTATGCTTAGTCCTCAATGTTCTGAGTCCTAGCGGCAGAGTACATATTCTTTTATCTAGAAAGTTATATGGCATCATTTTAGTAAGGTAAATATTGACTTAAATCCTTAAGTTAATTACAAAACCATTTTCAAGCCGTTAGTGATCCCAAAGATGCATTTGGTCAGATTTTCCTCAAGGAAATCAGTGGAAGCTTTTCAGTTCCATTTACATAAATCTTCGCTTTCTATTTTCCCTTGAAGTTCATTCCTTTCCATGCAGGCACAATTGATTGTTGATTCTATTGCTCGAAGTTAGAAGAAAACTATATGAGGATCTTATGAGAAGCATAGAGAAAAGTGAATCTTACTAGCCAAGACACAACAGCTGCTTTTCTCCAATATCCTTCAGCATGTGTTTGTAAGAACTCTCGGTGATAGGAAACATGGGTATTATCAGATCGACCTGCTTATAAGAAAAGCTTTAATGTTGGAATCTAAAAAGCCAAGTCACTTCTTCTTACACATAGATAGTATGGAGTTTCACATTCAAAGTACCCCCTAATCTTGAAATTTTTGCCTCCCATTTCTTCCATTCACCAATCTACACGAGGTAAACAATAAAAATCATTATGGCATAACAAAATTCATGGAACTATGATTTTTTTCATCTATGAATGTACACTTAAATCTTTTTTTTTTTTGGGTATAACAGTCAGCAGTGTCCTTGAGTTTTGCCCAAAACTAAATTCCTTTCCTGAGCAACTTAAAGGGCATACTTTCTCACATCGGCTTGGTGTATTTACTATTTAGGATTTTATTCTCAAAGGAATTGAAACTAGGCTAATAAGGAGAGATACTATCTCTTCTTACCATCTCATAAAATGGCAACTAAACTTAATTAATAATAAGGACAACAAAAATTCTAATGTAGATCAAGCAAATGATGAATAGACATCTAAGCATGTTATGTATACTCTTTAATGGAATTCATCTCTAACATACTTACACATCTATTCATGATTAGCTTAATTTACTTACTTTTTTCAATTTAACTAAAATTTTCTCCAAATACAAGATAGCTCAACTTCAACCAAGATTCAATGTCAGTACTAATTCATTACCTTTGTACCTCCAAGGACCATTGTGGTGACACAGAATACCACATGTACAACAGCCAATACAAAGATGAAAATATGTAGATGATGTAATGATTCCAATGATAACAATGGAACTTTTCCCTGCTTTGAAAAAGGAAAGAAATGTCTTATAAATCAAATAACTTTTCTGCACTGAATATGATGGGAAAAATAACTTTTTTTTTCATCAATTTCTTCTTATTTATTTATCCGATCAATTACTACTCAACAAATTGTTATCTAAATCTCTTAATAGTTAGATTTACAGTTATGTTTTGCAATTTTATAGGAGTCTAACATTCCTTTTTAATATTGTAATAAATTAATAATAAACAATAATAAGGTCATAGCACATGAAAAAATCTAGCCAAAAATAGAGCTCTCACCTTTTGGATACAGTGCTCTGAACTAGTTTCTTCAGAAAAAAGCCTTCTTCTGTTGATTATAGTGTTATAGTAGATTTGGTCATGCTCTGAACCTTTTGTAGAACCATTAGGCCTCTTGCATGGAAGCATGTGGGTTGCAAGGCTAGGCGGGATACAAATGTGACTTATTAGATTTTGAAAGACAGTTAATAGAAGGGAAATGAACCCTAAAAGCATCAATTCTGGTGAAAAAAAGAAAAAACACACTAGTTAGGCTAAACAATCATATTAGAATAGAGATCTACAGAAGAATATGATGCAAGATTCAATATGAATCAGTAATTATGAATTAATACTTTGTGCTGTGTATAGAATTTAAAAGTACAATGATTACTTATTATGTTCACTTTCATTATTCACAAATCTGGGAGGTTGTTGGATCAGCAAGTACTTAATCAGGTAATTTTCCTTTCAGGAACTAGGTTACATTAATTTCAGCCAAAGTGATAAAGATTTGCATTGAGGAACTAAGCAAAGTCCATTGAAACCTTTGCCTTTTAAGTTCATAATAACATCCTCTTCTGATCAAATTTTTCTTTTAAAAAAATTTTGGGTCAGTCAGACAAGTTAACTGACTAAAAGATACTATTTATTTTTTCACCTGTATAAAGCAAGAGGTAGGATAACATTTTATTTACTTAATGAACCTCTTTGTTGTTTAAATGAATGTGTGTGTATATGTGGGTTATGACAAGAAAAATCTACCTTCTTTTAGTTTCTCTAAGGCTCGATTTAGTGCATGTTGATTCTTGTGTTCCAAGTACTGTAACATCCAAGCCAACAAACAACTCATTATGCACCGAATAAGTCGCATAAAAGAAAAATTAGGAAGGAATATAAATCAGGACCTGTACAGAAAATTTCTTACACTTGAGACTCTAACATTTTAGCTTCTCAAATTATGCCTGAAGCTAATGAAGAACTGTTATGGAATCGTTATCTGATTATAGCAGTCAATACTTCCATAATTGCTCCTCGATTTGGACACTTGAATGAAATGAAACCACTAAATGGGACAAGTTTCTGGGGGCATAAAAGAATCTATCTACTAGTTGAACTCCAATTAAATGTGCCATGGCATAATTTTGCGGCTGTTAAGAGTGCAATAAGGGTTACAATTCTTATGTTTTAAGTACTGTAGAATGAAACAAAAAACCAAAAAAGAAAAAAAAAGGGTTACACCTTGAATGATTGTGGGTTAATGGGTGAGCAAATCAGTTCGAATATGTGTTCAGAATCCAGATATTAGGGATCAGAAAGCTGAAATTAAACGATAGCAGAAGGTTCTTGTCTGATGATAATTCTCATCCAGAAATAATAAGTTGGTTCTGGGGATGTTAAGGAAATAAATAAAATTTGTGAGTACTCTTGCATTGCTTTTGGTTCCTGTGATAGAAACATAATGTTAATACTATCATTTTAAACATCTTTTCCTTAAATCTAGTAGCAGTTTTGTTCTTGGCATAACTGCTGTATAAATTATAAACAGAACTTGGTAAACCAAGGATGTCTACTTGTTGGCCTCTTCACAACAGCAAGAACAGAAATAGCTTCGGCGAAAGTTTCTTAGATAGACTCAGTTTACAAAAGATAAAATGACAAATCAATCATAAATAGACATGCAGATGGGACCTACTAAAATGTGTGTCTAACATATTTACATCTGTTTTCATGATTAAATAAGTCTATCTATCTTTAATAGACTAAATTTACCTGAGAATTTCTCAACCCTAGAAAAATAAAAAGAAAGAAAACATAGAAACTGGAGAGCGATGATGAAGGTTTGAAGATGAGAGACTATTACCTTTCCAAGATGATGAAGGGCCCGCTCGACACAAAAAGAGATGAAAACAATGATGGAGCAAACAACAGCAACAATCCATGTTGGTGTATACTCCAGAGAACCGTTCAGTTCCTCTGCCATATGTACAATGTTTGACAGAATTATGAAAAGTTCTTTATTTTGTATGGTTAATTTCAAATTTTGGCCTGAAAGTATAGGTAATTCAGGAAATGGTAATCTAATGCAAGTGTCTCCTTTAAATTGATGGGGATGGTAAGGTTTGATTCTACATCATGTACGTCAAAGCAAAGAATAATCATGTCCAAAGCAGAAGGGTAACCCAGCAAAATGAAGTTGGCATAAAGTATGGAATCAGATGCCAAGTGCCCACCTTAAGTAATGTGCATAATCACCAATGGTACGTTTCACACAAAGAAAAATGTAATAAAGACAGCAAAATCTGCAACTGTCCCCGGAGAAAGCTCAATTACAACAAATAAAACTTAAAGTACAAATTTTTGGTGTTTACTAGAAGGATCTTCAACAATAGCATGATACATGTACATTTTTAATAATTCAGCATTATATGATTGGAGCTTTGGAAAAAAAAAATACTCCATATATTATGCTTAGAGAGCCACCTCGTAACAGAGGTTGCAGCATTGTTTCTAGCTCCTAGATATATGCTTTTGCGTGCCCAAATCCACTGGCGCAAGTTTTAGGACTGCTTAATGACAATCTTAATAAAAAGAAGAATAACCCAACCTTACTTTTAAGAACATTCAACTTTCTTATTTGCCATCTGTAAAACATTGTACGAAAACTGTCAAAAAATTGCAAGCTGTTTAGCTTTCAATTTAAAGAATACAAGGTTTATTACATATACACTATGTATGTGACAAATTTCAGAAAAAGGGGACACTCTTAAGTACCACTTGTCAATTCTTAGTGCCAATCTTGAGTCGACAAATTGGCCCCAGCCAGCCAGATTTACTAGATCTTGTTTTATTACTTTGTTGAAAATTTAGAAAGATATAAAACTAAAAAATTACGTAGGAAAACTAATATTTTATTACTTCACTTTATTTTATAATTGAGACGAATTATTAGGCTTACAAATAATTAAAATATAAAAATAAGTAATAATTAGAAGTAAAAAATCATAAAAACTAATTACTACTTAATTTAATTTAAAATTAGATAAAATTTTAAACTTTTGGCTAACAAACTAACCAAAAAGATTTTACATAAATTAATTATAACATATTTGAATCACATCTCCAACACTATCCCTTAATTCAAAATTACAAAAATTCAAATTTCATGAAGCACTTTTCTCCACATTTTTAGATTTGTGAAGCATTTCTCTTCATTTCATGATACACTTTTTATCATTTTATTGATGCACTTTCTCACTAACCTTCAATTATTAGAGTACTCCTCACCAACCTTCAAAAAAGAGTTTTTTCTTTAGCCACATCCATCATATTTGCTTGTTCTTCTTTATGAGCCCTGATTAGATTAAAAGTTGGATTGCTTTCTAAAGGAGGTATTTTTCTTTCATCTTGAATCCATTGCCACAAGCCAAGATCTCATAGATGAACTTTCATCTTGACAGCCTATACTTGATCATTTTCATTGTTAAAAATTGAGAGTGAGAGAGTCGATATATTATTAAAAGTCATGCGGGTTAGTCACTCACGAGTCTTTTAAGATCCATGAGAGTTTTGATATTATGTTACAAATTTAAAGTAGTAGACTATGAAATTAAAAAGTACATAAAAAAATTAATATTCTACTATTTTACTTTATTCCATAATCAAAACTGTCTATTTATAAGTTTACAAATAACTAAAATATAAAAATAAGTTATAACTAAACGTAAAAAATATGAAAATTAACTACTACTTAATTTAATTTAAAATTAGATAAAATTTTAAATTTTTAACTAATAAACTAACTAAAAAAATTTTACAAAAATTAATTATAATAATTTTGAATCACATCCCAGCGTACTTCCATTTTGTTCATGCCCTACCAGTCTTCCTTATCTCCTTCAAATTACCTTGACCTTCCAGTTGATAGAAAATTCAAAAGTATATCGATGCACTCAAGTCACTTGGGATACTTGGCGAAAGAAGATAATGAACAGAATAACACATTATGGTTTCCATGGTGCTGGAGGTGGCGGCGGCGTAGGAAACATGGGGTGAACAGCAAAGAAAATGGTATTTTTGTCAATCCCTGTGCTTTTTTCACCTGACAATGCCATTAGTGCGGAAACTATACCTGCATTTCCTGCAAGAGTTGGCTGAGTGTAGTTGTAGTTAATACGAACATCATGGAAACCATCATGCCTATTAGGACGAGCAACTACGGCTCCAACCAGTGCATTCGGGTTTGGCTTTGACGAGTCCCTCCATTTCCGTCCTCCCTCACAGTTTATGCTTAATCTTATTCTTTGGAATGGATGCATCTCCATGGGGGACATGTTTGGCGTAATCATAAAAAAATTTGATACTCGATGAAGTCAGATATAAAAATAGAAATAAAAAAAAATTAAAAATTAAAAATAATTTCAATATTTTTACTTTTAATAATTACATAATAATTAATAAATAATATTAAGTAATAATTATAAGAATACAATATATATTAAACAAAATTTTCAAACTCTCTTTGTATCTTCTTCCTTTGGCTTACCAAACCGGCCCTACGGTGTAGTTTATTTTTCGAGCGTTCCTTTTATAGTATGTTTGGTTCAGTTTTTTTTTTTCATCCAAATCATAGTTTTGGTTAAAACAACAAGTTATAATTTTTTGCCAAAATCATAATTTGGGTGAAAAAAAAGTTGAACCAAACATATTATTAAGAATGTTGTCAAATCTGCCTTCCAAAAAAACAAAAAAAAAGAGAAATTAAAATGAGCCCAAACACCTTATGGTGATTTCAATTTTTATAATATTATAAAGATTAGACTGTAATTTTAAAGAGTGTAAATAGTAAATTTAAAAATACTAATAATAACATATTCTTTTAATTCTTTAAAAAAATTTTAAAAAAATGTTAATCCTTAAAATTTTTTAATAAAATTTTTATAAAGTTATAGCCCTTAATGAAATTTTTTTCAAATGATATTGGGTCCACAATTTCATCCAGGTGTATCAGCAGCATCAAGATAATCACTATCTACGTGGCCAAAAAATACCATTATTCACATTAGAATGCAGAATGGGCATCATGAACTCTAATGCATTGTGAAAAGGTCAGAGTATTAAGCTGCATACAGCTACTAGCCACCTAATGTAGAAGTCACTCAACTATCAGTTAGAAACTCGAGGTAGAAAAACCCCGGCTTCAAATAGTTGAACTTACAATTCCAGCCGTAATTTGTGGACATGATCTCATTTAAAAAAAAATAAAAAGGACATGCTTCAATAGAACATTACACATTAATTCAGGATATTAAAAGAACAAGTGATTTATTTATTTATTTTTTTGGTGTTTAAGAAAGAATGTCTAGTAGTCTAGTGACTAGCTCTTTTCCACGTATCGAGTCTTCTGGGAAATGATAGAAAATTAGATTAAAATAATCAATAGTTCCCAGGAAAGGTTCGTTTACATCAAGTTACAAGCAGAAAAATGAAAGAGCTATAACAAGGAATCCAAAAAATGAAACAAAAGAGATCCAAAGCAAATATAACTGGAAATGAAACACATGGATCAGGCTACACTTGGGTGAAAAAGATAAGGTTAAATTATTCTTAATCCCTATCTTTTCAATCAATTTTTGTAATTTAAAATTTTATAATTAAATCCCTGTAGTTTTATAATTTTATAATCCAATCCCTGTAGTGCAGTGTTTTGTATTTTTTTTTTTTTAAATTTAAATCCAATCTCCCTGCCATGACTTTAAGAAGAAGAAGAAGAAGAATTAGCAGAGCTCCATTTCTTATTGCAGTTAGAGTCGTTTGGCCCTAACATAGAAATGAGCACCCCAACTGGCATAAGAAGCATTTGAAAAAAAGAACCAAAAGCTTCATTGATGAAGATGAATTTGAGCCCCACCATGCACAACAATTTGTTTTACCACTATACCCATTGTTGTTTCTCACCTGCAAGCCTTATCTTTCAGATTTAGGACCCTAACATAACAAGCAAGCTTCAACTTCTCACTGGTCGTGGTCTATTTCAAGGAAGCACAAATTCAGGATTGTGTTCTATTTTGTCTTTTTTTGGAGTCTCGATGCAGTTCTTACCGGAAGCAGTGTATTTTAAAAAATTCTAAGTGTATGTTTAAAAAAATATTTTAGTTTCTAAAATTATAGTTTAAATAAAGTAATAGAATGTTGTTTCAGATAAAAATAAATAGACAAAAATACTTTAAGGTTTCTCATCATTTTTTTAAACATATTATAAGTTGGTGAATTTAAAATCTGTTACATTATCCTTACCTTTGAGTCGCCAAAATAAACAAACTTGAATATGCTAAAATGTACGTGGCATTGCATACACAACCTTGCGCATTACTTGATGTATTAAATATCAAGTAGTCTGAAATCATTTCTAGCTTTAATAAAGGAGAGGGAGAGAACAGGAAACAAGTTTGCCCAACTTCTCTACGAAGAGAATGAGAGACATGGCCAAGCAAATGTACAGCCTTTTTATTTATTTATTTGATTAAATTTTGATAAGGTACTAGCTGATCATTTAAATTATAAAGAAAAACATATGTGGCTATCATGTCAATATTAAAATTAATAGATGTTAATGTTCATTTGAAAGAATTTTTTATAAGATAATTTCAAAACTTAAAAAATTATTTTAAAACACTTTAAATTTAATAGACTATTTTAAAATAATAAATAAAATAAAAAACCAAATTACTATTTTTACCTTTAAACTTTAAAAGCTAAATTAAGATAAAATATATTTTTGAGGGTTAAAATATTAATTATATCATATTTTAAAAGATAAAATAATCCTTACAAAAACTAAAAATGAAATGAAAATTTACTAAAATATAAATAAACAATCGTTTGCCAATCCAAAAAAAGAAACCTATTTTTGTCCAACAACCCCAAAAAAAAAATTAATAAATTTATATACACACGATCGGTAGTTCGTTAAACTTTGAAGGTGGTCCCGTTCTTAAGGATGAGTTCGTTAGTTATCTCCTTGGTGCGGGAGGCGGGAATGAGAGGGACATTATCATCTTTCTCAGAATCGCACCATACAGCCTACAAACATCCACCAGCTTGGCTGCCTACGGCTGTCGGTGGAGGTTGTCGGCGACTTGCTCCGACAGCCGTCCCGCCAAGGCATTCCAGAGTTTTCCGAGAAACAGTAGGGCAACAATTTTTTTTTTATTTGCATTGTATAATTTCTTCGCCTGTTTTAATTCGGCTTTACTCTGCTCCTCGATCTACTGCTTTGTTGTATTGTTCTCTTCTAACTTTTTGTTTTGTTTTGTTCTTCTGTTGTGGAGATTTTGTTTTGATTTTTCTGAAAAAGCAAAAATCCATGTTCTTCCTTTATTTGAAGACGGATAGGTTTTGGCTCGGGGTTCGGGAGAGCTAAGGGAAACAGTGGACAACGTTGAGTCCCCAGATATAAAAACCGGTAGCTAAAATTTGATATTTTCTAATTTATTGAACTTAATTTGAGAGGTTTAACGTGGATAAAATGTTCAAGTGTGGGCCTAGTTCATCTCAGTCCAGAAAACCTCTCATTTTGGGGATTTTTGCCTTGAGCTTGCAAGTTAAGAAAGAAGGGTCGAGTAATGAATGGGTCTGACGTAAATAGTAATTAGGAGAAGAACATTTTGAGAAATATCTCCTTTTGATTAATTTTAGAAAGTAAGAAGCAGCAAGCGATACATTAGTCCACCTGATTGTTCTTACTAATTTAAGTATTCAATATCAGATAAATACTTTGAGCTCTGGATTGTGGAGTTCCTGCTTGATGCTTATGTTCTTTTTTTGTTTAGTTTCATAGCATTCTGGCTTCTCAAAGATGACACCAGAACCACTAGAAGAGTTGGAAAAACATGAAAACCCAGGGCGTCACTTGAGGGGGAATAGTGAATATGTTAGACTGGTTAAATATGATGAACCAAGGGTCATCGAAGCTGAAATGTTGCAGCCTCAAGCACAGTCAAGAATTAAAACTTTCTGCTGGATGAAAGCCTTTCTATGGTGCTTTGTAATCATTATACTTGTTCTAGTTCTTGTGAAATGGGGAGTGCCATTTGTTGCTGAGAAGGTACTTCGTCTTCTTTACTCTTACTCTAGTACACAAACTAACTGATATTGTAGAGAAATGCAGATTCGAAGTTTGGCATTTTTGCTGGCATCAGAGTAAATTATTAAATTATTATTGATTAGTTTAAGAAGCTACTAATTCTGTTTTCCTATCACTTTACATAAATTATAATTCCATAAGTGCACCATCTACCATGCTTTAATCCATTGTGCTGTCGACTTTATTTTTGACTTCATTTCAGATTATGAGAAATACAGTGGTTTTAGAATGATGGAAATCTTGGTATATATGTCTTCATAGCTAATCAGTTTTTTGTTCAAGATAGCAATGACATAGACTTGTTTACTGGAAGTCCCTCTTTCTCCCCTTTTTATTTTTCCTTTTCCCAGGTTTGCAAATGTTTTTATGGTCCTCGAGACCCTGAGTATTATCAACTATTTATGGGGATAATTAACAGACTTAAAGGGCTTGGAGGATACTTAAGTATCAATATTCTTGCTATTGCCCATTTCTAACAAGGAGGGAGTCTAAATAGAGCAAGTCTCAATCTGTATATAATTAGACCTGTTGTTGTCTGAAAATTGACCCCCTCCAGCAAATTCTAAATAATGGGACTAACATAATGCAAAGAGTAGACTTTTCTATTTGACTTGTAATTACCATATGCAGTAATTTATTCTGCAAATACTGTGCAGATTTGAAGTTAGGCATTCATTGTGAAATGAGCTATACTCCATGTGGATGTCTGGAACATTTGATTTATTCATAGGAGAAAACTTGTATAAAGTTCCATTAAGTGTTTGCTATGAGACAATATAATAAAAACATAATGTAAGAACTTTTTTGAAGAAGTTAATCATATATGTTCGATTGTAAACAATATTTACATGTTATATTTTTATTTGATAGAGCAAACACCTTGAAAACTGCTTGTAAGTTTTGTCCTCATTCATATTTTGATGCTTTATACTTTTTATTCTAGGTTCTTTATCCATTCATGAAGTGGGAAGCTACTGCCTTTAGCCATCCAGTTCTTGCCGTTGAACTGTTTGCTTCTCTTGCTTTATTCCCGGTATTCCTAATCCCTTCAGGCCCTTCCATGTGGTTGGCTGGGATGGGTTTTGATTATGGCATGGGCTTTATTATAATAATGGGTGGAACGACCATTGGCATGATCCTCACTTACCTAATTGGACTACTGTACCGTGACTTCGTTCATGTAATTTATATGTATATACATATATATATAATAATAATAATTCCTCAAGTTTTGCTGTAAATTTATGAAACTAGTTTTCACTTTCTGTCTGCAAACTTTGTTTCTTTATTTTGTAGCAATGGTTAAAGAGATGGCCCCAAAAAGCAGCAATTATTAGGCTTGCCACTGAAGGGAGCTCTTTCCATCAATGCCTAATGGTTGCTTTATTTAGGGTTTCGCCTTTTCCCTATACTATATTCAATCATGCAGTATCAGTGACAAACATAAGGTTTTGGCCCTACTTATGTGGATCAGTGGCTGGAATGATACCAGACGCTTTCAACTACATATGCAGGTTTGTTGATCCCCAACCCTTCCAAAAGAAAACAAAAAAGAAATGGAAAAAAGAAAAACAGAAAGTAGTAGTCTGGAAAAAAAAAAATATATATATATATGATACACATACTTTGAATAGAAATTCTTAAGTAGATTTAATTTATAAAAGACACCTAGAACAAATCAATTATAAATATACATTTAAACATTTAACAGGTGAGTCTTACCAATAAATGAGTACCACATGTTTACATGTCTTTTCATAATTTGCTTGGTTTGCCAATTTTCGGTAAACTAGGTTGATGCAAATGTTGTGATTTATTATTTGTTTTTATTTGCTTTTTAATTAAGATTTTTGATTTGGGAATTAGGATTTTATGAATAATATCTTATTTTTGGTTGTTTAGATAGAAATTATCTGCATAATAATTTTTAAGATGTTTTAGTTATGTTATAATTTTGCGGTCTATATGCCAATATAGAAAATTCGTTTGAACTGCCAAACCATTGGCTTATTCACCTTTCCTTTCAACTGATATGAATAAATCTGATTATTAGAATGTTTTCAGAGACTCCTCTATGAGTTTTTTATTAGTTCTATATCACAGATCTATGTAAGAAATTTTCTTTTGAATATGAGAACCAAATAAGACGAGGCATCCAGATAGGACTGAGCTTATGAACTTATTTCTTTCTCTGTTGATTTTATAAACTCCGTCTCCATTCATTTCTTAATAGTGGTTGATTCTGTGCAGCGGGCGATTAATGAGGACCTTGGCAGATGCACAGTATAGTAAGCATCATCGGACCACAGGAGCAATAGTATACAACATTGTTACTTTCGTAGTTGCAGTAGTTATAACTGTTCTTTTCGCTGTTTATGTAAAAAGGATTCTAAATAAAGTCAAAAAGGCAGAGGACAGTGAGGAGGCTGAGGCTACCTCTGCTTCAGGGAATGCTAGTTTTGTGTTGGAGAAGCTTTCTCTCGAAAGGCCTAGGCAGTTTTTAGTTTCTCCTCTAACTCTCATGAATCATGACACACTGAATATAAATTTAAATATGCATAAGAGTCTGGTTTAAGATTACAACATTGTATTTTTCTTTCATCTCCTCCTTTCCGTTTCACCCTATCGTAATATAAGTGAGAAGTAAGAAAGAGAAGGAAAAAGGGTGACTACATTCTTCACTTAGATGGAGTCTGGTACTTAAAAATTTAATTTTTCAACTGTTTAAAAATTTATTTACAAAATGTTTGACTTTAAAATTCTATTTGTTGCATATGTTTGAACAATATAGGAATGTTAAGTTTTCAAGGATTTGAGAAATTATAATATTTATGTACCAAAATCTAGCTAAAGTGTGACTATAAATCCTCCAATGCACCCTTTATTCTAACCGGGCAAATATGATAAGCATTATTGAATATTAATATACAAACTGCAAACTTAGTAAAACACCATTTATATGGATAACTTTGCTGGTAGTAGTTGTGATATTTATTTTGTAACCAATGGTACTAATTAGAAGTGTGTAGAGCTTTTTTTTTTCCTTTCAAATTGACAAGAAATTAAAAAAAAATTGAAAAGGTTCAAATTCGAGTATGACTTACAAATTTTATTACTTTGACCTTGCTTTATAAATACAGATGAGTTGGAAACTAAACCTTTCAAACAAGTATTATCAATTGGGGTTTTCAGATTCAAGAATTAAATTTGTATGCAATCTGACGTGAATTTTTTTTTTTTAATTTTCAATAAACTAACATGTGTATTTCTTTTCTTCTTTTATTGATACCAGCTCTGCTTGAACGCCTATATAATGATCATGAACTCACGCCAGTGAATAATTGCCAATTAATGCCATTTGATAGAAAAAGTTTAGGTGTGATTTTTACTTGTTTGTTATTAAATTCTTCAATAGAATTATAATATACAGAGAAACATTTTTTAAAGATAATAAATCATAAAAATATCTACTTCTTAAAATTTTTGTATTTGTCAATTCTTATAACAAACACTTCAATGCAATCTGGTATGTGGTCTTTGTACATTACCCAAGAAACCTTATCCAAGAAGTTAAAATTCTCACTTTTAGTAAAAGCTTTTATATAAAGTTTCTTAGGCATCTTATTTTCCCTTAAAAATCAGTAGCCCATATAATAATTGGTTCAAGTTGCATAGGCAAAGAATGAAAAAGAAGAGTGAATAAAATGCAAGAGCAAGTGTTTATTCTCCAAAATCAATTACATATCTTGCTCCTATTTATAGACTCATAAGAGTAGAGTAAACAGAATAACTAATTCAAGTAACTCTTAACTACCTAAAATGCCTAAACTAAATTTGCTATTTTATTAACTAACCATTAGTTCAGCTATTAATACTAACACATGTAACTATTAGCTCCCTTCCCCAAACAATCCTTGACCTCAAGGATTAGGAGCTGGTGCATTAGTAATGAAATCCAAAAATTGATTCTTGATAGTTGATAGAAGAGATTGAAAAGGGGTGAAACCAAAAGGCGAGGGAAAGTGGACGAGAAATGAAAAATCAAAGGGGGAGAAAAATCAGTCAAATTCGAAAGGAAAAGGGATCCTGAGACTGGGATCGAAAGGAGAAAAGGAGAGACCAAGTTCAGGGAGCATATCGAAGGAGAAGAGTCGCGATTGAAGGAAGAATCCATCTTCTTGCTGTCATCCCTACAGGTAAGCTACTGGTATTGTCTTTTCTTTTCCAATGAATTCTGCTTGTGGTTGTTGATGATATGGAGCTGGAAGGGAGGACTGAAACCCGAAATGTTGTGTTCCTTATATATTCGAAGTCATGCATGGTAGGTGTTCGAAGAAATGCCTGAGAGAAGGCAGGGTAGACATAGTGTGTGTCATTGTTGAATATGCTAAACCATAATGCATTAATCTGGGTTTTATCCTCGACTATGATTTTCGGATAAGCAGGTGTATGTTCCGAGATTAATGTTGATGTAAATGACTTTGGTCCTCAAAAAAAAAAATTCCAAAGGGAGTCTTGGTGTTTGATGGGTTACTGAATCTGCAAGAGTTGATATAGCCATAATTTGTTAGCCTTGATTTTTTTTCTTGCTACGATGTTGTGCTGAATGGTTCAATGTTTCCGAATTAGCAACTGTACGAGTGTCTCTGTTTCTCAAAGTTGCTTAGTTTGTATCTTAAATTGGTAAAGATCATAGTCATATTATGAATGCTTGGGTTGGGATGAACATGACGGGTCTCGAATGTTTTCCTTCAATTCGAAATTCATTCATTTTTTGTACGGCCTGCTCGTGCAATTAAGATATAGGCCGCGTGAGTTTTCGGAATGAATGTTTAGGGAGATTCTAGATGGAAGGCTTTGAAAGAAAGGAAAAGTCTCTTGGTCCTGTGCGTGAGATGTAATCCCTATGTTATAAACAAGCAATTATACTTCAGCTTTATTTATTTATTATCTTTAGTAAGTTTTATCTGTTGAATCTTAGATTTGTCGCGTGGAATTTTGTATTCCCTCGGATATCCAAGGAGCATCCATGGCTGCGTGGGACAATAAGTCCCCTTAGCTATCTGATCAAATCATCAAATGTGGTAGCACAATTATGTGATTCAATGAATAACCCCAAAAATAAAAAATAAATAAATAACAACCTTTGGAGGAAAAGGGTCAGAATCAAATAAATCTCTAAACAACCTTTAGAGGAAAAGGGTCAGAATCAAATAAATCTCTAAAAGGCGAGGAATGTTTCTTTTCAAGTAAAAAAAATTTCAAACGTTAATAAGGTATATAATTAAAAAAAATCAAATCGACTTTCTCGTTTAAAAAAATAATAATAATAATAATAAGAGATAAAGTAAAAGAGTTGCTTCCCTAAAAGGGACAAATCAAAAGAATTGATTTTCTTCTTAAACTTAAATTTTTCTCAAATCTTCTTTTGGCAAAAAAAAAATTATAAATTAAAGATGTTGCTTGGAAAGTGAAACGGAATAGAAAGCAAAATAAAAAAAAATATATTATGAGAATAAAATAGACAAGGAAGGGAAACAAAAGATGAAAAAAATCTAAAAAGCAAGTCAATGATAGAAATTTTAAAAAAAAAAAAAAGGGAAAAGGGGAAAAAACCAAGGATTAATGAAAACCATCAAAAGTGGGATTGATTGAGCCTTTTTTTTTCTTTTGCAAATTACAACTCATAAAACACTTTTCAAGTTATTTGCAAACACAAAAAAGGATAATTTAAAGTCCTACAAGGAAAACCAATAAAAGCAAAGCAATAAATTAAAAAAAAGGAAAAAAACAGAGAAAAAGCGAAAAATGGAATAATAATTGAAAATGCAAGAAAAGTAAAGCGAAAAATGGAATAATAATTGAAAATGCAAGAAAAGTATTAAATTCACCTTTAACAAATTAAAACACATCAATCAATTTCTATATTCATTTTATCTGTTAAGAGGGGAAGTAATTTTTATTTTCTTTAATTTTTTTAAAAAATAATGATAAAAACTTAATCATTTAAATAATAATAATAATAATAATAATAATAAAACAAAACAAAACAAATAAAAACAAAAACAAAAACAAAAAAAATAATAAATCCAAACAAAAATCTTAAAGAAAACAAACAAATATAATTTTCAGTCGAACTACGTGAATTTTGATCCCTTCTGAAAGGTACATAGGCCCTAGACTCTGATTTTAGGTTAAGTCCGTCCTTGTAAATAAAATTTTCTGTTTCTTTTATTTTGTTTTTCTAATTTTGTTTCTTTAATTTCTTTCTTCTTTTTTTATTTTCAATTTCATTTCCTTTATTTCCATTTCTTATTTTACATATGATTTGTTAAGGAGAATTAAAATAGAATAGAGGCCATATTGATTTTGCACAACTAATTTAGGGTAACCGTTCTTAGCAACGGGTGTTGTGGGGTGCCTAACACCTTCCCTACTCACAATCGACTCCCGAATTCGAATCTGGTTCGTAGACCATTTTTTTATATTCCAAACTAAAAAGGTTTTTTTTCCAAAATTTTGCCTTTTCAAAAATAAAAATTTGGTGGCTACTCTACTTTTATTTTTAATTTTGATTTCGGTTTGGCGCCACGAGGTCGCATTTTCAGGTGTGACAGTATGGCGACTCCACTGGAGATTTCTAGAGAGTCAAGCACAATTTTAAGTTAGTTGTGCAAGATATCATGGCCTTTTTTTTATTCTCCTTTTGTTTGTTGTTTCCCTCACATGTGTAGGATAGACAACTTGCCATTCATATGCTTGCTTCGTCTATTTTATTTCACCAATTGTATATATAACCTACGTAGGGATAGACAACATGTGGAATAAAATCTTAGGGTAGACGACCATATCTGTGCATGTTTTACTTATATCTGTATATATGCTTCTATGCCTTTTGTTCTGTCAATCTGCCTAGCAGATGAGGGTTGGGTAGTCCATAAGATGAAAAGGTAAATATTCTCCTCACACACCTCACTAAGACACAATCACCCCACACACATTATGGGCCCTATACTCGGGTCTGAGTGCTCCCTAAGTTAGTAGAGGTTTATACTGATTTCCTTGTGAAGCCTTGTGCTTCCTAAGGCTATCATGAAGACCTTACCTAAATTACACCTTGTTATATGGGTTTGACCTGTGTACGATCTTTTTTCTCTCAAGGTTAAATTTATATAGCGAGATTCTTATCTCATGGTGGGGGCAGTTTAGAGACCAATGTTTAGGAGTCATAAATCTACATGGTAAATTTGCACTAATAGTCAAGCCATAAATACCTCCCAAATAATTAGAGTCAGGCTCCAGTGATCACAACCTAGGATCTACCCATATTAGGACAGAGGATGGCACTTTTAATTGGTCATTCATCACATTTATGCATCCAATGGTATCCATAAGGAAAGTGACACATCACCACTGTTTACTGGAGTAGTTAATGGGCTGTCATGGCACAATTAAATGTGTATTAACTATAATGAAAGTCCGAATTAGTCAAACCAACCTTTGCCTAGTGGATTTCCAACCTTGAAGAAACTACAACCACATTCATCATAATCTCTTGAAAGAGAAGCCTTTAACATACGTCTATCACATACATAAAAAAGGATAAGATAAAATAAAAAAGGAGGTACAATCCAATTTTATAAAAAAAAATTTCTTTAAACTTTTCATCCCTACAAAATAACAATTTTCTTATGGAAAAGGAGCACTTTCAAAATTTTAGGAAATCATAGTATCCATAAGTTTTGAAATATTAACAATTGAGTATCATATCTTGGGTAAAGATTAGAATCATTTTTTTAGGACATCAATTGTGTAGAAAGGCATATTTCTCTCGAATTGATTGCCAACTACTTTTTCTTCAATGAAACAATTAGTTTCTCGAGAAAAAGTACAAAGTTTTTCTCCTTCTCTTAGACCAAGACATTATTCTCAATGGTGTATGAGCAAGTATGCAACACTAAATCCATCATATATCAATGGACCATTAGATTGACTCATTTTTATTATCAAAGCTAACTCCTAAGTATCAGTTGTACGAACCATCCCTTCCTAAGCAGAGCAATTAGCCACAACTTCCTATGAATCAATAAGCTTCTAGAGAAATGTGGGAGAATATCAACTAATGCTCCACTGATTAATAAAAAAAAAGCTAATCTTAGGTGACCTATACAAAGATAGCAAATTTTGACACAATACCATATATTCCATTCCAAAACAAGTAAGGGTTAAATCAGTTACAAGGGTTGAAATGGCTAAGAGTTCAATTTGATGCTAAACGATACTGTTAACTTCATTCCTTATGGAAACACAATGAAATCCTAAAGTAAGTTGGAGGATCTGAAAATGAACCCACGAATTGTCAAAGGAAATCCAGATTGGCTAGACTTTTTCTTAGACATCATCAATGTAGAATTTAGTATATTCTATTACGATGATTTGTCAACTTTATTTATCCCTATATGCAATAAAGCATTTGAGAAAAATAAAGGTAAAATAACTTTAAAAAGAAGGGATCATCATTGAGGTAATATTGAGTAAGAAAATTCTAACTCTATTCTTAGGTCAATTGGGGGCAACGAATTCCCCAAAAGAAATAAAGGTCCCATACCTTGAAAGACTCTCATACTAAATACACCCATCAATTCATAGGTCAGACTACCTAATAAGATTGCATTCATGTATAGTCATAAGGCATTCTAAAAATTTGTGAAATATGAGATTTTTGGCCTTTTCCAACGAAAAAGATCCGCTAAAAAAAAATCTGAAAAAGAAAGAAAGAAATATGTACTCATGAATGGCTATGTGAAATTAAGGTATAGAGGCAAGAGTTGATGAGGTGCTAATTGATTAAGCAAAAGGAAGCTATCAGAGGTCTTGATAAAGTTGGTTATTTACTTCCTAACCTTTCATACCACCTTATCTTTCAACTTATTGTCCATCTCCATCTTCTCCACTTTAAAGTTCAAGCCTCAAAACTCATTAATATTTATCAAATCTAACTATGCTAAACACCCTAAGCCATCTTAATCAAGATGTTTGCCACTTGCCTCAATTATGATACTAGCTATTTGCCTAACTTTCATATGAGTAGCTTTAACAAAAGTAGGATACCTCATTCACAAGCCTTTAACCTCCACACCCAAAATGGTATTGTCCAAAAATTGTGAACTTAATCCTAAGGCAATGGGAAACTCTAAGAAAAAGGAGAAAAGTTGTAACCTCTTTATGAACAAGGTGTAGAAGGACATAGGAAATAGGATTTCATAAGGATTTATTGGTGATTGAACTCTCAAAGAAATTGCTTGTCATATCATAATCAGTTAATGCTTGTTTGGTCAATATCCTTCTGTATAGCTAAAATCTAAAGCTAATAGAAGTTGATTCTTTCCATTGGACCCTATTTTATTTAACTTTGTCAATACAATGGCCATATGTTTCTATTCTCCCCCTTTGTGCATCCTCTCGTTTCATTAGTCACGTTGACATAACCTCTTTTCTTACATGTCTTTCTTGAATGATCAAAAAATCCAAAAATAACAATGTCCAGAACTCCTTATGAAAAGATTTAATCGATGTGAAAAAGGGTTAGATTTGAAATTAATTATATGCCCTGAATTCGATTACTAAACAAAAAAAGAAAAGGAAGACCAAATTACAAGTGTGAAAGTATGTCCCACAAGTAAACTATATCTAGGATACAAGGCATTCTTTGTCTTCTCCAAATACAAAGGAGTGATGTTCATTTCCTTCACCCTAATCATGAAACATTTGGTATAGGAAGTCTTTAATAGATTTTTATGCTGATAATTCAAATATCAAGAGGGAGTCTAGTTCTTTCAATTATCCAAACACTTCTTAACCATTGCTAACCACTTTAGGCCTTATGAAGAATTCTTCAAATACCAAACATGAATCGAATCCAGGAAGCAATGAGAATTGCACATAAAGAAAAGCAATTTTGGTACCATAATAGATTCCTTCTAGAAAAAAATCAAATGAAAAAGGAAACAAATTAGAGAAGGGAAAGAAAATTAGGAAAAAATGCTCAAAGAGCAATCTCTTTCAAAATAAAGGTTGAGAAAGCAATAGCTTTCAAAAGGGAACTTCACCTTAAGGTGCAATCCAGGGACTTTTTACATTGCACAAAAAGTCAAAAGAGAAAAATCCTTTAAAGGAAATTGGGCTAAAAGAGAATTGAAAAAAAAGGAATCCTTTAAAATAAAAGTTCAAGCCCGATAGATATTACCAAAATTACTTAATTACCAAGGCTGATTTCTCATTGCAAGTTCACATGAATATTTGGGTTTTTTCACCTTTCTTTTTTAAACCACTTTCTTACCCATTAGACCCCATTACAGTCTTGAGATATCCTCTCTTGCTAAGTGAATTTTAAGTATAGAATTTTGTTAAAGCAACAAGAGAAGGAGACTAATGGGAAACTTGGGGGTATGGTAATTCTTAAGTCTGATATCTTTTATTTCATAAACCTATTCACCAAGGCCACACTATAAGCATAAAAAGTCCTTGTTGAGGTTTAACTTGTTTGACAAAATAATGGGTCAGGTTTTCTCAAAGAGAATGATTAAAAAAAATCAAAATAGTTGAAATTGGAGCAAAAAGTTTGATTCAGAGCAAATATTCTGAATTGCATCAATTACTTCTTTCAAAAGGAGTTCAATCCAAAAGTGAAACTTCTCTCTAAC
Source organism: Erythrophleum ivorense (assembly GCA_026724425.1). Taxonomy (NCBI): domain Eukaryota; kingdom Viridiplantae; phylum Streptophyta; class Magnoliopsida; order Fabales; family Fabaceae; genus Erythrophleum; species Erythrophleum ivorense. Next base: position 62,511,408 of record JAIUCV010000003.1, read on the forward strand.
CTACCATATCTATTTTCTTAGCATTTCACTTCTCTAATGTTCAGAGAAAAATGCTTCAAGTGTAGGATTGGGGCATCTTTTGGTTTTGCACATTGTATCTAGCCATTGTCTATTCCACTTCTCCATTCCTTAACCATTTTACATGATCACTTGCTTCATCAACCCTTGCATCCCTCTAATGTTGAGGATTTTTTTCCTTCCCAAATGTAACGCCTAGTACGTTGCACAATCATTGAAACGGGGTAACACCAAGCTTATGTGTTTGTATCCCTTAATGCATGATTGTATTGACATTGTTAAATAAGGTAAGTAGGGATTCAACTTATTGGCCTTTCAAGCGTTAGCGATGAAGAGTTGATAAGAAAAGATTGCCTTATCAGGTTGATAGTCCAAGGTTGATGGCAAACAAATCACTTAGAGAAAAATCATTTGGAAATAAATCAAAGCAAAAGCCTTAGGTCTTCTTAGCTTGGGATACTCCTTTAAAGGCGTTTTTGGCTAGCTAAAAGCCATCAATAAATTTCCTCACCCAAATGACAAAAGGAAAATTTAGTAGGAGAATCCAAAGTTCAACCTTTCTCATTGGGACAAGTGAAGAGCTAAGGTAAAAAAATTTTCCACAAGCAAAGGGATAAAAATCCTACATTTTATAAATTTTAAGATTTTTTATACATCACATGCTTGCATTGAATTTATATATCGACAAAGCAAAAAAAAACTAAAAAGAGTGATCACATTTATTCTCATCAATTCACTATAAAAAAAAAGGGAGTATCACATTTTTCTCAGTATTTCATTTTCCAAAAAAAAAGAGTCCAAAATTCCAAATCGGTTTAAGGACATTCAAAAATAATGGTCATTCTCTTCCCCTCTTCCTTCAAGATGATTTTGTATAGAAAAAAAAAAGGGAGGTTTCAAAGTTCAAAATCAATCTAAAAGCATTTAGAAATAATACTCCTTCTTTTCCTCTTTCTTTTGAGGTGATCTTGAAGAAGAAAGGGGGTTCAAAACTCAAAATCAATTTAAAAATGCTTAAAGATAATGTTTTCCTTTTGTTTTCTTTGTTTAGAGTTAACTTTGCTTGCTTAAATTGTGCATATCTTGGAAATTAAAAAAAAACTTTCAAGCTGAAAAATTCAAAAAGAAAAAGAAAAAAACAAAACAAACTTGCATCCTATATGCATTACCTATCAGCAAGTTCATACTGGGAGCAAATAAAATACAAAAATGTGCATACCACAAATTGCAACATCTCATATGCATCATGCAGCTCATATATGTATATGTCACATTAACCTAAGCTCATATTAGGGCAAGTAGGGGCAAAAGTTGCATTTTGTGAAATAAGGAATCATATGTTTCATATACCCTATATTTGCACACTTTCCATAAACCCTGGCTTACACTGGGGCAAGGAAAAGCAAAATTTGCCTTTCATAACATGAAGCATCGCATGTTTCATGCATCCCACATTTGCATGCATCTCATGGCCTCAGGTTCACATTGGGGCAAGCAAAAGGAAGATTTGCATTTCATAACATAAAGTATCACATGTTTCATGTGTCCCACATTTGCATGCATCTCATAGCCTCTAGTTCACATTGGGGCAAGCAAAAGAAAAATTTGCATTTCATAGAATGAAACATCACATGTTTCATACATTCCACACTTGCATACATTACATAGACTATAGTTCATGCTGGGCAAGTGAAAACAAACATTTTGCATTTTATATATTTCTTGCATTTCACCTAGGCATACATTATGTGGACCTCAAGTTTATATTGGGGCAAAGAAAAAGAAAAAATGTGCATTCCATAAATTGCAACATCCCACATACTTCATACTTCCAAGGTGACCCCGATTTATATTGGGGCAAATTTGAATTGTTAAGCTCAAAAGTCAAACATTTTGCATGCATTGCACATTTCATATAGGTGCATCACATTGCATAAAACTTAAATAAATAAAGTAGAGCTTTCAAACTTAGACAAATTCACCAAAAAAATAGCACTCTCTCTTAAAGCCCTGCATAGGCCAAGCATTCTTTTAAAGCCCTGCAAGCTAGACACCCTCAAAGCCCTGCAAGCCAGGCACCCCTAAAGCCCTGCACATGCCAGGCACCCTTAAAGCCCTGCATAGGCTAGGCATTCCTTTAAAGCCCTGCAAGCCAGACATCCTCAAAGCCCTGCATAGGCCAGGCATTCTTTTAAAGTCCTGCAAGCCAGGCACCCTTAAAGCCCTGCATATGCCAGGCATTCCTTTAAAGCCCTGCAAGCCAGCCAGGCACCCTCAAAGCCCTACAAGCTAGGCACCCACAAAGCCCTGCAAGCCAGGCACCCTCAAAACCCTGCATAGGCCAGGCGTTCTTTCAAAGTCCTACAAATCAGGCACCCTTAAAGCCCTGTAAACCAGGCACCTCTAAGCCCTGCACAGAACAGGCACCCAAGCCCTGCATAGAACAGACACTCTTTTAAAGCCCTGCATACGTCAGGCACCTTTAATCCCTGTACAGAACAGGCACCTCTAAGCCCTGCACAGAACAAGCACCCAAACCCTGTATACGCCAGGCACCTCTAAGCCCTGCACAGAACAGGCATTCTTTTAAAGCCCTGCATATGCCAGGCACCTTAAAGCATTGCACAAAACAGGCACTCTCAAGCCCTGCATAGAGTAGGCATCCCTTTCAAGTCTTACACGGAACAGGCACCTCTAAGCCCTGCACAGAATAGGCACCCAAGCTTTGCATATGCCAGGCACCTCTAAGCCCTGCACAGAATAGGCACCAAAGCCCTGCAAAGAATAGGCACTCTTTTAAAGACCTGCATATGCCAGGCACCTTAAAGCCTTGCACAAAACAGGCACTCTCAAGCCCTGCACAGAGTATGCATCCCTTTCAAGCCCTGTACAGAACAGGCACCCAAAGTCCTACTCTAGAACAGGCATCCCTCTCACTTCAAGCCCTGTACAAAACAAGAACCCTTTACGAAGTCTTGCTCCAGAATAGGTACCACGAAGTCCTGCACTAGAATAGATGCCTTTCAAAATCTTGCCCCAGAACAGGCTCCAATGTCCTACTAGAATAAGTGACCAAAGCCCTACACCATAATAGGCACCTCTTTGAGCCTTGCACTAATAAACATATCTCACCTTCTTTATTTTTGATCATGTTCGGCTTTCCCAAATAAGTCAATTCATTTTGATCCGTTAACTCCTTAAACAAAATACATGTTTCGATCTTTACTTATTCTTAAGTTAAGGATATCCAAAATTGTATTTTTGATCTCCTTACTTAAAGAATAAGTAAAGAGGGGCAACCTGTAAATATCATATTTTGTTTGGGTCGTTTTCTCACTTTGTTTATTGTCAAAAGGTAATTAAATCATCCTACATAAAATACGTGTTCTTATCTTTACTTGTTTCTTATGCAAAAATATTAAAAATTATATTTTCAATCTCATTACCTAAGAAACAAGTAAAGAGGGGCAACTGTGAACACTGTATTTTGTCCAGGCATAATAAAAAATTCCAATAAAAAAAATTAAAAAAAGGGAGAAAAAAGGAGGACATTAAACTTTTTTTTCTTAAATTCCTAAAGCCCAAATAACTCAAAAAAAGGGACAGTAAAAAAAAGAAAAAACCAAAAATTGAAAAGAAAGTAAAAAAAAGAAAACATAAAAACCAAATTAAAAAATAAAAATAAAGTTTCAAGAAATGGAGAAAATAGTAAAAAAAAATCTTTTCAATTCAAACAATAAAAAAAATAGGCCAAGACAATTCCACCCATCTTCTTTAAATCCACTGAGCCAAAAAAAAAAAATCAGCCCAATTCAAACAAGAAAAAAAGAGAGAAGAATGAGAATATTAAGGAAAGAATTTCAACCCGAGTCTAATCTAATTCAAACCTATCAGCCCAATCGAAATACAATAGGTAAAAAAAAATTATTTATTTGAGGTCAAAACGCAGAAACCCTGCGTTTTGACCCCAATGCCATTTTCGAACGTCTGACCTTTGCCAGTAGGAAGCAGAGAGGTAGGGAGGCACAAGGCAAAAAAGGAAGGGCAGGAGGTGCACAACTCGAGACATGAAAGGGACACATCTCTGGGATTCAAAAAAGAGGAAAAGGCAGAGCTAAGATTGAAAGGGGGGACAGAGAGGGAAGAGACAGAAGAAAGGCAGCAATTTTCAGATTGGAAGAGAAGGAGGCTGAGATTTGAGATAAGTGGGAGAGACCGAAAAATCAGGGACTGGGTGGAGAATAAAAAAGGGGATCGAGCGTGAGAACGAGGGGGAAAAGGAGAGGAGATCAGAAGGAGAAAATGGGAGCCTTCTGGTTTAGGGGATCAATTCAGAGGAGAAAAAGGGGGACGATTTAAGAGTGAAGGGGAGACAGAGGGACCGAAAAAGAAAATCAAGGCAAAGATTTTCTATGGGGGGAGAGATTTTCGGATTGGAAAAAAGAGGGAGAGAGGTGACTGGAGAGAAAAAAAATTCGGGGAGGAGACCGAGAGACAAGAAAAAAGCGAGGGAGATTTGAGAGAACAGGGTGGAGTTTTCAGGATTGGGTGAAGGAGATTTTTCGGATAAGAGGAGGAAAGGGGTAGAAATTAGGAAGAAGAGACTGAAAAGGGGTGAAACCAAAAGGCGAGGGAAAGTGGACGAGAAACGAAAAATCAAAGGGGGAGAAAAATCAGTCAAATTCGAAAGGAAAGGGGATCCTAAGACTGAGATCGAAAGGAGAAAAGGAGAGACCAAGTTCAGGGAGCATATCGAAGGAGAAGAGTCGCGATTGAAGGAAGAATCCATCTTCTTGCTGTCATCCCTACAGGTAAGCTACTGGTATTGTCTTTTCTTTTCCAATGAATTCTGCTTGTGGTTGTTGATGATATGGAGCTGGAAGGGAGGACTGAAACTTGAAATGCTATGTTCCTTATATATTCGAAGTCATGCGTGGTAGGTTTTCGAAGAAATGCCTGAGAGAATGCAGGGTAGACATAGTGTGTGTCATTGCTTAATATGCTAAACTATAATGCATTAATCTGGGTTTTATCCTCGACTATGATTTTTGGATAAGCAAGTGTATGTTCTGAGATTAATGTTGATGTAAATGACTTTGGTCCTAAAAAAAAAAAAATCCAAAGGGAGTCTTGGTGTTTGACGGGTTACTGAATCTGCAAGAGCTGATATAGCCATAATGTGTTAGCCTTGATTTTTTTCCTTGCTGTGATGTCATGCTGAATGGTTCAATGTTTCCGAATTAGCAATTGTATGAGTGTCTCTATTTCTCAAAGTTGCTTAGTGTGTATCTTAAACTGGTAAAGATCATAGTCATATTATGAATGCTTGGGTTGGGATGAACATGACGGGTCTCGAATGTTTTCCTTCAATTCGAAATTCATTCATTTTTGTACGACCTGCTCGTGCAATTGAGATATAGGCCGCATGAGTTTTCAGAATGAATGTTTAGGGAGATTCTAGATGGAAGGCTCTGAAAGAGAGGAAAAGTCTCTTGGTCCTGTGCGTGAGATGTAATCCCTATGTTATAAACAAGCAATTATACTTTGGCTTTATTTTTTTTTTTATCTTTAGCAAGTTTTATCTGTTGAATCTTAGATTTGTCGCGTGGAATTTTATATTCCCTCGGAGATCCAAGGAGCATCCATGGCTGCGTGGGACAATAAGTTCCCTTAGTTATCTGATCAAATCATCAAATGTGGTAGCACAATTATGTGATTCAATGAATAACCCCAAAAATAATAAATAAATAAATAACAACCTTTGGAGGAAAAGGATCAGAATCAAATAAATCTCTAAACAACCTTTGGAGAAAAAGGGTCAGAATCAAATAAATCTCTAAAAGGCGAGGAATGTTTCTTTTCAAGTAAAAAAAATTTCAAACATTAATAAGGTATACAATTAAAAAAAAAATCAGATCGACTTTCTCCTTTTTTCAAAAAAACAACAATAATAATAATAATAAAGAGATAAAATAAAAGAGTTGCTTCCCTAAAAAGGGATAAATCAAAATAATTGATTTTTTTTCTTAAACTTAAATTTTTCTGAAATCTTCTTTCAACAAAAAAAATTATAAATTAAAGTATGTTGCTTGGAAAGTGAAACGGAATAGAAAGCAAAATAAAAAAATATATTATGAGAATAAAATAGACAAGGATGGGAAACAAAAGATGAAAAAAATCTAAAAAGCAAGTCAATGATAGAAATGTTTTAAAAAAAAAGGGAAAAGGGGAAAGAAACCAAGGATTAATGAAAACCGTCAAAAGGGAAGGAAAAAGTCAAGGAGTGGGATTGATTGAGCCTTTTTTTGTTCTTTTGCAAATTACAACTCATAAAACACTTTTCTGGTTATTTTATTTGCAAACACAAAAAAGGGTAATTTAAAGTCCTACAAGGAAAACCAATAAAAACAAAGCAATAAATTTAAAAAAAAGGAAAAAAAAAATAGAGAAAAAGTGAAAAATGGAATAATAATTGAAAATGCAAGAAAAGTAAAATTAAATTCACCTTTAACAAATTAAAACACACCAATCAATTTTTATATTCATTTTATCTGTTAAGGGGGGAAGTAATTTTTATTTTCTTTAACTTTTCAAAAAAAAAAATAATAACTTAATCATTTAAAATAATAATAATAATAATAATAAAACAAAACAACAAAAAAATAAAAACAAAAACAAAAACAAACAAATAAATAAACCCAAACAAAAATCTTAAAAAAAAAACAAACACAATCTCCAGTCGAACTACGTGGACTTTGATCCCTTATGGAAGGTACGTAGGCCATAGGCTCTGATCTTAGGTCAAGTCCGTCCTTGTAAATAAAATTTTCTGTTTCTTTTATTTTATTTTTCTAATTTTGTTTCTTTAATTTCTTTCTTCTTTTTTTTATTTTCAATTTCATTTCCTTTATTTCCATTTCTTATTTTACATATGATTTGTTAGGGATAATTAAAATAGAATAGAGGCCATATTGATTTTGCATAACTAACTTAAGGTAACCGTTCTTAGTAATGAGTGTTGTGGAGTGCCTAACACCTTCCCCACTCACACTCGACTCCTGAATCCGAATCTAGTTTGCAGACCATTTTTTTAATATTTCAAACTAAAAAGGTTTTTTTAAATTTTGTCTTTTCAAAAATAAAAATTTAGTGACGACTCTACTTTTATTTTTAATTTTGATTTCGGTTTGGCGCCACGCGGTCACATTTTCGAGTGTGACAGTTACCCTCACAAATATAACTTCTAATGCTTAATAATGAAAACTATAGCCATTAACCACTTCTCATAGACAAAAAGGTTTCTTTTAGATGGGTAAGGGTTTTGCTAACAAAAGCAATGGGATGCCTATTTTGTAACAAGACCGCCCTCATCCCTACATTAAAGGCATTCATCTCTATTATAAATTGCTTTGAAAAATTAAGAAAGGTAAGCATAGGTGTGGAAGTCATCATAGACTTAAGCAACTCAAAGGTTGTGTTTGCTTCTTCAGTCCATTTAAATCCCTCATTCTTCTTCAATAATTCAATCAAAGGCTTACAAATAGTATCGTAGTTCTTCATAAAATGTCTATAATACCCTATTAAGCTTAAAAAGCCTCGTAAAGCCTTAAAAGAAGTTGATTTAGGCCAAGAAATCACTACGTCAATCTTCTTTGGGTCAACTGTTACTCTTCTAATAGAGATGATATGCATAAGGCAATCAATTCATGTCGCTCCAAACACACACATCTTTTAGCTAGCAATTGATGCTCTCTCAGTTTTTGAAAAGTGAATGTAAGCTATTGTAAGTATGCTAACTAAGAACTATTGTACACAATAATGTTATCAGAAAACACCAAGATGAACTTCCTCGAAAATGGCTTAAAGATAGCACTCATTAGGCCTTAAAAAGTAATGAAAGTATTAGAGAGTCCAAAAGACATTACTAAAAACTCTTAAAGGCTTTTATAAGTATGAAAAGTTGTTTTCTCAATATCTTCTAGCTTAACACAGATTTTATGGTATCTCGCCCTCAAATCAAGCTTAAAGAAAAAAGCAATTCCATATAACTTATTTAATAACTCATTAATGACTAGTATAGGAAATTTATTCTTGATGGTTTGCTTATTAAGCTTCTTATAGTCAATACAAAAATGCCACAATTGTCTTTCTTCTTCACAAAACCTATAGGAGAGGCAAAGGCATTATTGTTATCACACGTCACACCATTCCAAAAGTTTTCCTAAACTTATTTTTCTGTTTCAATCTTCTAAATAGGACTATAATGATTAAGCTTAGAGCCAATAAGGTGATCAACCTTAAAATGAATAGAATGATCAAATGGCTGTAAGGGATGAAGGGTTTTAAGCTCCTGAAACATATCATGAAATTCATCCAAACATGCCTCAAATTCCTTCCTCTGGTTAGCATCAATTTTCCTACTGTCCTCTTTAAGAAGAAGGCCTTTCTCTTGTGAAAAAGAGGTAACTTAGACCAAATATGCTTATTGAGCTCCTAAAATGACCTTTGGTGTAAGTGACCACTCGTGACACAAAATTCCATTTGATCTAGCTCTCTTTATTTTGTACCAGTGACCATTTAACAAAAATTCCAACACCTTATCCTTCAAGTCTTAAACAATCTTCCCAAAGGAGGATAGACATTCAGTTCCTAAGATCATATCATATCATATCCTATTAAATCCATGACCAAGAAATCAGATGCAAACAAATTGCCTTACATAGACCACTATAATTAGACACATTTCTTATGAACATGCAACTTATGCTTATTAGCTACTATAACTTGCACTCATTTATCCTTCTATAACTTCAACTTCAATTTCTTAGCAATTGTAACATCCAAGAAATTGTAAGACTCCCTGTATCAAAAAGAATGACTATAGATTATCTTTTACTCAAGCCATTCACTCTCATTGTTGAACATCCTTCTTTTTCCTTCAATAACATTTAATGAGGCTATAGCACTCCATTTTAAAACAATACCATGTAACTCTTCCTATATATCATAGGCATCTTGAAATCCTTTTCCTTTTCATCTTGCATTATAATCATAAGCAACTTTGAATTTCTACATTTATGGTCAAGAGTGAACTTTTTAAGACACCAATAACAAAAGCCTTCCTTCTTTCATCCATCTCCCTCTTTGTAAGTTTCTTGAAATGTTTATTGGTGGTAGAGGAGTTGATATTGGTAGTAGTATTAAATTATTCAATGGAAGTGAAAGGTTTATTCGAAGAACCAACAAGTTAGGTTAAGATTCGGCTCTTAAGAAAAAGGTCATGTTATTATATTATGCCTTAGAGTTCATGGAATAATTAAAGTAGGTCTTTTCTTATAGTGGATGAGGCATGATTGTGGATAGCTTGTATAGATCTCTCTTAAAAACATGTCAAATACATTGCATTTACTAAGGTACCAAGATTGAATAGCCTTATAAATGTCTGAATATCATAATGTAAGCCTCCTAGAAAGTAACTAATAGCTAAAAGTTCTGGTAATTCAACTTCTGATAACAACTCCTCAAATTTTTCTTTATGGTTAGTTACTGTATCTTCTTGTTAAAGATTCTTAATATCTACCTTAGCATTTACTTTAGCTAGAAGATCAAATCTAGTTGCCATATTCTTTATGTATTCCTCCCAATTAACCTTAGTTAGCCTCCTTTTCTTTAAGAACCCGAGGTGCCATTAAAGAGCTTTTCCTTCAAGGTGCACACTTACTAGTTAGAGCCTCTGGTTTTCAATAGTATCATCTATCTTGAAAAATTGCTTCGAACGATAGAGCTAACCATGAAAATCATTTCCATAAAAGCTTAGAAACTCAATTTGTGTCATCTTAATTGGAAATAGGTAGTTATTAGTGTAAGCACTGTTGAACAAACCAAACTAAGGATAGTTGTTTGCCATCCAATGACCGTTCGTGCTCAATGCTCTAACATGACCTTTACTGACATTATTTGGAGTGAGCTGTGTGAACTTGATTACTATATTTGCAACAAGATTCTCAATATGATTCATGAATTACTTAAGCTTGACAATGTTATGATCTATCTAGTCCAAGCAATGATTAATATCCAATAATCGATCCTTAGCATGTGTTTTTTAGTCTTGAGCTCTTGTTTCCTGTGCTATAGCTTTACTAGATCGATGCTTTGGTACCAGAATGGTGCGAATAGCACCAATGAAGAAGGAGAAGAAGAGTAAATGAAATGCAAGAGAGAGAGAGAGAGAGAGAGAGAGAGAGAGTTTATTCCCTAAAATTGGTTTTAGTTACATATCTCACTCCAATTTATAAACTTATAAAAATAGAGTAAATAGAACAACTAATTTAGTTAACTTTAACTACCTGAAATGCCTAAACTCAATTTTCTATTTTATTAACTAACTATCAATTTAACTATTATTATCAACCCATGTAATAATAATAATAATAATAGTAGTCATTTAATCTTAAGTATTCCAAAGAGAATTCAATATTCCTAAAATTCAATAATGCAAGCAAAATTTAGTTGCCTAAATTTTACCTAAATCTTGTCCGTAGTCTTTATTTAACAGCATTAGGTTCCTTTGAAGAGCCTTTAACAATACAAGCAAGCTTAATTGTAGATCATGTAGTTTGTTTCATCATGACCATTGCTTGTTTATCAAATTTAACATGTTGGCTTGGTTCTTTGGCCATTTTATGGGACAATGTCCTCCTTGTACCAAATGAATCACCCATAGTTCCATTTCTTTTTCCTTCAAGCCAACCCAACAAAGATGACACCACCCTTTCATCAAACTTAAACTTATACTAACTACCCATTTATAAACTAGATTTTCAACCAACAAGAGAAGCATTTTAAAAGGTTTCTATAGGCAAACCTTATATTGTTCTTTGCAAAAGTTTATATGAATCAAAAGATTTTTAGTACACTATTATTTCGCATTCCTTGGATACCATGGTATTTAAAATTCTCTTGCTTGGCATGACATTTAATAGTTGACATAGAAAGGAGATAATCAATGTTTTTAAAATTGAACTGATCATTAAACCAATGAAAACACTAATTCACGTTTTATTGGTCGAACCATGGTTAAAATAGTAATAATGAAATATATACTTTTTAATTTTATATACTAAAAATCTTATATAATAAATAACTAAAAGCCAATACAAATAAATTTTATAAAGCCCAACATGATTTAATATTCAAATGCAAACAAATTAAAATCTAATACAACATCCACAATCACAAATTAAATTTAAGTAATTAACTAATAATCAATTATCATAATATTCATTAAGGTTAAATTCATCATATGCCAATTCATTGGCATCTAAAATAGGACAGGCACCACAATCATCATCATGTCTAACTCTAAAATCATCAAGTAATTTCATAATTGATTGGTCTATGATATATACTCTTCAACACCTAATTATATAATAAAGTAAAAATAAAATTATACACAATAATAATACTTATATAATGTCCAAATATTGAAAAAAAAAATTATATAAACCTTCTTTTTTTTAATGATTCATCAACTATTGGAATTGCATTATCTTCATAAATAAAATTCTCATTCTCAATATCTGTACCATTAAACTCAAGAGCTACTTCTTCTTCAGCTATCCAAAACTCAACATTGTCAATGGATTCATAATCAATAGGATCATAACTCATCTTCTTATATTACGACTTAAAATAAAACATAAAAATATCAAATAGAGATTTAATTATGCTAAAAGAAGCAAATGACAATTATGTACATGTTCTTCAAATGCAAGTTACAATTAACATAAACAATATCACTTAGCCTTTGATATTCTATTATGTTTCTTTTCTTTGTATGAATGCATTCATACTCCAATTTTGCTCACATCTTGAAGAAGAAGATATTTGGCTAAGAATAAGAGTTACTATAATTTTTAAGATTAGAGCACTAGCCCCATAATAAGTCCACTACATATCTACATAAAATGCATGCAATTATATGAATAATTATAATTAATCTTTTAAAGTATTAAAACAAGAAAAATATTCATAAATTGATGCTTACAAGACTGTATTGTTTTTGTCATATTGCAAGCTTAGTCTCAACCAAAACTTCCATCACGGTCACAATACATTTGCACCTCTCCATGGGCTTTTGTAACATTACTACACAAGCTTCTTATATCAAACAAATGAAGAACACTTTGGATGACCTTATTCTTCTCACAAAATGTTTCATCATAAAAGAAAGCAGGATTTAAGAAGTAAGTTGTTGCATGAAGATTGCACTTCAAGTGCCTATCCCATTGAGCCTCAATAATATCTATGTAAGGCTTGTATAATTGTTTCCTATTTCTAAACATCTCCTTTATTGCATTCTTTGCTCTTTGCATGCCTTCATAAACATAACTTAAAGAAAGTTTTTCATCTGCATCTACAATTCATAACAATTTAATAATAGGAGTCGCAAGTCTCACATAGAAACAATAATTACTCCAAAATTTATTATCTATTATGATAGCACTAACAGCCTTCCCTGCATTAGTTTTGGCTAATTTGTGGCTAGTGAAGTGTTTATCTACAACTAAAGCTTGCAAATCGTGCTTATACTCAAATAAACTTCTCAATCTAATAAAAGTAGTAGCAAATTGAGTCACTCTTAGACACATAATCTCTCTCCAACTATTTATTTTCCTTAACCATGATTAATAAAAAATCATAATGCAAGGCCTATCACATAAGGTAAGCTACCAATATCCTTTAAAAGAATATTTAAATAGTAAGCAACACAAGTTGACCAATAAATGTGCCCATATTTTTCATGTGTTAACTTGCCAGCTGTTACATAATTAGTTACATTATCAAACACTATATAAATAATATTAGTAGGTCCACTCCACTTAATAACTTTAGAAAATATTTGAAACAGTATATTTGCATCTTTTACCATATATGAGGTATCAATAGATTTCATAAATACTAAACTTGGAAAAGAATAAACTAATGCATTAAATTGAATGCAAGAAGAATAAACTAGAAAAGATTAACAATTATCCTTTAACAAATATTGTACCTATAGGAGAGTAAACTAAAAATTTTATCAACGTTCTTGATCTTTGATCAATCCAACCATCACCTATAATTGATACTCTTTCTTGTAATCTTGTAATATATTAACCCTTGTTTTATGAAAGAACGTCTCTTAAACTTAAGTCCTATAGTAGCAATTGCATTTATAGCATGTTAAAAATAAGGAGAGGTTAATGCATTAAATGGAATGTAAGAATCATAAAGCCATTTAATAATTACCAACTTAGCTCTATGTTAAACTTATTTACTAGATAATACACTTTTGAGACTTGGTTGGGAACCAGGAGTTGTCCTTGGAATAAAATAATTATCAACTCCAGCATTACTTTTTCTTTTACCCAAAGTAAGTAATTGCCTTTTAGGTGGAGGCAGTTGAACTTCTTCTACTTCTGATCCACCTTTAATTTCATCACCATATGCTTCATTGAAATCCTCAATATGCGTCTTTTGTTGCAATTGTTTTAGAAACTCTATCATTCTATAGTAAACATCATAAGGAACCTTTTTTGTAGGAGCTTATTTGATCTAGTATACCAGTAAGATGTTGCTTCATTCTATTTATACCCCCTCTTTTATATATCGATGAACAATGAAGGCAAGTACACACATTAGTTTTTCCCTCTTTCCTAAAAAAAATGCTCCCATGTAGGATCAGTCTTTGCATGAAGTAATGTAAAAGAGATAGATGTTCATTGTTTGTCTAATGATTGTGCATTACTACTACCAATAGTATTAATGTTGGCATCATCAGCATTTGAAGCATTCAAAGTATCTGTGCCTTCAATACATAATGCACTAGAAAAGAAGCAAGTTATTATGACAATAATGATAGAAATTAATATGACAACAAAAAGAAAAAAAAATAGTACAACATAATATTATGGAGGTTTCTATAAAAGGTTCTTATAGAAGAAGTACAAGAATCATGCATACATATTTATGGAGATTTCATCCGTAATGTAGTGGGTAATGGTAAGGTAAGATTTTGAGGTTGATAGGAATAACAAACTGGAAGAAAGGAATTAATTGGTATTATGATTAAAGTCACTAGTGGTGATTGAAAGTGATATACAAGCATTAGGTTTAGGATTATCCTTGAAAGCCTTACATATATACTTCACTAAATTTTCATAGTCTTGTGGCGACGAGAAAAGTAAGACCACAACTCACTTGCCTTTGTGAATCTTTCATATTCTATGGAGGAGACCCCTAATATATATTTAAGAAAGACAACTAGCATTATGTGATATTTTAAGAATCTTAAACTTGCAATAATATAGGTGATCAATTAACAAAAGTAATATCAATATGCACTATAATATGCACCATAATGTAAAAGCTTCAATTAAGAAATATCAATATACACCAAAATTAGAATTTCTCCTTCTATGATTATCAATAACCTAACGTTACAAGTCAAAGCTTCAACTAGGAAATATCAATATGCACCATAATGTAAAAATATATGCAAGCAATTTAATTAGAAATATCATTAAAAAAATAGTTGATGAATGAAGAAACTTCAGCCACGGAATAAGGAATATTAATATTCTCCATGTAAGATCTAAAATGCTTCACTGCATCCCAATTCCATATTATTCTACCATTTATAAAAAATTAAAAATAGTTTATAAATGAAAAACTTATAGCATGAAAGAGATGAAGAAAGGCATGAAAAAGATGATGCACTAATGGAACTTGCAACTTACAGCGATGGAGTAACAAGATGAAAATAGTGCAATGATGGAAGAACTCATAAGGATGAGACAAAGATGATGCATAAATGGGAACACTATAAGAAGCTAAGGGAAAAATAGGGATAAGACATTATGGTGAAGAGAGAAGAACATAGTCCAGAATCATAGATTGTAAAAGAATGGAATTGTTGATCCATAAACCCTAAATACACGTTTTGCTACCTGATTCAGATAGCTTTTGTGAAATTTTAAAAAAAAAGTCCAAAATGACATCATTTTAAACCAAAAGATGTTTTTAAAAAAATTATGGTAAACCATCCAAACTGTTGAACTGACTAATTTTACTAGCTTTAACTAATTCTTAATTGGTTTTATCGATTCTTCACCAATTCTCAGCCAATTCGATTTTATAGCCTTAATGGACTGGACTGGTGACTAATTCCTGGTCCAACCAATCGAACCAGCCAGTCCAGTCCAAGTTTTATTATATTGGATATAATAAGTATTTTATAAAGGTTAACATAGTAAAAAGTAATATAATTTGAGATTCATGTACTTTTTTGATAGTATCTTACCAAAAGTAAGGTCTTATGTCTTTTAGTATTTTAGATAATACTAAACATCTTAGATACCAATGTACCAAATACAAGTATCGTGGATGCTGCTTGATATCTAAGATTAGTAAGATTAACATGACGGTATACTAAATATCTTTTAGAAAAGGAAGGCAAGTCCACATATTATCTTACTTAAGTCACAATAGCATACAATGGTTGGGTGCTATAACCATATAGCACTTGAACAATTACATTACATGACAATAATAAGCAATGAGATGAGGACACAACTCACACTCTCACAATAGCAATGCAACTTAAGCAGTAGTATATTGTGCTTCTTTTTTTGACAATTATAAAGAGTGTATTATATCTATACCCTATAAGGAGTCTTGGGATGATAAAGGCTATCTTCTTCTTAATGCATGAATCAAATCCATATGTGCATTGCAGAGGGGAAAATTATTAGTTTTAGAGATATTTTAAAAGCCTAAATATACTATTCATCTTTTAGCTTTACATGAGGATTCACTTTCATTCCTCTACTTTTAGTGATCCTAATTTCTTGTTTTATCTTTTAAAATATCATAAATCTTATCCTTAGACCTAGTTATGTGAAAACCTCTCATGGCATATCCTAGACACATGATAATACATCAAATAATATAGTCAATGTTCCTTAAGGAGCTAGGTGTAGGAAAAACAATGACAACCTTTTTATAGCTAAAGTACAAAATTGGAACCAATAAAAGTCAAGCAACAAATGTGAAACTTGATGCAAATACTTAAAGGGCAAATAGTACATTTTTACCTAAATTTATTTACCTGACTTTCATTTCTAAATTGATATTTTTTTATGTGCTTTTGAATTGAAAAAGAGATTTGTCATATAAATACTCACCCAAATCTAGAAGAAAACTATAATCTCGAAAGAGTTTTGAAACAAAATGAAGTAAATCAAGTCAAGCACAAGAGCAAAGCGATTAAACCAAAAGTGTTTATCTTGAGGCTTCACTATTGCTACATCTTGCTCTTTCCTTCTCCCTGGGATTCCCACAACTTATGTAGGCTTCTAATCTTCTAGTCCTAATTCTTAAGCCAAACGAGCAATTATGTACCTTAACTTTGGCCCCACAAGAAGCAAAATCTATAACATCATTTAGACGAATGAATATAAAAGCCTTACTAATATCACATTCTTCATATGCAGTGTTAACAAATAACCATAAGGAAATAGCCTTAGCCACTTACTAGCAATGGTAAAAAGCCTAACTAGAAACAAATGTGCCACCTTGCATGGTAAATTTTCAGGTGGATTAGATTTTTAAAATGAAATTTTGTAAGATATTGTGTTGTTTAATTATAACTCTCAAATTTGGTATGGCAATTATAATTACTGTGAAAAAGTCATAGAAAAGATGTATTGGCATTTTATAAAAGCTACAAAGTTATGATACCATTTAACAATCAAAATACTAATTTAAAGACAACAATATACTAAACACCTAAGAATATTGTTGAATAAGGTACCAAATATTACCTTCAAGATTTAGCAATAAAAGAGCATAATAAAAAGCCATACGTACTAGCTGTAATGGAAAAACAATAAAGAATACATGGTCTTAAATTTGATTGTTCTAGCATAAAAAAGTAAAGTGTAAACTTGTTTGAACCAATAAATAAATAAATAAATAAATAAACTTGTTTTAATCTACAAAAAATTGATAGACCAAACAAATTATAAATGAACAGTTAAGTATGTTAATAGTAGATTTCACTAAAATATTAAAAGTATCTCAATATGTTTACAAACTCATCTATAACTAATTTGGTCTACCAACTTTTCTATAAGTTTGATCTACCCTAAAGTTTATACTGTTTGAACCATTACCTTATGCCTATTACTTTCTTGAAGTCACCTTAAAGTGCCCGTATCACGTACTTGTGAGAATCAAAGTAGTCTTCCTAGGCAACGTTCTTAGAAAAATCATGACTAATAGTGTCCACTTTATGTCTAAGTAATGAAATACATTATTAATAATGAAATATTAGATTATATATAAAATTAATGGGTATTAACCCTTATAAATCCATGTCACAACGTAATGTGGTCAAATTCAATAACAGAGTCATAAAATCACTTAAAGAATGCTCTTTAGCAATTTGAACCCAAACCCAAGAGTTATCACATCAGGCATCTTATTAATGTTATATTCTCATTTTGCAGCAAGTTATAACCCTTCAAGCAGCTTATTTTAATCAAACACTATGAGAGTTTAATGCTTCTATAAGCACTTTTATAAGCTAGGTTACTAAAATCTCGAGCTTCAGGGTTTGTTTGAATGGGAGATAATGGTCACAATATTCACAATAGGCCTATTATTATTATTCCTTAATGCTCATAGTCTCAATTTGGCATCATTTTAGTAAGGTGAACATTGACTTAAATCCACAAGTAAATTACAAAACCATTTTCAAGTTGTTAATGAACCAAAAAATGCATTTGGTAAGATTTTCCTCTAGAAAATTAGTTAAAGCTTTTCAGTTCCATTTTACATAAATCTTCTTTTTCTTTTTTTTCCCTTTTTTATAGTTCATTCCATTCCCTGCAGGCACACTTGATTGTTGATTTTATTGCTAGAGGTTAGAAGAATATCGTATAAGGATCTTATGAGAAGCCATATAGAGAAAAGTGAATCTTATCAACCAACCCATGTTGTATTTCTCTAATATCTTTTAGCACTATTTGCAAGAAATCTTAATGATACAGAACTTGGGTATTATCAGCCTAGATCAATCTATATATAAGAAAAGTTTTAATGTTGGAATTTGGAAAGTCAAGATACTTCTTCTTCTTATACATTGATAATATAGAGTTTCACATTCAAATTAACCCCTAATCCTGAAATTTTTGCCCTAATATCATCCTCTTATTTCTTCCATTAGTGAATCTACATAAGGTAAATGATAAAAGTCATTATGGCACAAGACAATTTATGAAGCTATGTCTTTCTTCATGTCTAAATGTCCACTTGAATCTTTTTTCTTTCGGTATAATAGCTAAGGGTATCCTTGAGTTTTGCCCAAAACTAAATCCCTTCTTAATAGGCATAATGCTGCTAAAACCAAAGAATAGAAACCATATGAGAAAAGAAAGAAGGGAATTGTAATTAATTCCATTGATCCCAAGTCTCAATAAAATGGTAAAGTGGCAGAAGAGAAAAGAAAATGACAAAATAAGAATAATTAACAAATCTTTAAGCATGGTACAGGGAGGAGAGACAGAAGGTCATTCGAGGTATATGTCAAGAAGTATGAGCATTGGAGAGATAAGGAAGAACTTAGGTAGGAAACCCTCTAGCCTCTTAAAAGCTAAAGGATATTTTTACATTCTATTTCATTTATTTTTTTTACTACTATCTATAATCATATGAGCTCTAAATGACACGATACTATTGGGAGTTTCATTAAATTGGTATTAGAGCACATTTTGATCTGGGTATGAGTGGCACAATAATGGAGGGAAAAGTCAAAGCTTTAGAGAAAGGTTATAGTGAGATGAAGGATGAAATGATGTCAATAAAGAAGGTATTAATGGAGTAGCGTGAAAAGTTAAATGAACTGCAAACCTCTAGCAAAAGCAATGATAAGGGGAAGGCTTTATTAGAGACTCATCTTTCATTACCTAGTGAAGCCAGTGGAGGTGTAAATATCATTGCAGGATGAAGTGGCGTCATTAGTGAGAAAGAGGCTTGTAAGTACAAAAACCTTTAACTCCTTGTGTTTTTTTTAAAAGACCTAATTGGGTGGCTCTTCAGAGTGGAACATTATTTCTTTATTAATGGTGTTAGTGAATATGAGAAATTAGAAGTAATAGTTGTAAGCTTAAAGGGAAAAGCTCTATATTAATTCTAATAGATGGACACTAGGTCACCCATTCCTTCATGGCTAGCATTGAAGAAGGAGTTGATTGGTAATTTCATTGCAACCGATTGGGGGAGAGCTATGAGATGCTAATGTCACTTAAACAAAAAAGAACTATAATAGAAAATAGGGAAAATTTTGAGTATTAGTGCCTTTAAAGAAGAATCCATATGAAGTGTTAATTGGTGCTTTGAAAAATAGAACTCAATGAAGAGATTTGAACTAAGGTAAGGCTAATGAAACCTAAGTCTTTGACTTAATTAATGGACCTAGCTTAACAAATTGAAGGAAGGAATGTGGTACTTGACAATGCCAAGGAAGCAAAAGTGTTAAAAGGAACCAAAGTAGTAGTAAAACCAAGATGGAGTGGGTTTAAGCTTACATTTAAAAAATTCCTAAGTCTAATTGAAATATGCCAAAGTTAAGTTGCTATTACTGGAGGAAAAAGCCTTAATAATAAAGGTAGAGAAGAAACTGAAGGAATTAACACTATTGCACAGAGTTCATTGACCAAAGGAAGCACCAATTCTTAGAAGTTATTTGAAGCTAAATAAATAGAATGAGAGAGTTGGGGCTATGCTTTAAGTGTAAAGAAAAATTCAAGCCTAATCATAAATGTAGAAATAAGCAGCTAGATGTTTATATTGACAGAGGAGGGTTATTGTGACCTAAGAAATGAGAATCATATACTAAAAGGCCAAGGTACAGAAGATGTAGTAAGGAATGAAGTTGAAAATATTGAGGCCTGTATGGAGTTATCAATGAATTCATAATTGGGATAGGTGGCCATAAAACTATAAAGACAATGGGCAAATTATAAGGGGAAGAGGTCCTAGTATTGATTGATAATAGGGCTACTTGCAATTATATTACAATTGAATTGGTGGAGAGGTTAAAGTTACCAATGCATGAAACCAAATAATATAAGATCATTATGGGAGATGGGTATCCAAGGTACAGTAAGAAGCCTTGTAAAGGATTGAATTTAAAGTTACAAGGGATGATAATTTCCCAAACTTTTTACCCTTTCACCTTGGGAGAGTCTAGTGCTTAGAATTACTTAACTGGAATCATTGGGAGAGATGAGAGTAAATTAGGGCACACTTACAATGAAAATCAAAGTAGGTATTAAATGGTATTTCCTTAAAGGTGATCTAACTTTGACAAAGACCTTGGTGTCCTTTAATCAATTACACGTTCTTTAAAAAGGGAGGAGTAAGGTTTTTTGATTAAGCATATGGGTATGACAACATTAATAGAAGCAAATGAATTAGGATGGAGTCCAATAAAGGGTTGAAGAGGAATTATAGCAACTATTGAAGGAGTTTGCTAATGTTTTTGAGCCAAGGTCATGTTTGCCTACACAATGTTCTATAGATCATGCAATCATGCTGAAGCTTGAGGAGCAACTACCTAACATTTAACCTTATAGGTATGCCTAATCTCAAAAGATAAAGATTGAAAAATTTAGTGCATGAAATACTAGTGGCCAGAATTATACATCCTAGTGTAAGCATTACTCAAGCCCGATTTTGTTTGTAAAAAAAAAAAAATAGAAGCTAGAGATTTTATGTATATTACAAGGCAGTGAACAAAAATACTATTCTTAATAAATTCCTTATACCCTCCATTAATGAGCTATTAAATGAACTTAGGGGGGCAACCATTTTTTCTAAATTAGACTTGAAATTAGGCTATTACCAAATACACATACAAACCTATTGATGAGGGCAAGATTGCTTTTAGGATGCACAGGGGCATTATGAATTCATGGTCATGCCCTTTATGTAACCAATGTCCCATCAACTTTTCAAGGGTTGATGAATGATATTTTAAAAGCTTATTTAAGGAGGTTTATACTTATGTTCTTTGATGATGTTTTAATCTATAGTTCTAACTTTTTTACTCATAAGTAACACTTGAAAGTGGCATTAGGGATACTCTAAAAACACAAAATTGGTCATTAATAAAAGGTGTGTGTTTGGCCTGGTAAATTGGAGTATTTAGACTATATCATTTTTGTTGAAGGGTATAAGCAAACCTTTCTAAGGTTGAAGCCATGGTCAACAGGCCTATCTTTAAAGATTTGAAAGTCTTAAAATGGTTTCTTGGCTTAACAAAATACTACCAAAAACTTGTCAAAAAGGATAAAAAATAACAGCACCCCTAGTTGATTTACTAAAGAAGGATTCATTTAAGTGGGAAAATGAGGCTAAAAAAGCTTTTGATAATTTGAAAAAAAACTTTTAATAATTTGAAAGAAGCTATGACCACGATTCTGGTGCCAATAATGACTAATTTTACTTAATCTTTTGAAATAGAGGTTACTGCCTCTAGTTACGTAGCAGGAGTTGTCCTAATATAAAAGGGCAAACTAATTACTTATTTAAGCTAAATGCTTTTTTAAAAAAATTGAAGTTGTTCTATTTAAGAACAAGAATTAACAGCTATAGTGTGGGCAATCAAGAAATGGTAGCTTATCTCATAGGGTATAAGTTTATTACCAAAACATACTAAGAAGCCTTTAAATTTCTATTTGAATAGCAAATCATAGACCCATACCAACAAAAATGGGTTTCAAAAGCAATAGGCTACAAGTTTGAGATTATATACAAGCTTGGTTTTGAAAACTATGTTGCAAGTGCCTTATCTAGAAAAGAGAGAAAAGTTAAATTAATGGCTTTTTCATTATAACAATTCTAAGAACTTAAAGAATGGGATCAAGAGGTGAAACAAGATTCCAAATTCACTTCCATTATTCATAGATTGATATCAAGATAAGAGGTTTCTTTTAGATAAAACTTTAAAAAAGGGTTGTTTGATGTATCATGGAAGGATGGTGCTTTCAACATCATCATCAAAGATTGTATGGTTGACAAAGGAGTTTCATGATTTCCTTGTTAAAGGTCATCAGGGTATTTGAGAACATATAAAAGGTTAGTTGAAGTGTTATATTAGGAAGGAATGAAGAGAGATGTACAAGAGTATATGGCCAAATGTAAAGTTTGCCAAAGAAATAAGTATAAAGCCTCAAGTCTTGTTGGGTTATTATAACTACTTGCAATCCCTCAACAAGTGTAATAAGACATTAACTTGGACATCATTTCTAAGTTACCCAAATCTAATAGGTTTAATAAGATTATAGTGATGATGGACAGAGTAACAAAATACAACCATCTTATTGCATTATCTCATCTTTTTTTTTTGGCCAAGGAGGTAGCTGAGCTCTTTATTACAAAAATAGTAAAGCTTCATGGGTTTACAAAATCCATTGTATTAGATAAGGATTGAATTTTTATTAGCCAATTCTAGCCAGAGTTATTTAAATTGGCAAGAACATCTTTAAACTATAGCTCTAGTTATCATTCTAAATTAGATAGACTAACAAAAGTGGTGAACTAAAGTCTAGAAACTTATTTACATTGTTTTATGGGAGACAAGCCTCAACAATGGTATAAATTGCTAGCTTAGGTTGAATTATGGTTTAATACTAGTTATACCATTTTACAGGTCTGACCCCATTCAAATTACTATATGAGAAACGCACCAACCATATTCAAGTAGGAGGATAACTCCTCAGCTATAAAAGAGATGAATGTGAATTTGAGAGAGTGGAATTCTGTCTTAAGGGAATTAAAGCAAAAATTAGAAAAGTCTCAATAATATATCAAGAGATAGGCAGATCACAAAAGAAGGGACATTCACTTTGAGGTGGAAGATTTGGTGTATCTAAAAATTAGGCCATAGAAATTGAAGTCTTTGGCTAAGAAATGAAATCAAAAGCTAGCTCCAAAATATTATGGTCCTTATAAAGTGCTAAAAAGGTATGAGCAGGTTGTGTATAAGTTGGATCTTCTTAAGACAATGAGAATACACCCTATATTTCATGTCTCCTAACTGAAAAAATCACTAAATCCCATTACCCTAACTTAGCTAATTCCACTTTCTTGCACTGAAGATATAAAGCTAAGAGTAAAGCCAAAGGAAATGAAGAAGGCTCAGAAGTTAACTAATGGCCAAGTAGAGATACTAATATAATGGAAGGGCTTACCTGAGTTTGAAAGTATATAGGAAAATTATAATGTTCTCAATGGTCAATTTCTTGTCTTTCACATTGAGAACAAGGTGAGACTAATTGATAGAGGTAATGATAGGCCTAATACTGCTAGACCCAAAGAATGAAAATCATATGAGATGAGAAAGAAGAGAATTGGGCTTGTCCCTTGAGCCCAAGTCTCGATCAGATGGTGAGGTGGTAAAAGAGAGGGGAATAAGACAAAATAAGAATAACTAATAGATCTTTGAACATGGAATGGGGAAAAGAGAGAAGGTCATTCATGGTATATGTAGAGAAGTATGAGCATTAGAGAGATAGGGAAGTATTTGGGTAGGAGAGTCTCTAGCTTCTCAAAAGTTAGTGGAAATTTTTACATTTTATTTCCTTTATCTTTTTAACTACTGTCTGTAATCTTCTAAACTATAAATTCTCAATTTTCATTTTGTTTTAGGAAATCACCTCAGCTTTTATACATAAATAACACAATATCGTTGGGAGTTTCATTGCTTCCCTTAGCAACTTAAAGGGCACACTTTCCCACATCAATTTGGTGTTTTTACTATTTAGGATTTCACTCCCAAACGAATTGAACCTACACTAATAAGGAGAGATACTATCTCTTATTACATTCTTATAAAATAGCAATTAAACTTAACTAATAATAAAGACAATAAAAATGTTAAGGTAAACCTACTGTAAAGAAAATAGAAATATTAAGCAAATGATGAATAGACATATAAGCATATTATGTACACTCTTTAATAGAATCCACCTCTAACATACTTACATATCTATTTACAATGAATTTAGCCTTCTTACTTTTTGCAATTTACCTAAAAATTTCTCCAAATGCAAGATAGCTCAACTTCAACCAAGATTCAATGACAGTACCAATTCATTACCTTTGCACCTCCAAGGACCATTGTGGTGACACAGGATACAGACACAACAATCAATACAAGGATGAAAATATGCAGATAATGTAATGATTCTAATGATAACAATGGGACCTTCCCCTGCTTAGAAAAAAGAAAGGAATGTGTTATAAATCAAATAATTTTTCTGCAATGCATATGATAGAAAAAATAACCTTTTTGTCAATAAGGATTATCTTCTCTTAATTTTTTATTCAATTTATTTTTATTTATTTATCTTATCTATTATTATCCAATAACTTGTTATCTAAATCTCTTAATGGCTGGATTTACAGTTATGTTTTGCAGCTTTATAGGAGTCTAACATGCAGTAATTTAATAAATCAATAATAACCCATAATAAGGTCGTAGCACATGAAAAAATCTAGCCAAAAATAGAGCTATTACCTTTTGGATACAATGCTGTGAACCTTTAGTGGACCCATTAGAAAATGTGGGTTGCAAGATTAAGGGGGATGAAAATGTGACTTATTAGACCTTGAAAGAGAGTTAATAGAAGGGAAATGAAGCCTAAAAGCATCAATTATGGTAAATAATAAAAAAAAAACACGCTAGTTAGGCTAACAATCTTATTAGACTAGAGATGTACACAAGTATGTGATGCAAGATTCAATATGACTCAGTAATTATGGATTAATACATCGTGTTGTGTATACCATTTAAAAGTACAATGATTACTTAGTATGCTCACAGTCGTTCTGGGGGGTTGTTGGATCTACAACCATTTATTCAGGTAATTTTCCTCTCAGGAACTACGTTACACTAATTTCACCATCAAAATAATAAAGATTTGCAATGAAGAATTAAACAAAGTCCATTGAAACCTTTGCCTTTCAAATTCATAATAACATTCTCTTCTGATCAAATATTTTTTGGGTAAGTCAAACAAATTAACTGACTAAAAGATACTACGTATTTTATTTTATTTTTAACCTGTATAAAGCATGAGGTAGGATAACATTTTATTTACTTAATGAGCCTCTTTGTTGTTTAAATGAATGTGTGTGTATGTGAGGGTTATGACAAGAAAAATCTACCTTCCTTTAGTTTCTCTAAGGCTTGATATAGTGCATCATTCTTGGGTTTCAAGTGCAGTAACATCCAAGCCAACAAACAACTCATTATGCAGCGAATAAGTCACATAAAAGAAAAAATTAGGAAGAAATATGAATCCGGACCTGAACGGAAATTTTCTTACATTTGAAGGTCAAATAACCAACCACAAAGTGCGGTTCCCTGCAAATTATGAATCTAAATCAGGCTCACACATTAACGTTAACACTCTTAACTTATTAGCTTCTCACATTAAGCTTGAAGCCAATGGAGAACTGCTATGGAATCGTTATTTGATTATAGCAGTCAATACTTCAATAATTGCTCCAATCAAACCACTAATTGGGACAAGTTTCTTTAGGTACTAAAGAATCTATTTTCTTTAGGCACCAAAGAATCTATCTACCAGTTGAACTCCAATTAGATGTGCCATGGCATAGTTTTGCGCCTGCAGAGTGCAATAAAGGTTACACCTCACATGGTTTATGTACTGTAGAATGAAGCAAAAAGCAATAGGAAAAAAATGGTTACACCTTGAATGATTGTGGAGTGTGGATTAATGGGTGAATCGTTGAGGGTATTTTGAAGATTATTCTATTTAATTGGAGAATAAACAAGCAAATCAGTTCAAATAAGTGTTCAGAACTCAGATGCTAGGGATCATTCATATTGGAGAAAACTGAATTGAACCATAGCAGAAGGTTCCTCTCTGATGATTATTCTCATCCAGAAATAAAAAATTGGCTCTGAGGATGTTAAGGAAACAATAAAATCTGTTCGTACTCTAGCATTGCTTATGGTTGCTGTGATAGAAACATAATGCTAATACTATCATGTCAGAGTTAGTCCATATATTATACTTTTATTAGAAAGCCATAGCAGAAACTTAACAGAGGTTTTGTCCGATTAAAACCACCTCGGAATAGAGGTTGGAGCATTGTTTCTAGCTCCTAGACATGTGCTTTTGCATGCACAAATCTACTGGCATTGAGTTTTAGAACGGCTTCATGACAATCTTAATAAAATGAAGAATAACCCAACCATACTTTTAAGAACATTTAACTTTCTTATTTGTCATCTGTAGAACACTGTATGAAACCGTCAAACAATTGCAGGCTGTTCAGTTTCCAATTTAAAAAATACAAGGTTTATTACATATACACTATGTATGTCACAACATTAAAACAAAGAGACACTCTCAAGTACCACTTGTCAATTCTTAATGCGAACCTTGAGTAGACCCAACCAACTTGATTTACTAAATCTTGTTCCATTACATCCATTTTGTTCATGCCCTTCCAGTCTTCCCTGTCTTCTTCAAATTACCTTGGCCTTCCAGTTGATAGAAAATCCAAAAATATATCAATGCACTCAAGTCATTTGGGATACTTGGCGAAAAAAGAGAATGAACAGAAGAACACCTTATGGTTTCCATGGTGCTGGAGGTGGTGGCGGCGTAGGAAACATGGGGGGAACAGCAGAGAAAATGGTATTTTTGTCAATCCCTGTGCTTTTGTCACCTGACAATGCCACTAGTGCTGCTACTAAACCTGCATTTCCTGCAAGAGTTGGCTCTGTGTAGTTGTAGTTAGTACGAACATCATGGAAACCATCATGCTTGTCAGGACCAGCAACCATGGCTCCAACCAGTGTATTTGGGTTTGGCTTTGACGAGTCTCTCCATTTCCATCCTCCTTTACAGTTATACTTAACCTTGTTCTTTGGAATGGATGCACCTCTATGGTGAACATGTTTTGGGTAATGATTTCCGAAACCTACAATATAGCTCATTTTTCGAGGGTTCCTCCCAAGAATGTAGTCAATCTGCCCCCCCCCCCAAAAAAAAAAAAAGAGAAATTAAAATTAGCCGAGACACCTTATGGTAATTTCAATTAACTGAGGAAGAGTAAGAACCCATGGATTTATCATGTAAAGGAGCAGAATATTAAGCACCTGGGTCATGGCAAAGTTTCGAAGAGCATCAGTAGAAAAGAAATTGGGTCCACAATACCATCCAGGTGTATCAGCAGCATCAAGATAATCACTATATAGGGCAGCCAAAAAGGCTGCATTGACAACATATTGGAGAGGCTGAGGCCTACCATGGTTCAACTGAATTAAGCCCCCTGTGCAAAAAATACCATTATTCACATTAGAATGCAAAATAGGTATCATAAGCTCTAATGCCCAGTGAAAAGGTTTGAACCAGTCGAACCTGTACCTTTTGTTCTATTAAAGCTTGTGAAAACTGGCAGATATGAGCACATAATTATGCCGGTCTGATTGTGAAAGGTCCTCAAAATTTCTTCATATGGATAACCAGGACTTAAGAACAATCTTAAACGACTCAGAAGAACCTAAGTACAAGATGACAAAATTAAGTTACTAACTAAAGAAAGATCACAAGCCCAGAGACTTCTAAGGGGAAGAAGAATTGCTTTTAATTTGCTGTTCTTTATCAGATAACTTCATATTTTGGGTCACTTGCAATGGCACATTGTTTCTTATAAATTCACTAGAAAGTCAGCGAAATGCAATCGGTCAACATGGCTATGACCTACAACATGATGACACTGATATAAAATTATATAAATCAAAGGAGCAATTCAGGAAGGGAAAGTAATGAAGAGCAATAACGAGAAAGTTTCATGCATGGAGTTGAACTCGGACAAAAGCACTGCTAATATACTAGTCTACAAAAACCAATTTGTCCATAAACTAGGAAAAGAAATTGAGAAATGTGATCAAAGCAGTAAATTGTGACAGACTGGATCTTAAGGCACATGTAAAGAAAGACTAACTTCTGTCCAAGAACAACTTACAAGCATACAGAGAATATGGATAAATGAAACTTTTACAAGCTAAAGATACCACAAAAAAATTATCTGATGCTTAAGGTCAAAGTACTAAGCTGCATACTGCCGCTAGCCAGCTAATATAAAAGTCCCTCAACTTTCAGTTAGAAACTCGAGATAGAATATAGTTAGAAAAAGCCAAGCTTCAGTTAGTTTAAGTTCCAATTGCAGCCATAGTTTGTGGACATGATCCCATTTATAAAAACTAAAAAGGAGTTAACTTGGGCAAGCTAAGCTCACAAAATTACCTGAGTACCAGCAAGCTTGTTATCCCAGCTCAGAACACCATAATCAGGGCCACCCCAAAAGGCACCAGCACGCCTAGCCAGGCGAGGAGTAGTAGCAAGCTTAAGGTAGGAAGAATTTCCAGTTGCATAATACATCCAAGCGCCTCCCCAAACAAACTCATCCCAGTAGCTAGAGGAATTGTAGAATTTTGCAGCATCTGAACCACCTGCACTATATCTTCCTCTCTGATCCCTTGAAAATTTAAACAGTGTTGTGGCACCATGAACAAGTTTCTGTGAATAGGCTTTGTTGTCTTTGAAAACAATGGATGCAGCAGCTAAAGCAGCAGCCATTTCTGCAGCAAGATCTGAGCAGCTGTGACATAGATATACACGTCGTTCATAATCAATGTCCTCTGGACGCATCCAGCAGTAATGGTCATTTGGAGTTGTACTTCCTCCAGAAGTATCCCCTACCCCAACCTGTTAAAGAAGTTACAAAACCAAAGATGAGAAGCATTCTTCAAAGATTTCTAGTAAATTGACTGAGCACGTTTTCTCAAGCATGCAAAATAGGAAATCAATATTCAAATGTGTATAGCAAGCTTCCTTTGATCTATGATAATATAAAAGTAACAAAATTAAGATAAAGACCAAAGCCAAATCCCCCCACCCCAACAAAAGAAGGAGGCCAAAAGTCTTGGAGACTAGAAATCTTCATAAGTAGCAGAATAAGTAGACTATCAACAATTCAAATATGTTTCTAAAGCATAATGCTTGCCTGTGCAGCAAGTGTGTTTATGGTATCAGCAGAATTATTGAAGGTCTTCAGAAAGTAATCAGTCCCCCATTTGATTATATCCTTAATATGGTTGAGCTCCCCGGCAGCTTCGTACTTGGCACTATATTCAATTACGCTCCAGCTCAACATGGTCATGGCAAAAGATGCAGGGAAGTTGAACTTAATAGCATCTCCAGCATCATAATAGCCACCAACCAGATCCTTAATGATAGATGATGTATCAGACTTTCCATCTTGCATACAGGAGTTACCTCTCCATGAAACATTATTATGCTTGGGGAGTTTCCCAGCTGCAGGCAGAAAAAAGCAACGAAGATAAATTTTTAAAAATTCTTAATTTTTTTAACTCAAATATTATTCTGAAGCTGATAATCACAACAGGGCTTCGTTTAGACCAACTCCCACATTATCATATGTGAGGATGGATGTGATTAGACATAGCCTTGGCTCTATCAGCTCTAAGACTTGCTTTCGAGGTGGATTTCCCCCAAGTTCCTATCAGGCTCTTAAATGAAGTGATAAAAACAAGGAAAATCAAAATGCAGCAACATGTAAGATCTCCAAATTTAATAATTAAAAGCTATCTTAATAAGAAATGGAGAAAACAATGCATAAAAAGAGATGCACTGACTGAAGGAATCAATTATAAATCATCCATTATCTACAACTGAGATCTTCAAATTTCATCAATAATATCTATCTTACCAGGAAACGGCAAAAAGAGTGCACAAAAAGAGATGCACAGACTGCAGGATTTAATTGCAAATCATCAATAATCAACATCTACGATCTTCATTTCTCATCACTAAAAGCTATCTTAATAAGAAATGGTGAAAAAAGTGTGCAGAAAGCACAGACTACTACAGGAATCACTTGTAAATCATCAATAAGCAGCATCTAAGATCTTCAATACCTTTTCACAAGCAAAAAATGAAAGAAAGATGAGTAAGGTGAGTGCTTCTGTGTGTGCGCACTTGAGAGAGAGACACAGAGAAAGATCATAATCACAGATACAAGCACGATGCGATAGCTTCTAAGTGCAATTTGGAGCCTAGTGTCTAATTCGAATGTTACAGAGAATCATGAAAGACAAAATGGTAGCAAAAAATGCTTACATCTTTGGGCGTTAAAGAACATAAGAGCCTTGTGGAGAGCTAAAGTGTAGTTATCAGGAGGGGGAGGCTTATGGTGGTGGCGAGGGACGACCTTGACGATGAGGGTGATGAACCCAGCCAAGAAGGCAGATACCAGAAGCGTCCCGACCGTCCAAACAAAGATCTTGCGGCTCACAATGATGCAACCCAGATCCACATACTTCTTCTTCTTCTGCTCCCCGGGTCCAAGAAGCCAGCTTTGTTGGGTCTCGTCCAGTGGCCGAGAAAGCGCAGCCCTATCAAAATCCTGCAGATTCCGGCTCCGATCGTCGTCGGTAGCGGAATCCGTGGCATTAATCTCCAGTGGCCCACCCCACGGATCCCTACCGTACATACTCATCTTGGAAGCTGAATTTGAAGATCCTCAGTTTCCAGACACCACCACCGACAGCGGAACACAGCCAGATCTAAGAAGGGTGGAAGCTGAAGAGTGAAGAATGAAAGATGAAGAAGATGATATTCCAAGCAATGAAAAAGAACACACTATATTAGCAAAATGGTAAAGTGCAACGACCCAGCAAAGCAATACATAAACAAATACTAGAGCACACAATCTCTGAATATATGGAGAAAAAGGTGAAGACGAAGAGGTTGTAGCGAAGAGGACTCAAGCTGGACTTGTGACGTCTGGATATGCTAATATTCTATTCGAAATATGGCTGTCGCTGACTGTCCATTTTTTTGCGATTATCTGATGTTCCGAGCTGCTTTTTGTCCAATCTGAATCGTTTAAATTATATCGATTTTAACTTTTTTTTTTATTTTTTTATTTTAATTATCATTTTTTAAAATCTGAAGTTAAAAAATTATTATCATTATTATTATTATTATTATTATATGTTTTATTTCTTTTAAAATATAAAATTAAAATATAAAATAAAATAAAATTTAAAATCTTGACTATTTAAATGTTACTGGAGCTGCTTCTCTCCAACAACAGAGAATCGCCATGCATTTTTTATATTATTTTATTTTTAGCGAAAAAATTATTAAAAAAGACAAAATTTGAAGTATAATTGTCTGGATTATCTTAATTTATAAAAAAAAGTCATTTTAAATAAATTGTAACCGTTCAGATCATTTGAAAAACAAATAAATTATATTCAGAAAAATAATCTTTTTCAAATAATCTGAACAATTAGAATTTATTCAAAATAATTTATTTTTTCCACAAATTAAGACAATTCAAGACTAATGTACTTATTATTAAATTTTTTTCAAAAAATAATATATGTGAATTTGTCATAATTTTAAAAAAAATTACACATTATGTTTTTATTAAAAATTTAATAATAAAGACTTAAATTTTTTAAAAATTTTGTCTTAACAAAAATTTCAGTTGTTCAGCAAACATAAAAATTTTCCGGGGGGGGGGGGGGTGGAGCAAGAATAAGAATATGAGTTAAATCTCATATTTATTGTATTAGAAAGAGTTTGAGGAAGGAAAAAAAATAAGATTATTTTTAATTGAATTACAAAATATATTAAAAAGAATTAATGCCCTTTGGACATTTGGGTGCTAATATCCCAATCCAAATATGGTTGCTGCTGTCCCATTTCTGTTTTTTATAACGGTAAAAGGAAATTAAAAACAAAATAATAGATATTTCAATTAATGAATTTTTTTTCATATTAGTTATAAAAAGTTTGAATCAGGAAGAGTTGTATATATATAAAGAATCTGGAAGAGTTTGAAACTATTTCTTCTCATGTAACTTATGGCAATAAAAAATAATAATTGAGAATTGAGATGTTAGTCATGGATCATGATGATTGGTGACGTTGATAATTAGTCAATAATGTCATGTGGGTTGAGACTTGGAAGTCTCCTTTCATATTTATTTACTCCTTTGTTTTCTTTTTTTTGGGACCATTTTTTGGTTTTTTCTCCAAGTTTTAAGTTAATTAGGTTGAAGACACTGACCGTTCCAGTAGTGGACCAGGACAACCTGTCTGCAATAGTAACCCAACTATATCCTTAAATTCTAAGGCTAAAAAAAAAAGGGAAAAAAAAAATCACCATTCCTAACTCTTTTTTTTTTCTTTTTATTTAAGTGTGATCTATTACCCTGCTTAATTACTCTTAAAAGTTTTATTATTTATGTCTGATAAAAGGAAAAAGAAAATAAATTTATTGAATAATTAAATTTGATTCATATTTTATAGGATTGGAAAAAGAATCTATCTTTATTCTATAAACATAAAAATAAAAAATATATCTAATTTATATAAAATTTATTATATTTTTATTATCATTATTTTTTTCATTTCAACATTATTCTTAAGTAAGAATATAAAAATAATTTCTACATCATTTTTTTATTTCTATATTATTTTTATCTAATTAAATATATAAAGAGATTGAGATTCTCTTTTTTTTTTATATTATACCAAAAGTAATTATTCCATTCTATTCACATCTTAATTCTTCATACTTATATTCCAATCAAGACGTTAGTGTCATTATATTTCACTTTGACATATCATATTTTTCCCCAAAACAAAGAAAAAATTGAAATATAAAAAATGGAATTAATTATTCATCAAATTTAATTTCTTAAAAGGCATGTTCTAAAAATAAGATGACATAATTTAAAAAAAATCATTTTTAATATAATCTATTTTTTTACATTATTAGCGGAGAAAAACAAAATTTATTGACCATAGGGTGGTTCGTTACTTGGTTCCGCTTTTGGGATTTTTCTATACAATCACAGAAGGCACCAACAAGTGGCGGGAAGCATCTAGTCCAACTAACGGTTATAAATATTAAATGAATAATAATATTTTAAAAAATTTGGATTGTATTAAAATACATATAAATTTGTCATGATCTAATAACAACAAAGAGTTTAGATAAATTATAAGAAATCTTGTAATCCAACAACCATATCGCAAAAACTTGGTCACTTTCACATCTCATTCATTTGGTTATATGTGTCGGTTATCATAAGTGTCGGTGCTGATTTAATACAGAGAAATAAAATTATAAATTATAAAACAATAAAAATGCCTATACAAAAGTAATGAAAAAGAAAATTGAGATACAACTTTATGATCTATGAAGTATGCTTGTTAAATATTGTGAAACACAACTATTGTATAAATATGGAGTATCTTTTTGGCATTCATGTAGTATTAATTTTTTGTATTATTATTTTTATTTACATTTTGTCACAATTTAATTTATTTTTGATAAAATTTACACATTTAAGTTTTAGATTATGGTTGAGTTGGATTCTAAATTTTAGATAAAATGAATTATTTGTTAAAATATGAATGATAATATTGCTAAACTTTGTTGTATTAGAGAAATATAATAAATATTTTCCTAAATATATTAATAACACATGTTCAAATATGCCAACAAATTGTTAAATAAATTCTTACTCATATGCATGTCTATCAAAACTAATAAAAGAAAATCAAAGAAAAATAAAAATAAAAATAAAAATTTTGGGTTAAATTATAATTTAGTATCACATAGTTTGACTCTTTTGTAATCAATTATCTAAGATTCAAAAGGTCTTAATCAAGTGTCGTGTGTTTTGTTCAAGTAATACTTTGCTTCCTTATGTTATTTTTCTGTAAAAAAAAATATGGACAGAATGAGCATATGCTAGGAGCGTGACTTTTTTTTCCCTCTAAATTAAGTCAATACTTACATATGCATGAATGTTTCATCAAAATTAAGTTAATGCTTGCATATTCAAGTGCTCTTATACTTTTTTTTTTTTTCCAAATACTGAGCTTAAAGCCTTAATTTTCTAAATTTATAATGATTCTTAGTCAAAATTTATACTGAATTGGCTGAAAATGATGGATGGAAAAATAATTGACTTGTGTTCCAATTAAGGATTTCAATGGAAAAAAAAAAGGGAAAAAATCTAGTGAACAAATTGTGTTCTGTGTGGAAAATCTAAAATTTTGATTAGTCAAGACAAAAATTTTAGTCATCATTGTAGAGAGAAGATTAAAAAATTTATTAAAAAAATAAGAATTTAAGATAAAATTAAGCCACATGCTTCACATGCAATTTCATCTTTTGTTTTTTCTAAGCACAAAACATGTTAACCATGCAAGTCATAAGATATCCTCACAATCTTCTTCGTTTCTCAGTTCTCACTTTCCTTCCTTCTGCCCAAAACTTCT
The DNA here is from genome assembly GCA_026724425.1 of Erythrophleum ivorense. Classification (NCBI taxonomy): domain Eukaryota; kingdom Viridiplantae; phylum Streptophyta; class Magnoliopsida; order Fabales; family Fabaceae; genus Erythrophleum; species Erythrophleum ivorense. Next base: position 62,545,910 of record JAIUCV010000003.1, read on the forward strand.
TCATTAACCTACCAAATACATACAATACACAGGAAAACAAATTAAATAAAATGAGCCTTTTTGTATTTCCTTTTGTATCACAATACCTATGATGTTCATCGCAAAACTACATAATGGCTTAACATGAGGGTGGTATATGGATGAACACATGCGAAAATTTGTGACACGAGCTTAGCTTTGCTTCGACAATCACAATTACTTTTATCAATAATATCATTTTGTCAATTTATTATTAATAAAATTAATAATTAATTTACATATTATATAATAGTGGTTAACTGATAACCTATCAAATATATATATATATATATATATATTAATGTCATTACCTTGTTAATTTCATTTGCAATAAATTGATAAAATAATGTTATTGATAATGATTTTATTTATGAATGATAAAAATAAAAAATTCTTATACGTGAAGAATTAAATTAAAAAAGGCAAATTTATGGTGGACTAAGTTAAAAAATATTACATTTGTCAAGGCCCAAATTGAGAAAATAATTATATGAAGGACAAAATTGAGAAATATTTATTCTGTGAAGGACTAAAATGAAGTTTTAGTCATTTTTTAATGGTAAATATATATTTCATTTAATTTATGCATCAATTAAATCAAAAACTTTTTAAGCAATTTTAGGGTCACATTTATTTTCATTGAACACACTTGCTTAGTCACTGAATCATCCCTTAGATTATAGTAATATGTGTTTTAGAATGTTTAATGTCTTCATCTCATTTAAAAAAAAAAAAAGATTTTGGCGTAGAAGAGTGGATATTATTTAACTTTTATTATTATTTTAAAATAAAAATTAACAAATAATTTAATAATTTAGTCATCAAAGGATTACTTACTAAAAATTTTGATTTTTATTAGAAAAAATTACTTAATTTAGTCCCACAATTTTAATAGTCAATTGTATCAGGCAAAATCACGTACTAGACTAGTTAAGATAATGAAACTCATTACTATTAACTAATAATTTAAACTTGTTTCAAGCATCATAGGCCCCTAAATATAGTTGCTTGGTCTCATTTCTTAAAGCTTTTTATGGTCTAATAAGAGTATAGAAATTAGCAAATCGGTACCATTTGGAAGAAAATGACTCTAAACAAATTCAGATCATCAGTTAATAATAGTCATGTAAATTCTTATTTATATCATACCAATTTATCTTAAATGATCATGACTTCATTTAGCGTAAAAGATTATTTTAATGAAAAAATGACTGACAATAACTAAATTTAAAAGTCTTATGTTTTAGATATCAATATAAAAGAAAAATGACAATTCAAAGACTTATTCATTAATTCATTCAAATGTTAAAAAATAAAAGTAAAATTGTCAAAGTAGTTGCGGAATCTGATAAACTTTCAATTATTGCGGAAAGATGGCTAAAGAAAGCGACAAAGTGTACTAGTTTATGACTGTCACACAGTGAAAATAACACTTTAAAGATCTGTCATTGGGGTTTAATCAATAGAAATCCTATAGAGTAGTTTGCCAAATTTGTCTTTAAAAGCATAATATGCAAATGATTTTTTTAATAAAAATTTAATTATATGATGATGAATTATTAAAAAAGATATGTACATATTATTTGTATAAAAAAAAATTAATAAAAAATATATAAAAACTGTACTTAAGTTCTATCCTATAAAAAATGTTTGAGTAAAATATTATTCTTTTATTTAAAAGATGGCTTAATTATTCAACTTTTTTTAATGAAAAAAATATATAAATATTTCTTAAGATAAAAAATAAGTTATAATTATATTTATTTTAACCAAAATATCCATATAATTACTTATATAGTATAACAAGTATTAAATAGGTATTTAACTATTATCAAATAACAATGTTTTATATTCAAAATATTTATAAATTATTTGATAAAAATAAATAATTATTAAATACAAGGAACATCTTCACAAAACATTTTTAAGATTAGCCAATTAAAAGATAATAATTAATAATATTTAATTTCAAAAATATCATGTATAATCGATACATATTAATTAAGTTTATGATTTCGAACATAAAATAGATAGCGTTGAAATAAAATTTTAAGAAATACACTTTCAAATAAGTCGTGTTTTTAATAATATTTAAAAAAAATTGTTCTTATATATATATATATATATTGTGGGAAATATATGTATATTTTTGTAAAAATAAAAGGACCATCTAATTAAATCATTTCTTAATGCAAGGAAGAATAATTTACCCAAAATATTTCATTGAAACTTCCATCGAAACTGAACATAGATTTTCCCACGGCTTATAGCACAAACCCTCTAAAATAAAGTAGTCATGCGAATCGGACACTCATAATAGAAATAACATCATACTTCAAATTTTACAAATTGGATCATTTATATTAACGTATGTATATATCTGAAAAGAAAATAATATAAAAAGGTAAAAAATATATATGGTTTTTTTTTTTTTTATACTCATTTTTTTTAATCTATCTCTTTTCAAATACTCTATATATATTTAATTTGTGAATCCAGAAGATCTGAATTGCAAATTATTTCATATCATTGTATCTGCATCACTATCATGTCATGTGTTCATATTTATGTCTATGTGCATGTTTGGAATTGCGGTAGGAAAACGCGTTGGTATAGAAGCATCAAATTGGAACTTCCTGTAAAACGTAATTTTGAGGAGAATTATCACATTTCCAAACACACCTTATAACAATTTCCATGCTTTCTAGCCCACTGCTAATGTATGGCAATGAACCTTAGCATTATATGTTAGTTCAAGAAAATTGGAAAGCAATAGATATATATTTACTAATTTCACAAAATGAGATAGTCAACTTGAGCAGACTAGAATAGAAATTTGCTGAATAGAGAGCCATCCAATATTGCACAAAAGAACAATGTTAATTCTAATATTCCCAGGAGCATATTTCAAGTGATGCAGAGAATCATCTTAGCCATACAGAGACTTTCATGTTTTGTCTAAATATCCCTTAATTCTTTAACCCAAGGAAGACCAATATATAAGCATTACCTTGTAATTTATGCTCTTTCAATTATTGTAATGCATTCAAGATTTTATTCTAAAGTACTTTTTAAAGTATTGGACCCCTGTATTGATAAAGAAAACTCATCCTTCGTTATCAACTGAAGAAGCTTCCTTAGATAAGAGGAGTTTGTAAAAAGCGATTTCATTAGATTGATATACAGTCATTTATTTATTCAATGACAATGGTGGTCACTTTTAATGGAGATGTGCGGTGTTTGAGCATTATTATTCTTTCTATGATTCTGATTGGACCTCAAAAGAATTTCTAATTCCGGATGACAATTAGGCCCTTTGATTTAAAACAGAAAAAGGAGTGGTCTGAAAGGTTTGCCCTAAGCTTCAGAATCCACCAAATGCTTAAAAGGATAGATAATCTTGTGCCGGTTTGGCAGCATGAGATATAAGGGAGATGAAAAAGAATTTTTTTTTTAATATGTTGTTTGGTAACTAAATATTATCTAAACATTAGAAAGAAAGAATGAATATATTTTCTTTAGATAAATATGCAAATCGAAAATATTTATTATATTTAATTTATACAAGGTCTATCATATTTTTATCATAATTACTTTATTATTATTATTTTTAGTAGGAATGAGTGTCATTTTATTATTTTTATTTTTATTTTAACACTATTTTTATTCAACTAGATGTAAAATAACATTCGCATTTCTTTTTATATTATACCAATCATAATTATTTCATTCTATTCTATTTAAATTTTTTCCTATTTACATACTGAACAATTCCATGTATCAAATTAGACATTAGACAGTTCTACATGAACAAACTAAAACCTACTCTCATAGCTCTGAACCTTCTTTCACTATTGGCCAAACAATACAATGAAAATGAGTTATCCTTTATCGTATTTTTGAAAGATAATTAAATAATTTAATTTTGAAAAAAAATACATACTATGCAAAAAATTAGTTTTATCAACCAAAAAAATTAAAATATATGCTAAATATTAAAAGAATCAAATATGGTTTTTAAAATAAAAAGGCAAATGTTATTTCACTAAATTTCAAGAAAAGTTAGTCAAAATGATAAGTGACAAAGAAGAGAGAGAGGAAGCAGCACAGAAGCCATTAGAAGGTGAGATCCGTGAGGGCTGAGTAACGTCTCTACCGGCCATTCAGAGAAGCCGTTACAGAAAAAAGCTTGCTATGTCTTGTGACGCACAGGCCGCTACCGATAAAAAATGCCTCATGTGAACTCGCTAAACACCATACTTACACGCTCCGATGTTCTGCTTGCGCCACACAAGATAGCTATGGGTCAGCCCATTGAAGGAGATTCAATTTATATTTTTTGCCATTACTATTAAGAATATTCTTACCCAAAACCATATCAACTTTCCAACGTTATACTTGAGCCACTTACATGGAAATGTTTCATTCGCCATGAATCTTGGTTAACTCGGTAAGCAACCCATAAAATTTCAAGAAAAATGGCGTTTAAGGTTGATTTTGGCACAATATTTCATTTTTCAGAGACCTTTTATTGGCAAATATAATTAATATTGACTAATAAAGAATCACTCTTGGTCCTATCTTTGTCAATTGTCAGGCCATGTTATTTTAGAGCATTACAATGAGACAGTGGGTTCCACCACCACGTGATCACAAAAGCCTACCTGTGGTTGTGGTAGATTTTATTAATTATGATCATATACCCATGCAAGTTCTTACTGGCAAACAGCCTGTCTCTGGGACCTACAGCATATTATGCATATGATGCATACCCCTACTTTACTCCTAACATAATCAATTCACAAGCATGCCATTCCTTTTCCCCTTTTTTCCCTTTTCCACTTTCCTCTGTCTAGCCTTGTTTTCTTATCCATGCTTTAGAAACCTCCCAAACCCCACCTCAGAAAAAGCCAGAACACCCCGTAACGGAAAAAAGTTGAGGTAGAACCCACCATGTCTGAGACTTAACTTGTCGGTGCAGCTAACTACATTGACTATATCGCGCAACTAGCCTTTAAGACAGATTCATCCACACATGTAAACATTTCAGAAGCAAAGCCTATTAAAAAAATGTGTTTTACATGTTCATGTCTTTATGATTAGTTTAATCTACTTATTTTTTTTAAAATGGAATCTACTTAAGAATTTTCCTATAGGGCTTTGTTTTCTCCAAATCAAGCTGAGAAAGCAGGGTAGGTAAAAGGAAATACAGCTCCCATAGCTGTAACTAAATAGATAAAAACCTTGAAAGGATGAAATTGAAATGGAATCATTCTTTTGAATACTGATGAAGTAATACAAAAGATCTTTCTAGTATCAAAATGATATTCACACCATTTTTGCAAGACCAATGTTGAGTTTTTGTCCAACTAAAAAAAATTAAACAAATGGGCACAAAGATGAGAATATGAAAGGAAACAAACAAAAAATCTAGCTTCTTCATTTCATTTACAAATGCAGTTTAACATCTCTGCAGGCATGTGATCAATAACTACAAATTGATTATCTAATTTGGAACTGATTCTCCTCTGGCCAAATCCACCAAAAAGAAAAAAGAAAGAAAAATACAGGAAAGTGTATACAAAAGAATTTTAAAACTTCAAAAAAAATAAATTAGCAGCCCTGCAGAGACGGAATTGCATCATCAAAGCTAATGCTAAGAAAACTTCAATAATTAAACGTCCCATGAGACTCATCTATGGATTAATATTGCATTCTCTCAAGTACAAATGATTATAGTCAACATACTTCGACCAGTAACTTCTGTATTTGGGAATGCTTATCTCTAGCCATGGTTTCATGTTCCCATTGTAATGTATAACAGCAGCCCGCTCAATATCTCTTTGGTAGACATTGGGGTTGTAGCCAAGACCCAAGACATGCCAAAATCGGTTCAGCGGGAAAGTGTGATTCCAGAATGTTATGAGACCAGGTGGTAGTGTTCCTAACTTCCACAGTTGTCTGTCATGATTCTGCATGAAAAAGTTAAATTTGAAAATACAAATCAGTAAACATTCAAAATTTAGAAAGAAACAAGTCAGGAACATGGTTGAGTCGCTGCATATTGGATAGACTAATATTAGAGTCTACCATTACAATAAGCACCAGAAAGTGTATACAAGTGCACTTCACAGATTACGATCCTCCCGTGTAACATGACAGTCAATTGAAACAAAAGATAAACACAGAATAATTGATTACAAAGGGACAAAAAGACTCCTTGTGTTTATCTCTCTTTTAATATGACTGTCATGTCACATGAAAAGATCCAAATCCATACTTCACAACCTGACTTCGAAGAGTTAATCATATTCATATATTTTTATCGAGATAATACATACACTATTCGTGCACAACCCAAAGTGCAAAGGAAAAAAATTAACGTGTGACTCAACTCTCATTTATGCACCATAGATAACATTCTTGAAGACTTGGGAAGTGTAGAGGAATAGGAATGTACCCATGGGCATCAAGTTTGCCTCAATCTTAAAGACTAAGGTCAATGTCATCTGTGTTATTAGCTCATTAGCAGTAAAAGTTGTATTAGCAGGATCATACTTGCAGTTAGAATGATTTTTTGTCAAGAAAATGGATAAGACATTAGATTTATGTTACTGTTGTAAAATTTGTGAGCTACTAATTCTACGTGTGACTACCAATCATATCTGGGATAATTTCTGACAAGTAAAAAAGCATTACTTACCAGCTTCTGCCAGTTGTGGTACACCCCTGTGATGTTTTGTCTCTTCCATTCAGCTAAATCAAAAACATTCATACCATATGCCCATCCACAAGCACGTGGATCAAAATTCTTTGCAATAAGAGGATTAGAGAAGTTGAGATAGCGATCAAAGCGATGGAAACTTTCTCCACAAGTTTCTACAGCACCATTTACATTGCCCTTCAAATCAATTGACCAAAGACCACTAAGATCCTTCTGCACAACTATATCATCATCCAAGAACAGCACTTTGTTGAGCTTTGGAAAGATCTCAGGCAGGTAGAACCGGAGGTGGTTCAAGATAGATAAATACTTTGGGTTTCGAAACTTCAGGTTTGAATCCGAACTTGCCCGATGAGCCCTAAAGTAAAAATCTATCATAGATGGAGAATCCAGCTGCTTAAGAACAGGACTGTAACTTGAATTCAACCATGTAAATTCCTCAATGTTCTGAACTTCAATGGTTGCCTTGCCTGGTGGATTTACCAAAAACCACATCCTCATTGCCGCATAATTGAGCCTATCAGTAACGATGTGGAAAACATGTTTTGAAGGGTGCTGCCAAAATTTTTAAACGAACATTATTATAATGTCAATCAGAAATGAAAGTGGCAATAGTTTAACTTTTAGTTTTTTTTTTTGCTGTTCTTCACTAACTTGGGCCACAGTGAAATGGAGACAATTGTTTAATGCCGAAACATACCAAGAATGTTTATATCCTTGCACAACCGTAACATATTTTCTTTTGAGTTTCACAATTGTCTTGGCAACCAAAAAGATGTCAAGGAAAAATTTTCAAAGCAAAAGTAATTTACCTTAGCATTGGAAGCAGTTGAATTCACAACAACAGCTGTTGCCAATATGTTATCCGAGAATATTGCATAATGGTATAGTTGAGGGTCTTCTAACTTCTCTTGATTTGGAAACTCTTGCTGAGAAGAATTCAAAGAATAATACTCAGTTGTAAGGCGCAGTGGAAGACAATGAAGACCTTTAGGCAGTGTTTTTGCTGTCAATTGTGTTAAGAACAAGGTCTGTTTCTTGTGTGCACGAAGCTGCTCTTCTGTTGAGTGGATCATAGCACGAAGCTTCTTCACAACAGCAGCACAATCATCTTGAATTTGGCTTCCTTTCATCAATGATTGCTCCATTGCCTTCATTCTCTCATTTGCACTGCATTAATACAAATATAAATTAAAACCTACTATGTAGCTCAGTGGAAATTGATCTATTAATGATGTATATAACTGCAGCCACAGAAAAGACTTAAAAGAGAAAACAACAAAATTGAGAGTTTAACATAACAGGACAACATAATGACAGGTATACCAGCATTCTTAAAGGATCACTTACTTCCTAGGTAAGTCAGAATCTTTGCTTGCATCCCCTAGCGTTCGCGAAACTTCCTTGACTCGTAAACGAAGCTCCCGAGTGAGGTGGGGATTGTTTTTTATCGCTGGAAGGGAAAGATAAACCCTTGCCTTGACAAGCTGATCTTTCAGTTGCCGTACTCGAGCATCTGATGGTGTTTGGTCATTCTGCTTATTGGTTTCAGATGATCCGTGCATTTTATTGGTTACTTTGCTAGATGTTTCGGTTGTTTGTTGCTCCTGCATAGTAACCTGAAGGAAGATGCACCAAATGTAGTTAGAAAATCTCAGTCTGCATTGAGGTTAATTTTCCTTCACTTAATTAAAGTAATTTTCTGAAAACAAAGGCTGCAAAATGAAGTCCCAAGTGTAGATGGGCAAGTCATTTGTTCCCTTTCCTTGCTAAACTGGATGGAGGAGTAGGCAAGAAGATGAGTGAAATTATTTTTTTAAGTACGGTAATGGATACATGATGCAGGAATTAATATAACATAGACTCCATCCAACAAAGTAAAATACAACTTACCAGTTGACTTAACTTTTAGTTTTGAACTCAAATTTTTTAAAAAATAAAAAGAAACATAGTTAAGAAATCAAAGAGGAAAAAAAAAATTTATCAACAGACTTGATCAAAAGGACATTAACATCAGCACAACGAACCAAATATCTATTTGCAATTAAAAATGATATGTCAGTGCTATCAATGCAGAAAGTCAGACCTTACGCTCCTGATAAGACCACTAATTCAAGCACCAGAACCAATAAAGTATACTAGATACTTATTAGTATATTTGAAAAATGATGGGTAACCCGCCCATAGACAAAAACATTTATAATGTTTAAACACGACCAGAAGCCTTGAGAATTTTTCTTGCCAAAACATAAGATACAAATTAATATTCTGTGAGCATGCAGCAGCAGCATAAGATACAAATTAACTAAAAAGACAGGAAAATTAAAAGGAAAATGTATCATCACTTACCATGTTTTGAGATGCTTTAAAAGCATTATCTGATTTAGCAAGTTTCCCATTGATGTCATCGACATCTAACGCATCTTCACCATTTACTTTTTCACCAGTTGCATCAGCTTTCTCCGAGATGCCACTTTGAGTTTCTTGATTAACTCCATCAGTCACCTGTTTGATGGGATTCTCCCTTTTACCTTGTTCCTTCTCATTTGTAGTTGACAATACCCTGGCAGATACATGTTCTCTTGATTCAACCAATTGCAAATCTAGGTCAACACGACAACTAGATCAGATAATTAAAAAACTTAACATGTACAAGAAACAGAAAATAATCTTAATGAACAAAAGAGAAGACCCAAACAAAATACCTTGAGGAGATATCTTGGTGTTAGTTGAACCCTCCGTATACACAACCCCAATTGGTTCTTTGAGAACAGTTGAGGTTTCCTGTTTGCAAAATGAGAAATTTTAGCAAAAAATTCAGCAATCAAAAGGGGAAAAAAATTTCCCGGGCAAAAAGGAATCTTTACCTGGGGTAGCAGATTCAAATGGCCAGAGTCCCCTGCACTATAAGCCTGGCAAAACAAAATGAAAGAAAATTCAGAAATTCAAAGATTCTCTTCACTGAAACATAGAATCGAATTCTCTCAAAGATATCACTTACGAAAGCAGTAACTTCATCAATAAACTCTTGCTTGGCTGCAAATTGCATTAAAAAGAAACACAGAGAAATGAAAAATTAGCGAAATGCAAGGGTCTAGGAGATTCAGGAAGAGCAATTGAAACACGAGAGATCTAAGATAAACTCACCGTAAGGGGACTTGAAGTTACCAAGACGATCAGTGTAGAGAACAATCGGAGCAACAACAGTTACGCAAAGCAACAACAGCACAACGTTTCTCACAGCCACCATTTCTACTCAAATCCTAAAATCACAATCTTCAAGAACCCCCAATATTGTTGTCGGCAAGGAGGCAAAGCTGCGAACACAGGAAGAGCAGAAATGCCTCTGCTGCTGTCGCTTTCTCGAGACAAGCTACGCGTCCCTTTAGCGCCCGCACAGATTCTATCTCAGAGAGCACTGGTACGAACAAAAATCCAACCCAAGAAACAAAGACTTTTTCAGAACAAGAAAAGAAAACCCACTTTACTTTTTCCGATGGGAATGAGAGAAATTTGAGGGGAAAAAAATTCAAAGGAAAAGCTTCAGCGAGGAGGAGGAGGAGGGAGAAGAAGCGAATCTCAGGCACTTACACTGAGTTGAGAGGGGAGAGGGAAAAGCGCATTTTTTTCCCGATCTGAAACAGAGAACGATGCGTTATGTCTGATAAATGTGCTCTGTAATCACAAAACAAACAGGGCCTGTATCTCCAAAACCCACTATTCTTTATTGATTGTATCGCACCCCTTTTTGTAAAATGCACGACCAGAAAGAGAGGAGAAGAAGAAGAAGAAGAAGAAGAAGAAGAAGAAGGATAACAGAAGAAAATGAAGAATAAACAAAAAGAGGCAATAGGGTTTGCGGGAGGGAGCCTGGAAGATAAAAGACAGAAGTGAGAATGAGAAATACCAAATTGCCAGACGCAGGAGATGGGATGATACTAATCTTCGATGGAGTCTGTCAATATTTACAAAACGGCAAGTTTCTCTGAATAGAAAAGAAAAATAAAAAATAAAAAATCAGAGAAAATCAGAAAACTGGAAAAATACAATGAAAATATGTTTTTTAATATGTGATTAAATTTCTATAATTAGGCACGCGGCTGAAGAGACGCGTAAACTACACGTGAGAGTCGTTAAAGTAGCTTGGCTGGCCCCAGAGCATAAACCACTTCCCACTCAAGTCAATAACTAAACACGCGTGATTCGCGGCTCTGGTAAAAGGCTCGTTAATAATAGAGTTGAGAGAATTGGATTTGGATGAATATCTTTTAAATTAGTAAAAAGAAATTATACTTTTTCATTAATATATAATTAATCTTTTTCTAAAATATCTCTTCAAAAATTACTTTCTTCTTTTAAAAATATTAAATTATATAATTTTTCTTTCTATTTTAAAAAATTACATTCCCCTTTCTTTAAAAAATATAATTATTTTGTGTATAAAAATTTTAATAAAAAGTAAGTATGACCCTTAATAAATAAATTTTACATATAACTCTCATAAAATTACATATGACTCACGAATTTTTTTTTCACCTCCACTCTTGCCTTTGTTAAATTTAATCTCAACAAAATATCTTTATATTTATTACTTATAATATGATAAATTTTAAATATATATTTGACCAATATAAAATTATCACTTTTTAAATTAGAATAAATTAAATTTATTATTTTCAACACATAATACATAAAATTAACATAAATTTTAGAATATATTCTTTAATAAACTGTATTTTTTAAAAAATTAATATTATTTTTTAAAAGATATTTTGGTCAATTTCTTGCTTCTAAAGAAATTTGTGTGTATTTTAATAATAAAAAAATTACATAATTTGAGCATACCTTGAGAGAGAAGAAAGTAATTTATTCTAATTTTTTTGTTTAAATAGTTAATCTTACATTACCAATTAATACGCCAATAACGTACTCACGACTCTTTTTCATCCCCACACCTTACACCTATGAATCCTACAACACTGCATATGAATTTAAGTGTACTTATTTGGAAAAGATATATTCCCATACTTAAATTATGGGAATATATTTTTATAATAAAAAATTATATAATTTTAAGTATGGGAATATATTTTTAAAGCTAATTGAATATTTTTTTAATAATTTTCACAATTAAAAAATAATAATACATAAATTTAACAGTACTTATTTGTAAAAGATTTAAGTGTGGTCGGAAAAATTTATATATCACAAAATATAATAGTTATGATAATTGTTTCTTATATTGGCCTAGAATTCAAGTTGATAAAAAAATTATTTATCATTTAAGCTTAACCCTTTAGGGTATGTGACATAAAATTTATTTATTTTTTCTTTGCTATACTTCAAATCATTTTTTAAACGGTGTATAAAATGAAGAGAGAAGAAAGTGAAATATTGTATATTTAATGAAAAATTAACTTTTAAAGGTTAAAATATATCTTTAATTTTACTTTAAATTTTATTTTCATCTCTCATCTTTATTATCTTTTAATTTAGTTTCTCAATTTTATCTCATATTTTATTTTCATTCTTTAATTTTATTTTGCTCTAATATAATTTATTAACTTTATCTTAAGTTGTATTTTTGTTCTTAATTTCATTTTATTCTAATTTATTCCTTTAACCCACAAAAATTACTCAATCATTCCCTTTTTTTAAACCACCAAGTTGTTATCTCAAATTTATAAAACACAATAGATGATGAAAAAAGGGTATTATAATAAATAAATCCAAATTGACAAAAAATTATTAGAATTATGTCATCAAAGAGTTACATAAGAGTTTTTTGTTAAATATTTTAATATCACAGTGTTAGAAGGCAAGAAACATTTGAATAATTTTTAAAAGTCAAAAGACTAAATTAGGACAAAATAAAACTAGAAGATCAAAAGTGAAATTCGAGATAAAATTAAGGACTAAATTGAAAATAAATAAAATTAAAGAACCAAAATGAAATTTGAGATAAACTTAAATGATTAAATTAAAATCAAATTAAATTAAGGGATGAGAGTTAAATTAAAGATCAAATTAAAAGATCAAATTAGAATCAACTGAAATTAAGTAACAAAATAAAATTAAAAACTATATTTTTGTCTTTCATTTTAGGAAATTTTTTTGTTGGTAATAATTAGACGGGTAGCTATGTTGTGCTTCAATGCAACAAAACAAAGCACGGCATTTTTATGATGACAACAACTAACCTCTGCGGCCTTATTTATATTTCTTAATATAGTCACTGCCATTCACACCATAAAATATTAAATGAAAAAAAGTCAACCCAATTCTTCTCTCAATTCATTGCTACTAATAATACTTATATATCAAATTATATATTAAAAAAAAAAAGCCGCTTTCACGTCGGTAGTTCATCATTTTTCTGAAGTGGATCCTCTAATACAGAATAAGAAAATTGAAAGTGAAAATTAATAAATGCTCTTCAATGCAAACAGAACCGTGGTGGTATTATTCACGAATTGAAATTGAAAGAAACGGATTAACTTTATATATAATTTCTTATATTTATTATTATTAATTTTTTAATTAAAATATAATAATATATATAATTTTTCAATAATAATATAATACTACACACATATTATATTGTTATTAAAAAAATTATATATTTATTATATTTTAATTAAAAGATTTAACAATAAAAATATAAGTAATTACATGTTATTACTTAGCAAATTATCATATGAGGAGTAGAGATTGGAGATATTATTGTACATCATGTTCGTATGGCATTGTTTTACCTTATTTTAGGCACATATTCATTGGATCCCTGAATGATGGATGGAGATGGAGATCTGAAGACCACAAATTATAACATCTCTGGTTGCTGTGAAGACAAAAACACAAATGTCGGCAAAACCAAAGAGGGCAACTCCTCACCACGGCTGCACACTCATCGTTTTATGAGAAATTTCTGCGTCGGTATGGATATATCACATCACTGCTAATTTTTTATATTTTTATTATAAATTTTTAAATAAAATTATAACATATATAAAAAAAATGCATTTATCGTATTTTTATTAAATATAAACACATTTATCATACAAGGTTGAAACATTGCCATTCATAGGGGACGGTGTTTCTAGAATAAGCTAAACGGGAAATACATTCATAATGAGCCATGTTGGGCTGATTACACAGGATAAGTTGAATGGGTTCAAAACAATAAGAAAGGTAAAAGTAATCATGGAGTATTTTGAGCCCAAAAAAAAATTGATATGTACTATTTTATATTTTTATTATTAGAATTTTTAATCAAATATTACAAATATATAATTTTTTAATAATAATAATACAACAAATATAAAGTTTTTATAAATAATTGTATAGTTCTCAATTTAAGAATTTAATAATAAAAATATAAAAAATTACATATAAGTTTAGTCATTTTAAATCTTCTCTTGTGCAATATAGAGATCCACATGGGTAAGGCCAAATTTTGACCTAACTTATGCTCAGTTTGCCTTAGTATTAGGCTAATTGTTTTAAACTTAGTGCCTGGTTCCATATGTCATAAGATCAAGCAAGGCTATGTTAGTTTAATTAGGCCTTTTTTGGTCATATATTTTTTGTAACAATTATAAAATAGCCCCTTAAAAAATAAAAATTTTATATAAGTTATTGTAAAATTATGTTTTGCCCTTAAAAAAAATTATATAAGTTCTTATAAAATATTTTTAAAAAAATTTATAACATTAGATAAAACTAACCATTATAATAAGCCTTGTTTGAATAGGTAAACATTTTTTTTTGGCCCAACCCAAATCAACTTAATTTAACTGGGTGAGATTGGGTTAGGTGAGTTGCTAGATTCTAATGACAATTCTAGTACACTGAACCAATAGGTATTATTTGAAAACAAAAAACTTACACAGAAAAAAGCACAATGCTTTAAAAAATTCATATAAGTTCTTCCTCAAAAGCACAAGGCTATACAAGCCTGTGAAAGCTAAAATAAAAAAGAAGAAAGATTAATGTTAAAGAAAGATAAAGCCTATAATGTGATTTTTTTTCCTTCTCACCACAATGCTATATTAAAAAAAAAAGCATAAAAGATTCAAAATAGATGATTTGAAGTCTTTTGCCAGAAGAAAGAGAAGCACCATTATTCATTAGTCAAATTAAGAAAAAGAGAACTAGTTTAAACAATATCTTGTCTATCTTACATAGCACAAAACATAAGAGGTTCAGGAAACTATGTAAGGAAGAAAAAGGACAACATATTGTTACCTCATCTTCTCTTTTCAGGAATATTTTAAAGGGAGAAAGGTTTACTAAGGAGTACAAATTTGATAGCTCTACTTCATTTTACAAAGTGTCACGCTTTCCCTCCAACCAAGCATTAAACAAAGAAAGAAGACATGGTTGAAATGCTTAAGTAATAAATGAAGTGTAGATGAATGTTAGAAAAAAATTATGGTTGTTGGAAAAAGAATATAACTGTTGAATATTATTTGTAATGAAGAAAACCAAAGCTTGTGAATAATGGTTATCTTCTCATCATCATTATATAAGAAGTTATAAGTGAAAATGAAAAATTAAGAGACTTGAATAAGCTGAAATTGAGAGAAAATATCCTTTCCATATACCAGTGGTCTTGTTGAGCTAAAATATGTATTTATCCCTCAGAGCAAGGCTTGAGAGCAAGTTCCTGAAAGATGCCCCAGTGAGCTTAGCTTAGTTCTACATTGTAAATTTAAGGAAATCACTTTGCTAAGAATTTATTCCTGTTGGTGAGATTTAAATGTATATTCTGAGAGCTCTTAGTAGGCTTATGCTTCATTTATTAACCTCAATGATATTATGCATTGAGTTGCTAGATACTTGTGTAAAATCCTAGTGGTTATAAGAAGCTATAAAATCCTGAGCAGGTGAGCCTTGCCAATGTGTTGTCATGGTAATTTGGTGTAGAAGTTTGAATAAGTTTAGCAAAAATGAAAGTTGTCTCATTATAATTGGCTTGTAAAGCACTTGTGTGAACCCTAGGTGGTTGTGTTGATAATTAGGCAAAATAACTTTGAATAGTTAAACCTTTAGAAAAAGTTGGCTTGTATATTGTGATTACTCTATAGTGAAAAATCTCTTGCTTTATGTCTAGGGGCTGGATTAAAGCTACATTGATCTAAATTAAGATAAACCTTGATGTATAATCTTCCTTATCTCTCTCCTTTATTTTGGCTGAGATGTCTTGACACATTCGTCTATCTTAATTATTTGCAAAGAATTTATTATTCAAGCTACTTTTTAGGAAGGTAACTACTTTAAAGAGAAATTTTTATACCTATCAATTACTTTGGTTTTGAGTCTCTCACAAAATATTTTCAATCAAACTTCTTATATCAAGTTAACCTAGTGCAATAAATTGTTTTATCACTAGAAGTTTTAAGTCTCATAGATTTAACACTTATATGATTTTCTCGAACAAAGTTTTAGAAAAACTGAAAACCCTAAACTTCTTATATTTTGTGTTGAAACAAGTTTTAAAAAAGTCTCTATTTGAATCATTTGTTTGGAAAAAAATTGATTCAGAATTTAAATTTTTCAAATCCAGTTGATCAAGAATTAAAGACTTTCTATCAAGTTTGGAATCATTTGGTTGAAAAAGAATACTCTTCAATCTCTTATTTTGAATTTGAGTCTTCAAAATCATTAAATGAAATATTTCAAATCAAGTTTTTCATCTAAATTTCCTATTTACTTGTTTTCAAAGATTTTGTTAAATCAGTCTTTGCTTCTAGAAAGTTAGATTTTTCTAAAAGAAAATTTGAAAAACTAATTATTTTCGAAAAGCCCAATTTCAACCTCTATTCTTGGGCTCTTTTGGATTAATAGAATGCAATCTTAACAAATTTGATAAATGAAAAATAAAGAATTCTAAAAGTAGAAAAAGGTCGAGAATTTCATACGAAAATCTAAATATGGAAATGATAGTTCTGTATTCATAATCAGTGTTGCATATTTAGAGAGCAACTATTTAAAAAAATGTTGTAGATATGGAGGGAAAATATGAATTTGGGGCAAAGGATGATAACGAATTAAGTTATAAAATTAATGGGCAAAGATGTCATTTGATAAAATAAAATTTGGCATTTTCTCTTTTTACCCTCAATTTGGGAATGAACAAAAATTTGTGTTTTGAAGGGGAAGGGATAAAAATACTTACCCTAACATTCCATTCCTTATTTCTGAAACTTCAAACATAGAAAAGAGTTCAATTTCATCCTTTCCTTTCTACTTTGATTCTCATCTATCTAAACGCTCCGTTAAATTCATTAAGTTTTGTTAGGCTTTACATTTGAATGAAATTTTTATTTTTCACTAAAGAAAATAATTTCTTTGAATTTTCTAAAAAAATTCAAGAGCATCTCTGACATTCAAAATAAGTGTAGGTAGCCAATAAATTTTTATTAATGGGGGTGTGTAAGATAGTGAATTTACATTCACAACTATTTTCATAAATTTTCATTTACTAATTGCATTTAAAATGTGAAAATGTTTACTATATTTTCATAGTACTAAAAATTTAAGTATTATTATTTTTTATATTTCACCAAAAATGGTTTTCGCTTAAATTTTAAGATCCAATTCAACCATTATTTAAAAATAAATTATGTGATTTTTCTTATAAATGAACTAATTTACATGACAAAATATAATAAAAAATACTAAATACTCAGCAACACATGGGTATTGAGAATGAATTCTTAAAATGTGCAGAGTTATTGTCAAAATTATTCATTTTTCAATTATTATTCTTTTTAATTAATCTGATGTATAATTAGCCAACAATCAATGAAGATCACATCATATTAAATGCCTATTTGTATTAAATTAAACTACATAAACTATCATCTTAACTTCGTAATTTTTTTATACATTAATATTTAAAATGACAAATGTCAAGGTGTCGTAAATAGACATCACTTTAATTGACAGCTTGTACTATTCAAAAATTAAAGAGTTCTCACATCATTTTTTTTTAAGTTTTATTAACCTTTATAATATATTTATATCTTTCTTTTTTGGTCATACCAAAAATAAACATCTCAAACACATTTGTATCCTTATATCTTTATATTTGATACTATGATATTAACATATTATAAAATATAAGATTATTTACCGAAAAATATCTCTTTCCCTTTTGAATGTTATGTATGTTCCACAATTTAATTTAAGAATAGAAAATTAGAACCCACTTAGAAATTACCGTCATTTAAAAACTAGGGGCCCTATCAATTTCATAGGCCTTCAAGTTTTCTTGCACTCATTTTATCTATTTATTTATTTCCCTTCAACTTCATTTTACCCTATTCTCTGTCCGTATTGATGGGGTAAGAGTCAGAATTAACTTTTCTTCCAATCTTTTTTTATTTTGATTTCAAGAAAATCAAATTAAAAAATTTCTATTCTAACCCTAGTCATCTCTTACCTTTTGAACTATTTCTACATACCTGCTTACTTTCAAAATTTAAAAATACAAACAAAATCATCACGTCACCATAGCAAAAGTTAGCATAAAATAATAATGTTATATCATCAAGTAACATGCTTTGGCTTTCACCAAATAATAATGTAAAATTCTTTATTCAAGCCAATGTGTTATTTCTTAAGGCATTGTAAGATTTGGTATTTGCTTGAAGATTTTTTTATTCTTAGACAATAAAAGTGTACAGTTGGCACAACAACTTGAATCTAAAATTTTTAGTCAAATTCCACCTACCCAAGTTCCTTCTGACTCAAATTGATACCAGAGTTTTTAGTATTTTTTTAATGACTTAAATATATAATAATATTCTGAATTATTTAAAATATAGATCACACATAGATTTAAACCTTTTATATTCATATGCAAATATCTTATAAATAATTTTTTTATATACTTGAAGATCTAAAGTTTTCATGTACCAAGCACTAAGTTGGGAAATTTATAATCTCATAACATTTAGGGACCACTGAACAATGATTTATAACACTCCTTTTATAGTTAAACCAATCAACAAATCTGTAATAATGAAGCTTGAAAGGGAAGAAAAGACAAAAAGAAGAAAAATTCTATACAACTCATAAATCATATTATATTGGCACTCATAGTTTATAACAACATTAAGTAAACAAAGTTCAAAGATACAAAACCATAAACTTGCAAGCCTAATATTTGTTGAAAAAAGTTTGCGCAATTATCATTAGTTCTTTCAAAAGAAATTTCACATATAATTCTATTTTATTCTTACTTATATTATAACAACCATTTTCAATTTGAGGCCCAACTCATGGCAGTGACATTCAAGCCCATTAACTCGCTTAGCGAGAAAGCCATGGGCTTGCACGAGCTTGAACTCATTTTGGTTATTCAGCAACAACAAGAACAACAGAATTTTACCAAAAAACAAAAACAAAAACAAAAGAAAGAAAACTCACTGGTTAATCTTCTTTGCATTGAAGTGCAAACCCATGATTTTCGTTTTCATCTTTTGAACAACTAATCGGCCGTTTCACTTAACTACAGAAGGCTTTATCTGGGTTAATAGAAATAGTTTAAGGATACTGATTTAAATATAATGTTATAAAAATTGGATTAATAATTAAATTGGAATAAAGAGTTATTTATAATTTAATAGTTTGATTGTGGTTAAACTAAAGTTCAATCGTTTTAAAAATATATATATATAGAAAAGGATGTATATATATATATATTACAATTTAATAGATACATATATTATTAAATGGTATTGATACAAAAATTAGATAAAATATTTATATATAACAACAAATCTATATGAAATGAGTTAAGTAGAGTCCAATAAATATCATAAATCTCTATTATAAAATGCCGACATGTTGATTTAGATCCAAAAAAAAGTTAAAATTGATTTTTGATCCATTTAATGCTAAATTGTTCAATTTTTATTAATTTTTGATTGATTTTTTGCTTATCTATTTTCAAGATCAACCGAATTAAAACCATAGTCCGTTCAACTTTCTCAACTATGATTAAATATATATGGATCCACTTTTGTTTAGAATTATAAATGTCAACAGTTGTGCATATAGCAAATTCCTACAGCGAGTTCCACCTAGTCATTTTAGGGGTGATTTCTTGGGTTTTAAGTAGCTATTAAAATCTTCATTAACTCATGAGAATAGATTTATACGTTGATCATTTTAAACAAGTGAATGAGAAGTTTATGAGACACAGCAAATTGTTGACCTGTTAGTATATACTTCATTTAAAAGACAGCAAAGATTGTTTTCAATAAGGTTGGAAAGACTAATATTGATTTTTTCGAGAGGTAGTAGCTCATGTATATGCAGAAAGCACAAGTTTTTCCCACATACAGATAGACTAAATACTTACCTATTTTATGATTTATAGAGTATGAACACTTCAGACATATATTAAACATTCATATTATATATGATATAACATTACACAACATTTTAAATTATATATAAACACTTCAAATTTTATTGTATCGCTGTGCTCATATCAATATCTATACTTTTTTAAACCATTTCTCATCTCGGTCACAAGAATCCCTTTGTCTGAGCTGCAAAATAAACTATTTCTTTGTCCATATATTCACTTATTCACATAATTTAGTAGTTTTGTTGGTAGATGTATGATTAACTCAGTCTACAAAAGATAACAGAATAAACCAACCATAAATAGGTATTTAAACATATAAAAAATAAGCTCCACTAAAAAGTATGCCTGGTATATTTACATGTCTTTTCGTCTATCTATTATAATAGACCTGCTCTATTTAAATGTTTTTTACCTTCATTTTCTTTTCGGCCAACAAGGACTTGTTATAAACAGATTGGTTTTAACTTCTCAGGACTACGCAACATTAATACTACCAACATGGATAATAATTGTATATTACACTGATACTCCAACTTTGGAGCTTCCATGTTCGATATATGATGAAGTTGCTCCTTGTCAAATTTACAAATGGGTAAAAAAAAGAGGATTTCTAGATACAAGATTGAAAAATTTTGCACTAGATTCAATTTATTAAAGATCAATAGGTCAACCTAATCATGAATATATATATGTATATATACCTGTTAGATGCACTATTCAATGAGACCCATTTGATTTATAGACTTTTAATAAATCGGGTCTCACTAAGTATTTCAATGCAAGATTCAAAGATGCAAGGTCCACCTAGGATAAGAAGTAACTGCAGAATTTCACTGAAAGCTGCAATAACTTGGAAGTTTCATTGTTTTATTACTATAATTTCCAATTGATCAACGTACATTTCCATTCTATTTTTATTTCAACAATCAAGAAAAGTTGTGCCAAAATTGGTGATGGCATACCCAAATGAGAGGGTTAAAAAAAAGGCAAAGAAGAAAAAAAATATATATTTATAATATATGGGAATGGGAATAAGATTAGACACTATACACCTAAGCCAGATTTGGCATCTTGTAAATTCCATCAGAAATGAAGATTGTCGCAGAAATTGGAAGAAACTACTTACATCAAAAGCTTCCCTCATGTTGTTCTTGTTGTGAAAGTGGGTTATTGAGCAGAGAGCTCCAAATGCAATCCACATCCTCTGATTTTATCTCCAACCCATCACTCTCAAATGGCTGCCATACATTCTCCACCATCTTTGATGCCTCTGGAGTATCACAATAGCAGTAAGCCTCTGAGAAATCAATACCAGCTGCATTGAAGGCAGCATCTTCATGTTCTAGAGATGATGAGAATTTGTCCTCGAAATCCAAAAAGTAGTCTTCTGTTTTGGATATGACACCATCTTTAAGCCATGGGAAATCAAACACCCCCAGTGCCAAGTGGGAATCCCATGATGTCTTTGAAGAACCCTTTTCTGCTTCTAAATCCTTCTGCTGCGTCTCCTTCATGAGGTTTATGCCATAGAGATCTCTCTTCTTTGTGTTGTTGTTGTTATTCTCCAAAGACCGAATCTCAGTTTCATCATCTCTTTCTCTTGCTCTCTTCATCTTCTCCTGCTCCATTTATGCATACCCAGATAGTCCTTTCTGTCTGTAAATAGAAAATTTACAAACAACGCCATTCATTCATACACTTACACAATAAGTAAAGGCAAAAGGTATCAAAAAATAAAAATAAAAACCCATCAAAGTTAGCATTACCAAGCATCATATTTTAATTCGACAAAGGAAAACAGAACTGGGGTATGTACATCATCTCAGATTGAATCAAACTATATCTCAAAAAGAAAAGAAAATAAAGAAAAAAACTGACAAATTCTAAGTTATGTTACGGAAACGCAAATCCCAAGTTAACTTCAAAATAATCAAAGGCAAAAGCTTAAAAAACCCATCAAAGTTTGCATTACCAAGATCACATTTTTATTTGAGATTCGTCTTACCAGATTGAATCAAACCATATCTTAAAAAAGGAGAAGAAAAGAAAACTAACGAATCCTACAATAATTGTGGACAAGACATAACTTCAAAATAAAAAAATGAGAAACCAAAAGTTATAGAAATGATTGATTAAAAAAATTTTCAGAATCATTTTGATCCTAAAAGTAATGGGTAGAGATCGATGGTTACCTTATGAACGAGAGTGTTGAGGCGAAGGGACTGACTTGGGTTGGTTCCTATCTGAATGAATGTAAATGGAAGTGGTTTTGGGTGGTAACGTATGCTAAAGAAGAATGATTGAAAGAGTGAGCTTTGCACACACGCTACGCAATTTTAAGCTAAAACCGTCTCCCAACTCACAAAACATATCACACAGATCACACACAAAAACACACACACTCTCTCTCTGATCTCACGCCTTTCATCCTTTCCCTACGGCCCTATAACACCAGCAATGCAATGTGGGAGAGGGGTTGGCTCCTTCTTTTGCGCTCCTAATTTGGGTTAATCAAAGACTGCAAATTGAAGGCAAAGAAGGGGTTTGCATTTAAGCTTTGTTGGATGACAAAAACCTTATTTTGATATTTAAAAGGGTAAATTACATAAATTTTGCTTGAATTTTATTGAAATTGAATAACATTTTTTATTTGTAAAGTATATACGACTTCTCCTAAGACATGGACTTTTAAAATTACATATATTTCTTTTACTTTTAAAATGTGCATAAATTTTATCTAAAAGAAAAAATAAATTACATAGACTGCCCATTTATTTTTTTAAAGAAATTTGTGTATCTTTTAAAAATAAAAAAATATTTATATAATTTTAACAAAATTTATAAGAGATTTATGTGTGTTTTAAAAATAAAAAAATCATATAATTTCAACCAACTCAAGAAGTGTATATAATTTACTCTATCTAAAAAGATAGGCGGATATTAATTCAATAATGTTTGGGAGAGTTTGGAGTTATCCAGAGGTCCATCTCTTTTATTATTAAAATTTTTTGAGATTTATGTAAAAGAATGTTTATTATGATATATATATATATATCTTGATTTAAAGATATAGAATTTCAATCTTTTAACACGTTAAGCTCTCATAAAAAAAATTATCTTTAATTTTGTATTTTGAAAATTTTTAATATTACTTTGATGCTTCCAAAAATTTGATTTTGTTTAAATTCTCCTCTTGGGAAGTACTAAGACAATATTATACAATTTTTAAAGAATGAAATTTTTTATGAAGTTGAAAAAAATTGTATTATTAGATATTAACGTGATACAAAAATTGCTACACTATTAAATAAAATAAAATATCCTTTTTAGATGACCAAAATAGAAGTTTTGGATAATTAATGTAGTATTAAGTTAATAATCATTAGATTTGGGTAATTTTGTGGGGACGAGAACCTTTTTTATTGTAATTGGTAAAAAAAATTGATTTCTCAGTTGACCCCATTGGATAAATTGTCGGTTAAAAAATCATGGTGGAAATCTCAAGATGAAAAGGTGAAAAAGTTGAAGGGGTCTATTTCTCAATAAAATTATCCTTTATTTTTCTCGGAATGCTATTTTTTTTTGACCTTTTGCAAAGAAATTTTGGGGTTGTTGCATATTAAAAAGTAGTCGCAGATTTATGGAACAACAAATTTTGAGTTGTATCAAATGTATATACATCAAACGATTAAAATTTGATTTGCATGTGTTGAACTTGTAATACTGAACAAATCCTCTGTGCTAGAATTTCTCCTTATGTAACTGGCACATCCACTGGCTTGGACTTCTTGTCGTTTTGTGAATGGCGATTTACAAGCTTGAAACGACTAAATCTGTAAATCATACTTTTAACTCACTTGTCGTTTTTTTGTACTCTATTTTTTTTTTCTTGGACTACAAATTTGTTGTAAAGTGACCTGAAATCCTAAGACTAGGGCACATTCGGATCGCCAATCAAACCATTGAGACCAAACGATCCGCTAGGTGGTATTGCAAATATGATTACTTGATAGTAGAGTTGTGACTAATATTATGCCAAAAGCAATTTTAAAATGAGATCCTTAGGGTTTGATGGAGAGTTTTTAAAAGAATGAGATTGTGTAAAATTATGTGAAGGAGAGTGGGATCAACTCATTCTATTGATCAGAATTTCAATTGAAAAAAAAAAGAATTGTAACATACTTTTTTTGTTTAGATATTACGATGTCATTAATAAGTTGGGAAAGATTGCACCGTGAAATTTTTAATATTATCCTTATCATGTTAATTTTTTTTATATGTAAATGAAAAAGATCATAAAATGAAATGAAAATTTATATAAATAGTCCAACCCACTCTAAATGATCCTATTCATATGGGTTTGAAAATTAGAGTACACCAGTGGGTTAATATAGATTGCAACCTATTCTAACCTATTTTACTTCATTAAATCTTAAACACTCAACCAATAATTAAAATACTTAAAAAATAATAAAAGTTTTTCTTATTCACAAGGATCCTCATAGCAATTATTCTTCGCATGAAAATGAAAATGATAATAATATGAAAGTTAAGATCTAACCATGTGATGTAGGGTTACACGCAAAATTTGGTGAACCAACCAATCCAATTATATCGAGTTAAGTTGAATTTTAAGCTAATTATTATAGTCCAACCAATTCGACCATATATATTTTTAAAAAATATTACTTAAGAATTTATATATATATATATATATATTGCAAAGATAATATGTAATTTTATAAAAATTTGTATGAAAATTTTATTTTATTTTTTTAGGAACAATATATGGTTTTATACAAATTTATTTAAAAATTTTATTTTTTAAGACTATTTTTTAATTTTTACAAAAAACAGACCCTATCAAGAGATTAATTCGATCTAGTCACAAATTAGGCCTTCTTGGACTAGGTTGAGGATTAGGCTTACAACATAATCTCAATACATTTTATCAAAAAAAAAAAAAAAGTCTCAATACAAAAGCTTGATCAAGCTCATATGCAACCTTTTTGTGATACATGGATTAGTTTGCTATAAAAAATAAAAATAAAAAAGGTTATGCTTTAGTTTATATGTACTGTTGATTTATCTTTCATTATGAATTAAAAGCTCTTACCTACTTGATTATGAATTGAATTCCTTCTTCTAGTGAATCATTATTGAAAGCCATTTTTTATGATTTGAAATTTTAGCTCGTTGTAGCATCATGCATGTAAGTTGTTGTCCACTCTTTAAATCGTACCCTCATGCACTTCCTGACATTTGAGAAGGTAATTTTAATTCAAATACAGAAAAATAGAACTCAAATTGCCGCAACATGAGTCATGTATGGAGCAGATCCTTGCGTTATATAGAACTTACTATTAATATTCTGAAGAAGAAATGGTTTATCAAGCTTTTCAAAATATGATGTAGTAACAAGTTGATTAAGTTTTGTTATTAATATATGGATCATAGGCCATACCCATAATAATTGAAATGAGGTTGGATTCTCTAAAAGATGAGGTGAAGAGTGTAACACTCCAAAATTAATTAAAATGTTAATAATGTATTTAGACTAATTAAGAATAATTATTATAGAATAATTAGGTAAGCTATATGAATGAAAATTTACAGAGAAATAAGTTATTAATATGGGTTTAAGATTTTTAATTAGGTTAAAGCTTAATTTAGGCACAAAATTAATTTGAATAAGTCATGGGTAAGGATTTATGGAGGCCCAATGATTCTAGATACAAGCCCAACTCCTTATCATGAGACTTAGGCCAAGAGAGATCACTTAACAATAACCCAATTTGATTTAGTGAAATAGAGGCCCATGACCCAATTTACATAAGCCTTTATAGTTGGCCCAACACACATTATGTAGACCCAAATTGGATTGACTCTTCGAACTTGGCCTAACCCTATCAAATTTCTACAGCCCAACTTATGAAATAAGGCCCAACAAGCATAAAAATTTAAATCCACAAGGAATTGGACCATTGGGTTAGCATATTCCACTTTTAGCTCTAAATTTTCTGCAGCCCATTCGTTAAATCATGGCCCAACCATTAAAAATGAGCCCAACTGGATCTTGGGTTGATGGGTCAGGCCCATTTCTCATTAAAAACCCTAAAGGTTCAGCAGCCACACCCATTTGGAAGAGCAAAACACTTAGTTCTACAAAAGGGAAAACCTATTTTCGCACCTTGGGGAGAGGCTAGGGTTTCCATCACTATTTTGGCCCCATTTCTCCCACTTAGAGTAAGATTCAACTAAGGTAACTTTTATATAACTTGATCCTCTCTTGTTCCTCTTCATTTTGGTCCGATTAGTTTGTCATTTTGAAAATCTTTTATCTCTTCTTAAGATGAAATATGATTCTTGGATGATTGTTGCAAGATTTTTAGAGTTGGAAGTTAAAGGGATGATTAGGTAAACATTTTCCTTCCATTTTGTGTGTTACTTTGCTGAAAAAGGCCCCTAAGGATTGATTATCATAATGGGTTTTGCTATTGTGCAAAATTACAAGGAGAAAATGGTAGAAAACTGATTTTTTTGGGCTTGACGACTTAAATCCGAATTTAGGAATATTTTATGATGTGTTTTTGGTAGTTGAGGCTCAACTCAATTCATTTAACCTTTTAGATGTATGGGTAAGTGATTTCTCTCCTTTTATGAGGTGTATGTACTAAATTCCTATCATTTGGACTGACTTTTGGTGTATGACTTTTACATGTGCGAAAATGGAGATATTAGGAGTAACCCATTGTGAGTTCTTGTTGTTGTGATGTTGAATTGGTGCTATAAACCCCTAGGAAACTTGGGTAAGAAGTTCTTAATGTACTCTTATTAAGATTAATCTGTAGATAGGAAAATTCCTTACTAATGGTAGTTGAATAATGATGATTATGCTTATGTTAGGCCTGGTGTGCTTTGAATCACGAGAGTAGCTAGAGGATGAGTAATTGGCTTCATTGAGGTAATTGAGGTTTTTCTTCACTTTCATATATATGTTCATGTTGATCTGATATTGGTTGCACATATATGATTTTGAAATATTAAATGATTGGTTGACTACTTGAATTGTTATTGTGATTGGACCTTGTGAATTCATAATGGAGCTGTAGTACAGCTGCCACCCGTGCATGTGTTTTGATCGAACACCGGGTTGTGATCAGACCCCAAATGCACTGAGTCCTGGTTGTGCTCATTATGGAGTAGGTGCCGTGAACGGACCTCTCCCGGTGTTATTGGCCATTAACATGTTGTGTATGACTGCTGGTATGAGACAGTAGTTATTGGTATTTTAACTAGTTTATTTGCAAATTGAATTGATGATTCTGGTATTGATGATATGAAATTGCATTGGATTAATTAACTTGTATATATATATGGGAATTGCCTTTTGTTACTGAGATTATATATCTCACCCCATTGTGGGCTAATATTTTCAGGGACCGGACCTCTTAGTGACAAGGAGAAAATTAATGGAAGCACATTAAATGGTTTGGTAGTACATAGGTTTGGAGGCCTTGTCGAATTGTATTGTAACTAGATTGCTAGTTTTGCATCATAGCTGCATTGCATCATGAATTGCCAAATATAGCGACTATATATGTAATTTAATTATCATGGGATTGAACATTATGGTTGTATTTGGCTAACAATGGATAAGTGACTTGATCTTATATGAACTTTAAGCATGAGCCCCATGCACCTTATGACCAAAATACATTTACTGTCATTAAATTATGGTTTTGTTGATGTGTGGTAACTTGGTAAGTAGAAACCAATACTTTAATCTTGAGATGGATAAGGATAAATTAACTAGGTAAATCAAGTAGATAAATACCATTAAAAGTTCACAAATAGAGGGAGAGTGGTCCTAGAGTGTCCTAATATAGAGTGGAGAGTATGAGACAAGATTTTCGAAGTTATAGGATCAGAAAGAACTAGCCACAACCAAAATTTAATTGGCTTCGGCCAAATGGTAATAGAAGGGAATTGGCCACGGCCAATATTTAATTAGCCTCGGCCAAATGTGACGAACCTGCCAGGGAAGGAAATAGAGAGCAATTGGCTGCGGCGAACAATGACGTTAGTCGCGGCTAAGTCTGAGAGGCAGATTTAGGGATGTTTCAGAAAGTATTTGGCCGCGGCAAAATGTGAAAATTTTGTGAGGGCGTAAGGAGTTGAACTGAGTGTAATTGGCCGCTGCGTAAAGGAATTTAGCCGCGGCAAAAGTGCTCTATTTCTTATATTCACCTAGAAATCTTAGTTTCTCTTAAGGTAATGCTAAGGAATGATTTAAAAACACTTGTAGGAAGATTTTATGAGTTGAAATTGATGGATAGGAGAATCAAAGGCTCCTCATTAATAATTAAATTCACTTACGCATTTGAATAATTGCAGTTGTCTAGCTAATGACCCTAACAATATTAAGGTTTTAAATTTCCTCACTTTTTCCCGATGTAATTAATCTTAATGACTTCAAACCTTAGTATATGATTATTAATCACGTACTTAATTTTAATTATGATGATTAGAAGTTATGGTCGTTACAAAGAGAAAAAAATGTGAAACTCACATTATTATGTAGGTTCTATATATAGATAAGTTTTATTTTTTTTCTCTTTTTTTCTCTTCTTATTTTGCTTAAAGTATTTTAGGTGATTTAAAAGTTGATTGAAATTCTCATAATTCTATTGATTATTAATCCATAAATGTCATTTTGTTTATGTTGTAAATCACCATAAAAAATTGTGGTTTGGTAGTAAAGTTGTTACCTATTAAATTTTTGTTAAATTTTTTCTTTTGTCCTTCCGATTATTGTACTTTTGTTCATCTTTCTAATAATTTCTATCGATTTTTTTTCAGAGTTTCAGTTTTATTAATAAAAGAGTAAATTATACTTTCATTTCTTAAAGATATCCAAATTATATGACCCTTTTCTCTATTTTATAAATAATAAAAAAATTCTTCTAAAATAAAAAATGCACTATATTAACTTTATTACAAGTAAAAAATAATTATAATTATACTTATTTTGACTACAATACACCTATATTCTATTACTTATATAATATAACAAATATTTAATATATATTTGACCAATATAAAATAGTTAATTGATTAAATTTAGAAATTAAATTTATAGTTTTTAACAATATTGGACTTTGAAATTTCTATAATGGCCTCAACCATAATCTAACCCAGCAACTAATTTATTTAAATTAATTAATGTATTTTAATTAATTAATTAATAATTAAATCATTAAAATTTTGAATTTTAAATTTGGTAGTTATTTCTTTTAAGAAGCTTGGTTATTGAGTACCAAAAACATTGATTGTCAAAATTAGAATATGATTGCTTTCTTTTATATTTTCTTCATAACACCAAAAAAAAAAAAAGAGAGAAGAAAACACCAAAACACATAATACCTTCTTTGAGAATATTTTCTTCTTGAGACTAAGGAGAATCTACTGTAGAAATGTAATTGTGGTTTCTCTGATAATTACGGTTCAAATTGAGACAAAGATTCAAAAAAATCATTCTACTACAAAGATAAGTATTTAAATCTCTTCAAATACAACATAAATAACATTAATATAAAAATTTTAAAATATAATCCTTTCATAAGTTATATTTTTAATAAAAAATTAATATTATTTTTTATAGTATTTTTGTCTTATTTCAACTTAAGGAGAGTTTATGCATATTTTCATATTAAAAGAAATAACTATATAATTTGAATATCTCTAAAAACGATTTACTCTTAATAATTAGAATCGACATATCTTATCCCGATCATTTTCTCATTCTCAATTCCGAAAATTTTATTCTTTCTTTCTAACTTAAAAAAAAAAGGATGGAAATACAATTGCATAAAGTCCTATTTATCAAGTTTCTCAACCTGTTTTTTGTTCAGAAGCATGCCTTTCACTTCTTAGATTTCCAGTGCCAGTAATACGCAACTGCAGTAGTTCTTATCTTCGTGAATTTAACACTTTCACGAAGGTAATGGGAAATAATATTGTGCATTCAAACTTAGCACTGTTATCCAAATTAAATTACATATTACAATGTTTACATATAATGATAGTTGTGTACAAATATATATAATTGTTAATTTTATTACACTTTTCAATAGGAATAGATCATTAAATTATCTAGATTTTAGTGGACTTTAAACAAAAGAAGAAGTTATTATCTTCATTTTTACCATTATAATTTTATCTTATTAATGTGAAAAAAGAGTATTCTTAATAAACACTTTCGTGAAAGCAGAAGACATTAGTTGGTGACTATAAAAGGAATTCATAGCTAGCTTGGTTAAAAATTTACAAGAAAAATTTAGATATTATTAAAAAATATATATGATTTACACTTGCTAATAAGTATGTAATTTGAATCTTTAAAGATAGCATTGTGCACTCTATTTAAAATATATTCCTCATTATGGCAAACAATGTTTTTGTGCTGCACAATTGTGTTCCAACACATTGATTTTGGAAACATAGTTTCAACTTTTAAAATTTATATTGCTTATAAAAATACTTTTTTTGCCACCTAGGTTATACACTAGTTTATTATAAATAGCTAACCATACAATAATATTTATTTGTAAAAATAAAATAATCACATGAATATTAACTTAAAATAAAAATATAATAGAAAGAAATAAAAAAATTATACAGAAATTTAATTAATATAAATAAAGTCAACATAAATTAATTCTTATTACAAAAAAATCCATTTTATTTCATAAAACTATTCTATAGTATAACATATATAATTTTTTTTATAATAAATAGTTATTGTTCATAAATGTGATATTTTAGGAGTATATTTTTTGAGAGGGAAGACATGATTTTAATAAAGCATTAAATAGATTTGGAATTGATCAAATATATTATTTTTATTATTACTATTACATTTTTGTCAAAACTATTATTGTGGTTGTTCTTGTTACGTAACAATAAGATGGTAGGCACTTATGATGGGCCATTAAGTCCCTTGGGCCTTGGCAATGTAGAGAATGATCCACCATTGACAACAATAATTTTGATCCAATAATATATTTTTAACTGAAATTATTAATATCTAATTATGTTACTATCTTTACTACTTCCTCACATGAAGGTGTAGTGCTTTTATTTTTATTTTTCTCAATTACTAGGTCTGTGAGCAAAACATTCTATATAAGGGTCTACAAATGAGAAATTCTTGCATGAATTTGGTGAATTAATTTGTTTAAATTGAATCTAAAAATTATATGCAACTTAACCTTCAACATCTTCAAGCTTGAATAATGTTGAAAGATATTTTATATAAAATACATGAGTGTTTTAAGCAATTGTCCAATTAGCAATTATGTTAAATATCATTTTGAAAAATGATTAAATAGTAGCATAATTTTAAATATAAAGGAGGCTGTATATGTTTTCAAGATAAAAGGGGTTCGTGTATTTAATATTAAATTCAATGGAGAAAAGCATTTTATTCCAATTATAAATGATAATGAGATAGAATAACAGCTTAAGTTTGAACTTAAAAAAGAAAAATTTAAATTTATCTTTATTAATTTTTTATAATAATTTGAGGACAAGTTAATTGATTAAAATTAAAAAAGATTAAATTATTTTAATAAAATAAATTAGAAAAACAATATTGCTCAAATTAAAATTAGAGAGAGTAAATTATCTTTCTAAATAAATTATGAGGACTAAATTGTA
This sequence comes from Erythrophleum ivorense, assembly GCA_026724425.1. NCBI lineage: Eukaryota > Viridiplantae > Streptophyta > Magnoliopsida > Fabales > Fabaceae > Erythrophleum > Erythrophleum ivorense. The sequence goes on from JAIUCV010000003.1 coordinate 62,577,760, forward strand.
ATTAAATTTAGACAATGTTTCTAGATTAAGTTACACTTTTCCCCCATTTAGATTGTTCATTAAAATAAAAGCTACCAAAAAAGAGTAAATAATGGGTAATTTTTTAATCAAGAAAAAATAATTATAGATTTTTGGATATCCCATTAATGACAATTATACATAGCAATAAAAGGGAGAAGAAATTATAATAAGGATGATTTGACACAGTATCATTATTTATTTTTAGTAACATATGAAAAATTTGTACAAATTACAACCGTTATTGAGTTTTTGTCACAACAGTTCTGTTATGAATTTATGACAGATGTGCACCGCATGTATGCACCACGTTGCCTCATAAAACTATCCTATATATAAATTAATTTCAGATAAAAAGCAATATATATTATTTATCTTAATTACTCTAAATCGTTACAGCCTCGATTGATATTGATGTTGCAGCGTTTATACAAATTTCTTTATTAATCAAGATGAGTGAAATACACATATTTCTTTTAAATTTTGTTGAAATTATATAAATATTTTTATTATTTAAAAATATGCAAAAATTATTTTAAAATAAAAAATTACATTACACTTTAATTTAATTTTAAATACTTTGATTAAAATATTATTCATTAACTATTTTTATATATTTTTATAAAAACATTTTACTTAAAAAATTTAAAATTAAATTAAAGTGTACATTTGAAAAATAAATGAAAGGTTTGTATGATTTTAATAAAATTCAAAGGAGATCTGTATAATTTATTTTAATAAAATAAATAAATTAAAACAATCAAATACATTAAAAGGAAAATAATACAAAATAGTAAAATATTTAATAAAACTTTTTTATGAGTAATTTTTCTATAATCTTGGTGTCAAGTTTGGTTAAATATATTTAACATAGTTATATGTTTTTATATGATTTATTTATCTTTTTTAGGTTAAATTTATTTAAAAATTTTTCTTTACACCTTCGCAGGAGGATGTCACGCTTTTAGTTGTTTATCAAGATGAGGATTCAATGTTTTTATTGTTTTGTTTTGTTTTTGTTTTTTTATATTTGTTGCATTTTATTTGTGGGAATAATTTTTTATGAGAATGAGAATAGAAATATTAATAAAAATAAAAATAAAATCTTATAATTTATAATTATATTTAGTATAATATGAAAATAAATCAAAATGTTATTTCATTCTTATATTTAGATGAAAAAAAACAAATATAAATGAAGAGGAAAGCATAAAATATAACAATAATACCCCTGATGCAATCATAATTTTTGAATATAAATATTAAAATAATTAAATTTTTTAACTTCTTAATTAAAAATAATTTTATTTGAATTACCAATAATAGGAAAAAATTAAGATATTTATTTTTTATTGTTTAGTCTTAAAATTTTAAAATTATCAACATTAAGAAAAATAATTAAAATATTAATTTTTAATTTTTAATTTGTATAAAATATTCTTTATATTACCAATAATAAGAAAACAATATTAGAATATACATTTTTTATTTTTTAATTTGTAAAAAAATATTTTTTAAATTATCAATTAAAAAATATTAAAATATTCATTTTTAATTTTTGTCCAGCCCACCATTCTTGCAAAGTGAGACCATCAACTTATATATAAGAAAAATAAGAATTTTAATAACAAGAATGCATTTTAAGAAAGTAATTATTGAGGTAAAAAATTGCACAAACAAATGAAAATCAACCCAAATGGAAAGATGCACAAGATTTGACATCCATGATATGCTGAATTTCTTCATATTTCATCCTACAAAAATAAGCTACAATTATGTAATTGTAGTACATAATGCAGTAGTATCAAAAATAAAAAACCAAAAAATTAATATAGAAATATTCAAATTCTTTAGAGTTCTTTATTGTAATATAAAGTTTTTATAGAGTTTGAAAATAAAAAAAGAGAGAAAAGAGGAAGTAGGAGAAAAGAAAGAAAGTAGGCCTTATATGCACTTATATTCTTTGTATCATTTTTTTTCCAAATTTTACAAAAACTTTACAATAAAAAACTTTAGAGTATCTTTACAGGCAAATGAAGTGGTGCCTTCCTCTTATCTTCCAATTTGGGACAATCGCGAATTAGTTGTAAAAGAAAAACAATTGACTGCTAAAATACATTATATCACAATTAAACTATATGAAGCTATCTTTTTTATTAGAGGACGCCAATAAATAACAAGTTTCCTTGCCTTGCCTTTGTTAAGTCCTCAAACAAAATTGCAGATGACCTTTTTCATATTGATTAAATAGTAGACTATGATGCATGTGCTCTTCTCCTAACCTTGAACAAAACTTTATATTATGGCATACAAAGATTCAACCATCTTAAGGTTTTAATCTACAATATAGTATCCAAAACACATCTTGGTCACATCACCAATACTCAAAATAAATTAAGGAATCTTTTTCCAATTCAACTAGATTTGCAATGGAAGTCCTTATAATCATGCTTCAAGCGGTTTAGGTCACAAAATGAAATTGTTGGTGACAAAGTATGACTTAATGATATCAACAAGCTTTAGATCAATAGAGTTTATTATGTCCTTTGAGTACACAAATAGCATGAGAATTAAGAAATAACAATCATCATGTCTTTTAAGTACATAAATGTTCATCTACCTATTAAATATTTGTTTCCTACTAACTTAGTATATATGCAAATCTTTAGTCTTTGCATCATTTCATGTGCATGCATCAATATCAACAAGAATTTCAAGTAGAAAATTTCAATACCAAAATACAGTCATACAATAGAAAATTATGTAGAACATTCCACCCTGGAATAGCATTATACAATAGAAAATTGAAGTGTGGATTTTCTCTTACCAAAAGAAAAACATATGATAGGAGGAAAGTGCAAAATATTCATACCTAAGTAACATCATATAAAGCAAAAAAAAACATGCTGGATTCTTTTAGCAAAACATCACTTTAAGACTATGTTAATTGCTAAAAAAGATTAGCATCATAGGACCAAATTTTTTGAATTAAAAGCCAACAATTTAAGACTAATGTCTGACCCTAATTCCACCACATAGCCACAAGATTTTATTGTATAATTTCAACATCAAACTATATCATTTTATAGTAGCCAACTAACCCACAACAACATATTTTAATAATCTAATTTTAACACCAAAACAACATCTTATAGATAAAAAAAATCAACACCACATTTAGTATTTTATACAGAACTTGGCTAAACTCTTATGATTAGGACAACTTGATACAAGACTCTAGGTGAAAGATTCATAAAAGTATTTCATTAGAAGATTCAACAACAACTTTAAGACTCTTCTAGTTTATACTTATACCTAAGAAAGTATAGTATCTATTACAATTAGTTATATTATTAACTAAATACTAACAAATTCACTAACTACTACAACAAGTAACACTTCATAACACATAATAATTATTCCTTCTATACAAAATCCTTATTCTCAAGGATCAATGTTTATGTCTAAAATATTAAATTTAGGAAATTGCTTTTGAATATTGATCAAATCCTCCCATGTTGCATCTTTAGAATTAGCGTTCTTCAATTGTACCAAAACTTGAGTAATTGGCATGTGCCTTATTCTAACAAGTTTTCTAGCCAAAACCTTGCCTAGTTTAACAGTGAGATGCCTTTCATCATCCATTTTAGGAAGTTTTGTAGAAACACTATCACCTTTTATGACATTGAAACATGAAAAATTGGATAAATTTTAGTGGTCTAGGGTAGATCCAACTTGTCTATTACCTTCCTAGTTTTCTGAAGTATTTTATAAGGATCATAAAATATTATTGCTAACTTATGTAAAGAGGTATTATTAAGAACATTTCTCTTAAATGGTTATAGCTTCAAATACATAAAATCTCTCAACTAAACCTCCTTTTTTGTTTTATGTTTATTAGTAACTTGAACCATTTTGTTCTAAGCCATTTGTAAATACTGCGTAAGTAATTCATTTAACTTTCATTTAAACTCCTATCAATCATCTCCTTAGTTGAGTCTTTAGTAAGGTAGGGCATATGGGTAGCTTAATGGCATAAATAACATTAAATGTGTCATACTAATGGTTAAATGGTATGAAATGTTATACCTTAGTGCATCCAAAGGTAGCCACTTTACCCATCTCTTTAGTTGATCACTTGTCATGCAATGCAAGTAACACTCTAAATATCTATTTAAAACTTCATTTTGATGGTGGTAAGCAAAAGAGTATAGTAATTTGACCTTGTACAATAAAAAAAGTTTCTTTTAAAACTTCTCACAAAAGATCGGATCTTGATTTATGACAATTGTCTTCAAATAATCAATTTGGTTGGCTTTAAAAATACATTTACTCTTTTAGCAAATAAGTAATGCTGCCTTAATAACTCCAAGGTTTTGTATATGTATTTTCTATGAACTATACATAGTATGTCATCAAAGAAGACTAAAATGAATTTTTGTAAGAAATGTTTGAAAATAGTGTTCATTTGCCTTTGAAAAGTGGCAAAAACATTTTTTAGGCCAAATGGCATAACAAGAAATTTGTATAATACTTCATGAGTCTTAAAAGTAGTGTTATGAATATCGTTGGGATTCATACAAATTTGATGATACCTTGCATGTAAATCTAACTTAGAAAAATACTTGGAGCCTTTTAATTCATTAATAAGCTTTGCCACAATGGGAATAGAAAACTTGTTTTTAATTGTTTGGTCATTAAGTTTTTTGTAGTCAACACTAACAATCCATGAATTATCCTTCTTTTTAACTAGCACCACATGAGAGGTAAAAGCATTGTCACTTGGCCTTATCACTCAATTCTTCAATATTTCCTTGACAATTCTTTCATAACATCCTTTTGAATAGGTCTATAGTGATAAGGTCTCAAATTGATTGGTGTTTCCTCCTTAAAAGTAATCTTATGATTAAAATCTCTTAAGGGAGATAAGGAATTTGGTTCTTTAAAAACATTAACAAACTCTTCTAATAATGCATTTAGAGATTGTTTTTCTATCACTATTAATTTCCCACTATGTAGGCTCAAATCCAATGGCCTAACATTTTCTTGATGACTTACTTGAATGAAGCATACTTGCCTCGTCCTAACAATTGTTTCCTTTACACTTCTTTATCATCAATTAGCAACCTTATATGAACAATGCCATGTAGCTCATAAAATATATCACTAATCATAAAATGCATATACTAGTCTTTCAAGTCCCATGTGATTTTGCTCAAAGTGGCTAGTCATTTCACCCCTAAAATCATGTCATAACCCATTAAATTCATCACTAGAAAATCTAATTCAAATAAATTACCCCTATAGTTCATTGTAAACTTAAACATGTGGGTTTAACAAGACTTTGATCCCTATTTGTTATAAAGACCTTAATCCCTGCTATTTTTTGCTTTTTCAGCTGAAGTCTTTTAACTAAATTAGCATCCACAAAGTTGTGAGATCTTTTGGTGCTTAAAAGCAACAAAATTAGATGGTTCTTAACCTTCCTTTGTACTTTCATTATAGAGTATTTCTTTAAATTTAGGATTAAACTAGTAATAGCATTCAAAGAAATTCTTGGATGGATCTCCACTATTATTTCAATACCTCTAATACCTTTCAATTCTCCACCAATCACCATTTTATCTTTTCATTCTTCCTGTCAAAATTGAATTTCTCAAGGCACCAATAACATAGGCCTTTCTTCCTCTGCTCATCCATCTACTTCTTAGTTAATTGTTTGATAGGCTTCTCATTCATTGTAGTTGGTTTTAGTTTGGAGAAATTAGAGGAAGAGGCTGTGGTATCCTTATCAGTGGTGTTTCTTGAAGAAATGAGGTGGAAATGTTTTGGTATGAAGGAAAATGAGTGCAAGTTCTAGAATTTTGAATGCTACTAGTAAGATTATAGGATACTAAAGTTTTCTTTTGGCTTTATGGTTGTTGATTTTGGAAAGCAATAATAGAAGCCTCTTGCAATCTAGTTAAATAAATGGTATAGTAAGGGGAATTTGGTTTGAACATTCGCATATAAGCTTTAATCTTGGGCTTGAGCCTTTTAAGGAAGTAACTAATTGCATACTCCTTAAGTAGCTTTAATTGAGCTAAAACTCCTTAAACTTCTCTTGGTAATCATCAGTAGAACCTTCTTATTTCAAGTTCTTTAACTCAGCCATTGGATCGATCTTGAAAAGATCTCCAAATCTATTTCACAAGCCTTCTACAAGCTCTAACCATCTAATGTTTCCAAGCTTCCTCTTCTTCATAAAGCTTTAGTGCCACTACAAGGCCTTCATTTCTATATGCATGACCATTAACCTCACACACAACCCCAAAGATATTTCATTGATATCAAAGAATTGATTACAATGGAATACCTAAGCTCTAAAGTTTGAGCCATCAAACCTAATGCTTGATTTCCATTATATGATCCAAACTGATGTTGCCTAATATGTGGTTTGCTGTAATATGAGGCATAGGTATACATACAGGGTACACTAATTTATATAATTCATGGCACAGAAGCAATATGATTAATTGGTATGCTAATATGATATATAATATAGTATAAAATTAGGAATACTTAATTTATATAATATATTTATATATTTAATAGATAACTAATTTTTTTTTAAAAAAGTTAATAACTATAATCACATGGAAAAAATTGAATAATTTAAAACTTAGACTTCATGACTTATAAATTCATAATCTAAATCCTAATTGAACAAATTGAAAGAAAACACAAAAATACAAATTACATAAATTATAATATTGCTAATCTCCTTTTTTTTTTCCCTTTCCTCTAACATTGGTATTTGTTGCAAATTTGGATAAATGAATTTATTACATTCCATGAGTATGAACTTGTAAACTACTAAAACTTGAACTTCCTTTTGATCCACTAGAATTTGTAGAAAAGTGAGTTCCTTTTGCATTTTTTTCTTGGCTATTTTGATTGTCTACAAATTCACTTAATTTCCATCTCATTTCTTCCTATTTGATACTAGAATCATCTATACAAGTATTCTATAGCTTAACATCTCATTTTTTGTAAGGGCCATCATTGTAAGTTTCTATGAAATGAAGCAGATGAATATTTGAATGAGTGAACACCAATTTGTCAGCTCTTGTAGAATTAAGCTTATCTCTCTTGATATTATGAATAGAGTAGGTGCTTCAATTTCTCTTTACTAATGAACTAGTAATTGGCTAAAATAATACCTTTTTAGTGACTTTAACTAATTGTGGAGTTTCTGATCCATATGTTACCCTTCAATCTATTGCATCCACTGTTATTGCATTAGTGCACAAGTGAAATCTAGCATATTACTCACATAACAATTTTGCTTTGTCATCACTATCTGTTATTTTTTCAAAAGCTTCTACTACTCTAATAATAACTTCCTTATTCTTACTGGGAGGCTTTCTAGCCATGCCTCTAGGTGTCGATAAACTAAGATAATTGTGATTATAAAATCTTAATGTGAGTGCAAATCTTAGATAATGCATTGTAAAATTCATCTTTTTCTATCTTGATATCATAATCTCTTCCATTTCATTGTAACAATTTTTATACCTATAAAATTTTAATTCAATTAATAGATGATAAGTTGAAAATTAAATCACTGTAAATAGATATATAAATTCAAAAAAAAAGTGAAAACATACCTATTCATTTACATTATTTCTTTTAGTCTTCCATGCATATTATCCATCTTCTAATAAAATTCTCCTATTTTTAGTCCTTCACCATCACAAAACCTTGTTAGTAAATAAATTGATTTAGTAAGAGTTATTATATTCTCCACTTCATCCCAAAATTATTCATCTCCTATAGTGTCAGCATTTAAAGTACCAATGAGTTTTGTTTTTTTATCTATACTTTTAACCTAATATTTCCAAACCTTAAGTACAACAATGGTAGCTAATGCTTTTCTACAATCAACAAGCTTTTTTAATACAATATAATGAGAAGCAAATTGAGTTTTGGCTACTTTTAGAAGCTCTAACCTTGAATTTGTTCTAAACATGGCAAAGCATGTGAATGATTGACAAAGTGTTTAACAACTTCTTTGCCTCTTTTGAATGTAACTCCTAGCTAATAAAATGTTTTTGTAAAATCTTTCAAAATCAAATTTAAGGTATATACAACATATAAAGACCAAAAAATATACTTATGTACCTTTATAATTTCCTTTCTAGCAAGCTTGTAATTAGCAGCATTATTAATCATCACTTGAAGAACATTACAAGTACCTACATGTTCAATAGCTACCAATAAAAAGTCAACAATTTTTTCACTAATTTTTTCAACTCCTAAAAAATCCTCTGCATATAAGAACATTGATCCCTTATTGTTTGCTACAATAACATTTATTAGAGTTTAGTTCTTACAATTTGTCTATCCATGAAAGAATACAGAAATACTATGAGTATGCAAAGTGTCATTTATAGGATCCAAATCTTTTTCATTTGTCTTTTACATTCATCTAACAAAGTAGTCCTTGCCTCTTAATAAGAAGGAGATTTGTACCCTTTAGGATCTCTATTTATTGTTAACACCATTTCATGAAATTGAGGATTCCTTTACACATTAAAAGGAATACCATTAGCACACAAGCTTTTTATAGTTTTCATCTTAATCTTATCTTTTTCCATCATATTAAAAGCCTCTTCAATTAATTTGGCAGATGATTTATTTAACTTTATTGTTAATGTTGAATTTTTCAAAGATGAAGCAACCTTTAATTTTTTATCATTATATATATATATATATATATATATATTTTTTTTTTTTTCTTAACCTCTCATATGTAGCACGATCCTTTAGCATGACATTATATCTCTGAATTTTAACCTTTTTACTAGGTGATACACCAAAAAAGTGGTAGTCAATATGGGTATAAGAACTAGTAAATTGACACTTACAATGATTGCATATTCATATTTTTTATTTTTTTGAATTTCTTCCTTGTGTAGCACTTAAGTATGTGACTTTAATTTGTAATGGTTTTAATTTTGCATCCAGTTGAACTTGTAGTGTTTGCAAGATTACACTTGCAACATTTTGGAGACTCAGATTAATTGCTTTTTAAATTTATACATCCTCTTCATTACTTGACTTTTCTTTTAAATTTTGAACTTTATCCACATTTATTGGTTCATCACCCTTTTGTCTTTTTCTGTTGCGAAAAACCATGGTAAAAATTCAAGAATTGAGACTATTTCTTAACTATTACTTCTTGTGACATCAAGAACATATCATTGTATATGTATAATGTAAAGGAAAAAGGAGGCTTTACTCTTTTGTTACTTGGCCATGCAATGTTTTATGTATTGTATTTTATATATTGTAAAGTCAAATTTTATTTGCACAATCTTAACTTTCCTTTTATCTATTCAATTCCTTCAAAGTTCAAACTAATAAATATTAAATTAATAGATTTGATTATCCTAATAATAAAAATCCTCTTTATATTTTTCCTTATCTATTCCTGGAGGGGGAGGTCATAAGCGTCTATATCGTAAAATCTATTTTCGATGAAATGAAAAAGACATATATGGTAGAATCGTAACCATAGAATACGATGCTATCGAAATGCATACATTTGTCTCATACACTACAGGGATGGTGAGAAAAGATATATTTTACATCTCAGAAGGGTTATAATTAGAGATACCATTGTTTCTGGTATAAAAGTCATTATAAAAATGGGAAATGACAATTTAGCAGATAATTTTGCCTTTGAGTTCGAAGTTTTCATTTTTTCATAGTAATACCTTTATTAACTTCTTCACATTTGCTAATGACTCAACTTGTTTCGTTGAAACCCATATTGTGACTAGCATTTGTTGTTGAAGAATAAATCAATTCAAAAATGGAATAAGAATAAAAAGTCAAAAATAGAGAGAGAACAAGTTTGTACCCCCTATATCTTTCCTTATCTATTTCTTCAAAAGGTTAGAAATAAGTCGTATATCAAGTTTCAAGCCTAGTAAAGATGTCTTTCTTTTGACTTTATAATGCTTGTATCGTGGAGCTTTTTGACAAAGGTAGTAGCTAAGCAGTAACACCTATTGAGTTTTTGGCATGGCATCTGCAAGGCATTAACACTAGTTATGTGACATTATTTACCTTTTTTTCACTTTGGATCTATTTTTTTTTATGAAAAGCTTTGGATTTGTCGATCTAGATATAGGCTAAAAATTTGGCAAGGATATTTCATGTTTTAGGATGTGAATGACCCATGAGTAGGTTGTTTGTACTAGAATGGAGTTTGATGAGCATGTTGTTGAATTAGACAACACTAATCTAAACTAAGGAGGATTTCTGTTCATCATTCAACCACCTTATACACTTGTTATATAGTTAGTCCCATTATAGTCGTTTATAACTTTTATTGTTGGTGCCAGAGCCTTTAAACTAGTTCTCCAAACAATGCCTTTATTCTCGAAATCGATGATTCCATTTGTGCTTCAATTCTTGTGATTGAGGCATCCATGCAGATCACTGAAGATCAAAGAACATGAATTTCCTATTTTTAATTGTGTTAGCTCCTGTTTCATCTTACATAGTTGATACATGGAATATGTCTCTTTTACCACTTTTGCAAACTGTAAAGTTTTAATACTAATTTAGTACAAAACTCTCTTAATAGAACTATTAAACCCCTCCCACATATGTGCACATATAGACATGTCATTTAAGATGTATCACTAAGTGTTTACTATAATTTTCTCACAATTAGCCATTGCTACTTTGATACCGTTAATATACTATGTTTTCAACTTTTGCTTCTCAAATAATGATAAATTCAAAAAGTTGTGTGTGCTTCCTATGTTCTTGGGTAAAAATATTGGTTGCTTTTTTAATAAAACCTTTTAGCTTTATAGTAGAAAACCCTTCTTTCCCATCTGTTGCATTCAAAGATGCCATTGGCTATACTTTTTTCTCACCCAAACAGTCTTAATACTTTTCTTCTTGACCTTTACCTTTATCTTCTTACGCTAGTATTATGAAGAGTTATGAGTTTTTATATTTGTGATCTTGAGTGCATTTTTTTGAACACTAATAGCAAAGTCCCTTCTTCCACCTTTCATTTATCTCCTTTTTTGATAATTATATAATACACTGGTTCTTATTGGTATTAGTTTTGGAAGTATAAGTATAAGTAAAATTTTATTTTATTTTTGGGTGTCCAAATTGCATTGATTGGTCTGGTTTTTCTGCTAAGGTATAGGTTGGGCTTTTAAATGATGAAGAAATGGAGTTTCTTAAATATAAAAAAGATGAGGATTGGTTTTAACTCAAAAAAGTTCTTTTAGTATGGTTTGGATTTTGGGTGTAATTGGCTAAAAAGGATACTTTTTGCAATCTTGCAAGATACATGATGTTAGTAAGGTTTAAAGGTTTGAACGTCCTAATGCAAACCTCTATTTCATTCTTCAATCCACCTAAAAAACAAATAATGGCTACAACTTTAGAAATATCAACTTCTTATTGTAATTTCTCAAACTTCTCTTGATACTCCAGAACTAAATCTTCCTGTTTCAACCTTTCAAGCTCAGTTATGAAATCAATTCTTAGTATATCATCAAAACTTCATGTTATGTTTTCCATGTAATTGACCTATTTCTCCTTTCCAGCTTTCTTTCCTCTCATAAAAGACTGATGTCATTGTAAAGCCTTGCCTTTCAAGTGAATGCTAATCATCTTGATCCTATGCTCCAATAGTTTTTCATCAATTTCAAAGAATTGCCTACATGTAAATGCCTAGCCTCTACAATCTAATATGTCAAACATCAAGAATTCAATTCTAGTGTTCTTGGTAGGAAATGAATATCCTCCCATTTGTATTCTTGTGAATAAGTTGAAGTGAGGACATACTCCCAAGGCTTTGCTTCCATTCATGCAAGCATGGGTACCAAATCCAATGTGACTTGGTGTCACACCCCATAATTTGAGTATTCTGACACGGAAGCAGAATTATAGAGAAAATACTTATGGCATTAATTTGAATCATATAAAACATATAAACTTTTCTTTAGAAGACATTTGTAGAAATTTCGGCAGAGTCTCCTCTATAATGTAGACCTCCCGAAATTTCTACAAAGTCTCAGACAAAGTAATACATCCTAAGGGATAAACTCAGCCAGCACAATACAACAAAAGGAATGACCAAAGATAACATCCGGGGTGTGGGGATGCCCTATCTACGATTCAGTGGAGCTAAGTTCACAAGGTTTTACAAAGTTCAAACAAAATACATATACAATCAAAATATACCCACAGAAGCTCCGCAGGCTCGTCAAAGGACGTCTCAAGAGGTCGGCCACTAGAAGGCGGCTGGGGGCAGATTAGAGTCCCTACTGCTCTCTGAAACATATACATATATATAAAAATGAGTCGAATACTCAATGAATAAGCAACACCGACCCTTTCAAAGATAGACATAGGTCAAATAGGTTTACATATATATATATATATATACAGATATAGACCATATGAAACAGATTTTAAACAAACTCCTTTTTCAAAATACACCGAACGCATCTAAACAGAACTAATTGGAACACAGACGCAGAGCACACAGCTCACGGGGAAAATCACTACAGACACAAAGCTTTCAGCTTGCGAGAATAAAATGACTCCGCGTGTGGTGGCCTGCACACGGGGCTAGCACCACCCCTGCTAGCTGAGGTTCAGATCATGGTGCACCAGGGCTAACATCTACTGCTGTTAGCTACAGGGTTCTGAGCAGATAACTCCATAAAATTACCAAATAGCATTTCAGGCAAAGTATGTTCAGATCAGTTTCACAGTAGGATTTCCAATTAACTCAACATCCGTAAACTTGCAAAATTCCCGATTGAAATCAAATTTTGGTAAATATGCTTATGACTACATTTTGAAATATATATCTCCATAAATAGAGAATCAAATTCTTAAAACACTGCAAGGAAACTTAAGAACAGAAATAAGAATTTCCTGAGTCTTTGGTCCGCGTTACTTACTCACCTTCCAAGAATTTATAGAGATCCCCTGACCCGTTCCTCGGCTACACCTCAACCTTCAGAATCTCCTACAATACCCGTTCACCAGAGTTTAGAAACTGAATCACCCCAATTAATTTCATGCAGGACTCGGACTTATCAACATTTAATATTTAATCATCTACTAATTTTTACGTCTTCCATACGCGTACAGTATGTTTCTTATACATATTTTGTACCTTCACTTCCTTGGTTCCACTTAGGAGTTAAACCAAACTTCAAAACTAAAAGAAATATATACCATCTTAAATCGGGAAATTTATTCTGCATAATTATGATTTTAAACACAATGAGATTTTGTTGTTAATTAGAATACCTATATGCAGAATATTTATATTTGTATTTATTTATTTATTTATTTTTAAGGAACTAACATATAGCAGAGTGACCATACTGTTAAGCATCCTTGAATCAGAATTTTATCCAACTAAAAACTTCTCCTGCGCAGAACCCCCCTTTTACTGGCTTCCATAAATTCATGTTACAGTAATGAGAAATGGAGGAGGGAAACATCAATCATTGGGATAACAAAAAAAATAGCACATGTAACAGACTTTTTCCACGCCTAAACACTAGTCCCACACAGCCACAACTCAGCTTAAATGAGGAGAAAGCAAAGGAACAAGAATTAAACCCGAAAAATGAAGTGGAGGTCGTATAGGGAGATGAGGCGCTGTTTAGCAAAACCAAGGGAGTGAAGGTACAAAATATGTATAAGAAACATATTGTACGCGTATGGAAGACGTAAAAATTAGTAGAGGATTAAATATTAAATGTTGATAAGTCCGAGTCCTGTATGAAATTAATTAGGGTGATTCAGTTTCTAAACTCTGGTGAACGGGTATTGTAGGAGATTCTGAAGGTTGAGGTGTAGCCGAGAAACGGGTTAGGGGATCTCTATAAATTCTTGGAAGGTGAGTAAGTAACGTGGACCAAAGACTCAGGAAATTCTTATTTCTGTTCTTAAGTTTCCTTGCAGTGTTTTAAGAATTTGATTCTCTATTTATGAAGATATATATTTCAAAATGTAGTCATAAGCATATTTACCAAAATTTGATTTCAATCGGGAATTTTGCAAGTTTACGGATGTTGAGTAAATTGGAAATCCTACTGTGAAACTGATCTGAACATACTTTGCCTGAAATGCTATTTGGTAATTTTATGGAGTTATCTGCTCAGAACCCTGTAGCTAACAGTAGTAGATGTTAGCCCTGGTGCACCATGATCTGAACCTCAGCTAGCAGGGGTGGTGCTAGCCCCGTGTGCAGGCCACCACACGCGGAGTCATTTTATTCTCGCAAGCTGAAAGCTTTGTGTCTGTAGTGATTTTCCCCGCGAGCTGTGTGCTCTGCGTCTATGTTCCAATTGGTTCTGTTTAGATGCGTTCGGTGTATTTTGAAAAAGGAGTTTGTTTAAAATCTGTTTCATATGGTCTATATCTGTATATATATATATATATATATATATGTAAACCTATTTGACCTATGCTTATCTTTGAAAGGGTCGGTGTTGCTTATTCATTGAGTATTCGACTCATTTTTATATATATGTATATGTTTCAGAGAGCAGTAGGGACTCTAATCTGCCCTCAGCCGCCTTCTAGTGGCCGACTTCTTGAGACGTCCTTTGACGAGCCTGCGGAGCTTCTGTGGGTATATTTTGATTGTATATGTATTTTGTTTGAACTTTGTAAAACCTTGTGAACTTAGCTCCACTGAATCGTAGATAGGGCATCCCCACACCCCGGATGTTATCTTTGGTCATTCCTTTTGTTGTATTGTGCTGGCTGAGTTCATCCCTTAGGATGTATTACTTTGTCTGAGACTCTGTAGAAATTTCGGGAGGTCTACGTTATAGAGGAGACTCTGCCGAAATTTCTACAAATGTCCTCTAAAGAAAAGTTTATATGTTTTATATGATTCAAATTAATGCCACAAGTATTTTTTCTATAATTCCACTTCCGCGTCAAAATACTCAAATTGTGGGGTGTGACAGTTTGGTATCAGAGCTTAGGTCCTTCTGTGGTCCTGTGAAGCAAGAGTTTTCAGTGGAATCTCAATTATGGTTATGAGCCCGGGCGTAACTATACTTGAGATGTCATTGAAAACCTTATAGGGTATTCTAAGTCCTTCCTTTGAGTCTATTGTCTTGTTACATGTTACTTCCAAACTGGACAATGATTTGAATGATGCTCATATTCTTTTTGTAGTGTGTGGAGATGCCTCCTAAAGTTCGTTCGGTTAATAGATTAGCAGCTGTGGATGAGGCTCTAGAAGAGGCTTCTGCAAGTGTTTCAGCCCAACAAACTACTCCACCTGTCAGAGGCCGTGGTCGAGGTCGGGGTAGGGGTCGAGGAACCATTCGGCCCCCTAGACAGGCCTCACCTGCGGATAGGGCAGAGCCTCCACAGCCTGTGGAGGAAATTGCACCACCCGTTCAGCCAAGACCGGCCGGGCCTCGGGTGATGAGGGAGGAGAGAGAGGTCTCAGTAACCCTCTCCTAGTTCTTAAAATTGAAGCCTCCCACTTATTCTGAGATAGAAAGTCAGGAGGATCCCTAGTTGTTCATTGATGGCATTGAGAAGATATGCCGAGCTCTGAGTTGCTCAAGTGCAAAATCCGCTGAGTTTGCCGGGTTTCAGTTACAAGATGCGGCTTATGTGTGGTATCAAACTTAACTGGGGGAAAGACCGATTGGAGCTCCCCCAATGTTATGGGAAGAGTTTAAGGGACTATTTATGGATCGCTTCTTGCCACAGAGTGTCCGGGATGCTAGGGCCAGAGAATTTGAGGGTCTCAAATTAATTCCAGGCATGAGCGTTTCTGATTATGACATCCGGTTCACACAGTTGTCCCGTTACGCCCCACACCTAGTCCCTACTGAGAGGGATAAGATCAAGCGGTTTGTGAATGGGCTACCTCGCATGTTGTATAGGGTGATTGCTCCACAGATGAATCTCTTTCCTTCATACTCAGCGGCAGTGGATTGCGTACGCATGATAGAGATGAGAGATAAGGAGGAGGATACTTCTCAGAGAAAGAGGAAGCGTGATGGTGATGGGAGGTAGGGAGGTAGTTCCTTTGTAGTTGGACCTTCTTATGGTCCCAGGCCTCAGAGTTATCAGAGATTCACTCCAGCTTTTACGGGGCCTCCGACCTCCTTTTCCACCGGTACTGACCGGCCCAGAGCATCGTTCTGAGGGGTTAGCACGATGTCTACCTCAATTACTGCTCCATCCCGTCAGTCTAGAGGTCCCTGTTCCCTTTGCAGAAAGATACACTCAGGCATTTGCCATAGAAAGACGGGGGCATGTTTTCGTTGCGGGCAGGTGGGACACTTGGTGAGAGACTGTCCTCAGTGCTACCCTGATTCGAGTCAGGCATCAGTTCGACCTGCCAGGCAATTTTCAACGGGGACTCCATCTACCGGTGTAGCTACGGTTCAGAGTGGTCGAGGTAGTAGCAGTAGGACCGTAGTAGGCAGAGGACAGGCGATTGCAGGATGAGGTCAGGCTCGAGTTTTTGCCCTAAATAGACAAGACGCACAAGCATCAAATGCCGTGGTGACAGGTACACTTACAGTTTGTTCACATGCTGCTTACTCCTTATTTGATCCTGGCTCTACGCATTCCTATATATCTCCCTATTTTGCAAAGAAGATTGGTAAGGATTCTGAAAAGTTAGAGTGCCCGTTGCTTGTGGCAACCCCAGTGGGGGAATCTGTAGAGGTAGATCGGGTATATAAGGCGTGTGTAATTACACTGGCTGATTGTGAGACGTTGGTTGACTTGATAGTGCTTTCGATAGCGAAGTTCGATGTAATACTCAGAATGGATTGGTTAGCGTCCTGCTATGTAGTGGTGGATCGTCATCTTAAGCAAGTGAGATGTAATTTTCCTGAAAAATCATCCTTTGTCATTCAAGGTGACCGAAGTGAAGCATCAAACAATTTAATATCTGTGATAGAAGCTCAAAGGCTCTTAAAGAAGGGGTATCAAGGATATTTAGTGATGGTTCGGGATCTGGAATTACAAGTCCCAGTATTGGAACAGGTTCCTGTGGTAAAAGAATTTCCTGATATTTTTCCTGAGGAATTATCAGGATTACCTCCTGAAAGGGACATTGAATTTTGTATTGATGTGTTATCAGATACTCAGTCTATATCTATTCCTCCCTATCGAATGGCACCTCTGGAGCTTAGTGAACTAAAGAATCAATTGCAAGACCTGTTGGACAAGGGTTTTATTCGCCCTAGTACGTCTCCTTGGGGTGCACCTGTTCTTTTTGTTAAGAAGAAGGATGGTTCTCTTCGCTTATGTGTAGATTACAGACAGCTGAATAAAGTGACAGTGAAGAATAAGTACCCTTTGCCTCGTATAGATGACCTATTTGACCAATTACAGGGAGCTCAATACTTCTCAACAATTGATTTAAGATCGGGTTACCATCAGCTACGAATTAGGAGGGGAGATATTCCAAAAACTGCTTTTAGAACCCGGTATGGTCACTATGAATTTCTAGTGATGTCATTTGGGTTAACTAATGCCCCAACTGCATTCATGGACCTGATGAATCGAGTGTTTAAGCCATTTCTGGATCAATTTGTGATCGTGTTCATTGATGATATTTTGATTTATTCTAAGGGTTATGAAGAGCATGAACAACATCTGAGAATGGCATTACAAGTGTTACGGGAACATCAACTGTATGCTAAACTTTCTAAATGCCAGTTTTGGCTATAAAGAATTGCCTTTTTGGGCCATGTAATCTCAAGAGATGGGGTGCAAGTTGATCCTAGTAAAGTGGAAGCGGTTCAAAAATGGCCGAGGCCTACTACCGTTACCGAGATTCGCAGTTTCTTGGGCTTAGCAGGCTATTATCGTCGGTTTGTTAAAGAATTTTCTAAGATAGCTGCCCCACTGACAAAACTAACCCAGAAAAATGTGAAATTTCAGTGGTCTGAGTTGTGTGAAGAGGGGTTTCAGAAATTGAAGGATTGTCTGACTTCTGCACCAGTTTTGGCATTACCCTAAGGATCGGGAGGTTATGTTGTGTACTGTGATGCTTCTGGGATTGGCCTGGGATGTGTATTGATGCAGCATGGTCATGTGATTGCTTATGCCTCTAGACAACTTAAGAAGCATGAACAGAATTACCTGACCCATGATTTAGAAATGGTGGCAGTGGTTTTCGCTCTCAAAATCTGGAGACATTATTTATATGGGGAGACATGTGAAATTTATACAGATCGCAAAAGCCTTAAATACATCTTCCAACAGCGGGATCTGAATCTGAGGCAAAGAAGGTGGATGGAACTACTCAAAGATTATGATTGTACCATTTTATACCATCCGGGTAAGGCAAATGTAGTCGCAGATGCTCTGAGTAGGAAATCTATGGGGAGCTTGAGCCATATTGCGGAGACACGGAGACCACTAATTTTAGACCTTCATAAGATTGAGCGTTCAGGAATCCAATTGGAAATTAAAGAGCCAGGAATGTTGTTGGCTTATGTGCAGCTTCATTCATCCTTGTTTGAGAGGTTGAAAGTTGCCCAAGCCAGGGATGCACAAATAAGGAAATTGGTGGAGGACGTCAAAGGTGGAAGGAAGAATGAGTTCATTTTAGATTCAAATGGTGTTTTATGGTTCGGTACTCGATTGTGTGTGCCAAATGTGGGTGAATTGAAGAGGGAACTTATGGAAGAAGCTCACTATTCTCGATATACGATCCATCCAGGTTCTACCAAGATGTACCAAGATTTAAAGCAAGTATACTGGTGGGAAGGTATGAAGAGAGACATAGCAAACTTTGCCTCTCATTGTTTGGCATGTCAGCAAGTTAAGGCAGAACATCAGAAACCTGCAGGGCTACATCAACGGCTCGAAATACCCGAGTGGAAGTGGGAAAGAATCACTATAGACTTTGTAACGGGATTACCTCGAACAGTAAGGGGTTATGATTCCATTTGGGTGATTGTGGACAGACTCACTAAGACAGCTCATTTTCTCCCTGTGAAGACAACCTATAATGTGGCAAAATATGCACAGCTTTACCTGAATGAGATAATGAAGCTTCATGGTATACCATTGTCTATAATTTCTGATCGAGGACCCCAATTTACTTCTAAGTTTTGGAGAGCCTTTCAAGAGGCTATGGGTACCCGATTAGATCTTAGCACTGCCTTTCATCCTCAGACTGATGGACAATCTGAGAGGATTGTACAAATAATAGAAGATATGCTAAGGTTATGTGTTATGGACTTTGGTGGTAGCTGGGATAACCATTTATCATTGGTGGAATTTGCATATAATAATAGTTATCAAGCTAGCATACAGATGGCACCCTTCGAGGCATTATATGGGAGACGGTGCAGGTCCCCCATTGGATGGTTTGAAACTGGAGAAGTTAAATCATTAGGACCTGAATTGGTGCAAGATGCCTTAGAAAAGGTGAAAGTAATCAAGGAAAGGTTGGTAGCAGCTCAGAGCAGGCAAAAAGCGTATGTGGACCATCGACGCCGTGATTTGGAGTTTATGATTGGAGATTATGTGTTTCTCAGGGTGTCCTATGAAAGGTGTGATGAGATTTGGGAAAAAGGGAAAGTTAACCCCGAGATATGTGGGACCATTTGAAATCTTGGAACGAGTTGGGGCTGTAGCCTATCGGTTAGCGTTGCCGCCGGAATTATCTAATATTCACCCAGTATTTCATGTTTCAATGTTAAGGAAATATCTACCTGATCCTTCTCATGTGTTACAGAACCAAGATGTTTCTTTAGGTGAAGATTTAGCTTATGAAGAAGTTCCTGTTGCAATTCTGGATAGACAAACGAAGAAGCTACGTTCTAAAGAAATTATGTCAGTGAAAGTTCTGTGGCATCACCATACACCAGAGGAAGCTACATGGGAGATGGAAAGCGAAATGCGTGCAAAATACCCCTATTTATTTGAGAACTAAGGTTAGTATGTATATGTATATGTAAATTTAGCTCCACTGAATCATAGTTAGGGTATCCCCACACCTCAGATATTTTTTTTTGGTCTGATTGTACCCCTGTTGGGATATATTGTACTGGCTGAGCGTTTGTATAAATATCGGGAGGTCTACGTTATAGAGGAGACTCTGCCGAAATTTCTACAAATGCCCTTCAAAGAAAAGCTTGTATGTTTTATATAATTCAAATTAAGGCCATAAGTATTTTTCTCTATGTTTCCGCTTTCACGTCAGAGTACACAAATTTTGGGGTGTGACACTTGGCTACTATTACTGATTTTGTTAATAGCTTGTTCCATTGGTGTTTCCATCTTGTCCAGGTTCAATTGCACCGTCTTTGTCAATTTGGTCATGTTCATGCCTGTCTGAAGTACTCTTATCATTAACTCTGCCATCATATACTCCATTTGTGACAAAGAACCCTAAAGATCCATAACATCTCCCTGAAACTTGACAATCTCTTGCTGACATTGACCAACCTCCATTTCTGACTTGTCAAATTGGCCTTGGCTTCATGTACTCTTTGCTATCTTCTTAGGATAGATTGGCTTTAATACCAATTGGTATAAGATTCTAAGCGATAGTATTTTATTAAAAGATTCAACAACAACTCTAAGACCTCTCTAGTTTATACTTATACTAATAAGAGTAAAGTGTCTATTGTAATTAGTTATATTCTTAATTGAATACTAACAAACTAACTAACTAGTACAACATCTAACACTTCATAACATGTAACACAACTCCTACTCATAAGTAAGTTTATAATACCATAGTGTAATAAAATTAAGTCAATTGGTGTAGGTATAAATGCAATTAGATGAAGATAACTATAACCATTAAGAATAGGAGAGAAATTGCATGAGTAGATCATTTTATGAACCTAAAATAGCATGGGTAAATGCCAATAAGAAGGAAACATTTCTGAAAATATATTTCCTTCAAAAGATTTCTTGTACACTACCAATTGCGAGAAATAAACAAGATGAAATTGAAGATTTAACAAGAACCCATTTAATGACAACTTACAATTTCATATATTCAAGGAAATAAAGAAAATAAAGTTTACGAAACTTTACACTGTCCTTCACTTACAGGCTATGCATAGGAACAAGAGGCATTGGGATCCTCTGCTGCTCAAGCTGAGCAGCATTGGACAATTCAATATTCCTTTTATCTTTTAATTTTGATATTTTGTAAAATTTGAAAGATTGTGTTCATTCTGCATTTTACTTTTCTCAAAATAAAAAAAATATCAAAATAAAAAGAACAACAGGATTCCTCAAAAAAAGTACAGACGGTAGTGGATTCCAACACAAAACGAGAAGTGGCTAAAGAATGAAAACTTCATTGTAAGAAGCACAACAGCTACTATGAAGAATAAACTGCAAAAAATTGAAGGAACAATACAGAGTTTTGTTGGAACAAAAAGGGATACAAAATAGAGTATTTTGTGTCACTCATTTTTGCGTTTAATTAAAACAGAGAAGGCTTCATCAATATTTGGCATTTTTATGGTGTGGGTTCATCAATTTTAGAATTGGGAAGAGGGGTTTCCAAGATCAGAGGGGGAAGTTCTTTTTGGTCATTAGTCAAAAGCTCCAACTCACTTAACTAGGTACACAGCAGCTACTCAGCAGAAAACGACCAGGGTGCTTCCAAAAGTTTTCTTTTTTGGAAAAAAAAAAAAAAGCTTGATACGCATTGAAGTTGCAATCTCTGAGAACTCAAAAAATGGGCCTTGCATTCTCTTTCTCGTCAGAGTCATGGGCTATGGTGGAGAACGATGGTGAATCTGGTACTTCACAGCGGCTAGAGGAGGAGCTTGCGATGGCAAACGATGGAGGATGCAGCATTTTGGGTGTGGTCAAAAAGCAAGCTTATATGGGGAGGGATGATGAAGCTATGGGTACTAGGCGAAGAGGACATCAGATCTGTTGAGGATATTTTTGGTTGAGGACAAGATGGAAATGAAAATTTTCTTTCCCAAGAATGACATCTCATTCCATTTCCATTAGTATTACAGGGGAATCAAGATTCCCACAAGTGTGGGAAACTCCATTACCATGGGTGAAAGGATTGCACTATACCAAATAGGCTCTCTTCATGATTCCTTTTCCAATTCCTTTCCTATTAAGCCTATTTCATGTGTACCGAATGGGCCTGTTACCAAATGTAACTCTTGCATTTAGTCACACACTGCAAATGATCCAATTGGACGAAGACTGTATATCTTAACTGGAAAGACACCTTAGAAGTGGTTGGCGGGACAATGTAAACTACCAAAGAGAGAAATGAAGCTATTTCACACAAATAATCGGTTGTACCAAGACAGCTAGCTACATACAATAGTTCACCTCGTCCACTGAACTATCTAGATTTCTATACAAACCAAAGTTGAAACTTCCACTTTCTGCACAGATGATAAAATACAAGTTCATTTACAGCTCAATAATACAGAGTTTATGACATGCATAAGGAGGCGAATAGTGCTTGCTTCTGATGAGGACGTAGTTGGTAAATTCCGATGATGACCCAGAGTCCGATACACTTGCTCCAATATCGGCCTCGCGTGCACTGCAATCGTTGGATCTGCTGGGTTTAATGCAGCAGCCACATCAGTCATCCATGCCAATTTTCTGGGTGACTCTGTATTGAGGTCACATGATAGTTGCTGGAGAAGAGACAGAAGAACTCCTTGGCTTAATGGCAGTGGCACCATCGACAAAATACCAGCCAAATCAACCTGGTTATGAAGAGGTACGAGAGTAGATGTTAGCTGTGCTGACTTTGTCTAATATAACCACAGATAGTTGGTATTTGGTACAATGGCAATGCATAATAACAATATGTAGAGACCTAATTTCATCTTTTTTGGGCAGTCAAAGGAGTGATTTATGAGATGTCAGATGTGAATTCACGCTTCAAGTGTAAATGAAGCTGAAGCCAAACTGTTCTTGGAATAGTAGATGAACTAAGGCACAGAGAAGTGTTCATATCAGTCTTTCTTTTAAATAAAAAGGTGTCCTTTAAAGTGGACTTGTTCAGGAATGTCCTCAATGACTTACAGATAGAACATTGCTTGCCCCTTAAGTGGACATGGTCAGTAATCCTATTAATCTTTCAGATTAGGCATTGCCTACTCATAAAATTTTTAGCAAGGACAGCTAGAAATTTACAATGTTACCCAAGAGAATGAATTCAAGTGGTTTATAAAGTTTGTCCACCCTAGCTACAATGGCTTTTATCCAGTACATGAAAATTTGCTTCAAATAATTAAAACCCATCTTTGAACTATCTACTATTTAGTGAAGGACAAGATTTAGGTAAAGTTTTTTAAATTTTTGCTATTAGATTCTTTAATAAAAATATAATGTGAATTTTTTTTAAAGATCTAATGGTAAGGAGCTGAACTGTTTAAAAAAACAAATCTTGTCATGGAGAATACGATGGCAAACACTTTTGTCCTTCAGTACAAACAATATAAACAAGCTCCCCTTTCTCTATTTTTATGTTTTATTCCATTTTATTATTTCTTTATCAGCATCATTCCCACCAATTACAGCCATACCTGAGAGCACAACCAAGAAACTATTGAAACATCACTTCTAATAAGGGCACCGGTGAATGCTTCCTCATATTTTCTTTCACTTATCAACCTTGATAGTTCTTTGGTTGGATCCTCAGCCTGCCACGTAGAAGTGGTTTTGTAGTGAGAAATACCAAAAATGCTAATTGAAAATGAGAAGAAAAGGGGATGAAAAGCAAACATACAATCTCATGCAAACCATTGCTGATTTGTGTTAAAGAGGGATCCGCCACTTTGGAGTTAGCTGCAATTTCCGATAGTTGATGTAGGCCATCAGCCAATTGTCCACTCAAGGTTTGAGTGATTGAAGATGCTGAATTAATTGTATCCTGTGAAACCGTGAAAT
This sequence comes from Erythrophleum ivorense, assembly GCA_026724425.1. Classification (NCBI taxonomy): domain Eukaryota; kingdom Viridiplantae; phylum Streptophyta; class Magnoliopsida; order Fabales; family Fabaceae; genus Erythrophleum; species Erythrophleum ivorense. The sequence goes on from JAIUCV010000003.1 coordinate 62,601,742, forward strand.
TACAAATTGAGTATTCAAACATGAGAAATCAGACATTTGAGACTTCAACCATCAGCCAATTGTCCACTTAATGTCATATTTATGGCACATTTTAGTAAGGGCCAGAAATGAGATATCCAACAAAGTATCAGAAAAAGTACAGCTTAGACCAGCATACCCTTTCTAATAAGGAAAAACTTATGTGCAGCTCTTAGATATTTGCTATCAGGTCCTCTAATAGAAACATGAGAGTGAGACATGGAAAGACTTTTTTGGTGCTGAGGTGTAGAAAATCCCGATGTGTTATATTTTCATCTGACTTTACCTCAGTCTTGACCTTTCTAATAACCTATCAATATTTTTTAGAAAAAGAATGCCTTTGTTGGAGAGATCAAATTGACCTTTAAGTCATATAATTTTATGATACTTAAATACCCACAGAAATAAACCTATAGTTTCCAAAATAGTTTACTTGCAAAATGTCATTTACTTGTTTATATGATCATATTTTGTTGTGAGAAAAATGTCTCATCATAGATTATAAATGCCACGTTATTCCTTTCAAAGTTAATGATGTAAATAAATTGAAATCCTACTACCACATAAAAATGCCATATATATCATATATGGGTTGTTGGATATTTTACTAGTGGTAATTCAAAGGACAAAAAATTATTCTACCATATCCAGCAAAAATTTGTTTAAATACATCCAAAACGCTTATGATTAAGGTGGAACAATATCTTTGTGAACGAATGCAACATATACAGTATGTCTAAAATGACCAACCAAAAAAAAAAATGGAAAAAACAAGTTATGATGGCAGAAAAAGAAAAACTTAGGGCGGAAGTCATTATCTGTTTCCAAAATAAGTTGACTGCACATACCCTTAAAGTCATGACTAGAGGAGAATGAGTAGAATCATACTGCTGTTGAATAGCAGTCGTGTGCCTCATAAGTCCATTCTGAAATGCTACATCAATTTGCTCAAACATAGCTTTGCATGACATCTCAAATGCAGGAATGATTGAAGCGTCCAAACTAGTCTTAAGTGCTTCCTACAAATTAAAACACCAAAACAATCAATTAACCAAAGCTACCCAAACAGGTAACAAGTTCCAGACCATTCACATCAGCGACATCAAGATGTGATACAGAAACATTTCAAATACAGTCTAAGAAATGGGCTTCAAATAAGTAAATTTGAAGGAGGCATGATCAATGGTACCTAGAATCAAAATCAAATGAATCTCAGTTTGAATCTATCAAGGATCCAGATAATAAAAGAGCTTGCAAATTGAGTATTCTAGCTAGCTATAAAATGCTAGAGCCTTCAGTTTGCAAGCTGTTTGAACAAAGAACAACCTAATTGGGACAGATTGTTAGCTTGTAAGAATAGAACGTGCATAAACAAAACTTGAGTGGACAAATGGTCCAAAATGAGATCAAGTTCTAAACAATTTTTGCATACAAACACAGCTTGTAATGAGATAAATTAGTAATGAGAGAAGGATAGAAAATTAACGATTTGGAGAAACCACACTGATACAGCTTTCAGATATTGAAACAAAGCTCTAACTTCCCAGGCCTTTGCTCCAAGTAACAGGTATTGGGAAAGTTCAGAGTTCAAACAGACCTTATTTTCAAATGTTGTCTTGATAAGATAATAAACCAAGTCATGTGAAGCTGCAGTAGTCCCCAAACAGAACATGAACATACTAAAAGATTGCAAAACTTAATTTAAGGCTCTAGAGAAGTCTCTAAACACAGCCATATTGAATTCTTAATGTCTGATATGAGACACCGCATGATTATTAATGTTAAGGCTTTATACACGCTGGCATTAATAATTTGAGATTCTTCTTTTCAATATTTTATTATGATGTAGCATGCTTCTTGTATTATATGAGGTTATGTTTGGACTTTGGAGCACTGTATCAGAGGGACCTAAGTAGATAATAAATTACTATCAGACCTTAGCTGATGTTTGGTGCCGAAACTTGATACAGTAGTCAGATCCAGTCAAATCATTTTATCTGCCACATCTGGTTAACTAAATCCTGTTGGTAAAGGCTGAATAACATCAAATAAACATAACTGAGGAACATTATTACCACTCTTCACCCTCAATTAGTTCTCATATTTCTCACTCAAAGTCTCCATTACCAATAATCAAGATCCCATCGTCCCCTCTCATCACAAGTTGGAAGCCACTGTCATCTCCAAGCCCAGCTAATGACATGTTGAATCTAATTGGAACAAATCTACCTTCAATCAATTTCTCCCTGGTTGGTGACCTGATTTGGCTAGGTTTTCATTCTATATTCTATCTGGAACTTGCAGTGTGAGAGTACACCAACATTGGGTTTGGCTGGAGTTTTAATGTCTGGCAGAATCCAGTCCAAAGACCACCCTATAAACAACCATCTTTTATAATTATCAATAAACTTGTGCTATTTTTCTCTGGTTTTGCTTTCGTCTGAATTGCTGGCTAGGTGATGGGATTTTAGATTTGGATTTGTACTTCAATAGGTCATGTTGTTTTTCTTGAGGTTGGATCGTTCAATTTCCTTGGGTTTGTGCTCTAACATAGCTATTGCACTACTGGCAGGAAAATGAAGCGAAATAAATGTGAACTCGCAATTCCTGTGGCAACTTAAGAGGGAGATTTTCTTTATTTTATTTAAACCTTGAAGGACCAAAATTCAAAGATCCAAAAGTATCAAAATATTCTCATACATTGTATGCATTCTGAAAAGGAGCAGAGGAACAAAGAAAACAAATCCACCATAGGCATGAGAGTGATAAAGATAGGAAAAGAAGCAGGGGGTTTGAAAAAATGCCTCAATAGTGTCAAGTATCACTTGGGTTGAGAATTCTTGTCTAAATTATTTGTTTGCACATAATACTACCAGTCACCCTATGTGGTAAGTCGCAAAATACGAGAACAGAAAGTGTAAACACTGAACAGCTTCTTCTACTATCATGTATTATCCCTTCACCTCATCCTATCCTATTCAATCTATACTGTACAATGTGCCAAACAACTGAGGACAATTGAGTATACAACATGAATATCATTTTTTTTTTAATAAAGAACATACATATGCCAAGTTGTTGAAATTACTAAAATGTCCTCAGATGATTGATAAATTTGAAGGTCACCAATCACTTCAACATTTGCATATACAGCACACAATAAAGCACAGGCAGACTGAAATTTATGCTTTATATACATTAGCAGGTTATATATAACAAGAAAGAAAAAATTTTGAAGAGTCCTTTCCAAAATATTGATCAATATTGGTTACGGGCTTAGAGGTCTTTTCAAAATATTGTTGATTACGTGCTTGAGTCCTTTTTAAAACATTGTTCAATGTTGATTATGGGCTTACCTGAAGAGCTTGCTTGCCAGAAGTTTGAAACTGCGCTTGTATCTGCCTAGCCACTGTAGCTTCAAGCTTTGAACTTACTGATTTTTCTAGTTGGTTCAGTGCCTTGTCTCCCACTCCCTTCTGCAGAATTTATGGAAGAACCTTAGTCATACAAATCAAAATTGCCTACATTTAAGCAGCCAGGTAGATGTGATGCTACAGTATTTTTGTCTAAGATCTCTAGTGGAAATCCACCACATTGGACTAAAAATCATATTTGTTAAACTGATTATTCAATGTATCCCAAATTATGATATAAAAATTACATGGGTTCGCCATAACATGACAATTAACTATTTTCTATAGTTGTCTCTGAAGATTATGAATTGTCATGTGATAACTAGGACCATTCACAATGGGGGATTCTCCCCAGCAAAAATAGAAAGCTAACCACAGTTAATACTCTGATTTAACATTACCATATTCAAACACTGATATTTATTTTAACCTGGAATGACTCCGTGACAGTTGATGATATTGTTTTCTCTATGATTTGACTGATTGAACGAGCAACAGTTGGTCCAATTGAAGATATTTCCTTCTTAATAATTTTCTCCAATAGAGCTGGTAAATCCTTGTTTACATAATTGGAGATCAAATTTGTTATCTGCTGTATATGGTCCTGCTCTAACTTCTCTTGCTTTGCATTTTCTTCTTGTAAGCGAGCACATAATGCATCAGTGTTAGCCTTGACAACTTTCTCCAAGTTCCGACCCAAGGATCCTTCTAATCTTTTGCCTTCCTTGGCAACTGGAACAGAAACCACCACATTCATCTGCTTTTGCATTTCTTTGTGCATGCTTACTAACTGTAAAACAAGAAAAGGTTATACAAAAAAGAAAATCAGGCCGTTCTCTGACAAGTCTAGAAAAGAGTGACAAAACCAGATATCTTGATTCTTAAAGACTATTTAAAAAAAGAAAGAAAAATCCAGGAAAGGCTACAGATTTTAAATATTTCATTTTAGGCTTGTAAGGGCAAGTCACATAATGATAGAACCCAAAAGCAACATCAACCACATAGTGCTATAAAATCATGCAACCATAGAATACATGATGCTGGTATTGTAAATACAGATAATGCACACTTTGTGGATATTCCAGACTAATTGAAATGGAATAAAGACCAGAGTGATACAAAACCAGGAGATGGAAGTAAAGGATCAGACTTCATCACAGAAGTAGACATGTCTATCTATTTTCAGGTTGCAATATGCTATGCATTCTGTCTTTACTAAAAAAGGAACTTCTGCCTCAAATTTTATCATCAAGGAGACATTTTATAAAATTGATTTCACTTAAATTCACAGGAAATAAATGCAGTAAATTAATAATCCTGAAAACAATTAATTAGGCTGTACTTGGAGCATGTCTGAAACCCATATTACACTCCACAAAATACTTCAACAACAGGCTGAAAGAAGCAAACACAAATTATTAAAAAAAAAAAAGGCTCAAATGTGAGTTAATACCTGGCCTAGCATCTCCTGCATAGTTGATAACTGGGGCAAAGCAGCTTCCATGGTTGAGCCTCCTGAATTGCCACCGTGATAGTTTGATGAGGCCATTGAGTTAAAAGGGCTAGGAGTTGCAGAAGACATACCAGATACTTGAGAACTTTTGCCTTTATGCCTTTTACCTTTCACAGATGGCGCCGGAGATTGTGAAGCAGCAATTGTGGTTTCTGATTCACTAAGGTTGGCATTCACAACCTTACTCACATCTTGACTTTCTTCCTCAGCAGGGTTACAAGTTTGATCAGGTGCATCAATATTATTCATGTCATCAGGCTGACGAACTCCCTCAATGTTAGAAGTTTCTCTGGCCATTTGAATGCCCAGGTCAGAAGCCTGAGAATAGAATAACTTCTCTTTTTTCTCAGCAACAGTAGTGTGAGTATCTCTCTCTCTGTCAGACTCAGTTTTTTCTGGATTAGAACTTGTCTCACCTACAATTTTAACCTCTAGTTCAACATTTACGGCATCACTATGGGCGACCACCTCTTGAACCTTTGCTTCAGTTACATTAATACCTTGAGAATAAGAATTCTCAGAAGATAAAGCAGCTGTAGAGAATATCTCAGATGGAGTTACCAAATGGGTTGGGTGTTTGAATATTGTAGAAGGATTGGAAGCCACAGAAACATCATTTTGTTTATCATTCTTCCTTAAGCTGTCCACTGATGCAGGCATATCAGTCATACCATCCTTTTCAGACTCCATTCTCTGTTCAAATGAACAATCAAGGTATGTCTGCTCACTGCTGTGATCAGCACTTGATGAAATAGTCTCTATATTATTTGATGGGCTTTTGAAGCCAGATGACTTTCGCGACAATCTTGGACTCAAAGGAAGAGGAGGTGAAGCAGTGTGGATATGTTCAATGCCATTATAAGAAGGCAAATCATATGGCTTTATTTCTGTATCTGAAGTAGAACCTTCTGGCAAACCAGAAATATCTGAAGATGCCAAACTGACAGGAAGACTTTGAATGAGGCCAGTTTCAGAGTTGCTAGAATGAACTTGTGGCATATTTCCAGTTTCCATATTAGTAGATCCATCAAAGGCATGAGATCGATTGTGTTCTGTTTTCTCAAATTCAATGTTGTCCAAGGGTGGAGGCAAACATTGAGACAAATTGAGTGCATACTGTTGGATAGCTTGCGTCTGGACACAATACACCTGTACAATATGTTCTCCATCTGGTAAACAATCACTAGTTCCAGTAAGACTTAATATAGGCATTGTGACTGTGAACTCAGCAATGTAATCCATGCGGGTAGCAGTTGGATTAGGTCCATACTCTATGTGTACAGCATATATTGTATTTTTCTTGGAATTTGCAAGCAGAAATAGGCCAGCACGGGGCAATGCTACAGCTTGATTAAAGAATGCATCCTCAGGCTTGGCTTCAGAAGAACTTTTTATATCCAAAGTCTGGATACAGTTCCATGACTCAGAATCACTAGGCAATAACCAGCCCTCCTCATTGTCAGAGACCCATATCTTCACTTCCTGATTTAGTGGCCCCTGCAATAAAGGAAAAAATATATAAAAACAAATCATTTTATGAACATGCCAGGGTGATCCTGGACAACAACTTCAGCAGAAGGAACTAATGGTCAAGCTGCATTGCTAAATAGTCCAAAAGTAACCACAAATGAAGCATAATCATATACCATATTTCCAATTATGGGAGAGAATAGGAGCATATACCGCTGTGATAAGGACAATGTGATCAGGGTGGTGAGGTGCAGTCAAGAATGTCACAGAATTGACAGGTTTACCATCGTGTGGCCTTAAAACAGCAAGTGGTGATGCCTTGCGTTCTTCCCATATCTTTACCTGTTGACAAAAATGATTAATTGACAAGTGAAAGATAAAGCAAGATCAAACATGATTCTTCATATTGTCAACTCAACTATAAATTTATGCCATGAATTAATTAGTTAGAGTGGTTTATTTATCCCATCCATTGAGAGAAAATTCATTCAAAAGAGCAAGGCAAGGAGGGGAAATGCAAACCGTGCCATCAGTTGATGCTGAAGCTAAACGACTTTTCATCCATTGGCACATTGACAACTCAGTGACATCACCATCATGTTTACCAACAAGGTGCACCCCATCAATCAACTTATCAACGGAACATTTAAGAGGCTCCTCTGCCGAAAAAGTTTCACCTTTTCCAACTTTCATGATGTCAATTTTCAGGATACGGTTTCCAATAGCAACCATTAGAATCTCCTATTAATCAATTCCAAGAAATGGACAACAAAGAAGTTAAAACTTATATCAATTAATACAGACAGGAGGATTATAAGCTAATTGTTCATAATTACAAACTTGCTATTACTTGTTTGTGGGGATGCCAGCACACTCGTGGATGAACTGATTCACCCGCTCCTAATATTTGAAGGGCTGTGATGACTTTTCCAGTAATTTGAGGCTTGTCTTCCTCATCAGGACCTTCATTAATCTTCCATACGAAAATTCTCCCATCAGTGCTAGCACTGTGAATTTGATAGCATATTCAAGGGGGGGTAAATGAATACATTACTGCAACGCAATTTAAATGGCAAACAAGAAACATAGAAGTGAATTTACCTCGCCAGAAGGTGAAGATCCTCAGCAAAGAAAGCCATATCTGTTACTCTCTACATAATAGGTTATATACGTAAATGAAGGGTGATATAGATGGGAAGACAAAATATAAAATTATCACATATCAACTGAGTGTAGCAGCGATGAATTCCTTATACAAGACAGGGCAAGCTCAACATGTTCAAAGGAAGCTGAATTTATAAGAATATCATCCACCTTGGCAAAGCACCTACCTAGGCTAGTTATTCGAGGGGTTAAAGAAAAGGAGTCTACAGGTACATGATCAGCTAATTTAGAGGAGGTGGAGATCAATAGCTCCATGAACTGAGCCAATTAAAAGAAAAGATAACATCACAAGTAAAAGAAAGGACAACAGAAACAACTTAAATTCATTCATATCCATAAAAAGGCATATTTGTAGCTTGTACTGTTTCCCACCTTAGTCACAAGCAATGAGCAAAACTCACATTAAACTTAAATAAAATAAAAAGAAGCCAACGTATCAAATCCAGCTAGAACTCTAAACCAAGATTAACTTGCAGATTTAATAGGTGCAGATTCCCCATGAATTCAAACGGAAAAGACAAAATCTTGTGCTTTTTTAATTTCACACCAACAGACAATAAATGCGGCCTGTATGGAAGAATTAAGGCAGTTAGAGTAAAAAGAATACACTTCTCAGAACAGGATTTGGAAAGTTCATAATCACCAGGACCCATAAAGCTCCTGCCATGAGCAAACTGAATTTCATATCAACCCAGGAGTACTGTCTAATGCAACAGAAGGCATTAGAACATATTATTACAGCATTGAACTCTAAATAGAATGTTGATGGCATATTTCAAACGGGGAAATGGGTGTGTTTCCCTGAATTACTGAGCCAATGCGTCAATTTCTCCTAGCACCAAGAAGCTAGATTTGACTCAATGAACAATTCCAGAAATAACACAATAAAGAAAGGTTTATATTAAAGCAACCCACCTGGATGTGACCACGAAGCAAATGTCTTAATGCAGTATTAATATTAAGGACCCGGATTGCACCAAGTTTCAGTCCATAGCATATATAAGATCTATTCACAGCAATTTGACGGCCAAGCACAAGCCCAGGATCAGAGGCATACTTAGTGATAGGAGTGACTTCGAGCTGAGGTTGAACCTCCCCTGGCAGCCGAACATCAATGTCGTAAACAACATTGTCTCCTATCAAATGACGTCCCTTTGGAAGTTTGCTGCTGAGCATCCTCGTTGGAGCTGAAGGGCTGGAAGGCAACACTGCCGGATTTGTGGGCATTGGAAATTCAGAAACTGTCGGAACAGAGGATTGAGTGGGTTCTGGATTAGAGGGGGGATTTTGCGTGCCCAAGAGAGCCATCAAGCGGGCCCCACTAGAGTTGTTATTAGGATTTGGAGATGAAGGAAAGTGTGGAGAGGAGGAGGGAGAAGGCGATTGAAACATGGGTCTCGATGGAACGTGCATTTGGGGAAGGTGATGGAGAACACGAGGTTGTTCTTGGGGCTGTTGTTGCTGTTGTTGTTGATGGTGATGCGTTTGGTAAGGAAGATAGTGAGGATGATACGGGTATATGCCAGTGGGTGGAGGATAAGAAGAAGAAGGCGTTGGATAAGAAGAAGGAGGAGGCGAGGAAGAAGATGTGGGGAATGATGGAGAAGAGTTTAGGATTGTGGGATTTGAAGGGAACGGAGGATTAGATGATGGTTTGAAAAGATTTTGCACATCAAAATGACTTGTTTGCTGCTGCTGTTGCTGTTGATTTGGATTTCCAGGAGTTGCCATAAAACTTTGACGGAAAATCACAGAAAAAAATAACTGCAGCAACCCCAGAACAATGAAAAATCGAAAATTAGGATCCGATAGATGTAGATTTGAGATCTAAAACTGGATCCTGTCTTCGTTGAAAGCCTCCACTACTACTTGTCACTTGTTCTTTTTTATTTAGTAGTTAATAACATCACAGAAAAAAGAAAAAAAAAAAACAAATCCTTATTTACACACACCTTTTCTTTCTCTTCTGTTGTCTTCGTCTCCACTGCGATGATCAGAATTAGGGAAAATTGATGTTAAAGGGAGAGCTAGCTATCCTTTATGTTTTTGAATCTTCCAATTTACCAAATAGCAAAGAGGGGAAAATTTTAGAACAATGACAAACATGATAACATCATAAGATGGTAGAAAATGAGGAGTGATGCAGAAAGGAATTTAATAATTAAAAATTATATATATATAGATATAATAAATAGTGAATCTCATAATTCAAATTTTTCTATTGATTACCCATTATTATACACCTGTTTTTAGTGCGATCTTTCAATATTATGCATATTTCATCCCAACGGATAGAGACTGCTAAATTTGTTTTTTCCCCCCAAAAAAGTAGTTATTTGCTTAACTAGCATATGTAACAATTAATTTCTTTTAGGACAATATATATACTTTCATACATTGGCTATGTCATTTATTTTTTGAATAAAGTATATTCGTCTCCCCAAAAAAATCTAAATTAGGTGCCTTAAATTTAAAGATACACAATATTTATTTTTCTTGTAATAAAAAAATAAAATACAATTATGCATTTTCACATGCATATACACAAAGTATTATATATATTTCGTTAAATGGGAAAATAATCTGTATTGAATATTGTTTTAGTTTGGATTGTTTTATAAACAAGAATAAAACTATCGTATTGTAAAAGGAGAGTGGGGTATTACTATTAGAAGGAGGTCTTTAAGCCCAATTTCCCCTCCTCCTTCTTTGATGGCTTGTGTTATAAAAGGGTTGTTATTTATAAAAATAACTTAATGATAGTGCTTAAGTAAAGTAATCTTGCAAAACTATAGAAGCTACTTGACTAGAGCATCTTACTCATTCTGAATATGTTCTGAGTCACACTGTTTTAAAGCAAATAGCTTATGTCAGTTCATCTGTGGCTTGATGAATTGTAATTGTTGAATTTTTGAAATTTTGGTCGAATGGGTTGGATCATTATGAACCTATAAAACTTTTATGATTATAAGATTTTCATGACACTTACAAGTTCGATAGTAAGATGATGAGCTAAGGAGACTTTGAGAGTAATGTCTCTTTGAGTTTCTTCATCTTTTTTATTTATAACTGAAGATAAGGCAAAGGTTAGCTTGTTTTGCCTAGTAATACTCTTTTGTGTTTCCCATAATTTATCATTTTTATACATCATGCTTCTTTGGTTAGCTAGTGTTGAGAAATCTCTGCATAATTTTTTTTATTATTAGTCAACTTGCAACTTTGCCTGTGACAACAAGGTCCTGATGAGGTTTGCTTCTCAAGGTTGTCCTCACCTTTTATCCTTAAGTTGCAGTTTTGCCCACGGATTTTCCATCTAAACTTCTATAAATTCTTCTCTCATTCTTGAACTTTTACTTTCTATATAATTTGTCTTTATGAAATTTAAAGTAGGAATCTAAGAAAATTTTAATTTGTTAATTGAGATCCATAATTTACTCTGTTCTACAAGTGAAGAATTCTTTTTGAAAACTAGGAGCCTGTGGTTCCTTGCTGAAAAATAACTTCACAAACAAAACTTTTAAAATACCTAATTTAACCCTCTATTCTTAGATATCTTTTAGATAAGTATCATATGAAATATGATATTAACCGTTTTCAGTTTTGTATAAAAATAAATATATATGATACCGTTTTATAGATATTAATATCAATAAAAAAAATGAATGTTGGCATATGTTTTGCTGAAAATCATATCACAGGTTGAAGCATTTTTAAATCTTCATTCATACAATGGGGAACAAAGAGGATCAATTTCAAGGAAATGTTATGGATGGATACAAATCTAGCACATTATTTTGTGTAAATTACAATTTAGTTGCATATAGTTTAGTGTGAAATTTATTTATTCCATTTTGTGTGTGTGTGTGTGTGTGTTTGGTTATTATGTTAAGATATCTTTAAATTTTATTTGAGTTATTTTCTTCTCAAGCCATTTTAAGGTGATACTACATTGACTTCATGCATTTAAAATTTTAGTTATAAAATACACTATGGAGACATTGAACCAATATTGTTGGGAAGATAAATTATATTTTCTTACTTTGTTGATGCCTTCAAGTTTTTGTTGAGATTTGAAGCATGTCATTCAATCTTATGTCATTTCTTCTACTATGACTTAATCACTTTGATATTCTCACTCCTAATTCTGATGAAGATAATTATGTGAAAGTTAAAATGATAATCATTTTATTGTTGAAATTGTTCATTTAACTTTAAATTTTAACAATAAATTTAAAATACCGTAAAATATTCAGAAAATTTTGTACGTATTAACATAATTTATTTTAATATGTATATAATTATTTTGTTAAAATTTTCGTATAAAATAATAAAATTATGTATGAATATATATGTAATAATAAAATTGATTGGGTTGGCACATTAAAAATGTGATGTCATTGTCCTCGAACCCCCAAAAATCATATGACATCTACTTCTTTTAGAGATAATCTTGATGTATTATTTCGGCCAAAAAAAATCTTAATGTATTATGATTATATTCTTACTATTTTTGTTGAAAAAAAATTTATATATAATTATTTATGTTTTCATTATCAAGTTTTTAAATTAACATATGATAAGTGTTTGAATCTTTAATAATAATATAACAAGTATATGTTATACAGACAATTATATGATTCATCAATTAAATCATACACTTATCATATTATTATTAAAAAATTATATATTTATCATGTTTTAATTAAAAAACATGATAATAAGAATATAAGGAATTATATCTAAATTTAATCCTTTTTTTTCTTTCCCACAAAATATGGTGATTTAATTAACAAAAAATGTGGTAACTCAAATACAAAAAATATATGTCTTAATGGTTAATACACGTTAATTAATTGTGCCTAAAATAAATTAATTTGTGTATGAGAGAAGTTTATCTAAAGTCTCAAAGCAAAAGGCTTTTATAGTCTTTAAAAAGGAAAAATTGTAGTTGAGGATTTTAAATTAAAAATATTTATATTAAAAGATTTTATATTTTAAAAAATTAAGAATAAAAATTTTTCAACTATGCAAAAAAAATTGCAACTCAAAACTTTAAATTAAGATTTTTATTTTTAAATATTTTAAAATAATTTTAAAATTTTAAATATAAATACATTTAATTTAAAATTCTCAACTGTAATTTTTCCCTTTAAAAATAAGAACTTTCCTTGTGTTAAGATAACTTGTTTGATATGCAAAATATAAAAAGAATGTGTAGATAAAGGAAATAAAAAATAATTTTAAAGATAAAAATAAATTTTGTACTTCATACTTTAAAAAAATAAAAGAGTAATAAAATATTATTGAGTAATAATTACAAAAATATAATAAATATTACATAAAAATTATATAAAAAGTAATTCATTTACATAAAAATTATCAAATAATTAAGCTCAAGCTCTAAACTAGTACAGAAATTTAGAAATAGAGTACAATTAAAATGTATAATTGTTAAATAGAAATAACTAATTTTATTGATTTAGATGTAATTAAAGAGGCGTGTTGTACCGTAAATTAAAAGAAAATTGTTGAGAAAGAAATATCATGATTAAATCAGGGTTATTCCTTTTGGTTTTCATACGTCCTTATTCTCTTTAAAGTAGTTATTGAGAAAATAATTTCACAATTGTTGAATATTATAATTTATGTATTTTAAATCAATTTTAAAAATATTTTGCCTGAACATTGTAATAATTAATAGGGGCCAAAAATACTTTAAATAGTATATTTACCATATATTTCAAAGTCTTCTTTGTAGCTCCATCATCATTGTTTCGCATATTTTCTCTTAAGACCTTTTTAAGTTTGAAACATGCTAAAATAATCCCTTAGTTTTTATTTTATTCTACAAATATCATAAATTGTTATATTCGTTAACCCAGTTGTTGCAAGGATCATTTTATCTTTCATTCCTCCTATTTTATTTATATCAATTTAACTTTCAACTAGTTTATATTATTTTGACATATTGATATAAAGTTTTTTTTGGCTTTTTAGTATAATTTTTTAAACTATATTACTATTATTCATTCCATACATTCACAACAAATTTTGATAATTACACCAAAAGCTGTGTCAATCATTTGTTCTTTTCATAGTGACTTTTATAATATTTTTATTCTTTTTAAACAACAATATTTTTACAACACTTACGTTGCAACAGTTATTAAAAAGTCACAATATTCTTAGACGGACTGTAAATATTTGATAAATTGGTTAAGAGTGTTAAACTAACAAGTAGGTTTTTACAATGGATTCTACAAAATATATGTCAAATGTGGAGTTTTTTGTAAATTTGGATAATGATAAAAATAAACTCCTTTCAGTGCTCAATAGCTATCTCATACAAAATTTCATCATATCCATTAAAAAATGTAATGAACAGCTGAAATTTCTCATTCTAATTGAAAACATGACCAAATTTTTTTGATGAATTGTGTTTAGCGTAGCAGTCTTCGGTTTATCTCATGAGACCTTCGTTTCTACTTCTTCTATACGAATCTCAATTTTCTAGAAAACTTATATATATATATATATATATATATATCACTATGGAAGAGAGAAAGATGACTCTGTTAAATTTCATTGTTGATTTTTTTTTAAATTAGGTCATTTCAAGTTTTTAAAATTGCTACGTCCAGACGGTGAGATTATTTTGAAATAAAGATAAGAAAGCGAAAGGAAAAAATGTATATAAATATAAAAATTATAAAAACTTTATAAAATAATTCAGTAATGCAAAATTAAAGTGGTTAAAATTCATATTTAATCATGATTCCATAAATTATTTTTGACTACTAGTTCAACTGATTGAACCAATTGTGCTGTTTGGAATTTTAAAACATCGGGTTAAAAACTACTTCCAGTTATAAAAGTTGTGGGAAAAAGGAGAGAACGTATGAGCGGTGGGAGTTCTTCACCGCCACTTGCTGAGGCCGCAACGGTTCGCAGTCGTAAGAAAGGGAGGATAGGGGAGGGGGAGTTCTCTCCTGACCAAGCCTTGGTCCCAAGGGTGGAAGATTGGATGGGTAATGAGGAGATGGCCGCTGATATGGGTAACAACAAAGGTATTAATGCAGAAATGAGAAGCAAGCGTCTGACGTATAAACAGGCATGTTTATAAGGATGATGAGTCAAGTGGAGATGAGGAGGATGAGGAGGTCGATTGGTGGAGTGATGAGCTTTGGAAGGAGAGGATTAAAGTTGAAAAAATAGAGAAGGGCCCCAACGTGATTATTCCGGCCAACGAGAAGAAGCGACTCGCTAGACGTTGGCGTAGAATGCTTATTGTAAAGCTGCTAGGGCGAATGATCAACCACAATTATCTCTCTCAGAAACTCCAACAACTCTGGGGATTTAATGGGACTGTGGAGACGATCGATATAGGCTTAGGTTTCTTTTTGGCTAAGTTCCAACAAAAATCAGATTATGAGCGGGCACTTACGGGAGGTCCTTGGTTGATTTTTGATCATTACCTCGTGGTGCAGTCGTGGAAGGAAGATTTTGAGCCGGAGGAGGAAGAGATAACCTCTATTGCTGCTTGGGTAAGAATACCTAAACTCCCAATGGACTACTATGATAAAGGAATCTTATATGTATTGGGAAGTCAGATTGGAAAAGTGTTAAGAGTGGATATGACCACCCTAAGCAGATCAAAAGGCCGCTTTGCCAGGCTCTGCGTATAAATAGACCTTAAGGCTCCTCCATGCCCATCCCTTTGCATTAACAGAAAGGAAAAAAAAATCGAGTATGAAGGGATCCATCTAATTTGTTTCTCTTGTGGGAAGTACAATTATGATGCCGATCATTGTCCTGAGAAAGGTGTGACAAATATTGGGCCCAGTCATAAGGAGGGTGGTAGTTCAGGATTGCACGGTGGTAGAGCAACATCTAAGTCATCCCCCCTGCCACCGGAAAACGTTGCCTACGGGTCATGATGGTAGTGCAACGACAAAAGCGGAACCGGCGTCAATTGGGCTCGCAATTTCGAGATACGATTAATCCACGTGATATTCGGAGGGAAGGGGATCCTAAGCTGCGAGGTTCTCGGTTTACCGTTTTAGAGGAGGATGCTGAGGTGGTAAATGAGGAGGCCCACGTGGAGACCTCAATGACCCCTTTTGTTGATATATCCAATTATGGAGTTTTCCCCAAAAAAGGTCATAAGAAATCGGTGCAAGATAATCTCATTAAGAAGCCCAAGTTGAATAGTAAAGGGGAAAAAGAAGTGGGCCCTATGGACGATTATTTAAAGATCAAGCAACGTGTTGAACTTACTGGGCCAAGTAATGTGGAGCTATATAAGGGGCTAAATTCAGGAAACATTATGGAAATTGATGTGGATCCAAAAGTTGGTGATGACATCACTAATAGTGGAACCCACATTAAGCCTACGTCAGATGAGCATATGATGGGGGAGTCACGTGATGATGACAATCCATTGGATCCAAGTGCAAAGGGGGTGGGTATGGAATCTCACAGTCAGCCACAGCAACTTGATCTATGTGCAAATGGGGCCTCGACAGACGGGCCCGTTTGTAACAATAGTGATAATTACTGATTGCTCTGTCGTCAGCCCTCTTATTATTATATTCATTCTAATGGATATGGAGTGTTTAGCGTGGATTGTACGAGGTACTGGCTATCGTTATTTTGCATGTCTTTTATGCGACTTGCATAATAAATTTCAACTGAATTTTATAGCATTACTTGAGCCCAGATAGAAAGGAGATAAAGCCGTAAGACTTGCTCGGCGTCTGGGGTGGAGGAACTTGCATGTTGTAGAAGCTAATGGTTATAGTAGGGGAATTTGGTGTTTTTGGGAAGACTCCCAGTTCCCAATTGTTACAAGGGGTGGTGACCGAAAGTACTGGAAGTGAATGGCACCTCTCCATTGTGTATGGGCATCCTATACCTCTTCGTCGTCGAGCTTTGTGGGATGATCTGAGGGTAGTGGAGGATAATATTCAATGTGGCTGGTGCGTTTTGGGGGACTTTAATGCTGTCCTAAAGGAGAATGAAAGGGTTTCAGTTGTAAGAAATGGCACTCTGATTGATAGACACTTTCAACGTTGGGTTGAAGATGGTAATATGGTGGATTTGGGGTTTTATGGATCCCCCTATACATGGCAAAATGGTTGTAGTGCAAGTCGTTTAGATAGAGCGGTGGTTAATGTGAACTGGTATGAGAGTTTTCCTCATGCTATTGTGACTCACCTTCCAAAGTATAAATTTGATCACCGACTGCTCTTACTTAAATTACAGCAGGACATTCATTGTGGCCCCAAGAAAAGCCCATTTCGATTCTTTGCTCCATGGGTTTTACATGAGGATTTTCCTGAAGTAGCAAGCAGTCTTGGAAAACAGAAAAAGGGTGGATTGAGAATGTGAGAGAGTTTAAGACGAAAGTGAAAAAGTGGAACAGAGACGTGTTTGGCAATATTTTAACAAAGAAGCAAAATACTATGAGACAATTAGAAGCGATTGAGCAGAGCTTAGCTGCCAATCCTCATTCCTCTTATTTGCAGAAACATCAAGAGGAACTATGGTTAGAATTTGAGGGGTTCCTCCTTCAAGAAGAAATTATGTGGGTGTAGAATTCAAGGTGCAATTGGTATTCCTATGGAGACAAAAACATAAGGTTTTTTCATTCTATGGCAAATAGTAGAAAACGCAGAAATAAAATTGAAGCTCTCAAGAAAGTATATGGAGAATGGGTGTATGATGCTAGCACTATTATGAGCATAGGTATTGAATTCTTCCAGAATTTGTATATAGAAGATAGGGATGCATCTAACAGTTTGAGATTCCAAAATACCGTCCTGCCCCTTGAAGAAGCCCATCTTAGCTGTTTAGGTCGAGAGGTTGGGTCCAACGAAATCAAGCGGGCTTTGTTTGACATGGGCCCTTTGAAGGCATCGGATCCAGATGGTCTTAATCCTATTTTCTTTCAGAGTCAGTGGGATGTAGTAAGGCCGTCGGTGATTCAGATTGTAAAATTGGTTTTTGATAAGCTAGAATAGGTGACGATGGTTAATGGTACATTTATTGGCCTGATTCTTAAGGTGGAAGCCCTTGAGACTTTCAAGGACTTTCGTCCAATTAGTTTGTACAATATTATTTATAAGATTGTTACGAAAATTATTTCTAATAGAATGTGAAGTATTATGCCATTGATCATTGCCCCCAATCAGTGTAGTTTTGTGCCGAGCCTACAAAGTGCAGGTAATATAATATTAGCTCAGGAGATTATTCATTCCATGAGAACCATGAAAGGTAGAAAAGGTTTTCTAGCCATTAAAATTGATCTTGAAAAAGCATATGATAGAATTAGATGGAGCTTTCTCTTTAAGTGATTGGAGGAGTTACAATTTCTGCCTTTTATAGTAAATATCATCAGGGAATGTGTGTCATTGGCCAGCATGCAATTTCTTTGGAATGGGGATAAAGCACAAAAATTCATCCCTTCTAGAGGCATTAGACAAGGGGACCTTATTTCTCCTTACTTATTTGTTTTGGCTATTGAGAGACTTGGCCACTTGATTTAGAGCGAGGTAATGGATGGTAATTGGATACCATTTAAAATCAAGAGGGAATTGTCTTGCTATTTCCCATTTATTCTTTGCAGATGACCTGGTTTTATTTGCAGAAGCTAGTATGGAGCAAGCAATTGTAATTAAAGCTTGTAAGGATGACTTTTGCGAAACATCGGGGGAGAAAGTAAATGCAGCTAAGTCAAGAGTTTTTTTCTCTAAAAATGTAAATCATACAAGAGTAAGTGAAATTAGTGAATTTCTTGGCTTCACGCCTATTGGTAACCTTGGAAAATATCTGGGAGCTTTTCATCATGAAAGAGTCTCAAAGGCTACCTATCAACATGTTCTAAACAAAATGGATGGGCGGTTGTCCAGTTGGAAGGCCAACACTTTGTCTCTTGCAGCCAGGCACACGTTGGTTTCTTCAGTGGTATTTTCTATCCCTTTGTACAATATGCAGACAATCCCTCTTCCTGTTAGCGTTTGTTAGGAGATTGATAAGAAGTGTTGTAACTTTTTGTGGGGTAGTAGTGGAGCCAACAAAAAGGTTCACTTGGTAGCTTGGGAAGATGTTTGTTGTAAAAAGGAGGATGGAGGTTTAGGGTTAAGACAAGCAAAACTACAGAATGGGGCTTTTATGTCTAAATTAGGTTGCGACCTTATAAAGTGAAAGGATGCCCTCTGGGTGAGATTTTTAAGGGAGAAATATAAATGTGGTAATGATGTCATACCTAAAATAAATGAGCTCAAGTCTGGATCTAGAGCCTGGGTTGGTATTAGAGACAGTTGGAGGAATACTTTGAATGGGTTAGTTTGGACGGTGAACGATGGTAAGTCTATACAATTTTGGGAGGATAGGTGGCTGCCACATATAAACACCTTAGAGCAGTATGCAACTCAGAGTTTACCTGAGGATATGACCAAGGTTTACGTAGCCGAGTATGTTTCTCCTTCTGGTAGTTGGAATTGGCACAAATTTGATTCTTTTTTATCTGAGCATGTCCTAGAAAGGATATCCCGAATCTAAGTAGGCAGTGTGGTGCCAGATGAGCCATAATGGCGTTGGGCTTCTAACCGCGAATTTACGGTAAAATCAACCTATCAAAGGCTTTGTCCAGATACAAACTTAGGGCAGCGAAGCTTGTGGCAGAAGATTTGGAAACTTTCAGTACCGCAGAGATGCAAAACGTTCCTATGGTTATGCATTCGAGATCGCTTGCTAACCAATGCGTCACATGTTGCTAGAGGAATACTGGTTAACGGTAGGTGTAATATTTGTCAGCTATGCCCTAAAGATACCTTGCATGCAATCAGGGACTGTGAAAATGCAGCACCACTTTGGCGCGCACTAATTCCTCAAGATATGCAAAGCGAGTTCTTCTGGTTGCCAGACGTGATGTCTTGGGTCAAATGGAATTTGAAGCAGAGGATGCTAGTAGAGGGAGTGAAGTGGGAGGTGTGGTTCACAGTAGCTTGTCATAGCATATGGTTGGCTAGGAATGAGTGAGTCTTCAATGACACTACTGTTACTCCATGAGTTTTCCTGGGTAAGCTACGTGCTTGTGTGCAGTGGACAGGCAAAACATTGATGAGACAGGATAGTACTTCATGTACAAATAGAAACTGGCATCCAACCGCGTTTGGTGTCATTAAGATAAATGTGGATGGGGCTGTTAACTGTCAAGGGGTAGTCGCTTGTGGAGGGTTGGCTCGTAACCATATGGGTGAAGTTATAAGGGGCTTTATGTTTCATATAGGCCTTGGGAGTAGCTTTCATGCTAAAGCTTGGGGAGTGTTGTGGGGTTTGAAAAATGGCTTGGGATCTTGAATTCTGCGATGTTCTTGTGGAGTGTGACTGCTTGGAGTTGATCAAAGCGTTGGAGGAAGAAAACTTTGATGATCTCCCAGAAAGAGAGCTGTTGAAGGAAATTCATGGGATGCTCTCTCGAGAGTGGACCGCCTCTGTATGCTGGTGCCATCGAGATGCAAATATGAGAGTAGACTTGATCACGAAGCAGGCGATAAGTGGTGCATCGGTTGTCTCTTTCTTTTTCTCTATTTCTAATATCCCTTGTTTAGATCCGCTCATGGTAGGTTTTGTTAATTCTGCTGTGTAGTTTTCTTTGTGTTGTTTTCTATCTATCAAAAAAAAAAAACCTACTTCCAGTTTATCAAAAACATGGTTTAATTGTACTTTTAAGTTTATCTAGTTCTTTTTTGGCGGTCAAGCGAAGGGCTCAAAGCCCAAAAAGCAAGGAAAGAAACTACATGGCATTATGGATCCCAATTATATCATCAAAGTATATCAAGCTGAGATAAAGTAGGATAGAATTCTAGATATGAAGCTCTAAGTTGAGTCCTAAGTCTGTTTAATTAATTTACTTCATAAAGTAATTTACTCAATACAATTGGAATTCTATTTTTTTCGTAACTGAAAGAATAATAATATGCTGAATATTTTTAACATAAATTTCACATAGATTGTTATGTGCTTATATATTGATAATCACGTGAATTGTTATTGAATTTTAAAATTGTAACAATAATAATAGTCCATATTCTCTTATATAACTACAGCAACAATCTATCATTCTAAATGAAAAAAAAGATAACAATAAAATTCAAATCATAGAAATCTATCATTCTAAATTAAAATAAGATAAGAATATGGATTAGCAAATAGTTACTATATCTTGGGATAAGTTCCTATATATATCTACCCCATATCGATCGATCCCCTCTGCTGAGCAAAATGGCGTCTGGAAAGCATTCCATTATTTTCTTAGGATTCATTCTTTTTTCTCTCTTTCAGGCACTCGCTTTTGCAGAAACAAAAGTAAGCATTAAGCCACAGATTAATCTGTTCTTTCTCGTTTTCTCGTTTTCTTTTTTTCTTTTTTTTTAATTGCTTTGGTACAGTTGTCACACCCCAAATTTTGAGTACACATGCGCGGAAGCGGAATTATAAAGGAAATACTTATGGCATTCATTTGAATCATATGAAACAAGCAAGCTTTTCTTTGAAGGGCATTTGTAGAAATTTCGGCAGAGTCTCCTCTATCACGTAGACCTCCCGAAATTTCTACAAACGCTCAGCCAGTACAATTAATCCCAACAGGGGTACAATCAGAGCAAAAGAAAACATCTGGGGTGAGGGGATGCCCTAACTACGATTCAGTGGAGCAACATTTACAAGGTTTTACAAAGTTTCAAACAAAATATAGATACAATCACAAAACACCCACAGGAGCTCCGCAGGCTCGCCAAAGGACGTATCCAGAAGTCAGCCACTAGAAGGCGGCTGGGGGCAGACTAGAGTCCCTACTGCTCTCTAAAAAATATATATATATAACAAAAATGAGTCGAATACTCAGTGAATAAGCACACCGACCCTTTCAAAAATAACCATAGATCAAATAGGTTTACACACATATATATATAGAACAAACTCTTTTTTCAAAATACACCGACGCATCTAAACAGAACCAATCGGAACACAGACGCAGAGCACACAGCTCGCGGGGAAAATCACTACAGACGCAAAGCTTTCAGCTTGCGAGAATAAAATGACTCCGCGTGTGGTGGCCTGCACACGGGGCTAGCACCACCCCTGCTAGCTGAGGTTCAGATCATGGTGCACCAGGGCTAACATCTACTGTTGTTAGCTACAGGGTTCTGAGCAGATAGCTCCAGAAAATTACCAAATAGCGTTTCAGACAAAATATGTTCAGATCAGTTTCACAGTAGGATTTCCAATTTAACTCAACATCCGTAAACTTGCAAAATTCCCGATTGAAATCAAATTTTGGTAAATGTGCTTATGACTACATTTTTGAAATATATATCTCCATAGATAGAGAATCCAATCCTTAAAACACTGCAAGGAAACTTAAGAACAAAAATAAGAATTTTCTGAATCTTTGGTCCGCGTTACTTACTCACCTTCCGAGATACTACTGAAATTCTCTGATTTGTTCCTTGGCTATACCCCGATCTCTGGAATTTCCTACAATACCCGTTCATCGATTTTTAGAAAATGAACTACCCCAATTAGTTTCATACAGGACTCAGACTTATCAAAATTTAATATTTACTCCTCTATGAATTTTACGCCTTTCAACTCGTACAGTAAAGTCCATATACATAATTTTGTGCTTCCTTTTTCCTTGGTTCCATTTAGGAGATAAACCCAATTTCAAAAATTAAAAGAAATGTCTACCATCTTTAAATCGGGAAATTTATTCTAATTTAGCAATTAAGAAAGGAGCATAGGGGGGTTTTGGTCCTTAATTAAAATGGTATATATATTCCTATATGCAGAATTTTGGGGGATTAATGTATAGGAGATTGGGCGTATAATTTAACATAATTAAAATCAGAATTTTTATCCAACCACATCATCCTTTTATCACATTTTTTTCTGTGCAACACTTAGCTAGTTGACCACCCCCAAAACACATGCCAAAGTCGTACAAAACAGGGGAGAAAACACTGGGAAAATTGACCAGAAAAAAGGCAAGACATATTCGAAAATTCCAAGCTTACAATTACTAAGCAACGTTGCTCTCTTCCTTCACACACATAGTCCTGAAGCTTCGCTTGAAGAAGGAGTAGGAAGGCTGCATCGAAAAGGAAACACAGTGAGTCCTATGGCGTGAAAATGGAGAAGGAAATTAGGTCCAACAGAAACCAATTTGTGTAGCAGAATTTCGGACCTAAACCAGCGCTGAAACAGTGTATGTGGGAGACGCTGAACCGAGGAAAAGAAGCAGAATTTTCTGGCGTGAGCTTCCCAACAAACCAGCACTGAATCTGCAATCCAGGGAGAGGATTTCTGCAGCTGAAATCAACCCCAAAACCAGAACAAATCAGCGCTATACAGGGGCAGTACAAAGGGGCTGATTAGAGGAGATGAAATGAATTTTTTTTCTGGCATATTCTCACCCCAAACCAGCGCTGAACAGCATCAATTCAAGGAGAGACTTACAGCTTAATTTCGGACCAAAACAGCAGCAAAACCTCACCCAAAACAGCAGCAAAACCGAACCCAATCCAAGGAGAAGCTGCAGCTGGAATTTCGAACAGCATCCACGCTGAAACAGAGCAACCAAAAACGCTGAATAGAGGAGTAACTAAGCTGCCAAATTTAATCCATACCACTTCGTTCGGCAAGGAGGAGATGCGACTGGAATGGAGCACTCACCAGGAGGATTTTCACAGCGTGCAGAGGGAAGAAACCAGCGTCCAGAAATTCGCACCAGCAGAGAAGCCAGCATCCAGCGAAAACAGGGGATGAAAATGGCGGTTCTGTACCTGCTGTGCTGGAGGATAAATACTGCAGCAAGTCTGGATGGGAATGACCGAAAGATCCAGCTGAAGAAGAAAGAGATGAGGGGCACATACGTAAACTTGCAGAGAAAAAAAAAAACCAATGCGTGGCAGCTGCATGTTTTGAGTTGAAAAGTCAATCCTTCATGCATGAATTCACGTAAGTTTTTCTTCACGTCGGGCTCCTCTCCTACCTGCAGTTCACGTCGGTTTCATTTTCTTCCCCTCCTGCATTCACGTCGGGGTCTCACAATCTCTCCCCCTAAAAAAAATTCGGTCCCCGAATTTACATATATACTAACCTTAGTTCTCAAATAAATAGGGGTATTTTGCACACATTTCGCTTTCCATTTCCCATGTAGCTTCCTCTGGTGTATGGTGACGCCACAGGACTTTCACTGACATAATTTCCTTAGAACGTAGCTTTTTCGTTTGTCTATCCAGAATTGCAACAGGAACTTCTTCATAAGCTAAATCTTCACCTAAAGAAACATCTTGGTTCTGTAACACATGAGAAGGATCAGGTAGATATTTCCTTAACATTGAAACATGAAATACTGGATGAATATTAGATAATTCCGGTGGCAATGCTAACCGATAAGCTACAGCCCCAACTCGCTCTAAGATCTCAAATGGTCCCACATACCTCGGGGTCAACTTTCCCTTTTTCCCAAATCTCATCACACCTTTCATAGGTGACACCCTGAGAAACACATAATCTCCAATCATAAACTCTAAATCACGGCGTCGATGGTCCACATACGCCTTTTGCCTGCTCTGAGCTGCTACCAACCTTTCCTTAATTACTTTCACTTTTTCTAAGGCATCTTGCACCAACTCAGGCCCTAAGGGTTTAACTTCTCCAGTTTCAAACCATCCAATGGGAGATCTGCACCGTCTCCCATATAATGCCTCGAACGGTGCCATCTGTATGCTAGCTTGATAACTATTATTATAAGCAAATTCCACCAATGATAAATAATTATCCCAGCTACCACCAAAATCCATAACGCACAATCTTAGCATATCTTCTATTATTTGTACAGTCCTCTCAGATTGCCCATCAGTCTGAGGATGAAAGGCAGTGCTAAGATCTAATCGGATACCCATAGCCTCTTGAAAGGCTCTCCAAAACTTAGAAGTAAATTGGGGTCCCCGATCAGAAATTATAGACACTGGTATACCATGAAGCTTCACTATCTCGTTCAAATAAAGCTGTGCATACTTTGCCACATTATAAGTTGTCTTCACCGGGAGAAAATGAGCTGTCTTAGTGAGTCTGTCCACGATCACCCAAATGGAATCATAACTCCTTACTGTTCGAGGTAAGCCTGTTACAAAGTCCATAGTGATTCTCTCCCACTTCCACTCGGGTATTTCGAGCCGTTGATGTAGCCCTGCAGGTTTCTGATGTTCGGCCTTAACTTGCTGACATGCCAAACAATGGGAAACAAAATTTGCTATGTCTTTCTTCATACCTTCCCACCAGTATACTTGCTTTAAATCTTGGTACATCTTGGTAGAACCGGGATGGATCGTATACCGAGAACAATGAGCTTCTTCCATAAGTTCCCTCTTCAACTCATCCACATTTGGCACACATAATCGAGTACCGAACCACAAAACACTGTTTGAATCTAAAATGAACTCATTTTTCCTTCCACCTTTAACATCCTCCACCAATTTCCCAATATGTGCATCCCTGGCTTGGGCACTTTTCAACCTCTCAAACAAGGATGAATGAAGCTGCACATGAGCCAACAACATTCCTGGCTCTCTAATCTCCAATTGGATTCCTGAACGCTCAATCTCATGAAGATCTAAAATTAGTGGTCTCCGTATCTCCGCAATATGGCTTAAGCTCCCCATAGATTTCCTGCTCAGAGCATCTGCGACTACATTCGCCTTACCTGGATGGTATAAAATGGTACAATCATAATCCTTGAGTAGCTCCATCCACCTTCTTTGCCTCAGATTTAGATCCCGTTGTTGGAAAATGTATTTAAGGCTTTTATGATCTGTATAAATCTCACATGTCTCCCCATATAAATAATGTCTCCAGATTTTGAGAGCGAAAACCACTGCTGCCATTTCTAAATCATGGGTTGGGTAATTCTGTTCATGCTTCTTGAGTTGTCTAGAGGCATAAGCAATGACATGACCATGTTGCATCAATACACATCCCAGACCAATCCCAGAAGCATCACAATACACCACATAACCTCCCGATCCTGAGGGTAATGCTAAAACTGGTGCAGAAGTCAGACAATCCTTCAATTTCTGAAATCCCTCTTCACACAACTCAGACCACTGAAATTTCACATTTTTCTGGGTTAGTTTTGTTAGTGGGGCAGCTATCTTAGAAAAGTCTTTAACAAACCGACGATAATAGCCTGCCAAGCCCAAGAAACTGCGAATCTCGGTAACGGTAGTAGGCCTCGGCCATTTTTGAACTGCTTCCACTTTACTAGGATCAACTTGCACCCCGTCCCTCGAGATTACATGGCCCAAAAAGGCAATTCTTTCTAGCCAAAACTGGCATTTAGAAAGTTTAGCATACAGTTGATGTTCCCGTAACACTTGTAATGCCAATCTCAGATGCTGTTCATGTTCTTCATAACCCTTAGAATAAATCAAAATATCATCAATGAACACGATCACAAATCGATCCAGAAATGACTTAAACACTCGATTCATCAAGTCCATAAAGGCAGCCGGGGCATTGGTTAACCCAAATGGCATCACTAGAAATTCATAGTGACCATACCGGGTTCTAAAAGCAGTTTTTGAAATATCTTCCCTTCTGATTCGTAGCTGATGATAACCTGATCTTAAATCAATCTTAGAGAAGTATTGAGCCCCCTGTAATTGGTCAAATAGATCATCTATACGAGGCAAAGGGTACTTATTCTTCACTGTCACTTTATTCAGCTGTCTGTAATCCACACATAAGCGAAGAGAACCGTCCTTCTTCTTAACAAAAAGGACTGGTGCGCCCCAAGGAGATGTACTAGGGCGAATAAAACCCTTGTCCAACAGATCTTGCAATTGATTCTTTAATTCACCAAGCTCCAGAGGTGCCATTCGATAGGGAGGAATAGATATAGGCTGAGTGCCTGATAACACATCAATACAAAACTCAATGTCCCTATCAGGAGGCAATCCTGGTAATTCCTCAGGAAAAATATCAGGAAATTCTTTTACTACAGGGACCTGTTCCAATACTGGGACTTGTACTTCCAGATCCCGAACCATCGCTAAATATCCTTGATACCCCTTCTTTAAAAGCCTCTGAGCTTCTATCGCAGAGATTAAATTGTTTGGTGCTTCACTTCGGTCACCTTGAATGACAAAGGATGATTTTTCAGGAAAATTACATCTCACTTGCTTAAGATGACAATCCACCACTGCATAGCAGGACGCTAACCAATCCATCCCAAGTATTACGTCGAACTCCGCTATCGAAAGCACTATCAAATCAACCAACGTCTCACAATCAGCCAGTGCAATCCTACATGCCTTATACACCCGATCTACCTCTACAGATTGCCCCACTGGGGTTGCCACAAGCAACGGGCACTCTAACTTTTCAGAATCCTTACCAATCTTCTTTGCAAAATAAGGAGATATATAGGAATGTGTAGAACCAGGATCAAATAAGGAGTAAGCAGCATGTGAACAAACCGTAAGTGTACCTGTCACCACGGCATTTGAAGCTTGTGCGTCTTGTCTATTTAAGGCAAAAACCCGAGCCTGACCTCGTCCTACAGTCGCCTGTCCTCTGCCCACTACGGTCCTACTGCTACTACCTCGACCACTCTGAACCGTAGCTACACCAGTAGATGGAGTCCCCGTTGAAAATTGCCTGGCAGGTCGAACTGATGCCTGACTCGACTCAGGGTAGCGCTGAGGACAGTCTCTCACCAAATGTCCCATCTGCCCACAACGAAAACATGCTCCCGTCTCTCTGTAGCAAGTGCCTGAGTGTACCTTTCCACAAATAGAACAGGGACTTCTGGACTGACGGGATGGAGCAGTAACTGGGGTAGACATCGTGCTAACCCCTCGGAAAGATGCTCTGGACCGGTCAGTACTGGTGGAAAATGAGGTCGCAGGCCCCGTAAAAGCTGGAGTGAATCTCTGATAACTCTGAGGCCTGGGACCATAAGAAGGTCCAGCTACAAAGGAACTACCTCCCTGTCTCCCATCACCATCTCGCTTCCTTTTTCTCTGAGCAGTGTCCTCCTCCCTATCTCTCATCTCTATCATGCGTACACAATCCACCGCAGCTGAGTATGAAGGAAAGAGATTCATCTGTGGAGCAATCACCCTATACAACATGCGAGGTAGCCCATTCACAAACCGCTTGATCCTATCCCTCTCAGTAGGGACTAGGTGTGGGGCATAGCGAGACAGCTGAGTGAACCGGATGTCATAATCAGAAACGCTCATGCCTGGAATTAATTTGAGACCCTCGAATTCTCTGGCCCTAGCATCCCGGACACTCTGTGGCAAGAAGCGATCCATAAAGAGTCCCTTAAATTCTTCCCATATCATTGGAGGAGCTCCAATCGGCCTTTCCCCCAGTAAAGTCTGATACCACACATAAGCCGCATCTTGTAACTGAAACCCGGCAAATTCAGCGGATTTTGCACTTGAGCAACTCAGAGCTCGGCATATCTTCTCAATACCATCAATGAACAACTGGGGATCCTCCTGACTCTCTGTTCCAGAATAAGTGGGAGGCTTCAATTTTAAGAACTGGGAGAGGGTTACTGGGACCTCTCTCTCCTCCCTCATCACCCGAGGCCCGGCCGGTCTTGGCTGAACGGGCGGTACAACTTCCTCCACAGGCTGTGGAGGCTCTACCTGGTCCGCAGGTGAGGCCTGCCTAGGGGGCCGAATAGTTCCTCGACCCCTACCCCGACCTCGACCACGGCCTCTGACAGGTGGAGTAGTTTGTTGGGCTGAAACACTTGCAGAAGTCTCAGCTACAGCCTCATCCACGGCTGCTAATCGATTAACCGAACGAACTTTGGGAGGCATCTCCACACACTACAAAAGAATATGAACATAATTCAAATCATTGTCCAGATTGGGAGTAACATGTAACAAGACAATAGACTCAAAGGAAGAATTTAGAATACTCTATAAGGTTTTCAATGACATCTCAAGTATAGTTACGCCCGGGTTCATAACCATAAGTGAGATTCCACTGAAAACTCCTGCTCCACAGGACCATAGAAAGACCTAAGCTCTGATACCAAACTGTCACACCCCAAATTTTGAGTACACATGCGCGGAAGCGGAATTATAAAGGAAATACTTATGGCATTCATTTGAATCATATGAAACAAGCAAGCTTTTCTTTGAAGGGCATTTGTAGAAATTTCGGCAGAGTCTCCTCTATAACGTAGACCTCCCGAAATTTCTACAAATGCTCAGCCAGTACAATTAATCCCAACAGGGGTACAATCAGAGCAAAAGAAAACATCTGGGGTGAGGGGATGCCCTAACTACGATTCAGTGGAGCAACATTTACAAGGTTTTACAAAGTTTCAAACAAAATATAGATACAATCACAAAACACCCACAGGAGCTCCGCAGGCTCGCCAAAGGACGTCTCCAGAAGTCAGCCACTAGAAGGCGGCTGGGGGCAGACTAGAGTCCCTACTGCTCTCTGAAAAATATATATATATATAACAAAAATGAGTCGAATACTCAGTGAATAAGCACACTGACCCTTTCAAAAATAACCATAGATCAAATAGGTTTACACACATATATATATAGAACAAACTCTTTTTTCAAAATACACCGACGCATCTAAACAGAACCAATCGGAACACAGACGCAGAGCACACAGCTCGCGGGGAAAATCACTACAGACGCAAAGCTTTCAGCTTGCGAGAATAAAATGACTCCGCGTGTGGTGGCCTGCACACGGGGCTAGCACCACCCCTGCTAGCTGAGGTTCAGATCATGGTGCACCAGGGCTAACATTTACTGTTGTTAGCTACAGGGTTCTGAGCAGATAGCTCCAGAAAATTACCAAATAGCGTTTCAGACAAAATATGTTCAGATCAGTTTCACAGTAGGATTTCCAATTTAACTCAACATCCGTAAACTTGCAAAATTCCCGATTGAAATCAAATTTTGGTAAATGTGCTTATGACTACATTTTTGAAATATATATCTCCATAGATAGAGAATCCAATCCTTAAAACACTGCAAGGAAACTTAAGAACAGAAATAAGAATTTTCTGAATCTTTGGTCCGCGTTACTTACTCACCTTCCGAGATACTACTGAAATTCTTTGATTTGTTCCTTGGCTATACCCCGATCTCTGGAATTTCCTACAATACCCGTTCATCGATTTTTAGAAAATGAACCACCCCAATTAGTTTCATACAGGACTCAGACTTATCAAAATTTAATATTTACTCCTCTACGAATTTTACGCCTTTCAACTCGTACAGTAAAGTCCATATACATAATTTTGTGCTTCCTTTTTCCTTGGTTCCATTTAGGACATAAACCCAATTTCAAAAATTAAAAGAAATGTCTACCATCTTTAAATCGGGAAATTTATTCTAATTTAGCAATTAAGAAAGGAGCATAGGGGGGTTTTGGTCCTTAATTAAAATGGTATATATATTCCTATATGCAGAATTTTGGGGGATTAATGTATAGGAGATTGGGCGTATAATTTAACATAATTAAAATCAGAATTTTTATCCAACCACATCATCCTTTTATCACATTTTTTTCTGTGCAACACTTAGCTAGTTGACCACCCCCAAAACACATGCCAAAGTCGTACAAAACAGGGGAGAAAACACTGGGAAAATTGACCAGAAAAAAGGCAAGACATATTCGAAAATTCCAAGCTTACAATTACTAAGCAACGTTGCTCTCTTCCTTCACACACATAGTCCTGAAGCTTCGCTTGAAGAAGGAGTAGGAAGGCTGCATCGAAAAGGAAACACAGTGAGTCCTATGGCGTGAAAATGGAGAAGGAAATTAGGTCCAACAGAAACCAATTTGTGTAGCAGAATTTCGGACCTAAACCAGCGCTGAAACAGTGTATGTGGGAGACGCTGAACCGAGGAAAAGAAGCAGAATTTTCTGGCGTGAGCTTCCCAACAAACCAGCGCTGAATCTGCAATCCAGGGAGAGGATTTCTGCAGCTGAAATCAACCCCAAAACCAGAACAAATCAGCACTATACAGGGGCAGTACAAAGGGGCTGATTAGAGGAGATGAAATGAATTTTTTTTCTGGCATATTCTCACCCCAAACCAGCGCTGAACAGCATCAATTCAAGGAGAGACTTACAGCTTAATTTCGGACCAAAACAGCAGCAAAACCTCACCCAAAACAGCAGCAAAACCGAACCCAATCCAAAGAGAAGCTGCAGCTGGAATTTCGAACAGCATCCACGCTGAAACAGAGCAACCAGAAACGCTGAATAGAGGAGTAACTAAGCTGCCAAATTTAATCCATACCACTTCGTTCAGCAAGGAGGAGATGCGACTGGAATGGAGCACTCACCAGGAGGATTTTCACAGTGTGCAGAGGGAAGAAACCAGCATCCAGAAATTCGCACCAGCAGAGAAGCCAGCATCCAGCGAAAACAGGGGATGAAAATGGCGGTTCTGTACCTGCTGTGCTGGAGGATAAATACTGCAGCAAGTCTGGATGGGAATGACCGAAAGATCCAGCTGAAGAAGAAGGAGATGAGGGGCACATACGTAAACTTGCAGAGAAAAAAAAAACTGATGCGTGGCAGCTGCATGTTTTGAGTTGAAAAGTCAATCCTTCATGCATGAATTCACGTAAGTTTTTCTTCACGTCGGGCTCCTCTCCTGCCTGCAGTTCACGTCGGTTTCATTTTCTTCCCCTCCTGCATTCACGTCGGGGTCTCACAACAGTGGTTTAAACTAATTACCGGGTTTGTTTCTATCGATAAAAAGTCTTACATAGTGTACTTGGGATCGCATGCGCATGATCTAGAAGCTATGAGTGATGACTTTGATCGCGTCACAGAATTTCACCATGAATTTCTTGAATTCTTTTTGGGAAGGTACTATGTTTGACTGTACTAAATATTGACTTATCATCACTATTTTGTTCTTAAGTAACATTGTCGTCATGCAGTTCTATGAAAGCAAAAGAAGCAATTTTTTACTCTTACACAAGGCACATCAATGGTTTTGCTGCCATCCTTGATGAGAAGGTGGCGGCTGACATCGAAAGTAAGAACACAGAACATCCTCGTATTCACGATTCACGAGAAATTCTTAAATATTTTATAATGCTCTTAGTACGATGACTACGATTCACATGAATTACATGTACACATTATAACGTACCTAGGAATTTCTTTTCCTTGTAAAACAAAGTTTACCACACACTAAATTTATTAGTGTGTTTGATGCAGTGCATCCAAACGTTTTGAAAGTATTGCCAAACCAAGGAAGAAAATTACAAACTACCCGTTCATGGGAATTCATGTCACAGACAGCTAATGGTGTGGCTATTCCCGATTCTCTCTTCGAAAAGGCCAGATTTGGTGAAGATACTATTATTGGGACTCTTGACACAGGTAAATTCTGCATCCTTTACTACTTATCTATGGCAGTTTTATCTATTTGGATAATGGTTCCTGCCAGTTCATAGTCATAGACGAGTCCAAAAATTATCCGTCTCCGCTTCTCACGTCGTTCATTTTCTTAACATATATGTATTGTTGTAGGCGTTTGGCCTGAATCTCCTAGCTTTTCTGATGAGGGTATGGGACCCATTCCTTCAAGGTGGAAAGGAACCTGCGATGTGGATCATGACCCTTATAACTTCCGATGTAACAGGTAAGAAAAATGGAACATCTATCTTGGGATGAATTCTTTAATGAATGTTCTAAACTATATAACAGATATATTATACATCCAATAATATATAAGACACAAACTAAAATAAAATTATCACAATATCTGACGGTTTTACATTTTTGGTCATTTATATAGAAAGCTGATAGGAGCAAGATACTTCAACAAAGGATATTTAGCCCACGCAGGGTCAACTAGTGTGAACCAAACTTTTTTTCACACTCCAAGAGACATAGAAGGCCATGGCACTCACACTCTATCAACAGCAGGAGGGAACATCGTCGCCGGGGCTAATATCTTCAGGGTGGCCAACGGGACAGCCTCAGGTGGTTCTCCTAAGGCCAGAGTTGCGACTTACAAGGTTTGTTGGCCACCGGTTGACGGTGGCGAGTGCTTTGATGCCGATATGCTGGCAGCCTTTGATATGGCCATACATGATGGTGTTGATGTGCTTTCCATCTCTGTTGGAGGTGCCCCTATGAAATTCCTTCATGATTCCATTGCAGTTGGGTCATTTCATGCCCTAAAGAAGGGCATCAACGTAGTTATGTCAGCTGGGAATGCTGGTCCAGATCCTGAATCTGTCACAAATATTGCACCCTGGATTTTCACTATAGCTGCAAGTACCTTGGACAGAGAGTTTGAAGCCATTGTTGAATTGAAAAATGGACAGCGTTTCAAGGTTGTTCAAATATTCATGTTTCAAAAGTTATTAACTAATTATCTCTTGTAGATTTCCTCGTGTTCTTCATTTAACTATTTATGGTGTTGTTAGGGATCATCACTTTCTGGAGCACTGCCAGAAAAAAAGCTTTATCCGCTTGTTAGTGGTGCAACGGCACAATTAGCTAATACAACTGCTATTGTAGAGTAAGAACGGTGTCTTTCATGAAAAAACATATACGTTTGTTCTGAAAGTGAAATATTCTGATTAACTCGCTTCTTGTTGTTGTGCAGTGCGTTTTGTTTGGAAGGAACCCTTGACCCCGAGAAGGTGAAGGGGAAAATAGTGGTTTGTTCTAGAGGTGGCAATGGAAGATTAGCCAAGAGCTATTATGCTCTTAAGTCTGGTGCAGTTGGGATGATTCTTTGTAATACTGAGTTTGATGGTGATCAAGTTGCTGCTGATGCTCATATGCTTCCAGCATCACATATTACATATAAAGATAGTCTTGCATTGGCTGCATACCTCAATTCAACTAGTAATCCTATGGGATATCTTCATCCACCCCAAGCCAAGCTCCAGATAAAGCCTGCTCCTCTTATAGCATCCTTCTCCTCTAGAGGGCCAAACTCAGTCACACCTGAAATCTTGAAGGTTTTCTTTCTTTGTTCTTTTTTTTCCGATCATTTTGATGTTATCAAGAACTTGATTGTAACTTTTGGCTATGTTTTTGCAGCCTGATGTTACTGCTCCTGGTGTGAGAATTATTGCTGGCTTCACACAAGCTGTGAGTCCTTCAAATTTAGAGTTTGATACCCGTAGGAGTCCTTTTGCCCTTATGTCTGGAACCTCCATGTCTTGCCCTTATGTTTCTGGTGTTGTTGGTCTTCTTAGAACACTCCATCCCGATTGGAGTCCTTCTGCTATTAAATCTGCAATCATGACATCTGGTAAGATTCTTTCTAGCTTTTCTCAAGACGAAATCCCTTCTTGGTTTCTCTAATTAAATCCCTTTTCTTAGTAATTAACTTTTCTTGGTTTCTAACATCTAATGACTATTGTTGTTCTTTATAATGCTGTATTTTTCAGCAAGGACAAGGGACAACACTCGTCATCCAATGCTTGACGAGTCCACGTTGGAGAAAGCAACCCCATTTGACTATGGCGCCGGTCATATTAGGCCAAACAAAGCAATGGACCCTGGCTTGGTCTATGACTTAACCACCAATGACTACCTCAATTATCTATGTGCCTTTGGCTACAATTCCACAGAGATAAGGGTGTTCACAAACAGTTCTTATAAGTGTCCGAGCTCCTTCAATATTCTAGACTTCAACTATCCTTCAATAGCCATCCCTACGGTCTATGACTCCGTCAATGTAACCCGAACCCTTAAAAATGTAGGTACACCGGGTACTTATGTAGCTAGAGTTCACTCACCTAAAGGTGTAATCATTGATGTGGAGCCCAAGATTTTGAAGTTTGAGAAGATTGGCGAAGAGAAAAGCTTCAGTTTGAAAATTGATGTTATTAAGCATGGCTTTCAAACTTCTTTTGGAAGGCTAATTTGGTCTGATGGAAAGCACTTTGTAAGGAGTTCTATTTCAGTTGGTGGTGTTAATTTTTAAAATGTGCAGTATTAGGTATATACTAGGTAGGCTTATAAAATTCCCCTCTTGGGAATCAAATAGAACATTTTTTGTGTTTTAGTTTAATTTTCGTCTAGGTAGGCTTATAAAATTCCCCTCTTGGGAACCGAATAGAATATTTTTGTGTTTTAGTTTAATTTTCCTAGGTTTATCTATGTACAAAACAGATGCCTCTTTCTATAATTCTCCTCTCTGGAATTAAATAGAAGTTTATATTTTAAATTCTGGTGTTTTGATTTTGTCCCTCTTGCAAAATTCCATTGTGATTCCTGAATTTGAGCAACTAAATTAAAAACATATGAAGATGCATAAAACCAATAATATAACCAGCAATTATATGCATATAAAGATGACCGTATCATTACATATACCTGGCAATCTACAACATAGAAGGACTATGAATTCATCTGATAATTTGATGCACACATAATTCTGATATAAAAATCATGTAAGTTTGCCATGAAATCATAAAGCACATGCCGCTGATAATAAGCATATTTCAGGTTGCAAAACGCTGCGTATTCTGTCTTATTATTTCATCAATCATTTTGTGAAAGCGAAATGGGTCCAGGGAAGGGTTTCGTTTTCTTCTTCTTATTCACTCTTTTACCTCTGTTCCAGGCAACCATGCCATTATCTCTCTCAAATAGAAAGTTTTTTTTTTTTTTGGCTCACTTTCAATGTTTCTGTCAAGTTGCTTTTTTGGGTGCTATGGCTTAAACTGATTGTTGGGTTCGTTTTCTTTTTGTTAATAAACAAGTCTTACATAGTCTATTTGGAATCGCATTCACATGGTCCAGGAGCTATAAATGCTGACATTGACCGAGTCACAGAATTTCTTCATCCATAAACACAATGATAAATAGTTATTTACTGGTTTCATTATATTCATTATAACTAGATAAAAGAAAATTCCCTATTTACACTTAAGAGTAAGGTTGTCAAACTTATGCATTTAGGCAAATTCATAAAGATAAAGTAAATTATTAATAAATAGTTATTAAAATATATAATCACATAATTAACATAACAGCTAGTTATAGCAGAATCCTGACAAACTCATAATAATGGCCTAACTGCACAATACAAAACTAGAAGTTTGCATTTTAGTTTTGTCGTGGGCTTATCTATGGATGCCGCCTCTTTCAAAAATTCCACTCTCAGGAATTAAATAAAGGCTTACATTTTAAATTCTGGTGTTTTAGTTTTGTTCTTCTGGGTAGTTACACTATGATTCTTGAAATTGAGCAACTATACTGAGACTATATGAAGCTGCATAAAAACCCGTAATATAATCAGCAACATGCATATAAATATAATAGAGGAAATTAAAAGACATTTTTCATGAGTTTTATTAAAATTATATAATTTTTTTTAATTTTAAAATATACATTTTAATATAATTTTAAAACTATTTTTATTATATTACCCTCTATAAAAAATATATATATGAGAGAATATTTTAGTTTAAAAAAATATTGCATTTAGGTTAAGGAAAAGAATTTATACATAGTTTCTTATATCTCTACTGTTTTTTAATTAAAATATGATAAATGTATGATTTTTTAATAATATTATAACAATTATATAATTTTTGTAGACAATTATATGATTTTTTAATTAAATTATATATTTGTTATAGTATTATTAAAAAATTATATACTTGATTTAATTAAAAATTTTGATAATAATAATATAAAGAAGTACAAATAAGTTTAATCCTTTTAATGGAGAATATTTTATTTAAAAATTTTAAAATTGGATTAAAATATAACAATTTTTTTTTGTTTTAAAAGAAATTTATGTATATTTTAAAAATAAAAAAGATGTTTATATAATTTCAATAAAATTTATAAGAAATTTGTGTAATTTATTTAAAATAATATTATCTATCACATATGGGAATCTAGTAAAATTTTTTTGAAAACAAAAACAAAAAATGACAATAATAAAGAGAGTTAAATTATAAGAAAGTTAAAACTTTTATTGGCATCCCTTAGGATACTTTCAAAGAACAAAAAAAGAATCAGTATTACTAATAAATTTTTTATTTTTCCTTACACAATTAATTAATTCATTACATGTTCTTTCATATTATTACTTTTCATTGACTTCATCAATTGCACTTATATACAAAGCCAAACTCCTTTTTACACTGGAAATATGCCTTACAATGCTATTTATTTAGTCATCGTTTCTTTTTCTTTTTCTTTTTCTAGATCTATTTCTTCTTCTCATACCTCACAATAAAGATATATTTTTTATTGAATTTTACCAAAAAATTATATTTATAGACTTAGTACATGACCCAAAACTTTAAAACAATAAATTTATAAATAAATTAATTTATATAACTTTTATCTAATTTATTTTTTTAGAGTAAATTACACAAATTTTTCATGAATTTTATTGAAATTACAAAGGCATCTTTTCTATTTTCAAAATAAACACAAATATTTTTAAATTTTGTTAAAATTACATAGTCATCCCTTTTAATTTCAAAACAGGTATAAATTTTTTTTATATTTTCAAAATATATACCAAATTTTCCTGAAACAAAGAGTAAATTACACAATCATTCTTTAAGTTTTGCTGAAATTATATAGACATTATTTTTATTTTCAATATTTACATAGACCTCTTTTAAAAAATAAAAAGGAAGGCCATATAATTTCAGCAAAATTTAAAAGAAATATATATAATTTACTCTTTGATTTAAGAAAAGTCTGTGTATATTTTAAAAATAGAGAAGATGATTTGTAATCTCAACAAAATTTAAAAGAAATATATGTAATTTTTATTTTTATTTTAGAAAAATCTGTGACTATTTCAAAATAAAAAAAATCTATATAATTTACTCTTATCTTTTTCATGTAAAACTTCTTTCTAACACTGTAAGTTTAATTTCTCCTCCTCAAAGAAAGACAACAACTTACTCGTAGACGAACAAATTCAGATATATTGGCAGAAATCTATTGTCTAAATTAAATATAAGGTTGGCGGTGGAGATCTCAGCCACTATACTAATTAATTAATCATTATGGTTTATCACTATACTCATTAATGGCAAATTGGCATGCTAGAATATACTAATCCCACTATTTTTCTTGATCATTGCACCCTTTTATCTTGTTTAGCTTATAGCCTAAATTAAGTTTATTTTTTTATTTTTTGTTTTTTAATGCTTTTAGCCTAAATTGAATGTCGACTCCTATTTTACGTTAAAAATAATATCAGACCAATTTTTAGCCTTGCAAACTTTTTGGTTTTATACTGTTTTATTGCCCTAAGGGAAAAGTTTCCTATCCTTCATGAACCTTCTCGCATAATCCGGATACCATGAGAGTGCCTTGTCCTATAGCAATTATGCATGTGAGCTTTTTAATTAATTTTTATTAATTTGGATGTGATTAGAATTCAGATTCAATTCCTTCACTTTTAGAGACAATTCTAGCTAGTACTATTGAGATGTAATTATGCATGTAAGCTTGGGGCAAGCAAAAGTTCATATATCTTTGCAACAAGGAATATCTAAATATAATTAAGGATAGAATTCAGATTCAATTCCTTCACTTTTAGAGACAATTCTAGCTAGTACTATTGAGCTGTAATTATGCATGTAAGCTTGGGGGCAAGGAAAAGTTTATATGTCTTTGCAACAAGGAATATCTAAATATAAGTAAGGATAAAATACATAAGTTTTTTTTAGAATTTTGTTAAAATTATACAATGTTTTTTTTTTCATTTTAAAAACATACATAGACTTCTTATAAGATAAAATTTATCTTATATTTGAGTTTAATTTTAATTATTTTAACCAAAGTATTCTCCATTAACCAAAAATTATTAATGAGGTATTTTAGTAAAAAACTTTAAAATTAAACTAAAGTGTAGTATAATTTTTATTTTAAAAAGATATATATATATATATAATAATAATAATAATAATAATATAAAAAATTTGTATAATTTTAACAAAATTCAAGAGAAATGAATGTGAAATACTCTTTAATTAAACAAAAAACAAAAGTACATTTAACTTAGTTTCTATTGACTTTGATTTTAATTAAATTCAGATTGAGAAAACTGTATCCTCATTTTTCATTTTAAAAAAATTTTATGGTGGTAAAGGCAATTTAGTGTATCTAATTCAAAACCACTAACTATTTAGATCCACAAAATTAAGATGATAAGAGCTTAATTAGCAGGCTTACAAATCTTAAACTTTATTAATTATCTATCTATTTGATTTTCATTTTTCTCCTAATTTCACTCAAACATCTCAACCGAGTATATATATATATATATATTTGTAAAATATTAAGTTACTTAGTGATTTCATCTTTGTTTTATTATCTTCGAACATTCCAAGGATTATCCTTAAAATTAAATTTATCACTTATAATATAAATAAAACAATCAAAAATCAAATAACAATGAAACACCTATAACAACTTTGAAATTTGATATTGCAGCGAGACAGTGTACATATATACACCATCACTACTTTAGGTTTTGGATTTTGTTTTTCATAAGAACTTCTTTAAACACTAACAAAACTCATATTTATGCCTAAATTAGCCTAAATTAGCAAAACTCATCTTGTGATATTTTATAATCATATAAAACTTTGTAAAAAATTGTTATTGTAGCCACGCTAACCTGTGTACTAATTTTCTTATTTCAATAAAAATTTAAGCTATGCATATTTATACTAGAGCATGCATAATTAATTTTCCTTTCATCTTAATTGCAAGAATTTAAAAAATACATATAGTATTAACAATTATATTTGAAATTTTATCTATATTTTAACAAAGTTTTCTAACTCAGTACAAACTTGAAAAAAAGTAAAAAATGAAAATGAAAAAAATCACAAAAAAAGTAAACCATGCTTCATTTTCAAAAATTTTTTAAATTATACAATTTTCCTTTCTATTTCAAAAATCTATAATTTCCTCTTCTAAACTTAAATGATATGTTATATTTATCTAATAAGCTATAGATATATTAATATTTTGATCAAAATATTCTTATATTTATTAGTCCTACCATATAAAAAGTATTAAATATGTATTTAATTAATATAAAAATAGTCAAAATTTTAAATTTAAAATAAATTAGATTTATAGAAATAATTTTTTAAAATATTTTTTAATGAATTATATTTTTAATAAAAAATAATACTATTTTTAAGAATATTTTAATTTTATAAAAAATTATATATATTTTTTATAATTGATAAAAATATTACGTAAGAGAGAATTGAATAATTTATTAAAAGAACAGATTTTACCATTAGTTGGGTCTTTGCTGTTGGAAGAAGGCCCAATTTTTATAAAAGTGACTATGGGCCATGGATTACGCACGTGCCATATAATATATTATAGAAGACGGAGATGGATGCGACAACCGCAACAGAAAGAAGGAAAGTATAGAGAGAAGTTGGAATCGAAGACGGAAACGGATTTGCCTCTCTGGAAATAGCTTTCTGTTTGATTTTAACTCTCTCGCTTTGCCTTTCATTCAATTCTTTCCTTCCTCTCCTTCTCCTATTGCTTTATATCTCTTCGTCGGTTTTTCTGTATATATTTTGGAATTTTTTTCTCCGAAAGGGCTATTAGATTGGAAAGATCTGAATTTCGAGTGTTCGCGCTTGACCCATATCACCAATACAGAGAATGTCATACGCTTACCTCTTCAAATACATCATCATCGGTGATACCGGTAATTTCTCTCTCTCACCGTTTTTTTAATTTCGATTAATTTCAGTCCTTAGAGATTGTGGCTTTGAGAATTAGTTTGCTTAGCAATCCGATTAGTGTTACTTTCTGATCTGGGGTTGCGTAACTTCGTGAGTTAAGACTTAAGCCCTTTGTTTTTATAACCTGTTTGATAGAATTATTGGTGAATCATCTTAATGACCTTTTTTTTTATTTAGTAATTCTCTGATTCTTTAGTTCATGAAGAATTATAGAAATTGTCTACCTTAATTCAAAGTTATACATGGAACTTGCCTAGCATCAGTTTCCAATCGAATTTGTCATATGCCTTCTTTCTTTTGTTTTCTAATGATGATTGAACGAAGGTTTTGATACCTAAGATGATAGGCACATAAAGATTTGTTTCTGTCTTCAGTTCTTCACCTTAACGTACACGTTATCATAACATGGTTTTAAAGAATATTTGCTGCGACTTCGAAATTTTTTTGTTTTCCGTACACTATATCGGACACTGCAGTGATTTTTGGAGGATCTATTTCTCCAATTTGTTCTTTGTTGTAGTTTCTCCATTTTATTTATCTTGTAATCAGAGTAGCAGTTCGTGACTTTATGCACAGGAGAATGAGCCACGATTCCTTTTTTGGTTTTTTTAACCTGCAGGAGTCGGGAAGTCATGTCTTCTTCTTCAATTCACCGACAAGCGCTTTCAACCTGTCCATGACTTAACCATCGGTGTTGAATTTGGGGCTAGGATGATTACAATTGATAATAAACCAATCAAATTGCAAATATGGGATACGGTCTGTTTCTACTCTCCTATACTTGGACTTAATCCTAAGTACTATAAATCTGGGATTCTGTATTACATATTTTACTTTTCGTTTTAAGGAATTGCTAATCAGTTGTGATATTTTTAAATGAGCATCTTCTGTTAGGGGAATTTAGTTGCTGTCTTGCCCTTTAGAGTATCTGGTATGTCTCCCCTAAATAATTTATGTGGTTGGAGTTGATGATCTCATATTATTATTTATTATATGTTGAACAGTGGCTGGTAGAGTAGTGAGGAATAAATATTGAGTAGGAGGGTAGAGTGGATGCCTTATCTTATTGTGATTATAGTATTGTTGTTGTCCTTCGGGATGTCATATGCTCATCGCATGTTGTCTGTTCTAATAACTTTGTTTATCATGACATGTTTGTTTCGGTAAATATAATGCTAAGCAATGAGCATGTTGTAGTGTGTCCTATTTTTTTGTTAGGTTTATGATACTAAATGTGCTTGTAATTTGTCAGGCTGGTCAAGAATCCTTCAGGTCTATTACCAGGTCATACTACAGAGGAGCTGCAGGTGCATTGCTTGTCTATGATATAACCAGGTATCTTCATACTTGAAGCTGTCTCACAATTGACTTGTACACTAATTGATTTTTAACTTTGTGGCGTGGAATGGATCAGTGTATCTGGAATTATAGAGGGAGAACATGTATTGCTTTTCAAACAAAATATTGGTAGTTTTTTTTTTTTTTTGGTTGGGGGGGGGGGGGTAACAGTGGTGCCAGACAGCGTTTTTTGAGCTTTTGTGGTTATCTATAAGTGAGGGTTGATTTGCCAATGATTTATACTCCTGGACTCTGGGATTTTCACTACTTTGTTATTTAAAATTTGATGCAAGTTAAGTCAGTATAAATGAAGGTATTTTAATAGCACGAGATGAGTGTCCCCAGGGCGGGATTCCCTGCACATCTTTTTAATAGCATGAGATGAGTGTCCCTGGAATGGGATCCCCCTGCACATCTGATTTGGGCTGTCCATATCAGATCTAGACAGTTCAATTTTTTTTTTGATATATTTTTTTTGAAAAGATACAAAATGCAAAATAAAAATAATCTCTTAACTACAAATTTTTATAAAAATGATAATTTAAACAAGAAAATAAAATAATAAAAAATATGAAATTTAGACTGTCCAGATCACATCTCAGAGATGTGCAAACTCTGTACATCCTTGAGATGTGCAAGGGATCCGGGTCCTGAGTGTCCCATACCTACTAAATTTGATGGGGGTAGGGAAAGATGTAATATATTGTTGATTCATGCATCTTTATGCAGTTTTCATTTTGATATTGCGTTTATTAATTATTGCATGTAAGGCAATGTGAAGGTTTCTTACCTGTGTTCTACCAATAGGAGGGAGACATTTAACCACCTGGCTAGCTGGTTGGAAGATGCAAGGCAGCATGCCAATGCAAATATGACGATTATGTTGATCGGCAATAAGTGTGATCTTGCTCACAGAAGAGCAGTGAGCACCGAGGAAGGTGAACAGTTTGCTAAAGAGCATGGGTTAATCTTCATGGAGGCCTCAGCAAAAACGGCTCAGAATGTTGAAGAGGTCAAAATTCTCATTATATATTTATA
Organism: Erythrophleum ivorense; assembly: GCA_026724425.1. Lineage (NCBI taxonomy): Eukaryota > Viridiplantae > Streptophyta > Magnoliopsida > Fabales > Fabaceae > Erythrophleum > Erythrophleum ivorense. The sequence continues at coordinate 62,644,524 of JAIUCV010000003.1, forward strand.
TGTTGAAACCCCCTCACCACATACACAAAAAGCAGAGCTTCAACATTGCCTGGTCATTAGATTGAATTGTCGGTCATCTTAATCTAGCAAAGCTTTCTAATGTAACCTGTCCTTATGCAGGCATTCATAAAAACGGCTGCGACCATATACAAAAAGATTCAGGATGGAGTTTTCGATGTATCAAATGAGGTTAGTGTCTTTCGTCTTTGCCATCTATTATGGAAATTTCACAACATACCAAAATATAGAGAATCTGTTCTTTTTTTTTTTTTGGGGTTACAAACCAGGTTATTTAACCTTAGTCTACTTGATAATGTTACAATCTTACAGTTTGAGGATTTATTGTGGGTAATGATTTTAGAGTAAACTAGATACTCCTATATTGATAACCCATTATATGGTTGCAGTCTTATGGAATAAAAGTAGGATATGGTGGAATTCCTGGACCATCTGGAGGCAGGGATGGCTCGTCTTCTCAGGGTGGAACCTGCTGCAATTGAAGTGGAACATAACCTAGTTGCTTTATTTTACAGGCTCTTATGGTCTTTTATTTTTATTTTTTATATAATTTGGGTCTGAATATTAAGATTTCTTTTACGTCATTGATAAAATCAGATAATAGTATAATATATATTTTTAAATTCTTGTCTTTTTATTTATGGGCTGAACCGACCTACTTGGTGTAATTGATTGATTAGTTGTTTCCTTATTCTTAGACGTGTTGGAACATAATTGTTCATTTGTTAAATACAAGCGTGATGTTTTCCCCCCTTTTAAATTTGCCTAAACTTGCATGTCTTGTGATTTCTCAATTCTGGTAGAAGGTCCTGGTTTTTGCAGCCATAGTTTTGAGAGGTTAGAAGAAATGTCACTAAATAAATGGGCTACGTTTTGTCCCTAAAAAATGGCCATATGCAGCAATTTTGTTTCATGGCCCTCTTAATTTTTCTGACATAAAAGGAGGTTGTGAGTGAGATTCGTGCATGTAGCATTGCTCACGCGCGCATCTGACAATAAGAATGGTGTTACAAACATAACTTAATATTTGTGGCTATTAGGTGGGATTTATGGCAATTGGGTGGGAGAGCTTTTAAGAGTCAAATATCGTCTGAGGTTTTTAAGGTCTCAATTTATTCCTTTCTGGCAGCTCGATTTGGCAATTTGAAACACTGATTTGGTCTGTTTAATGTTTTTAAAAAAATTGGTGAGGCATGTTGTAGATTTTGATCTATATTTGTCAACACCAAAAATAATGAATACATTTTTCTTAAATTTTATTAAAATTATGCATATTTTTTATTTTATAAATATATATAAGATAAAAAATTATTTTACACTTTAGTTTAAATTTAATATTTTTAACTAAAATAGTTTTCAATAACTTAAATACATTTTTTTTCAATTAAAAAACTTACACGGAGGATATTTTGAACAAAAAAATTAAAATTAAATTAAAGAATATGGTAATTTTTTAAAGGGTGTCAATTTTTTTTCACAATAATAATAAAGTGATGAATAAATTATTGTTTTCATATTTGTTACTCAGATAATTGTTAAATATTAAAATTGTGCATCTTAATATAAATCAAAATAATATAAAAAATAATAAAAAATTAAACTAAATTAAAGATATAAAAATAACAAAATAAATAATAGGCACTATTCTAGATGAAATTCAAAAGCAAAAAAATTTGGAGTAATGATTCCCTTTAACATTTTATATGAATTAATTACCTTTTTTTATCTTACTTTTAATATTATTAATACTCTAGGACTCTAAATTACCTATAAACATATTTCAAATTATTTATAAACATTCTCTTAATCAATCCATAATTTCTTATGCAATTGATTAGAAGCTTAATAAAAAATAGGTCCTAATATAGCTATGTCAAGCTAATAGGTATACTCTTATCTTATAAGCCAATCAATTCACTCATTATTAAAAATTTTATGAACCTACGCTACCTAATTCATGGTCAAATTCTAAAATCTCTTTTTCAAATTCATTTAGATTATTTAAATTATCTAATGGTTTTTACATACTTAGAAGTATAAAGCATAAGAATTGAGTAATTAAATCATACCATTAATTACAAATAAATAAAGTAATTATAATACTACCTCCGGTTCTGTTTATAAGAAAATTTGAAGAGATTTTTTTGATTCCAAAATATAAGAAACATGGTATATTTTTTTATTTCACTAAATAATAAATTTCTTTTTTACCCTTCATTTATTGTTACATCTAATACACTTAACAATGCATAACGTTTTCCTATGCAAAATAAAGATGGGTAAAATAGGAAACAATTATCAAATTTGAACCTAATTAATGAGTAAAACTAATATTAACTGTTTTTCTTAATACCAGTGAAACAGTTTTTTGTTTCTTATAAATAGGACCGGAGGGAGTATATTATAAGTTAGAATTTATCACAATCTTAAATCAATAAGTTTAATTCATAACTACAAAAAATAATAATATTAAAAACCGAGTACGAATCAAATGGGCAAAGAAATATTAAAAAAAGTAAGAAAATAACAGAAAAACTAATTTAATCAATAAATCTTCTTTAAATTCAAGTTTTTCCCACGGCAAATAAATATCTAAACTCTTCTTTCTCTTCCCAAAATCTTTAGAATGACAGCCTCCATCAAAGAAATGTTGAAATCTTCTTAAAACCTTCAAAAAAATGCAGCTAAAACTATTGGGTTTTAAGTTGCTCCTCGGCGGCACTTAAAAGTGTCACGGCACAGATGAAATTTTATCTGCAGCGGTTAAGATCTTCGCAGCGACTAAACAAGATGACCACATGCAATAATTAAGTAAAGTTTCAGAATACAAATATTTTAGCATGCCAATTTGTACAATAATTCTATATACGTTTCTTTGTTTATTAAATTAGCATATCCAATTGGTCTTATCTGAATACCGTAAACACTATAAATAATTGTCATTAACAACCCTAGTGACTAATTTCTTCTCAATCGCCTACTTATATCACAGTAAATTGACAGCTCATATGGCATTAGTTTTAGTTTTTGGGATTAAGGTCATTTTAATATTGAGATTCAAATTTCTATTCTTTTTTTATTTTCTATTCACAAGGCTTAAGACTACTCATAAGCATCTTTTAGAATGTCAATTTACGCAATAATTTTATATGCATTTCTTTGTTTGTTTATTATATTAGAAAATCCGATTGGTCTTATCTCAATGCTGCGAACATTATCTACTTATTGTCATTAATGAGTCTTTATTCTTTTGGCTAGTTGTCATTAATGAATCCTATGGCTGAGTTCTTCTCGTTGCCTACGCGATGAACGTTATGTTCTTCAGTTAATAGACTTCCACTTAAAACCCAGAATCAACTATATTATACAAATCTTGTGCGAGCCAGCTAGTGAACAGTGTCAGCTTCTCTTACAAAGTTATTGTTCATTCTACGGTAACAGCTTCTGTTGGGCTGTGTGCTGTAAAAGTGACGAATCAAACAAATTCTTTTTTGTATTTTTAACTCAGCTATATGATAAATGAACAAATATTTGAAAATGATGGAGAAAGCAATTGAACTTTTCCGATTCTCCATAATCTTTTCAATTCCTTCTCTTTCCCGTAAGAGTTTTAATGACCAAATTAAAAACAATGTGATCCTTTTTCCCCAAGGCCTATCATCTTTAAGTTCTGCCGACTTCATTTTAAATTTCGACGTGGGAAGCCGAAGGTATTTTAACTGTCAAACAATGAGACTTTCAAGATTTGTCAATGGCGGGAACTCTCTCCGTCTTCATAACTCCCAACTCACGACTTTTTCTATGTGTTATTTCTATCCACACCCAACTGAACTATCCTATTTCTTCCTATCCTTCAAATTTACATTTCCATTTCAATCAGAAGGATTGTCTTCGTTTGTTTTTAGGTGCTTCCCAGTGTCAGCTATTTGACTTCCTCAACATGGTTCACGCCAAGTGTGATTTCATGAAAGATATTAATGATGAGAAGGAGACATGGCACATCATTACAAGGGTTATAAGAAAATGGAATTGCAGGCACAAAAATCCACCTCATAAAATATGGAGCATATCCATGGTTTTACTTGATGAAGTGGTTATATTTCTTCCACTGTTAATGTTTTTTACACGTTATGTATCGTTCATCTTTTGTCATTTTGGTTTTCTTCATGGCTATGATGCTATAGGGAAGTAAAATACAAGCCAGTGTAAAGCATAAAAAATTGTCTTAATCAGTTTAAAAAGGAGCCAGTCAAAGGACAAGTTTATTTGTTTGAAAATTTTGAAGTTGAGGATAACACATGCCAATATAGGCCTACCTCTCATGCGTGGAAGATTACGTTCCACTAGAAAACATATGTAAGATCTTTTTTGAGGCATCGATTCCCCTCAATGTCTATAGCTTTGTACCAATTAAGGACATTATATACACAAAGCAACCCAGATTTGGTGATATTCTCATTGGTAATAAATAAGGTTCCTTTGTCGAGTTAGATTTCTTTATTTAGTTACAATCTCTATTTACAAATTTATCTTCTATATCCTAATTCTCTCCTTACCATTAATAAGTAAATGTAATGGGCTTTCTCAAATCTTTTGGTATGCTCCATGAATCTAGGCGTAATGGTGAAACCTTGTATAGACTGAACTTTGCCATCTTTAACCAACAATAATTCTTCATGGTTGCATCTGGTTTATCTGTTTGTCAACTTATGCGCGATCATGTATCTTCATCCATATTATGATTTTTCGGTTATAGGGATAATGAAGTGAACTGTGTTCTATTCGGTGAATGTGCATCAAATGCCTACTACAGCAAGCAAGACGATGTAGAGCTCCCTATAGTTATTGTCATTCAATTAGGAAGGTTGAACATAAATGGCGGTAATCTTCTTTAGGCATTCAACTCAAGCCAGTGTTTTTATTAATGTTGAGTCCTTCCTTGCTTTGTATTAATTATTTTAAAATATCATCTATGTGGGCAATCTTTTTAGATGATGTTCAAATTTGTAACTCCTTATCAGTGACAAAGATAATGTACAATCCTAATATACTAGAAGTGAAAAGTCTGATTGAAAGGTACTATTCTACAAATTTTTTTTGCTGATGATGTATTTTATACACTGAATACTTATTAATCTTTCACTTTTACAACTCATCGTAGCGTGCAAGAATCTTCTGCAATGTCGCAGAACTTCTCCCAAATGATACCGTTTGATACTCCTCATTCCTCTGCTGCTTCTATGCGTTTATGCTCTGAGAAGATTTCCATTTCTGACCTCAATGAGATCACAAAGGTTGTTTCCCCTCCTATGTTTCTTGGAAAAAGGATCATCGAATATGTTCATTGATGGCTCTCTGTTTTTCAGGAATGTGATGTTGTAATCAAAACAAGGATTCAAAAGCTGGAAATGAGCTATGAATGGACCTACGATGGTTGCCCCAAATGTGACTCTAAGCCTAAACCAAGAAATGGTGGCATTTTTTGTAAGAACTGTGATGACAACGTCCTTGAGCTTGAACCGAAGTAATATATTTTTAATCTTTGTATTGATTCTTGCCGTTGTAATATATTCTAAAGGTTTTAATTAATGTTTTTCTTCCTCTTTAGGTTCAAAGTACACTACATAGTCTCTGATGATATCGGTAAACTTTCAATTGTATTTTTTGATCGTTTGGCATCCCAGTTGATTGACACTTTTGCTAAAGTTTTATTGGAGCAACTTAAGGAGGTAATCTAATGCATTGGCAGTTACTTTGAAATAAAATTCTAATTTGAAGTTTATGGCTTATATTCGTTTCTACGCGTCTTTCCAGGAGGGCAGGCTTCACTCTTTCAACAACTCAATGGTCTAATTGGCAAAATTTTGATTTTGAAAGTAAAAGTTAATGCATACTTTATTGACCATCATAACTCTAGCTTAAGTGTCTCGTAATACATTGAAGATTTGGATATGATAGAACAATTTTCCAATAGTCAGGTTAATATCTTTTGTCATAATTAATATGATCAAATAAAACCTCACCCAATTGTATAACTACTACTTCTCTGTCTGCAGACCTTGGAAACTTCATCCGGTGTTCAGAATGAGGTAACCACATTACAGAAAATCTTATGGTTCACTCCTACTTTGTATTGACGTTTATCTTAATCAGCTTTTTTTTTCAAAATTTATCTATTGCAGAATAATTATTCCCAAATGTCTGACAATGACACTCTTTTGTCAACCAATATGGTATCAAGTGACTCCCAGAGCCAAGCCAATGCCACTGTTAATATTGAGGAAGATGATATGACAATCTCCCAGATTATTACTCCTTTTGCTCTTAAGGGAAAGCGAAAGCAAAATCCGAAAAACTCAACAAATGAGACAGAGACAATGGATTGGTTGAATGAGATTCCAACTCCAGGTTTTAGCAGTTCAAAGACACTGAAAGTTATAAAGCAAGAAAGATAGAGTTTCCATGCGTTCCCAAGTTCCCTTCCTTGTCAGAATCTCTAATATTCTGGACAGCATATTTCCTTTATCTTTTAAACCTTTTGTTGATGGGTTGAACCCTTCTTTTTGTGTTTTCTGATGGTTTCAATCTTTAGTTGTTAAACGTATCAATGCGATGTATTTGGATTTGGCGTCAGAATATTACAATGCATTTAAAGTCTTTTCTTATTAGATCACAATATATTACTATCCTGTTGTGCCACTTTTCTTATTAAATTGTAGTTCAACAATCAACCTTGTGGATGCACTATTGGCATATTGTTAAGGAATTCCTGAATTGTTTTCCCTTTTGAAAAGAATGCAGCAAATGAAGTTCTTGCACGCTATATGAAGTATGGATAGTTGAAACATCGATTATATATAATAGGACGATGATGCAAAATGCTGTCAATAAGTTTTCTCAGAGGGCTTTGTTTTAAACGCCTTCTCTTTATGTTCCTCCTAAATGATATCGCCCAGGTTTTTCCAAGTCAATTTCTGATGATCAGCAAGTTTGTTCTCTTAATATGTTTTCGGCGTAATTTTTATATAATATAAATTTGATTCTTTAAGGCTTATATGTCAGTTTTTGCAGTTTTTGGCTATGATGGACAAAAAAAATCTTATTCAAAAATTTAAAAACTATAAACTATCATTTAAATGATTCCCCCTAAACATATCAGTAATGGAAATATTAACTAAACATATCCAGGATGCGAAAATTAATGATTAAGGAATGTATGATAAATTGTCTATGTCAGTTTTTTATTCTACCAAAATACGTGCTATTCATGCATTTTTACGTAATATTTTTTAAATGTTTAAATAATTTAATGCTCACGTACCCGTCCTGTTCCTGTAAAGTCTTTTCAGCTGCATTTTTAAATACGTGCTATTAATGCATTTTTAACGTAACATCTTGCAATGCATTTAAAAAATGGTCTAAAATATTTATTGCTCAACTGCCTAATCGGTTCAAAGCAGTGCCTTTTTAGCTGCATGTTTCTTTGTATTCGTGTATATTCAAAATTCTCACCCTTAGTAGAATCTATTCACCTTCGTCAGATTTTATCTTCCTCACCTTGGGTCAGGTCATTTCGATTCCAATTCTTTATAACTATTATAAAAAGGTTGGAGTTGCCATTCCTACAGTTTCTTCTGTCGTATCTTACTTAAGCACTTCTGCTTCCTAAATTTTTAAACTCATAGAAATGGCTGACGAAGAGGTATATCTCCTAACATAGATAAATCATCATCACACTATGTGGGCTATATGTGTAAGAATCATATGTGTCACACCCCACAATTTAAGTACATTGACGCGGAAGCGGAAACAGAAAGAAAATACTTATGGCATCAACTTGAATCATGTAAAACATACAAGCTTTTCTTTAAAAGACATTTGTAGAAATTTCGGCAGAGTCTCCTTTATAACGTAAACCTCCCGATATTTCTACAACATGTTAGACAGTACAATACATCCCAAAAAGGTGAACTCATATCCAATCAGACCAAAGAAAACATCTGGGGTGTGGGGATGCTCTAACTATGATTCAGTGGAGCTAACTTTACAAAGTTTTACAAAGTTTCAAACAAAATACATATACAACCAAAATACACCCACATGAGCAACTGCAGACTCCTCAAAGGTAGTCTCAAGAGGTCGGCCACTAGAAGGTGGCTAGGGGTAGATTAGAGTCCCTACTGCTCTCTGGAAAAAAATATATATATAAAAAAAATGAGTTTGATACTCAATGAATAAGTAATACCGACCCTTTTTAAAATAAACATAGGTCAAATAGGTTTACATATATATATATATATATATATATAGACCATATGGAACAAACTTTATACAAATTCTTTTTTTAAATTGCACCGAAAGCATCTAAACAGAACCAATTGGAACAGACGCAGAGCACACAGCTCACGGGGAAAATCACTACAGACGCAAAGCTTTCAGCTTGCGAAAATAAAATGACTCCATGTGTGGTGGCCTGCACACGGGGCTAGCACCACCCCTGTTAGCTAAGGTACAGATCATGGTGCACCAAGGCTAACATCTACTGCTATTAGCTACAGGATTCTGAGCAGATAACTTCATAAAACAGTACAATTTCTCCAATTAACATTTCAGACAAAGTATCGTTCAGATCAGTTTCATAGTGGATTTCCAATTAACTCAACATCCGTAAATTTGCAAAATTTCCTGTTCGAATCGATTTTTTGTAAACATATATATTACAAAACATTTAAATAGGTATCTCAATAAATAGATTACCCGATTTTAGAACACTGCAAGAAAACTTAATAGTAAAATAGTAATTTCTCGTTTGCTCACGGTCCGCATTACTTACTCACCTTCCAAGATTTTTATAGAGATTTTCTGACCCTTTTTCAGCTATGCCTCAACCTTTAGAATTTCCTACAATACCCGTTCATTAGATTTTTAAAGGAGGCATCATTCCAATAATCCCATACCGAACTTATCTGATTTTAAAAACAATTATTTCGCTACTAATAATTTTTTTTTCCGCCTTCCATACTCGTACAGTATATTCCATATACATATTTTGTGTTCTCATTTCCTTGGTTCCACTTAGGAGCTAAACCCAAATTCGAAAACTAAAGAAAATGCATACCATCTTTAATCTGCAGCCACACTTTAAAGGGAAGTTTATTCTGCATAAATGTGATTTAACAAGTAAGAAAAGAGCACAATGGGGTTTGGTCTTTAATTAAAATAGGTATATGTATATATATGCAGAATTTTAGGAAGAATTAACGTATAATAGAATAGACATACAGTTAAGCATGAATAGAATCAGAATTTTACAACCAAGATCATCTTCTTGCATCACTTCTCTCCTGCGCAGGACCTCCCTTACTGGCCAGCACATAAACGTATCATAGCATTAATAAACAGGGGAGGGGGAACGCATGAGAAGTTGACCAGGAAAGCAACACATACTTCAGAAATTTTCCAAGCCCAAATCACTATACTGCGTTGCTCTTCTACCACACACCCACAGCCATGAGCTCAGCTTGAACAGAGAGCAGGAAGGCTGCACTGAAAAGTGAAACAGCAGGACCATATGGCGTGAAAAAGGGGAAGGAAGATGAGCCCAACAAAAGCAATCTGTACAGCAGAATTTTAGACTTGGTAGGTGACTTTCTGGCGTGATTTCTCCAGTATCCAGTAGCCAAAAATGGAACAAATTCAAGGAGCAACTTGCAGCTGAAATTTAAACCAAAACCAACGCTGAACAGAGGGGTAAGGTGGCGCTGAACAGAGGAGGAAATTGCAGTGTTTACGCAGCACTTCAGTTCGTCCAGCAGGGAGCTTCTATGCGACTTGAATGGAGCACTCAACTGGAGCAATTTCACAGCGTGAAGAAGCAGAAAACTAACGTCCAGCAGCTCGCAGAAGCAGAACAACTCAGCGTCCAGCAGAACAGGGTGGAAGATGCAGAGTTTCTGGTCTGTTCTGCAAGTGTTTGGCTGGAGGGATATGAGTTGCAGAGATCAGAAGGATAATGACCAAAAACTCCAGCTGAAGATGATTAAAGCAAGGATAAATCAGTAAGTTCAAAGAGCAATACGTGGCAGCTGCACCACATGCGTTGAAAAGTCAAACCTCCTGCATGCATTCACGTCGGTTATTACAATATGTATCTTCTGGGATTTTTGTGAGAACTCTACTTCCCGGGTGTCATCCTTGAATACTGTTTTGGCTGACGTAGAGGTATTGCTCTGTATTTTACTATTAGACATTAACTGTGTTCGTGATATTCATATATTTCCATTGGAGTGATACCGATAAACCTATTTTTTACGTCATGGCAGGGAAATAAAATTCTTGCAATCGTTAGAGACCCAGAACTGATCTTTCGCTTTTGGCCTATTCTACGTGAGGATCAGTGTTACATAATTCGAAGATTCACTGTGGATTGGATCCTTAACCCTATCACTTCAAAGTACTAGATTGTAATTGAAGGATTTACTAAGTTTATTCTTTCCCTGCATTCTATCCCGTACCCTTCATTCAAGTTCAAGGCCTTGTGGATTCTTCTTCATTCTTCTTATGTTGAGTTCAAGCTAATTGGTAATATTGACGTTGCTTTTTAGAATTATTTTTTAAATTGAATCAGCATGGTGTTATTTTGCCGGATGTAATGCGGCATCATTGTTTTTCCATTACATCTTATTGTTTGTTGATTTCTCTTTCCTTAGATATATATGGCATAATGATTGATGCATTAGATTTCGTACTTGACAATGGTCGATGGCTCCAAGAGTTTCGATTTAAGATCCAAGATTCAATGTAAGAGTAATGCATCTTTAATTATGCTTCTGGCTTTCTTTTAAACCCTGATGTTTTGTATTAGTAGCAATATAGTTTCATCTGCTTATTTTTTGTACTTAAAGGGGGAATACTGCTCAATGTATTCTACGTGATTCATTTGCATGGTGGGCATATAACCAATATACCCTACAGACAAATAGGAACTTCCTTATTGTGGTTTTACAATTAGCCAAAATGCACAAGCTTGAAGGTATAGGCTTCCTTTCTTGACCTTGAACCTGATGCAATGAAAACTCTATATATCAATATTTTAACGGTGAGCTCCTTTCTCATTGCAGGAATAGTTGTATTCAAGAACCATGAAAATGCCACCAAACTGCTCTTTAATGTTCAAGATCCTGAGCTTGATGGTTTAAATAAGTATCAATGGTAGATGTGTTGGCGATCTCTTATGGGATTAGCAGAACCTTCTTCAAGCAATTGATACTGTAATAACCGACGTGAATAATGCAGGGAGGAAGTTGAATTTTCAACGCAGCTTGCAGCTGCCATGCACCATTTTTCCCCCTCTGCAATTTTACGTATGTACCCCTCATCTCATTTTCTTTTAGCTGGTTTTTCGGTCATTGCTCATCCAGAATTCTGCAACAGACATCCTTCCAGCAAAGCAACCACTGAACCGACAGAACTCTGCATTCCCATCCCCTGTTCTGCTGGACGTTGGTTTCCCGGCTTCTTCGAGCTACTGAAACGTTGGATTTGCTGCTTCTTACGCTGTGAACTTGCTCCAGATTTGCTGCTTCATCCAGTCGCATGGAAGCTCCCTGCTGGTTGAACTATACTGCTGCGTAAACACTGCAATTTCCTCCTCTGTTCAGCGCTGGTTGCTGTCCCTGTTCGAGCTCTTGCTGCTGATGTTTGCTCCTTGAAGTTGTTAAGCCTTTGCTGCTGGTTGCTGGTGAAACCAAGCCAGAAAAATTAATTTCTCAGGTCTGAACTTTCTGCTAGATGAATTGCTGTTGCTGGGTTCATTTTTCCCCTCTGTTTACGTTACTTTGTGCTGCTGGTTCGCTGTTCAGGGTAGCCTTCTTCCTCTTAGTTTCAGCGACATTCGTGGCTGTATGTGTGGCAGGAGAGCAGCGCTTATAGGTATATCTAGGCTTAAAATTCCTATTGCATGTGTTGCTTCTTTAATCCCAATTATCAGCGTTTCTCTCCTCTGTATTTTACTGCTGTAATACGTTTTGTGTGGTGGCCAGTTTGGAGAGGTTCTGCGCAGGAGAAGATGTGGTACAGGAAGTGATCCTAGTTGGATAAAATTCTGATTTCATTTATACTTAACTGTATGTTCACTCTCCTATACATTAATTCCTCCAAAAAAAAAATTCTGCATATATATATTCTTAATTAAAGACAAAATCTAATTGTGTTTTTCTTACTTGTTAAATCATATTTATGCAGAATAAACTTCCCTTCAAAGTGTGGCTGCAGATTAAAGATGGTATGCATTTCCTTTAGTTTTCGAATTTGGGTTTAACTCCTAAGTGGAACCAAGGAAATGAGAGCACAAAATATGTATATGGAATATACTGTACGAGTATGGAAGGCGTAAAATTAGTAGAGGAATAAATTTTAAATTATGATAAGTCCAAGTCCTGTATGAAATTAATTGGAGTGATTCATCTTCTAAAATCTGTGAACGGGTCTTGTAGGGTATTCAGGAGACTGAGTTATAGCTGAAAAAGGGTCAGGGAATTTCTATAGTATCTCAGAAGGTGAGTAAGTAATGCGGACCGTGAGTAAACGAGAAATTTTTATTTTATTCTTAAGTTTCCTTGCAGTGTTCTAAAATTGGGTAATCTAGTTATGGAGATACCTATTTAAATATTTTGCAATATATATGTTTACCAAAAAATCGATTTGAACACGAAATTTTACAAATTGACGGATGTTTGAGTTAATTGGAAATCTTACTATGAAACCGATTTGAACGGTACTTTATCTGAAATGTTAATTGGAGAAACTGTATTGTTTTATGAAGTTATCTACTCAGAACCCTGTAGCTAACAATAGTAGATGTTAGCCCTGGTGCACCATGATCTGTACCTCAGCTAGCAGGGGTGGTGCTAGCCCCATGTGTAGGCCACCACACGTGGAGTTATATTATTTCTGCAAGCTGAATGCTATGCGTCTGTAGTGACTTTTCCCCGCAAGCTGTGTGCTTTGCGTCTGTTTAAATTGGTTCTGCTTAGATACTTTCAGTGCATTTATATGAAAGAGTTTGTATAAAACATGTTTTACACGATATATCTATAAATATGTACCCATATATCTTTGACCCTACATTTATTTTAAAAACGGGTTAGCATTACTTATTCATTGAGTATCAAACTCATTTTTTTTTAATTATTTTTTTCAGAGAGCAGTACGGGCCCTACCCTACCCCCAGCAGCTTTCTAGTGTCATCTCTTGGGTGCTTCTTTTGACGAGCCTGCAGTTGCTCATGTGGGTGTATTTTGGTTGTGTGTGTATTTTGTTTGAAGCTTTGTAAAACTTTGTAAAGTTAGCTTCACTGACTCATGGATGGGTCATCCCCACTCTCCGGAAATTTCTTTTGATTTGATTGGATATGGGTCATCCCTTTTGTTGTATTGTACTGGCTGACAATTTGTAGAAATATCGGGAGGTCTAATTTATAGAGGAGACTCTGCCGAAATTTCTACAAATGTCCTTTAAAGAAAAGCTTATATGTTTTATATGATTCAAATTAATGCCCATAAGTATCTTCTCTATGTTTCTGCTTCTACGTCAGAGTACTTAAATTGTGGGATGTGACAGATACTATTGATATCTTTTAGTTTTTTCATTGTGTCAATCATCTTTGTTACGAATCCATGTATCTTTTGCTTTAGGACAAATTTAACGTTTTCGAAGGTTGCTTTTCCAGATTGCAAACTTGCAAATATAATCTCTAACAACGGGATATCTCTTGCGTTAAATAGGGTTGTTTGTTAATGTATTATATATTCTATATTAATATTAATATCTTCTGAGTATTATCTTAATATATTCTGAAAACGTTAAAATGTACGAAATATTATAACATTATATTCGTTGTATTATTTTTTAAAGTTGATATGGGTATTACAAGCGATGTTTATCGTTCTGCAGCGTATCATGGGGAGCATATTTGTAACAGGATAGATTTGGGTTAAACTAATTTCCATTTCTCAAATTAAAAATAGTGTAGACAGAGAGAGTTTAGAACAAACCTATCTCGAGTGCGAACAACTTTTACATTTAAATTTAGCTGATGTTCTATACGGATATATTCACTTGAAGTAATATGGAATAAACTAATTACTATAGCCTTTTATATCTTTTTTCCTTTGCACCTAAAATTCTCCCTTTTATATCAGTGAATCAATTTTACGTTAGGAATCCTTGATACTCTATCATGTTTTCACACTGACAATAGGCTTCATTTGGATTGCCCTGCGACGAATTAAATACTTAAATATTTGTAGAGATATTTTATTGTTTAATATAATAGAATTTAGTAAAAACGATTTAAATTCCACTTCGTATGCTGACCTCAAACCAATAAGCTACATTCGTCGTATTTTTCTTGAGTATTTTCTTTTCATATCAAAACAAAATACGATGGAATAAATCTCAAACCTTGACAGAAGAAGAAAAATATTACAGCTCAATTGAAACTTTTAAAACATTATTTAAAGTGATAGGCTTTGATCATGCTTCGCCTTCTTTATTGGTTTTTTAGGCCTAGGGTAACTGAAAGTTCACATACGGCTTCTTTTTTTCATCAAGTAGCTGATAGCTATTTCTAATATATATATTACCAATTAATTTAATTAGAATTTGTTTCCCGCATTCATTGCGTCTTTTCTTGTAATAACCGACGTGAATATGCATGCATGAAGTTTGACTTTTCCATGCTAATCTTGCAGCTGCCACGTATTGAATTTTGCTCTTCCAGAATTTACATATATATCCCTCCTTCCACTTCCTTTCAGTTGGTTTTTCGGACATTGTTCATCCAGATTCTGCAATACATATCTTCACAGCAAAGTAATCACAGAACTCTGCATTTCCTATCCTCTGTTTTCTGGACGCTGGTTGTCATGCTTCTTCGAGCTGCTGGGCGTTGATTTTCTACTTCTTCACGCCTTGAGTTTGCTTCAATTGAGTGCTCCATTCAAGTCGCATAGAAGCTCCCTGTTAAACGACGTTGGAACTGATCCAATTCTGCAGTTTACTTTCCTCTGTTCAGCGCTGTTGCTGCCCCTGTTCAGCGTTAGTTATGGTTCAAATTTCAGTGGCTGAATTGCTCCTTGAATTTTACTAAGTTTTGCTGCTGGTTTTGGGTGAGAGCATGACAGAAAAATTCTATTTCTTCCCCTCTATTTAGCGCCATGTTTGGCTGATTCCGTTTTCACTTTCTGCTGCAGAATTCTCTCCTTGGGTTTGATAGATTTCAGTGCTGGTTTTTGGTAAGATCACGCCAGAATAATCCTCTCCCTAAGCTACAAGTTCTTTCATGCGAAATGCTTCTGCTGGACGAAGGTTAGGTGGACCAAAAAACTGCAAATTCTTTCTCCTCTGTTCAGCGCTACAGTGCCTCTTTTCTGGTTTGATTCTTATTCTTTGCTTGCTCCTCATTTGAGTTGAGTTAGTGGCTGTGTGTGGCTGGTGAAGCAACGCCATTTAGGTCTCATTAGGTTTGAAAAATTCTATTGCATGTGCTGTCTTTTTTTTTTATCCCAATGATTGACATTTCCCTCCTCTATTTATCCATACTGTAATATGATTTATGTAGAAGCCAGCTAAGGGGGGGTTCTGCGCAGGAGAAAAGTGAGGCAGGAAGATGATCTTAGTTGGATAAAATTCTGATTTCAATTATGCTTAACTGTATGTTCATTCTCCTATACATTAATCCCTCCTAAAAATTCTACATATATATATATACCCTTTTAATTAAGGACCAAAACCTCCCACTGTGCTCCTTTCTTAATTGTTAAATTATAATTATGCAGAATAAATTTCTCGATTAAAGATGGTAGATATTTCTTTTATTTTTTTTGAATTTGGGTTTAGCTCCTAAGTGGAACCAAGGAAAAGGAAGCATAAAATGTGAATATGGAATATACTGTACGAGTTGGAAGGCGTAAAAAAAAAATTAGTAGAGGAATAAATTTTAAGTTTTGATAAGTCCGAGTCCTGTATGAAATTAATTGGGGTGATTCATTTTCTAAAATCTGGTGAATGGGTCTTGTAAGGTATTCAGGAAACTAAGTTATAGCTGAGGAAAGGGGCAGGAAATTTCTGTAGTATCTCAGAAGGTGAGTAAGTAATGCGGACCATGAGACTCAGGAAATTCTTATTTCTGTTCCTAAGTTTCCTTGCAGTGTTTTAAAATTTTGAGTATCTACTTATAGAGATACACATTTCCATATTTAGGTATATGCATGTTTATCAAAATTTGATTTCAACCGGAAATTTTGCAAGTTTTACGGATGTTGAGTTAATTGGAAATCCTACTATGAAACTGATCTGAACGATACTTTGTCTGAAATGTTAATTGGAGAAACTGTACTGTTTTATGGAGTTATCTGCTCAGAACCCTGTAGCTAACAGTAGTAGATGTTAGCCTTGGTGCACCATGATCTGTACCTCAGCTAGCAGGGGTGGTGCTAGCCCCGTGTGCAGGCCACCACACGTGGAGTCATTTTATTTTCGCAAGCTGAAAGCTTTGCGTCTGTAGTGATTTTCCCCGTGAGCTATGTGCTTTGCGTCTGTCAATTGGTTCTGTTTAGATACTTTCGGTGCATTTTGAAAAAGAGTTTGTATAAAGTCTGTTCCATATGGTCTATATCTATATATATATATATATATGTATTTATTTAAAAAAAAAGGGTCGGTATTACTTATTCATTGAGTATCAAACTCATTTGTTTATATATATATATATATATTTTTTTTTTTTCAGAGAACAGTAGGGACTCTAATCTACCCCCAGCCGCCTTCTAGTGGCCGACCTCTTAAGACTTCCTGTGACGAGCCTGCAGTTGCTCATGTGGGTGCATCTTGGTTGTATATGTATTTTGTTTGAAACTTTGTAAAACCTTGTAAAGTTAGCTCCACTGAATCATAGTTAGGGTATCCCCACACCCCATATGTTTTCTTTGGTCTGATTGGATATGAATTCGCCCTTTTTGGGATGTATTGTACTGTTTGACATGTTGTAGAAATATCGGGAGGTCTACGTTATAAAGGAGACTCTGTCGAAATTTCTACAAATGTCCTTTAAAGAAAAGCTTGTATGTTTTACATAATTCAGATTAATGCCATAGGTATTTTCTCTATGTTTCCGCTTCCGCGTCAGAGTACTTAAATTGTGGGGTGTGACATTTCCTATGTTCAAGGCCATTATGACTCAAATTTCCTCTATACCCAAAGCACAAAAATACTGATTTCAAAGGCAAAAGTCAAAACTATCCCTGTCAACTTTGAGCCTTTGTTCATGCTACCCAATCTGCTCTTAACTTCTGCTTTGCTTCGACCGTTTTGTTGTTCTTCATTTTGAATCCCACATCCATACAACTAAAGCTATTTTCAAATCAGCTTTGAGTGTAATAATGGCCCGTGGCACATGCTACGTCTATGCTCTTGCCTGAGAACTGATTCCTAGTTCTTGAGATTTTCAGCATCAAAAGGGAATCAATATTCAATGTTCAAACCAATAAATAGTAAGAGGTTCTGTGGCTTACAACAACTGCAACAATCCAATGTTGACAGAAATGGTAATGTCTTCATCGTTGTCCTTTTTAATTTTCCTACATATACAATCAAATATTCTAAGCTGAAGAGTACAGTAGATTTTCAGGGCCAAAATCTATCATCAAACTCTCCTTCTCAACCAGACTGTGAGGGGGGGTGTAAAACTCCCCACTCCGAAATTCATGGTTGCGTTGTCATTCTAAGTCCTTCTTATTCCCAACCAAGTATTACTAATGGTAACTTTTCTTTAGTTCAGAGCAAATTTAATATCATGTTGATTGTGGAACCATGTATCATTTTGACTTCACTCCATCTTCTTATCAATCAGAGGTTCCAAGTTCTCAACTAAATTGTTCTTCCCAAAGAATAACTAAAAACACATCAAGGATTAAAAAAAAAATGAATTCATCCAATGAAAGAAAATGTCCTCTGTTCTTCTGGTGACATATCTTTCCCATTGTTTTCATGACTCTCTTATTATAGCACTAATTATTTTCTTTCATTATGCAACAATAATGTATCTCGCTCAAACCTGTGTTGCAGTTGATGACGACATAAATAATCACTCCACATATCGTGGCAAGAGACAAGCCTTAGCCAAAAGACAGGTCTTAATTGATATTTCCAATGTAGCAACAAATTTGGAAAACAAGTTTAATCATGTCATAGTTATGGGAACTTCCAATATTACCCATTCTCAAATTCACAGATGCATTGACAGTATATTCCAATTATGACTTCAAAATTTCTGTTGTTTCCTTTAATTTTATTTACACTAGAAATGAATCCAAGCTTCATTTTTTCACTGTTTTGTAAATGATGCTCCGTCTATCTCTGATGAGTCTATTACTGAAATTCATCCCTTAGAGGATGAAAATATTAAGCAATGCAAGAATTTTACATCTACAGGTTGATTTCTAACTAATCTAATCTCATTAAACTTGTATTCCCTGTATTTGACATCAACGCTGATGTTATGTGTATTCTTATCTTCTAGATTATATGGATGAAGCTGATCCATTATATGAGTGCCAATTTTGTGGAGTATTAATGTGGCTAAATGAAAGAGTTAAAAGAGTATCAAATACAAGGTCTCCTGCATTTTCATTGTGTTGCTGTCATGGCAAAATTATTGCACCAAGTGTGAAGTGACCACCTCAAGTTCTTCATGACCTATTCTTTGACAAAAATTCATCTGCCTCAATGAACTTCCTAGCAAATATAAGAGCATACAATAATATGTTTTCATTTACATCAATGGGTGGTAAAATTCAACACTCAATTAACACTGGTTGTGGCCCTTATTCGTTTGTAATATCAAGACAAAATTACCACCGTATAAGAAGTCTATTGCCTCTTGAAGGATGTAAATTAGTTTATTCTCAATTATACATTTATGATACCAAGAATGAAATCAACAACCGTATAGCAGTAGTGAGGTAATTAAATTTTAATCCTCAATTATCATTTAATTTTAGATTTTTTTTCATTCCTAACTTTATAGCAATTAATTATTTTCAACTATTTTATTCGTAGCAATCATGGAGATTCATCAAATTTTGATTCGAATATCGTAGAGATGATCAAGAATGTTTTAAACCAAGTCAATTCATTGGTCCAACAATATCGGCTTACTTCTCAAATCTTGCAACATCAAGAGCATGAAGAAGTCAAAATTTGCTTACTCAAACAAGGAGAGCAAGATAGTCGAACATACAATTTACCTTCTTCATCAGAAGTTGCTGCCTTAGTTGTTGGAGATTTTGATCAATCCTATTATCAAAGAGATATTATTGTTGAGAAGAGATCTGGAGTTTTGAAGTGTATTGATGAACTTCATAAGTCTTATCTTCCTCTACAATATCTATTACTATTTCCATTTGGAAATAATGGATACAATCTTGAAATCAAACATGGAGACTCAACTCTTTCAACTTATAAAAAGAAGAAAACTCTTACCATTAGAGAGTACTTTGCTTACAGGCTTATGACTAGACTTAATGAAGAATCATGCATTTTGCATGCAAAGCGTTTGTTCCAACAATTCTTAGTTGATAGGTACAACATGATTGAGTCACAAAGACTTGACTACATTAGAAATCATCAAAAGGAGCTTACAGTTGATTTGTATCAAGGATTATCTGACGCAAATATACGAGGTGAGACTGATGCAAGCTTAATTGGTAAAAGAATTGTACTTCCATCCTCATTCACTGGAGGTGCAAGATATATGATTCAAAATTACCAGGATGCAATGGCAATTTGTAGATGGGTTGGATACCCCAATATATTTTTAACTTTTACTTGTAATCCTCCATGGCCTGAGATCAAATGCTTTTGCAAAAGAAATTCACTATCTCCTGCAGATCGACCTGATTTACTTTGTAAGATCTTTAAGTTGAAGTTACAAGCATTAATCAAAGTAATAAAAGAAGAGAAGATTTTTGGTACTGTCAAAGCAGGTTTGTTTAAATATATTCCTAGCTTTATGGTAAATTTTAATTTTTTAATTCGTTCATAAAAAAATTATTTTTAATTGAGAGTAATCTTTGAACTAATCTATAGTTCTAAAATCTTTTGCAGAAATATATACCATTGAATTCTAAAAAGAAAGGACTGCCACATGCTCATATTCTATTGTTTCTTGAACCTAATGACAAGTTGAAGGACGCCCAAGATGTTGATCAAATTATCTTAGCAAAAATACCTAACAAGCAAAACTCGCTCCTTATTATATGATTTAGTCAAGTTATATATGGTTCATGGCCCTTGTGGAAGGAATAATGCAAGATCACCATGTATGAAAGATGGTAAGTGCAGCAAATATTTTCCAAAAAAGTTTGTCGATCATACTATCATCGATGATGAGGGGTACCCTACATATCAAAGAAGAAATGATGGAAGGACAATTGAAAGGAAAGGAGTTCAATTAGACAACCGTTTTGTTGTCCTATACAATCCTCTTTTGTTAAAATTGTTCCAGGCTCATCTAAATGTTGAAAAGACAAATCAATCAACATCCATTAAATATCTCTTCAAGTACATTAGTAAAGGAAATGATTGAGTCATAGCTGGTGTCTACAACAACAATGCTTCGAGTGAATCTTAACAAATGTTTGATGAAATTAAGCATTATTTAGATTGTAGATACATATCTGCATGTGAAACATCTTGGCAGATCTTCTCTTTTGACATTCATCATAGATATCCTGCTGTAGAAAGGTTGAGTTTCCATTTACCCAATCAACATTTTATTATCTACAATAGCAATGAATATGTTCCTAACTTAGTCCACAAAGAAAGGGTTAAAGAATCCATGTTTCTTTCTTGGATGAAGCAAAATGATCATGACTCTTTTGCAAGAACACTCACATATGCTGAATTCCCTCATCATTATGTTTACAATAAGTCTAAACGAAGCTGGACTTTGAGAAAAAGAGGCTTTGTTGTGGGAAGGATTGCTCATGCATCTCCTTCGCAAGGAGAATTATATTATCTTTGTGTGTTGCTTACAAAGGTGAAAGGTCCTAAATCATATGAAGAGATAAAGACAGTTGACAACATTGTACATCCCACATTTCGAGCTACATGTTATGCTCTTGGCTTATTAGAAGATGATCAGGAATACATAGATGCTTTAAAAGAAGCATCTGTTTGGGCAAGTGGTCATTATCTCAAAAAAAAAATTTGTCAGCATGTTATTGTGTCACTGCATGAGTAAACCAAATAAAGTATGGCAAGAGACATGTAAAATTATATGTGAAGACATTTATCATATCTCTCACAATAATACATCATTAGCAGGTATGACATACAACCTATTGAGTTGCATGCTTCAAAATTTACTCGATAAATTTGTTGGTTAACCAAAATTTTTACCATGCTTATGTAGATTTTCAAATCTCAGATAAAGAAAAGGAGCAAGCAAGTTTGCATGAAATTAATGAAATTCTTCAAGCAAATGGCAAATCATTGGCAGACTATCCTTCCATGCTGATCCCAACAAATGTAAATCTTATTAATATGAGAAACCATCTCATTTTATAAGAACTCAACATTGACAAAGGCATGATGCAGCAAGAGGCAGAGAGGTTGACTCTATCTTTGACTGTCGAGCAAAAGGTTGTTTTTGATTCAATCATGCATTCAATTTTCACATGCTCTGGTGGGTTCTTTTTTGTATATGGTTATGGCGGAATAGGAAAGACCTTTTTTTGGAATGCTTTAACTTCAACTATTCATGCAAAGGGAGATATTGTTCTTACAGTTGCTTCCAGTGGTATTGCGGCTACTTTGTTGCCATTTGGACGAATAGCCCATTCTAGGTTTGCAATACCTATTGACATCAATGAAGATTCAACTTGTAATATCATGCACAATTCTCCCTTAGGGAATCTTTTACTTTCAACTAAGCTTATCATAGGGGATGAAGCTCCAATAATTAAACGTCATTGCATTGAAGCTTTTGATCATTCCTTGAAAGATGTTATGCACAATCCTGCTCCATTTGGAGGTAAATGTGTTCTCATGGGAGGTGACTTTCAACAAATTTTACCTGTTATTCCAGGAGGGAGACGTGCAAATATTGTTAATGCATCTATCAATTCCTTTTATTTGTGACATCATTGCAAGCTATTTAAGCTGACAAAAAACATGCGTCTCATTTCATCTTCTAGCATTGCAGATGCAAACAAGGTCAAATTCTTCTCTGAGTGGTTGCTTAAGGTTGGGGATGGCAACTTGTGTTTGCCACATGATGGAATTGTAGAGATAGATCTCCTTCCTGAGTTACTAATTACTAAATACAATGATCCTGTGCAAGCAATAGTAAACTCAACTTTTCCAAATCTCTTGCAACACTTGACAGATCCATCATATTTCATGGACCGTGCTATTTTAGCTCCAACTACTGATGTTGTCAATCAAATCAATGGTTATATGTGCTCATTGCTGCCTGGTGACGAAGTTAACTACTTTAGCTCTAACTCTGTCTCCCTGGTAAATCAAGACAGTAGTTCATTCCAAGAACTTTATACAACTGAATTTCTTAACACTATTTCTGCTTCAAGGCTACCTTCTCACAAACTTTCTCTAAAGGTTGGAGTCCCCATCATGCTTGTGTGAAATATTGACCAAGCATCCGGTCTTTGTAATGGAACTCGATTACGTATATTATTGTTGGGAAAACACTTCATCAAGGCAATCACTCTTAATGGATCCAACCCTGGGAATGAAGTTCTCATACATCGTATGGATATGAATCCTTCAAAATCAAAGTTGCCATTTGTAATGCAAAGAAGACAATTTTCCATCATTCCATCTTTTGCAATGACTATTAACAAAAGCCAAGGACAATCATTGAATAGTCTTGGATTATGTCTACCTAAACCAGTTTTCACACATGGACAACTCCATGTGGCTCTTTCAAGAGTCAAAAATATTTATGGGTTAAAGATTTTGGTTCATGATACAAATAAAAAACCAAAAACAACAACCACAAATGTTGTATATAGAGAGATATTTCAAAATATCAAATGAGTCTTTTCCATTTGAGATTCTTAATATTAATTCATTATCTCTTGTGCATTACTTTTTTCCTCACATTATCTCCTTCAATCAATTTCATGTCTTACCATTTTCAATCTTTAGGTGCATATTAATATAGGAACATATGACATCTCCAGGTAACTTTGATTCTTAATGGTTATTGACAAAGTCTTATTTTTAACAGGTGCGTATTATATTGCTATCATTATCTTTGCTACCTTTGTCATTTTCTATTTGTATTCTTCGAAGGCTTCGCTGTTTTAATGCCCGTGCAATGCACGGGGAGAAAGATCTAGTTAGTTTCTATAAGTTGTTGTTTATGTGCCGATAAAATGATAGTTTATATAATAACAATCTCAATTTTTAAGATTGAAATAACCTTAGTATCAAATGTTCACTTTCTTGTCATAGAGCCTACGAAAAAAAAATTGTTTTTTTTTTTTGAAATTGTTATATACAATGTTTAAAAATTCAACTAGACATTAAATTGGGATAATGAGTGTTTATAGTTAATAATCCGACCTTGAACTGTAATTGAACCTTGTCTTGAAATATATATGATATTTTATAATTATATATATTATAAAATAATATTTAAAAGTATATAAATTGATTAAAATATTTTGTATATGGCAAGATAATATATGTAAAAATTAAAATGAGTTAGGTAAGAGTTTATTAAGCATAAATTTCTTTGACAAAATGTCAAAACTCTAATATAAACCCCCAAAAAAAAGTTGTTGACCAATTTTACAAATTTTATTGATTTTTCACTGATTTTTAATATGAATATTTTAGCATTTGGAGGGTCAAACGAATTGGTAAATGAAGTCATCTAATATAATACTTCTATTGTGGCATATATATTATGGGGGGCAAAGTGTTGGTGTGTAATAAGAGGCAAAGGTCATTTTTATCCCGCCGCTGTGATAGTCTTGAAGTATCTATATATTAACGGTTATATTATTGGTATTATGAATATTTAATTTAGCAACTCAAATTCAAGAATCACAATGGAACTTTCAATTGGGACAAAATAGAAACACCAAAAATATAAATAACATTTATTTAAAATCCAATAGAAAAATTTCAGAAAGAGACGCCTATTCTGTCGATAGATAAGCCTAAGACAAAGCTTAAAGGAGAGATTTTAAAATATACCTAAGAGAATTTCATAAGCCTAACTAGTAGTAACTACTGCTACATATTCTAAACAATAACACCACCAACTGAAATAGAACTCCTCACAAAATGCTTTCCATCAGACCAAATTAGCCTTCCAAAAGCAGTATTGCCACCATGCCTAGTAACTTCGACTGTCAGAGTAAAGCTTTTCTCTTCACCATCCTCCTCAAACTTCAACGTCTTAGGTTCCACATTAATGGCTACACCTGCAGGTGAGTGGACTCGAGCCACATAAGTGCCTGGTGAGCCAACATTCT
This sequence comes from Erythrophleum ivorense, assembly GCA_026724425.1. Lineage (NCBI taxonomy): Eukaryota > Viridiplantae > Streptophyta > Magnoliopsida > Fabales > Fabaceae > Erythrophleum > Erythrophleum ivorense. The sequence goes on from JAIUCV010000003.1 coordinate 62,669,114, forward strand.
TAAGGGTCCTGGTCACATTGACTGAGCCATAGAGGGTAGGGATGGCTATTGAAGGATAGTTGAAATCGAGAAGATTGAAGGAGTAGGGACACTTATAAGGGGCATCATAGAACACCCTTATTGTTGTGGAGTTGTAGCCAAGGGCACAAAAAATGTTGAGGTAGTCATTGATAGTTAAGTCATAGACCAAGCCAGGGTCCACGGCTTTGTTTGGCCTAATGTGACCAGAACCATAGTCAAATGGGGTTGCCTTCTCCAATGTGAACCCGTCAAGTATAGGATGACGAGTGTTGTCCCTTGTCCTTGCTGCAAACACAACATTATTAGATGTTGGAAACCAAAAAATAAGAGTGCGCTCGAGAAGGGGTCTTTGGAAAAGATAGAAGACACCCATGACTGTAATACCAAGAAGAGAGAGAGAATCTTACCAGAAGTCATGATGGCAGATTTAATAGCGGAAGGACTCCAGTCAGGGTGAAGTGTTTTGAGGAGGCCAACAACTCCAGCAACATGAGGACAAGACATGGAAGTTCCAGAGAGCAGGACAAAAGGAAAATTACGATTATCAAAGTCAAAATCTGTAGGGCTAATAGCTTGCGTGTATGCAGCCAAAATATCCACACCAGGAGCAGTAACATCAGGCTATTAAAAATAAAAAACCAAAAGTTGCAATAAATTTTACAAAAAAAAAAAGAGACCTTTTTCAAGAAGAAAATTAATTAATTAACCTTGAGGATCTCGGGTACGATTTGGCTTGGGCCTCTAGAAGAGAAATTCGCCATCACAGGGGAAGGCTTCAAGTGGAGCAAGTCGGTGGGTGGATGAAGAGTTCCCAAAGGATTTTTGGTTGAATTAAGGTAAGCAAATAAAGCAAGAGTGTCTTCATATTTGATGTTTGCTGCTGGAAGCATATGAAGATCAGTAAAAAGTTCATCGCCATCAGACTCATCGTTACAAAGAATCATTCCAACTGCACCAGCTTTAAGCGCAACATAGCTCTTCTCCAATCTTGCGGAGACACCTCTCAAGCAAACCAAGATCTTGCCCTTCACCTTCTTGGGCTCAATTGTTCCCTCCAAACATCGCTTGCTACACAAGAACAAGGATGTTAATTAATGATTAAAATGTTGCAGTTTCTAAACATAGATATGTCTTGTAATTGAGGAATGAAACAGTTCTTACGCCTCATCAGCAGTTGCATTAGCCTTTTTTGCCTCCACACCACCAATAAGCGGGTAGAACTTGTCCTCTGGTAATGGTTCAGAATAGGATTTTCCCTGATATTACATATTGAGAAGAAAAACGGTTCAGGAAAAGGAAAGAAATTTTAAACTACATACGATGTACTATTTAACTGCATAATGAATTAATAAAAAATTATTAAATTAGATGTTTCAAGCATACTCATTAGAATCAAACCAGGCTCATTCTAAGTTCAATCAATTTACCTTTAATTAATAATTAATATCTATATTTTTAAATTAAATATAGTATATTATATTTTGAAAAAAATATGATGCATAAATGTTAATATTTACGTATAGAAAAGAAAAAAAAAATTAAATTCAGAAGAAATAATAATAAATTAATCTTTTTACAAGAAAAAAAAATACCTGGAAGATCTTTCCATTTTTAAGTTCAACAAGAGCTTGAGATCCTCTGTCTACAGTGCTTGCACCTACTGTGAAAATCCAAGGTGCAATATTGGACACAGTTTGAGAAAATGGACCAGAATTTCCAGCAGAGCACACTACAGTAATGCCATTCTTGAAGGCATGAAATGTTGAAATTGCAAGCAAATCTTCAATGTAATTCGTAGGTTCTGATCCAAGAGAGATGGAAAGAACATCAACCCCATCATGTATGGCCATATCTATGGCTGCAAATATATCGGCATCCAAGCACGCTTCCGGCGGCCAGCAAACCTTGTAGGAGGCAACTCTGGCCTTTGGAGAACCACCTGAGGCTGTCCCATAGGCCAACCTGCCAGTGAGATTTGCACCATGAACGAAGCTCCCTCCTGCTGTGGAAAGAGTGTGAGTCCCATGGCCTAGTATGTCTCTTGCAGTGTGAAGAAAAGTCTTGTCTACTTCACTTGAGTTTCCTATCAGGGCAAGATAAGCCTTGTTGAAGTACCTTGCTCCTATCAGCTTCCTGCATTAATGACCGCAAATGTCAAATGGTTAGATAAAGGAATATCACATGATATTCGTTTTAATCAGTTAACTTTCATCGTTCATTTTTAGGGCAAAGTATTCTTTCTTTTACTATAAAGGATGTTTAAATTATAGATGCTCTCATAATATATTGTCTCATAATTCACTCTTCTGGTAACAAAATATAAACTATAATTATTGCTATTTTGACTAAAATATATAGCCTTATATATATTACTTATATAATGTATCAGGTATTAATATATATATATATATATATATATTAAAAGAGTTAGTTTTTCAAACTTAGTAATGTGTCAAATCATTTGATAAAATAATTATTAAAAACAAAAAAATATTTATATAAATTTTTTTAAGAATAACCAATTTAAAGATAATAATTTAATTTGAAATAAAATTTATATTATATATATATTAATTAACATAAAATTCCTATGAATATATGAGTAAATTAAATTTATAATTTTTAAAGCAAAATAAATAATATTGAACTAAAAATTTAAGAAATATATTTTCTAATATATTATATTTTTTATAAAAGAAATCAATATTATTATAAAGGGTATTTTAGTCATCTTTTATTTTAGAAGGGTGTATGTATATTTTTAAATCTCTCTATTTTTAAAATAGAGATAAACCTTTTTTAAAATAAAAAATTTGAACTAAAATATATATTTTGAAAATAGAAAAATTCATAAAACTCAAAGGAATTTTATCAATTTACTAAAAAAAAAAAATAATAATAATAATAATAATAACAATTTATCTTTATTTTTAAGCAAAATTAAATCAATAGTTTTAAAAAGGCAACATCAGATCACATAACAAATAAAATCTTTAATACAGTTAGTTTAACTTAATCAATAAAACAATAAGTATATTATATTTAGTTGTCATTCCATATATTTATCTGTTAATTTACCTCTTTTTAAAAAATAAAAAGATAAGATACAACTAAAATAATAATATTATACATATTCGAGATATAATTTCCTACCTGTTACAACGGAAGCCATAAGGGTCATGATGGACATCGCATTTCCCTTTCCACCGGGAAGGAATGGGTCCGATTCCCTCATCGGAAAAGCTAGAAGATTCAGGCCAGACACCTACAACAATACTCATCTATGAGCTGGTGCATGGGACCATGGACCTCTTATCCAAATTTAAATAACAACGTAGTATGAAGCAAAATTTATTTACCAGTGTCAATATTTGCAATAATAGTGTCTTCACCAAATCTGGCCTTTTTGAAGGCCGAATCTGATAGAGCTACACCATTGTCTGTCTGTGACATGAACTCCCATGAACGTGTTGTGTGTAACTTTCTTCTTTGGTTTGGAAATACTTTCAAAACATCTGGATGCTCTGCATCATACAAACAATAGAAAATTAGTATGTGATATAAACTTTATTCAACATTCAGAATAAATCTCATGACTAAAAATTCTTAGATACAGAAGATGCAATTGCCAATTGTTTCAATTTAAAAGAGAGAAGAGATCATTTAATTGAAACTCACATACTTTTTAATTGTAAATTTTAAAAAAATGATGTTCGAGATTAAAAGAATTAAAAAAAATATAATCTAAACTATCCATATTTAATGTTGCACCAAATAACTAGATTCATATTCTCTCAGGTAAAAATCCTTCCTTTTTAAATTTCTCATGAATATAAAGATATTTTGTGTTCTTACTTTCAATTTCTGCGGCCACTTTCTCATCAAGAATGGCAGTAAAACCATTGATGTGCCTTGTGTAAGAGTAGATCATTGCTTCTTTTGCTTCCGTTGAACTGGATGATGATAATGTTATTTCAAAAGTGAAGAACAAAATAGAGATAACTAAGAAGGAAAATTTTAGAACATAATTCGAAGATTACTATACCCTCCCAAAAAGGATCCAAGAAGTTCATGATGAGATTTTGTAACTCGCTCAAAGTCAACATTTGTAGCTTCTCGACCATGTGAATGTGATCCCAAGTACACTATGTAAGACTATTTATCAACAAAAAGAAAACAAATCCAATAATTAGTTTAAACCATTGGTCGCACCAAAGAAATAATAAAAAAGAATTAAGAAAACTGGAAAGAACAGACTTAGTAGCTTACTTTTGTGATTGCAAAAGTTGGGGCTTGGAAGAAAGAAAAAAGAATGAATCCTAAAAGGAGAATGAGACGCTTTCCAAGCCCCATGTTGCTTTCACAAAACTCTCACGAACTATAGTTAAGATGAAAGAGGTATATATATAAAATCAATGGAAACAAAGATAGATTAACATAAGCATCTTGCTCAAATTATTTTGAATTTATTTTTGATTAAGCTAGAAATAAGAGATAACGATTAAATGAACCTGATAAAATCTATTAAGAGATTCTTGTTTTATCTTGGTTTTTTTCATAAAAACGTTTTAATCTTTAAAAATAAATAAATTTTGAATTATTGACTTTTCTATCAGAATCAAAGTGCACGATTGATTTAGATTTTGAAAGTTATAGGATAATTTTTTTTACGGTTTTCAAGATATCTATAGACATAAGAACTGATTGGTCATACATATCGAGTTTGGATTTTCTGATAGTGTATATTGTGCAGTAGATAATCTGAAAAAATATCTAAATCTGTTTACTTGTTGATCTAAATCAATTGGCTTGTTGATCATTTGAAAATTTTAAAAATTAATTTGCTTAACAACATTCAAACAACTTTATCTCTCAAGTAAACTCTTTCAGAATTAATCTTGTTTTATATACTTCTTCAATACCTAAACTGAAAATAAATTCATAAGAAAAAGTGTAAACAACTTAATTTTCAAATTCTTACTCTAAAAAGTTTAAATATTGCTGAGATGAAAAATCGAGGGTCATATATATTGATATATTAGAGGTAAAAATAAAGATTTTAAGAGTTTCTAGCTGTTCGAAAGCATTGAAATAATAAGATATTTGAAGCAATCTTATATATTTTCATAAAAACATTTTCATCTGAAAAAATAAATAAAATTTGAATCGTTGGCTTTTCATAAATCAAATCAAAGTGCTTGTTTGATTTAGATTTTGAAGGCTATAGAATAATTTTTTTACGGCTTTCAAAATTTATAGGCAAAAATATTTTTTAAGCTAATATGATCGGCAAAATTAGCTATAGTGTAAAAACTAATTATGGGATCCAAGGCGTCTATTAATCGAGTTTGGATCCTCTAATAAGTGGAGATGATCCAAATATATAAGGGAGATAATCCAGATATGATCTCTTGTTGATAATTTGAAAATTTTAAAGATTAATATTTCTTAACAACATTAACAACTTCGTCTTCCAAGTAAATTCTTCCAGAATCAATCTTCTTCAACATATGAACTAAAAATAAAAGAAAAAGTGTAAAAGACTAAAATTTCAAATTCTTGCTTTTATAAAACCTTAAATATAGATTAGAGAACATTCGATTTAACCAAACTCCAAACTTCGTGGGCTGATAATTTTGAAGCAAAGGAAGGCCAGCCCAACAGAAAGAGCGAGTGGCCCATAGAGCCCAAATAAATTCCTTATATCTCATGGCCGATCCAATCCAGTCTCCAAAATCATCTTTCGTACGGTCATATCTATGCATTAGAAATATCAAATTATATTTGAATGCAAATTCAAACCTTAATCAAGTTATAAATTATTATCAAGATTATTCTGATTAAAAAAATAAGTTAAACCTGATTAATTTGCAAATAATGTTATATATAAATACAAACATATATATATATATATCTTCATTAATAAATAAAATCTTAGCTTAGCTAATCTAATTGGGGTCTGTTCTGTGTTCATGCTCCTGTTTGGGACTAGAATGCCCTATATTATGATTTTTTTTTCTTTTTGACTTTGATCTCGTTTGTTTATAAAAAAAAAATTTAGCTAACATTTTAAAAATATTATGCTTTTAAATTCAGATCATTTAACTACACAAATTTTAATATATTATTAAAATTCATTCCTTTAATAAATTTGTTGAGCAAAATTTAGACGCTTAACGAACTACATTGGAATATTTCAAGCACATTTTATTTAGGCTCTACTTATGCATAGAAGTAGAATTATAGGGAACCTTTTTTTTTTTTTCAACATGAAGGCATTGGATTTGGGGCTTTATCAGGCGCTAACAACACATCTAAATCCAAGAAAAATAAATGATTTTGGGGGAGTTGGGGTGGGTTAATGAGTTTGTGTATGTTAAGTTTTATTTAGAAAAAATAAAATAAAATTTGTTCGATTCATTTGAGTTTAAAATTTTAAAATATATATAATATTAGGTATGTAAAAATAAATATTTTATGCGATTAGATTTAACCAAATTAGACTCATTTGAACCTAACTTTTATTTAAAAAAATAAATGTTGGATAAAACTTTTTTTACCCTAATGCTAATAAGGTCAGTTAATCACTGACTCTAACTTGATTAAATCTGATTAATGCTCACCTACTTGGCACTCACAAAATATACATAATTATGAGTTCCGTTTTTGGCACAAAAAAGAAGATTGAAGGATATGAAAAAAAAGTAACTAAATAAAATTAAAAATGATACTTATATCTTTATTTTAAAAAATAATAAAAAATAAAATATATTGTTGAGTAATAATAGCAAATGAATAATAAATATTATTTCTTACTTTTGTTTTTTGAAACAGTGCCACTCTTATCAATACTTTTTCCTTAGTACGAGACGTACATGTATATGAGTGTATCAAAGTTTTCAAATGGAGTCATGCAATTGAGGCCAACATTTGTTTAATTTAGCATCATTATTCCTTCATAGAAAACACTAATGCCACATTTGGTAGGTAGCTTTTGAGATTGAGAGAATGAAAAGTTTAAAAATAAAAAACATTAATTATACTTTTATTATTATTACTTAATCATACTTATCCTTTTTTGTTATCTTTTTTAAAGTAAAAACACTGGTATCGTTTTCTACTTCATTTATCTACTCCCTATTTAGCATACTTGAAGGAAAAAAAAATTATTTTTTATAATTTTGTATAACATTTATTATATTTTAATAATTATTAGTTATTAATATGTATATTTTTTATTACGTTTTTAAACTAAGGACATAAAAATAATTTTTAATCTACAAAATCATATTTTTATTTTCTATATTCATTTTTATTTTTATTCTTAACAATTTTACATATCAAATAATCCCTGATAAAAATAAACGTATTAGCATTCCATCCGGGGGGCCACACATTTAAATGCTTACGATCATATATATATATATATATATATATATGTTAGAAAATAAAAAGAAAAACTTATTTTATCTACGTCTGTTTTCTTTTTCCTTTTAAACATGATCGATCATTATGTTACGTGACACATAACCTTCTAAATATTCCATTCAATTACGCAGCATAATCCTTCATCTAGCTGGGCGGTTGTCTCTCTCTGACCACTCTTGGATCGGGTTGATCCTGGGTTTTCTCTGGGCAAATAAGTGCTATCAATAGTACAAAAGAAAAAAAGCCCATATTTTCGCATTGTCAATTTGCACAATAATTTTACATGCATTTCTTTGCTTGTTTATTAAACTAATCTTATATTTTGTGCCAATACACAGGGTTTAATGATAAGACATTCAAAATAATAAATTTTTTATATTTTTATTTAATATATAGGTTAAAAAATTTGATTAGTCTTATCTCAACACTGTAAACATTATCTACATAATTGTCATTAATGAATCTCCTTTTTTTTTTAGCTAATTGTCATTAATGAATCTTATGGTAGAGTTCATCTCGCGTAAATCCGCTAGAGATTTTTATTAAAAGTGATATGGGATGTATTTTTTTTCTTTTTACTCTTTTTTTTTTTTTTTTTGAATTCTACAAAAACTCTATAATAAGATGTTCTAAAGAATTCACTCTTGTTTTTTCTATTGCCCACGTGATGAACCGTATGTTCTTTAGCCAATAATTCCACTTAAAACCCCGAATTAGTGTCAAAAGTTGTTGTTTATCTGCCAATAAACTGATAATTTATTTAATAACAGTCTCGACTTTTAAGATTGAGATGATTTTAATATCAAATATTCACTTTCTTATTAATAAAAAAAAAAGCCGTTTTCTTTGTCGTTGGGAGAAATTGTAATATCTATTGAATTAGGATAAGTGAAGTCCACAGTCTGAACGAGATCAGATTGTTTTTTAAATATACATAATATTTTATAATTAAATTGATACATAAATTGTAAAATGATATTAAACAAAGTTAAAATATTTTATACATAACAAGCAAATTTATATGAAATAAGTAAGATAGAGTCTATTCAATAATATAAATCTTATTACCAAAACTTGATTTAGACCAAAAAAAATTCAAAAATTAGTTTCTAATTGATTTATTGGTTTTTCCAGTGTTTAACCAATTCTTACTGGATGGATTAGAAACAACAATTACTGGTCCATCGGTTATCCAATTTTTTGACAATAAGTTAGAAATTCACCAAAATACAGTGATGAAGTCATCTAGCATAATACTATCCATATGATGTTATAGTTGGAGTAGGGTTGTACATGGGCAGGCCCGGACCGGACATTTAGTAGACTCGATGCCCTACCCGATTAAAATATCGGATTTGTTTTTATGCCCATAACCCGACCCGACCCGAACAAGTCTGATTTTAGGACGGATTAGGATAAGTTGGGGCCGCTCAGACTTTTTTTTTTTAATAAATTGATATTTGTAATATAAAAATATCTTTTTACAGACTCATAGGTATGTATTTTAAAACAATAGATCTTTAGAACTCTTATATTTTTATTAGTAATAAAAAAATAGTATAGTATCATCAAATAAAATATAAGCTATACTAGTATAATTAGTCTTAAGTAAATATGTGTATTTTCGTTATTCAACAAAAGAAATGTCAGAAAGCATACACATCAATAATAAAAACAACTAAGAAGTAGGGAATATTTGTGTAGGTAATAAAAACTACAATATATAGAGAGAATCAAATGAAATAAGAATTATATATATATATATATATATATATAAGATAACAAAATGTTAATAATTAAAAATAATAATTATTAGGGCAGGTTGGGCAGAACATGTCTTCACCCGTAGCCGAGCCCAACTTAATTTAGTTTTGTTTAAAGTTATACCCATTTATATTTTTAGTCCAACCTGATTAGATCAGGCTAAAGCAAATTCTTAAAGTATGTCGAGTCAATGAACAACTCTATTTTAAAGTATCTAAATGCTAACAGTTATATTATTCATTTTATGAAGCTTCATGTATTTTTTACTTAGCAAGCCAAATTTAAGAATCACAATGGAACTTGTAAGAGGGACCAACAAAAAAACACGAATTGTAAATCTAAACATTTATTTAAAAACTCAATAGGGGAATTCTAGGAGGAGATGTCTATTTTGTAGATATAAGCCTAGGTAAAAAACTAAAACAAAAGAATTTAAAATATACATAAGGGAATTTCATAAACCTAACTAGTAGTAGCTGCTACTGAACATTCTAAACAATAACACCGCCAACTGAAATAGGACTCCTCACAAAATGCTTTCCATCAGACCAAATTAGCCTTCCAAAAGCAGTCTCGGCACCATTCCTAGTAACTTCAATTGTCAAAGTAAAGCTTTTCTCTTCACCAACCTTCTCAAACTTCAACGTCTTAGGTTCCACATTAATGGCTACACCTGCAGGTGAGTGAACTCGAGCCACATAAGTGCCTGGTGAGCCAACATTCTTAAGGGTCCTAGTTACATTGACTGAGCCATAGAGGTTAGGGATGGATATTGAAGGGTAATTCAAATTGAGAAGATTAAAGGAGTATGGACACTTATAAGGAGCATTGTAGAACACCCTCAAATCTTTGGAGTTGTAACTAAGGGCACAGAGAACGTTGAGGTAGTCATTGATGGTTAAATCATAGACCAAGCCAGGATCTATGGCTTTATTTGGCCTAATGTGACCAGAGCCATAGTCAAATGGGTTTGCCTTCTCCAATGTGACCCCGTTAAGCATTGCGTAACGAGTGTTATCCCTTGTCTTTGCTGTAAAGATTAGATTATTGAGAAGAATGAATATCTTTAGATGCTGAAAATCTAGAAGAAAACTAGGAAACATATAAATGCACCAAAAGCAACTCCTACATAAAAATGCGAGGTAGGGCACCGAGATACCCTTAACCATAATGCCGGAAGAAAAACTAGAAAACACACACAAATGTTATTATTGCGATAGAATTTGTGCATTGTGCTAATATGGGGATGGGATTTAGGAGGACACTGATGGCAATTAGAATATGTAAGGAGTGAATTTTAAAATTACTAGGAAAAATGGAAAAGTGACTTGGAAAAGGGATTTGGTCTTTTTTTTGTTGGGGGGGGGGGGGGGGGGAGGATCTTACCAGATGTCATGATAGCAGATTTAATAGCAGAAGGACTCCAATCAGGGTAGAGTGTCTTGAGAAGGCCGACAACTCCAGCAACATGAGGACAAGACATGGAAGTTCCAGACAAAAGGACAAAAGGAAACCTTCGATTATCAAAGTCATAACCTGTAGGGCCAATAGCTTGTGTGTATGCAGCCAAAATATGCACACCAGGAGCAGTGATATCAGGCTACAAAAAAGCAAGACCAAAAGTTGTAGTAAAGTCTATTTTCTTTTCTTTTTTTTAAAAGAACATTTTGCTTATACGAGGAAAATTAATTGACCTTGAGGATCTCGGGTACGAATCGGCTTGGGCCTCTGGCGGAGAAAGTTGCCATTACAGGAGAAGGCTTCATGTTGAACAAGTCTGTGGGTGGATGAATAGTTCCCGTAGGATTTTTGGTTGAATTAAGGTAAGCAAACAAAGCAAGAGTATCTTCATATTTAATGTTTGCTGCTGGAAGCATATGAAGATCAGCAAAAAGTTCATCGCCATCAATCTCATCGTTACAAAGAATCATTCCAATTGCACCAGCTTTAAGCGCAACATTGCTCTTCTCCAATCTTGCAGAGCCACCTATCAAGCAAACCAGGATCTTGCCCTTCACCTTCTTGGGCTCAATTGTTCCTTCCAAACATAGCTTGCTACACGAGAACAAGGATGTTAATCAATGATTAAAATCCTGTAGTTTTTAAACTTAGATATTTCTTTAATTGAAGAATGAAATAGTGCTTACGCATCATCAGCAGTTGCTTTAGCCATTTTTGCTTCCACACCACCAATGAGTGGATAGAATTTGTCTTCTGGCAGTGCTTCAGAAAGGGTTTGTCCCTGTTATTTCATATTGGAGAGAAATAATAATAATAATAATAATAATAATAAATTAACATTTCTTTTTCTTACAAAAAAATCAATTTAGTAAACCAGTTTGATGGCCTATTTATTGAGTGATAGAGACCACTGATACAGTTACTTTGACATCTATTGGTTGGAGTGAAGATGATTAAGAAAATTAAGAAAAGAAAGGAAAAGGGAAAAAAATATACCTGGAAGATCTTTCCATTGTTTAGTTCAACAAAAGCTTGAAACCCTCTGTCTAAAGTGCTTGCACCTACTGTAAAAATCCAAGGTGCAATATTGGTGACAGTTTTAGAATATGGACCATCATTTCCAGCAGAGCATACTACACTAATGCCATTCTTGAAGGCATGGAACGCCCCAACTGCAAGAAAATCATCAACGTAATCAGCAGGGTCTGCTCCAAGAGATATAGAAAGCACATCAACCCCATCATGTATGGCCATATCAAAGGCTGCCAATACATCAGCATCGAAGCACGTGGCGAGGAAGAACGGTGGCCAGCAAACCTTATAGGTGGCAACTCTGGCCTTAGGAGAACCACCTGAGGCTGTTCCATTGGCCAACCTGCCAGAGATATTTGCACCATAAACGAAGCTCCCTCCTGCTGTTGATAGAGTGTGAGTGCCATGGCCTTCATTGTCTCTTGGAGTGTGAAGAAGAGTCTGGTTCAGTTCACTTGAGTTTCCCACAAAGGCAAGATAAGCCTTGTTGAAGTACCTTGCTCCTATCAGCTTCCTGCATTAATCACCGCAGATGTCAAAGGGTTAGATGTATACAACGATAACGTACCATATTGTCATTTAAGCTAAGTCAATGTTTATTTTTAAGCAAAATAATGGTTTAAAAAATAGATCATCATATCACATAACAAATAAAATCTCTAATGTAGTCAATTTGACTTAATTAATAAAATAATAAAAACAAAAAATAAAAAGATAATATGCAACTAAAATGACTATATATATATATATATATATATCATGTAACCTATAAGATTTTAAAATATATATCATGTTGTGTTTTTAATAAAATTTTAAAATAAAAAAAGTGATAGATTTTAGCACAAAATACATAAAATAAAAATATAATAGATAGATTTTTTAATATGTTATATTTTTAATGAAAAATATAATATTTTATATTATTAAAAATATTTTGATATTTTTTAGTTTTAGGAGAATTTGTATATATTTTTAGAATAAATTGTGTAATTTTAGAATCTCTAAAAAAGAGGGAATATTTATCTTTATTTTTATGTAAAATTAAATCAATGATTAACAAAAATTAATATAGGATAACATCACAAATAAAAATAAAATCTCTAATGCAGTTAATTTGACTTAATTAATAAAACAATAAACATATTAGAATTCAGTTATCATTTGATGTATTTATCTATTAATTTCCCTCTATTTAAAAGTAAAAGATAAGACACAACTCACATAACAATATCATACGATCCTATATGATCGCTCTGTAGTTTGGAAAACTTTCTCATACCTATTACAACGGAAGCCTTTAGGGTCATGATCCACATCGCAGGCTCCTTTCCACCTAGAAGGAATGGGTCCGATTCCCTCATCGGAAAAGCTAAGAGATTCTGGCCAAGCACCTACAACAATACATTAAATTATGAGAAGAAAATGAACAACTGATAATTTGAACTGGTACGATCCATTATCGAAACTGAAATAACTAGATAGTAGGAAGCAGAATTTATTTACCAGTGTCAATATTTCCAATAATAGTGTCTTCACCAAATCTGGCCTTTTTGAAGGCCGAATCTGATAGAGCTACACCACTGGCTGTTTGTGACATGAATTCCCATGAACGGGTTGTGTGTAATTTTCTTCCTTTGTTTGGGAATACTTTCAAGACAGCTGGATGCTCTGCATCAAACACACAATAGTAGCAAATTTAATTAGTATGTGATCAACTTTACTCAACATATTGAGTAAATCAGAGGACGAGAAATTCTTAGACATAAAGTGGTGTTTGTAAATGTAATGGCCAATTGTTTGATACGTGGGTTGTATAAGTGCAAATTGTATCTCAAGTACCAGTCTAAATCCTCTTTAGTTAGCCCTTAAATGCACAGTCTTAATTTAGTAGAGAAAAATGTAGGCCTCACACACTCTTTTACATACTTGCACTCTTTTTTTTTAAGGGATCCTCCGCCCACATGAGTGGGCCTCATATCTTTTTTTTCTTTTACGAGATACTCGTCTAAGGAATTTCTCATGAGTACAAGGATATTTAGCATTCTTACTTTCAATTTCAGCAGCCACTTTCTCATCAAGAATGGCAGCAAAACCATTGATGTGCCTTGTATAAGAGTAGATGATTACTTCTTTTGCTTTCACTGAACTGCATGATGGCAATGTTATTTCATAAGTGAAGAACAAAAATAAGATAACTAAGAAGTAAAATCTTAGTACATTAATTAAAAAAGTATACCTTCCCAAAAAGGATCCAAGAAATTCATGATGAGATTCTGTAACTCGATCAAAGTCAACATTTGTAGCTTCACGACCATGTGAATGGGATCCCAAATACACTATGTAAGACTATTTATCAAAAAAAAAAAAAAAGAACCCAATGATCAATTTAAGTTTTAAACCATTGATTGATCCACAAAAAAAGAAATAAGAAAACTTGAAAGAACAGAGTTAATAACTCACATTTGTGGTAGCAAAAGTGGGCGCTTGGAAAAAAGAAAAAAGAATGAATCCTAAGAAGAAAATGAAATGCTTTGCAAGCTCCATTTTGCTTTAACAAATCTCTCACACAAGCTATAAAAACACGGATACCTATATATATATATATATATATATATAAAAGAGATGGAAACAAATATCTCAAGATATTAACATAAGAAGCTCATGCTAACCATATTTTGAATTTTTTTAAAGCTAGAATAAGAGATAACTGCTAAATGAATCTGATAAAATCTGTTAATAGATCTAGCTCTTTGAATCTCATATGAGATATGGCCCGATATTTTATGCATATGTAGGCATTGGCAAATTGCTATTCATATATTTGAAGCAATCTTGTGCCTTTTAAAAACATTCTCTTCTAAAAATTATGTGTGTGTGTGTGTATATATATATAAATTTTGGATTATTAGCTTATCATAAATCAATCATGTACAATGACTTCTCTATAAGAATCAAAGTGTACATTTCATTTTGATTTGAATGTCATAAGATAATTTTCTTTATGGGTTTTATATATGTAGGCAAAAATAATTTTTTCTGGCCAATAAGATAGACAACATTAGTTATAGTATAAAAACTAATTTAAATGATCCAGATTTAGTGCTGCTCTACCCAAAAAAGGTGCAGAGTACCTACACTCTATATCCAAATCTATTTACTTGTTAATAGTTTAAAAAATTTAAAAATTAATTTGCCTAACAAAATTCAAACAACTTTATCTCTCAAGTAAAATTTTCCAGAATTAATATTCTTCAATATAATTTTTCAATTTTTACAATGAAAACAAATCAATATATATTAAAGGAAAGTTTGCTTTTACTGTAAAATTCTTGTAAATTTATTGTTCTTAAATGTGAAGATTTTTTTATTTTTTATTTTTTCATTACCTCCCACGATTCTAGTTTTATAAATAAGAGAACATTCTATATATCCGCAAGTCCCGGCATCATGGGCTGATAATTTTGAAGTAGAGGGAGGCCAGCCCAACAGAAAAGAGTGGGTGACCCATAGAGCCCAGAATAAATTCCTTACATCCCATGGCTGAACCAATCCAGTTTTTAAAACCATGCTTTGATATGTTCATATTTATTCATGGGAAATATGTCAGATTTGAATGCAAATTCGAACCTATCAAGTTTTAAATTGTTATCAAGATCAGTTTGATTAAAAAATAAGTCAAATCTGATTAATTCATAAATAATATTATAAATGCAAACTTTTTCTTTGTGTGCGTCTCTCTCTCTCTCTCTCTCTCTCTCTCTCTCTCTCTCTCTCTCTCTATATATATATATATATATATCTTGTCATTTAACTAAACAACTTTAATATGTTATTAAAATTCACTCATTTTATAAATGTGTTGATCAAAACTTAAACCTAACAAACTAAAGTAGAATATTTCAAGCACGTTTATTTATATTCTACATATATATAGAAGTAGAATTATAGGGATGTATTTTTTTTCCCTTTAAATGAAGGCATTGAGTTAATTTGGGGCTTCAGGAGGTGCAACCAGCACAATTTGGCTGTAGGAATGCGCATTTTGTAGCATTTTCAAAAATTTTAACTAATTAATTAAGGCTGATATAATTATTAAAAATTATAAATATGAAATCCTAGTACAATCTTTGGAATTTAGGTAAATTATGAGTTTCAAGACACTCGAAAATTTTATCTAGACTTCAATAAATTTTTAAGAATTTTTTGGAAATTTTTATGAATTATTAGGAATTTATTTAGAATTAATTAGAATTAATTCTTGATTATCAAATAATAAGTAATTAAACAATAAATACTTAGGAAATGAACTTATAGAAATTCATTGGACCCATAGGAACCCAAAAATATAAAAAAAATATTTGAAAAATAAAAATACTAAAAGTTTAAGGTTCAAAATATAATTTTAATTAAGAACTAAAATATAGTTTTTCTAAGACTAAAATATGATTTTTTGTAAGAAGAGATCTTTCTATAAAAATAATTGTAATGACAAGTAAAATAATTTTTATACCTAAAACTCATAACAAAGCAAAGCAAAATTCTCACAAAATTAAGTCAAAGTTGAGTCAACCTCCCATGTCTGCAGAAAGAGAATGGTGGAGAGAAAGAAAAGAAGAGGCTTCCTCAAGAAGCGAGCCACCCCTTCCTTTCTCCATAAATATCTCCCCCTTCACTTTGCAATCCACACACACCCCTACACCTTGACGAGATTGAGAGAGGTCAAGAATAAGAGAGAGAAAGAGAGGGGGTTTGAGAAACAAGTAATGAGTTAGTAAGGAAAGAAGGGAGAAATAAAGAGAGAGACCATAAGAGGACAAGGAGAAAAACCAAAAAGAACTTTCACACCACCTCTGCACAAGGGAAGTCCAAAAAGAAAAAAGCAAGAAGGTAAAAAAACACCTATCATACTTTCTCTCTTCTTCCATGACTTGTCTTATGAATGGAGTGAAATACTCTATTTGCTTTTTATTTCATCTTGTGATGATTGTTGAACCCTTGTTGCATTAAAAAGATCTTTAGTAAGGGTAAGAAACTTATTAGGCTACTTGACCTACTTAAACTCAAGAAAAAAAATTCATAAATGCTTCCATGAGTCTTTTGTTTGGGATTTGCATTCAAAGGCTTGCATGCCTCATTTGTGGTTATCTTGGCCTCCTAATGAGTGTACACATATGTAGGAATAGGTCGAAAAAAGGTAGAAACCAACCTGGGAACCAAATGAGATCACAACAAGTAAAGGGTAAAAATCAAGCAATTAACTTGTGTTTAGGATTTTAGGGGTCAATGAACTCTATATGGTCCAAAATTTTAGTATTTTATGCTTCACATATAGAGAAATTATTATGCCAAATTTCGTAAATTTTAGAGTTCATTTGATCACTCAACTTGATAATGACAGTGCACTTATCTCCAATTTAAACCCTTTTTAGATAGTTTTGTAACATTTAATAGTTAAGGGGGGCTAAATGAATCTTTTTTTATTTTGGATTTTTCTGGTTCTTATTTAACACATAGAGGATGCTTATGTCAAATTTGATGAAATTTAAAAGTCTACACAAGACATGGTGCTAGTTAGAACAAGGTTATTGCATTGGAATGCAGAAGAATCCTTTGTAGGTTTAGTCCTGATTCTCTCAGGGACAATATTGTGAGAAGGGAGTCATTGAAGATTAGGAGACCTTCAGGTGACTTCAGGTTCAAGTTCACATTAAAAGTTTATGGATCTACACTAAGGATGCCCTAAATATGTTTATCTCAATCAATGAAAGAGTTCTAATTATCACACGGCCTAAGAAGAAAAATTTTTCTTTTTGACAACACTGAAAACCTAGGCCTAACACAAAGTGGCATGTGACACTTGGTGGATTGCTTATGATTTTGAATACTAAGTTTGTATCACCTGGTATGGAATGCTTGATATGGTACCTAAGAAATAGCCTTCATTGTGACAAGCATCTTCACGGTAGAATTATTTGGGTTTCCTCAGAGAGGGCATGCATAGTATAATGATGAAATGATGTACTTCATAAATACTATTTATATGAATTATGATAAGGTCCTATAAAGGCAAAAAAGAAGTATGCTAGTACATACCAAATTTTGTGGTAGTTAGGAAGAGTTAAATGAGCCTAATGCATAATGTTTAAAAAGTATTTTTGCATACAGACAATGGCATTATAGTAATATATGCATTGTTAAATTGTCTAATATGTTGATATGACTATGTATAAGATCTTGATTGCATAATTTGAGAAATCATGCCATCAATAATATTGAGCATGCCATAGACTATGATATGTGCATATGATATCTTGAACATAATAATTCATATGCAGAGGTGTTGTTATTAAAAAGTGCCAATCAAAATCTGGCTCTATGCATGTATAATTTCTTGATTATGTTATTATGCTATAAAATGTTTGTTATCCTTCGATGATATGAAAAAAATAAGGGACTAAGGGAAATTTTTTTTTTGCATATATGGTAGCTGAATTATTACTAGTTTTTAAAACTAACAAGTGTTTTTGTTGAGAATATTAATTTTCACTACATTTAGTAATGTGTTCAGATAGAGATTAGGCTTTTGTTGTTTGATGCTGATTGTAGACCAGCTTGTTGGTAGATAGAGCATAGTGCAATGAAGATACAGGAAGTTTAACTATTTTCATAATAGGTCTGTAAAAATAATTAGCTGGTGTTTACTTACAATTAAAAAGTTATACTATCTAATATCTTTGTAATATATTTAGATATGTGAACTTATTTGGCTATGTATGAAAAATTAGATGTTTATAAGGATAATTCTAATATTTGCATATTCAATTAATTAAGAGAATTTTTATAACTTGAAATTTTTTTTTCATAATTTTGCAACTTAAGTAAAAGATTTAGTAGCAATCTAAAAGTACCGCAAACTAGTTTTAAGGGAGAATTATAACAAAAGATTCAAAAATAAAGATATTTATTTTTAAGGACCTGTTATAACTTGTTTTAAGATGATTACAATTAATTTTAACAACAAACAATTGAACTTAATAATAATAAGTCCTTAAAAATAATTTTTTTTTTATTTTTGAATTCTTAAATGTAATTTTTCCTAGTTTTAACTAAATTTGAGAAAAATAAATGATTTGGATCAAGTTCTGATGTGTTAATAGGTTTGTGTCATTCCATATAATTAATTTGTTTTTAAAGTTTTCAAATGGTGTCATGTGGACAATCGAGGCCCAACATTAATTTGTTCAATTTAGCATCATTATTCCTTCAGAGAAAACACTAAACATATCAGCGTCTTGGCACTTTAATACCAGGCAATGAACGCCTTTAACCTGCGGGGCCACACATTTAAATACTTTTGTAATACGTTGATGCTATAAAAATATCTACAAAAAATATTTAAATAGAAAACAAGAAGATAAACTTATTTTATCTACGTCTTGTTCTTTTTCTTTTTGGCATCATCATCACGTTGTGTGCCAAGATCCAAATTCGTGGGACCACGGTAGAAAAGAACGACGAAGACCTGGAAGATTCATTGCACTCTCCTGGCAGCCACACAGTTTTATTTAGACTTGGCCATTGGCTTAAAAAGATACTAGAAATCCGAAATATTAATGTGATAAACGTCGTCTGAGACTACAATGCTTAAGCAACTAATCACTAATGGCTATATTGCTGTCATAGTAATTTTCTTTGTTTACTCAAATATAAATTAATTCATTCTTTTGCCTCACAAATCACTAGCAAGTTTGGGAACCTTCAGTGCGATATGACTTTAATTTACCACCAAGTTTCCATTAGTTGAAAATCACAACTTTTGATTGAAAAAAAGAGAAAAAAGGCTGAGACAAATCTTAGAGATTAATATCAACGACCAGAAGATTTATGATTGGTATTTATATCATAACCTCTTGACATGTCTTTTTACTCGAAAATTCTTTGAACCTGAAGTGCGAAAATAAAGTCTCAATACGACATAGAAGTATGTGTACCGTTCATGAAAAAGACTTAACCCAAACAAAGCTCGAATATCCCTGACTGTAATATTTAAAACAAAAAACAAAAAAATCGAATGAGAAAATGAGAGGCAATAAGGATTGAACTCTATAATCAATCATCAAACTTCTAATTACTTGAGTTTTAATAAAAGATTATTTCAACTTCCAAGTTAAATTGTTAAATAGAGGCTTATGATCTGCAAATAATTTTACATATAATCTTTAATAATTTATTTTATCCCTTTGGCGGTTTAGATTTACCATAGAATCATATATACAATGCAAAAGTCATTGTTGGTGGTGGTGGTGGGTATTATAGTTTAACAGTTTATATTCCATCGAGTACAAAACAGGATTATATTATAGAATACACAGAAATTTGCAGAAAATAGCAAGTTGTTTGCTTAAAAACAAAAGGAAAAATAAAACCTTCACAAACTCATCAGTAGTATAGTTCTTATATTTAAGACAAGATGAAACTTACACTTGTCCTAACTAGTTTAATCTATTGATAGATACTGCACAAGATTTCTAATTATATTAAATGTTTGATGGTGATGGAGTATGCGTGAGTTTCATTATCGCATATTTGTCCATATTTGATTCATCTTCAGTTCTGAGAGGAACCCACCCCAGCTCTTTCAAACTCAGCTAACGCACACTGCAACTCTGGCCTTGTCTTATTCACTGGTTTTGGCCTCGTCTGCAGATATCACAATGAGTCATTGACCCTTTGATTTTACTAATAAAATACTATTATTATTTAGCTTTAATGCTTGCTTAATTCAGACACAATCATTAAAGTTGAATTATCAACATAGGAAAAAGGGATTTGACAGATCATGCTCTCACACCCAAAATAAATGTACTTTGAAGTTTTGAACACAGAAAAGATGAAAAATGTGATAAGAAGTTAGAATGTCACGGAGAAGCTGGCATGTGATGTGTGATTTCATTACATCGTTGTATTTGAATCTTAATTATGTTAATTTTTTGGAATAAGAATGTAAGGAATTTTTTCATGAATGACATGCTTTTGATCAAATCGTGGAGGTACATTAAATGAGCTATGCATAAGTTGATTCGGGCTAATTTCTTAGGTCGGCTACAAAAGATAGTTTTTGCGAATTCTTTAGTTTTGACAGGAATGATATACTTTTGGATAAACTAACTAGAAAAGTGAATTAGCTGAGATACAAGCTAGTTTGTGCTAATTTCTTGAAACCAGGACTGTAAGGAATTTTTTATGTGAATTATTTACTTTTAACTTGAATGACTTATTTTTAAATAGAATTAAAAAGATAAATAAATTGAAATGCATCCAAATTAACTGTAAACTATTGACCGCAACACCCATAAAAAAAATTAAAAAGAAAAAGGGAGAGATGGGAGGTCACCTTTTCCGAGGGAAGAAAACTCCAAAAAAGACTACCTGTAAAACCCAGGCAGCTTTGGATCTATCTAATAGAACTATTTGTTACAAAGAAGGCCTTGGCTGCCGCCTATGCCAAGACCTGTCTCTCCCCTTCTCCTCTCCTCTCGTGTATTTTCTCTTGTCTCTCCCCTCACTCCTATCTGCTTCAACACCTCCTTATAAATCCTCTCTCTTGCCTTTCAAAATACCAAACACACTACAAATTTGAAGCAAAAGAAAAAAATCTTGTTTCTTTGCATATGGTAAGTAGATCTTAATCTTAATCTTAGTGTGTGTGTGTGTGTGTATATATATATGTGTGTGTATGTATGTAT
The DNA here is from genome assembly GCA_026724425.1 of Erythrophleum ivorense. Taxonomy (NCBI): domain Eukaryota; kingdom Viridiplantae; phylum Streptophyta; class Magnoliopsida; order Fabales; family Fabaceae; genus Erythrophleum; species Erythrophleum ivorense. Next base: position 62,690,566 of record JAIUCV010000003.1, read on the forward strand.
ACCTGTTAAATGGGTTATTATCACCATATGGCTCATCTTATTTAAATGTTTTTGTTAGTTCTTCTTGGTAATCTTTATGTCAATCCTACTTCGCAACTTGTGATCAGAAGTTCGTGAGAGGAATTAAAAATGTATGTACAACTTTTTTGTGGGTTTTTGAAACCAAATATATATATATATATATATATATGTGTGTGTGTGTGTGATTTACTTCATTGTTTTGGTAAATTATTTCTATGCAGGTTGGTGAAGCTGGCTCGAGCTCCTTGTATGATTATAATCTGAACTGACATGGTTGCTTGCCTGGCTCCCTGAATGCCATCTAAGAAGCTTTCCAAAAGGGTTGGCAACCTTCTTACTTGGCATGAAGGGAGCCATGCAGGCTAGCAGTTCGGTTGGCAAGATCATTAAAACGTTTTAATTCTTATTGATAATTTTGTGGAGCATGCTGTTTTGGAACTGAAACAGCCTATATAGTTTCTCTCGAATCTTTTATATGTGCCATTTACACCTGATGTTTTTAATTATTATTACTCTTATTGTTCCTTCTCTCCTCATAGGAAGGTGATAATAATATACATGCAGGTTCCATATATAATTAAACATCCTATTCCTTTCTCATATGCGTTTCAGTGTTTGAAACGGAAACTAGGCTTCTTCAGTTCAGGTGATGTTTATTATTTGAGGAAGCAATTTCCATGTTTGGTAAAGCCAATTATCTTGTACGTTGTCCCAGTTCATATCTTGGGACACTGCACTTCCTATCATTCTCTTTTTAACTCTACCAGATACCCTATATATATATATATATATATTGGTATTTCAAATTATCAACGCATATAACTGCAGGCTCATGTTAGCAGCCCTGGAAAATGTGCATGAGGAAAATGCAGTGAAGCTTCTCAACCAATGACCAAGAAATTGCATGGTCGTATAAAGAGTACGACTGCTGCCAAAATAGTTATATATGAAGTTTGTGTAAATTAAACTTCAAGTATTTGTAGCTGTGAAGAGACAGACTTGAGCGTTGCATTGTATTTAAGATTTATGTCGGTTGAGTTTTAAGTTGTATATATGTTATATAAAAATTTGTTGGATTTTGAATTCAGACTCTTTAAATTTTGACATAAGTCCATCACCTAAATTATGATCAGTTTTATCATTCTCTGAATTATTATAAAATTTTGGAGTTATAGCAATGTAAAATCTTCCAAAAGTATATTTAGGAAAAATAAAGACCTATTTTTATACTTAATAAATTAATTAGGCATTTGTCAAGCTTAGAAGTTGGAATTGCTATTTTTGCCTAAAAGATTGTAGGATCATATATTTATAGCTAGAAGACTATGGTGGACTTGAGTTGCCAAGTTTGACACGGCGAGATAGTGACCTACCAAAGGGCCCATTTGCTAAAGGAAAGAACATTAATTGGGCTTGGGAGCATTAAAGGTATGAAAGGTAAAGTGTATGTGAGAAAGCTCGAACTTGGAAAATGGGGCGAAATTAAAGTTCACCGACAAGAAGAAAATTTAGATAAACTTACTTTTAATTTTATGAGAGATAAATGAAATTTATTGAGAATAAATTATCTTCATCTTCTGGGAATTTTTAAAATTTATAATCACAACTTTTTTAACTTTAATTTTATCAATTTTTTTAAAATGTATAAAATCTATATTAGATTTTAAAATATTATAGTAATGTTTCTGATTTAAAAGATAAATTAAACTTCCTTTTTTTAAGAGGTATCCAAATTATATGGTCTTTCTTATTTTGAAAATTTATACTTCATTCCTCTAAAATCAAAATATGTGCTATACTGATTTCTCCTACAACAAAATAAGAACTACAATTATATTTATTTTTACCAAAATAGTTTATATATATAATTTAACAAATATTGAATATATATATTTGACCAATATAAAATAGTTAATTTTTTAATTTTAGAATAAATTAAGTTTATAATTTTTAATACAAAATAAATTGTATTGAAGTTCAAATTTAAAAATATATATTATTCATAAGTTATATTTTTAATCAAATAAATTAATATTGTTCTTAAAAATATTTTGATCATATTTTTGTTTAGGAAATTTGTATATATTTCAATCTATATTGAATTAGGCTAATGTATACAGATTTCTCATTAAGATAAATGAAATTTATGACCCAAAAAAAAATCAAAGTAGATCCAAAGTTTTTCTGGCCCCACCTAGTTTAATTAGTCAATTGACGTACATGGTGTGCATGTAAATGTGGAAGTACATTAGTTGCGAGGCTCTCATTTCGGAGGAAACTACGTCGTTTACATTGGATTGAATAAGGGATTTTGGTCGAGTTTAATTTTCAATTTTCATATGATGAGACTAAGAGGAAAGTGGGTTTTGACAATATATGTGGCAGGAAGTGTCTTGTAATTTGCCTAATTGGTCACACTAAGTACAAAATAAAACGTGAAACATCCTCATCCACCAACCAGGCTAAGTGAGAATTCTGCGAAAGAGAAAAAGATTTTTTTTTGGGCGCTCATATAGGTGGATTTAATTAGAACTCATTTTATGTTTCAATTTTTTTTAACAGATCTTTTTTAACTTAAGAGAGGGTCTGTCTGTCTAGTTTATTTGTTCAAACTAAACCCAAAAAAATTCTAATAATTAGAATTTTTTTGCTTTTTTTTTTGCATCGAGTAAAATTGAAGTAATTACTTTTGGATGTCTATGGAAAAAACTCTTAATTTTTTAATAAAATTGATTGTATCAATTAAAAAAAATGCATAATATATAAGTGTAGGATCCAACACAATGAAGAGTATATCACTTAAGTCGGGTTCTTTATTCAAATGAATTTCATACCCATCTAGTACGTTGTAATACAATTAGTTTGGTGCATACAAAGAATTATATAAACGTATAAAATTATCATCATATAATATTATATATCCAAAAGGAAAAAGATAAGCCACAATAAATATTTTTGTATAATTTTTTTATAACAAAAATATTTTTTATTCTCATTATTGATATTATAATTATCACAATTGTCACTATTGTTATCATTATCATTATCACTGTTATCTTCATTGTCACCACCACGTCGCTACTTTTTTGTCTTGTCATGGCTACCATTAATTTTGTGATCTCAATGAATTTGGATCATCTGCAGTTGATGGATGTGTGCAGTTGTGCTGTTAGTAAAAAATTGATGGATGGGTTGGTTTAATTTAAAATGAAAAAAGAAAAAAAGATTAAAATATATTCCTTTTTCTTAACAACAGTACAACAGATCCAAAATACAACTGCAGAGGATCCAAACACGATCTCAATACCATTCTCATGACTATTCTTATCTTGCTACCATCGCTGATGTAAATATTATTGTAACAGTTATTATCCCTATTGTCACAACTCATATGGGTAAGAACAAAGTACTACATTGATTCTCTAAGTCTTAGACACAAATACATAAAACCTTAATTCAACATAACATGTAAAATTTTCCAAAAAGACCATATATGCAGGTATTTCAAAAACAATTCAACAAAGTCTCTTTAAAAATTGGACAATATTCCAAATTTTTTGTACAATAGCCAATCAATAAAGAGAGCTTCGCTCTCAAAGTCCTTGGGAGCTCCACTCATTAAATGGAAATCAAAACATAAAATTTTAATATAAAATTATTCCTAAATTTGTAATGTAGAAAATGATAATTCTTGATAATATTTCTAATAAGATTGTAATACATTGATTCTAAGTTTATAACAAAGTTCTCCACTCTCATGGCTTTGGCCATTTTTCATTTTACAAACCTTATGAAAGACTTTGTTGGAGAACACACCATTCACCAATTATTATGGCTATGAAATTTTCTATTGTTTGCTTCTTTAGCAAGGCCATCCTAATCATAGGGATTCATAGGTCAAGTCGTGCTGATTTTGGCCTATATACTTGGTTTGATTTAACATCAAGTTATTTTATTTTTTAACTTAGTACCTACCCTTGAGTCAGTTTAATTTAGTATTTGGTTGAGTAAGGGTAATTTGGTTGAGTTAGTTGGATCACTTCAAAAAATTGATAAAAAAATATAAACTCTTAAAAGAAAATAAATTTTTTATATATATTTTTATAAAATTATATTTTGTCATTGAAAATAGTAATGTTTTTATTTAAATTTTTATAAAATAAAAAAAATAAAAAAATATTTAAAATTACATCATATCAAGTACAAATTAAGTCAAATTACTCCGTCAATCTTTTCAAAATTTTTTTTTTGAAGACTTAATTCAACCCCCTTTTAATATAATCAAAAGAGATCAAGCTCGCAAGCGTCTATTTATATTCTAACCACCTAGTACGACAACAGTACACTGTCCTATGGAAAAAATTTTATCGTTTCCCATTGCAGAGATAGACATGGTCATGTGGTCATTTTCTTAACACGTTTTCTGGACACGCCTAAAGACCTTATTCAACACGTCCCCACCCCATAAGGCCATAACAACTTCTTCGCATCAATTTTGCCTGTGATTTGAAAATGGAAGTTTAGGTAAATTATTTATCTAAAAAAAGAGACTATTTGATCTTATTTTATTTGTCTTAACTTGACTTCTCTTGTTACTCTTAAACCTCATGCATATAAAAAGGGTAGCAACGTTCATTCTCCTTCAACGTATAGGTTCTTGGCTATATCACCACTTCAAGCCAAGAACAAAGTGTTGAACTTAATTATCTGATGAACATGCAAATGGGCAACGCAGGTGTGAACTTTATGGGGTTAGAGGGAGATGACAAAGGAAAAGTGGTGGTGATTGGGGATGGAGTAGATGCTGTTAAGTTGACAAACTATTTGAAGAAAAAGGTTGGCCAAACTGATATTCTCACCGCAGCAGAGGCCTAAGGCAATTTCAGACATTAGACATCATCAGGAAGTGATGCTCTGTTTCTTGTTTTGGTCTCTGTTTCTTCTTCTTCTTCTGTCACTTTCAAACTTTTTTTTCTTTTTGGGGTTTCTTTTGGTGTGTTTTCAAGTTTCTTGTTGAGCATTAGGAGTTGGAGGCCTAGCATTTTGGTTCACTTCATGAAAGGCAAATCATTACACTGAAACCCTCCACCCAAGGCAGCTTCAATGACCAAGAGAAACAGAGCAATTCTGGAGTTTGTATATTGTACAAAAACTTGTACTGCTTAAATAATTCTTCTGATATTTAACCAATGAACTGCCTTGTTGAGCGTTGTTCATCTTGCGTAGCATACATATGTTTCCATTTGGATTTCATCCCTTTTTTTTTATTGGGGGTTGAGGGATTGACATTGTTGCCACTAGTAAAGTTTAATATATTTAGAATAACTTCTATACGGGTCAAAGAAAGCTACATGTTTAATTTCATCAATCTAAAAAATAAAAATAACTTTTAAAAACCCGTCAATCTAATCTTGGCCACCATCATATAAGGAATTTTAACAACTTTTTAAAATCAAATAATAATATTTGTTTTTGGGAAACTCACTCTTTTGATTTCTATACTATTCCTCACTTTTTTATTTAATCTTTATTATTTAAAAATTTAAAAGTGAATCTTTATAATTTAAAATCTTTTAATTTAGACCATGTTATTAAACTTCCAGTTAAATTCTGTTGACGTAGTCAATTTTATTCTATCTTAACACTTTAAATATATATATATAATTTAAATTAATTCATTCAAATAAATTTACACACACACATATGAGTTAATTCTATTATTTATTTATTTTTATTCTTTTTTTTCTTAATTATTCATATTGAAAGTATTAAAATAACATATGATAGTGATTTCATCAAAATTTAATAGAATATTGTCAAAAGTTTAATAATAAGGGTTGAATCAAATTTGTTTAAAAAAATTATAAAGCCTCCATTAAAACTTTTTAAATTATATAGACAGAATTGAAAAGTGAGTGAAATTATAAAAAGTTTAAAAAAATAATTTAACCTTTTATCTCTTAAAGATTAAATTGATGAAATAAATATTTTTCAGTCAACCAAATAAAAGTTTACTCTGTATCTTAAGAGTTGCCAACTGTCCAACATGAGGGTAATATATATTATGCTTTCCTTAAAAGGGATAGCTTGAATGAGAAATGCAGAATCTTCTTACATATGGCATATTGGTTCACAGTACGATTATTCCCAACCAAGAAACCAAGAGGAAGAAGGACATGAAAGAGTCCAAAGAGTCCATTTGGGGGCGTTACTTAGTAAGATGTCTTTCCTCTTGAAGGAAAATGGCATTTAGATCTTTAGACGAATTCTACTGTGAACTCTCTAACCTCTATGTGAGTTAGACGAATTCAAATAATAAAAAAAATAAAAACAAAAGACTAAATTATACATAATATCTTTGAATTTTTAAATTATATGTCAGATATTTTTTTATTTTTAAAACTTAAAAATGAACCATTTTAAAAATTTTAATTTGTGCATATAATTCTCGTATTGTTAGTTAATTTATTATTTTAGGAATAGATTGTGACACACGAAAAAAATTATTTGCATATAATTTAAAAATTAAAAATTATAGACATATAATCCAAAGTTTAAATGAATTATTTACATAAAAAATAAAATATAACAAGGTTCATTATCATTGATGTGTTATACTTTATTAATAAAATAACAAATTAACTAATGATAAGAAATTATTTACACAAATTTAAAAATTTAATAGAATTTATTATCAAATTTAAAAAAAAAAAAGAAATTATCTACATAAAATCTAAAGTTTAAGAAAGTTCTATGTAATTTAAACCAACAAAAAATTTAACTTGCTAACCTTTCACATGAGTTAGAAGAATTCAAATAATTAAAAAGAAAAGAAAAGAAACCTTCGACGCCCCGTTTAGTATCGTTGTGAACAAAAAATGAAAAAGAATTGGTTGTATTTGATGTTTGGTATCAAGAAAATATGGCATAATGAGAATTAATTGTGAAAAGTCTATTTAGTACTACAGTATTAGAAGAGAAAAAGCATTCTGAGCCAAGAATTTGAAAAGTTCATAGTACCCCTATGGTACAAACTGAAGCAGTCTCGTGCGAAGATAATTGGGGGTAGCAGCCGCTGCGAAGATAGTTGAGTATAAATCAAGCTGAAATAAATCTTGAATGCAAAAGCCATATTTAACAAATAAATAAACACCTGAATTCTATTTATGTGGTACATTTATATTTTTAATTTTTTTTAAAATTTTAACTTATATATTTTTTAAATCAAATAATTTTAGATGTTACTTTTAATTAGTATATAATATTTTTTTTTAAGAAGAGGAAAACTAAGGTTAAAAAAATAAAATTATTAAATTCATAATCAATCATCTGTAGCAATGCTTTAGCATTGCCACGATACGCTGATATATATATGTAATAAAATTAAAATATATTTATTACATTTGTATATATTATACTTATTATACATATTTATTATATATTATTATATATAAATAAATTAATATATATATATATATATAAATAATACATATAAAATATTTAAAAAGATAATTATTTTTTATTATAGTAAAATAGTAATTTATAAATATTTTTTTAAAAAAATTAATAAATGCAAGAAATGTATCTTTTAAAATAGTTTTTTAAAAAGTAAATTTTCATTAATGTATAAATTAAATTAATAATATTTTATTGTAAAAAATAGTTATATAATATTGAATATTGAATTATAAAAATATTTTTCTTAATAATTTTATTAAAAGACCTAATTTGACCAAAAAAACAATGGATTCTATATTGATAACACAAATTCTTTCATTTTTTTAATACCAAAGACAGAAAGAAGAGCAAAACCAGAAACACTATTTTTAAAAGAAATAATAACAAAAAATAATAAAATATTAGAATAAATAATTATAAGACTAATTAATAGTAGTTATGTTTTTAAAAAAAATAATAAAATGATTAGTTGGTATTAAAATTAAAATATTTTTTGAAATTATTGCTTTATAAAACATTTTCTCACATTAAAATTACACAAATATATATAGTTCATATATATTATTTATTTTATATATTTAAAATATTTAATAAATATATGTTATATTTAAATACATATGTTAATAAATATTAAATTAATATAAATTAAAATAGTATATGTAAAATATTAAACTAAATAATTATTTTTGTTATATTAAAACAATAATTTTAAATATATATTTATAATTCTATATTAAATAAAATAACTACTCTAATTAATTAAAATTATTTATAAAAATCAATTCTTTCATTATTTTTTAAATTCATGAATACTTTAGTTATTTATTATCATTTACTTTTTATTCTATCACTTTTTTTTTGGGTTGAAGTGAGAGACCTACTTTTGGGGAGGGAAGTTAGGGTTCAAACCCTAAACTCTTGCGTATGTAGAAGGGAAGATGTCATTTGTGACAGATGACCACAGACGTTCTATTACTATTTCTATCTTACTAAATAGATGAAGAAGAACAAGTTTTTTTTTTTCTTATTATACTAAACATAATCAATTTAATTATATTTCATTTACTATGTTTTTTTATTTTTATCAAAAAGGATTTTGCTTATTAAACAAGACCTTGTGGTCTCTTATTTCTTGAGAATGTTACATTATGTCATAAGTTATCATATGAGTCTCTCTCTCTCTCTAAATATTTTTATTTTAGAAGGAAAATAATAAAAAAAACAAAAAATTTGGACAGATTGATGCTAAAATATAGGGATGCAAAAATCTATTTCTTTACTCCTTTCTTCTGATAATGAAATAAAAAGGTACGAAAACAAAAATAGAGACCATAAAGAATGGACAAAACTAGTATATAGCAGTTGAATTAGTTTGTTTCACATTTCAAAGACTCATTTAGAAAAGAACCTACTCAAAGTTCAACTTATACAACCAATTAATCAATAGTTTGCACCTATAAATATTTATGGAAAATCATCAAAAATCATTCATGGTTGCTGTGAGAATTTGGTCGTTGAAGCTAAAAATTCTTGACTTCGTTGATGATATCAAAGTTCTTTCTACCCACCACAAAAGAAAGTAATAATAATAAGAAGCCATCTTACATTTTAGATGGGGCAAATATGTAAACATGAACTTTCTTGCAAACTTCTCAATTGTGATTATTTAGATAAGACGTGTTATTTGGATAATATTTACATTAAGTATTTTATTCTTTAATGTCTAGTCAAAAAAATAAAAAACAAAACATTAAGACAATATATGCATTATTTAGATAACACTGGCGCTAGTGTTTTCTTCTTCGATGTTTGGTCTTAAAACAAAAATTCAATTCTTATTTATTCCAATATTAAAGACTAAGTGGTGGCAATTAAAGGGGGATAAAGAAAAGAATGTACAGAGACGGATTGTGGAAAAAGGACCTTGGGGAATACAAGGAAGTGCTAACAATATGTGGAATGGAATGGCTAAAGAGATTAGAAAAATGACAAAGGAAATATTAGGTGAATCAAAAGGTTTTGGACCTAAAGATAAAGGATCCTGGTGGTGGGATGCAAGCGTGCAAGATAAGGTTAAAGTGAAGAGGGAGTGTTATAAAATGTGGTCATTATGTAAGAGTAATGAAAATTGGGAGAAATATAAAGTAACTAAGAAAGACACTAAGAAGGCAGTGAGCGAAGCGAGAACAAGGGCATTCATGGGTTATACCAATTTTTAGGTACTAAAGTTGGAGAAAAAAATATTTACAAGTTAGCTAAAAGTAGGAAAAGAAATACAAGATATGTGGACCAAATAAAATGCATTAAGGATGAAGAAGGGAAAGTCTTGGTCATGGAACGAGATATCAGAGAATGGTAGAAGAGTTATTTTCATAGGCTTTTTAATGAAAGCCACGAGATTTCATTACAATCAGATAGATTAGATACTAGAGAAGAGAATCAAAATTATACCTTTTATCATAAGATTTGTGAGACAGAGGTAAAAGAAGCATTAAAGCGAATGGAAAGTGGCAGAGCAGTTGGACCGGATAATATACCTATTGAAGTATGGAAGGGTTTAATAGTGAAAGGTATAAGTTGGCTTACAAAGTTATTTAATGAAATTATGAGATCTAAGAAAATACCATATGAGTAGAGGAGAAGTTCTTTAATTCCTATTTATAAGAGTAAGGGGGATATTTAAAATTGTACAAATTATAGAGGAATTAAGCTTATGAGCCATACTATGAAATTATGAGAAAGAATAATTGAGCGACGATTAAGGAAAGAGACTCAAGTTACGGAGAATCAATTTGGTTTTATGCCAGGAAAGTCAACTATGAAAGTAATATATTTGTTGCGAAAATTAATGGAGCGATATCGAGATAATAAAAAATATTTACACATAGTGTTTATCGATTTGGAAAAAACATATGATAGAGTACCAAGAGAGATTCTATGGAAGGCTCTGAAGAAAAAAAGAGTTCGTATAACTTATATTTGAGCAATACAAGATATGTATGATGAGGCTACAATCAAGATAGTAACAAAAGGTGGACCTACAAAAGATTTTTCGATAACTATTGGTCTATATCAAGGGTCAACTTTGAACCCTTATCTTTTTACTCTAGTATTGGATGTATTTATTGAACATATCCAAGAGCTGGTGCTATGGTGTATGCTTTTTGCAGACGATATTGTCTTAGTTGGAGAATCGAGAGTGGAAATGAATGAAAAGTTGGAGAGGTGGAGATTAGCTTTGAAAACTCATAGATTTCGTTTAAGTAGAAATATAACAGAGTATATGGAGTGTAAGTTTAGTAAGAGACACACCACTTCTAGCGTAGAAGTAAAAATTGGAGAACATATTATACCACAAGTTACACAATTTAAATATTTTGGATTTGTCATACAATATAATGGAGAAATAGAAGAAGACGTAACACATAGGATTCAAGTGGGGTGGATGAAATGGAGGAGTGCTTCAGGTGTTATTTATGATAGAAGAGTACCACTCAAACTTAAGGGTAAATTCTACTGTACAGTTATAAGACCTGCAATGTTATATGGAACTGAGTGTTGGGCAATAAAAAGTCAATAAGAGAATAAGTTCAATGTTGTAGAGATAAGAATGTTACGTTGGATGAGTGGATACACTAGATGAGATCGGATTAGAAATGAATATATCAGAGAGAATGTGAAAGTTGCACCTATTGTGAAAAAGATTGTAGAATCAAGACTTAGATGATTCAGTCATGTCGAGAGGAGACCTATAGAAGCTCTAGTTAGGAGAGTAGATGAGATGGAGAATAATCTAATAATTAGAAGTAGAGGAAGAACAAGAAAAATTATAGGAGAAATTATTAAGAGAGATTTAGATTTAAATGGTTTGTCTAAAAATATGATTTACGATAAGTGTTTATGGTGTCAATTGATCCATGTAGCCGACTCCACTTAGTGAGAAAAGGTTTTGTTATTGTTGTTGTTGTATTTATTCTAATTTTTATGGTAACTTAACAAATTGAAAAACAAAAACCTCCAAAAATAAATTATTGCAATTTATCAACATTTTAGTTGCAACATCCTTAACAAAAACAAAAATATTAATATTATTAGACTAAAGTGTAATTAAACATAAAAATAACTATTAGAAACTATGATTATGCCCACTTGGTATCCACACACAAAAGAGGCAAGACATTCTAGCAAAGTCCCAACGAGCTCCCAGCATTTACACGAAAATAAAAAGTGGAGTCTTTGACATTCTTAAAGCCATAACAGAAATGTAAACATCTAATATATTATCATAAAAACATCCCACTTAGTCTAAAAATCCTTAAATTCCAAAATCTCCATTATAATAAAGAATCAAACTCCGATCCAAACTAGTTTCTAACTCATTATCCATAACTTATAACACTTCTATCAACTTTGAAGTCATTTAGCCTTACAACATCATTTGCCATGAAATCAATTTCTACCCTAGAATTTGAAAATGGTAAAAATGATAAAGTTATTATTTCAAAATACAAGACTATAAGAATAATGTCTATATCCTTTAAATAGTAAATCAAACCCCAATCATGGTTGGATATCTCACAAAAGTGAGTGGATGAAGATTTAAGGTAAAGAGGAAATAAAGAAAACCCCATTCTTGACAATAGAAACCAATAAACGGGAAAAGACCATATAAATCTTCCAAGGATATATGGAAATAAACGAAAGAAAATGACTTACCTTCAGTATGATTAGCAACCTAAACGAAGAAAACAAAGAAGAAGAAGGGAAAAAGCTCAAAACCCCGAAAATGGCTTCTGTCACGCAACGCTCCAGTTTTGTGATTGATATTGATAAGATTTTGGCTAAAATTCTGTTTGCTTCAAAATTTTCAAAAACTATGTTTTGACTTCACATAATTTATCAGCATTATAGTTAAATCCTTAAAACCCTTTCAAAGTGTCCACTTTTTTTAATATTCTAAAAATTTCCCTCATCAAATCTAAACCAAACGTTTTTGTCTGATTTCATCATCTTATAACAATGATACAATATTTAATTTTATTTTTATAATTTATAAAAAAAATTGCTCTCTAAAATTTTCAAAATTAGAGTTCTCATCATTGCTGCTGCCACATTATTACTACCACCACCGTTTATGCTTTACAATTGTCACCCGTACAGCCATCGCGTCTGTCACCTACACTTTCTTTACACTTTATCACCATGCCCATTCCTACTATTATCATTACCATGTTATGAGATAAGTATAATATTATTTACATCCAACACATTATTATATCATCATATGTTACATATTGATGTAACAAATATAAAAAGTCTTATAGAATAGTGCATAGCTTATACAATAATATTTAATACTACATGTAACATCATGCCTTATCTTAAGCAATGCACAGAATAAGGTTTCATCGTGTCTTTTTTTTTTAATTAACATGATAACATTTTTTTAAAAAATGAAGAGAATATAAATCCCCAGTAAAAGACTACGTTTCATATATAAGTCATTTTTAAATATACTTAAATAATCTTTCAAATAAAGATAAGTTAATGATAATAATTAAATTAAATAATTTAATAGAACTATAAAAGTCATTTGTTAATAATAACTTATCATTATTAGTTGTTGCAAGTCATCTTGTTCAAATTAATTTAAGGTGTAAGCTTATTATACATGACTTGTTAGAATATAGCAGTAAAATTCTTTACACTTTGATGGCATGAATTGGACTATCTTGAGTCTATATAAGACACCTATAATACTAGATTAGATAAGAGTAGATTTTATACATAAAAATTTCTCAACATCTCGAGAAGGATATTTTGTAAAACAAGTATCCTCGAAAATAATTCCATTGCGATACCCATAACAGCCCTAGAAGGAAATATAGTGCTAATAACACGTTCAGTCTTTCGCCAATTTTGGTAAATAAGCAGCTCCTTTTTATATGATTTGCTTGACTTTGCGTCAACCATAGATTGATAAGTGGATCCAGCCTGTTACAAGTCGGGTCAAGCGACCTCACCTTGGCACACCTACAAATTTTTTTATTATATGTAATAATCATAGTTTCTAATAATTATTTTTGAGTTAATTATGCTCCAAAACAATTGTCCCTAAATTTTAAATGTAGAAAATGATAGTTCTCGATGATAGTTCTCGATAATATTTCTAATTAATAAGATTGCAATACATTAATTCTAAGTTCAGAACGAAGTCTTAGGCTCTCACTTGGCTTTGGCCATTTCTCATTATAGAAACTTTTGAACACACCAATTCATCAATAATCATAGCTGTGAAATTTTCTATTGTTTGCTTCCGCCATTCCAAGTGGATAAATTCTAACCACCTAGTGCAGCAATAGTACGCTGAACCAGAAAAATATTTTACCGTTTCACATTGCAGCATGTGGTCATCTTCTCAACGCGTTTTCTGCATACGCCTAATGTCCTTATTCAACACGTTCACACCACAAATAAGGCCCTACAACTCCTTCACATCAAATTTAACTGTGATTTGAAAAAGGAAGTTTCGCTAAATTATTCATCTAAAAAAAGAAAAAAGAGACTATTTAATCTTATTTTAGTTGAGTTGACTTGACTTGACTTCTCTTGTAATTCGTAAACCTTTTGTATATAAAAAGGGTGGCAACGTTCACTCCCCCTCAAGGAATATGGTTCTTGGCTATATCACCACTTCAAGCTAAGAATTTGTCTATCTTCAAAGATGAAGGTATATATATACATCCATCATTTGCTATACGAAATTTCTTACATACATATAATGCACTGTGTTTTTTCTCTTTTGTAATTGACCCATTTGCGTGTGGTTGTGTGTGCAGCAAAAGATTGTGATGAAAGTGCATATGAAGTGCCAGAAATGCAGGCAGAAAGTACTCAAAGTTGTCGCTGCAACCAATGGTTAGTGATTATGACTATTGGTGACTTCTTTGTTCTTCACTGAAAAGAATATGAACTTAATGTTTGTGTTAATACATAAAAGTCTATTGGGTTTTGATTCAAACCCAACTAGTTCAGCTCGACCCATGAACAAGTTTTGAACTTGATTATCTGATGAACATGCAAATGGGTAATGCAGGTGTGAATTTTGTGGGGTTAGAGGGAGATAACAAAGAGAAAGTGGTGGTGATTGGGGATGGAGTTGATGCTGTTAAGTTGACAAACTGTTTGAGGAAAAAGGTTGGCCAAACTGATATTCTCACTGTAGCAGCAGCCTAAGACAATTTCAGACATTAGGCATCATCAGCAACTGATGCTCTGTTTCTCGTATTGCTCTCTGTTTCTTTTTCTTCTTGTTTTGTCACCTTCAAACCTTTTTTTTTGGGGGGGGGGGGGTTTCTTCGGTGTGATTTTTAAGTTTCTTCTTGAGCATCAAGTGTTAGAGGCTTAACATTTTGGTTCACATAATGAAAGGGTAATAATTACATCGAAACTTCCACCCAAGGCAGCTTCAATGACAGAGAGAAACAGAGCAATTCTGGAGTTTGTATATTGTAGAAAAGCTTGTACTGATTCGATAATTTTTCTAATATTTAAGCAATAAACTGCCTTGTTGAGTGTTGTTCATATAGCGTACAAATATATCCGTTCGGATTTAATTCTCTACTAGGGCCCACTCGTGCACAGCGTCAGAAATTTAAGAAACAAAAGAGTGAACTACTACACGGGTCAATGAAAGGCAAATGTTTAATAAAATCAGTCCAAAAAATAATTATAACTTTTAAAACCCATCAATATAATCTTAGTCACGATCATATGAATGAATTTTAACAAATTTTATGAAAAATTATTCTTTTGATTATTATATTTTTACTTGATTTTTAATTTAACATTTATTATTTAAAAAACTATAATTGAATCTTTATAATTCAAAATTTTTTAATTTATATCATGTCATTAAACTTATGTGACGTTAAATTTTGTTAATGTAATCAGTTATATTTCATTTTAGGAGTTTGAATATATATAATTTAAATTAATTTATTTAAATAATTTCACACGCGCATATATCAATTAATTTTACTTTATTATCTATTTTTACTCTTTTTTTCTTTTCCCTAAATTATTCATATTCAGAAGGTTCCATCACAGTTATAATTAGAGTGAGTTGCATTGATCACCATCCTCTCCTTTTGAACCTATATGGTAATTTCCATGCAAGGGGGTTTATCGATCAGAATTCGTTCAAGGGGGATTTGCCTTATAAAAACCTTAATTCGTTGTGTAAGGATCTCAAGGAGTGGAACTGTAACATGTTTGGCCATATTCTAAAAAGGAGGAAAACGCATTTTTAAAAGGATTGGCAAAATTCCAAGGAAGCTTTGTAGATCTCCCAAACCTTATCCAACCCTGTTTAAACTTGAACATGAGTCGCACAAGCAGCTTGATGATGTACTTAAGCAAGAGGAAATCTTTTGGCTACAATAAGTTTGTACAATTTGGATAAATGATAGTGACTGAAGTACTAGATATATTATGATCTCAAAACAATTATCAAGAGAAAAAAGAATAAGATCTTGATGTTTTTGAATGACAATGGTGTGTGGGAAGAATACCCTAACAACCTTAAAACCATGGCACTAAACTTCTTTGAAAAACTCTTTACGGAAGATGGGAGTGCTTCTAAGTTGTATCAAATTATGGTGACCTTCCTTAACTTGACTGGTATTAATATTCACAGTTTAATGAGACCCATTTCGGATAAGGAGATCTAAGATGCTATGTTTGCTATTTGGGCTCTTCAAGTTCTAGGAAATGAAGGCTTCCTTGCTTTTTCTTTTTTCCAGAGTATATCGTGGGCCAGGATGTTTGTCAATTTATCAGGAAAGTGTTCAACCAGGAAGAGGATATAAGTGTGATTAATAATGCCCTCCTCCTTCTTTTCCCAAAAATTGATGTTTTGGAAAAGATTTCCTAGTTTTGTCCTATCTCTCTCTATAATGTGATTTATAAATGCATTTCCAAAATCATTGTAAATAGGCTCAAATACATCCTTCCCCAGATTATTGCTCTTTTTCAGATGAGCTTTGTCCCTAGTAGGCACATCCAAGGGAATATTGTTGTTGCTCAAGAAATCATTCATTCATGAAAAGTTTTTGAGGTAAAAAACGTTTCCTTGTTATTAAGATTGATTTGAAGAAGGCTTATAATTGTATTAAATAGAA
The DNA here is from genome assembly GCA_026724425.1 of Erythrophleum ivorense. NCBI lineage: Eukaryota > Viridiplantae > Streptophyta > Magnoliopsida > Fabales > Fabaceae > Erythrophleum > Erythrophleum ivorense. Next base: position 62,707,227 of record JAIUCV010000003.1, read on the forward strand.
TTTTAACAAAAATATTTTGTATAAGGCAAAGCTACCTAACACTCTTATTTATTCTATTATGGAATGTGTGTCAATTGTATCAACTCAAATTCATTGGACTGGTGAGATGTCCGACTCTTTTTGCTTTACTAGAGGAATTAAGTAACGGGATCCTCTTTCACCCTACATCTTTGTTTTGTAAATGAAAAAATTATTTCACATTATTGAAGAAGTTATCATTAAGAAATTAAAAATTCTTGACCTTATTGATGATATCAAAACTCTTTTTACCCACACCAAAAGAAAAAAGTAATAATAAAAAGCCATCTTACATTTTAGATGACGCAAGTGTTTAATTGTGAACTTTCTTGCAAACTTTTCAATTATGATTATTTAAATAAGACTTGTGTTGTTTGAATAACATTTGCATTAAGTGTTTTGTTCTTCAATGTTTGGTCAGAAAAAAAAAACATTAGTGTGTGTGTAAAACCAATGTGTGGCATTCTCTTATCGTACTTGAGGTTTCAAGTCCCCTATTAAAGAAATATAGACATGTGTATGAGTATTTAAATATGATGTATACTATTTGGATAACGCTCGTATTCGTGTCTTCTCTTTCAGTGTTTGGTTCCCAAAAAAAAAAATTCAATTCTTATTTATTCAATCTTTTTTAGTAACTTAACAATTTTCTTTAAAAAAATTAATTCTCAATTTAGAAGAAGAATGTGCAATTTATCTACATTTTAGTTACACCATCCTTTAACAAAAACAAAAGACTAATATTATTAAATTAAAAAATATATTTTGAAAATAGAGAGATTGATTAACTTAAAAATAATTATTAAAAACTATAATTATAACCGATTGCTATCTACCCATAAAAGAGGCAAAGTACTCTCATAAAGTCTAAACAGGTTATTAACTTTGTACGAAAATAGTTTGGTTCACAGTATTATGAATGTAATTCCTTTATATAACTAATATCTATTATATTCTTATAGTTATTTTTTTATCCATCAAATCACATTTTTAAAAATAAAAGTAAAATAATCATTTTTTATTTCACCTATTTTTACCTACTCACATTTTATATTATCTTTATTATTATATTCTCCAACCAAATATAATAGTGAAGTCTTTGACATTCTTAAAGTTATAAAAGAAATGTAGATATTTAATATCCTATCATAAGAACAACCCACTGAGCCTAAAAATTCTTATATTCCAAAATCTCCATTATAATAAGGAATCTAGCTCCGATCCAAACTATTTTCTAGCTTATTATCTATTATTTACAACATTTCCTAACAACTTTGAAGTCATTTAGCCTCACAGCAGCATGTGCCATGAAATCAATTTCTAACCTAGGGTTTGAAATTGGTGAAAATGAAATAAAATGATTTCAAAATATAAGACTATAAGAATAATATCCATATCCTTTAAATAGGAAATCAAACCCCAATAATGGTTGGATATCTCAAAAGAGTGAGTAGATGAAGATTTAAGGTAAAGAAGAAATAAAGAAAACCCCATTCTTGACCATAGAAAACAATAAACGGGAAAAAAACCATATAAATCTTGCAAAGAGATATGAAAAGAAAACGAAAGAAAATGGCATACCTTGAGTATGATTGGCAACCTAAACGAAGAAAACTAAGAAGAGGAAGGGGAAAAAACTCAAAACGCCGACAATGGCGTTCTGTTACGCAAGGCTCCAGTTTTGTGATTAACATTGATAATATTTTGCCTAAAATTCTGTTTGCCTCAAATTTTTTGAAAATTATGTTTTGACCTCACATAATTTATCAACATTATAATTTAATCCTTAAAACCCTTTCAAAATGTCCCTTTCTTTTATATTCTAAAAGTTTTTTCCCATCAAGTCTAAACCCAATGTTTTTGTCTTACTTCATCATCTTATAATAATGATAAAATATTTACTTTTACTAAAAATTTTATTTTTACACTTTATAAAGAAAATTATTCTCTTAAAGTTTTTAAAATTAGAGTTATCATTGTCGTCGCCGTTAGATATTATTGCTACCCTCACTTTTTTTTTTTTAATCTTTCCACTATCACCATTGCGACCATCATGCGATCACTATTGCTCTCTTTACATTCTTATCATGCCTTATTATCATCACGACCATTGCTATTATTATCATCATTACCTTGTGAAATAAGTATAATATTACTTACATTCATACATACATACATACATATATATATATATATATATATATATAATGTTATTTACATCCAATACATTATTATATCATTGTATGTTTTATATTGATGCAACAAATACAATATAAGTCTTGTAGAATAGTGCACAATTTAGACAATAGTATTCAATACTACCTGCAATATCATGCCTTATGTTATGGTATGCAATGCACAAAATAAGGTTTCGTCGTGTTTATTTCTTTTTCAAAATTAACGTGATAAAATTTTTAAAAAAATGATGAGAATTAAATCCCCAGTGAAAGACTACATTTCATATATAACAACTTTTGCTTGTGGTGTCATTTTTAAATATACTTCTAAAGGTATTTGAATTATAAAACATCTCATGAAACATAGTTTTACAAATCAGTGATTATAAATGCACTTTAATAGTTTGCTATTAGTTAATAACAATAATAACTAGATGTTTTGGGGAGAGTATAGTAGTAAACAAGAAGAGAGAATTTTAAAAAAAGAGAATCTTATTTAAGTACCATAATAACGTAAAAATAAAGTGAAAGTAAATTTATAGGAAGCTTAGCCTAATTATTTAAAATGAGTTAAAATGCATAGAATCTGAAGTGTCTCATCTCTTGTCTCAGTCGCTATTAGCTTTGGAGGGACTTCTAATTATAATCTTTCAAATAAAGATAAGCTAACGATGATAAATAAATTAAGTAACTTAATGGAGCTATAGAAAGAGTTAAAAATAACTTACCATAGTTAGTTGCTCACATTGTTCAGATTAATTTAATGTGTCAGTTTTATTATACGTGACTTATTAGATTATAATCATAAAATTCTTTGAGTCTTAATGATATGGATTGAACTATTTTGAGATAAGACACCCATAAGACTAGATTAGATAAGAATATATTTTATATGTAAAAATTTCTATAACATCTCCAAAAGTGAATGATACTTTGTAAGATTACAAATTATCCTCGAAAATAATTCCATTGCGATGCCCATGACAGCCCAGAAGGAAATATAGTGCTAATAATAACACTTTTAGTCTTTTGTCAATTTTGGTAAATAAGCAGCTTCTTTTTGTATGATTTTCGCTTGACTTTGGGTCAACCATAAATTGATAGGTGGATCCACCCTGCTACAAGTCGGGTCAAGCCATCTCACCTTGGTCTCAAACCACAATTTTTAATTTTTTTATTATATGTAACAATCATAGTTTTCTAATAATTATTTTAAGTAAATTATGCTCCAAAACAATTGTCCCTAAATTTTAAATGTAGAAAATGGTAGTTCTCGATAATATTTCTAATTAATAAGATTGCAATACATTAATTCCAAGTTCATAACAAAGTCTTCGGCTCTTTGGCCATTTCTTATTATACAAACTTTAGAACACACCGATTCATAAATAATCATGGCCGTGAATTTTTCTATTGTTTGCTTCCTCTGCAAGGCCATTCCCAGTGGACAAATTCTAACCACCTAGTACAACAACAGTACACTGTCCCTGGAGAATATTTTGTCGTTTCACATTGCAGCATGTGGTCATCTTCTTAACGCGTTTTCTGGACACGTCACGTCTAATGTCCTTATTCAACAAGTCCACACACCCACAACTCCTTCACATCAAATTTGACTGTGATTTGAAAAAGGAAATTTAGGTAAATTATTCATCTAAAAAAAAAGAGATTATTTAATCTTATTTTATTTGACTTGACTTGTAATTCGTAAACCTTTTGTATATAAAAAGGGTGGCAACGTTCACTCTCCCTCAACGTATATGGTTCTTGGCTATATCATCACTTCAAGCAAGTAACTTGTCTATCTTCAAAGATGAAGGCACAAATATACATGCATCATTTGCTATAAGAAATTTCTTACATACATATAATGCATGTGTTTTTTTCTCTTTCGTAATTGACCCATTTGCATGTGTTGTGTGTGCAGCAAAAGATTGTGATGAAAGTGCATATGAAGCGCCAGAAATGCAGGACGAAAGCACTTAAAGATGTCGCCGCAGCCAATGGTTAGTGCGTATGACTATTAGTGACTTCTTCCTTTTTCATTAAAGACTTAAATATGAACTTAATGTTTGTGTTGATGCTTAAAAGTCTATTGGGTTTTGACTCAAACATGGCTCGTATTAGTTTCAGAGAAATCGAAATAAGAGAAAGATTTTATTGAATAAATTTCTTATTGTATATTCCATTGAGTTCCTACAAGAATAAATATATAAAATATACATGTGATTAAAATTTCAAAAAGAAAATAACTTAACCTAATCAACTTAATAAAAAAATAACTTAACCTAATCAAATTAAAATCAATGGATTAGGCTAGAATCAAGAGTCAACTTAAACAATTAGAAAATAATATAAATAAAGAAAGTAAATTATAATTACTACAAATCAATACATTAACACCTTTCCTCAAATTCAAGATGGAGGAGAAGAAATCAATTTGAGTTTGTCCACCAAAGTTTGAAATTGGCCTAGATGATATGATTTGGTAAATAAGTTAGTGGATTGGTTTAAGGTACTAATAATAAGCAAATGGAAAGCCCCACTAGTAACATGCTGCTAAATGAAATGACAATTTATCGCAATATATTTGGTACACTTATGAGAAACATTATTGTGAACAATCTGAATGGCATTGGGCGGGTCAATCAGATGAGGGAGGCATGTCAAAGGTAGGATCAACGAAGGTGGCAACATCATCGAAAAGGAGCATAACCTTAGAAGTGCTGGGAAGCTCACCAGAAGACTCAATACTTAGGTCACTGATGGGATAGTAAAGAGAGATGGCTAAATGGAGGATGAAGTAGGCATTTCATTGGCAGCAGCAGTCGTGGTGGAGGAAGCAGATTTAGGCAGTTGTTTAAAAACTTTAGAAATTGGTCTAACTTGGTTAGGAACTGGTCTAGAAGATGGTGAACTGGACGACCAAAGAAGCTACTAGTTTGCAAGATGTGTTTCTAGCAGCTAGCATTGTGGTAGTGTGTGATCGCATAAGTGGTGGTAGATAGAGTTGAAATTTGGATGGCAACATCTCAAGAGGTAGTTGGAGATGATAACGTGGTGCGTGGCACTGAATAGGACCTCTAAAATGAACCTTTATAAATAAGATTCATTTTAGCAGCAATCTTAAGAAGGACAGATTGAAAGTAAAGTAGTCAGAGCAAAACGCAAAGCAGCGATGTTGGCAAGACAAAGAATAAAGCAACTTGAACAAAACTAAAGCATGATGAAGAACAAAGCAAGCAGCGGCAAACAAAAGGCTTCAGGTGCATAATGACAAGGTGATCAAAACTCAAGCATGGAAATTAGGCTAATGATGAATAGAAGCATAACAGAAGCAAGTACTATGGTGAAAATAAAATTGCAAGGTTGGAAGTAAGAATTGTCTAATCGAAATGATTTTCAAAAAGATGAATCATTAAATATTAGAGAGTCTAATTCTAATACCATATTAGTTTTAGAGAAAACGAGATAAGAGAAAGATTTCATTGGATGAATTTTTTGTTGTATATTCCATTAAGTTCCTAGAGGAATAAATATATAAAATACACATGTGATTAAAATCTCAAAAAGGAAATAACTTAACTTAATCTAATTAAGATCAAGAGATTAAGTTGGAATCAAGGGTCAACCTAAACAATTAGAAAATAATGTAAATAAGAAAAATAAATTACAATCACTATAAATCAATACATTAATACCTCAACCTAGCACATGAACAAGTGTTGAACTTAATTATCTGATGAACATGCAAATAAATAATGTAGGTGAAAACTTTGTGAGGTTAGAAGGAGATGACAAAGAAAAAGTTGTGGTCATTGGAGATGGAGTAGATGTCATTAAGATGACAAAATGTTTGAGGAAAAAGGTTGGCTAAACTAATATTTGCACTATAGCAAAAGTATAAGACAATTTTAGACATTAGGCATCATCAGCAAGTGATGCTCCGTTTCTTCCTCCTCTTCTTCTTTTGTTACCTTCAATTTTTTTGTTTTTGTTTTTGGGGTTTTCTTTGGTGTGATTTTCAAGTTTCTTAAGCATTAAGAGCTGTTAAGAAGCTTAGCAGTTTGGTTCACATAATGAAAGGCTAATAATTACATCAAAACCTTCCACCCAAGGTAGCTTCAATAATAGAAATAGAGCAATTTTGGAGTTCGTATATTGTATGAAAACTTGTACTGATTTGATAATTCTTCTAATATTGAAGCATTAAATTGCCTTGTTGAGTATTATTCATCTTCTGTAGGTACATATATATCCATTTGGATTTAATTTTCTACTACAGCCCTTTTGTGCACAACGTCAGAAATTTAAGAAATAAAAGAGAAAAACAAACCAAAAAGAAAAAAAAATTAAAAAAGAAAGTTAAATCTAAGAAAAGTCTAGGAACAATATCAAAAAATTGAATTTTATTATATAAGATAACTTTGGGGGGGGGGGGGAGGGGGGTTAACCATTGTTGTTACTAGTAAAGTTTAATATATTTAGAGTAAACTACTACATAGATCAATGAAAGATACAATAATCAATCTAAGAAATAATTATAACTTTTAAAACCTGTCAATATAATCTTAGTCACAATCATAAGAATGGATTTTAACAACTTTTTAAAATCAAATAATAATATTTATTTTATGAAAAATTACTCTCTTGAATTTTATATTTGTACTTAATTTTTAATTTAATATATATTATTTAAAAATTTATAATTGAATCTTTATAATTTAAAATTTTTTAATTTATATCATGTTTTACACTTTTGTGAAGTTAAATTTTGTTAATGTAATTAGTTATATTTTATCTTAATACTTTGAATATATATAATTTAAATTTGTTTACTCAAATAATTTCTCACACACACACACACACATGAATTAATTTCACTTTATTATCTATTTTTACTCTTTTTTTTTTTGTTTGCCTAAATTATTCATATTTAGGAGGGTTCCATCAAAGTTGTAATTAGAGAGAGTTGCTTTGATCACTATCCTTTTCTTTTGAACATATACGGTAATTTTCATGGAAGGGGGATTTACCTTATAAAAACCTTAATTCTTTGTGTAAGCATCTTAAGGAGTGGAATTGTAACATGTTTGGCCATATTCTAAAAAATAAATTAAAACAAAAAAGCATTCTTAAAAGGATTGGCAAAATTCAAAGGAAGCTTTGTAGATCTCCCAAATCTTATCCAACCTTTTTAAAACTTGAACATGAGCTACACAAGAAGCTTAATGATGTACCTATGCAAGAGGAAATCCTTTGGCTACAAAAAGTTTGTACGATTTGGATAAATGATGGTGACTATAATATTAGATATTATGGCCTCAAAACAATTACCAGGAGAAAAAAGAATAAGATCTTAATGTATTTGAATGTTAATGGTGTGTGGGGAGAGGACCTTGACAACCTTAAAACCATGGCACTAAACTACTTTGAAAAGCTCTTTTATAGAAGATGGGAGTGCTTCTGAGTTGTGTTAAACTATAGTGACTTTCCTTAACTTGACTGACATTAATACTTACAATTCAATGAGACCCATTTTTGATATGAAGATCTAAGATGCTATGTTTGTTATTGGGGCTCTTAAAGTTTTAGGAAATGATAGCTTCCCAACTATTTTTTATTTTTTTTAAAAGATATCATGGACCAGGACATCTATCAATTTATCAAGTAAGTCTTCAACTATGAAGAGGATATGAGTGTGACTAAAAATACCTTTCTTGTTCTTATCCTAAAAATTGATGTTTTGGAGAAGATTACCTAGTTTCGTACCATCTCTCTCTATAATGTGATTTATAAATGCATTTCCAAAATCATTGTAAATAGGCTCAAATACATCCTTCCCCATATTAATGCACCTTTTTAGGTGACCTTTTGCCTTTAGTAGGTAAGTTTAGGAGAATATTGTTGTCGCTCAAGAAATCATTCATTCATGAAAAATTTTAGAAGTAAAAAGGGTTTCTTTGCTATTAAGATTGAATCAGAGAAGGCTTATAATTGTATCAAATGGAACTTTATCAAAAATATTTTGCATAAGGTAAAGCTACCTAACTCTCTTATTTGTACTATTTATGGAGAGTATGTTAATTGTCTCAAATCAAATTCATTGAAATGGTGAGAAGTCCTACACTTTTTCCCATACTAGAAGGATTAAGCAACAAGATTCTCTTTCACCCTACATCTTTATTTTGTGCATAAAAAAATTATCCCTCATTATTAAAGAAGTTGTCATTAAGAAGTTAAAAATTCTTGACCTTATTGATGATATCCAAGCTCCTTTTACCTACACCAAAAGAAAAAAGTAATAATAAAAAGCCATCTTACATTTTAGATGAGACAAATGTTTAATCATGAACTTTCTTGCAAACTTTTCAATTGTGATTATTTAAGTAAGACATGTATTGTTTGAGTAACATTGACATTAACTATTTTATTCTTCAATGTTTGGTCCAAATAAAAAAAAAGGAAAGCATTAGTGTGTGTATAAAACCAATGTGTGGTGATCTCTTCTCATACTTGAGGCTTCAAATCTCCTATTGGAGAAATGTGTATATATATGTGTGTGTGTGTGTGTAAGTATTTAAGTAGGATGTACACTTTTTAGATAACACTCGTATTAGTGTTTTCCCCTTTAATGTTTGGTTCTAAAAAAAATTTAATTCTTATTCATTCGGTCTTTTATTGATAACTTAACAAATAAAAAAAAAGACCTCAATTTAGAAGGAGAATGTGCAATTTATCTACATTTTAGTTACACCATCCTTAAAAAAAAAACGACTAATATTATTAAATTAAAAAAAGATATTTTTTAAAAATTGAGAGATTATGATTAACTTAAAAAAATAATTATTAGAAACTATAATTATAATAACCAATTGGTATCTACTCATAAAAGAGGCAAAATACTTTAACAAAGTCCTAATAGATTGCCAACTTTGCACGAAATTGACATTCTTAATAATGTAGGCATTTAATATACTATCATAAAAGCATCCCACTTAGCCTAAAAATCCTTACTATTTAAATGATATAGATATTATTCTTAGAGTCTTTTATTTTGAAATAGTAACTTTGTTTCATTTTCACCCATTTCACCATCATGCCATCACCGTCGGTCTCTTTACATTCTTATCACCATGACCATTGCTATTATTATCATTATCATGTTGTGAAATAAGTATAATATTTTATGTAAATAAATAAATATATATAATGTCATTTACATCCAATACATTATTATATTATTGTATTATTCATATTGATGCAACAAATACAATATCAAAGTCTTATAGAATAATGCATAACTTATACAATAATATTTAATACTACTTGTAACATCATGCCTTATGTTATGCAATGCACAAAATAGGGTTTGATGGTGTTTATTTCTTTTTAAATTTTTTTAAAAAATGAAGAGAATTAAATCTCCAGTAAGAGACTACATTTCATATATAACAGCTTTCTTTGTGGTGTCATTTTTAAATATACTTCTAAAATTATTTGAATTATAAAAAATTCCATGAAATATAGTTTTACAAATTAGTGATTATAAATGCACATTAACAATTAGCTATTAGTTAATAACAATAATAACTAAATGTTTTGGGGAGAGTATAGTAGTAGATAAGAAGAAGAATATTAAAGAAAGAGAATCTTATTGAAGTATCATAATAATATAAAAATAAAGAATAAGTAAGTTTGCTAGAACCTTAAGCTTAACTATCTAAAATGAGTTAAAATGCATAGAATTTGGGGTGTCTTAACCCTTGTTGTCTTAGTTTCTATTAGCCTTCGAAGGACTTCTAATTATAATCTTCCAAATAAAGGTAAGCCAATAATGATAACTAAACCAAGTGACTTGATAGAATTGTAGAAGCGAATAACTTATCATAGTTGTTCCAAGTCATATTGTTCAGATTAATTTAACATGTCAGTTATAACCGTAAAATTCTTTAGGCCTTGATGATATAGATTAGACTATCTTGAGCCTATATAAAACATCCATAATATTAGATAAGAGTGTATTTTATATATAAAAACTTCTCTTACATTTTATATATAAAAATTTCTCTAACATTTCCAAAAAGTGAAGGATATTTTGTAAGATTACAAATTATCCTCGAAAATAATTCCATTGCGATACCCATAATAGCCCTAGAACGAAATATAGTGCTAATAACACTTTTTAGTCTTTCGTCAAATTTGGTAAATAAGCAGCCTTTTTTTTATATGATTTTTGCTTGACTTTGCGTCAACTATGAACTGATAGGTGGATCCAGCCTGTTACATGTCGGGTCAAGCCACCTCACCTTGTTCTCCAAGTACAATTTTTAATTTTTTATTATATGTAATAATCATAGTTTCTAATAATTATTTTAAAGTTAATTATGCTCCAAAACAATTGTCCCTAAATTTTGGATGTCGAAAATGATAGTTCTTGACAATATTTCTAATTAATAAAATTGTAATACATTAATTCTAAGTTTGTAACAAAGGTTTCGGCTCTCTTCCTGGCTTTGGCCATTTCTTATTATACAAACTTTAGAACACACCGATTCATCAATAATCGTGGCTGTGAAATTTTCTATTGTTTGCTTCCTCTGCAAGGCCATTCCAAGTGGATAAATTCTAACCACCTAGTACAACAATTGTACACCATACCCTGGAAAATATTTTATCGTTTCACATTGCAACATGGGGTCACCTTCTTAACGCGTTTTCTGGACACGCCTATTGTCCTTTATTCAACACGTCCACACACCCACAACTCCTTCACATCAAATTTGACTGTGATTTGAGAATGAAAGTTTCTATGGGTAAATTATTTACCTTAAAAAAAACAAAGAGACTATTGAATCTTATTTTATTTGACTTGACTTGACTTCTCTTGTAATTCGTAAACCTTTTGTATATAAAAAGGGTGGCAACGTTCCCTCTCCCTCAACGTACAGGGTTCTTGGCTATATCACCATTTCAAGCTAAGAACTTGTCTATCATCAAAGATGAAGGTATATATGCATCATTTGCTATAAGAAATTTCTTACATAAACATAATGCATTGTTTTTTTTTTTTGGGGTAATTGACCCATTTGCATGTGGTTGTGTGTGCAGCAAAAGATTGTGATGAAAGTATATATGAACTGCCAGAAATGCAGGACGAAAGCGCTCCAAGTTGTCGCTGCAACCAATGGTTAGCGACTATGACTATTAGTGACTTCTTTGTTCTTCATTGAAGAAAATATGAACTTAATGTTTGTGTTAATACATAAAAGTCCATTGGGTTTTGATTCAAACACGACTATTCCAGCCCATCCATGAACAAGTGTTCAACCTAATTATCTGATGAACATGCAAATGGGTAATGCAGGTGTGAACTTTGTGGGATTAGAGGGAGATAACAAAGAAAAAGTGGTGGTGATTGGGGATGGAGTAGATGCTGTTAAGTTGACAAATTGTTTGAGGAAGAAGGTTGGCCAAACTGAAATTCTCACTGTGGCAGCAGCCTAAGGCAATTTCAGACATTATACATATCAGCAAGTGATGCTCTGTTTCTTGTATTGCTCTCTGTTTTTTCTTCTTCTGTCACTTTCAAACTTTTTTTTTGGGGGGTTTCGTTCGGTGTGATTTTCAAGTTTCTTCTTGAGAATTAAGAGCTAGAGGCACATCATGAAAGGTTAATAATTACATTGAAACGTTCCACCCAAGGCAGCTTCAATGACAGAGAGAAACAGAGCAATTCTGGAGTTTGCATATTGTACAAAAGCTTGTACTGATTAAACAATTCTTCTAATATCTATGCAATAAACTGCTTTGTTTAGTATTGTTCATCTTGTGTAGCATACAATTTATGTATACATTTGGATTATTACATATGATAGGAAAATAAAAGTCAACCCCTCAACCTTCTTCCAGATGAGTTAGACGAACTCAAATAATAATTAAAAAAAAGAAAAAAACTCACTAGCCTTTTATACGAGTTAGAAGAGTTCAAATTGCTGAAAAAGGAAATGAAAAAGCCTTTGTGGTGTCTTAAGGGCGATACATCATCTCATCATCGAGTCGGTCTTTCTTTCTCTCTAAATATTTTTATTTCAGAAAGAAATAAAAAGAAAAAAAAAATTGGGCAGGAACCCCTTCTTAACAGCCAGATACTAAAAATATGGAGATGCAAAGACATATTTAGATAAAAAAAAAAAAAAGGGTACACAAGCAAATAGAGACCGTAAAAAAGGGGAAAAAACTAATATATGGCGGTTGAATTAGTATGCGTCACATTTCTGAGACTTATTCCAAAAAGTACCTACTAAAAGCTCAGCTTATTTATGCAACTAATTAATCAACAGTTTGCAGCTATAAATATTGATGGAAAATCATCACAAGCCATTTATGGTTGCCGTGAGAATCTGGTATTTGAAGCTAAAAATTATTGGCCTTCTTGATCATAACAAAGCTCTTTTCACCCACATCAACAAAAATAATAATAATCATCATCAAAACCCATCTAACATTTCAGATTAGGCAATAGTTTAAACTTCAAATTTCTTGCAAACTTCTCAACTAAGATCATCAATATCCATCACGGTCAAGAAAATTGGACTAATTTAGTTGGTTAGATGGTAAAACTAATAAATTGATCATAATTCTAGTCTACTTTGAAAACTGATTGGACAAATATTTAATAAAAATTGAGTGGTAGTATTGAAGTGATGAACATTTGATTTTTACTTTTTTGTCCAAATTAAAATTTTAGAATTACACAATGAAGATTAATGATATTTATTAGGTTCTATCAAATTCATTCTATATAAATTGGTTGTCATATACAAATATTTTATTTAATATATATATATATATATATATTTTTTTAAATATTTATATTTATTGTAAACATTATTTTACAATATGTATTTATTTAATTATAAAATATTATATATATATTTTTTAAAAAATAGGTCGAGTCTAATTTAATTACAATTAAACTATTAACATGTTAATAACTCTTTATCTTGATTTAATAACTAGTCTAATATTTAAAACATTAATTCTAATTCATTTAAACTCTTTCTTGGTGACTTGCAAGTAGAAAAACAACTTTAGACCTCTAATTACAAGAAGCGTGTGGAATTCATCAACAGTTAGTTACACCATCCATCATAAAAAAGATTAGTCTTATTTCCTGTAGAACACACTGTGTAGGTATACCTCCCTTACCAGACTCGCTTGGTTGATAAAATAATTACTCAAGTGGGATCTTTTCATGTTCTAGGATCCTCATTCAAAGCGTTTACACCCAAAAATAACCACTCCTTGACCATATTGGCTATTTTCTATGAGACAGAGTCACATTCCTTATGCTTGTCAATATGTCCAAAATTAATAATACTTGCTGAAGAAGCTTATGGTATTGTTATTATTATTTTTCTATTGGCATCGGGACATTTTTGTAAACTTGTTTTCCTTGACCTGGCTTGCTTGACGAAAAGCATGTAATATATAAGAAGGAGCAAGAGCATGGTTATCACATTCTCTTCTAAACTCTACTTCTTGCCTGAAACAGAGTGCCCCTTCATCAAGATGAAGGTAATATACAACTCTCTGTTTTTTCATTTTTTTCTTCTGCAGATTATATTCATAAATTTATAGAGCAAATGACCCCGGAGATATTTGAATGTATTCAATTCAATTGCTTTTTGTGTTTTTATTTAATTTTATTAGTAAACTTTCTTTCTCACCTTTTATTGGCAGATGTAGATTAAAAGCCGAATCATGTTTTGTGTTTGATATTTTTTCTTCTCTTGCTACTTCATCTAACTTTTCATATTTCTGATCAAATCATTTTTTGTTTATAACTCTGCCGTCACTATTTCTTCTGATAACCCTTTTGAATGTGGCTGTGTTTGCAGCAAAAGATAGCAATGAAGGTGCAAATGAATTGCCAGAAGTGCCGAACGAAAGCACTCATGGTCGCTGCTGGAACAAACGGTTAGTGAGACTGAAACATACACATATAACATATATGTGTGTGTGTGTGTATCAAAATTTCCTTTTTTTCAAGTCCTGTTTAAAAGCTTAGTGAGATTATTGATATGGCAATGTATTATGTAGGTGTGGATTTTGCGGGGTTTGAGGGGCAAGATAAAGAGAAGGTGGTGGTGATTGGAGATGGTGTGGATGCAGCAAAGTTGGCAAGCTGTATGAGGAAGAAAGTTGGATACACTGATATTATTAGTGTTGCAGAGGTCAAAAAATCCAACTAGGCACATGAACAACCATATTTTGCTCTTTTCTCCCTTTCTACCTTTCCTCACTCTTTATGTAAAAGCAGAGCAATAGCTTCATACTGCATCTTGCAAACACTAATTTTAGTTACTATATTTTGTTCTCACATATTTCTGAGTTTGGTACTTTGATATTTCACTCCCAAGTCCCAACTTTTTGTTGGGACAATACTTATTGTCTCAGAGAAAATTAATTTAAAAAAAAAAAAAGGAATGGTCTCCTTCTTGGGTACGGCACGGTACGGTACTACACCCCCCACGACAAAAGATTGAGGTTCCTAAATATTTTGAAGTAGGATTTTCATATAATATTATTCTTCACATGAATCACAACAAAAAATCAACCATTCATACCAAGGTTTCATGAGTCAACTTGAGCATGAAGAGTCTCCCCATCGAAGTCTGAAACTAGGGCCAATTAATTTGAAGGGTGAAATTTGGATAAACTATGAGAAATAAGGTCCTCCTCTTACGACCAAAAAAATAAAAAAGGCCAACTTGGATTGCACTCCATTTGTATAATTTACGAAATATTTATTATATTTTTATAATTATTACTCTATCAATTAAATTATTATTTTAAAAGTATGAGTAAAAAAATTATTTTTTATTTTATTTATTCTCATCTATTTATTTTTTATATTTTTTTTAGTTTTATATTCTCTAACCAAACCCCTTGTAAAAATACAGAAAATGCAATAGTCACTTAAGAAATCATCCACCAAATGAAGAGATCCAAAAGAAAGACAGATGGATGGCGGTAAAACTTGATATTGAAAAAGTTTATAATAGGCCTTAATTGAAATTTTATTAAGATTTGTTTGACTGCTTTATTTCATTATATATTGGTTCCCATGTTTATAAGGCTATTAGATCTGGTTTTTTTAACACCCTAGCGCATTTAAAGAGCATTCATTTGTCTAGTTTGAAAAATTAAAGCTTCCCATTTCTCCTGTATCTTAATTCTTTAAGGGTTCGATCTGGACAATTTAAAAACCAAGTCAAGACAGAACTTTTAGTTTTACAGACTAAGTCGGCATAACTTAATCTAGTTTCAATTGATCTCTATCATAAATATTCGAGCCGCATTAAGAGGGCGTCTAATTTTTAGGCTCGATATGAAAATTTTAAGTCATTGCATTCAACCTTTGTGTTTTTTCAAGTATATATATTTTTTCATAGTCATAATTTTTGACTTTTTTAATTATAATTATAATTTTTATTTTTACAATTTGAGATATAAAACTAAAAAAAAAGACTAAAATAAACTAAATAGTAAATACATTCTTATTGGAGAGCTAAATTTGATCTGACAATTTATCTTTGCATACCCTAACATTAATGGATTTTTATTGTAAAATCCTTGCAACTAAGGTATCATAAAATTCACTCCTTTGCAAAGCTTTTATGATTGAAAATTTTTACTCAAATTTTCAATATTGGCTATCCCCATCTTAAGATGAATTTCATTATAATTATAAGGTTGCAATATTAATTAGCATTAATGTTATGTCATGTATCTTCGCTTGAAAGAAAAATATAAATAGCAGACACTTGGATAGGTACTGGCCCAATAAGAAATCTAGTCTTTGGCCCATTATGCAAAGGGGATGATAAAACACGAGTGGCCTCTCTGTTGTTAATTGGTATCAACCTATTGCAATAGCAAATAATCTGTTTGAAACGATGGAAGGACCAAGTACATGAAGATTAAATATTATTTAATCACAGAATTTATCTTCTTCCAAATCCTCTCAAGTGTTATTTTTAATAAAAATTTTGGATGGTTTAAATTAATTTTGATGATTTAGATCGATTCATTTTTTGTTAAAATTTTTTTAGAAAGTAAAATATAAAATAAAATTAATTTTTTAATTATGCATTAAAAAATAATAGTTAAATTTAAAAAAAATTAAAAAATCTAAACTATTTAAATCTTAATCCAAACGGTGTAAATGCTAATGGAATGAGAAGTAAACGGAGAGGATCCGGAGGAATTAAGAAAGAGAGGCGTTTTTCTTGTTTATTGCCACACGAAGATTTTTCGGCTTTCTCTGCTCTCTCTCATATGTCTATTTCCGTTTGCGACTCCGAACCCCAACTTTCATATTAACCGGCACCACATACTCCGGCGATGATCTTCGCTGCAGTTTGGCGACGCTGTGGAAACTGGTGAGCTCTTACTTTATTGCTCTTTGAATTAAATGCTGTGTGAATCTTCAACTTCTACTGTTTTTGTGCTTGGATCGTATTCCTTCTGGTGCAGAAACTAAGATTTAAGATCTAAACGTTTTCTTTGATCTTGAAAATGTGCTAGCGAACATATTATTTTTGGGCAGAAACTAATGCAACTATATCTATATTTTCCTCTTTTATGTTTCTGTAAAATTTGTTAGGCCAACTCAATTGTGCTCTAAGTGCACCTGGAATTTAAATAGCTCAAAAACATAGATGTGACAATCATACGTGGAATTTAAATAGTAAATCTTGTTAAGCAAAATAATCCTTTAGTCTTGGCCTTTCTACTTTTCCTAAAAAATACAGGAACTGATTAATAGGTCCGGCTAAAATTATAAGAACTGATTTATTTTAGAATGAGTAGGAAAATTACAAATATTCAAGAATAATTTTTTTTTAAAGTATAAACAGTGACGATAAAATGAACCCACAAATTATTGCCTTTAAAAGTATTGAAATTTTACTAAATAAGCAACTGCTGTAAATTCACTTCTAGGCATGTAAGTAAAATATTATAAGCATAACTTTTAATTGAAAGTGTGTTAACGAACATATTGTTTTTTCGGCAGAAACTAATGCAACTAGACCTATATGTTCCTTTTTTATGTTTCTGTAAAATTAGTTAGGCCAATTGCTCTAAGTGCACCTGAACCCTACCCAGTTGGCAGCTTTGATGACTTTAGCATTCATCCTGGATGCAGAATCCAATCTTCAATAAATGTCCAATTGGACAGGTTACCGATGAACTCAGTGCACCATAAAATTCACCTATTGTTTAAAAATGAGTGCAATATATTTAAGTTCAGATGCAAATCATGTTGCAAATTAATGAATAAAATAAAATGAAACAAGAGAAACCTGCCACATCTGTAAGGCCTAATTTTGTTTAAACTTATATTTTGATTGATCTCATCTGTAATTCTCTAACTCCTCACTCCTCAGAGGCTGAGTTGCCGCAAGCAGTGACCAATGTTGGGATTTTCATATGGAGAACTGTTTCTGTTGCTTGGAGCTACTGCTGCTCTCATCGGTACTCTCTCTCTTTCTATCGTATAACAAATTTATTTTTATGTGGGAATTCAGATTACTTATCTACCAAAGGATATTTAATAGGCCCAAAGGATTTGCCAATCATAGCTAGAACAGCAGGGAGGCTAGCTGGCCGAGCTATTGGGTATGTGCAGTTGGCTCGTGGCCAGTTCGACACTGTTTTGCAGCAATCTCAAGCTCGCCAGGTGCTCCCTTTTTCTCCAAGCCATTGTGATGTGGATTAGCTTTATGAGGTTTCTAAATACTTGATCATATATTAGATGCTAAATGGATCCCCATTAGCTGCTTGGAGTGTAGTAGAGAGAATAAAAAAATAGATGGAAATTTGAACGAAAGATCCTGGAATTTATGAGTGAGTGAAATTGTGGAAGACTTACTCTAGATGTTGGAAATTCTAGATTATTTATTTAGTGCATCTTGAAACTTTATTTATTTATTGTTTTGCTTTATTTATTTTCTGACTTTTTATTTATTTTAATTTTCTTGCTATGGGCTCCCTACAAATAGCCCTATCAATAGTTGTATGTCAGTTTTTCAGAGCAGTTGAAGTCAGTTTATCTTGTCAGTTTACTCTCCCAACTTCATCCCCCCCCCTCCATTCTCTCCCTCTTCTTCCTTCCTCTTCCTCCTTTCTATCTACTGCTTTACATTAGTGAGGAAGTGGGGGTTTCAATATAATCTTTCTTTTAAGAAGACGAAAACAATTAGAAAGCCTAATGTCTTGAATGCATGTTATTTACTTTGAATACGTTCAATCAATATTTCAGATAAAAAATATAGAAGTTAGGAACATATCCTTATATCTTATCAAAGGGTCACTGCTGTTGAAACTAATCCTTCGCTTTGACATTCCATTTGCAGAATTTAAATTCTTTTATGTTCATTTATTGTGTTTTCAGGTTCATAAGGAATTGCAGGATACGATGGCCCAGCTAGATGCTATACGGCATGAAATTCGAAGCATATCAATCATAAATCCTGGCCCTTTGACCCGGAGGCTTGTGGATAATATTGACATCACATCTATCTCAGAAGGTATTATTTGTACAATCAATTTTTGGCACATTGTTGAATGTACTAAATTTTTACAGATATGGTTGCTGAGATTTTGTACAATTCTGTAAGGCACTTCTTATTTTATGTAGACAATAGGAAACCAGAAAACGTTAGTGGAGAGAATAACTCAGTACCCACTGCTAACAAGGTTTATTTCGCATCTTCTAATAATTATATACTGCTTTAGGATCTGAATATACTCACATGTCTATCATTGGTTCCAGGTTTCTGCTCCAGCATCCTCAGATTCATGCAATATTCATAGTCAAGCAACTACTTATTTAGGGAATAGGAAAGCAGAAAACATTAGTGGAGAGAATAACTCAGTGCCCACTGTTATCAAGGTTTATTTTGCAGCTTCAAATAATTATATACTGCTTTAAGATCTGAGTATGTCACATGTCTGTCATTGTTTGCAGGATTCTGCACCACCATCCTCGGGTTCATGCAATATGCATTGTCGAGCAACTACCTATGCCAGATTGGCAGAGTCTCCTGCTATAAAGAATGGTCTATCAACAACTAGTACTGAAGTAAAGATTGACGATGAACTGCAGCTTACTGTCTTTCCAATATCTGCTGAAGACACTGGACTCTTACCAACTCGTGGGGGTAATGATCATTTATGTTTTATTGTTAGCTGTCATCTACATGGTTGTCTAATATTTGTGCTGTGTTATGGATCCTTCTAGCTGGCTTATCTATACTTACAGATTCTGCATTTTATATTGCTGCTGTGTGTAGAGGCTTCCAATCTATGCATGTTGTATGCGTATTTGGGTGTAGAAGTAGTTATGTTTCCATTACACACACACACACACACCCATGCATGGCAATGTTTTGAGATACAATTATGTCAATATGCATACAAGTCTTTGCGACTATATTTGGTTAGCCAGAAGAAAAGATTGGCTTTTGAGAATCATTCTTATTTGGCTACCTGTGGTTCATTTGGCTTACAATTACAAATAATGAATATTGGCATTTATAGCATATCGAAAAGCATAAATTCCTTTGTTTTTTTCTCCCTTGAGAAATGCGTGGTAGCTCTTTGAACGTGTATGACTGTGTGATCAGTTATAGCTGTCTACCTCATTCCATTTTTGACTTGTGTGGTACAAGGAGGGCCTATTATGCATATTATTGAAGTGCTTTTTTTTGTTATAGAATGATATCTGATCTGAATAACCCATGGTTATGTTGGCAGCTGATGTGAAAGGATCTGACATCGTTTTGGAAGCAATTTTAGAGGCAGAGGTGGCTCACACTGCAAAGGAATTCTTTTCACAGCCCCAAAACCAAATATGAGGGGGATGGTAATACGATGTGATACCTTATTCTTTGATGGAACCCAGAGTAATTTCTGTGTTATTTATATGAAAAAGGGTTGAAACTCCATCTCAAACATATAAAAATGGGGTACTCACAGACCCAGGGAAATTATAGTGGTCAAGAGAAAACGAAAAAGGTAGAAAAAGAAAGAGAACTATTCCTCTAGCTTTCAAGAGATCAGGGTCTCTCCCACCAAAATGCCAAAACTTCCTTTTCTTCACTCTGACCCCTCCATCCACAATATATGCTCCACTAAGAGCCTTACTTTCTCTTGCACTCCCACACCTCACAACCCATGTGAGTTAGTTAGTACCGTATTTCCTCTCTAGCCACCTCATCAGTAGACAATGCAGCCTTGGGCCCTCTCGCACTCTCCCCCCCCGCCTCTCCCAAAAAAGAAAAAAAACTTTCATAGGTCCATAGCATCCTTGGCCCAGTAAATTATGGGTCCATCATTCTTCAAGATCTTTGTGCTTAGATTGTAGCATCTGCAAATACAAAATCATACCTAGTTAGTGTGTGATTTTTAATGAAGGTATTGGATCATTAATTGTTTGTTTCTTTAAATTTTTTTATAGGTATTAGTTTTTGGTTTTGAACTGGAAAGATGGTACTAATAATTTGCAAACATGGATGGGGAGATATGATATCATCAAATAAAAAACTACTAGTTGTTCAGGATTGAAGATGTCTAGGAGTTCATGGGTTTAAAATTGTTGATTGTTCTGATACCAATGATGTCAGCCCCTTCCCCAACCACCATTGAAAGAAAATATCAGGCTAATATTTCCTAGTGACGCTATGGCAATTGACAAAGTAGTCATTTTTTATACATTTTTTCATCTACAGATGGTGTGCTTAAGCATGGATTAAACTGAAATAAAATGTGTTCAGATGTTTTTTTTTTCCTCTCTTTTCCCTCAAGTCGATAGTTATTCCAATTTAGGAATAATGGTAAGATGGATCTCACTTTTGTAGCTGGGGGCCTGTTGATGGTTTTCTGCTGTTTGAATATTTGAAATGTTGGCCTGTATGTGACAAGAGGTACTAGTACTTGATCAGCACATTGCCTTACATAACTAGTGGCAACTCGTTTAGTGATCCAAAGTCTAGAGGCAGAGGGAAGGGAGTAGCAATTCTCATGTCAGAGTTATCGAGAGCTTTTTATTAACCTAGAATCTCTAGATAAAGCTGAATGGATCTTATGCTGCCTAATTTGGTGTATAACCAACTTATTCAATGTCTAAAGTCTTGCAGATTGTTCACAAATACCTGGAAAATATCGTGCATATTATATCTTATTATATTGCCTTTATGTTCCCACATTTCCACACACTCCGGTTACTAATGATTGCACTCCTATCTACCCAGGAAAAACAAGATATGGAAGTAGATTGCATCACGAAGAGTCCTTGCAGTGCAGGCAAGGGATTGTCAGTTTTGGGCAGTAGTAACAGCTAATAAACCATTGATGGTTAACCTGCAGTCAAACATTCAAAGTTGCAATAATGAGTTTTTTGTGATTACCATTGGAGTTAAGCCTGGTCTCTAGTAAAAGGTGCAAAGAACAACTCCTGTAAACACAAAAGAAGCTTCTGTTATTAAGGCTTAGCCTCTGGTGTCGGCTATCAATTTGGGGTCGTAAAATCCACATCACTGTGTAATAGTGGCAGCAATAAAATGTTGATTATGTAAAATTTGAAAATGACGCATATCAAACTTTTTTTAGAGGAGTTAGTGTAATTTTTTTAAAACAACTGTGTAAACCTGGTTGTGGTCCCCTTTTGCATGCATAGAAAATGCACAGGCAGTCGCATCTAGTTAGAGAAGAAACATTGTAAGAAAGAATTATATGCACGGACAGTGGCATCTAGTTAGAGAAGAGACATTGTAAGAAAGAATTGCGGTCGCATCTAGTTAGGGAAGAGACATTGTAAGAAAGAATTATACTGTTTTAGCAAAGTGTCAATTGAGTTACCATCACATAAAATTATGGGAATCAAGGATGTGTCACGAGAACAAGGGATTGTAAATTTGTTAGCAGTGAATGGCTGATTTAGGGTGTATTCGATGCTTCACGTTGCAATAAGTTGGATAAGAATCCTCGCCAAACCTTGATGGATTTTGGAAAGAAACAACGTTCTCCTTCCTCGCAGACTAAGCTGAAGAACGAGCTAGTCTTGCTAGACAAGGACTGTTACGTCTTCAAGCCTCATTATTCATGGTTTTGTATTATGATAAATCGTTCTGGTACCGATGATTTTTATTTATTCTTGTTTTACTGCTTTGACATTTCAAAAGTAATTCTAGCAAAGATAAAAAGTGGAATGGGAAAGCTGAGATGGCGTTATCACACGGAGAGAAACAATTTAGAAACAAGTGCATCAATTGGACAGGTGTTGGCTCAACAAGAAATCTGGTCTTTGGTCCACTAAGCTAAGGGAAAGAGGTTTTTCTTATCTATTGCTGCACAGAGAATAATATTGCTTATATGTTTATCAAAGCACTTCTAAAATCAAGATTTGAATTTCTGAAAACTCTATTAAGAATATCAAGCATGTGAGGGAGAAGAGTGTCAGTTGATGATCCATTTTGCTATATGTTACAAATGCATGTAATCCCTTGTTAGAATGACATGTATAAAGACGCTTACCTCCATTTAAGCATCTGTGCAATGATTCTTTCTTGGCAAAGCTGAGTTGCCATCACATGTATCATAGTTTTATGCTTCTTAAGATAGTGTAAATATATGTAATGAATTCAAAGTAAATATATCTGCAATGTCACTTGCTTTCATTTTTATTTTCTCTAAAAAATATGTACTATTTTATCTCTCTAAACAAAAATTAAATAACTCCTCAAGGACTTTTTAATCTATGTATACAAATTTGAACATCATCATAAAGAAATGATTGATATTCTTATGTTATTTACAACATATACAACAAGCCACTCAAATTTTCCATGGGACGTCACCCATACTTTTTCTAACAAACTGTGTTACTTATTATACGAAAAAGAAGAAATTTATGTCTCTTTCTCATTTGTCTGGAAGGAACCTAAAAAAATTATAATGACGGCAACATACGGGACAGCTCATATGGCATATCCGTTAGGAATTATTGGGTTTCCCCAGCAGCCACCTCGTTCTGTATAGAAGCTATAATCATTTTGGAATTACCTTCATAAAATTTTGCCTATCTTCGGTTAAAATATGAATTAATTATTTATCACTAAAATTTTAATAATTAATACCATATTCTTGGCATCTCTTGATTGCATAGGCAGTTAGCTACGCCACTGATAAGGACTTAATGCTAATATTAAAAGTGTCATTCTGAAAATTAAAAAAAACAGAGATCGATCAGCAAATACTAAATAGAAAAGGGATCAATCTTATTACATATGTGATGATGAGCAGGCGAAGATACATAATCTTAGTGGGGCTCCTTCTCTTTGATGTATTGAGGAATTGAGGATTTTGAGGCTTGAATTCTTTTTTTATTATAAAGCTTTTATAGAATTTGAAGAGAGAAGAAAGAAAATTGAAAGTGGAAGAAGAAAAAGAGAGTGAAACTTTACATATATTTTTATTTTCTGTATCACTTTTTTTTTTAATTTTATAATAAAAAATTTTAAAAAATCGTCTCTAGCCTTGCAGCCGCCCCCCGTCACCCGCCTTTTTAAACGTAAGTGCCTGAAGTGGGGTGGTTACAACCACTGCAAAAAGAAACATATGTGCCCGAAGTAGGGTGGTTAACAATTTTTAAATATATTTTTTACACTTAATAAAATGGGAGAATTATAAGGAAAGATATAAAAGTAAAAAAATTTACTCTAAAAAACTTGTTACTATTGATTGAGTTCGACTATTTTTTATTAAAATCAATGATAATTAATTATAAAATAATAATAATAAATTTTTTAAAGTAAGTATTTTTAATTCTGGATCCTTAAATATAATTCTCCTTAATAAAATTGCAATGAATTAATGAAAATGTATTTGTTAGTGTTATTGAAAATGTTTTTTTTTGTTTAATTTGATATGGTCATCATTTGTTGATACAAGGCTAGGTTTGGTTGGATGAAATAATTTTAATAAAAATAAAAATAAAAATAAAAATGAGAATTAATGGAATAGAATTTTGTAGTCTATTTAATTATATTTGATATAACATAAAATAGAATGAAAATATCATTTATTTTATTATTTGGTTAGATGAAATCAATGCAAGAATTGAAAAAATAGTTGAACAAATGACCATAATATATCTAATGTTAAAAAAAATTAAAATATTTATTTATTTTCCTTTTAATCTATTACAAAACAAATTTTATTACAGGAAAGATAAATACAATACATATTCTAATTTTAGAAAAAAATATATATTTTTGAAACAGAAAGAAAATATGGATAATTTAAACATTCTTCAGATAATTAAAGAATCATTTATCAATTTCTTTTAAATTTTTTTAATAAAGATATAATATGATTACATTTTTTAAATAACCTAATCATGTGATAATGTAAAATTAGAAAATTTTTATTTAATTTCTCTTCTTTTTTGGGTATAGATATTTGAACCCACCCTAATATTGCCCTAGGATATTCCTATTACAGTATATATAGGTAGCGTCGGTCTGCAAAATCAAACACAGCAAACTTGCTCACTTGTTGATCAAAGCAAACTGAAACATGAGCTGGTGGTTGAAAAGAGCTAGAGACGCTGCCAGGGCAAGCTTTTTCATTTCCTCTCCTAACTCATTTTCCATCTTCGTCTTTCATTTTTTTTTTTTCCCAAAATAAACTCAGTTTCTTACTTTGTTGCAGAGGAAATTCCATGAACACCAACAGAGCTCCCAGAGTGTGGCTCTGGTGATCGGCGTCACCGGCATCGTTGGCAATAGCCTCGCCGAGATTCTCCCTCACGCCGACACTCCTGGAGGCCCATGGAAAGTCTACGGCGTCGCTCGCCGCCCCCGTCCCAGCTGGAACGCCGATCATCCCATCCAATACATCCGGTGCGACATCTCCGACCCCGACGATGCTCAGGCGAAGCTCTCACGGTTGACCGATGTGACCCACATCTTCTACGTCTCGTGGGCCAGCAGAGCCACCGAGGTCGAGAACAGCGAAATCAACAGTTCCATGCTGAGAAACGTTCTTCGCGCCATCATCCCAAATGCTCCAAATCTCCGCCATGTCTGCTTGCAAACAGGTATTGTTACAGTTTCTTACGAACTCAAAACTATTTCCGCGCATTTTCTTACGTTTCTAGGCTTATGTTTTGTTCACGTACTTCCATTAAACTCTGAGGAAATTCCAAATTCTTGTGGCATGTTTGGCAGGGCAAGCGAAATGGAATTGAAAAAGGAAAATGACGTGAAATGTTTGGGCCTGTTTGATTTGATTCTGCAGAACAATTTTTTTGTTTTCAAGAACAAAAAAATAAAAAAATTTGTTTGATAATGTGTTTTTAATGAAGTGTTTTGTAAAACAAAAAAATAAAATTTTGTTTTCAAAAACAAAAAACTCAGAACACTTTTTAAGTGTTCTGTAATTTTTGTTTTACAGAATTAGATAAAAAACAGAAAACAATTACTTTTCAAAATAATGATTTAAACAAATTTTTTAATTTTTTTGTTCTCAAAAACTTGTTCTTAAAAACATATGTTTTGAAAACATTAAAACAAAAACAATTTCAAACAGGCTCATATTTTGCTGTAATCATTATTTAATTATTATTTAATATTAATAATAATAATTATTATTAATCATAATTCAATTATTAAAAGTAAGAATATTAAAATTATTTTTTATTTTTTATTTATATTTTTATACTTAATTTTTTACCTACTAAATATGTTGTTAATAGATGAATGTATTTTAATTTCGTTTTCACATATTATTTTTCAATTATATATTAAGAGACTTTTAATAATTTTTTTAAATTTTCATTTAAAAATTAACGTTAGATTGCTGATTTGAATGTTTATATATAATTTCTTTGATAACTCACCTCAAAATTAAATTATCCCCTCCAAATCAATAATATATTAGATTTGATGTTATTTTTTTATTAATAAAAAATGATAAAAAAATATTCAAAATATTTTAATAATTAAAAAAATAGATTAAACTTAGATCTATTTCTTTATATTTATTAGTTTTTTAATAAAATAATTTATAACATGTGTAAAAATTTTAAAAACCTAATTATACAATGCTTGGTTATGAAAATCATACATTTGACAAAATTAGATCTTTTATAATTATGTAGTTGAAGAAAGAGTAAGACAAAAGAATGAGAATATGTATGGGACTTTCTTCTTCTCTTGGTATTTATTTTTTCTTTTCTCTCTAATTTTCTTTTAAATATACTATATGGAGTTAGTTTATGATTGCAGATGATGCAGATTCTACACTTTGACATGTTTTAAGTGAAAATTTAATTAAAAAAATTTTCTTAAAAAGTTAAATTTAAAAAATAATAGAAAATTCGAAATTATAAATGCATTTATTCTAAGAGACCAAAATAAGATTTTGGAAATGCATAAATTATGATCTATTTACAAAATTACAAAATAGCTTATGAAAATAGTGTCTTGTATTTGGTGTTAAAAAAGTGTTCCATGACATTTTAAAATTAATCAAAAAATGTTAGTAGATTTTAAAATTCATATATACATTTTATAATTAGGTACAATGTACGAGGTAAAACAGTAAATTTTGTGTTAAAACTAAAAACGTTCATTGACAGGTACTAAACACTACTTTAAGTCATTTGGGAAGAGCGAGCCCCACGAGCCACCTTTTACGGAGGACATGCCAAGGCTTGACGGACCTAACTTCTACTACTCGCAAGAGGACGTCCTGTTTGAAGAGACCAAGAAGAAGGACGGTTTGACCTGGTCTGTTCATCGTCCCAACTTAATATTTGGGTTTTCGCCTTACAGCGTGCTCAACTCTGTAGGGGCGCTTTCTGCATACGCCGCCATTTGCAAGCACGAGGGGCTTCCCTTGAGATTTCCCGGCTCCAAAGCCTTGTGGCACGGCTTTTCTACGGCGGCGGATGCCGATCTGATTGCGGAGCAGCTGATATGGGCGGCCGTGGACCCAATTGCCAAAAACGAAGCGTTTAACTGCAACAATGGCGATTTGTTTAAGTGGAAGCACTTATGGAAAGTTCTGGCGGAAGAGTTTAAGATTGAGAAGTACGGGTTCGAAGAGGGTTTGGATTTGAGGTTGTCGGAGATGATGAAGGAGAAGGGCGAAGTGTGGGAGGAAATTGTGAGAGAGTATCAGTTGCAGCCTACCAAGCTGGAGGAGTTTGAAGAGAGCTGGATGCTTTTAGATCTTATGCTTAGAGCTGAAAATATGTTGGATAGCATGAACAAGGTCAAGGAACATGGGTTTGTGGGATTCAGGGACTCCAAGAAGTCATTTAAGCATTGGATACACAAGAACAAAGCTTACAAGGTTGTGCCTTGAAATATATAATTATTAAGGTTGTGGGGAACACAGTTGATTTGGTTTTGCCTATGTGTGTACGTGAATTCGTCCAGGTTTACGAGTTTATTCGCAAGTTTGATAACAATAATGTTGCTCTAATATGGGTAGTGTGTTTGTGTATTCACAGTAAGTGGTGTAACAAACCCTTGATTCGCAAGTTTGGTAAGAATAATATTGCTCTAATATGGGTATTGTGTTTATGTATTTACAGTAAGTGGTGTAACAAACCCTTGTAAAGCCTTATAGTTTCTATGAAATAAAAACTGAGAGGAAGTGGTTAAGGGGGAAGAGATTATGTGTTTACTTTTTGGGCAATTTTAGAATACAACTTGTGTTATGTTTCATTGGTTATGTAACAAAATTTTTATCTATTAATAATTTATTAATGTAGTGGACAAAATTTTGCTATATATATTAATATTAATAACACACATTAAAAGTGATCCTATAAAATCAAACTTACTTTTTTACTCTCCGTTCCACCAGTGAATATGAATACCCACTTCTTAAGCCTCGTTTGGCACATTGCATAGAATAAAGTAAGATAATATTATATAAGACTAAATAAGATAAAATGGGATTGTTTAAAGTATTCATACATTAAAACATTTGGTGTATGATCATACAATACGTAGGACTACTGTATAATTTTTGGAATATTCAACCATATAAGACAGTATAAAGTTAAAAAAAAGTGACTATTTCGACAAAAATATCCTTTAAAGTGAAAATAATTGCCTAAGAAAAGGAGTATCACATTTTAGATGATACTGTAATAATTTTCAATTTTTTTAAATCTATTTTTTATATAGCTAGATCTAATTAACATAAGAGAGACCTAATTAAATAATATATTAATCATCATATTAATTAGAAATGCTCGTCGTAATATATACCAAATATTTGACAAAAACATATATATATATATATGTATATACACATGTATAAATATATACAGTTAAACCTTATACAATGTGACAAATGACGTTTAAGATTATTACTTTTCTTAAAAGAAATAAAATAGATTAACTCATATATTAATTAATTAAAGTGAGTCGAGTTTTGTCAGACGTGTCCTTTGTCAACAACTCAAACTATAATAAAGAGTTACATTTTGTATATATTATACGTCTGGCAAATTTATTAGAGTTTCGATCGAGATGAACATTAAATAATTATCAGTGGCATAGAAATGTCAAGTTGGCACAATGGTGTGGGGACATGTAATCGATATGTGAAAGACAATTTAGGCACTTTATTTTTGAAAAAAAAAGAAGGCGCATATATGTGTGTGTGTGTGTGTATTACTAACCTCTTCAGTGTTTTGGAAACAAATAATCTTCATATTTTCAATTAAACATATTAAACTTATTCTTTTATATAGAATAAAAACAGAATAAATATTTAAATAAGTTATAGTAAAGATAACTCCAAATATATAAATAACATTATTGCATGCAGAAGCAAAACACACTACATATCTCATGTTTTATTTCCAGAGAATTTAAAAGGCTCAGAAGAAGTGGAGACTCACACTGCTCCACTTAACAGTGACAACATTCACTTTTATTTTGACTTGTGAGCTACCTTGATTGATCACACAAGCAAAATGTTCCACTGTTCACATAAATTTCTAGCAGCCTTGTAACGTTATCAAGGCACAATCTTGTAAGCTCTCGTCTTGTTTATGCAAGACAAAAAGGACTTCTTAGAGTCCCTAAATCCCACAAACCCTTGCTCTTTGGCCTTGTTCATGGTATCTATCATTTCTTGATCTTTCGCAAACAGAGTATCTGCAACCCACCAAACACCAACCTCTTCCAACTTGGTGGGCTGTAAATGATTCTGTCTCACAATTTCCTCCCACACTTCACCCTTCTCCTTCATCATCTCCGACAAACTCAAATTCGAACCCTCTTCAGTTATCCCATAATCCCCAATCCCAAACTGTTCCGCTAGAACCTTCCATAGATGCTTCCACTTGAACACATCCCCATTGCTGCAATTAAACGCTTCGTTCTTGGCGCGTGGCTCCACCGCCCCCCATATGAGCTGCTCGGCTATCAGATCGGCGTCGGAAGCCATAGAATAACAGTCCCACGCTGCCTTCGAGCCGGGGAACCTTAAGGGAAGCCCCTCGTGCTTGCAAATGGCGGCGTAAGCACAAAGCGTCCCTAAAAGGTTCATCATGCTATAAGGGGAGAACCCAAATATCATGTTGGGACGGTGAATGGACCACGTCAAACCCTCCTTCTTCTTGGCCTCTTCAAAGAGGACGTCCTCTTGGGTGTAGTAGAAGTTGGGTGAGTCAAGCCTTGGCATATCCTCTGTCCATGGTGCTTCATGGCTTTTGATACCAAAAGACTCAAAGGAACCCGCGTAGTGTTTGATACCTGTCAAATGACAAATTTAAACCCATAAATTTAAGTGATAAACATGATCACTTGATCACCCATATATGATTATATATTATCTCAATGAATATTTTCATGCAAAAATTTAAGCAGTTAAATGAAAGTACTAGTACCAATATTTTCAGTGAATTGGATCCCTTGCTTTAGAGATGTGCAACGTTTGTACATCTGAATTAGACTGATTAGATCACAGTTTAGATTCTTTTTTATTTTTTATAAGATTTTGATCTTTTTTATTTTAAAAGCAACAGAATATAAAATAAAAATAATCTTTTAATTATAAACTTTAAAAAGGAATGATGATTTAAACAAAAAATATTAAATATTAAATCTAAAAAGTCCAAATTACATTTTAAAGATGTACAAAGTCTGCACATCCTAAAAATATGCAAGGAATCCGGGTCTTATTTTTAACAAAAATTCTTAAATGCTAGTTTTAATTAATAATAACAAAATCATTGCCTTGGAATTTAATTTTGTAATTTAAAAATATTGTGAATTGAGATAATTATATTAATTTAAAGACTGATTTTTGACTGATTTAAATAGGATGAAAATTTTTCTTTAGTGCTCAAGTCAGCTGATCTCACTGATCTCTCCAAAAGAAAAACTTATCACAACCGTCATTTGAACTGAAAAAGCCAGATCAGATCTGATCAAGTCACAAGAAATCTTGTTCAAGAGAGCAAAAATGAAAGCTGCAGTTAATCTACAATATGTTCAAATGAACATCAAACGATGGCTGTGAAAAACAGAAGAATAATTTATAATCTTCAACGGCTAAATGATTTAAGCTCATGATCGAAATATTGGTTGGAGCTGCTGACTTTATCTATGCAGAAATTTTGCCAGAAGGATGAACAAACTGGTATAGAAAATGAGGAGCCACATCAAAGAAGGCTTCTCAAATGCCGAATGTTGGAGTTTCAAAGCTTAAAACTCAAAAGGAGAAGCAAAGGGTAATATAAAGGTATATATCCTTCAAATACAAGGACCAAGATATCAAAATATAAAACCACCTATTTTACAATATTTGATATTCATTTTGTCTGTGGACTATATATAATTTTTTATATTTTATTATTAAATTATTTAATAAAAATATGATATGTGAAAAATATTCTTTGAAAAATCTAATCATGTGGTGTTAACTTGTATAAATCATATATTTATTATATTTTTATTGAAAAATCTAATACTTAAAGATTTAAAAATTATACCTTTTTTCCTTTCCCTCGAGCCTTATAATATGAGCATTGCATTTTTGTACGTATAAAGTATAGAATGTGATATATTGTTTGATAAATAATTTGATCATGCATTATCCGTTTAAATTGCTATTTGCATATTTTATGTTTACGAGGGATGAGCAATGCTTTCTACGTTGTTCATATCTATAATTAAAAGGGCAATGTGTGTGTGTGGGGACATGTATTATGAACTTGTGCTTTAAAGGAAAAGCAGTATGCTTGTTCAAAAGTTTCGTGTACCAATAAAATTTGGGTGAAGGGAGCTAATCTCTCAGACCCAATAAAATTTAGGTATTAAAGTTTAGATAATATTTACATCTAGATATATATGTATGTATGTATATATATATATATATATGGTTTAGTTTTAGAAAGAGATGAATAAAGAAAAACTATCATGATTTATGACTATGTGTCATATTGATAATTTGAATATACACAATTCATACTAATTAGAAATAAATTGATCAAAAAAAATTGTGTCTGGCATGTGCTACCTAAATCAACTGATTTGGATGAGTTGTCCTGAAAAAATAAATATTTAAATTATAAAAATAATACATACTAAGTCATACTCACAATATTTAATGGCGTAGAAATAGAAATTTAATAGCAAATGATAAATTAAAAATTTTATAAAACTATATATAAAAATACAATTATTTATTTCTATGCTATACAAATTAAATTTAAAATTGGGTAGAAATACATGATGAATCTGTAAAAGAATTTAAGCATAATATATAATCTCTAGCAATACCTGTCTGCAAGCATATGTGGCGAAGATGGGGAGCATTTGCGATGATGGTGCGAAGAACGTTCCTTACCATGGCACCATTGACTTCGCAGTTCTCGGCCTCGGTGGCTTTCATGGTCCATGAGACGTAGAAGATGTGAGTGACATCGGTCAACGGTGAGAGCTTCGCCTGAGCGTCGTCGGGGTCGGAGACATCGCACTGGATGTAATGAATGAGATGGTTCGCATTCCAGCTGGGTCGAGGGCGGCGAGCGACGCCGTAGACCTTCCATGGGCCGCCGGGGGTGTCGGCGAGAGGGAGAATCTCGGCAAGGCTATTGCCGACGAGGCCGGTGATGCCGACCACGAGTGCTACGCTCTGGAAGCTTCGTGGGGCGTCATCAAATTTCTGCTGAAAAAGAGTGAGAAAGAGATCAGTGTGAGAAAGATGAAGAGGGAATTAAAATGGTATGAGTGATGGAGAGGAAATGAAAGAAGCTTGCCCTGGCAGCGCCAGTAGCTCCAGCCAACCACCAATTCATGTTTCAGCTCTCGATGAAGAAGAGGTGACAAGAACGCTTATGTGGTTTGTCTTGCCCGCACTACATATATATATATATATATATATATATGTAGATAGATAGCCATCGGGGTACGGAAACTCAATTGTTTTTTCAAATATAAAAAGTTATGAATAGAAATAAAAATTTTATAAATAAAAATATCTTTTTATTTTATTTTAAAAATAATAAAAAAAATATTATTAACTAATAATAATAATATAATATAAGCATCACATAAAATTTTTTATTTTATTTTTTATTTAGATACCAAACAAGTCTTCAGAAGACTAGTGACACTTTGAAACGAATAAATAAATTAACGTTAAAAATTAGTGATTAAACATGTTAGTTTTTAAAAATAATCAATTCATCCTACCTTATTTCTGCTGGTATCCTCATCCCTGAATTAACAAAGTAATGAAAAACTATTTTATCTATTTATGTCATGTCAAGTGTCTCAAAACCGGTCTAAGTCGGCTAAAAATCGAGTTGAACAAGTGGTTTTCTACCAAAAGCAATGTTGAAGGGGCCCACTTGCCATGCCATTCCTCTAATGGGGATTGCCTGATATAATATTTCAAAGTAATATATATATATATATATATATATATATCTATATATATTTATTTAGTATATATACACACACATTATACTATTATATAAAAATGTCCAAACTATGTATATAACTAAATTTTAATATTTATTAATTTAAATTTTATGAAAAATTCTATTTAACATATTTAAAAATATGTATTTAAAATAAATTAATTTAATTGATTTGACTATAATTAAACCGTGAACTAATGTCTTTTCTATCTCAAATTTTAAAATATTGGTATTTATGACTTTGCTTAATAGATAAATCATCTTAATTAAAAAAAATCTTTTAAAAACAAAATTGAAAAATTTTATCCTCAAAGGACGAATTGAGATAATTGGAAAGAGTATTTTTTAAAATTAAATCAATTTACTTTTATTTTGGCGTTATTTGATAGTATCTATAAAAACATGTATATTCTTTTAGTCTATAAATAATCTAAAAATGAGTTAAAGTAGATTTTAAAATTATCTTCACCTTCTTTAGTTATTAATGATTCCTTCAAAGCAACATCAAATTCCTAAAGAACAAGATTTTACTTGTAAATAAAATACTTTAATAAACAAGTGAGAAGAGTAAAGAATGGAGAGAATTACACAACTAATTTATACTAGTTAAAATTAATATGTTTTAAATTTATCCCCGAAGCACAAAATAAGAGTATTTTATTAAGTTTCCTCAAGAGTACAAAGCAACCCACAACATAAGGCACATCTCATTAACTTTCATCACCTATTTAGTACTAGGTTTTTATAATTTTTCTTCTCCTCATAAGATTTTTGCACTCCATTGAGTTTTTCCTCAAATTTTTTTTAAAATCCTAATACAATATAACATCACAGGATCAACTCTCTTATTTTACAATCTTTCTATATCACTAGATTCTTATCTCAAGACACCTCATATCTTAGTTTTGGAAGGAGAAAATTCAAATTAAGTTCATGAACCCACAGGGGTTCTCTCAATTCTCAAATATAAAGGCAAAGTCATACAGAGCAATAATACATTAAAGCACATATAGGCATTCAACGTTCTATTCTTTCTTTTGATTTCTTCTCCAAATAGCTTTTATTATATAGTTCAGCAGCAAATGATCGTTGGTTCAACAACTTTCATAAATTGCGTAGATATGCTCCCTAATTATGAATATGTGTTTTCACAGTTTCCAAGCAATCAATGATTACTGCAATGGCTTTATTCCATAATTAGTGGCCTTTGAAGTGCAAATTATTGACTTCATTTGATGCATACAATTTGGAAGTAAGAAGACTTAATAAATACTCTCTCCGATCCTATTTACAAAAAAATTTGATGAGATTATTTTGGTTTCAAAATATAAAAAATATGATATATTTTTTTATTTCACTAAATAATAAATTTTTTTTACTCTTTATTTATTATTACATCTAATATACTTAATAATACATAACATTTTTTTATACAAAATAAAGATGGATAAAATAAAAAAAAATTATCAAATTTAAACTTAATTAATGAGTTAAATTAATATTAATTATTTTTCTTAATATCAATAAAATAATTTTTTATTTCTAATAAATAGGACCGGAGGGAGTATTCATTAAAAGGTTTTCATCTTTTATTCTTTCAAATAGTTAGTTTTTTTTTTCTTCTTAATTTCACAGACTTTTTTTTTTTCATTCGTAATCAAACATATGTTGTTAAAAGTATAAGGTAATAGATCAGCATAAGGTCAATAAAACATGTTTCCATATAACTGTCTTGACCAATTTTATTTGAAAATGTTCCATAAAAAAATATTCAAAATAATTTGAATGTTATTGGAAAATTTACCTTATAGGAAATCAAGAAAAAACTTTCCTTAAAAAAAATTTCGTATAAATCAAGATCATAATTTCACAAATCAATTAACTTTGAATAAAAAAATTTTCCGTATAAAAAATCTGATTTAATTAAAATCTCTTTGAATACTTTCCATAGTGATCATTCCGTAAAAGATTAAATCACGTAATATCTTTAATAATAATAACAATAATTAAATACTTTTTCATCCATGCAACAATATGTAACTCAACATCCAAAAACAATGGGCTTATTTGATTTTTTATTTTCAGAATAACTTTCTGTTTTTAAGAATAAAAAAATAAAAAAATTTGTTTGATAATGTATTTTTTATAAAATGTTTTGTGAAATATAAAAATAAAATTATATTTTCTGAAACAAAAAAATTAAAATATTTTTTAGATGTTTTGTTAACTTTTATTTTGCAGAATTAGAGAAAAAACAAAAAATAACAATTTTTTTAAAAAATGATTTAAACAAATTTTTGAATTTTTTTGTTTGAAAATTTATTTTAAAAATATCTGTTTTAAAAATATTAAAAACGGAACAAAATTAAACATGTCTAATATTTCCAACGCATAAATTTTGTCTATTTAGTGTATTTTTTAAAACATGTGTAACTGAACATGTTTGTATAATTCAAAACCGGAGAGTTCAAAGTCTTTCATTTAAAATATTTAATTATTAACCTCTAATAAAAAACTTGTTAGAAGACAAGAATTAGATAGACTTTGCCATTTCCACAAGTACATCAAGGAAGCCGCCTAGTATGCAACAACTTTAATATTAAAACTTTCAAGTTTCTTGTCAACACGAAACACGAATTGGATTTTTGTTTAGGATTGTTATTTAGCAAAATCATAAATTCATAACATCATTCATCACGTGCCAACTTGACTTGCGCGCACAATTCAAAAAATGGCTGCTAAGCGGAAAAAAAAAAACAAGTATTCAAATTGGTGGTGAATTGCACTTAAAAAAAAAAAAAGAACGCATTTTCTACGCCGCCTGATTGTTACAAAAATTTAGGTGGTCATCTCATAATTTATGATAAATAACATTTTAGAATTATATATAAATTTCAAGGAATGCTCAAATAATGAAATGTTCGCTTTTCATATATGGATCTGAATCATCTAAAATTCACTTTAGTTAAAATGAGGAGAGAAATAGAGAAGGAGGGGTGGGTCTCATACAATGTGAGACCCACATACCAAAAGTAGAACCCACCACTTCTTCTCTATTTCTCCCCTCACTTCAGATAAAGTAATCTCAGGAGATCTATTTCCTTTCATATATTCACCCATTTACTCCTAAATAAAAAAAAAAGCACTCTTTAGTTTTGCGACACTTAAATTTAAACCTAAATTTATAATAAGAAATATTGATAAAAGTGCCTTTTGTCCAAAATCTTGGAGTCATTGTCAATTTTGTCCCAAAAATATTTATTTTGTATTAATTTCATTTTATTTGTTAAAACTTTCAGTATCATTTCAAAAACTACCTTTATCAATTAGATTAATGAAAAAGTATGACATCTCATTACATATACGTTGACCGATGATCAGTATAAGATATTAAAGTGAATTATACGTTGCCTATGTGGGTATTGTACTATCTAATCTCATAAGTCATAACTTTAGCCTCCAAACAATATCATTTTTAATATTTCGATCCCTTGCCCTTTGCTATTACGTAAACACTCGTTGATCCTTCAAGATGAAAATTAGAGTCGATATAAAAGTTCCTAATTTTAAACTTAAGGTTTGACCTGTACACATGTAACAATATATCGATCAACTTCTATTGTTTTAATTGATGGAAATAGTGTTTAGAATGACATGAAAAATTTAGGCAAACTTGTAGGACAAAATTGATACAAAATAAGCATTTGGGATGAAATTGATAGTGACTCTAAACTTTTAGGATAAAAAAAGTATTTTTGCTAAAAGAATTTGTGAACTTGAATTTGGATATCAGTAAGTAACTAATTTAACTAATGCCTATTTATAGAAAAAATTTATTAACATAAAATCAAATTTTAAAACAATTAGTGGTTTAAAGTGGGAGGGTCTATTTTAATTTGAAAATAATAAGTCTTTTTAAATTTTTTTAAACTGTAAACTTTAATTATATTTCTATATAACTAATAAGTAATTAAAAGCAAAATTTTCATATTTTATTAATTTTTTTTTATGATCCTCTTGATTTGAGGTGAGCTGATAAAATATCAGTCCTTTAAAAACAAAATGGGAGCCAAGTCCAATTGAGGCTAAATCCGGTTATTGATATTTTTATAGGTTAAATTTTGGAGCGAGCCTTTGCGTAATTTTCGATCCAATCCGGCGGCGATCTTGACACTGACTTTGATAATAAGATCAGCAGTTGGCTAAAGGGTTTTAAAATTATTGTATGCATAAAATATATTTGAGTATAGTCTAAGTTATTTATAGGAAAGTTTGAGCAAATTATAATAAATATTTTTAGTCAAATAATGATAATGAAGCTTATGGTGTGAGTCTATTAATTCTACGAAGTATAAATGTCGTGACGTCACATGAAAATTTTCTAAGGCATTAATATGAGGTGATTGACTTTAAATGTATGCTCAATTTGCTATATATATTATTAATAATAATAACACGCATTAAAAGTGAAACTATAAAATGAAGCTTACTTTTTTACTAACCGTTCCACCAGTGAATATGAATATCCACTTCTTAAGCCTGGTTTGGCACATTGCACAGAATAAGTAGGATAATATTATATAAGACTAAATAAGATAAAATGGGATTGTCTGAAGTTTTTACACATTAAAACATTTAGTGTATGATCATGTAATAAGTATGACTACTGTATACTTTTTGGAATATTCAACCATATAAGATCGTATAAAGTAAAAAAAATAATTGCCTAAGAAAAGGAGTATCGCATTTTAGATGATACTGTAATAATTTTTAATTTTTTTAAATCTATTTTTTTATATAGCTAGATCTAATTAAAATAAGAGAGACCTAATTAAATAATATATTAATCATCATATTAATTAGAATTTGTGGTGTGACATGCACTAATAAAAAAAAAAGATTTTGTTAATGCAGGTTGGTGCGAGTGGCTTGAGGGCCGTTCTCGCAACCTCCGAGTTGCGGGTTCGATCCCCCTTAGGTATCACTAAAGTCCTGCTTGGTGGTATCTGATTATGGGGAGATCCCTCACCCACCCACATGTGGTTTGGCAGCCCGCCATGGGGTCAGGGTCCGTGGGCCCTGAGTGGGCCCACATGATTCACACCAAAATAATGGCATCGTAAGCCGTGAGAATAATAAATGATAAATTAAGGCCATTTCCTCAGAGAATCAATACGATTGGTAATTAGGCATTAAATTTCTCATATTCATTTTAGTTAAACAAATCAAGTTATAAATGAATTTTTATAAAAATTAATTCAAGTGTAATTAACAGCAATGAAAATAGTTTTAAGAGAGTTAAGCAATTAAAGATACCCTAGGAATTCTAATATGCTTTTACACAAAGCAAATCATTTCCCTTTTTAATCAATTGGCTTAATGTCAATTTTAGAGTTAAAGGTCTAAATTAAGTAAAATATCTTTCGATCTATTCAAACCTATATATCAGCTCAACTTTTTGATGTCTCAAATGAGAAGTTAACATACAATTAAGTGTTGGGAATTATGGGAGGCACACAGTGGAAACGTTTAAAATTTTTATTCCAATTCTTACCAAGGATCAGTCAAAATCGCTTAAACCGAATAGATTCAGAGAATTATCTTTTCTGTCGATTGAGTTTGTTGTTTACTTTTGTTTGGATCACAGGAACTAACCGCAAATCAGCTCCCTCTACTGGTATCCACATGAACGAAAATTCAGCAACTCAAATGGTGTGCTAGCAGTCTGTCCGTACAATTTCGTACAGTTCGTACGACGTTTCGTACAATTCCGTACGGTGTCTCTCTCTAAGGATTTTGGAGGCAGCTCTAACTCTCCTTTTCTGATATGGAAACCCCTATTTATAGACTAGAGTTTCATATATATATATATATATATAATTAATCAAAATTAATTAAATATATCTATTAGTTTAAATTTAAATCTATCTTATAATTTAAATTTAAACTAACAATATCTAGAGTTTAATTTAAATTATCTGGTTAGTTTAAATTTAAATATATCTGATAGAATCAAATTTAAATTATCTAATTAGTTTAAATTTAAATCTATCTGATAGAACCAAATTTAAATTATCTGATTAGTTTAAATTTAAATCTATCTAATAGAATTAAATTTAAATTAATTCATATATATATATACATATATATATCAAATATCAAATAATATATATATATATAATATATTTCACATTTAATTATTTATATATATATATATAAATAATTCCTCCATCCTAGATATTTATTGAATCTAGACACATTTCTGATTCAATGAATGTGGACATTTTAGCCCGAGTTAGTCCGTTCTTATGTGCGACCCTGTAGGCCCATATGATGTTGGCAGTGGGCCAACTGCACTGTTTGACCCACAAATCACAAGCGGCTTCTAGCAAGACATTGTGATTACCCAAATCATATGGAATCGGTGATCAGATGCAACCTATCTTATAATCCTATTATATCCCTTTTGTCACACGATATCTAGATCAAGTATGAGGTATGAAAATTTCATCTTCAAGTTGCTTGATCATAACTTTCTCGATCTTCGAGCAAACTGATATAAGATGGAACCCTTTCCATCTGAGCATGGCCATGCATTTCTCAGTCACACTCATCGAGGGGCCCAGAGATATCTCTCTATTAATTAGAGGGACAAATTTTATCTTGACCACTCATCTTCCTCTGCATGGATTCCATTATACCTGATCATAGTCTTTATAATCACCCGGTCAAAGGTGACATTAGACTATGCCAAAGTACAGTGTCCTTCATGTATGAATCTATAGTGATCTCAAGTCCAAGGGATCAATGACATAGTTATATATGAGATAAACTTATAACCTAATCTATGTAGCTTATCTTATGATAGGTCTATCCAGCGTCCTGTTCTCTAACACACGCCTATGATTTTGATTCATATCATCATACATGATTAACACTTAATTAATCAAAATCATACTAATCTTAATTCATCGTTATTCCCACAAGGATGATTGATTAGGGATATTTTGAATAATTCAAAAAAATGATTTATCCATGGATATTATTATATATAAATATGTAAATAATATAATAATATAATAAAAAGAAAACTCTTATTTCGTAATAAAAACAATGTTCGCAATATAATGATTGGCCTAGGGCACAATCTCCAACATTAAGCTCATACCTTATCTAGATTACTTATGGCCATTAAGTATATTTTTATCTCAAGTACAAATTAGACTATGTCTAATCTTAAGTTGCTCTATCAATGATCTATAAGCAATTCCCTTCTTTCAAAGGCAAACTACAAAACTCATAATCAAACTAGAGGTGGCCAATCACTAAAATGAAACCATAATCCAGATTAAGCACTAAAATCTTCAATAATCCAATATAATCAAAAGGAAAATTATTTATAAAGCTCAAAGGTTCATAGAATCCCTAAAGGTTATAAGAAGTTGGCTACTCATGGCTTGAAATCCATAGAAAAGTTCAGCAAATATATCAACAAATACATCAACTTGAAGAGAAAATGGGGTACAAACACCTAATCGGAAGAATCTTGGACAAAATCAACGATTTTCTGATTAATATGAAGCTTCCCCAACACCCTTTGTGCGTTTTCTCTCTTCCCAAGTTAACCAGATGCAGCTCCCTTTATTGAATGACGAGCTGAAAACCACCAAAACCCTCAAAATGACTCATATGATCAAAACTGCGCGTTTCACTTAAAACTGGCGATGTTGTTGCGTGCATGATTTATGTTGCAACATCGTGCTCTTTGGATTTTGTACCACCAATTTTGGGCAATTGCTGCTGCAGCATCTTGTCTGATGCTACGGCATCGAGTTCACTTTCATTTTCTCTCTAATTTTTACTCTTTTCCAAGCTTTGGCTCAATGTTTAGACTACCCTACACAAACATGACATCATTAATGTAATATTTTGCTTGATTAATCAATTAATTCTACCAAAATAAATCTCAACTCTCCTCTCTCCTCTTACTAAGCTCTTTTATATTAATGATATAATTGCTTCTAAAAATTACTTAAATGACTTCAAACTTAGTAAAATCTGTACTAAAATTTTTAAAATATTTGGAATCATCAATCCCCCACACTTGAATAATTGCTTGTCCTCAAGCAAAATAAAATAATTGTACAACAAGAACAAATCAAAATGCAAAGAGCACTGCACTTGATTTCCCTCACACTTAGTTCATGCCATCAAACTTAACTAAGGAAAAACTCATAAATCAAATGCATCAATTAAACCAAAAGTTCTTAATCCATCGCATTCATCTAAAATTACAAAATGGCTAAAGAATTAGCAAATAATGAGTACAACAGTAAGATTAGAATCAAAATACAAAGTTACGCAATTCATAAGAAGAACCCATATGCTTACATTAACCCCAAGTGGTCATTAATTTCAAAATGATCCTCAGGTAATATTCTTTATGCATCTAAATATATAAATTTTTTTTCTCTCTTCTTTGTTTCCTCTTGATCCTTTTTACGCAAATGACCACATTAATGATAAAGTCACCCGATTACTTAGACCAAGTAAATAGATTCAGAGTGCTACTAGCATACTTATAGTCTCCACTACCTTTTGACGGGAAAATCCACATTTATGATGCAGGTCCCCGGTTACTAAGTAGCTTCAACAAGTGGAATAGTTACCTTACATATCATGCACATATTATTTATTTATTTATTTTTTTAACTTGAATCATCTCCTAATTTAAATAAATCCACTTAACTAATGAGAAGCATTATGTGATTCTCTAAATAAGTTGAACAACAAGGTATTCCAACCCTATCCCCTGTTCATCTTATTAAAAACTAACTCCTTAATCATAATCCAACCAAGACTGTATGCTCAAAATAAGATTTAAAGGCTTAATTGAGGCATCTTCCTAATTCCCTTATTATTAAATAACATTCTCTAAGTTAAAACATTCAAGGTTTAGCTAGACTTAAGCAATGCAATTATTAAACCTAAAAAACTTTTTAGAAAAAAAAATATTTACAATAAAATCAAAATTTAGGACAACAATTACTCAAAATGTAGAATTGCACAATGAATCTCCCTATCCCCCACACTCAAAGTAAACATTGTCCCCAATGTTTAAAGACAAAATAAGCATAGAAAGATAGAGAAGGACACTGAGACTCCCCTGACGTGGCCTTTGTGTGGGCATATAGACAAAAAGATTGAGAGACGAAGAGAGTGAAGGCAGATCCAGAAGAGAAACTATTGGTTACAGCTGTCATAATAATCAGAAAAGAAAACATAAGCTGCTTGGTAGTTACAAAATAGCATTATAGACCAAAGTTAGCAAGTGAAGCACTATGCCAGTGTAGAGCAACAAATGAAGTTCAAACTAATAACTATGTAAAGGAAATAAAAATATATACAAACCACAAAATACACAATAAGAAAGACAACAAAAACTGTAGAAAACTAAAGTGTAGCAAAAGGATCAAGGAACGAAAGTCTATTCTAGTGCTGGTGAATTCAATCCTAGATCATCTGAAGCAGTGGCATCTAAAGGTGGCTCATTTATACTAGGCATGATAAAACTATGCATTTGCTATAAAGCTTGCCACATTAAATTCTGTTACTGTTGCAACTGAGCCTGTTGTTGGATTATCAAGTTAAGGCGATCATTGAGATAAGCTCGGAAGGTGCTAAGAGGAAAAATAGGTTCATGAGGTTCATGGTTTCGATCCTCATTAGCTGGCTCAAAGTTCTCCGGATCTAGATCGTCACCCTCATCTTCTGACTTAGCTTTTATAGAGGTGTATTTGACAGTAGGCATTGCCTTGGGTTGCTCCTTAGATTTTTGAAAAGGAATGCCACCATTAATGATCATATCAATAAGCATGTGAGGGAAAACTAAGACAGGCTTCTTTCCCCTTTTAAATATGCATGTCTTGAGTGAATCAAATATCAAAGCAAGAAGGTCGACAGGGAAATTCTTCATAATGCAATATATCAGTATAGCTCTGTCATCAGAAATGCCTGAGGAATGAGAATTGGGCAGAACATTATGTGGAACAAAATGGAGCCAAAAAACTGCTTGGCGATACAAATCATCTTTCATTAATTATGGCCATCAACTTGAGCTCCTTTTCTTTTTAGGACTTTAACAAGATTTGCCCAATCAAGCTCAGCTTCCCCCTTTTTATACTTTTGATATTGGCAAGAAGTAACTTGTGGAAGTTGGAAGTGCAATCTGATAACCTCAAGATTCACAAGTAGTTGTTTTCGCCGTACCCAATACTTGCCCTCCTCACAAAAAGGCATATTTGAATAAAACTCTTGAACTAAAATAGGAATAAAATGGTCCAAAGTCATTGTAAATTGCATCCATTAGTGATGTTCCAAATTGAGAGCTGCAGTCTCATATTTAGGGACTTCAAAGTGTCGATCAGAGTGGAAAGGTCTATAAGTTACAAAGTTGTCAAATTGATCATTGGCTCTCTAATCCATAAACTTATCAGCATCAAATGGTGGATTTTCTTGTACCACTTGTTTACCATGAGACTTAAAAGTAGAGGTAGCAACTTACTTTTCTTGTTGGACCACTTTCCTTCCTTGAGTTTTTGAAGATGACTCAAGGAGTTCCTTACCTTGTCTCTTGGTAGCTTTAGGTGGCATGCCTGCTAATACAAAAATTAATCACAGTTTAAAATTGACAAAGAAATGAAACAACCATATATAATAAAAATCCAGGCAGAATAATGACAGACTAAGCACCAACTATAAAGAAAAACAACTTAGAGAGCTTAAGACAGAACTCAGTTTAGAAGTTTATGTTATCCAGAAATTAAACTCCTTGCGAACATGATGCTAACCTCATATGAGAAAATAGGCAGCTTACACAAGAACAATCAGACCAAAATATAAACTTTTCAGCACAAGTGAATTCTAAGAGGGACTGATTTCAGTTTGTGGTTACAGGACAATAGATAAATTGATATAGAAAATGAAGGAATTGCCATACAAAACTCTAGTTGCACCTTTATAAGACAAAATTATCCTCAAAATCTCAATGTAACTCAAAGAATACACAAAAAAAAAAAATCATTTTCAGTCAGTTCATAAAGTCACTTAGATATAACTACCAATAAAATCAATGCATATACAGAAGGTGCAATTCAGAATCAAATAAATCCCAACAGCATGTAGAGGGTATAACAAAACTAATTTCAACACTTAAAAATAAGCAAAGAATCCAGTAACAACATCAAAAATCCAGCAGAAGTAGTGGCTATCTAGGTTCAACAGAAAAGGGGGGGGAGGAAAAAAATCTAAACTAAAACTTCCCCCAAAGCTCTGAAGACCGAAATACAGATAGGAAGAGAAAAAGAAACAAAAACCACACCTGTATTAGAAGAAGAAAACGCGAAAACTAAAGCACTAGCAGAGCTAAAGTATGGATGCTAAACTCGAAATGGAGAAGGTAGTGGAGTCCGAAACTGACGAAGGAAATGACGGTGCGAAATGAATAAACAACGAGAA
The DNA here is from genome assembly GCA_026724425.1 of Erythrophleum ivorense. Taxonomy (NCBI): domain Eukaryota; kingdom Viridiplantae; phylum Streptophyta; class Magnoliopsida; order Fabales; family Fabaceae; genus Erythrophleum; species Erythrophleum ivorense. Next base: position 62,751,975 of record JAIUCV010000003.1, read on the forward strand.
TAGGCGAGATAATGGACTGAGGAACCACCAACGACTAACTCAAAATGGAAATGAGCAACACAGGGATATGGGTATTGGAAAAGGAAAGAAGTGAGGAGAAGGGGAAGATGGGAAATGGAAGAGGGTTGTAAAGAAATAGAGCAAATGAGTTGTCAGCAAGAGCAACGGTGGTAAAAAAAAAAGGACTGCGTGAGGGAAGAGAAAGAGGGAGCGAGGACTATGGAAGAGGGGCTCAGGCTTCTAAGGAAAATGAGAGAATGGTGGTGCCGGTGAGGGTAAAATGAATTTGAAGAGAACCATTTTTTATTTACTTTTTTTTTATTCAGAATTTTTCTTGTTGTGGCATCATACAATGATGCTGCGACATTGTGCTCTCTGGATTTTGTATGGAGAAGCACTGCAGGAATTTTCGTCGTGGCATTATATATGGATGCTGTAACATAATTTTCAAAAAACACTAAACAGAAAATCGATTTTCTCACTGTGGCATCCTACAATGATGCCGCGACATTGTGCTTTCGGGAAAATGTATGGAAAAGCACTGCAGGCATTTTCGCTACGACATTATATATGGATGCTGCAACACAATTTTCAGAAAAACACTAAACAGAAAATTGATTTTCTTTTAAGCAACCCTTCACATAACAATGTTCAAATAAGTACTTTCTAACTCCATTTACACCTCCTATCATGTAATTACTAAACCCATTCTGTCACATCCCACAATTTAAGTACATTGACGCAGAAGCAGAAAAAGAAGGTGAATAATTATGAATATCATTTTCTAATCATATACGTTTTTCTTTTAGGTGACTTTTGTAGAAATTTCGGCAAAGTATCCTTTATAATTCATACCTCCCGATATTTCTATAATCTGTCAGCCCAACACAATACACCCAAAAAGGGCAACCCGAATTCATTCAGACCAAAATAAAGTTCTAGGGAGTGGGGATACCCTATCTATGATTCAGTGGAGCCAACTTTACAAAGTTCAAAACAAAATACACATACAAACAAAATACACCCACATGAGCAACTGCAGGCTCGTCAAAAGAAGTAATCAAGAGATCGACAACTAGAAGGCTGCTGAAGGTAGACTAGGGTCTGCACTGCTATCTGAAAAAAAAACATATTTAAAAAAATGAGTTTGATACTCAATGAATAAGCAATGCCAACCTTTTTAAAAATAAAAGTAGGGTCACAAATATATATGTACATATTTATAGATATACAGCATAAAACATGCTTTATGCAAATTCTTTCTTAAAATGCACTGAAAGTATCTAAGCAGAACTAATTTAAACAGATACAGAGCACACAGCTCGCGGGAAAAAATCACTATAGACGCAAAGCATTCAGCTTACAAAAATAATATAACTCCACGTGTGGTGGCTTACACACGGGGCTAGCACCACCCCTGCTAGCTGAGGTACAGATCATGGTGCACCAGGGCTAACATCCACTACTGTTAGCTACAGGGTTCTGAGCAGATAACTTCATAAAACAATGCATTTTTCCCATTTAACATCTCAGACAGAATACCTTCCAGATCGATTTCATAGTAAAATTTCCAAATAACTCAAACATCTGTCAATTTGAAAAATTCATGTTCGAACTGATTTTTGGTAAACATGCATATGACAAAATATTTAAATGTGTATCTCTATAAATAGATCATCAAATTTTTAAAACACTGCAAGGAAACTTAGTAACAAAATAAGAATTACTCATTTCTCACAGTCCGCATTACTTACTCACCTTCCAAGATTTTATAGAAATTTCCTGCCCCTTTCTCAGCTATGCCTCAATCTCCTGAATACCCTACAATACCCGTTCATCAGATTTTAGAGGGTGAATCATTCCAATGATCCCATACAGAACTTATCTTGTTTTAAAAATTATTTTTCTACTAAATTTCACGCCTTCCATGCTCATACAATATATACAATATACATATATTGTGCCATCTTTTCCCTAATTCCATTTAGGAGCTAAACTCAAAACCCAGAAATAAAGGAAATGCATACCATCTTCAATTTGCAGCCACATGTTAAGGGAAGCTTGTTCTGCATAAATAGAATTTAGCAGGTAAGAAGAAGCACACTAGAATTTGGTCTTAAATTAGGAAGTAGATGCAGAAAATAGGAAGAATTAGCATATAGGAAAGTGGAGATACAATTCAGCATGAAGGGAGTCAGAGTTATTCCAACTAAAATTACTGCACCACTTTTTTTTGTCTTCTGCACAGGACTTCCCTCGGCTGGCCACAACAGAAAACACATCACAGAATTAAGAAAACAGAGGAGGGAGATGCATGAAGAGGAAACCAGAAGAAGCAATACATACATCAGAAATTCCAAGCCTAGAGAAACCTCTATGGCATTAATCTACCAGCCACACACAGCCACGAAGCTCAGTTGAAACGAAGAGAGAGTGAGCTGCAAGAAGGGCGAACCAGTAGAAGTAAAATGGCGTGAGCAGAGGGGAGAAGATGAACCTAGCAGAAACAATTCATATGGCAGAAATTTCAGACCTGGGAGATTAATTTTCTGGCGTGCTTTCACCAGCAACCAATAACAAAAACTTAACAAAATTCAAGGAGCAAGCACCAGCAGCAGCGACTCGAACAGGGACTGCAAAGTAGCGCTGAACAGAGGAGAAATAAATTGCAATTTTTGATCAGCACCAGCCTTCGACTAGCAGAAGAAGTTATGCGACTTGAATGAAGCAACTTATTGGAGATGCAGTAGAGAGTAACTCATAGCTCGAAGAAGCAGAAGGGGCAGCGTCCAGCGAACAAGGATGAAGATGCAGAGCCTCTATCTGCTTCTGCGATTTTCTCTGCTGGAAAGGATGTGTGCTGCAGAAGTTTGGATGAGAAATGACTGAAAAACCAAGCTGAAAGGGGGAAGAAAGAAGGATATATCAGTAATGTTTCAGAAAGAAGAAAGTTGGTACATGGCAGCTGCAAAATCTTTATTGAAAAGTCAAACTTCACTCCATTCACAAACATCATGCACGTCGGGTCTTACAATCTCTCCCCCTAAAAAAAATTTGGTCCCCGAATTTATATATACATATACATACTAACCTTAGTTCTCAAATAAATAGGGGTATTTTGCACGTATTTCGCTTTCTATCTCCCATGTAGCCTCCTCTGGTGTATGGTGATGCCACAGAACTTTCACTGACATAATCTCTTGGGAACGTAACTTCTTCGTTTGTCTATCCAAAATTGCAACTAGAACTTCTTCATAAGCTAAACCTTCACTTAAAGAAACATCTTGATTCTGCAACATTTGAGAGGGATTAGGTAGATATTTTCTTAACATTGAAACATGAAATACTGGGTGAATATTAGATAACTCCGGTGGCAACGCTAGTCGATAGGCTACAACCTCAACTCGCTCTAGGATCTCAAATGGTCCCACATATCTCGGGGTCAACTTTCCTTTCTTCCCAAATCTCATCACACCTTTCATAGGAAACACCCTGAGAAACATATAGTCCCCAATCATAAACTCCAATTCACGGCGTCGACGGTCCACATATGCTTTCTGCTTGCTATGAGCTGCTATCAATCTCTCCTTGATTACTTTCACCTTTTCTAAGGCATCTTGTACTAACTCAGGTCCTAATGATTTAACTTCTCCAGTTTTAAACCATCCAATGGGAGACCTGCACCGTCTCCCATATAATGCCTCGAAGGGTGCCATTTGTATACTAGCTTGATAACTATTATTATAAGCAAATTATACCAATGATAAATAGTTATCCCAACTACCACCAAAGTCCATAACACACAACCTTAGCATATCTTCTATTATTTGCATAGTCCTCTCAAATTGCCCATCAGTCTGAGGATGAAAGGTAGTGCTAAGATCTAATTGGGTACCCATAGTCTCTTGAAAGGCTCTCCAAAAATTAGAAGTAAATTAGGGTCCTCAATCAGAAATTATAGACATTGGTATACCGTGAAGCTTCACTATCTCGTTCATGTAAAGCTGTGCATATTTTGCCACATTGTACGTTGTTTTTACAGGGAGAAAATGAGCTATTTTAGTGAGTCTGTCCACAATCACCCAGATGGAATCATAACCCCTTACTGTTCGAGGTAGTCCCGTTACAAAGTCCATAGTGATTCTTTCCCACTTCCATTCGGGTATTTCCAGCCGTTCATGTAATCCTGCAGGTTTCTGATGTTCTGCCTTAACTTGCTGACATGCCAAACAGTGAGAAGCAAAATTCGCTATATCTCTCTTTATGCCTTCCCACCAGTATACTTGCTTTAAATCTTGATACATCTTTGTAGAACCTAGATGGATCGTATACCGAGAATAATGAGCTTTTTCCATAAGTTCTCTCTTCAATTCATCCACATTTGGCACACACAATCGAGTACCGAACCATAAAACGCTATTTGAATCTAAAATGAATTCATTTTTCCTTCCACTTTTGACGTCATCCACCAATTTACACATCTGTGCATCCCTAGCTTGGGCAATTTTCAACCTTTCAAATAAAGATGAATGAAGCTGCACATGAACCAAAAACATTCCTGACTTTTTAATCTCAAATTGGATTCCTGAACGCTCAATCTTATGGAGATCTAAAATTAGCAGCCTCCGTGTCTCTGCAATATGGCTCAAGCTCCCCATGGATTTCCTGCTCAGAGCATCTGCTACTACATTAGCCTTACCTGGATGGTATAAAATAGTACAGTCATAATCTTTGAGTAGCTCTATCCACCGCCTTTGCCTTAGATTCAGATCCCGCTGTTGGAAGATATATTTGAGGCTTTTATGATCTGTATAGATTTCACATGTCTCCCCATATAAATAATGCCTCCAAATTTTGAGGGCAAAAACCACTGCCGCCATTTCTAAATCATGCATTGGGTAATTCTGTTCATGCTTCTTAAGTTGTCTAGAGGCATAAGCAATTACGTGACCATGCTGCATTAATACACACCCCAGGCCAATCCTAGAAGCATCGTAGTACACAATATAACCTCCCGACCCCGAGGGTAATGCCAAAATTAGTGCAGAAGTCAGACAATCTTTCAATTTCTGAAACCCCTCTTCACACAGCTCAGACCATTGAAATTTCACATTTTTCTGGGTTAATCTTGTTAGCGGCGCAGCTATTTTAGAAAAGTCTTTAACAAACCGACGATAATAACCTGCCAAGCCCAAGAAACTGCGGATCTCTGTAACTGTAGTAGGCCTCGGCCATTTTTGAATCGCTTCCACTTTACTTGGATCCACTTGCACCCCATCTTTTGAGATTACATGGCCCAAAAAGGCAATTCTTTCTAGCCAAAACTGGCATTTAGAAAGTTTAACATATGGTTGGTGTTCCCGTAACACTTGTAGTGCCATTTTCAGATGCTGTTCATGCTCTTCATAACCCTTAGAATAAATCAAAATATCATCAATGAACACGATAACAAATCGATCTAGAAATGGCTTAAACACTTGATTCATCAGGTCCATAAATGCAGCTGGGGCATTGGTTAGCCCAAATGGCATCACTAGAAATTCATAATGACCATACCGGGTTCTAAAAGTAGTTTTTGGGATGTCTTCCCTTCTGATCCGTAGCTGATGATAACCCGATCTTAAATCAATTTTTGAGAAGTATTGAGCTCCCTATAATTGGTCAAATAGGTCATCTATACGTGGCAAAGGATACTTATTCTCCACTGTCACTTTATTCAGCTGTCTGTAATCTACACATAAGCGGAGAGAACCATCCTTCTTCTTAACAAAAAGGATAGGTGCGCCTCAAGGAGATGTACTAGGGCGAATAAAACCCTTGTCCAACAGGTCTTGCAATTGACTATTTAGTTCACTAAGCTCCAGAGGTGCCATTCGATAAGGAGGAACAGATATAGGCTGAGTGCCTGATAACACATCAATGCAAAATTCAATTTCCCTTTCAGGAGGTAATCTTGGTAATTCCTCGGGGAAAATATCAGGGAATTCTTTTACTACGGGAACCTATTCCAATACTGGGACTTGTAGTTCTATATCCCGAACCATCACTAAATATCCTTGATACCCCTTTTTTAAGAGCCTCTGAGCTTCTATCACAGATATTAAATTGTTTGGTGCTTCACTTCGATCACCTTGAATGACAAAGGGAGATTTACCAGGAAAATTACACCTCACCAGCTTAAGATGACAATTCACCACTGCATAGTAGGACGCTAACCAATATATTCTGAGTATTACATCAAACTCTGCTATCGTAAGCACTATCAAGTCAACTAATGTCTTGCAATCGGCCAGTGTAATCACACACGCCTTATATACCCATTCAACCATTACAGATTCCCCCACTGGGGTTGTCATAAGTAACGGGCACTCTAACTTTTTAGAGTCCTTACCAATCTTTTTTGCAAAGTAGGGAGATATATAGGAATGTGTAGAGCCAGGATCAAATAAGAAGTAAGCAGCATGTGAACAAACTGTAAGTGCACCTGTTAACACAGCATTAGATGCTTGTGCGTCCTATCTATTTAGTGCAAAAACCTGAGCCTGACCTCATCCTGCAGTCGCCTGTCCTCTGCCTACTACTGTCCCACTGCTACTACCTCGACCACTCTGAACTGTAACTACATCGGTAGATGGAGTCCCTATTGAAAATTTCCTAGTGGGTCGAACTGATGCCTGACTAGAATCAGGGTAACGCTGAGGACAGTCTCTCACCAAGTGTCCTACTTGCCCGTAATGAAAACATGCTCCCATCTCCCTATGGCAAGTGCCTGAATGTATCTTCCCACATATGGAACAGGGACCTCTAGATTGACGAGATAGAGCAGTAACTGGGATAGACATCGTGCTAACCCCTCGGAACGATGCTCTGTGCCGGTCAGTACTGGTAGAAAATGAGGTCAGAGGCCCTGTAAAAGCTTAAGTAAATCTCTAATGACTCTGAGGTCTGAGACCATAAGAAGGTCCAGCTACAAAGGAACTACCTCCCTGTCTCCCATCACTGTCACGCTTCCTTTTCCTCTGAGAAATGTCCTCCTCCTTATCTCTCATCTCTATCATACATACACAATCCACCGCAGCTGAATATGAAGGGAAGAGGTTCATCTGTGGAGCAATCACCCTATACAACATACGAGGTAGCCCATTCACAAATCGCTTGATCCTGTCCCTCTCAGTAGGGACTAGATGTGGGGTGTAGCGAGACAACTGTGTGAACCGGATATCATAATCAGAAACATTCATGCCTAGAATTAATTTAAGATCCTCAAATTCTCTGGCCCTAGCATCCCGGACACTTTATGGCAAAAAGCGATCCATAAAGAGTCCCTTAAATTCTTCCCATAACATTGGGGGAGCTCCAATCGACCTTTCCCCCAGTAAGGTCTGATACCATATGTAAGCCGCATCTTGTAACTGAAACCTGGCAAACTCAGCGGATTTTGCACTTGGGCAACTCAAAGCTCTGCATATCTTCTCAATACCATCAATAAATAGCTAGGGATCCTCCTGACTTTCTGTCCTGAAATAAGTGGGAGGCTTCAATTTTAAAAACTGGGAAAGGGTTACTGGGACCTCCCTCATCACCTGAGGCCCGACCGACCTTGGCTGAACTGGTGGTGCAATTTCCTCCACAGGCTGTGGAGGCTCTACCCTATCCACAGGTGAGGCCTGCCTAGGGGGCCAAATAGTTCCTCGACCCCTACCCCGACCTCGACCACGGCCTCTGATAGGTGGGGTAGTTTGTTGGGCTGATGCACTCGCAGAAGCCTCATCTACAGCAGCTAATCTATTAACTGAACAAATTCTGGGAGGCATATCCACACTATAAAAAAAATAACCATCACTCAAATCATTCTCCAGATTGGAAATAACATTCAACAAGACAGTATACTTAAAGGAATAACTTAGGACACCCTAAAAGGTTTTCAGTGACACCTTAAGTATAGTTACGCCTGGGTTCATAACCGTAATTGAGATTCTACCAAAAACTCTTGCTCCACAGAACCACAGAAAGACCTAAGCTCTGATACCAAACTGTCACATCCCACAATTTAAGTACATTAACGCAGAAGCGAAAAAATAAGGTGAATAATTATGAATATCATTTTCTAATCATATACGTTTTTCTTTTAGGTGACTTTTGTAGAAATTTCGGCAAAGTCTCCTTTATAATTCATACCTTCCGATATTTCTATAATCTATCAGCCCAACACAATACACCCAAAAATGGCAACCCGAATTCATTCAGACCAAAATAAAGTTCTAGGGAGTGGGGATACCCTATCTATGATTCAGTGGAGCTAACTTTACAAAGTTCAAAACAAAATACACATACAAATAAAATACACCCACATGAGCAACTGCAGGCTCGTCAAAAGAAGTAATCAAGAGATCGACAACTAGAAGGCTGCTGAAGGTAGACTAGGGTCCGCACTGCTATCTGAAAAAAAAAACATATTTAAAAAATGAGTTTGATACTCAATGAATAAGCAATGCCAACCTTTTTTAAAATAAAGGTACGGTCACAAATATATATGTACATATTTATAGATATACTGCATAAAATATGCTTTATGCAAATTCTTTCTTAAAATGCACTAAAAGTATCTAAGCAGAACTAATTTAAACAGATGCAGAGCACACAGCTCGCGGGGAAAAATCACTATAGACACAAAGCATTCAGCTTGCGAAAATAATATAACTCCACGTGTGGTGGCTTACACACGGGGCTAGCACCACCCCTACTAGCTGAGGTACAGATCATGTTGCACTAGGGCTAACATCCACTGCTGTTAGCTACAGGGTTCTGAGCAGATAACTTCATAAAATAATGCATTTTTCCCATTTAACATCTTAGACAGAATACCTTCCAAATCGATTTCATAGTAAAATTTCCAAATAACTCAAACATCTGTCAATTTGAAAAATTCATGTTCGAACCGATTTTTGGTAAACATGCATATGACAAAATATTTAAATGTGTATCTCTATAAATAGATCATCAAATTTTTAAAACACTGCAAGAAAACTTAGTAACAAAATAAGAATTACTCATTTCTCACAGTCCGCATTACTTACTCACCTTCCAAGATTTTATAAAAATTCCCTGCCCCTTGCTCAGCTATGCCTCAATCTCCTGAATACCCTACAATACTCGTTCATCAGATTTTAGAGGGTGAATCATTCCAATGATCCCATACAGAACTTATCTTGTTTTAAAAATTATTCCTCTACTAAATTTCACGCCTTCCATACTCATACAATATATACAATATACATATATTGTGCCATCTTTTCCCTAATTCCATTTAGGAGCTAAACTCAAAATCCAGAAATAAAGGAAACGCATACCATCTTCAATCTGCAGCCACACGTTAAAGGGAAGCTTGTTCTACATAAATAGAATTTAGCAAGTAAGAAGAAGCACACTAGAATTTAGTCTTAAATTAGGAAGTAGATGCAGAAAATAGGAAGAATTAGTATATAGGAAAGTGGAGATACAATTCAGCATGAAGGGAGTCAGAGTTATTCCAACTAAAATTACTGCACCACTTTTTTTTTGTCTTCTGCACAGGACTTCCCTCGACTGGCCACAACAGAAAACACATCATAGAATTAAGAAAACAGAGGAGGGAGATGCATGAAGAGGAAACCAGAAGAAGCAATACATACATCAGAAATTCCAAGCCTAGAGAAACCTCTATGGCATTAATCTACCAGCCACACACAGCCACAAAGCTCAGCTGAAACAAAGAGAGAGTGAGCTACAAGAAGGGCGAACCAACAAAAGTAAAATGGCGTGAGCAGAGGGGAGAAGATGAACCCAGCAGAAACAATTCATATGGCAGAAATTTCAAACCTGGGAGATTAATTTTCTGGCGTGCTTTCACCAGCAACCAACAACAAAAACTTAACAAAATTCAAGGAGCAAGCACCAGCAGCAGCAACTCGAACAAGGACTGCAAAGTAGCGCTGAACAAAGGAGAAATAAATTGCAGTTTTTGATCAGCACCAGCCTTCGACCAGCAGAAGAAGTTATGCGACTTGAATGAAGCAACTTACTGGAGATGTAGTAGAGAGTAACTCACAACTCGAAGAAGCAAAAGGGGCAGCGTCTAGCGAACAAGGATGAAGATGCAGAGCCTCTGTCTGCTTCTGTGATTTTCTCTGCTGGAAAGGATGTGTGCTGCAGAAGTTTGGATGAGAAATGACCAAAAAACCAAGCTGAAAGGGGGAAGAAAGAATGATATATCAGTAATGTTTCAGAAAGAAGAAAGCTGGTACGTGGCAGCTGCAAAATCTTCATTGAAAAGTCAAACTTCACTCCATTCACAAACATCATGCACGTCGGGTCTTACACATTCCCATCAAACTTTAGTTAAACATAATCAAATAATCAAGATTACTAAAATAATGATATGCAATTCAAATCAATAGTCAGAAACTCCTTGGAATTTATGACTGGACTTGTCCTTTCCTGCCAACAGCTTGTTCCCTAATATCTAACACTTCAACACCAAAACTAAACCTATAAAACACACAGGCAAAAAATAAGATCAAACCAAAGACGAAAAGAACTATCAAACTAAAACGTAAGAACAAGAAGAAAACTTAGGTTGCTTCCTAAGTATCGCTTGGTTTATAATCGTCAGCTGGACTTTGTCAGCCAATCAAGGAGGTTGAGAGAAGCTATGAACCGTTGTCTGCTGGTCTATCTCACCACCCAAATAATGTTTAAATCTTTGACCATTTACTTGAAATTGATATCTCGACTTCTCATCTTTAACTTTGATAGCTCCATAAGGTGTCATAAAGACCACTTTGAACGGACCAGACCACTTAGATCTCAACTTACCTAAAAACAACTTCAAACGAGAATTATAAAGCAACACAAGGTCTCCAAGTTCAAACTTTCTTGGTAAGATATGTCTATCATAAATTCTTTTAGTCCTTTCCTTATAAATTCTAGAACTCTCAAAGACTTGCAATCTAAACTCATCTAACTCATTTAGCTGCATTAATCGTTTCTCACTCACTTTATCCATATCAAAATTTAATTTCTTTATAGTCCAAAATGCTTTATGCTCTAGCTCAATGGGTAAATGACAAATTTTTCCAAAAATCAATTGATAGGGAGACATACCTATTGGAGATTTAAAAGTTGTCCTATACGCTCATAAAGCATCATTGAGCTTCTTTGCCCAATCCTTTCTAGTGAGGCTCACAGTTTTTTCTAAAATTTTTTTTATTTCTTTGTTGGACACTTCACTCAACCCGTTGGTTTGAGGATGATATGCCAATGCCATCTTATGGGTGACTCCATACTTTGCAAGCAAACCTTTGAACAACTTATTGTTAAAATGAGTCCCTTCATCACTAATAATTGCCTTAGGTGTGCCAAAACAAGTAAAAACATTCTTTTTCAAAAATCGCACTACCGTATTGGCATTATTAGAATGACAAGCCACAGTCTCAACCTACTTACTCACATACTCAATAACAACTAATATATATTGATGTCTCTTAAATGAAACAAAAGGCCTCATAAAATCAGTTCCCCACACATCAAACAATTCTACTTCAAGAATATTAGATTTGGGCATTTTATACCTCTTTGAGATGTTATTAGTTCTTTGACATGCATCACAATGAGAAATAAATAAGTAAGCATCTTTAAATAACATAGGCCAATAATATCCATATTGTAGTACTTTGTATGCAGTACGATGGTTACTAAAATGACCACCATAAGGAGCAACATGACAAGTATATAAAATATCATTTTGTTCATTTTGAGGCACACACTTTCTCAAAATTTGGTTAGCATACTTCTTATTTAAAAAGGGTTCATCCCACACAAATCATTTCACATCATGCAAAATTTTTTTTTGATAAGACTTTAATTCATCAGGCACAATACCACTAACTAAGTAATTTGCATAATCAGCATACCAAGGTACAAACACACTATGCATAGCAAATACAGACTCATAAGGAAAACTCTCATTAATCAATAAATCATCCACACAATCAGAATTATTCACAAGCCAAGATAAGTGATCAGCAACTTGATTTTCAATTCCTTTCCTATCAATAATCTGCACATCAAATTCTTGCAATAATAGAACCCATCTAATTAACCTAAGCTTAGATTCCTTCTTACATAACAAATATCTTATAGTAGCATGATCAGTGTGAACTATGACTCTAGTGCCAATCAAATACACTCTAAATTTCTCAAAAGCAAAGATAACAATCAAGCATTTCTTTTTTAGTAGTTGAGTAATTTACCTGTGTTCCAGCCAGAATTTTACTTGCATAATAAATATGATGAAAGATCTTTCCATGTTCTGGTCAAGCACAGCTCAAAGGGTAATGACCAATTAGGAGCCACTATAATTGGTGCTGTAATAAGTCTCTGCTTAAACTCTTTAAAAGCTTTCAAGCCATTTGCATCAAACTTGAATGGGGTATCCTTCTCAAGCAAATGAGATAAAGGCTTCGCTATCTTTGAGAAATCCTTGATGAATCTTTCATAGAACCCAGTGTGCCTCAAGAAACTTCTAACAGCTTTCACATTGGTAGGTGGTGGTAATTGCTCAATAATTGAAACCTTAGCTCGATCCACCTCTAATCCTCTTTTTGACACCTTATGCCCAAGCACTATACCTTTACAAACCATGTAGTGACACTTTTCCTAATTGAGAACCAAATTAGTGTCTTCACATCTTTGTAAGACCCTTATCAAATTATCCAAACATTCTTCAGAAGTGATGTTAAATACTGAGAAGTCGTCTATAAAAACTTCCATGATATGCTCAATCATGTCAGAGAAATTAACATCATGCATCTTTAAAATGTAACAAGGGCATTACACAATCTAAAAGGCATTCATCTAAATGCGAAAGTTCCATAAGGACATGTAAAAGTAATTTTTTCTTGATCCTCAGGAGCGATCGCAATTTGATTGTAACTAGAATAGCCATCCAAGAAATAAAATAATTATTTTCCTGCTAGGCGGTCTAACATCTTATTGATGAATGGAAGCGGGAAATGATCCTTTCTTGTTGCTATGTTCAACTTTCTGTAATCCATACAAACTCTCCACCCGGTAACCATTCTTGTGGTAATCATTTCATCCTCTCATTGTTCACCACCGTCATTCCTCCCTTCTTAGGGATACATTGCATCAGACTTACCCAATTCCTATCCGATATAGGATAGATAATACTAGCATCAAGTCACTTGATAATCTCTTTCTTGACCACTTCCTTCATTATAGGATTCACTCGCCTATGATTCTCCATTGATTTCTTATGGCCATCTTCTAAGAGAATTTTGTGCATGCAAATGACTGGTCTAATCCCTTTTATATTGGCTATGGTCCAACCAATAGCCCTTTTATGCTCCTTTAACACTTTTCAGCAGTTGTTTTTTTTAGAAGTGTTAATGTAGATAAAACTATGACTGGTAAAGTCTCTTCTTCCCTCAAATAAGCATATTTAAGATGCGGTGGAAGAAGTTTCAACTCCAAAATTGAAGGCTGCTCAATGGATGGTGGGACAGTGTGAGCTTTTTGTGAAGCCAGCTCCAACGATTCAAATTGCCCATTTTGCTTAGCAATAGGTCTAAATGCATTGAGTTTGTGCTCAACTTCGATTTTCATCACCTTTCCTACACTTGTTTTGCCCATAACTACTACTTCTACAGGATCGGTGAAAGTAAAAGAATCCAATTCTTCTTGAATTACCTCTTCAACAATAGACACCTTAAAGCATTCTTCTACACTACCCAAATGCTTCATAGCTTTCTCCACACTAAAGGTGACTTGCTCATCTCCAAGCCTCATTATAATTTTCCCCTTTTTTACATCAACAAGCGCTCTGCCAGTAACTAGAAATGGCCTTTCCACTATCAATGGGATATCTCTATCCTCTTCAATATCAAGCACAATAAAATCAGCAGGATAAATGAAAGGGCCAACCTTTACTAGTACGTCTTCAATGATCCCATGTGGATGAGAAAAGCTTCTATCAGCCAATTACAATGTGACAATCGTTGGATTGGCCTCACCCAATTGTAGCTTTCTAAAACCAGATAATGGCATGAGGTTTACAGTAGATCTTAAATCACAAAGTGCTCGACCCTTAAATTTGTCCTTAATTATGCAAGGGATAGAAAAAGAATCAGGATCTTTACACTTAGTTGGAAGATTAGACTTGAGTATATTAGTGGTCTCTTTTGTCAAAGTCATTGTTACAAATTCAGTGAATCACTTCTTCTTGCTAAGCATATCTTTGAGGAATTTAGCATATTTAGGCATTTGTTTTAAAGCCTCAGAGAAGGGGATATTGATGTGGAGTTGCTTAAACATGCAAAAACTTTTTGTATTACTCATCAAGGACTTTCTTTTGTAACTTCTATGGAAATGGAGGCAATGACACCACTTTAGGATGCATCATTATCTTTTCTTCAGTTGTATTCGACTTTTCTACTTTAAACTTCCCTTCCTTTTCCTCTTCTTTTGCATTCAAATCAATAGTCTTTTCCTCCTTTTCTTGTTGAGGTTCTTCATCTTTAATCTGAATAACATCTGATAGACCCTTAGAATTTACCTTGTTTGACTCCTTCACTTGAGCTTGTACTTCAGGAAGCTCTTTACCACTTCTCAAAGTGATAACTTTACATTCTTCCATGCCATCTCTTCTTGGATTAGGAATTGTATCACTTGGCAAGCCTTTTTGATGTAGTGCATTTACAGCAGAAGCTAATTGCCCAATTTGCACTTCTATATTCTTGAGAGAGGAGTCCACCCTTGCATTAATATTAGCTTGCTCTTTATTGTTCTTGATTTGAGTATTCATAAACTTGGCCAAAATATCCTCTAAATTGGTCTTGGGCTCTTGAATAGGAATAGTTTGCCTTGTCACTTGAGAGAACCTAGGAGGTAGAGCTGGCCTTGTTCCAGAAGATGATGGCTGATTAAGTGATGGACCATGCTTCCAAGAAAAATTCGGATGATTGCACCATACAGGGTTATAGGTGTTTGAGTAGGGGTTGTTATGACTCCTTTGAAAGTTTCCTATATAATTCACTAACTCTGATTGCAAAAACACTAGGCACTGGTCTGGCATATGTATATCACCACACTGATCACATGCAATATGAGTTACTTGTGTAGAATACATATTCACAGCAATTTTCTTTTGCACTTGCGATTCTAGCAAATCAAAATGCTTATTCAATGCTGATAAAATAGTCGCTAGCTGAGTAAAAGAATCCTCTTTAGTATTAGATGTTTAGGGAATGACTAGTCTTTCATCCCCCTATGAGAATAACTTTTAGACAGATTATCAAGTACCTTCATCACCTCATCTACTGGAAGTTGGTCATAACTACCATTAAGAATTGATGCTAGCATAGTGTCTGACTGTGCATTAAGTCTGGTACAAAAGTTTTGTATAATGGCCTATTCATCCATGCCATAACTTAGACATTATCTCATCAAATGCTTATATCTTTCCCAAGCCACATAAAAGGTGCTCACTTGATAATTGCTTGGAATTGATTAAATCACGTCTAGCATCAACAATTTTGTTATTTGGAATAAAGTGAACTCTGAACTTTGCTTCTAAGTCATCCCAATTGTTGATAGATCCTTTCGGCAAATTGAGCAACCATTTTTTTGCATCATCCTTGACAGAGATAGGGAATAATCTAAGCCTTAAGACGTCCTTGGGCACTCCATTCTGTTTGAAAGAGTCACAGACTTCCAAGAAGGATAATATAGGTCTATTAGTATCGTCTGTTGATTTACCACCAAATTGCCTATTCATTTAAAGCATTGAAATCATTACCGGCTTTAACTCAAAGTTGTTAGCTTGAAAATCTTGTACTACAATGCTAGGCTGAGTAGTTTTCATAGTTCTTCCTATAAAATCTTTGATAGTCCTATTTTGATTATCTTTATGTGCCATCTTCGTAGTAGGAATGTTTACCCCACTCTCAGGTTGAATTAGCACAGACCCCTCAACCAAAATATCTTTGAAACTCCTTATCTTTCTAGGTGTCCTTTTGGATATAGATTTAGGTGGCATATACTAGTGTAACAGCGAAAAAAAAGGAGCAATAGATCAAGAATCTAACTGAACTAAAGAAACAAAAAGTTAATAAACTAAGAAACTACTAATGAAATTATTACAACTAACAAATGAAAACACAAATAAACAAGAGAGTAAATTAAAAGAAACTAAGTGCTTAAACTAAAACTACTCAAGGTCCTTTAATTCTATTCACCAATTGCCTTGAGTCCTCGGCAATGACACCAAAAACTTGATGCACACTAAAATAATGGCATCGTAAGTGTACGGGCTGTGAGAATAGTAAATGATGAGTCAAGGTTGTTCCCTCAAAGAATCAATACTATTGGTGATTAGACATTAGATTTCTCATATTCATTTAGTTAAACAAATCAAGTTATGAGTGAATTTTTATAAAAATCAATTCAAGTGCAATTAACAGCAATAAAAATGGTTCTAAGAGAGATAAGCAATTAAAGACACCTTAGGAATTCTAATCCCCTTTTACACAAAGCAAATCATTTTCCTTTTTAATCAATTAGCTTAATGTCAATTTTAGAATCAAAAGTCTAAATTAAGTAAAAATATCTTTCGAACCATTTAAACCCATATATCAGCTCAACTCTTTGATGTCTCAAATAAGAAGTTAACATACAATTAAGCTCATACCTTATCTAGACTACCTAGGGCCCTTGAGTATATTTCTATCTCAAGTATAAATTAGACTATGTCTAATTCTAAGTTGCTCTATCAATGATTTATAAGCAATTTCCTTCTTTCAAAGGCAAACTACAAAACTCATAATCAAATTAGAGGTGGCCAATCACTAAAATGAAACCATAATCCAGATTAAGCACTAAAATCTTCAATAATCCAACATAATCAAAAGGAAAATTATTTATAAAGCTTAAAGGTTCATAGAATCCATAAGGGTTACAAGAAGTTGGCCACTCATGGCTTGAAATCCACAGAAAAGTTCAGTAAATATATCAACAAATACATCAACATGAAGATAAAATGGGGTAGAAATACCTAATCAGAAGAATCTTGGACAAAATCAATGATTTCCCAATTAATATGAAGCTTCCCCAACACCCCTTGTGCGTTTTCTCTCTTCCCAAGTTAACTAGATGTGGCTCCCTATACTGAATGACAAGCTGAAACCCACCAAAACCTTCAAAATGACTCATATGATCAAAACTGCGCGTTTCACTTAAAATTGGCGATGCTCTTGCGTGCATGATTTATGTTGCAACATCGTGCTCTCGGGATTTTGTACCACCAATTCTGGGTAATTGCTACTGCAGCATCCTGTCTGATGCTGTGGCATCGAGTTCGACATCGAGTTCACTTTTATTTTCTTTCTAATTTTTTCTCTTTTCCATGTTTTGGCTCAATGTTTAGACTATCCTACATAAACATGACATCATTAATGTAATATTTTTCTTAATTAATTAATCAGTTCTACTAAAAGAAATCTCAACTCTCCTCTCTCCTCTTACTAAGCTCTTTTACTTAATTAATGATCTAATTGCTTATAAAAATCACTTAAATGACTCCAAACTTAGTAAAATATGTACTAAAATTTTTAAAACATTTGGAGTCATCACCACATTAGGTCGCACTCGGGCATACAACCTGGAACTTCAGCCCTGCTGGGAGTTGAGAGTGCCATCCTTCCCTCCCATTTTGTTAATAATAAAAAAAGATTCTATAATGCAATTGACAGCAATGTAAATGATTCAGAAAGTTTTCTTCAATTCTAAAAATTACAATCAACCTCAAGGAATAGAATCACAGTGATTGAAAAAGGAATAAGAAAAAGAAGTTCAAAGGAGAGGGAAATAACATACAGAGAAGGTTCAGAGAGAAAAGTCTTCACATTCTTCACACCCTTCCCTACATTTCCCAAAAGCTTAAACATCCTTTGACTCCCTCAGCTTCCACGTGACCTTACGAGCTCGTGCACTCCTCCTCACCATTTTCTCTTCCTCCTTTGCCACTTCATCTGACATGTGGCTGCCAAGACTTGAAGGTCCCACTTCACTAGCTCCTTTAAGCATCACATTACCTTCCCCATCAAAAGCAACCTTGTCTTCAAGGTTATAGTCTGAAAAATCTTGGACAAATTGATGATAAGATTCCCATGTTAAGTTGGATATACCATCCCATTTAACCAATAACTATGGAACCTAAGTGTGATGAATTTTGACACATCGTACTGCAACAATATCCTCTGGTTGGATAAGCAGTCATGCAAGTTCAAAACATAAGGATAATGGAACCTTAGGTTCATAAGCATCTTCCTCATATTTCTTAAGCAGTTAAACATGAAAGATTGGATGAATCTTAACATGTTAAGGGAGTTGAAGCTTGTAGGCAACTTCATCGATACGCTGCAAAATAGGAAAAGGTCCAAAATAACGGAAACCCAGCTTCTGATTCTTTAAGAGTTGCAGAGATTGTTGTCTATAAGGTTGCAGCTTAACCCACATAAAATCGTCGACCTAAAATTGAACTTCATGCTTATGGCAATTTGCAAAATGTTTCATACGATGTTGTGCCTTCAATAAGTTACGTTTCAATTGTGCTAAAACACGGTCCCTCAGAATAAGTTGCTCATGAACATCCTAAGGAACATTATCATGTGGCTGAATGGGAATAATGGCTAGGGGATCACATTCATTAACTGCTTTAAATGGAGTAGTGCGCAGTGAAGTATGGTAGGACGAATTATACCAAAACTTTGCCTATGGAAGATAATTAACCCATAATATGAGATTGTTAGCTACAAAACAAAGTAAATACATTTCAATACATTTATTCAATGTCTCTAATTGCCCATCCGTTTGAGGATGATATGAAGAACTCATTTTCAAAGTAATTCCTTGTAGCCTAAAAAGATGTCGCCAAAAGGTGCTAGTAAATACTCGATCATGATTAGAGACAATAGATTTAGGCATACCATGGAGTTTAACTATTGTTTAAACAAAGACCTCTATAACTTGAGTAGCAGTGCAAGTTGATCGTAATAGAGTTAAGTGTGCATATTTCGAGAGTCGATCAATAACCACAAAAATCACTGAAAAGTTTTTGGAAACCAGTAATCCAGTGATAAAATCCATTGCAACTTCTTCCTATATCTAATTGGGAATAAGCAAGGGAGTAAGAAGCCCAACTGGCTATAGTTGTGAAATTTTGGCTTGTTGACAAATGGCACATTGTTGTATGAACTGTCGAATATCACCACACATACCCTTCCAATAAAAATAGGTTATAATATGCTGAAGAGTGCATAGGAAACCAGCGTGACCACCAACAGGAGAAGAATGAAACTCCTGAAGAATTCAAGTCATTAATTTTGATGCTTCAGAAGGCAATAGTAGGCGTTGCTTCCAATAGAGCAATCCATCGCACATGGAAAATTGAGGCATCACTTGTAGTGTTGACTAATATTTAGATATTAAATCTGAGATATATTGAGATTGATGAAGCTCAGAGATGATAGAATCAAGAAATGCAGATTGAACCATTGAGAGGGCACTGTAACGTACACGAGACAGGGCATCAGCAACCTGATTTTCTTACCAGATTTATATTCAATGGTGTATTTGAATCCCATCAATATGGGAAGTCAAGCTTCTTGCTCTGGGGTTTGGATCACTTAATCCTGAAGATGTTTCAAACTGTGTTGGTCAATCCTGATGATAAAAGGGTGACCAATTAAATAATATCAAAACTTGCAGACAGCTTCAGTGATAGCAAATAGTTCTTTGACATAGGTAGATTGAACCTGCATCCTACGATTGAGCTTCTTAGAGAAATAGGCAATGGGGTGGCCATTTTGACTGAGTACTACACTAATTCCCAAACCAGAGGCATCAGTATCCAAAACAAAAGGCTATGAAAAATTAAGAAGAGCTAGAACTGGAGCTTTAGTCAATGCCTTTTTGAAATTATCAAATGCAACTTGGGCCTCAAAGGACTAGTTAAACGAATCCTTTTGTAACAAGTCTATAAGTGGTCCAGCAATCTTGGAATAACTTTTGATAAATCGTCTATAGTATCCTATGAGACCAAAAAACCCTCAAAGTTGTGTACAAGTTTGAGGAATGGGCCAATTGATCACAACAGCCACTTTTTCTGGGTCCATCTCAACACCTTTTGCTGTCACTACATGGCCTAAGTACTCAATGTATTCTTGCCCGAAAGAACACTTGGAAAATTTAGCACAGAGACAATGTTGACATAGAAGTTGGAAAACAACCATCAAATGTTGAAGATGCAAAATCCAAGAGGCACTGTATACAAGGATGTCGTTGAAAAATACAAGAACAAAGTGCTTGAGATATGGGTGAAAGATGTCATTCATTAATGCTTGAAAAGTTGCCGGGGCGTTTGTTAAGCCAAAGGACATGACAATCCATTCATAATGGCCTTGGTGTATGCGAAAAGCCGTTTTGAATCTATCTTCTGGCTTGACTAAGATCTGATGATAGCTAGAATGAAGATCTAATTTAGAAAAGTAGATAGACCCATGAAGCTCATCAAGAAGTTCATCAACAGTAGGGATTGAAAAACTATCCTTGATAGTTACTGTATTAAGAGCACGGTAATGGATGCAAAAACGCCATGTACCATCCTTCTTTCGCATAAGAAGAACTGGCGTTAAAAATGGGCTTTGACTTGGTTGTATAAGTCCTTCATCTAACATTTCACAGAGCAAGCACTCAATTTCTGCCTTTTGAGAAAAAGGGTAACGATATGGGCGAACTCTGACTGAAGGTGTACCTTTAATAAGGGAATCTGATGGTCATGAGCACCAGAGGGTGGTAGGCCTCTTGGAATGGCAAAGACATCTAAAAATTTTCGCAGGATGTCTACTAAATCATGTGGCACCGAATCAGGTTAGTCTAAAGAGACTGGAGTAATATGATCATCTGATTGTATGGTGTCCAATGGTTGACAATGCAGTGTGTAAAGTTTTGCAATGGCATCAATAACTTGAAGTCTACGGAAGTGATTAAACTGAGCACGAATAGGGAGATGAGCACATTCACCTTTCAAAACTACAAATTCCCTATTTAACAAATATTGGATAGTTGCAGTAGAATAGTCAACCATATGAGCACCCAGTGTTGAAGGCCAAGAAGCCCCTAAGACTACGTCAGATCCATTGGCAGGAATTAAATAACCAGAGAAAGAAATGGTGTGCCCTTGAATTATAAGTGGAACATTAGCAACAAAGCCTTCACAGACTAAGGTATCACCGTTACCCACCACAACCTTCAATTTAGGAATTGGTTCAATCATCAACTTCAAATGTTTAGCTAAACGAGGTTGCAAAAAATTATCAGAACTACCTCCATCGAGTAGAATTTGCACATTGGTACCATGAAGTGATCCTACAAATCGGATAGTACATAGTCCAGATGAACATGATAAGCATGGTACGACAGATGATGGACTGTAGCATGGGTCTCAGAAGGAGTGATGGAAGTCTCCATTGGTACGGGTGCCCCATCAGAGTCAAGATCATCAAAATCAGTTTGAAGCAACATTAATTGCCTGTTAGGACACTCATGGTTCCAAAAAAATTTGTCATCACATGTATAACAGAGACCTTTTTCTCTGCGAATCTGCATTTCACTTGGCGACATTCTCTTAACAAGTGGAAGAATTTTAGAGCTAGGAGTGGGCAATAGTGGTGGAGCAGACGACTTAGGACTTGTGGATTGATTAATAGTCATAGAGGGAGAAAATGAATTGGGCTTTGAAGCTGAAATGACTGGCGGTGGGGCAAACTTAAGACAACCAGACGCGACAGAATTAGAATATTTCTCATCATACAAGTGAGCAAGACTAGGTGACTTAAGTAGTGTACCAGGGGTCTGACTAATGACATCTCGTCGGACCTCAGTTTTTAAACCACTAATGAAACAGTCACGCAAAGATTCATCCATCCCTTGCACCCGATTTGCCAAGACCATGAACTCTTGGTAATAATGAGTAACTGATTCCGTTTGAACAAGTTTGAAGAGTTTAGTACGAGGGTTCTCAAATTGAGAAGGTCCAAAATGTTCTTCTGTGGCTCGAGCTAATGCAAACCAAGTTGAAATTTGATTAGATTTAGTAAGCATCTGGAACCATGGAACCATCGGTCCTTCGAAGTGAACAGCAACAATAGTAAGTCGTTGAAGATCCGGGGTTTTATAATAGTTGAAAAACTGCTCTACCCGAAAAATCCAGTTCGAAGGTTCTGTTCCATCTAAACGAGGAAAATCCAACTTCACTTGTCTCATTTGAAATGGCTGATAGGAAGAAGGATTAGTGAAAGTGACACCCAAATGCGAAGAGGCAGAACCAATGGCAGGAGAGGATTGTTCGTGGCGGCGATTCAGAGATTCAAGGGTTCGTTGCAACTGCATAATGCTCCCTTTGATTTGTTCCAATTAAGAGTTAGTAGATGCCATGTAAGCATCCAGTCAAACAAAACGAGCAATGTTCGCAGCTTGATTCTCCTCAATCGTATCTTTTTGTCTCTGTTGTTTAGCCGCCAAGTCTTTCATCCTGATATTCTCAGCCATTGGTCAATGAAAGCACCAATTTGGTATGACCTGCAATAATAATAAAAAAAAAGTATTCTATACTGCAATTGACAGCAATGCGAATGATTCAGAAAGTTTCCTTCAGTATTGAAAATTACAATCAGCCTCAAGGAATAGAATCACAATGATTGAAAAAGGAATAACAGAAAGAAGTTCAGAGGAGAAGGAAATAATAGACAGAGAAGGTTCAGAGAGAAAAGACTCCACATTTTTCACACCCGTCCCTACTTTTCCCGATAGCTTAAATATCCTTCGACTCCCTCAACTTCCATGTGACCTTCACGAGCTTGTGCACTCCTCCTCACCATTTTCTCTTCCTCCTTTGCCACTTCATTAGACACGTGGCTGTCAAGACCTGAAGGTCCCACTTAACTAGCTCCTTTAAGCAT
The DNA here is from genome assembly GCA_026724425.1 of Erythrophleum ivorense. NCBI lineage: Eukaryota > Viridiplantae > Streptophyta > Magnoliopsida > Fabales > Fabaceae > Erythrophleum > Erythrophleum ivorense. The sequence goes on from JAIUCV010000003.1 coordinate 62,775,050, forward strand.
CAAATTGCTCGTCGTATATATACCAAATATTTGATAAATGATGTTTAAGATTATTACTTTTCTTAAAAGAAATAAAATAGATGAACTCAAATATTAAGTAATTGAAGTGAGTCGAGTTTTGTCAGACGTGTCCTTTATCAACAACTCAAACAATAATAAACAGTTACATTTTGTGTATAATATAGGGGATAATTTATCAATAGTGTCACAATTATTTATATATTTAATAATTAAAATTTATTTTTTATATAAACTTTATTTATAATGTATATAGACTTCATTTATATAAATTAAATTTTGATCATTAATTACATTTAGTGTGTCATGCACTAATTGCATATAAAAAAATTTCATTTATTAGAATTTTGATCGAGTTGAACATTAAATAACTATCAGTGGCTTAGAAATGTCAAGTTGGCACAATGGTGTGGGGACATGTATTCCATATGTGAAAGGTAATTTAGGCAATTTATTTTTTGAAAAAAAGGCGCATATATATATATATATATTGCTAATCTCTTCAGTGTTTTGTAAACAAGTAATCCTCATATTTTCAATTAAACATAATTAAACTTATTCTTTTATATAGAATAAAAACAGAATAAATATTTACATAAGTTTATAAAAAAGATAACTCCGAACATAGAAATAACAATATCGCATGGAGAAGCAAAACCCGCTACGTTTCTCATGTTTTATTTCCAGAAAGTTTAAAAGGCTCAGAAGAGCTGTAGACTCAAACTACTCTACTTAACAGTGACAACATTCACTTTTATTTTGACTTGTGAGCTACCTCGATCGATCACACAAACCGAATGTTACACTGTTCACAACATATATAAATTTCTAGCAGCCATGTAACGTTATCAAGGCACAATCTTGTAAGCTCTTGTCTTGTTTATGCAAGACATAAGGGACTTCTTAGAGTCCCTAAATCCCACAAATCCTTGCTCTTTGGCCTTGTTCATGGTATCTATCATTTCATAATCTTTTGCAAACAGAGAGTCTGCAACCCACCAAACACCAACATCTTCCAACTTGGTGGGCTTCAAATGATTCTGTCTCACAATTTCCCCCCACACTTCACCCTTCTCCTTCATCATCTCCGACAACCTCAAATTCGAACCCTCATCGGCTATCCCATAATCCTCAATCTCAAATTGTTCCGCTAGAACCTTCCATAGATGCTTCCACTTGAACACATCCCCATTGCTGCAATTAAACGCTTCGTTCTTGGCGCGTGGCTCCACCGCCCCCCATATGAGCTGCTCGGCTATCAGATCGGCGTCGGAAACCATAGAATAACAGTCCCACGCTGCCCTCGAGCCAGGGAACCTCAAGGGAAGCCCCTCGTGCTTGCAAATAGTGGCGTAAGCACAGAGCGTCCCTAAAAGGTTCATCATGCTATAAGGGGAGAACCCAAATATTACGTTGGGACGGTGAATGGACCACGTCAAACCCTCCTTCTTCTTGACCTCTTCAAAGAGGACGTCCTCTTGGGTGTAGTAGAAGTTGGGTGAATCAAGCCTTGGCATATCCTCTGTCCATGGTGCCTCATGGCCTTTGATACCAAATGACTCAAAGGAACCCGCGTAGTGCTTGATACCTGTCAAATGACAAATTTAAACCCACGAGTTCAAGTGATAAACATGATCACTCGATCACCCATATATAATTATATATTATCTCCATGAATATTTTAATGTAAAAATTTAAGCAGTTAAATATGAAAGTGCTAGTGCCAATATTTTCAACAAAAATCCTTAGATGCTAGTTGTAATTAATAATAACAAAATCATTGACTTAGAATCTAATTTGCTAATTTAAAAATATTGTGAATTAAGATAATTATATTTATTTAAAGACTGATTTTTGACTGATTTAAAGAGGATGAAAATTTTTCTTTAGTGTTCAAGTCAGCTGATCTCTCTAAAAGAAAAACTTATCACAACGGTCATTTGAATTGAAAAAGCCAGATCAGAGCTGATCAAGTTAAAAGAAAACTTGTTCAAGAGACCAAAAATTAAAGTTGAAGTTAATCTACAATATGTTCAAATGAACATCAAACGATGGCTGTGAAAAACAGAAGAATAATTTATAATCTTCAACGGCTAAATGATTTAATCTCATAATCTAAATGTTGGTTGGAGCTGCTGACTTTATCTATGCAGAAATTTTGTCAGAAGGATGAACAAACTGGTATAGAAATTGAAGAACCACATCAAAGAAGGCTTCTCAAATGCTAAATGTTGGAGTTTCGAAGTTTAAAACTCAAAAGGAGAAACAAAGGGTACTACAAAGGTATATATCCTACAAATACAAAGACTAAGATATCAAATTATAAAACCACCTATTTTACAATATTTGCTATTCATTGAGGTATTTTGTTTATGGACTATATATAATTTTTTATATTTTTATTATTAGATTCTCTAATAAAAAAATGATATATGTAAAATATTCTTTGAAAAATCTAATCATGTGATGTTAAACTATATAAATCATATACTTATTGTATCTTTATTGAAAAATCTAATAGTTAAGATACAAAAATTATACCTTTCTACATTGCCTATAGCCTTATATAATATGAGCATTGCATTTATATACATACAAAGTATAGAATGTGATATATTGTTTGATAAATAATTTGATCATGCATTATCCCTTTAAATTGCCATTTGCATATTTCATGTTTACGAAGGATGAGCAATGCTATCTACATTGTTCATATTTATAATTAATAGGACAATGTGTATGTGTGGACATGTATTGTGAACTTGTGCTTTAAAGGAAAAGCAGTAGGCTTGTTCAAAAGTTTCGTGCACGCCTAAAGCTCTTTATGTATCTAAGGTGAAAGGAGCTAATCTCGTAGGACTCAATAAACTTTGGGTATTAAAGTTTAAATAATATTTACATCTAGACATACATACATACATACATATATATATATATAGTTTTAGAAAGAGATCAATAAAACAAAAAAAAAAACTATCATGATATATGACTGTCATATTGATAATTTGACTATACATAATTCATACTAATTAGAAATAAATTGATTAAAAAAATTTGTGTCTGGCATGTGCTACCTAAATCAACTGGTTTGGATGAGTTGTCATAAAAAATAAATATTTAAATTATAAAAATAATACATACTTAGTCATACTCACAAAATTTAATGGCATAGAAACAGAAATTTAATAGCAAATGATAAATTAAAAATTTTATAAAACTATATATAAAAATACAATTATAAATTTCTATGTTATAAAAATTAAATTTAAATGTGGGTAGGAATACATGATGAATCTGTAAAAGAATTTAAGCATAATATATAATCTCTAGCAATACCTGTCTGCAAGCATATGTGGCGAAGATGGGGAGCATTTGCGATGATGGTGCGAAGAACGTTCCTTACCATGGCACCATTGACTTCGCAGTTCTCGGCCTCGGTGGCTTTCATGGTCCATGAGACGTAGAAGATGTGAGTGACATCGGTCAACGGTGAGAGCTTCGCCTGAGCGTCGTCGGGGTCGGAGACATCACACTGGATGTAATGAATGAGATGGTTGGCATTCCAGCTGGGTCGAGGGCGGCGAGCGACGCCGTAGACCTTCCATGGGCCGCCGGGGGTGTCGGCGAGAGGTAGAATCTCGGCAAGGCTATTGCCGACGAGGCCGGTGATGCCGATCACGAGTGCTACGCTCTGGAAGCTTGGTGGGGCGTCATCAAATTTCTTCTGAAAAAGAGTGAGAAAGAGATCAGTGTGAGAAAGATGAAGAGGGAATTAATATGGTACGAGTGATGGAGAGGAAATGAAGAAGCTTGCCCTGGCAGCGCCAGTAGCTCCAGCCAACCACCAATTCATGTTTCAGCACTTGATGAAGAAGAGGTGACAAGAACGCTTATTGTGCTTTGTCTTGCCCGCACTACATATATATATATATATATATGGCCAGAGGGGCACGGAAACTCAATTCTTTTTCTACTTTCTGTTTGGGATATAAAAAGTTATGAATAGAAATAAAAATTAAAAAAATAATTTTGTAAATAAAAAATAATTTTTGTATTTTTTTAAAAAAATAATAATATAAGCATCACATAAATTTTTTTTGTTTAATTTTTTATTTAGATACTAAACAAGTCTTTAAAATACTAGTGACACTTTGAAACGAGTAAATAAATTAACGTTAAAAACTAGTGATTAAACATGTCGAGTGTCTCAAAACCGGTCTAACTCGATTAAAAATCGAGTTGGACAAGTGGTTTTCTGCCAAAAGCATTTGAAGCGCCCCACTTGCTGTACCATTCCTCCAATGGTGATTGCCTGATGTAATATTTCAAAACATTATATATATATATATATATATATATATATGAACATTCTAAATGACTAAATTAAAATAGTATATATATATATATATATTATACTATTATATAAAAATGTCTAAACTATATATATAACTAGATTTTTAATATTTATTAATTTAAATTTTATGAAAAATTCTATTTAATATATTTAAAAATATGTATTTAAAATAAATTAATTCAATTGATTTGATTATAATTTAATTATTAAACTATGAACTAATTTTTTTTTGGTTTAATGATCGTTTTGGTTTTAAAATATTGGCATTTATGATTTTGTTTAATAGATGAATCATGTTAATTAGAAAAAATCTCTTCAAAATAAAATTGAAAAATTTTATGTTCAAAGGATCAAATTGAGAGAATTGAAAAAGAGTGATTTTTTAAAATTAAATCATTAATTTACTCTTATTTTGACCTTGTTTGATAAATAGTATCTATAAAAAAAATTGTATATCTTGTAGTTCTATAAGTAATTCAAAAAGAGGAGTTGAATTAAATTTTAAAATTATTTTTACCTTCTTTAGTTATTAATGATTCCTTCAAAGCAACGTCATATTCCTGAAGAACAAGATTTTACGTGTAAATAAAATACTTTAATAAACAAGTGAGAAGAGTAGGGAATGGACAGAATTATACAACTGACTCATATTAGTTAAGACTAATATGTTCTAAATTCGGCCCCTAAGTAAGGGTATTTCATTAAGTGTAGATAATTGTCAAGAGTACAAAGCAACCCATAACACAAGGCATATCTCACTAACTTTCATTACCTATTCCAAGGCAATTTAATGGGGTTTAGCACTAGGCTTTTTTTACTTTTCTCCTCTTCATAAGATTTTTTGCACTGTATTGAGTTTTTCCTCAAAATTTTTAGAAACTCTAATACAAGACAACCTCGTAGTATCAATTCTCTTATTTTACAATCTTTTTATATCCAGATTTTTATCTCAAGACACCTAAAAGCTTTATTTTGAAAGGAGGAGATTCAAGTTAAGTTCATAAACTCACAATGGTTCTCTCAAATATAAAGGCTAATTCATACAAAACAATAATACATTAAAGCACAACGAATGCAATTTCAGAATATAGACATTCAGCATTCTATTCTCTCTTCTTGATTTCTTTTTCAAATGATCTTTATTATATAGTTCAGCTTTTAACAAATGATAGTTAGTATAACGACTTTCTTAAATTGCCTAAATATGCTCACTAATTATGAATATGTGTTTTTAATATTTCCAATCAATATATGCTTACTGCAACGACTTTGTTCAATATTTAGTAGCCTTTTAAGTGCAAATTATTAATTTCATTTGATGCATACATTCTAGAAGTAAGAGGACATAATAAATATTCATTAAAATGTTTCCATCTTTGATTCTTCCAAATAGTTAGTTTTTTTTCCCCTTACATAGACTTTCCTTTTTCATTCGTAATCAAAGATACGTTGTAAAAAGCATACTGTAACAGATCTATATGAGGTCAATAGAATATCTTTCCATATAAATGTTTTGACCAATTTTATTTGAAAATTTTCCTTAAAAAAATTTTGAATTATTTTGAAAGTTATTTGAAAACTTGCCTTATAGGGATTCAAGAAAAACTTTCCTTAAAAACGTTTTTTTATAAATCAAGATCATAATTCACAAATCATATTAACTTTAATTAAAAAAATTTCGCCGTAAAAAATTTGATTTAATTAAAATCTCTTTCAAAACTTTTTTTAGTGATCATTCCGAGAAAGATTAAATCATGTGATATCTTTAATAATAACAACAATAATTAAATACTTTTTCGCCCATGCAACAATATGTAACCCGACAAAATTCTATGGTCCAGAAAATGGAATTTCCAACGCATAAATTTGGCCTATTTAACATATTTTTCAAAACACATGTAACATGTTTGTATAATTCAAAACCAAAATGTTAAAAGTCTTTTATTCAACATATTTAATTATTAACCTCAAAAAAATCTTGTCGGAAGACAAGAATTACATGGACTTAAATGCCATCTCTGCAGGTACATCGAGGAAGCCGCCTAGTATATAACAATTTTAAGGTTAAAACTTCTAAGTTTCTTACCGACCCAAAACACGACACGAAACCGGATTTGGATTTTTGTCCAGGATTGTTATTTAGCGAATCATAAATTCATAATCATCATTCATCTCGTGTAAACTTAACTTGCGCATATAAAATTGTATGTGGATCTGTTAGTCATGGAGCTGTTCGTCGTGAATTGTGCGCACCACTGAAAAAAGAGGTGCTAAGTGGAAAAAATAATAAGAATTGAAATTTGTGGTGAATTGCCCTTAAAAAAAGAACTTATTTTCTCCACCGTTGGATTGTTTCAAAATTTTAGGTGATCGTCTCGTAATTTATGATAAATAATATTTTATAATTATATATAAATTTCAAGGAACAATCGAATAATGAAATGTTTGCTTTCCATATATACTCACCCAATCACCTTTTAAAAAAAAAACTCTTCAGTTTCGCAGCACTTAAATTTAAATCTAAATTTGTAACAAGAAGTATTGATAAAAGTGCGCTTTTTGTCCCAAAATATTGGAGTTATTGTTAATTTTGTCCCCAAATATTTATTTTGTATTAATTTCATATTGTTTGTTAAAAATTTCAATATCATTTCAAATACTAACGTTATCGATTAGATTAATGAAAAATTATAACATCTCATTACACATAGATTGACGATCATTATAATATATTAAAGTAAATTATACATTACCTATGTGGATATTATACTATCTAATCTCATAACTTTAGCCCCCAAAACAATATCATCTTCTATATTTCAATCCCTAGCCCTTTGCTATTAAGTAAACACTCGTTGATCCTTCAACATGAAAATTAGAGTTGATATAAAAGTTCCTAATTTAAAACTTAAGGTTTGACCTGTACACATGTAACAGTATATCAATCGACTTCTATTACTTTAATTAATGGAAATAGTGTTTAGAATGACATGAAAATTTTGGACAAACTTGTAGGACAAAATTGATACAAAATAAGCATTTAGGATGAAAATGATAGTGACTATAAACTTTTAGGATGAAAAAAGTATTTTTGCCAAAAAAATTGTGAACTTGAATTTGGATATCAGTAAGTAACTAGTTTAACTAAAGCCTATCTATAGAAAAAAATTATTAATAAAAAATCAAATTTTAAAACAATTAATGGTTTAGAATGGGAGGGGCTATTTTAATTCGAAAATAATAAGTCTTTTTAATTTGTTTAGAACTATAAACTTTAATTATATTTCTATATAACTGATAAGTAATTAAAAGCAAAAAATTTCATAATTTTATTAATTATTTTTCTGGTGGATTTTGTTAATCATTTTTAATGATCTTCTTGATTTGAGGTCATTAGTTGAACTGATAACATATCAGTCCTTTAAAAACAAAAATGGGAGCCAAGTCCAATTGAGGCTAAATCCGGTTACTGGTATTTTTTTAGGTTAAATGTTGGAGCGAGCCTTTGCGTAATTTTCGATCCGACGGCGATCTTGATACTGACTTTGATAATAAGATCAGTAGTTGACTAAAGGGTTTTAAAATTATTGTATGCATAAAATATATTTGAGTATAGTCTAAGTTATTTATAGGAAAGTTTGAGCAGATTATAATAAATATTTTTAGTCAAATAATGATAGTGAAGCTCACGGTGTGAGTCTATTAATTCTACGAAGTATAAATGTCGCGACGTTACATGAAAATTTGCTAAGACGTTAATATAGGGTGATTGACTTTAAATGTATGCTCAATTTGTTAAGAAGAGAATTAGGCCTAATCAAAATAAGAGAGACCTAATTAAATAATATAATTAATTAATATATTAATTAGAATTACTCTTAGCATATATACCAAATATCTAATAAAAATAGACACACATATATATAAATATTATATATATATATATATATATATATAATTAGGCCTTATTCAATGTGACAAATGACGTTTAAGGTTATTACTTTTTTTTACAAAAGAAAACAGACAGTTACATGTTGTACATATGGGTGAGAGAAATGTCAGTGGCTCAGGTATGTCAAGTTGGCACAATGTTGTCGGGGCATCTAATCTATACGTGAAAGATAATTTAAATATATGAATATTTAAATAAGTTTATAATAAAGATAACTGCAAATATATAAATGACATCATTGCAGTAGCAAAACACACTATCTCATGTTTTATTTTTCAGAAAATTTAAAGGATCAATTTGCATTTAAATCTCAAATTTGTTAAGTATTTGTAATTTTGTTTAATGAAAAGATTATTATTATAATTAAGAAAATTTTTTTAAAAATTAAAATAAAATACTTTATTTTTATTGAATGATCTAATTAAGAAAAAAATAATTTTTAAAAAAATTAAATTATTAATTTATTCTTATTTTTAAAGAAGACATTGTTTGATGAATAGTGTCCATAAAAAATATTTGTATATTTTATTACTAACTTTTAAAAAAGTCTTTTTGGAGTTACAAATTACATAGGCTTAAAAGGCCATTTCATATGGGGCATCGGAGAAGCCGCTTAGTCTATAACTACTCTAGTATTAAAAATGGTATGTTTCTTATCTGCGTGAAACACGATCAGGATTTTGGACTGTTAATTTAGTAAATCGTAAATTAATAATCATCACATGCCAACTTAACTTGTACATATAAAATTGTATGATGGATTTGGGGTTGAATTGCTAGCACAATAATTTAAAAAAAAAAGCTGCTAAGCCCAAAAAAATAAAATTGCTGTGAATTACACATTAAAAATAAAATAAAAACTCGTTTTTTTCCTCCACCTGCTTGTCTCGAAATTTAGGTGGTTATCTCATAATTTATGATAAATAATATTGTATAATATATATAAATCTCAAGGACAATCGGATAATAAAAAGTTTGTTCTGCATGTACTCATCCAATGACCTTAAAAAACAGTGCTAACACTTAAATCTAGATTTATCATAAAAAAATTTTGATAAAAATATTTTTTTCATCTTAGAAATTTGGAGTCATTTTTAATTTTGTTCCAAATATTTATTTAGTGTCAATTTCATTTTACATATTCACAAATTTTTTTTATTGTCATCCCAAACGCTAACTTTATCAATTAAATTAGTAAAAATTAATGACATGTTATTACACATAAACGGACAGCCATTACAGCATATTAAAGTGAATTATATATTGCTTATATATATATATATATATCATTTGTTTAATCTCATAACCTTAAACCATAAATGACATCATCTCTATTCTATCCCTAACTCTTTACTACCAAGCAAATGATCCTCACTCAGGATGAAAATTAGAGCTAATACAGAAGTCCTTAATTTATAACCTAGTTTTGAAACAATATGTCATCAATTTTTGTTAATTTAATTGACATAGTTACTATTAAGATTGACATGAAATTTTTTGACAAACTTGTAGGACAAAATTGACACAAAATAAATGTTTGCAACAAAATTGACAATAACTCTAAACTTTTAAGATGAAAAATATATTTTTACAAAAAAAATTTCTTAACTTGAATTTAGATATAGGTGAGTAACTAATTTACTTAATACCTATTTATAGAAAATATTTTATTAATAAAAAATAAAATTTTAAAACAATTAATGGTTTAAAGTGGGAGGACCTATTTTAATTAGAAATAATAAGTTTTTAAATTTTTTTAGAACTATAAACTTTAATTATATTTCAATATAACTAATAAGTAATTAAAAGCAAATTTTTCATATTTTATTAATTATTATTTTGGTAGAATTTTTTCATTATTTTTAAGATCCTTTTTTGAGGTGAGTTGGATTGATAAAATATCTATCCTTTGAAAAAAAAAAAAAAAGAAAAGGAGCCAAGTCAAATTAGGCAAGTTATTAATAATTCTTGTTTTAATGAAAGTTGCATTTAACACAATATACACTAAACATGATGTTTTGATAGGTTAAATGTTAGAGTGAGCCTTTATGTAACTTTCGATTGGCTGTAGTGTAATTAATTTGTGAAATAAAGATGATGATCAGCTTGCTTGTTAAAAGAAGAACGTAACGACGCCTAACCTGTAACAACCAGGAAAAAAGAAAGAAGAAGAAAAGAAAAAAAAGAAGAAGAGAAAAGCTGAAAATTTTTAAAGGACTGAAAATTTTCTAAGTCTGCTAACTACAGCTTAGCTATAGCGAATGTACCTGTTCGCTATAGCGAGAAATAGTCTAGCTATAGTGAGAATGCCTTCTCGCTATAGCGAAAATACTTTTAGCTATAACGAGTTCGGGCACCCCATACAAAAACTAGGGCGTTGCTCGCCGTAGCGCGCACTGTAGCGAAGGCAGAGGTCTGGGACTGATACGAACTCGCCGTAGCGAGGGTTATGGCTCGCTATAGCGAGGGTTAGTCCAGAAAAGCATGAAAAAAGAGAATTTGACTTTTTAAAGCGTCCCAACTCCTTCTTTCACTCTGTAACCGACTTAAGCTCACTCTAAGAGAGAGAAAAGGGCGGAGGAGAGAGAGAGAGAGAAGCCTAGAGGAGGAAGGAAGAATAAGAAAGGTAAGGATTTCTATGGCTTTTCTCTTAACATGTTGTTCTTCTCCCCTTATCCTCTCTTCCTATGGTTTTGATTATGGAAGTAGTTAGGTTTTGAGCTTGGTTTAGAGGAGGGAGAGTGGAAAACTACTCTTGAGGGAGGTTAGAAGGCATGTAGCCCTCTCTTCCTTACTTTCTCTTCTTAAGAGTTTGAGAGTTGAAAGAGGAAGGAGAGTTAGTGGGATTCTAGTAAGAGAAAGAACCCCTAGCTTTATATATATGCCTAGTAGGGTTGCTAGAAAGAAATCCCTAACTTATGAATAAAGTGTTAAGAGAGTAATTCCATGTTTCTTGTGTGGTTAGGCTCAAGAGAAGCACTTCCATCTAAAGGTGATTGTGAAACCCACAAGGGAGGAGACAAATTGAAAGGGAAAGTTGTGAATAACCAATAAGGTAGCTCTCTCCACTTTCTTTCATGCATAAGATGTGTGCTTACATTGTCTTGCTTGTGTGTATGTATATTTTGAACCATGAGAAGTATGCTAGCATGTTGATGCTTTATGTATTTCAATGATGTTTTATGTGGTTTTCTTGAGTTTGCTTGAGTATGGAAAAGTCAACAACCCTTTAGCCATGGTGAGGATGAGCCAAAAACCCTCAAGTTGGTTGAAACAAAGTAAAGAGTCTCCCAAAAGTGAGGTTGACTCCCAAAGAGCAAGGGTTGAGTCTAAGAACCTCTTAGAGAATGGGTGAAGCAAGTCCAAAATCCACAAGTGAATGGGTGAGGCTAATCCATTTACTTGACAAGCTTTTATATATTATGTATGGCCTACTCACATGTTGAAAATGTTTTTCTTATGTATGGCCAACTCAAATGTTGCAAATGTTTTTCTTATGATTTCACATGCTAATATGCCCATGCATACATTGTGAGACTTGCTTGTTTGCATGCTTTGTGTGCATGATTGAATGAGAGATGAGCTATTGAGATTCTTTGAATCTCACTCCCCCTCTCCACCATCCCAATATGCTAGGTGGACCAAGTGAGGCAAGAGATGGGAGCCACCAAGCTTGAAGTTAGGGAATGCAATGAAGAAGTTGTAAAAGAGCCCTTGTATTTGTCTTTAGTTAAGCTAAGAGATGTAGTCTAATGATATGATGTACATGATGTAGCACCTATGAATGATTGTAAATGATTGTATTCAATATATATATATATATATATATGAGAATTGAATCCATGGTGTATGATGTAGCAAATGTGCAATGAATGGTAAGCTTTAGTATTCTCCCATGAGTGTAGGGGTTGGTGTGGGAGAGTGAGTTTTGCAAATCTGGATTGCTAGACACTTGAGCCATGTTTGATAACCCCTATGGATGCTTTCTCATGTGCTCATAGAGCCTTAAAGGTAGGAGAAGCCAAGTTGGGTCTCAATAGCCCTCATTTAACACATGAATTGGGTCATTTTGCCTATGATGTCAAAGTCTAACCAAATGACATCCTCTTACCTTGAAATTTGGTATGTGACTAGATCTTGTCTAGAAATTTTTGGGAAGCTAAAGATCAAGTCATTTGGAGGTCTGTAGAATTTTCTATAATTTTTCAAAGTTAGTATCAGAATTTCATATTTTCAGAAATATTGTTCATTTAGTTAGTTATGAAATTGTGTCATCCGAGGGGAAAACGTGATCCAATGATTATGAAATTTTATAGGCAGAAACTAGACAGTCAAAGTGACTTGTAGCAATTGGAAGCACCTCATTTGGAGGTCTAGAGAGGAAGATCTACATTTTCGAATTTCCTGCCCAGCATCAGTCATCTTACCAGACCCGAGGTACTGTTTCATTGATTTTCGGGAGTTTGGCTTGATGAACTGATCTAGAGGCATTTTTTCTCTCTAGTTAACATCCACATCTTTCCATAGTGATATCATTTGGATGAATTGGATTTTTTTGGAATTAGTTAGACATTTTCAAAGTCCATATCAGTAAACTGTGATAGTAGCAGAGCCCCCTCCGACCTCTAGATGATTTCGCATGTCAAACGTCCTATGTGTGGGATGTTATTACTGGAACATATTTTTAGCATGAATTAGACCCCCTAATCTTTCCATAATGACCGAGATCACTTGTTTTCGATTTTTTTAGATTTAGTTATGAATTTCCAAACTTTGCCCAGAAATGGGGCCAAATTTGCCGAAAATGAATCTACATGTCTCATATCCCTTTTTGCTTTCCATGAGTTTCAAGCATGTTTTTGGGATTGAAATGAGTCTTAATAGTGCAATTAAACATGAGGATGCATAGAAAGAACTCACCCGGTCCATGTGACACTAAAGTGAATGTCTACCCATGCATAATGCCATGTGAGAAAGAATATGAACCCAAGGAAAATGATCCCCCCTTATGCTCCCCATATGTATATGAGCATGTAAGGCATGATAGGTATGAGCTAGAAATGAAGGTGTTACATAACCTATTGAACTGTTCAATCATTCCAATCTAATACCAAAATATCATTTATCAAATACAATATTTGCTTATAAATTGGATAATACGATCACACTTAATAATTATGAATTTTATTACATATTTCAAAGTGTGCGACACAATTAATGCACTAAACAAGTTGCTTATTAGAAAAGGCACATCAAGTCAGGAATTCCCGTTAATTGAATGAAGAGTAATAAAAGACAAAAGAAAATCCCATGAAGCAATGAAGCAAAAAGTATTGACGGAGAAATAATAAAATGGCACGCAACACGAGAGGATGGTTGAATTCAATTAAACATGTCATAATTTATGCTGAATTTGGACTGGTACAGTCCGAATTCAGAAAAGCTGAATTCAGACTGTACCAATCCGAATTTATTCTGCCATCTGACCCTTCTTTTGACCAATGGTAAAAATATTTTTTACTTTATTATCCACATGCGTGGCATATTTTTATTGGGTAAAGAAGATTTTCAGATGGTTTGATTGGCTGAAAAATAAAATACAGATAATAGGAAGGAAAAATTACGAAATTGCCATCTGACCTCCCCCTCTATATAATGGCCGAAGCTCACTTCTTCTTCTGCGGTTAAAATTATCCTCCTTTCAAAATTTACCTTTAGAGAAGTTTATTGGAGGCTTGTTAGGAGATTTTATTTTGAAGTGTTGGTGAAAAAGAAAATATTATAAAGGGTGGAGATATATTTGATACGAAATTATTAGGTAACTTATTTTTGTATATCAAATGTTTTAATTTTATTATTATTATTTGAAATATTTGCAGAATAATAATATTGTTTGAATTTATGAATTTTATGTTATGGAATATTGTTTGTTGTAAAATTAGTGCTGATTGTGGGTATTATTTTAGATATATATTTTGCAAAAAGAAAGAAGAAAAAAAAATTATAGCACTATGAATAAAGGAAGGAAAATTTTCTTAAAAAAATTAGTTGTTTAAGTAGAAACATTTATTTTTTAAACTAGATTTTGAGAATATATGAAGAGATTTAATAGTTTTAAATGGTGTAAATAATACTAGAGAAGAAAAGGTTGAAAAAAAGAAAAAATGAGACATTTGGAAGTTGGAGCAAAAATTAAGAAATAAAATTTGTGGTCATAACAAAAAAAGAATTTGCTGATGTTAAAACTAAGAATGATAGAAAAAAAAGTATAAATGTTTGGATGGAAAAATTGTGAAATATATATGTATAGAAAAAAATATGAAATTAGAGAAAAATAGTAATTTAAATGAGAGAATAGTAATTTAAAGGAAGGTTAAAAATTATAGGACATAAGAAAGTAGAATATATTTGAATGTCAAAATAAGGGGGGGAAAATGAAATTAGTAAGTGAAAAAATTGAAGAAGTTTTCAAGATATATACATATTTATAATTAGAAAAAAAGTTATAGTTACTGAGAAAGTATAATTTAAATGAGGAGAAAAATATATGTTAGATAGTAATTTAATAAATAATAATCTAAAATATAGGAAATATATGTTTTAGGAATATGTTGTAAAAATTAGTGAAAATGGGTAAAATGAAGGAAAAAATATTTTAAAAGATAAAATAAAAAAAAAGAGAGCTTAAATATAAAAAATTAGGTAAAAAAATAAAATAGGAAGAAAATGCTAAAAAGAAAATGATATGAAAAAGGAACAAATATAGTGTTTATAATTATGGAAAAAGAAAATAGAAATAACGTGAAATAAAAGTAAATAAATATTGATAATTATTAGCAAGTAATTATTTAAATTTTTCAAATAAATTTGTTAAGAAAATGAAATTAGTAAGTGAGAAAAATAAGAAAGTTTTCAAAATATGTAGACATTTATAAATAGAAAAAAAGTTATAGTTAGTGAGAGACCATAATTTAAATAAGGAGAAAAATATATGTTAGATAGTAATTTAATGAATAATGATTTAAAAAATAGAAAAAAAAATTTTAAGAATGTCAAAAAATTAGTAAAACTAGGTAAATTAAAGAAAAAAAAGTTTTAAAAGATGAAATAAGAAAACGGAGCTTAAATAGGAAAAATTAGTTAAAACAAGTGAAATGAAAAGAAAATGTTAAAAAGAAAATGATAGAAAAATCAGTCAAATACCGTCCTCATGATTTTGGGAAAAGAAAGTGAAAATAATGTTAAAATAAATAAATACATATTTATAATTATTAGTAAGTAATTATTTAAATTTGCTAAAAAATATAACAATGTTAAATATTATAATTGAAAGAGCAACTTTGATCTTATTTAAATAAATATAAAAAAAATTATTTACAATTTTGAGAGATGCAACTGAATAATTTAAAGTGAACAAAAAAATTCATTACAACAATGACTTTATAGAATGTATTTGCCGTCAGGATATTATAAGTGAATGAAATAGCCAGGAGGAATGAGATCATTTGCATTTATGCGAATGGAAGGGTTTATGAAAATATCCAAGGTGCAACATTTCAATGTACAATGTTAAAGTATATAACAGTTAGTACTGACATCACCTTAAAAGAGTTAAAACAAGCAATTTCTCAAAAGTTACGGCTGCCACACAACTGTGTTGTGTCTGACTTGATATATAGACTTCCAACGACAGTAAACTCAACATGGTATCAAGTAATTATGTTAGAAGATGATTGTGATGTGCAGAGGATGTGGCAGTCTCACTCACATTTTCCATCACAGCTGAATGCCGTTGAATTGTATGCAAACACCTCATGCATTAACTCACAATTGAGCATTGACTTTGAGCCAAATTCGGGGAATGAATTGGTACCTGCACCTGATTTGTTGCCTCGATTGACATATTGTTCGGAATCTTATTAAACTATACCAATAGAGGGTAGTTCTCAACCGAATTCCTCCCGCCCAACAATCGGCTTTACTGAACCTTCTTCTCCAACTGGGTTAGAAGAAAATGTCTTGGAAGACTTTGAAAATGAAGATGAGTATAATGCAGAACTTGACCCTAATTATGATAATGATGATAAAGACGATGAAGATTTTATTGATGATGATAATGATAATGTTGATGATAGTACAAGTGATGATGACGGTACTATTCATGTTGAGCCAGTATCCCAATATGATCTTGCTGCTGCATTTTTTCAACAAGTAAATTTGACGTTAGCGAGAGGTGATGAATTTGAGGAAGGGGGGCATCAGATACAAATGAACAATCAGGAGTTGTGCATTGGATTAAAGTATCCGAATCAGAAGGCACTACGTCTTGCTGTGAAGTTATACTCTGTAAGGGTTCACCACAGTTTTAAGAAATACTTGACGAGTAAAAAGTATGAAGAATGTCGATGTATCAATTATGGCAACAGTTGTAAATGGGGAGTCAGAGCATGCAAAAATGGTAAGGGGAAGGGATCATTTTGGCAAATTACACGATATGGGGGTCCACACACCTGTTTATCTACGACGATATTACAAGATCATCTAAAATTAGATTCTGACATTATCTCATCATGTATCGTGGCAATGGTGACCGAGACACCTGATGTTCCAATCAACCAGATCATAGAGCAAATAAGAAGCTTATTTGGTTACACTATAACATATAGAGCGGATAAGAGCAAAACATAAAACTGCCGCAATTGCTTTTGGTAATTGGGAGAGCTCATATACTACATTGCCTAGGTAGTTGGCTGCGGTACAACATTTCATGCCTGGCTCATACGTTGAATTTGTGACGAAACAATGCCCCCAAAACGCTTCTACTAATAAGGCAGTGGTGGCGTTTAAGCGCATATTTTGGGCATTTAAACCTTGCATAGATGCATTTGAGCATTTAAAGCCAATGATTCAGGTGGATGGGACATTTCTCTTTGAAAAATATAAAGGGACATTATTGATGGCAATGGCACAGGATGGGGACCGACATATTGTGCCTCTCACCTTTGCTATTGTAAAAGGAGAGACACAATCAGCATGGACATGGTTCCTTTTCAATTTATGAAAGCGAGTAGTTCGAGAAAGACATGGTATTTGTTTGATATCAGATAGACACCCAGCAATTTTATCTGCTGTTGCTAATCCACAGACTGGTGGGTGCCATCTTATGACTATCATGTTTTTTGTCTTCGCCACGTGGCAAGCAATCTTCACACTCATTATAGATCATCAGATCTAAAGCAAAAATTAAAAAATATTGATACATTTTTCTTCTGTATTTGACTATTCACATCATACATGATTAGAAATTTATAGCAAAATTATTTATTATATTATATAGGTTATGCATGCGAACGTCGATTTGTTGATGAAAAATTGGCTGAGATAGCTGCCGTCCATGAAGAAGTAGGCAGGTGGATTGCTGAGATCCCAAAAGAGCAGTGGACCCGAGCATATGATGTAGATGGTCGTCGCTATGGCCATATGACAACAAATTTGGCAGAGTGCATGAATGGCATCTTGAAGGGGGTTAGGTCTTTACCGATATCAGGTATTGCCAAGGTAACATATTACCATGTCAACCAATACTTTGTACAACGTGCTGAGCAGATCAATACTCAGATAACAACAGGTCAAGTGTATTCACAAACTTTAATAAAAAGGATGGTAGCAAATGTGCAGCGTTCCCATTCATGTGTTGTGCGGTTGTTCAATAGGCAAGCGACGTTGTTTGAGGTCGAAGAGCCTTATGACCAAATAAATCGTCAATATGGTCGTTATTGCAAGGTTAACTTAAATGATCACACATGTGATTGTGGAGAATTTCAAGTGGATAAGTACCCATGTCAACATGCTCTGGCAGCGTGTGCTGCGGTAGTCCTGAAGCCATTTCAACTTGTAAATCTCGTATTTTCCTTGGACACTATGCGCAATGTATATAGTAGTATATTCAACCCATTGGAGGACAAGAATATTAGCCCCAACCAAGTGGTCCAAAGTTAGAGCCAGATCCATCCATGCTCCGTGAGCGAGGTCGGCCTCGTTCAAACCGTTTTCGAAATGAAATGGACTTTAGGATCTCAGGCCAACTAAATAGGTGCACTCTTTGTAAACAAATAGGGTATAACTATACCTCTTGCCCACACCGCACTTCTACTATTTAGTTATACCTTAACAAGAGTTATTATTGCTACTTAGTTGAAATTGTAATAAATAAATAGGGTATCACATTAATGCTTGTATGTGACTATTTTTGAAATAACTAATAGCATGTTATGTTATTGATGCTGGTATATGTTAATTTTAAATGAATAATAGTAGATTGTATTGTTTTATATATAGATTTTATAGCCAGAATTGGACAGCCTATTCATCCAGGTCCAGAGAATGGGTCACTTTTATACCAACAATTTATACCAACAAGAGCGGCATATATCATAGGCCATTTGGGATGGTGAGGTAAAATATATTATTTTATTTTATTTTTCATTTCAAACAAGTTGTTGACTATGTGATTTATCCCTATTTATAGGATGATCGGATACTTCGACCACGACGAGTTCTACATGATGATCGTTTAGGTGATCCACCACTAGCTATTGTTGATTACTTGAGGCAAGTCAGTTTTTATGGTGTTGCACGAGTTGGCCAATTCGAGTATGATACATCATTGGTTAGTGCATTAGTGGAACGATGACACCCAGAAACACACACATTTTATACAACTCGTGGTGAATGTACAATCACCCTTGAGGACGTAGCAATCCAGTTGGGCTTACCTGTTGATGGAGACCCTGTTATGGGTGAGACGGGTTTCAATTGGCCAGAAGTTTGTCAGTGGCTCCTAGGGATTAAACTTCCAGCTGACCAAATCGATGGACAGCGACTTTCTATTACTTGGCTGGCTCAGAGTTTTGCACATCTGCCTGATGACGCAGAGGATGAAGTTGTATGCCAGTTTACTCGTGCATACATTCTTTGCATGGTTGGAAGTTGGCTGATGCCAGATCGATCTAGTTACAGAGTTTATTTGATGTACCTGCCTTTGTTAGACGACTTTGAGCAAGCTGGTCGTTATAGTTGGGGATCAGCAGTATTAGCCTTTCTATATCGTGAGTTATGCAACTCAACCTACAAGAATGATTGTGGCATAGCTGGATGCTTGACGTTGTTGCATCTGTGGGCATGGGATCACTTTCCTATGCTTGCACCTGAGAGACCACCCACCCCCGACCCTCGCATTGAAGAATATCCTATATTTCCACCTCTAGGATTTAGGTATATAAATGAATTAAAAATTTTACATCTTTTATTAAAATATATTGACTTCATTTATTAGCCATTATTTACCAATTATATTTACTTATTGCAACAGATGGAAGAATGTTGGACGACATCCTCGTCCAAGTGTCAGAGCCCTTTGTTCCTACAGAGCTTTGCTAGATGCAATGAAGGATGATGAGGTATGTACTTGATTTAATTTATCCTATACATTGTTTTTAAATTTTTAAATAATTACTTATTACTCGACTCCATGTTCCGCACAGATTGTATGGCGCCTGTATCAGCCACAATCAGTGTTCGAGTTCATTCCAGAGTATTGTTTGACTTCTCCAGACATATGGATTGCATTGGTGCCACTTATTTGTTTTTGGATCATAAAGTGGCACCATTTAGATCACATCTTGTGACAATTTAGTCGTCATCAACCTATTCCACAAGAGCCAGTTAAATTAGACTCTCTCTATGATTTACAACTTCGAGAAAGAACCCAAACCAATTGGGTGTCTGAACATAGCCTTTTCATTCAATAATAGTATAGATGGCGAGATACCATATCTCAATCTCCCTTTACTGAAGAGCCTTTTAATCGCACATCTGAGTACATGCAATGGTATTGGCAACGTACTCATCGATGGATCCAGAGATCGAGTGCTGTTACTGGATATGCAATATATTTTATTGCATCTTATTATCTTTGTCATTATCATTCTTTTGGTCTAATATGTATTGATAGATAACTTTTTACATTTTCTCAATTTGGCTGATTTGGCAGAGGGGCTTTATAGGATACACTTGCAGGATCCTTTGCCTGTAGATTTCCGTGATATTATAGGGCGAGACGTTAGCAATATATTATATGCTCTTGGTGAATAACGATTTTCACTTTTTTCTCAGCCTGCTGACCAGGCACCAGATCTCCCCAAACCTCAAATTCCACCAGGTTGTCCAGGTAAAAGACGTCAGGGTTACCTATCAAGTTAACAGCTTGCTACTGGAAGAAATATCCAGCAACAACAGGGGCCAGTTCAACAGGATATTGACATTCCCAGTATATCTGTATATATGACGACTCCAGTGCAACAGGATATTAGTATAGTTAGTCAATCTTATTCTATACCGCCTAACTAATTTGGTAATTTTGGTGGAGTAGGCCCCTCTTCTTATATACCTCCCTCGCCTTCATCTCTTTCTGAAACCCCTCAGCAGATATTTGGCTCATTTGGATCATTCGCAGATCTTTTATTTGATACATCTACATTTAATACTGCATATGCTAGTTCTTCCATTGGGCCTGGAGAATCGTCTCAACCTCGATTTTTGACGCCACCTCATCCAATTCCTCCAATTCAAACTCAATCCCTAGATTTAAACTCTGATCCAACAGTCTGGGAGCAACAATAGTCAGAAGAATTAGGCTAACAACGACCACGATATGAAAGAAGAAGACTTTGTTGTGGTACCGGAAGTCATTTGCTATAAATATTTGTATAAGATTTATATTGATGTAATTCAATATCCAATATTATGAAATTTTTTTTCATTATATTCTTTTTTCTATTTTATTACTCTTTAATTACAATTTTACTTTTTAACTTATAACAAAATATACTATTTTACTTTGACTTATTATTTTTTTGGCTAGCATATATATAAATATAAATAAGATCAATAACATCAAATGAAAACTATAAAAATTAATGCATAATTAATGTAATTTAAGGGATGAGATATGTACTTTTCTTCTCCAAAACTTTAAATCTAGATTTGTAATATTTTACCCAAAAAAAACTTAAAATATTGTCTTCAAATAATACAAAAAAACTATTAAAAAGAAAATTATTATGAATTAACATGTTAATAATTAAAAAAATGATTACTGATAATTAAGAGTACTGAATATCTTCTATTCCATATATTAAGCGCTGCAAATTTTTATTTAATTTACCTTTGGTACATATTAAACAAACAACGTTAACTGATCAATTTCAATATTAAGATATTTATTTTCAACAAATATATTAATTAAATTTCAAACAAATAAGTAATATTTCAAACTTTTAAATTTAGATTGTTAAATTAATATTTGAAGAAAGGAGAATGTGTCATAAGAAAGGAACTTGAGAAAAAAATAATAACAAAGGAACATTATAGAAATGGTTTGAGATATATATTTTGAACATATAATGCAATTCTTATATTTTTAAAAGCAACATAACTATATATCAGGAGAAAAATATTTGAAATAAAGACATACAAATATATAAAATCAATAAATAACAAAATATAAAAAAATATTAAATAATTACCTCTTATTTAATACTTAATAATTTTTAATAAAATTACATTATATTTTAAATAATATAAGATACTCTTGCATTTTTTATTGCTTCAAGGTTTTATTTAAGTCCAATAATAAAAAGAACATTTTTAGTTAATAAATGATGTTCAAGTTAAATTTATAATGTAGGTTAAGATATAATATTTTTTAAATTAAAATCATTTTTTTGTATATATAACTCATCTTTAATTTTTTACAGTTACTAATAACATTTATTATTTCAATAGCTATACTTGTTTATACAAATAATTTTTTTTCTTAATTTATTAATATTTTTTAACATTTATTATAATAAAAATATAAAAAAATTCTTAAATATTTACTTTGAAATTTAAAAAAAATTTAAAAAAATTATTCGGATGCATACGAATTCCATTTGAATAGTGTTAAGTAGAATTCGGATGCATTGCATCTGAATTCTTTGTAAGATTTTAATAAAAAATATTATTTATTTGACAAAATTGCATGCTATACATTATATTCGGAGGAGCAGGATTCGAATTTCAACTTTTTATTACTTTTTGATTAATACTTTTGTTGCTATTACTCTTTGGTTAACGTAAAAGCAGTTTATTGCTTTCTGGCAAAAGCTCCCAAGAATTCCACTCTCAAATTCATAAAAAAACATGAATGTCCAACATCATCACCAGCTAAACTAAGCATTCAATTATTCTATTATAACAATAGGCACAAGCTACAAATGAAGTGAGAGATCCAAATCTTTTTCCCCTTCTCCACGTGCATCAGTTGCAATTTCTTTTCCCTCTTCAGAAAGAAAGTTCAGAGCTTCCTCTTTTTCCTCAGATTGTGCATCCTCAAGAAGAGACAACTCTTTCTTTTGAGGCATCCCTTTTTCATCACAAACAGGAGAGTCAAAGGTGATCCTAGACATTTTTCATGAGCTATTTCCTTGGCCTTTGTGCTTAAGCAATGCTTGTTCACTATTTCACAATTGCAGTTCCTCTATCATCATGAGGCTCAAGTGGGCCGAGGGTCTGGGTCTGAGCGGGAACCATAAGGCCTAAAGCAATAGGCTTCTTTAGAGGGACCGTGTCACCAATATTAAATTGGTGGTTTCCAATTGTGCAAACATTGATGGGAGGGACGAAGGAATGATCAAGGAACTCATATAAAATTGATGGCGCAGTTGCATCAGTGTTTCCAACAGATGAAAAATTGGGATATATGGTCAATGAATTTTGGGCATCTACGTTATTCTATGAACACTCTCCTGTACGTAACATGGTAGTTTCATTTTAATTTAAAGCTACTTATGAATTCAGAAGTAGAATTATTTGCGGGTTAAGATTTTTGTAAAATTTTAAATGGTTTTTGTTCAAAATCCAATAAATCATTATATATATGGTTTTTTTTAACAATATTTCTATTAATATGACTGGTGTGGCCCACCACCAATCCTTATATTTATAAAATTTATATGAAGCCGTATATTGTTTATCGGTTTCAAAACAATAATTGCCTTTTCTTTTTTGAGTAATGTGCATTTTTTTTTTGCTCTTCTTTTAATTTGTTTTTAAAATTTGAAATTTTTTTACATTGGTACCCATACTGTCAATGTAGGCTCCTTCTAGTTTCTATATAGAAGAGATTGATTATACTTTTAATCCACATATAACTTTTTTAAGATCTAATTTATTTAATGACTTAAAAATCAAATTAAGTTGATTGGTCTGATAATAAAATTTGTAAATCAATTACGGTTTTAATTTATACGACTCTTAAACTGAACATGAAAAAAAAAAAAAAAGAAATAGCCAAAGCAACCAATACCTAATAAAATCAATATAAAAAATGACCAATTTTAGTACTAAACCAGTTTCATACTTATTTTTATTTTTTGTCCAAATCAATTTTTTTGCAATCTATAATAAAAATTTATAAAGTTCAGTGAACTTTATTCAACCCATTATCTCATAAATTTGCTATAATATAAAAAATATTTTAACTAATTTTATATTATTAAATAAAATATGTTTTTTCAATATATGTATTATTTTATTTGTGAAATATTACATATATTTATATTTTTTTATATATTGACAAAAATGATTTAACCTTCAATTTTATCACAATCAGACTATTGAATTACGAACTATTTCTTATCTCAATTTAATAATCATTATAAATTTTAAAACTTTGAATTTATTAGTCATATTTCAATAAAGAAAAACAAAAGTAGTTCAAACAATAATGGTCCTGTTAATTATTTAATAAATTTTGATAAAGTGATTGTTCAGTGTGTCGTGATACTTGTATATGTTGACATATTGATCTGTAACTCACAAAAACTCGTTACTCTTACCTGACTTCATCTTTCCCTTCTCCCCCCAATTCTCACATAAGTAACACCAAGAAGGTTATAGATTTTGGTTGGCCGCTTTAGTCTTGTCTCAACATATATATTCAAATGCTAAGAACCTTAAAAAAATCATCACCGAAGTCAGTTAAAAATTTTAACAAACAATTGTTATTTGGATTAATTTTGCATCTTTGGTGAGAATGTGAAAAGTGAAATTCTTTAAAAAAAAATAAAACTCAATCCATGATAAGATATACTAAGAAAGGGGTATTCTTTCACTTTTTGATTCACAAACATTGCTTGTAGGACCTCCAAAAGAAGTCTCAGTTGTGCCATTCGGAAGAAGAGGCCTAGAATTAGTACTGCCAATGGAATTGCAAGAAGTACTTCTTGCAAGATTTTGTTTCCTTCCAAACATAATCCCATGATGGTGCTTCCAGAGATGGCCCTTGAGACCATGATAGCTTTTGAATTCTTAATCACAAGAGAAGCAGTAGTGGTTATTTTCATTCATAACAACCTTTTCTTTATCAGAATCGAAAGGAAAGCTCACGACGGAAGGAAAACACAACAAAACAATACTATTTTTAAAGATTTATATCACTAAGAAAGGATTACTCTATACTGAGAAAATATGCCTACCATTGACTGATATTTATATTTTTATTTCAAGTGAAGATACATGATTCGGCATTAATGCTAATTAATATTGTATCTATAATTCTAAAGAATTTCATTTAAGAAGGGAAAAGTCCAAATTGAAAAATTAAATAAAATTTTTCCATCATAATAGCTTCACGAAGGAGTGACTTTTATGAAACCCTAGTTGCAATGATCTTACAATAAACATGCCATTAATGCTAGAGTGTGAAAGATAGATTGGCAGCTCAATCTCTAATAATAACACTCATATCTTGGCCTCAAGTTGATTTAACCTAGTTTTCATTTCATATATTTTATTTTTTAATACATATTGAAGTCGAATCAAGCCAAACCAACTTTAAATTGCAAAATTTAAAGCTCAAGCTTAGCTTCATTTAAAAAATGGCCTTTAAATTTTGTCCAAACCAAGCCCTTAAGGTCTTGATTTGTTGCATGAGGGAAAAGGGAGAGGTAGAAGTAATTTTTTTTGCAATGCTTATTATACTTGTTATCATTATTCAACAATATTTATTTCTTTTATTATCTTTTTTTTTAATGTAGCAGTACGAGAGATATTTGCCATACATTTCATTCACATTCATATTCTTTTTCTGTTTCTATATCTAATAATTTTATGTATTAAGCAACTCCTAAATTTAATATAAATTCAAAGCCATAATTTTTATAGATCAAGTTCAACCATTAAATGCCTTTCCTTGTTAATGCTTGTTGAATACTCCCTCCGATCTCCAATATAAGTCACCAATACCTATCTTACACATGTTAAAAAAATTAGTTAAAAATAGTTTAACTAATTAAATTTGTATCAAAACACAATTTTTTCCTATATTTACCCCTAATTAAAGAGCTTACCTCCATCCTTAGTAAATTGTATTAATTTTAATGACTCTCTATTCAATTAGTTGTATTTAAGAAAAAAGTTATTTAATGATTAAGACAATTTAAAGAAGTGACTTATATTTTGAATCAAGACAATCCACTAATAAGTGACTTATATTGGAGACCGGAGGGAGTATCTTAAATACATATTGAAACTAGCCAAACTAGGCCAACATAGTCTATTCATTAAATAAAAGCTGAAGCTTGATTTGGTTTTTAAAAAGAACCTTAAATTTTTTTTTCCAAACTGAACCCTCAAGATTCAATATAAATTCAAAGCCTTAAATTTTTTATATTGAGTTTGAAAATTAAATGCCCTATCCTAATGAATACTCACACTACAAAAAAATTAATTTTTAGTGACGACTTTTAGTGACGATTAAAAAAATGTCGCCACTAAAAGTACACTTTTAGCGGCGATAAAAAATTTTGTCACTGATTATGGTCACTAAAATAATATATAGTATTTGGAATGAACTTTTAGTGGCGACAAAAAAAAGTCGCCACTAAAAATATTTAGTGATGCCCTTTAGCAGCGACATGCGGTTGAAACTAATGCTTTTACACAATATATTGTATGTCATCATTTTAGTGACAAGAAACAGTCGCCACTAAAACCCTTTTAGTGGTGCTATATAAAAGTTGTCACAAGAAACTACTTTTAGTGGCGACACTGTTCACCACTAAATGATTGATGAATTTGTTATATTTTTAATTTGTTTTTGCAAAATTATTAGTGACAAAGAATATAGTCGCCACTAAATAAAAAGTTTTAGCTGCGAGATGATGTTGCCACAAATTTTGTAACAATGTTTTAATGGCAACCTTATCAAGTCGCTAAAATATTTTTAGTGGCGATTGCATAACATCGCCACTAAAAGTTTGATGCTAACTTGTGATATTATTTAAAATTTTTTTGTTAATCTTTTAGTGGCGACATACCATTGTCACTAAAAGATCTTTTAGTGGCAACTTTCTCTTGTCGCCACTAAAAGATCTTTTAATGGCGACTTTCTCTTGGTGCCACTAAAAGTTGCATGCGTTTGGTGGTGACATTTTGTCGCCACTAAAAATGTTTAGTGGCAAATAAATTGAAGTCACCACTAAAAAGCTTGGCTCAAAATTTTTAAAATGTAAAAAAAATTTCTCATAAATTTTTAAAAGTGACTTTTAGTTGTCATAAAACATTTTTAGTGACGACCTTATTAGGTCGTCACTAAAAGTTTTGATGTATAAATCTTAAAATTTTTACAATATTTGTGCCAAAATTTTTAGTCACTAAAAGGTCCTTAGTGGCAACACTTCTTTGTTACTATTAAAACATTTGGCTCAAAATTTTTAAAATTTTGTACCATAACTTTTAGTAATGGCCTAAGCTTGTTGCCATTAAAAACTTTGATAGTATTCATATTATACATTGTTTATATATATGTGTGTGTTGTTTGTATTTGTGTGTGCGCGCGTGTATGTGCACGCATATATACTTCTAAAGACAATAATGTAACAAAATATTATATGTAGTTCACATATAATATAGCAAACAACAAAACTAATAAATATTATTTATAAGCATAAATTTATTTTAAACTTGATTATTTTTTATAATTTCAATCTTAATATTTTTTATTTATTATTTATAAGCTTTTTGTATTTTATTTTATTTTTATGATAGGAAAAGTTTAATATAATTTAGAAATAATAGAAGTTGAATGTTAAGTAATTTTAAATTTTAAATGAGGGTAATTCTTATTTTTCATGAAAAGAAGGACTTAAACATTAATAAAAAATGTAAATCAATTAGTAATGTTAAACATTAATAAGAAATTTAATTTTTAATCTTAAGTAATTTTCTTAAAAATTGATAAGAAATTTTAATCAATTAATAATGGAATAGGTAAAAATAAAATAAAATATTCTGATATATAACATACCTACCAAGTTTAGCTTAAAGAATTTTAAAAGTATAACATATTTATATAAAAAATATAAAAAAATAAAACAATAAAGAAAAGAATAACAAATCAATAAAATAACAATATAAAACTGTGCCTGAAGGAGGAAAATAATGAAGTCAAATTAATGAAATAATGGGAAAAAATCAAAAACCCGAAGCTCTCTCCTTCAATCACGGCTTCTGGCAATAACAAGATGAGAAAAAGATGAACAACATTCTTTATATTGGGAAGAGTTTTTATTAAATGTCAAATTATCATTAGGATTTGTAGAACCTAACCAAAAATAGACTCATTTTCTTCTTATTGACCTTCCCATCCTACTTAATACTCTCATTTCAAATTTTTCTTTTTGATGACCTATTTTTTTAATCATTTACAGAAAAAAAATTTATAAATTAAAATTTTAATTATAAAGTGTTAAGTGATCAATGGAACCGATAGACAAAGAGGAAAAAATTATTGTATTCACCATATACACATATCCTTAAGGGTCGAAATAAGGATTTTATTTGTATGATAGTTTCATATGTGTAGATCAAATCTTAATTCTTGACCCACAAATTTTTCAATGAAAAGAAGCATGATTACTAATTTCGTAAGATAACCACTTACAAATGAAAGTTCCTTATACACAATATATGGTATCATTTTATTTGCATAACATTTAATAAGGATTAATGTGCCTTGCACAATGAACATTAAGTGGTATGGATTTTGGCTAATTTAGATCTTTTTTGTTTTGGAGGATAAATGCATAAGGCAAATTTAAAGAGAGATAAACGAGGAAGAGAGAGTCTAAGTGGTAATTGTACAATTTCTGTTCTTCTCATTTATTTCCTAAATTAACTTAATGCATTTATCCTCTTATATTTAGTAGATGCAGTGAAATGGATAAAAGATAATTTTATTTATTATGATTATTAGATATATACATGTTTAATGAAGTTAAATTGTTTATTTGTTTTCTTAATGGAGATCCTATCTCAATGGTTCTCTTAGGTGAAGATATTATTGTAACACTGTTAAAACCAAACTATAATCATGGTCCAAGCTTTCTTTATTATTATTTTGACTTTCTCACTACATTTGAATACAAAACAAGATACTCATACCTTTTTATTTATAGACAAGTAGCTTATACCGATTTCAACTCTACACTACACAAAACATATGAGAAGATATGTAATTTTTTTAGGAGAAAGATTTGAGGGGTATGTAGTTAAAAAAAAAAGAATTACAAATAAAATGAAATATATATATATAGATATATATTACATTTTTATAATTAGATTTCTTAATTAAAAGATGACAAATGTATAATTTTTTAATAATAACACAACAAATGTATAATCTTTATAGATAACTATATAATTATCCAATTAAATTATGTACTTATCAAGTTATAATTGAAATATCAATATACTTATAATATTTTACTTAAAAAAGTTGATAACAAAAATATTAAAAAAATTATACTTAAATATGGTCTAGAAAATTTATTATTACAAAAAAAATTTCTATCACTTAAGTGTCATTTGAATAAGACTTTATGAAATGTAATAACATGATGAGGCAATAACAAACTAAACCAATGCTATGAATTGAATAAAATAAAAATGTATGATAATGAATATATAGCCGATTAATCACCTTAATTGGTTACATAGGGTATCATTCAATTTGTTTAATAATGAAAATACCTCCAAATTTGGCTCAAAGTAAGTACTCTTTTTCAAGTTATCTTAAGAGCTCACAACTTATCTTCAATTTAGTTAATCTAGTAAATTTTGAAACAACTCCATGAAGATATTTGGATATAGTAGTTCTAAATTATTGGTGGTCCCCTATTTAATTGTTAAATATAAAAGGTAATCATTTATGAAATCCAAAAATATAAAATAAATAATTTTGTTATAGTTATTTAATTTCTAAATAGATCATTACAAATTACAATTACAAAATAGGGATTTATTTGATTTTTGGCTTACTTCCAACCATTTATAAAATTTAGAAATCAAAATAATCATTTTCAATTATGAATTTTTCCTCTTATCCTTTAATTTAATATCAATTTCTTTAATTTTTTTTATAATAATTCCTCATTCTTCTTTTTCAATTACCTTTGAAAATTTGTAATTATCTCATTTTTCTTTTTAAACGTCTAAAAAAGTCACAACCCTTCTTTCTAGCCTTTAAGCTTGATGCCTATGAAGCAAATTCCACCTCTTTTCTTCTATAATTGGTAAAGTAATATCAACAATTTTATTTTTTAATAGGATGGTATCTTCTTCTCTCCTTGCAATTATTATACTCTCATCTCCTCCATTGCTTTAGTCTCTATCTCTCTCTTCTCTTAGACTATAGACTAATTGTAACTCTACAATTTTTCCAAATTTTTTTTTCTCATGTGATTCTTGTAAATAATCAATATTAACTTAATTTAAGTAATCTCAAATAATTTAATTATCATATAAAATTTTTTATTTGTATAACATGTATTTGTAGTTTTTGTGTACTTATTCTTTATTTGGTTTTGAAAGTTATGTATCATTAATGAAAGAAATACAATAAAAAGATCAAGACCAATCTAAAATAAATTACTGCTAATTGATATATAAATAAAAGAATATAGCTTAAGTGATAACTATATTATGTAAAAATATTTAAATTAAAATAATATTAATATTAATTTTTATGAGGTAAGTGTTCAAAATTTTAAATTAATTTAATATTTCATACTATATTCTTATCTTTCGATTTATTAAAATTTTTATCTAATATCAACTTGTAAATTGATTTAATTTATTTTTTTATTCTATTGATATAAAATCATAATTGTAATATTGTCATATTTTAAATAAATAATAATAATTTTATGTATATAACATTAATTGGTAGTTTTTGTTTAATCATTTTTTATTTAGTTTTGAAAGCTATGTAATCATTAATCAAAGAAATACAATAAACCCATATTTTAAGATAATCAAAATAGATAACTTTATTTAAGATCAAGACTAATTCAAAATAAATTCAGATTAAATTAGATAAAAAATAAATTAAAATGAATTACTAATAAATGATATATAAATAAAGAAATAGAGCTAAAGTGATAACTATATTAATTATTTGAAAATCTTTAAATTAAATTAAATTAAATTAATATTTCATACTATATTCTTATCTTTTGATCTATTAAAATTTTTATCTAATATCCACTTGTACATTGAATAAATTATTTTTAGTATTCTATTGATATAAAATTATAATCATAATATTTTTGTGTTTTATATAAAATAAAAAATGAAATTAATTTTTTTATATAACATTAAGTAGTATTTTTTGTTTAATTATTCTTTATTTAGTTTTGAAAGTTATGTAATCATTAATAAAAGAAATAAAATAAACCCATATTTTAAGCGAATAAAAATAGATAACTTTATTTAAGATAAAACTAATGCAGAATATATTCAAATTTAATTGGATAAAGAATAAATTAAAATAAATTACTGATAATTGATATATAAATAAAAAAATATAGCTTAAGTGATAACTATAATAATTATTTAAAAATATTTAAATTAAATTAAATTGACCTTAATTTTTATGAGGTAAGTATTAACATTGTTAAATTAATTTATTATTCCATACTATATTCTTATCTTTTGATCCATCAAAGTTTTTATCTAATATCCACTTGTAAATTGATTTAAATTTATTTTTTAGTATTCTATTGACATAAAATAATAATTTTAATATTTTTGTATTTTAAATAAAATAAAAAACGAAAATAATTTTTATTTTTTGCTTAACTATTCTTTATCTAGTTTTGAAAGTTATATAATCATTAATCAAAGAAGTAAAATAAAACCATATTTTAAGATAATAAAAATAGATAACTTTATTTAAGATAAAGACTAATTCAAAATAAATTCAAATTAAATTGGATAAAGAATCAATTAAAATAAATTACTAATGATTGATATAGAAATAAAAAAAATATAACTTAAGTGATAACTATATTAATTATTTAAAAATATTTAAATTAAATTAATATTAATATTAATTTTTATGAGATAAGTATTAAAAATTTTAAATTAATTTAATATTTTATACTATACTCTTATTTTTTTATACATTAAAATTTTCTTCTAATATCTACTTGTAAATTGATTTATATTTATTTTTTAGTATTCTATTGATATATAATTATAATTATAATATTTTTATATCTTAAATAAAATAAAAAACGGAAAGAAAAGAGCACTAAAGAGGCAAAATGTAAGACTTTGTTTTCTCATTCCCTTCAGAGACGCTCGATGAAAGCAACCTGTGCCCTAGGAGGAGACCCAAGTCTTGCGATGGGGAGAAAGAGACAATCGATCAGTGAAATACTTATTGAAAGAGACGATCTATGCTTCTTCTGAATCTATTTTCGATGATAATTTCTTCCATAGCTTCAGGTACTGTTAATGATGGTTTCTTCCCCTTCTTTTAATTTATAGAAATTGAGGCAAAGAGGGAGCGCGCGGCTGCACTCTATGCTTAATGCCATTTTCTTTCTTCTTGGGTTCTATCATATGGCATCTCCCTTCATAGTCACCGTCTAGTGTTAGCAAAATCCATTATCTCCTACTCCAATCTTGTAAACACTTCACTTTTTCTTTCTAGAAATTTACTGTGTTGGGAAAAATTTTCTCTGTTCTTAGATTCCCTGATGATTTCGCCCAATAAACAGTTAGTTATCAATTATTGATGATCCCATATGATCATTTACTGCTTCTGAAGTCTTACTTAGTGTTATCTTGCCATTGTCTAATATACTCTGTTAATTTTTTTTATCATTGCATTTTAGTTGAATTTGATTGTTGATAGTGCTCTCTAAATGTGCTTACGAGTTGCTATTTTTGCACTATCGACAAGTAATCCGTGATATGAGTTTTTCGTATCACTACTGAGGTACTCATTGAATTGTTG
Source organism: Erythrophleum ivorense (assembly GCA_026724425.1). NCBI lineage: Eukaryota > Viridiplantae > Streptophyta > Magnoliopsida > Fabales > Fabaceae > Erythrophleum > Erythrophleum ivorense. The sequence continues at coordinate 62,807,783 of JAIUCV010000003.1, forward strand.
ACTGATCACAGAGGTGATTTTGAGAGCGAGTCTTGGATTTTTAGAATTTTCTATTTGATACATATGCATTAGTTTCATTGGCCGAGAAGTGGATTTTTGTTGGAGTGGATCTTGTTCTTGGGGGAGGGGGAATTTGATTAGGAATTCTTTAAGTCTGGCGAAAGATAATATAAATACCCATTAAATTTCAAATTAAAATGTATTAAAAAGACATGGTGGTTGAGAAAAACTTTATATAAATTCAGTTTCTATTTTAATTGGAAGATAAGAAATGCTTAATGTTTTTTCTTTCGAAGAGGTCGATATATTAGATACAAGGACATTGAACTGGGCTATGAAAATTTCAATTTGGTAGAGCTGTAAAATTGATTAGGCAATTCAAGCATTTGGTTTTGGGGTATTGCGAAGGACTAGAACCTTGGTTTTAAAATTTAGATGCTTTAAGTTTAAAATTTGTTCTTATAGTTGTCTTGCTTGTGCTATTAAAGATATGTGAAGAGATTTTGGCCTCTTGAATTATTTCTAGATCCAAATAACATGCTTGGTTGATTGGCACCATTGTATTATACATGTCCAACTTTTTTCCTGATTTGTGTAAGGTACTGTTGTACCTGAGGTACATAAACATGATGCTCCCTTTTCAACTCTCTGATTGCTTTGGTTTCATCATGGGTTCTAATCATCATTGCTTGATATGGGTTTAATCTTTCGTATGGTATGATGAATGTTAGTGATTTAATGTTGTCTTCAATGTAGTGACAACATTACCATCGTGTAATGATCAAGGCATGCACTTAAAGAATAGTCATAAGTATTTATAGAGAAAAATAAGTGATAATAATGATTATATATTGTTAAGAGGTTATAAATATTCATAGTTTATACTTCACAAATACACACACACACACACACAAATATATTCATGTTTCAATTGAACAATAAAAATTTAAACATCCTGTATAATGCATTAGTTTTTCACTGGAACTTTGATTATGTTTTTTAGGATAATAGCAAACTCTCCCTTTTTTCCTGTCAGATAAAATCAACATTTCAATTATATCTCTGGATATATAAGAAACTATAGCAACATTCCAGTATCATATGAAAATTATTCACTTCAACTAAATTATTACTTTATATATATATATATGGATAAAGTATGGGCTAAATATAGGGAGAATGAAAAATTAAGAGATGAAAAGGGGAGGAACTAAAAAGAATTGTGAGATTGAGAAAGACTAAATAGAATAAAGCAAACCAAAAAGGGAGAATTATAGAAAATAAAACGAAATCAAAGTAATCAAATCCTTCTTCTTGGTGCTTGTTTTCTCTATGCTATGCTTCTCCCTTTCTAATAAAAAATAATATAGTTTTGTTAGGTTATATTGAATTCAAACTAAGTAATTAGGCTCCAAAATTCATATTTGAGTTTTCAATTAAATCTTGTTCAATATGGTGCACACCTCCATCTATTTAGCAAAACTTAGTAGTAGACTTGAGGTTTGGCCTTTTATTTATGAATATTTTATACTTAATTATTAATATATTATTATATTATTCAATAAACAGATAAAGAAGGGGTAGCAAAGGAGAAATGAACCAAAGGCGATAAGAAGCCAAGGTTGTGGAGGAGCATATGTTTTTGGCTAGGGAGCTTTGACAAGGAAAATCATAAAAGTGTTTTCATTTTCAGTTTAATCAACCATTGCCATCAATCATAGGTGCAAATGTCACTGTAACTTTGTATTTCTTTTTTTTTTTTTTTCTCTTTGTTTGGTTTCACTATTTTCTTCCAGTTATGCTCTATTGAGATACTGTTGTTACTAAGTTGGTGTAGCTTTTCATTTAAAAGGAATTATTATTACGGTCTTTTTATTTGTTTATTTGTTTTACTTTAATCTTTTAACTTGCAACTTATATTTGTCTTATAATAATAATAAGATTACTTATTCATACATTACATGTATGCATTTAATAATAGATAAATAATAACGATGTTCTACATCAATAATAAAATAAGTGAAACTATTAAATTTCAAATAATAATAATAATAATAATAATAATAATAACTATGTTTTTTATAAATTAAATTTATTCAAATAACAATTAAATGAATAAGTTATAAATAATAAGTAATCAATTAATATCAAATACTTAATAATAAATTATACAATAAAAGTTAATTTATTAATAATAATAATAATATCAGGGAGAAGATTTTTATGATGAATTAAGCTAATGTTAAATAAATGATAAAAGTAAATAGTAAATGATAATACATATATTAAAGATATATTAATAAATAGCATTGATAAAATAATGAAAATAAGAATTATAATAATAGTTATTAATAATTAGATTCATTTAATTATTATTACGAACATAGTAATATTAAATAATAAACATTCAATTATGTAACTAAAATTAAGTAATAATAATAAGATTACTTATTCAAAAATTAAATTATTCATTTAATAATAAATTAATAATAACAATGGAATTAATAAATAATAACATAAATGATTAATTAAATTTTACTGTATAACAATAATGCTAATAACCATGTTTATTCTAAATTAAATTGACTCAACTAATAATTAAATGAATAAATAATAAATTAATATCAATGACTTAGTAATAAACAATAAATTGTACAATAAAAGTTAAAATAATAATAATAATAATAATAATAATAATAATAATAATAATAATAATAATAATAATAGGAAGAATATATTTATTGTGAATTAAAATTATTAAACTAATTCTAAATAAATGATAAAAATAAATAGTTAATAATAAAATGTATATTAAAGATAGATTAATTAATCACAATGATGAAACTAATAATAATAATAATAATAATAATAATAACAAAAACAACAATAGTGATCAATAATTATATTTTTTTAATTAGTATTAAGTAACTATCAATATTAAATAATAAACAATAAATTATATAGCTAAAATTAATTAAACAACAACAACAACAACAAGATTACTTATTCAAAAATTAAATTTATTCATTTAACAATAAATAAATAATAACAATGGATGTAATAAATAATAAAAAAAATGATTAATGATATTTTAATGTATAATAAAAATGCTAATAACCATTTTTTTATAAATTAAATTTACTAAATTAATAATTAAATGAATAAATGATAAATAATAATTAATATCAAATACTTAATATTAAATAATAAATTGTAAAATAAAATTTAAATTAATAATAATAAGAGGAAGAAGATTTGTTTTACAAATCCAAGACAATAAGATTTAATTTAATAATAATAATAAGAGCAAAAATTTTTTTTTAACAATATAGGGGAACTGCCAATATTGTTGGCAAAGACAATAAACAAAGATAAGGAAAGTTTTATGAATAATGATGGAAAACAATAGCATCCACTTATACAACTCATTTAAAAGTCTTGTAATTTATTGAAAGTAAGAAAAGAAATGGTTTTCCAACCACAAGATGCAACAAAAATAAAGCATGTACTAAATTACTCTAAAACCAATAGAATTTGTGTTGTTGCTTCTCAATTTGTGTTGTAAATTACATGTCATAAACTTAATCAATGAGCTATATAAAAAGAGATTACATCAGAGAGCTTACAACAAAAGTTGTTCCTTGTTTTCATCCACAAGAGCAAAAGGAAAAACCATATTGTTGTTTGCAAATATATAAAACTGCTTGTGCCTTTTATTCATTTATGTGATAGGTCAAAAAATATGATTTCATATGTGCTTGGTCTGCACAATTTCTTGAATTATTTTATTAGTGTTATTAGATTTAAATGGGCTATTGATGTGCTTAATTCTTTCACTTGGTTTCAAGATCCATCATAATAATCTAACATTCACTAACTTTCATTTACTCTTACTTTTCTTTTCTGTTATCTTACATATCTTTCTTTTGAGTTTCCTCATGTATATTATGCATTGTAATTAAATAATGTATGATTTAGGGATGGATAAAAGTTGGATTCACATCAAGAATAGAGCTTATATGGTATATAGACAAGGCGTTGATAACTTTATCCAATGGGCATTCAGTCAAGTTGGGGTGACTAATATGATTCGATGCCCATGCAAGGGGTGTAAGAATACGGCTTGGAAGTTGAGAAGTGAAGTAAGGGTTGATTTATTCAGGAAGGGCTTTAGTGAGAGTACTCACATGGAGAAATTCGACTTGATGCCTACAATCTAATTCAACATGCAAATGATGAAGTACATGAGAATAGTCAAACTCCTTCACTTGAAATGCCTCAATCATTGGAGCAACAAATCTATGGATGCATTGCTAAATTTATTTAGGGATGTTCTACCTGAGGGGGCATTAGTACCTAACTCTTACTATGAAGCAAAGAAGGTTATTGGAGAGTTGGGATTAAATTACACCAAGATTGATGCATGTGAGAATGACTGCATCTTATACTGGCAAGAGCATGCTAATGCAGAATCATGCCCTAAGTGCAATGTATCTAGATGGAAGTTGGATGGTCATAAAGGCAAAAAAGTGTCACGCAAAGTGTTACGTCATTTTCCATTGAAGCCTAGGCTACAACGATTGTACATGGCTCGACATACAGCTAAAGAGATGAGGTGGCATATAGAGGGACGCATTGACGATGGTGTATTGCGGCATCCATCTAACTCCATTGCTTGGAAATCATTTAATGACCAACATCCTAACTTTGCTCGTGATTGTAGAAATGTACGAATGGGTCTAGCTAGTGACGGATTCCAACCTTATGGAAATATGAGTACTAATCATAGTATTTGGCCGGTTGTCCTAGTTCCATACAATTTACCACCATGGTTATGTATGAAGCACCCATACTTTATGATGACGCTTCTTATTCCAGGTCCTAAGTGTCCAGGTAATGATATAGATGTGTACTTGCAGCAATGATTGAAGAGTTACAGGAATTATGGAATGATGATGTTGACACGTATGATGCTTACTCACAGTTTAATTTTAAGATGCATGCAGCTATTATATGGACAATCAATGACTTCCCAACATATGGGAACCTTTCAGGGTGGTCCACCAAAGGAAAGCTTGCATGCCCCTGTTGCCATAAAAACACACATTCTACTTCTCTACGAAATAAATTGTGTTACATGGGGCATCATCGCTTCCTTCCAACCAATCATCCATGGCACCGAAATAGGAGGGCATTTGATGGAAAAATTGAACATTCAGTTGCACCTTCCCTTCTAACCGGTGATGAAGTACTTATGCAACTTCAGGCACTGGGCAATATGAGTTTTGGAAAAGGCCAAAAGCGAAAGCGTTACCAAGCCAATGATACTTTTAATTGGAGGAAGAAGAGTATTTTCTTCAAACTACCTTATTGGAAAACCCTTAGGCTTCGACATAATCTTAACGTTATGCATATAGAAAGAAATGTATTTGATAACATATTGTCAACATTGATGGACATGGTTGGAAAGACCAAGGATACATTGAAGAGTAGATATGACTTAGTTGATTTGGAGATTAGGCAACAGTTGCACCCAATAGAAGATGGGAACAAAATTCTGATTCCAGCAGCATGCTATACATTGTCCCCACATGAGAAGTTAAAAATTTATAACTTCTTGGCTAATTTGAAGGTTCCTGATGCCTTCTCTTCAAATATTTCAAGATGCATCAATGTTCATGAGCGAAAAATCTTTAGGTTGAAGTGTCACAATCACCATATGTTGTTGCAAGACATATTCCCACTTGCAGTACGTGGCTTGTTGCCTAAGGAAGTTTCAGAACCAATAATAGAGTTGGGAAAATTTTTTAAGAACTTGTGTTCCAAGTGCTTAAGAATAGAAGATCTTGATGTCTTGGAAACTCAAATTGCAATCACATTATGTAAATTAGAAATGGTGTTTCCATCTGCCTTTTTTGATATCATGGTCCACTTACCTATTCACTTGGCAAGAGAGGCTAAACTTGGGAGACATGTACAATATCGATGGATGTATCCTATTGAGAGGTAAAGTTAACTAATTAATTGATGTCTATTATAAATACTTTCAAGATGTCTTACATTATTCATATTTATTTATGCATGTAGATATTTATGGACACTGAAAACATATGTTCGCAATAAAACTCGTCCAGAAGGTTCAATTACAGAAGGCTATTTAGCAGATGAATGCCTTACTTTTTGCTCTCATTACTTGAAAAACATTCCTACAAAGTTTAATAGACCTTCTAGAAATGATGATAGACATGTGGAACATGATAAGATGTCCATCTTTGATCCAAGTGGGCAAGCAAGAGGACGTTATGAATCGATATGTCTATCAGACATGGAGTTCAATCAAGCTTGTATGTATGTGCTTCAAAATTGTGAAGACATTTGGCCATTTATTGAGTAAGTTTATAGAACTTGGTCACCATTTACGCTAAAAAAAAATTTCTATTATCATGTCTTAATTAACTAAGTCATATATTGTAGGAAGCACAAGATGGAGATTGAAACACAAGGTTCAGTGGTTGAGGAGTTCTTAGAATGGTTTCGTGCACAGGTTGTTTTGACCTCATGTTTCCCTTGATTGGTTTATAAATTATCATATTCACACATGTTTTCATTTATAGGTTTTAGAGTTAAGTGCACGAGGTGATGCAAGTGACAAACTCATAAGTCTTGGAATTGAACCACTCAAAATGGTTCATCATTATTCCATATTTATGGTGAATGGATTTAGATTTCATACTAGAGATCGAGCCTCTAGTAGAAGAACACAGAATAGTGGAGTGCTTGTACGAGGTGATGATTCAGACGAGACAAAAGAGTACTATGGTACCTTGGAAGATATATATGAGTTGTCGTATGTTGGGAATAAAAAAGTATATCTCTTCAAGTGTCATTGGTGGGATGTAGGTCATTTAGGAAAAGGATACAAGGTTGATAAGTATGGGATCACGAGTATCAATACTTGATATTCATTAAACTCAAATGAGCCATTTGTGTTAGCATTTCAAGCAGAACAAGTATTTTATGTAGAAGATATTTGTGACCCAAATTAGTTGGTTGTTGTAAAGACAAATCCTCGTGACCTCTTTAATATTCCCAAGGTGATTGATAATGGCACAATTGGGGATAATGAGGAAATACTTAGTGATGAGGCTTATCAACAATTTGAAGTTGATATAAATGTGACTACTAATGATGTAGGCATTGACCTAGTGGTATGCCTTTATAGGGATGATGTTCAACCAAAAACAATAAACCATTCATGTGAACAAGCTTGGCCAAGTGGGTCGAATGTAATTGATGTGGAAGCTGATTTCTTTGATGATGATGATGATGAGGATGTGTCCACTAATAAAGAAGATGGAGAAGACACACTTGATGATGTTGATACAGATGACACCGATGACAGTGATAATAACATAGTTTAAATATATTTATGGTAGTGTGAATGTATTTAAACTATTAAAACTTACTATATTTACATATGAATTGCCTTCTATTTTTGTCATCAATTTAGCATTTGGATTTTGACTAATGTATCTCACACTTTATTTGCAATATTGTAGGAAATGTCGGGTGGTGGACGCGGGAGGGTAGGAGGAACAGGCGGAAGAGGAAACGGACGCGGTAATAGTCGATTGAGACGTGACCATATAGCGAATGTGACGCCACCACTGGAACAAGTAATAGGAAATGCTTCTGAGTGTAGAGAGTCTACTCTACCCACACTAACAGGCTTAGTGAGACAAGAAGAATATGAAGATTCTCCCCCCATGCAGCCATCACTAAATCAGAGTAGTGCAGGTATAACTACCTTTGGATTTTGTTTATTTATAGTTTACTCCCCCCTTCCACACACATATATATATTGATGTGTAAATGTTTTTGTTGACATATATGCTTTATTCAGCTTCTTGCAGTATTGTTAAGAAAGGACGAGGAAAGTATAAGTGTGTCTGTTGATACAAAGACAAACTATGGTGGAAAGATTGCTATTAACATATTTGAAGATCTTGAGAGGGCTTTTGGAGAGGGTGCTCGAGAGTTCTCTAGTTATTGTGGCTAGGTGGTTCGAACCACTATATTATTTAGAGATGGTGATTGGCCCTTTCAATAAGAAAAATGTGGCGAGGTCATGTGATTAAAAGTTAAGGTAATATATTTGTATATAAACAATTATGCAAACTAAATGATATTTAATTTCTCAGCAAACTAAATCTTTACATATACAATTATAATTACTTATGCTTATGGTTCATAGGACAAATTCGAACCATGTGAGGGTCAATCTGAGTTGTCACTGAAGCACTTAACTATGAGCACTTTACAGAGATTATTCAGGAATTGGAAGACTAAATTGCATGATCTAGTTAAACTATAAGATACAGATGAGGATAGGCGTGCAGTTCGACCAAGTGATGTGCACCCCATAGATTGGGAGTGGCTACTTCAGCACTGGGCTTCTGAAGATTTTAAGGTAATGTGTACTCTTGCTATATAATATGCTTTGAATATATTATAAATATTGTTAAGAGATAGTAAAAGTTTCTATCTAATTGTAGGCAATGAGTGACAGAAATAAATTAAATAAGGGAAAACAAATGACAAAGCATACATGTGGTACGCGATCCTTTGCAAAGGTGGAGCATAGTTTGGTGAGGATAACATCTTCTTTTTTTAATTTACAATTACATATTTATATACACATTTTGTTTTCTTGATGATTATAAGATGAAATAATGTCTATAAAATACTTTAGAGGGATCCTATTACTGGAGAACCAGCAGGACTTGACGTGGTGTAGGAGGCACAGCATACTCGCAAGACAAAAGATGGGGAGACAAAGTGGGCTGACCCCAAATCATAAGAGATTTATGTAACCTTTAAACATCTTTCAATTTTTAAACTTTGTGCAATTATAGCTTATTGCCTATAGTTTTAATTTGTTTCTTTAATTACAGGGTTGCTTACATAAGCTTGTTCTCCAGCAACAATCATCAGAAGTCGAATCCCGCATGACTGGAGATGAGATTTTATCTACTGTACTGGGTATAAGGTCGGGGTTTGTTCGTGGCAAGGGTTATGGAAAGAAACCTAAAAAAAAGAGACCTGTTGACCAAGTAGATGTGGACCACAGAGTGTCATCTGCAATAAAACAAGTCTGAGAAGAAATGGAACAAAAATGGGAGGAGGATCGTGCCCATATGGCACAAGAATTTGAACGGAAGTTGCAACAAGAGCGAGCCCAGATGGCCCAACAAGTGCAAGATGAAGTTCGTGCACAGGTTGCTGCCTTATTGTCTACATTGTAGCAGCAGGTATATAACAAACTTCTCTTTCCTTTTTCAATAATGAAAAATACTTATAGTCATTTTTTCTTTTTAACAGGAACATTTACCTTCAAGTAGCGATACTTTAGGTGGATCAACTCAATGAACTTAGATAAATGGTGGTATGTTTGAAAGGCACTACTTATTTCTTATTAGTCTGAACTTTAATTTAAGATTGGCTTTAAGTTGAAGCTTGAACTCATATGTTGTATGGTGTTTGAATTGGTACTGATTTTGTTTTAGTCTAAGTAATTATTGAAAATAAATTTAATAACATGCTTTTTTTTTGAAGGCTAAGTGAGCTTCTCGGAATGAAGAAGCATATTGAGTCCATGGAAGCATCTTTAAGCAGTTGAACAATTATTAACAATGAATGTAGAGATTATGACTTTAGCTTTCTAATAGCTAATTTTGTATATGTACAAATTATTTATGAGTATGGAGTTGATTTTAATTAAATTTTTCTTTCATTTTGATGTGATTGGATATAGGTGTTATAATCTTATTTCACTATATGTCTTTTTATTCTTTTGAAGTTGTTTGATAATTATTTAAATTTTATGTTATTTTTTAGGTAAATATTGCTTAATTACATATAAGATATTAAAAATATTTTTTGACACTATTAGCAGTGATATCTATTATCATTAAAGAATTTTCGCAATATTCAAAGGCAAGTGATTATGTTACTGAAAATAAACATTTTAGTGGCAACATCATCCCCATTAAATGAACTTTTAATGGCGATAAAGTCGCCACTAATAAATTTTAGTAGCAACAAAACTTGCCACTAAAAATGTTTTAATGGTGACGACTATATATTGCAACTAATAATAACTTTTTCGTCGCGGCAATCACTTGTCGCCACTAAAACATGAGTAATTAGTGGCAACTAAGTCGCCACTAATGATTATTTTTTAGTGACAACTCTTACTTAAAAAAAAATTAATTTTTTTTCATTATGATGTAGTTGCGACCTTTGGCGCCATTGAATTGGTTTTAGTGGCAACCTTTGTCGCCACTACATATGTTTTAGTGGCGACAAACATTGTGACTAATTATATATTTTTGTGGCGACTTGTTTGTCGCTACTAAATACTTTTTGTTACACTTGTATTAGTCGCGATGTAGAGGCGACATTATGTCGCCACTATAAGGTCATTAGTGGCGACTTTATGACTTTTAGCGGCGACAATTGTCGCCGCTAAAAGCAAATTTTTTTGTAGTGTCATTAAGTATTTTATAATACACATTGAAACAAATCAAGTCAAGCCAACTTAGTTTGTAAAATTAGAAGCCTATCCACAATGCGTATAGCATCTTGGGCGTCCAGATGCTAGGATTTCATAATTTGTTTTTAGTTTTTTTTTTTTATATTTTATTGTTGGTTTTGAAGGATGCAGAATATATAATAAAAACAATTTTTCAATTGAAAACTTTTAAAAAATATGATAAGATTAAAATCCAAAAAAAGAAAAAAAGAAATCTTGGTCATCTATATCAAATCTAAACAACCAAAATGCTATACACATCTTTGGATGGACAAAGGATCTAAACACAATTAGAAGCTTAAGCTTAAATTAGTTTAAAATTGTCCAAATCAAACCCATGGGATTCAACATAAATGCAATGACTTTTTACAAACTAGGCTTAAGTATTAAATGTGCTCCATCACTTAATGCTTGTTGTATGCACTAAGGCCTTAAAAACATATTTAGTTGCATTAAATGTTATAATGCATCCATTAAAAAAAACTATTTTGAAAATGAAATTAAAAATAGAAGTTGACTTTCGAAATTCTCTGGCATTCTCTGGCATTGTAAATGTGGGAACTCTGAAGGCATTATTTGCAAAAGGTTACAAGATGAGGTGTGGCATTATAATTGCATGGCAAGATTATGTAATTTCTTGGCAAAAAGTTATAGTAATATTTGGCATGAACATATAGGAAGTTGATGGATATGAGGATTTGCCGACAATTTCATGCTTAGCTACATCCCAAGAGCCAAAATCTATGACTTTGCTTTGATAATAATTGTCAATGTCAAACGCTTACCACTAAGGTAGTAAATATAAATGTTAGTCATGACATAATTTTATTTTTTTAACTCACCATAAAGTAAACACCAAGTGTCATTGTTCAAACACCAAGGTAGTTGATGAACGCAACTAACCTCCAATATGCCAACAAAATGTAACCATAGACAATAATGGTGTCTAAAGATGTGGAGGCACTATAAAAAAATTATGGTTTTATCCATAAATTTTTAGTGGCTTTAATGATGCTTTTAATCGTCACTAAGTGGCCTAGTGATGATTTTTTTTTTCCATTGCTAAACTATCTATTGCGAGGGTTTTAATCATGGTTATAAAAAATTGTGGCTAAACCATGATCGTGGCTAGACCATGATTTAGTCACAGTTTTATTAATTGTGGCTAGACTTTTGCATTTTTAAACTAACAATTCTAATCATTGCTACAAATTAATTATTTTTAATTATTTTTAATTATTTTTTACCTTCAAATGTATTGTTTTATCCATTTTTTTCTACAAACATGTAACAACAATTTTCATCTAACATATCCAACAACCAATTTCCAAGGACAACAATTTTTTGTAACATCAACCATATGCTATACAAATTGCAAATAGATTCATAATTCATATTAATCTACAAATATGTCAATACAAATATAATTATAAATCTATGCAAACTTAAATGTCCATCTTTTATAGGGAATGACTATCATCAATGGGTTAATATTCACTATCTCAATCACTTGGTGTCTAAAATTAAAAACGTGTTACTAGTTATAAATTAAAAACCAAAAACACATTGTCATGCATATGATTTAACTAAAATAGAAAGTTTAAAAAATTACCCCTTGAACTTGTATGGTTGCAAGCTTTAGTGGTAATTAGGCCCTAAAAATTTCAAAAGAAGAAAGCCATAGCTATTTCCATTTGTTATTGTCACTTGTCTCTTTTAGTATATACTTGTCATTGTCACTCTTTTCTTTCAGCCTCCACTTATTGTTGTCACTTATCTCTTTATGCCATTTGTACTTTAAGTTCGATGACTTTTTGAGTAAAAATGGCGATGATGAACTCTCAAGAGATTGATTTTTGAATATTTAGGATGGGCAAGCATCTAATCCTACTCTTTGGACCTACCATAGTGCTTTTTGGTTCCAAAAGCCTTGGCCATTAAATCATCATTTGATATTTTTCAAAATGAGGAGTCCTCTATTTAAAACTATGTGATCCTTTCTCATAAATTCAAATAGAAAACAATAAACCATTTGAAGAATAAAGCCTTTCAATGAAATCAAAAGTCAACACACATAATTTAGACATTTACATAAACACCTCCAACTTCATCGTTGACATAGGATCCATCACCATGTCTATAGACTGCAATTCACATAAATACTTAATGTGATATAATTTCACTAAGAAAGATAATTTTGAATACTTCTTGCAACCTTTATACAAATTTTGTTGCTTATCTCTAATTAACTCATAGAACTCTTTCACATTGTTATTCACCAATCCTTTGGTTTAATGGTGAAACTAAACTCTCAACCTTATCATTGCTTTCATTTTCATGAACTCCAAATGTATCATATACTATGTCTTGCATAGGATCATCCCTATAAACACGTTCTTCTCTCACTTGTGGCCTTGATTGAGGCTCTATAAAATGTTCATGTATAAATCTCTCCCCATATTTATCTCAAAAAATATACCTTTATGAGAATGATTTAAGAATCAAATGGTTACATATATCTTCTCTAATATGTCATTTTTAAAATTGACATTTATGATATGAGCATATTATTCTCCATTTAACTCTTTTCACTAGCAAATGCAAAGTCTAGGAATTCATTTAGTTTATTTAAATATTCATAGGTGTTCTGAGACTTAGCAATCCAAGACTCATTTATTTTTGAAACTAAAAAGGGTCTTCAATTATTTGATATTTATAAAGGAATTGTCTTACAAGCAAAAGCATAATAAATAGGATCTTCAATTAAACAAATTGTCATAACTATTGTCTTCTTTTAATTATCACAATGACTTTCAAGAGAACTTGTTATGCCTAACATCAACTGAGTGATCAAATTAGGAGTGAATACATGATTTATGCATAAACATTAAAGCGTTCTATAAACCAAAATTAGAAATTAAAAAATCCTTAGAAGCATATATGTGTGTATATATATAATTCATATACAATTGCAATAAAAAAAAACTCTCTAGTAACCATTAATATAATTAAAAATGTGCACAATGCTTTTTTAGTATCATGTTACCCAAATTTTTAAAAATATCCTTTAAAAAAAAATCTCAAGATCTTTTATAATTATGTAGTTGAAGAAAGAGTAAGACAAGTGAGTGAGAATATGTATGGGACTTTCTTCTTCTCTTGGTATTTATTTTCTCTTTTCTCTCTATTTTTCTTTTAAATGTACTATATGGAATTAGTTTATGATTGCAGATGATGCAGATTTCACACTTTGACATGTTTTAAGTGAAAATTTAATAAAAAGAATTGTATACAAATTTTTTTCTTAAAAAGTTAAATTTAAAAAAATAATATAAAAGTCGAAATCATAAATGCATTTATTCTAAGAGACCAAAATAAGATTTTGGAAATGCATAAATTATGATCTATTTACAAAATTACAAAATAGCTTATGAAAGTAGTGTCTTGTATTTGGTGTTAAAAAAGTGTTCCATGATATTTTAAAATTAATTAAAATATGTTAGTAGATTTTAAAATTCATATATACATTTTATAATTAGGTACAATTTACGAGGTAAAACAATACATTTTGTGTTAAAACTAAAAAGGTTCATTGACAGGTACCAAACACTACTTTAAGTCATTTGGGAAGAGCGAGCCCCACAAGCCACCTTTTACGGAGGACATGGCAAGGCTTGACGGACCCAACTTCTACTACGCGCAAGAGGATGTCCTGTTTGAAGAGACCAAGAAGAAGGACGGTCTGACCTGGTCTGTTCATCGTCCCAACTTAATATTTGGGTTTTCCCCATACAGCGTGCTCAACTCTGTAGGGGCGCTTTCTGCATACGCCGCCATTTGCAAGCACGAGGGGCTTCCCTTGAGATTTCTCGATTCCAAAGCCTTGTGGCACGGCTTTTCTACGGCGGCGGATGCCGATCTGATTGCGGAGCAGCTGATATGGGTGGCCGTGGACCCAATTGCCAAGAACGAAGCGTTTAACTGCAACAATGGCGATTTGTTTAAGTGGAAGCACTTATGGAAAGTTCTGGCGGAAGAGTTTAAGATTGAGAAGTACGGGTTCGAAGAGGGTTTGGATTTGAGGTTGTCGGAGATGATGAGGGAGAAGGGCGAAGTGTGGGAGGAAATTGTGAGAGAGTATAAGTTGCAGGCCACGAAGCTGGAGGAGTTTGAAGAGAGCTGGATGCTTTTAGATCTTATGCTTAGAGCTGAAAATATGTTGGATAGCATGAACAAGGTCAAGGAACATGGGTTTGTGGGATTCAGGGACTCCAAGAAGTCATTTAAGCATTGGATACACAAGAACAAAGCTTACAAGGTTGTGCCTTGAAATGTATAATTATTAAGGTTGCGGGGAACACAGTTGATTTGGTTTTGCCTATGTGTGTACGTGAATTCGTCCAGGTTTTTGAGTTGATTCGCAAGTTTGATAACAATAATATTGCTCTAATAGGTAGTGTGTTTGTGTATTTACAGTAAGTGGTGTAACAAACCCTTGATTCGCAAGTTTGGTAACAATAATATTGCTCTAATATGGGTATTGTGTTTATGTATTTACAGTAAGTGGTGTAACAAACCCTTGAAAAGCCTTAAAGTTTCTATGAAATAAAAACTGAGAGGAGGTGGTTAAGGGGGAAGAGATTATGTGTTTACTTTTTGGGCAATTTTAGAATACAACTTGTGTTATGTTTCATCGGTTATGTAACAAAATTTTTATCTATTAATAATTTATTAATGCAGTGGACAAAATTTTGCTATATATATTAATATTAACAACACACATTAAAAGTGATACTATAAAATGAAACTTATTTTTTTACTATCCGTTCCACCAGTGAATATGAATAACCACTTCTTAAGCCTCGTTTGGCACATTGCATAGAATAAAGTAAGATAATATTATATAAGACTAAATAAGATAAAATGGGATTGTTTAAAGTTTTCATACATTAAAACATTTGGTGTATGTTTATAAAAAAAAAACATTTGGTGTATGATCATACAATACGTAGGACTACTGTATAATTTTTGGAATATTCAACCATATAAGATAGTATAAAGTTAAAAAAAAAAGTGACTATTTCTACAAAAATACCCTTTAAAATGAAAATAATTTCCTAAAAAAAGGAGTATCGCATTTTAGATGATACTGTAATAATTTTCAATTTTTTTAAATCTATTTTTTATATAGCTAGATCTAATTAACATAAGAGAGACCTTATTAAATAATATATTAATCATCATATTAATTAGAACTGCTCGTCCTAATATATACCAAATATTTGATAAAACAGATATTGTAACAACTTAAAAAAAATCAAATAGTTAACAATGAATTAATAGAAAAATTTAAAAAGAGTATATTAAATAAAGTAATTGACATAAAAAAAAATTATAATAAAAAACTTTAATTGGAACCAAACAAGATAAATTATAGGTTAAAAAAAATTAAAAACAAAAATCAATGATTTCGAATTTATTTGTAGCCCATACTATTATTATTATTATTATTATTATTATTATTATTATACTTGTTTCAATATACTCTCTTTATGACTACTTAACGTGGGGACCACAACACTTGCTTCATTTCTTTTTCATCTTCCATTACGTTTCTTGATGTAAGTCTCGTATCCCATATATATACATCCTTTCTGACTTATATAGCATAGTAGGGCCACCTTTCTTCACTTGTCCCACTTCTTTTCTCATTATAATTGCTAATTAACTCCTTATTGCATATGATCTTTTAAAGGAGCATCCTCGAAGCAAAATAAAATATATACAATTTTGTCTTTCTTGCATCCGACTTGACCATCCTGCCACTTTTTTTTTTATTTGGGCCCGTTCTCTTATTACTCTGCGTCTCTTGAAGCTTCTGTGCCTCCTAACCTGCGTGCTTCAGCTCCACTTTGTGTATTGCATCTTCTGCGTTATGGGGCAGCAAGGGGACATCAGGAATTCCACAGTACAGCCTTCCCAAGTGATTTCCTCCCTTATTCGACCATTGATGGTTGGCCGAAGCTCTTTCATTTAAAGTTAATATTAGCTTCAATTTTATTCTTTTAGTTGGTAGTCTCTTCTTCAGCCAAACTATACAAGGTAGGAGACTTGCTCTTGGTTTACAATTTTCATAAATTACTACTCAAATCAGAAATCCTTTTATAGATCAGTCTTTGTTACTGATGCTTTATTTCTCATTGGTCTTGAAACTTCTATGGCTTATTTTCTTCCAAATATTTTCCCCCTCTTTACGGTAGCCTCGTTGTCCTTATAGCATTGTTGAGAAACTCCATCCCACTTGGTACCTTTACCTTTCCGGTCCTTGTTGATCGTGGGTGGTCCTGAAGTCTTTTTGATTTAGTGGCTTGGGTAAATGCAAGGATAAGGCATTGTGGCAGATGAGTTAGTGATGCAATTGGAAACCTTGTTGCTTATGGTAAAAATCCCTCTTTCCCACTAATTGTGTATTTTAACTTAAAGTTCTTTGGAATACTAAAAACATTTATAATAAGTTAAGTAATAAATTAAGATAATCCTAGAGTAAGAATTGATCTAGTAGTGAATAAACTAAGTCAGGATGCGTAATACCAAGGTTGTGACTAGCGTAGGATTAGTATCTAAATCTAATTCAAGCTAAGAAAATTTAACCAGACTAAGGTAGGAAGAACCAATTAATATTATTTTTGTACTTAAATTGAATTATTGCAAATATATTTATAGGGATGGCATCTTTGGAGTCCCCTATTATAAGCATGCAACAATGATTCAGATTGAATGATCATTGCTATTAGATAATGCCAACTATACATGCTATGAAAATTTCATTTATTTCTTTTATCTAAATATTATTTATTTGATTATCATTTACTTGATTCTTTAATGTTATTATTTAGTTTTCCAAATGTTCCCTTAAGTATTGTGATGACTTGGGAAACATAGCAAAGTTTGAAATAATTTTTTTTTTAATTGAGTGCGAAGGTTTGATTAAAATTTTTTGAGCTTCTGTAAGTTTTCAATATTTAAAGACCTATCTTCTTTATATGCTTTAACAACAAGTGAGTGTGATTAAGAATGTTAGTTTATTTATTTACTCATTTTTGAGCATCCTTGTTGGGATTTATCTATTCTGGAACACTGCAGCTAACCACAGTAGAGGTTGGCCATGGTGCACTGTGATTTGTATTTCCAACTAGTAGGGATGTTGCTAGCCTCATGTGGTTGGCTACCATATGTGAATCTGTTATGAATTTTGCAAGTGAATTACTTAGCATCTGTGTTATTTACCCTCGTGAGCTGAGTGCTTTGCGTCTGATCCAATTGGTACTGGATTGATGCTTCCTAATGTATTTGATGAATGATTTTATTAAAAGAAAACGTTAATTAATGTATTTAAAGTTTCAATTACTGGATTACTATTTTGAATATAACATTAAAATAAAATTTTTCTGATGTTGTATAGTTAGTTGTATCTACTCACTGTGCGTTTAACTCACTTCTTTTATTTTCATTTGTTTTTTTTTCAGACAGTAGGATTGAACCCGATCCCTCTTCAATAACTTAGGATCAGTCATCTCCTTTTTGTTCTTGGTGACCCCATATCTATTTGCATGGGCATATTTTGGCAAATTGCATGAAAGCTATTTTTGTTCTATAGTATGTTGTATGTTGTTTCACTGAGTCACATATAAAGTCTCACACCCCTTAAAAATTGATGTATATTAGTTTGGATTTTATAGTAAGACTCGGTTTTGATATAATTGTATTATTTGGGCTAATTATAAAAATATTGAGAGGTTCAAATTACAATAAAGGTTCTGTCAAAATTTCTACAAAAGCTACATGTAATTAAATTTGTTTAATACAAGTATAATTCATATTTGTTTTGTTGGTCTTACCATTTGATATTGAATTATAGGGACATACATTGAATATTTGATAGGGTTTTAGTTTTGGATAAATTTATAGAAGAGAAATTATTTATCTTATCACAATTTTGGTTGCAGGGTGTGACAGATATATATATATATACACACACACATGTATAAATATACACAGTAAAAGCTTATACGATGTGACAAATGATGTTTAAGATTATTACTTTTCTTAAAAGAAATAAAATAGATTAACTCATATATTAATTAATTAAAGTGAGTCGAGTTTTGTCGGACGTGTCCTTTGTCAACAAGTCAAACTATAATAAAGAGTTACATTTTGTAAATATTATACGTCTGGGAGAATTTATTAGAGTTTCGATCGAGATGAACATTAAATAATTATCAGTGGCTTAGAAATGTCAAGTTGGCACAATGGTGTGGGGACATTTAATCCATATGTTAAAGACAATTTAGGCACTTTATTTTTGACCCAAAAAAAAGGCGCATATATGTGTGTGTATATATATTACTATCCTCTTCAGTGTTTTGGAAACAAATAATCTTCATTTTTTCAATGAAACATAATTAAACTTATTCTTTTATATAGAATAAAAACAGAATGAATATTTAAATAAGTTAGAATAAAGATAACTCCAAATATATAGATAACATTATTGCATGCAGAAGCAAAACACACTACATATCTCATGTTTTATTTCCAGAGCATTTAAAAGGCTCAGAAGAAGTGGAGACTCACACTGCTCCACCTAACAGTGACAACATTCACTTTTATTTTGACTTGTGAGCTACCTCGATTGATCACACAAGCAAAATGTTCCACTGTTCACATAAATTTCTAGCAGCCATGTAACGTTATCAAGGCACAATCTTGTAAACTCTCGTCTTGTTTATGCAAGACAAAAAGGACTTCTTAGAGTCCCTAAATCCCACAAACCCTTGCTCTTTGGCCTTGTTCATGGTATCTATCATTTCATGATCTTTCGCAAACAGAGTATCTGCAACCCACCAAACACCAACATCTTCCAACTTTGTGGGCCTCAAATGATTCTGTCTCACAATTTCCTCCCACACTTCACCCTTCTCCTTCATCATCTCCGACAACCTCAAATTCGAACCCTCTTCAGTTATCCCATAATCCTCAATCACAAACTGCTCCGCTAGAACCTTCCATAGATGCTTCCACTTGAACACATCCCCATTGCTGCAATTAAACGCTTCGTTCTTGGCGCGTGGCTCCACCGCCCCCCATATGAGCTGCTCGGCTATCAGATCGGCGTCGGAAGCCATAGAATAACAGTCCCACGCTGCCGTTGAGCCAGGGAACCTTAAGGGAAGCCCCTCCTGCTTGCAAATGGCGGCGTAAGCACAAAGCGTCCCTAAAAGGTTCATCATGCTATAAGGGGAGAACCCAAATATCATGTTGGGACGGTGAATGGACCACGTCAAACCCTCCTTCTTCTTGGCCTCTTCAAAGAGGACGTCCTCTTGGGTGTAGTAGAAGTTGGATGAGTCAAGCCTTGGCATATCCTCTGTCCATGGTGCCTCATGGCCTTTGATACCAAATGACTCAAAGGAACCCGCGTAGTGTTTGATACCTGTCAAATGACAAATTTAAACCCATAAGTTTAAGCGATAAACAAGATCACTTGATCACCCATATATAATTATATATTATCTCAATGAATATTTTAATGCAAAAATTTAAGCAGTTAAATGAAAGTACTAGCACCAATATTTTCAGTGAATTGGATACCCTGCTTTAGAGATGTGCAACGTTTGTACATCTGAATTAGACTATTTAAATCACGGTTTAGATTCTTTTTTAATTTTTTTATACGATTTTGATCTTTTTTATTTTAAAAGTAACAGAATATAAAATAAAAATAATCTTTTAATTATAAACTTTAAAAAAGAATGATTATTTAAATAAAAAATAAAAAAATATTAAATCTAAAAGGTCCAAATTACATTTTAAGGATGTGTAGAATTCAAATTACATTTTAAGGGTGTGCAAAGTTTGCACATCCTAAAAACATGCAAGGAATCCGAGTCTTATTTTTAACAAAAATTCTTAAATGTTAGTTTTAATTAATAATAACAAAATCATTGACTTGGAATTTAATTTGCTAATTTAAAAATATTGTGAATTGAGATAATTATATTAATTTAAAGACTGATTTTTGACTGATTTAAATAGGATGAAAATTTTTCTTTAGTGCTCAAGTCAGCTGATCTCTCTGATCTCTCCAAAAGAAAAACTTATCACAACCGTCATTTGAATTGAAAAAGCCAGATCAGAGCTGATCAAGTCAAAAGAAAACTTGTTCAAGAGAGCAAAAATGAAAGCTGCAGTTAATCTACAATATGTTCAAATGAACATCAAACAATGGCTGTCATAACTCAATAAACTTTGGGTATTAAAGTTTAAATAATATTTACATCTAGACATATATATATATATATATATAAGGTTTAGTTTTAGAAAGAGATCAACATAAAACACTATTATGACATATGACTATGTGTCATATTGATAATTTGAATATACATAATTCATACTAATTAGAAATAAATTGATTAAAAAAATTTGTGTCTGGCATGTGCTACCTAAATCAACTGATTTGGATGAGTTGTCATAAAAAAACATATTTAAATTATAAAAATAATGCATACTTAGTCATACTCACAATATTTAATGGCATAGAAACAGAAATTTAATAGGAAATGATAAATTAAAAATTTTATAAAACTATACAATTATAAATTTCTATGCTATAACAATTAAATTTAAATTCGGGTAGAAATACATGATGAATCTGTAAAAGAATTTAAGCATAATATATAATCTCTAGCAATACCTGTCTGCAAGCATATGTGGCGAAGATGGGGAGCATTTGCGATGATGGTGCGAAGAACGTTCCTTACCATGGCACCATTGACTTCGCAGTTCTCGGTCTCGGTGGCTTTCATGGTCCATGAGACGTAGAAGATATGAGTGACATCGGTCAACGGTGAGAGCTTCGCCTGAGCGTCGTCGGGGTCGGAGACATCGCACTGGATGTAATGAATGAGATGGTTCGCATTCCAGCTGGGTCGAGGGCGGCGAGCGAGGCCGTAGACCTTCCATGGGCCGCCGGGGGTGTCGGCGAGAGGGAGAATCTCGGCAAGGCTATTGCCGACGATGCCGGTGATGCCGATCACGAGTGCTACGCTCTGGAAGCTTCGTGGGGCGTCATCAAATTTCTTCTGAAAAAGAGTGAGAAAGAGATCAGTGTGAGAAAGATGAAGAGGGAATTAATATGGTACGAGTGATGGAGAGGAAATGAAAGAAGCTTGCCCTGGCAGCGCCAGTAGCTCGAGCCAACCACCAATTCATGTTTCAGCACTTGATGAAGACCAGGTGACAAGAACGCTTATTGTGGTTTGTCTTGCCGGCACTTCATATATATATATATATATATATATAGCCAGAGGGGCGCGGAAACTCAATTCTTTTTCTACTTTCTGTTTGGATATAAAAAGTTATGAATAGAAATAAAAATTAAAAAAATAATTTTAAAAATAAAAAATAATTTTTGTATTTTTATTTTTTAAAAAATATTAAATATTAAATAATAATATAATATAAGTATCACATAAAATTTTTTTATTTTACTTTTTATTTAGATACCAAACAAGTCTTTAAAAGACTTGTAACACTTTGAAACGAATAAATAAATTAACGTTAAAAATGAGTGATTAAACATGTTAGTTTTTAAAAATAATCAATTCATCCTACCTTATTTCTGCTGGAATCCTCATCCCTAGATAAAAAAGTAACGAAAAACTACTTTATCTGTTTATGTCATGTCAACTGTCTCAAAACCAGTTTAATAGTGTGTTTGGTTAACGCTCTCCAAAATTACGTTTCATACAAAGTAAGATTTTAAAATTTTTTTTTTAACGTAGTTTCTCAATGTGTTGCTAAACTGGCACTAAATCGATTAAAAATCGAGTTGACCAAGTGGTTTTCTACCAAAAGCAATGTTGAAGGGCCCACTTGCCATGCCATTCCTTCAGGAATTCTATTATATAAAAATATCTAAACTATGTATATAACTATATTTTAATATTTATTAATTTATATGTTATAAAGAATTCTATTTAACATATTTAAAAATATGTATTTAAGATAAATTAGTTTAATTGATTTGACTACTATTAAACCGCGAACCAATTTCTTTCTTAGTTCAAATTTTAAAATATTGGTATTTATGACTTTGTTTAATAGATAAATCATCTTAATAAAAAAAAAATCTTTTAAGAACAAAATTAAAAAATTTTATCCTCAAAGGATCAAATTGAGATAATTGGAAAGAGTATTTTTTAAAATTAAATCGTTAATTTACTTTTATTTTGGCATTGTTTGATAGTATCTATAAAAACATGTATATTTTTTTAGTCTATAAATAATCTATAAATGAGTTAAAGTATATTTTAAAATTATCTTCACCTTCTTTAGTTATTACTGATTCCTTCAAAGCAATATCAAAATTCCTAAAGAACAAAATTTTACTTGTAAATAAAATACTTTAATAAACAAGTGAGAAGAGTAAAGAATGGAGAGAATTACACAACTAACTTATACTAATTAAAATTAATATATTTTAAATTTAGCCCCTAAGCACAAAATAAAGATATTTTATTAAGTGTGGATGATCGTCAAGAGTACAAAGCAACCCACAACATAAGGCAAATCTCATTAACTTTCATCACCTATTTCAAGGTGACCTAATAGGGTTTAGTACTAGGTTTTTATAATTTTTCTTCTCTTCATAACATTTTTGCACTCGATTGAGTTTTTCTTCAATTTTTTTTTTAAATCCTAATACAAGATAACATCACAGGATCAACTCTCTTATTTTACAATCTTTCTATATCACTAGATTCTTATCTCAAGACACCTCATATCTTAGTTTTGGAAGAAGAAAATTCAAATTAAGTTCATGAACCCACAGGGTTCTCTCAATTCTCAAATATAAAGGCAAAGTCATACAGAGCAATAATACATTAAAGCACAATGAATACAACTTCATAATATAGGCATTCAACGTTCTATTCTTTCTTCTTGATTTCTTCTCCAAATAGCCTTTATTATATGGTTCAGCAGCAAATGATCGTTGGTTCAACAACTTTCATAAAATGCGTAGATATGCTCCCTAATTATGAATATGTGTTTTCAAAGTTTCCAAGCAATCAATGATTACTGCAATAGCTTTATTCCATATTTAGTGGCCTTTGAAGTGAAAATTATTGACGTCATTTGATGCATACAATTTGGAAGTAAGAAGACTTAATAAATATTCATTAAAAGGTTTCCATCTTTGATTCTTTCAAATAGTTAGTTTTTTTTTTCCTTCTTAATTTCACAGACCTTTTTTTTTTCATTCGTAATCAAACATATGTTGTTAAAAGTATAAGGTAATAGATCAGCATAAGGTCAATAGAACATCTTTCAATTTTATTTGAAAATGTTCCATAAAAAAAATATTCAAACTAATTTGAATGTTATTGGAAAATTTACCTTATAGGAAATCAAGAAAAAACTTTCCTTAAAAACTTTTTTGTATAAATCAAGATCATAATTTCACAAATCATATTAACTTTGAATAAAATTTTTTTCCTTATAAAAAAATCAGATTTAATTAAAATCTCTTTGAATACTTTCCATAGTGATCATTCCGTGCAAGATTAAATCACGTAATATCTTTAATAATAATAACAATAATTAAATAATTTTTTATTTATGCAACAATATGTAACCTAACATCTAAAAACAATAAGTTATTTGATTTTCTGTTTCTAGAACAATTTTTTTATTTTTAAAAATAAAAAAAATTGTTTGATAATGTATTCTTTATAAAGTGTTTTGTAAAATATAAAAATAGAATTATGTTTTTCGAAACAACAAAATCAAAACATTTTTTAAATGTTTTGTTAATTTTTATTCTATAGAATAAGAGAAAAAATAAAATAATAATAATTTTTTAAAATAATGATTTAATTTTTTTTTAATTTTTTTGTTTTCAAAATTTATTTTAAAAATATCTATTTTAAAAATATTAAAACCAGAATAGAATCAAATATTTAGGTCTAATATTTCCAACGCATAAATTTTGCCTATTTAGTATATTTTTCAAAACACGTGTAATTGAACATGTTTGTATAATTCAAAACCGGAAGTTCAAAGTCTTTTATTTAAAGTATTTAATTATTAACCTCTAATAAAAAACTTGTTAGAAGACAAGAATTAGATAGACTTAAAATGCCATTTCCACAAGTACGTCAAGGAAGCCGCCTAGTATACGACAATTTTAATATTAAAACTTTCAAGTTTCTTGTCAACACGAAACACGATTTGGATTTTCGTTGGATTGTTATTTAGCAAAGCATAGATTCATAACATCATTCATCGCTTGTCAACTTGACTTGCGCGCACTATTCAAAAAAGAGCTGCTAAGCGGAGAAAATAACAAGTATTCAAATTTGTGGTGAAACGCACTTAAAAAGAAAAAAAAAAGAGAACGCATTTTCTCCGCCGCCTGATTGTTACAAAAATTTAGGTGGTCATCTCATAATATATGATAAATAATATTTTAGAATTATATATAAATTTCAAGGAACGATCGAATAATGAAATGTTCGCTTCCATATATACACCTAATCACCCCTAAAAAAAAAAGCACTCTTCAGTTTCGCGGCACTTAAATTTAAATCTAAATTTATGACAAGAAATATTGATAAAAGTGCCTTTTGTCCAAAATCTTGGAGTCATTGTCAATCTTGTCCCAAATATTTATTTTGGATTAATTTCATCTTATTTGTTAAAACTTTCACTATCATTTCAAATACTACCTTTGTCAATTAGATTAATGAAAAATTATGACATTCCATTACATATACGTTGACCGATGATCAGTATAAGATATTAAAGTGAATTATACGTTGCCTATGTGGGTATTGTACTATCTAATCTCATAAGTCATAACTTTAGCCTCCAAACAATATCATTTTTAATATTTCGATCCCTTGCCCTTTGCCATTGCGTAAACGCTCGTTGATCATGTACACATGTAACAATATATCGATCAACTTCTATTATTTTAATTGATGGAAATAGTGTGTTAGAATGACATGAAAAATTTAGGCAAACTTGTAGGACAAAATTGATACAAAATAAGCATTTGGGATGAAATTGATAGTGACTCTAATCTTTTAGGATAAAAAAAGTATTTTTGCTAAAAAAATTTGTGAACTTGAATTTGGATATCAGTAAGTAACTAATTTAACTAATGCCTATTTATAGAAAAAATTTATTAACATACAATCAAATTTTAAAACAATTAGTGGTTTAAAGTGGGAGGGCCTATTTTAATTTGAAAATAATAAGTCTTTTTAATTTTTTTTAAACTGTAAACTTTAATTATATTTCTATATAACTAATAAGTAATTAAAAGCAAAATTTTCATATTTTATTAGTTTTTTTTTAATGATCCTCTTGATTTGAGGTGAGCTGATAAAATATCAGTCCTTTAAAAACAAAATGGGAGCCAAGTCCAATTGAGGCTAAATCCGGCTATTGATATTTTTATAGGTTAAATGTTGGAGCGAGCCTTTGCGTAATTTTCGATCCGATCCGGCGGCGATCTTGACACTGACTTTGATAATAAGATCAGCAGGCTAAAGGGTTTTAAAATTATTGTATGCATAAAATATATTTGAGTATAGTCTAAGTTATTTATAGGAAAGTTTGAGCAAATTATAATAAATATTTTTAGTCAAATAATGATAATGAAGCTTATGGTGTGAGTCTATTAATTCTACGAAGTATAAATGTCGTGACGTTACATGAAAATTTTCTAAGGCATTAATATGAGGTGATTGACTTTAAATGTATGCTCAATTTGCTATATATATTAATAATAATAATAACACGCATTAAAAGTGATACTATAAAATGAAACTTACTTTTTTACTATCCGTTCCACTAGTGAATATGAATATCCACTTCTTAAGCCTGGTTTGGCACATTGCACAGAATAAGTAGGATAATATTATATAAGACTAAATAAGATAAAATGGGATTGTCTGAAGCTTTTACACATTAAAACATTTAGTGGATGATCATGTAACAAGTATGACTACTGTATACTTTTTGGAATATTCAACCATATAAGATCGTATAAAGTAAAAAAAATAATTGCCTAAGAAAAGGAGTATCGCATTTTAGATGATACTGTAATAATTTTTAATTTTTTTAAATCTATTTTTTTATATAGCTAGATCTAATTAAAATAAGAGAGACCTAATTAAATAATATATTAATCATCATATTAATTAGAATTTGTGGTGTGACATGCAATAATAATAAAAAAAGATTTTGCCAATGCAGGTTGGTGCGAGTAGCTTGAGGGCCATTCTTGCAACCTCCGAGTTGCGGGTTCAATCCTCCTTAGGTATCATTAAAGTCCTGTTTGGTGGTATCTGATTATGGGGAGATCCCTCACCCACCCACGTGTGGTTTGGCAGCCCGCCATGGGGTCAGGGTCCGTGGGCCCTGAGTGGGCCCACATGATGCACACCAAAATAATGGCATCGCAAGCCATGAGAATAATAAATGATAAATCAAGGTCATTTCCTCAGAGAATCAATACGATTGGTAATTAGACATTAAATTTCTCATATTCATTTTAGTTAAACAAATCAAGTTATAAGTGAATTTTTATAAAAATTAATTCAAGTGTAATTAACAGCAATGAAAATAGTTATAAGAGAGTTAAACAATTAAAGACATCCTAGGAATTCTAATATACTTTTACACAAAGCAAATCATTTCCCTTTTTAATCAATTGGCTTAATGTCAATTTTAGAGTTAAAGGTCTAAATTAAGTAAAATGTCTTTCGATCTATTCAAACCCATATATCAGCTCAACTCTTTGATGTCTCAAATGAGAAGTTAACATATAATTAAGTGTTGGGAATTATAGGAGGCACACAACAGAAACGTTTAAAATTTTTATTCCAATTCCTACCAAGGATCCATCAAAATCACTTAAACCGAATAGGTTCAGAGAATTACCTTTTCTGTCGATTGAGTTTGTTGTTTACTTTTGTTTGGATCACAGGAACTAACCGCAGATCAGCTCTCTTTACTGATATCCACACGAACGGAATTTAGCAACTCAAACAGTGTGCTAGCAGTCTGTCTGTACAATTCCGTACGACATTTTCGTACAATTCAGTACAGTCCGTACGACGTTCATACAATTCCGTATGGTGTCCCTCTCTAAGGATTTTGGAGGCAGCTCTAACTCTCCTTTTCTGATATGGAAACCCCTATTTATAGACTAGAGTTTCACATATATTTAATTAATCAAAATTAATTAAATATATCTATTAGTTTAAATTTAAACTATAAGATAGATTTAAATTTAAATTATCTGGTTAATTTAAATTTAAATCTATCTGATAGAATCAAATTTAAATTATCTGATTAGTTTAAATTTAAATCTATTTGATAGAATCAAATTTAAATTATCTGATTAGTTTAAATTTAAATCTATCTAATAGAATCAAATTTAAATTAATTCATATATATATACATATATATATATATATATAATATTTCACATTTAATTATTTATATATATATATATATAAATAATTCCTCCATCCTAGATATTCATTGAATCTAGACACATTTATGATTCAATGAATGTGGACATTTTAGCCCGAGTTAGTCCGTTCTTGTGTGCGACCCTACAGGTCTATATGATGTTGGCAGTGGGCCAACTGCATTGTTTGACCCACAAATCACAAGCGGCCTCTAGCAAGACATTATGACTACCCAAATCATATGGAATCGGTGATCGGATGCAACCTATCTTATAACCCTATCATATCCCTTTTGTCACACGATATCTAGATCGAGTATGAGGCATGGAAATGTCATCCTCAACTTGTTTGATCATAACTTTCTTGATCTTCGAGCATACTGATATAAGATGGAACCCTTTCCATCTGAGCATGGCAATGCATTTCTCAGTCACACTCATCGAGGGGCCCAGAGATATCTCTCTATTAATTAGAGGGACAAATTTCATCTTGACCACTCATCTTCCTCTGCATAGATTCTATTATACCTGATCATAGTCTTTATAATCACTCGGTCAAAGGTGACATTAGACTATGCCAAAGTACAGTATCCTTCATATAGGAATCTATGGTGGTCTCAGGTCCAAGGGATCAATGACATGGTTATATATGAGATAAACTTATGACTTAATCCATGTAGTTTATCTCATGATAGGTCTATCCAGCGTCCTATTCTCTAACACACGCTTATGATTTTGATTCATATCATCATACATGATTAACACTTAATTAATCAAAATTATACTAATCTTAATTCATCGTTATTCCCACAAGGATGATTGATTAGGATATTTTAGATAATTCAAAAAAATGATTTATCCCTGGATATTATTATATATAAACATGCAAATAATATAATAATATAATAAAATGAAAACTCTTACTTCGTAATAAAAATAATGTTCGCAATGCAATGATTGGCCTAGGGCACAATCTCCAACATTAAGCTCATACCTTATCTAGACTACCTAGGGCCCTTAAGTATATTTTTATCTCAAGTGTAAATTAGACTATGTCTAATCTTAAGTTGCTCTATCAATGATCTATAAGCAATTCCCTTCTTTCAAAGGTAAACTACAAAACTCATAATCAAACTAGAGGTGGCCAATCACTAAAATGAAACCATAATCCAGATTAAGCACTAAAATCTTCAATAATCCAACATAATCAAAAGGAAAATTATTTATAAAGCACAAAGGTTTATAGAATCCCTAAAGGTTATAAGAAGTTGGCTACTCATGGCTTGAAATCCACAGAAAAGTTTAGCAAATATATCAACAAATACATCAACGTGAAGAGAAAATGGGGTAGAAACACCTAATCGGAAGAATCTTGGACAAAATCAACGATTTTCTGATTAATATGAAGCTTCCCCAACACCCCTTGTGCGTTTTCTCTCTTCCCAAGTTAACCAGATGCAGCTCCCTTTACTGAATGATGAGCTGAAACCCACCAGAACCCTCAAAATGACTCATA
Organism: Erythrophleum ivorense; assembly: GCA_026724425.1. Lineage (NCBI taxonomy): Eukaryota > Viridiplantae > Streptophyta > Magnoliopsida > Fabales > Fabaceae > Erythrophleum > Erythrophleum ivorense. Next base: position 62,837,444 of record JAIUCV010000003.1, read on the forward strand.
TGATCAAAACTACGCGTTTCACTTAAAACTAGCGATGTTGTTGCATGCATGATTTATGCTGCAACATCGTGCTCTTTGGATTTTGTACCACCAATTTTGGGCAATTGCTGCTGCAACATCTTGTCTGATGCTGCGGCATCGAGTTCATTTTCATTTTCTCTCTAATTTTTGCTTTTTTCCAAGCTTTGGCTCAATGTTTAGACTACCCTACACAAACATGACATCATTAATGTAATATTTTGCTTGATTAATCAATTAATTCTACCAAAATAAATCTCTACTCTCCTCTCTCCTCTTACTAAGCTCTTTTATATTAATGATATAATTGCTTCTAAAAATTACTTAAATGACTTCAAACTTAGTAAAATTTGTACTAAAATTTTTAAAATATTTGGAATCATCAATCCCCCACACTTGAATAATTGCTTGTCCTCAAGCAAAATAAAATAATTGTACAGCAAGAACAAATCAAAATGCAAAGAGCACTGCTTAAATATCAATTAATAAACACTTGATTTCCCTCACACTTAGTTCATGCCATCAAACTTAACTAAGGAAAAACTCATAAATCAAATGCATCAATTAAACCAAAAGTTCTTAATCCATCGCATTCATCTAAAATTACAAAATGGCTAAAGAATTAGCAAATAATGAGTACAACAGTAAGATTAGAATCAAAATACAAAGTTACGCAATTCATAAGAAGAACCTATATGCTTACATTAACCCCAAGTGGTCATTAATTTCAAAAGGATCCTCAGGTAATATTCTTTATGCATCTAAATATATAAATTTTTTTTCTCTCTTCTTTGTTTCCTCTTGATCCTTTTTACGCAAATGACCATATTGATGATAAAGCCACCCGATTACTTAGACCAAGTAAATAGATTCAGAGTGCTACTAGCATACTTATAGTCTCCATTACCTTTTGACGGGAAAACCCACATTTATGATGCAGGTCCCCGGTTACTAAGTAGCTTCAACAAGTGGAATAGTTACCTTACATATCATGCACATATTATTTATTTATTTATTTTCTTAACTTGAATCATCTCCTAATTTAAATAAATCCACTTAACTAATGAGAAGCATTATGTAATTCTCTAAATAAGTTGAACAACAAGGTATTCCAACCCTATCCCCTGTGCATCTTATTAAAAACTAACTCCTTAATCATAATCCAACCAAGACTGTATGCTCAAAATAAGATTTAAAGGCTTAATTGAGGCATCTTCCTAATTCCCTTATTATTCAATAACATTCTCTAAGTTAAAACATTCAAGGTTTAGCTAGACTTAAGCAATGCAATTATTAAACCTAAAAAACTTTTTTAAAAAAAAAATATTTACAATAAAATCAAAATTTAGGACAACAATTACTCAAAATGTAGAATTGCACAATGAATCTCCCTATCCCCCACACTTAAAGTAAACATTGTCCCCAATGTTTAAAGACAAAATAAGCATAGAAAGATAGAGAAGGACACTGAAACTCCCCTGACGTGGCCTCTGTGTGGGCATACAAACAGAAAGATTGAGAGACGAAGAGAGTGAAGGCAGATCCAGAAGAGAAATTATTGTTTACAGTTGTCATAATAATCAGAAAAGAAAACATAAGCTGCTTGGTAGTTACAAAATAGCATTACAGACCAAAGTTAGCAAGTGAAGCACTATGCCAGTGTAGAACAACAAATGAAGTTCAAACTAATAACTACACAAAGGAAATAAAAATAAATACATACCACAAAATACATAATAAGAAAGACAACAAAAACTGTAGAAAACTAAAGTGTAGCAAAAGGATCAAGGAACGAAAGTCTATTCTAGTGCTGGTGAATTCAATCCTAGATCATCTGTAGTAGTGGCATCTAAAGGTGGCTCATTTATACTAGGCATGATAAAACTAGGCATTTGCTGTAAAGCTTGCCACATTAAATTCTGTTACTGCTGCAACTAAGCCTGTTGTTGGATTATCAAGTTAAGGCGATCATTGAGATAAGCTCGGAAGGTGCTAAGAGGAAAAACAGGTTCATCAGGTTCATGGTTTCGATCCTCATTAGCTGGCTCAAAGTTCTCCGGATCTGGATTGTCACCCTTATCTTTTGACTCAGCTTTTATAGAGGTGTATTTGACAGTAGGCATTGCCTTAGGTTGCTCCTCAGATTTTTGAAAAGGAATGCCACCATTAATGATCATATCAATAAGCATGTGAGGGAAAACTAAGGCAGGCTTCTTTCCCCTTTTAAATATGCATGTCTTGAGTGAATCAAATATCAAAGCAAGAAGGTCGACAGGGAAATTCTTCATGATGCAATACATCACTATAGCTCTGTCATCAGAAATGCCTGAGGAATGAGAATTGGGCAGAACATTATGTGGAACAAAATGGAGCCAAAAAACTGCTTGGCGATACAAATCATCTTTCATTAATTATGGCCATCAACTTGAGCTCCTTTTCTTTTTAGGACTCTAACAAGATCTACCCAATCAAGCTCAGCTTCCCCCTTTTTATACTTTTGATATTGGCAAGAAGTAACTTGTGGAAGTTGGAAGTGCAATATGATAACCTCAAGATTCACAAGTAGTTGTTTTCACCGTACCCAATACTTGCACTCCTCAGAAAAAGGCATATTTGAATAAAACTCTTGAACTAAAATAGGAATAAAATGGTCCAAAGTAACTGTAAATTGCATCCATCGGTGATGTTCCAAATTGAGAGTTGCAGTCTCATATTTAGGGATTTCAAAGTGTCGATCAGAGTGGAAAGGTCTATAAGTTACAAAGTTGTCATATTGATCACTGGCTCTCTAATCCATAAACTTATCAGCATCAAATGGTGGATTTTCTTGTACCACTTGTTTACCATGATAATTAAAAGTAGAGGCAGCAACTTACTTTTCTTGTTGGACCACTTTCCTTCCTTGAGTTTTTGAAGATGACTTAAGGAGTTCCTTACCTTGTCTCTTAGCAGCTTTAGGTGGCATGCCTGCTAATACAAAAATTAATCATAGTTTAAAATTGACAAAGAAATGAAACAACCATATATAATAAAAATCCAGGCAGAATAATGACAGACTAAGCACCAACCATAAAGAAAAACAACTTAGAAAGCTCAAGACAGAACTCAGTTTAGAAATTTATGTTATCCAGAAATTAAACTCCTTGCGAACATGATGCTAACCTCATATGAGAAAATAGGCAGCTTACACAAGAACAATCAGCCCAAAATATAAACTTTTCAGCACAAGTGAATTTTAAGAGGGACTAATTTCAGTTTGTGGTTACAAGACAATAGAAAAATTGATATAGAAAATGAAGGAATTGCCACACAAAACTCTAGTTGCACCTTTAGAAGACAATTATCCTCAAAATGTCAATGTAACTCAAAGAATACACAATAACAACAAAAAGAATCATTTTCAATCAGTTCATAAAGTCACTTAGATATAGCTACCAACAAAATCAATGCATATACAGAAGGTGCAATTCAGAATCAAATAAATCCCAACAGCATGTAGAGGGTATAACAAAACTAATTTCAACACTTAAAAATAAGCAAAGAATCCAGTAACAACATCAAAAATCCAGCCGAAGTAGTGGCTATCTTGGTTCAACAGAAAAGGGGGGGAAGGAAAAAAATCTAAACTAAAACTTCCCCCAAAGCTCTGAAGACCGAAATACAAATAGGAAGAGAAAAAGAAACAAAAACCACACTTGTATTAGAAGAAGAAAACGTGAAAAATAAAGCACTAGCAGAGCTAAAGCATGGACGCTAAACTCGAAATGGAGAACGTAGTGGAGTCCGAAACTGACGAAGGAAATTGTCGAAGGAAATGACAGCGTGAAATGAATAAACAACGAGAATAGGCGAGATAATTGACTGAGGAACCACCAACGACTAACTCGAAATGGAAATGAGCAACACAGGGATATGGGTATTCAAAAAGGAAAGAAGTGAGGAGAAAGGGAAGATGGGAAATGGAAGAGGGTTGTAAAGAAATAGAGCAAATGAGTTGTTAGCAAGAGCAACGGTGGTAAAAAAAAAAAGGACTGCGTGAGGGAAGAGAAAGAGGGAGCGAGGACTATGGAAGAAGGGCTCGGGCTTCTAAGGAAAATGAGAGAATGGTGGTGCCGGTGAGGGTAAAATGAATTTGAAGAGAACCATTTTTTATTTACTTTTTTTTATTCAGAATTTTTCTTGTTGTGGCATCCTACAATGATGCTGCGACATTGTGCTCTCTGGATTTTGTATGGAGAAGCACTGCAGGAAATTTTGTCGTGGCATTATATATGGATGCTGCAACACAATTTTCAAAAAACACTAAACAGAAAATCGATTTTCTCACTGTGGCATCCTACAATGATGCCCCGACATTCTGCTTTCAGGAAAATGTATGGAAAAGCACTGCAGGCATTTTCGCTACGACATTATATATGGATGCTGCAGCACAATTTTCAGAAAAACACTAAACAGAAAATTGATTTTCTTTTAAGCAACCCTTCACATAACAATGTTCAAATAAGTACTTTCTAACTCCATTTACACCTCCTATCATGTAATTACTAAACCCATTCCCATTAAACTTTAGTTAAACATAATCAAATAATCAAGATTACTAAAATAATGATATGCAATTCAAATCAATAGTCAGAAACTCCTTGGAATTTATGACTGGACTTGTCCTTTCCTACCAACAGCTTGTTCCCTAATATCTAACACTTCAACACCAATACTAAACCTATAAAACACACAGACAAAAAGGAAGATCAAACCAAAGACAAAAAGAACTATCAAACTAAAACGTAAGAACAAGAAGAAAACTTGGGTTGCTTCCCAAGTATCGCTTGGTTTATAATCCTCAGCTGGACTTTGTCAGCCAATCAAGGAGGTTGAGAGAATGAACCGTTGTCCGCTGGTCTATCTCACCACCCAAATAATGTTTAAATCTTTGACCATTTACTTGAAATTGATATCTCGACTTCTCATCTTTAACTTTGATAGCTCCATAAGGTGTCATAGAGACCACTTTGAACGGACCAGACCACCTAGATCTCAACTTACCTAAAAACAACTTCAAACGAGAATTATAAAGCAACACAAAGTCTCCAAGTTCAAACTTTCTTGGTAAGACTTGCAATGGGTCCTTTCCTTATAAATTCTAGAACTCTCAAAGACTTGCAATCTAAACTCATCTAACTCATTTAGCTGCATTAATCGTTTCTCACTCACTTTATCCATATCAAAATTTAATTTCTTTATAGCCCAAAATGCTTTATGCTCTAGCTCAATGGGTAAATGATAAGTTTTTCCAAAAACCAATTGATAGGGAGACATACCTATTGGAGATTTAAAAGTTGTCCTATACGCTCATAAAGCATCATTGAGCTTCTTTGCCCAATCCTTTCTAGTGAGGCTCACAGTTTTTTCTAAAATTCTTTTTATTTCTCTGTTGGACACTTCACCCAACCCGTTGGTTTGAGGATGATATGCCAATGCTATCTTATGGGTGACTCCATACTTTGCAAGCAAACCTTTGAACAACTTATTGTTAAAATGAGTCCCTTCATCACTAATAATTGCCTTAGGTGTGCCAAAACAAGTAAAAACATTCTTTTTCAAAAATCGCACTACCGTATTGGCATCATTAGAATGACAAGCCACAGTCTCAACCTACTTACTCACATACTCAACAACAACTAATATATATTGATGTCTCTTAAATGAAACAAAAAGCCTCATAAAATCAGTTCCCCACACATCAAATAATTCTACTTTAAGAATATTAGATTTGGGCATTTTACACCTCTTTGAGATGTTACCTGTTCTTTGACATGCATCACAATGAGAAACAAATAAGTAAGCATCTTTAAATAACATAGGCCAATAATATCTATATTGTAGTACTTTGTATGCAGTACGATGGCCACTAAAATGACCACCATAAGGAGCAACATGACAAGTATATAAAATATCATTTTGTTCATTTTGAGGCATACACTTTCTCAAAATTTGGTCAGCATACTTCTTATTTAAAAAGGGTTCATCCCACACAAATCATTTCACATCATGCAAAATTTTTTTCTTTTGATAAGACTTTAATTCATCAGGCACAATACCACTAACTAAGTGATTTGCATAATTAGCATACCAAGGTACAAACACACTATGCATAGCAAATATAGACTCATAGGGAAAACTCTCATTAATCAATAAATCATCCACACAATTAGAATTATTCACAAGCCAAGATAAGTGATCAGCAACTTGATTTTCAATTCCTTTCCTATCAACAATCTGCACATCAAATTTTTGTAATAATAGAACCCATCTAATTAACCTAAGCTTAGATTCCTTCTTACATAACAAATATCTTATAGTAGCATGATCAGTGTGAACTATGACTCTAGTGCACATCAAATACACTCTAAATTTCTCAAAAGCAAAGATAACATCAAGCATTTCTTTTTTAGTAGTTGAGTAATTTACCTGTGCTCCAGCCAGAATTTTACTTGCATAATAAATAGGATGAAAGATCTTCCCATGTTCTGGTCAAGCATAGCTCAAAGGGTAATGACCAATCAGGAGCCACTATAATTGGTGCTGTGATAAGTCTCTGCTTAAACTCTTTAAAAGCTTTCAAGCCATTTGCATCAAACTTGAATGGGGTATCCTTCTCAAGCAAATGAGATAAAGGCTTCGCTATCTTTGAGAAATCCTTGATGAATCTTTCATAGAACCCAGTGTGCCTCAGGAAACTTCTAACAGTTTTCACATTGGTAGGTGGTGGTAATTGCTCAATAATTGAAACCTTAGCTCGATCCACCTCTATCCTCTTTTTGACACCTTATGCCCAAGCACTATACCTTTACAAACCATGTAGTGACACTTTTCCCAATTGAGAACCAAATTAGTGTCTTCACATCTTTGTAAGACCCTTGTCAAATTATCCAAACATTCTTTAAAAGTGATGCTAAATACTAAGAAGTCGTCCATAAAAACTTCCATGATATGCTCAATCATGTCAGAGAAATTAACATCATGCATCTTTGAAATGTAGTAAGGGCATTACACAATCTAAAAGGCATTCATCTAAATGCGAAAGTTCCATAAGGACATGTAAAAGTAGTTTTTTCTTGATCCTCAAGAGCGATCGCAATTTGATTGTAACTAGAATAGCCATCCAAGAAATAAAATAATTATTTTCCTGCTAGGCGGTCTAACATCTTATTGATGAATGGAAGCGGGAAATGATCCTTTCTTGTTACTGTGTTTAACTTCCTGTAATCCATACAAACTCTTCACCTAGCAACCGTTCTTGTGGCAATCATTTCATCCTCTCATTGTTCACCATCGTCATTCCTCCCTTCTTAGGGATATATTGCATCAGACTTATCCAATTACTATCCGATATAGGATAGATAATACTAGCATCAAGTCACTTGATAATCTCTTTCTTGACCACTTCCTTCATTATAGGATTCACTCGCCTATGATTCTCCATTGATTTCTTATAGCCATCTTCTAAGAGAATTTTGTGCATGCAAATGACTGGACTAATCCCTTTTATATTGGCTATGGTCCAACCAATAACCCTTTTGTGCTCCTTTAACACTTTTCAGCAGTTGTTTTTTTTTGGAAAAGTGTTAATGTAGATGAAACTATGACTGGTAAAGTCTCTTCTTCCCTCAAATAAGCATATTTAAGATGCGGTGGAAGAAGTTTCAACTCCAAAATTGAAGGCTACTCAATGGATGGTGGGACAGTGTGAGCTTTTTGTGAAGCCAGCTCCAACGATTCAAATTGCCTATTTTGCTTAGCAATAGGTCTAAATGCATTGAGTTTGTGCTCAACTTCTATTTTCATCACCTCTCCTACACTTGTTTTGCCCACAAGTACTGCTTCTACAGGATCGATGAAAGTAAAAGAATCCAATTCTTCTTGAATTACCTCTTCAACAATAGACACCCTAAAGCATTCTTTTACACTACCCAAATGCTTCATAGCTTTTTTCACACTAAAGGTGACTTGCTCATCTCCAAGCCTCATTATAATTTTCCCCTTTTCCACATCAACAAGCGCTCTGCCAGTAGCTAGAAATGACCTCTCCACTATCAATGGGATATCTCTATCCTCTTCAATATCAAGCATAATAAAATCAGCAGGATAAATAAAAGGGCCAACCTTTACTAGCACGTCTTCAATGATCCCATGTGGATGAGAAAAGCTTCTATCAGCCAATTACAACGTGACAGTCGTTGGATTGGCCTCACCCAATTGTAGCTTTCTAAAACCAGATAATGGCATGAGGTTTACAGCATATCTTAAATCACAAAGTGCTCGACCCTCAAATTTGTCTTTAATTATACAAGGGATAGAAAAAGAATCAGGATCTTTACACTTAGTTGGAAGATTAGACTTGAGTATATTAGTGGTCTCTTTTGTCAAAGTCACTGTTACAAATTCAGTGAATCACTTCTTCTTGCTAAGCATATCTTTGAGGAATTTAGCATATTTGGGCAATTGTTTTAAAGCCTCAGAGAATGGAATATTGATGTGGAGTTGCTTAAACATGTCAAAAACTTTTTGTATTACTCATCAAGGACTTTCTTTTGTAACTTCTATGGAAATGGAGGCAATGACACCACTTTAGGATGTACCATTATCTTTTCTTTAGTTGCATTCGACTTCTCCACTTTAAACTTCCCTTCCTTGTCCTCTTCTTTTGCATTCAAATCAACAGTCTTTTCCTCTTTTTCTTGTTGAGGTTCTTCATCTTCAATCTGAATAACATCTGATAGACCCTTAGAATTTGCCTTGTTTGACTCCTTCACTTGAGCTTGTACTTCAGGAAGCTCTTTACCACTTCTCAAAGTGATAACTTTACATTCTTCCATGCCATCTCTTCTTGGATTAGGAATTGTATCACTTGGCAAGCCTTTTTGATGCAGTGCGTTTACAGTAAAAGCTAATTGCCCAATTTGCACTTCTATATTCTTGAGAGAGGAGTCCACCCTTGCATTAATACTAGCTTGCTCTTTATTATTCTTGATTTGAGTATTCATAAATTTGGCCTAAATATCCTCTAAATTGGTCTTGGGCTCTTGAATAGGAATAGTTTGCCTTGTCACTTGAGACAACCTAGGAGGTAGAGCTGGCCTTGTTCCAAAAGATGATGGCTGATTAAGTGATGGACCATGCTTCCAAGAAAAATTCGGATGATTGCACCATGCAGGGTTGTAGGTGTTTGCGTAGGGGTTGTTCTGACTCCTTTGAAAGTTTCTTACATAATTCACTAACTCTGATTGCAAAAACACTAGGCACTGGTCTGGCATATGTATATCACCACACTAATCACGTGCAATATGAGTTACTTATGTAGAACACATATTCACAGCAGTTTTCTTTTGTACTTGCGATTCTAGCAAATCAAAATGCTTATTCAATGCCGATAAAATAGTTACTAGTTGAGCAGAAGAATCCTTTTTAGTATTAGATGTTTAGGGAATGGCTAGTCTTTCATCCCCCTATGAGAATAACTTTTAGACAAATTATCAAGTACCTTCATCACCTCATCTACTGGAAGTTGGTCATAACTACCATTAAGAATCGATGCTAGCATAGTGTCTGACTGTGCATTGAGTCTGGTACAAAAGTTTTATACAATGGCCCATTCATCCATGCCATGACTTGGACATTATCTCACTAAATGTTTATATCTTTCCCAAGCCACATAAAAGGTGCTCACTTGATAATTGCTTGGAATTGATTAAATCACGTCTAGCATCAACAATTTTGTTATTTGGAATAAAGTGAGTTTTGAACTTTGCTTCTAAGTCATCCCAATTGTTGATAGATCCTTTCGGCAAATTGAGCAACCATTTTTTTGCATCATCCTTGACAGAGATAGGGAATAATCTAAGCCTTAAGATGTCTTTGGACACTCCATTTTGTTTGAAAGAGTCACAGACTTCCAAGAAGGATAATATGTGTCTATTAGTATCGTCTGTTGATTTACCACCAAATTGCCTATTCATTTGAAGCATTGAAATCATCACCGGCTTTAACTCAAAGTTGTTAGCTTGAAAATCCTGTACTACAATGCTAGGCTGAGTAGTTTTCATGGTTCTTCCTATAAAATCTTTGATAGTCCTATTTTGATTATCTTTATGTGCCATCTTCGTAGCAGGGATGTTTACCCCACTCTCAGGTTGAATTAGCACAGACCCCTCAACTAAAATATCTTTGAAACTCTTTGTCTTTCTAAGTGTCCTTTTGGATATGGATTTAGGTGGCATATACTAGTGTAACAGCGAAAAAAAAGAGCAATAGATCAAGAATCTAACTAAACTAAAGAAACAAAAAGTTAATAAACTATGAAACTACTAATAAAATTATTACAACTAACAAATGAAAACACAAATAAACAAGAGAGTAAATTAAAAGAAACTAAGTGCTTAAACTAAAACTACTCAAGGTCCTTTAATTCTATTCACCAATTGCCTTGAGTCCTCGGCAACGACGCCAAAAACTTGATGCACACTAAAATAATGGCATCGTAAGTGTACGGGCTGTGAGAATAGTAAATGATGAGTCAAGGTTGTTCCCTCAAAAAATCAATACTATTGGTGATTAGGCATTAGATTTCTCATATTCATTTTAGTTAAACAAATCAAGTTATGAGTGAATTTTTATAAAAATCAATTCAAGTGTAATTAACAGCAATAAAAATGGTTCTAAGATAGATAAGCAATTAAAGACACCTTAGGAATTCTAATCCCCTTTTACACAAAGCAAATCATTTTCCTTTTTAATCAATTAGCTTAATGTCAATTTTAGAGTCAAAAGTCTAAATTAAATAAAATATCTTTCGATCCATTCAAACCCATATATCAGCTTAACTCTTTGATGTCTCAAATAAGAAGTTAACATACAATTAAGCTCATACCTTATCTAGACTACCTAGGGCCCTTGAGTATATTTCTATCTCAAGTATAAATTAGACTATGTCTAATTCTAAGTTGCTCTATCAATGATTTATAAGCAATTCCCTTCTTTCAAAGGCAAACTACAAAACTCATAATCAAACTAGAGGTGGCCAATCACTAAAATGAAACCATAATCCAGATTAAGCACTAAAATCTTCAATAATCCAACATAATCAAAAAGAAAATTATTTATAAAGCTTAAAGGTTCATAGAATCCCTAAGGGTTACAAGAAGTTGGCCACTCATGGCTTGAAATCCACAGAAAAGTTTAGTAAATATATCAATAAATACATCAACATGAAGAGAAAATAGGGTAGAAATACCTAATCGGAAGAATCTTGGACAAAATCAATGATTTCCCAATTAATATGAAGCTTCCCCAACACCCCTTGTGCGTTTTCTCTCTTCCTAAGTAGACTAGATGCGGCTCCCTCTACTGAATGACAAGCTGAAACCCACTAGAACCTTCAAAATGACTCATATGATCAAAACTGCGCGTTTCACTTAAAATTGGCAATGCTCTTGCGTGCATGATTTATGTTGCAACATCGTGCTCTCAGGATTTTGTACCACCAATTCTGGGTAATTGCTGCTGCAGCATCCTATCTGATGTTGTGGCATCGAGTTCTAAATCGAGTTCACTTTTATTTTCTCTCTAATTTTTGCTCTTTTCCAAGTTTTGGCTCAATGTTTAGACTATCCTACATAAGCATGACATCATTAATGTAATATTTTGCTTGATTAATTAATCAGTTCTACTAAAAGAAATCTCAACTCTCCTCTCTCTTCTTACTAAGCTCTTTTACTTAATTAATGATCTAATTGCTTCTAAAAATCACTTAAATGACTCCAAACTTATTAAAATCTGTACTAAAATTTTTAAAATATTTGGAATCATAACCACATTAGGTTGCGCTTGGGCACACAACCTGGAACTTCAGCCCTGCTGGGAGTTGAGAGCGCCATCCTTCCCTCCTATTTTGTTAATAATAAAAAAAGGTTCTATAATGCAATTGACAGCAATGTAAATGATTCAGAAAGTTTTCTTCAATTCTAAAAATTACAATCAACCTCAAGGAATAGAATCACAGTGATTGAAAAAGGAATAATAAAAAGAAGTTCAAAGGAGAAGGAAATAACATACAGAGAAGGTTCAAAAAGAAAAGTCTTCACATTCTTCACACCCTTCCCTACATTTCCCGAAAGCTTAAACATCCTTTGACTCCCTCAACTTCCACGTGACCTTATGAGCTCGTGCACTCCTCCTCACCATTTTCTCTTCCTCTTTTGCCACTTCATCTGACATGTGGCTGCCAAGACTTGAAGGTCCCACTTCACTAGCTCCTTTAAGCATCACATTACCTTCCCCATCAAAAGCAACCTTGTCTTCAAGGTTGTAGTCTGAAAAATCCTGGACAAATTGATGATAAGATTCCCATGTTAAGTTGGATATACCATCCCATTTAACCAATAACTATGGAACCTAAGTGTGATGAATTTTGACACATCGTACTGCAACAATATCCTTTGGTTAGATAAGCGGTCGTGCAAGTTCAAAACATAAGGATAATGGAACCTTAGGTTCATGAGCAGCTTCCTCATATTTCTTGAGGAGTGAAACATAAAAGATTGGATGAATTTTAACATGTTAAGGGAGTTGAAGCTTGTAGGCAACTTCATCGATACGCTGCAAAATAGGAAAAGGTCCAAAATAACGGAAACCCAGCTTCTGATTCTTTAAGAGTTGCAAAGATTGTTGTCTATAAGGTTGCAACTTAACCCACATAAAATCGTCGACCTAAAATTGAACTTCATGCTTATGGCAATTTGCAAAATGTTTCATACGATGTTGTGCCTTCAGTAAGTTACGTTTCAATTGTGCTAAAACACAGTCCCTCAGAATAAGTTGCTCATGAACATCCTAAAGAACATTATCATGTGGCTGAATGGGAATAATGGCTAGGGGATCACGTTCATTAACTGCTTTAAATGGAGTAGTGCGCAGTGAAGTATGGTAGGACGAATTATACCAAAACTTTGCCTATGGAAGATAATTAACCCATAATCTGAGATTGTTAGCTACAAAACAAAGCAAATACATTTCAATACATTTATTCAATGTCTCTAATTGCCCATCCATTTGAGGATGATATGAAGAACTCATTTTCTAAGTAATTCCTTGTAGCCTGAAAAGATGTCGCCAAAAAGTGCTAGTAAATACTCAATCACGATCAAAGACAATAGATTTAGGCATACCATGGAGTTTAACTATTGTTTGAACAAAGACCTCTATAACTTGAGTAGCAGTGTAAGTTGATCGTAATAGAGTTAAGTGTGCATATTTCGAGAGTCGATCAATAACCACAAAAATCACTGAAAAGTTTTTGGAAACCAATAATCTAGTGATAAAATCCATTGCAACTTCTTCCTATATCTAATTGGGAATAGGCAAGGGAGTAAGAAGCCCAGCTGGCTATAGTTGTGAAATTTTGGCTTGTTGACAAATGGCACACTGTTGTATGAACTGTCGAATATCACCACACATACCCTTCTAATAAAAATAGGTTATAATACGCTGAAGAGTGCATAGGAAACCAGCGTGACCACCAACAGGAGAAGAATGAAACTCCTGAAGAATTCAAGTAATTAATTTTGATGCTTCAGAAGGCAATAGTAGGCGTTGCTTCCAATAGAGCAATCCATCGCACATGGAAAATTGAGGCATCTCTTGTAGTGTTGACTAGTATTTAGATATTAAATCTGAGATATATTGAGATTGATGAAGCTCAGAGATGATAGAATCAAGAAACGCAGATTGAACCATTGAGAGGGCACTGTAACTTACACGAGACAGGGCATCAGCAACCTGATTTTCTTACCAGATTTATATTCAATGGTGTATTTGAATCCCATCAATTTGGGAAGTCAAGCTTCTTGCTCTGGGGTTTGGATCACTTGATCCTGAAGATGTTTCAAACTGTGTTGGTCAATCCTGATGATCAAAGGGTGACCAATTAAATAATATCAAAATTTGCATACAGCTTCAGTAATAGCAAATAGTTCTTTGACATAGGTAGATTGAACCTGCATCCTACGATTGAGCTTTTTAGAGAAATAGGCAATAGGGCGGCCATTTTGACTGAGTACTACACTAATTCCCAAACCAAAGGCATCAGTATCCAAAACAAAAGGCTGTGAAAAATTAAGAAGAGCTAGAACTGGAGCTTTAGTCAATGCCTTTTTGAAATTATCAAATGCAACTTGGGCCTCAAAGGACCAGTTAAACGAATCCTCTTGTAACAAGTCTATAAGTGGTCCAGCAATCTTGGAATAACTTTTGATAAATCCTCGAAGTTGTGTACAAGTTTGAGGAATGGGCCAATTGATCACAGCAGCCACTTTTTCTGGGTCCATCTCAACACCTTTTGCTGTCACTACATGGCATAAGTACTCAATGTATTCTTGCCCGAAAGAACACTTGGAAAATTTAGCACAGAGACGATGTTGACATAGAAGTTGGAAAACAACCATCAGATGTTGAAGATGCAAAATCCAAGAGGCACTGTATACAAGGATGTCGTCGAAAAATACAAGAACAAAGTGCTTGAAATATGGGTGAAAGATGTCATTCATTAATGCTTGAAAAGTCGTCGAGGCGTTTGTTAAGCCAAAAGACATGACAATCCATTCATAATGGCCTTGGTGTATGCGAAAAGCCGTTTTGAATATATCTTCTGGCTTGACTAAGATCTGATGATAGCTAGAATGAAGATCTAATTTAGAAAAGTAGAGAGACCAATGAAGCTCATCAAGAAGTTCATCAACAGTGGGGATTGAAAAACTATCCTTGATAGTTACTGTATTAAGAGCACGGTAATGGATGCAAAAAACGCCATGTACCATCCTTCTTTCGCATAAGAAGAACTGGCATTAAAAATGGGCTTTGACTTGGTTGTATAAGTCCTTCATCTAACATTTCACAGACCAAGCACTCAATTTCTGCCTTTTGAGAAAAAGGGTAACGATATGGGTGAACTCTGACCGGAGGTGTACCTCTAATAAGGGAATCTGATGGTCATGAGCACCAGAGGGTGGTAGGCCTCTTGGAATGGCAAAGACATCTAAAAATTTTCGCAGGATGTCTACTAAATCATGTGGCACCGAATCAGGTTAGTCTAAAGAGACTGGAGTAATATGATCATCTGATTGTATGGTGTCCAATGGTTGACAATGCAGTGTGTAAAGTTTTGTAATGGCATCAATAACTTGAAGTCTACGGAAGTGATTAAACTGAGCATGAATAGGGAGATGAGCACATTCACCTTTCAAAACTACAAATTCCCTATTTAACAAATATTGGATAGTTGCAGAAGAATAGTCAACCATATGAGCACCCAGTGTTGAAGGCCAAGAAGCCCCTAAGACTACGTCAGATCCATTGGCAGGAATTAAATAAGCAGAGAAAGAAATGGTGTGCCCTTGAATTATAAGTGGAACATTAGCAACAAAGCCTTCACAGACTAAGGTATCACCGTTACCCACCACAACCTTCAATTTAAGAATTGGTTTAATCATCAACTTCAAATGTTTAGCTAAACGAGGTTGCAAAAAATTATCAGAACTACCTCCATCAAGTAGAATTTACACATTGGTACCATGAAGTGATCCTACAAATCGGATAGTACATAGTCCAGATGAACCATGATAAGCATGGTACGACAGATGATGGACTGTAGCATGGGTCTCAGAAGGAGTGATGAAAGTCTCCATTGGTACGGGTGCCCCATCAGAGTCAAGATCATCAAAATCAGTTTGAAGCAACATTAATTGCTTGTTAGGACACTCATGGTTCCAAAAAAATTTGTCATCACATGTATAACAGAGACCTTTTTCTCTGCGAATCTGTATTTCACTTGGCGACATTCTCTTAACAAGTGGAAGAATTTTAGAGCTAGGAGTGGGCAATAGTGGTGGAGCAGATGACTTAGGACCTGTGGATTGATTAATAGTCATAGAGGGAGAAAATGAATTGGGCTTTGAAGCTGAAATGACTGGCGGTGGGGCAAACTTAAGACAACCAGACGCGACAGAATTAGAATATTTCTCATCATACAAGTGAGCAAGACTAGGTGACTTAAGTAGTGTACCAGGGGTCTGACTAATGACATCCCGTCGGACCTCAGTTTTTAAACCACTAATGAAACAGTCACGCAAAGATTCATCCATCCCTTGCACCCGATTTGCCAAGACCATGAACTCTTGGTAATAATGAGTAACTGATTCCGTTTGAACAAGTTTGAAGAGTTTAGTACAAGGGTTCTCAAATTGAGAAGGTCCAAAATGTTCTTCTGTGGCTTGAGCCAATGCAAGCCAAGTTGAAATCTCATTAGATTTCGTAAGCATCTGGAACCACGGAACCATCGGTCCTTCGAAGTGAATAGCGACAATAGTAAGTCGTTGAAGATCCGGGGTTTTATAATAGTTGAAAAACTGCTCTACCCGAAAAATCCAGTTCGAAGGTTCTGTTCCATCTAAACGAGGAAAATCCAACTTCACTTGTCTCATTTGAAATGGCTGATAGGAAGAAGGATTAGTGAAAGTGACACCCGAATGCGAAGAGGCAAAACCAATGGCAGGAGAGGATTGTTCGTGGCGGCGATTCAGAGATTCAAGGGTTCGTTGCAACTGCAAAATGCTCCCTTTGATTTGTTCCAATTGAGAGTTAGTAGATGCCATGTAAATATCCAGTCAAACAAAACGGGCAATGTTCGCAGCTTGATTCTCCTCAATCGTATCTTTCTGTCTCAGTTGTTTAGCCGCCAAGTCTTTCATCCTGATATTCTCTGGTATGACCTACAATAATAATAAAAAAAAGTATTCTATACTGCAATTGACAGCAATGCGAATGATTCAAAAAGTTTCCTTCAATATTGCAAAATTACAATCAGCCTCAAGGAATAGAATCACAGTGATTGAAAAAGGAATAACAGAAAGAAGTTCAGAGGAGAGGGAAATAATAGACAGAGAAGGTTCAAAGAGAAAAGTCCTCACATTTTTCACACCCTTCCCTACTTTTCCTGATAGCTTAACCCTTTGTTTGGTTGGAAGGGTTTGGGGGGAGGGGAGGGGAGCCCTTTCCCTTGTTTGGGTATGTAAAAATTGAGGGGGGGGGGGGGGAGGGGAGGGGAGGCAATCCCCCCCTCCAAACCCTCCCCTCCAAAAGTGGGGGGTTTTAGAGGGGAGAGAAATTTTTGGGTGAGTTTGACCAAATTGCCCCTTGAATTATTTTTACTTTAAATATAATATAAATTTTATTTTTTTAATAAGATTTAAAATATTTTTTATAAAAATAAAAAATATTTTTGAATAAAAATAAAAAAATTATTTTTTATAATAAAAAATAAAAAAAAAACTTTTTTTTTATAAAAATATCTTAAAAACAAAAAAAAATTAATTAAGAGTATAATTGTCCATTAATCCCTTCCCTCCCCTCTCCTCCCCTCCTCAACCAAATAACATATCATTAAAATTCCTCCCCTCCATTAAAATCCCTCCCTTTCCCTCCTTTCCATTGAACCAAACACTCCCTAAATATCCTTCGACTCCCTCAACTTCCACGTGACCTTCACGAGCTTGTGCACTCCTCCTCACCATTTCTCTTCCTCCTTTGCCACTTCATTAGACACGTGGCTGTCAAGACCTGAAGGTCCCACTTAACTAGCTCCTTTAAGCATCACAAATTGCTCGTCGTATATATACCAAATATTTGATAAAACCATATATATATATATATATGTATAAATATATACGATTAAACTTTCTACAATGTGACAAATGATGTTTAAGATTATTACTTGTCTTAAAAGAAATAAAATAGATGAACTCAAATATTAAGTAATTGAAGTGAGTCGAGTTTTGTCAGACGTGTCCTTTATCAACAACTTAAACAATAATAAACAGTTACATTTTGTGTATAATACAGGGGATAATTTATCTATAGTGTCACATTATTTATATATTTAATAATTAAAATTTTTTTTATATATAAACTTCATCTATAATGTATATAAACTTTATTTATATAAATTAAATTTTGATCATTAATTACATTTAGTGTGTCATGCACTAATTGCATATAAAAAAATTTCATTTATTAGAATTTTAATCGAGTTGAACATTAAATAACTATCAGTGGCTTAGAAATGTCAAGTTGGCACAATGGTGTGGGGACATGTATTCCATATGTGAAAGATAATTTAGGCACTTTATTTTTTGAAAAAAAGGCGCATATATATATATATTGCTAATCTCTTCAGTATTTTGTAAACAAATAATCCTCATATTTTCAATTAAACATAATTAAACTTATTCTTTTATATAGAATAAAAACAGAATAAATATTTACATAAGTTTATAATAAAGATAACTCCGAACATAGAAATAACAATATCGCATGGAGAAGCAAAACCCGCTACGTTTCTCATGTTTTATTTCCAGAAAGTTTAAAAGGCTCAGAAGAGCTGGAGACTCAAACTACTCTACTTAACAGTGACAACATTCACTTTTATTTTGACTTGTGAGCTACCTCGATCGATCACACAAATAGAATGTTTCACTGTTCACAACATATATAAATTTCTAGCAGCCATGTAACGTTATCAAGGCACAATCTTGTAAGCTCTTGTCTTGTTTATGCAAGACATAAGGGACTTCTTAGAGTCCCTAAATCCCACAAACCCTTGCTCTTTGGCCTTGTTCATGCTATCTATCGTTTCATGATCTTTCGCAAACAGAGCGTCCGCAACCCACCAAACGCCAACATCTTCCAACTTGGTGGGCGTCAAATGATTCTGTCTCACAATTTCCTCCCACACTTCACCCTTCTCCTTCATCATCTCCGACAACCTCAAATTCGAACCCTCTTCGGTTATCCCATAATCCTCAATCTCAAATTGTTCCGCTAGAACCTTCCATAGATGCTTCCACTTGAACACATCCCCATTGCTGCAATTAAACGCTTCGTTCTTGGAGCGTGGCTCTACCGCCCCCCATATCAGCTGCTCGGCTATCAGATCGGCGTCGGAAACCATAGAATAACAGTCCCACGCTGCCCTCGAGCCAGGGAACCTCAAGGGAAGCCCCTCGTGCTTGCAAATAGTGGCGTAAGCACAAAGCGTCCCTAAAAGGTTTATCATGCTATAAGGGGAGAACCCAAATATTGCGTTGGGACGGTGAATGGACCACGTCAAACCCTCCTTCTTCTTTGCCTCTTCAAAGAGGACGTCCTCTTGGGTGTAGTAGAAGTTGGGTGAATCAAGCCTTGGCATATCCTCCGTCCATGGTGCCTCATGGCCTTTGATACCAAATGACTCAAAGGAACCCGCGTAGTGTTTGATACCTGTCAAATGACAAATTTAAACCCACAAGTTTATGTGATAAACATGATCACTCCATCACCCATATATAATTATATATTATCTCAATGAATATTTTAATGCAAAAATTCAAGCAGTTAAATATGAAAGTGCTAGTGCCAATATTTTCAACAAAAATCCTCAGATGCTAGTTTTAATTAATAATAACAAAATCATTGACTTAAAATCTAATTTGCTAATTTAAAAATATTGTGAATTAAATAATTATATTAATTTAAAGACTGATTTTTGACTGATTTAAAGAGGATGAAAATTTTTCTTTAGTGTTCAAGTCAGCTGATCTCTCCAAAAGAAAAACTTATCACAACCGTCATTTGAATTGAAAAAGCCAGATCAGAGCTGATCAAGTCAAAAGAAAACTTGTTCAAGAGAGCAAAAATGAAAGCTGCAGTTAATCTACAATATGTTCAAATGAACATCAAACAATGGCTGTCATACTCAATAAACTTTGGGTATTAAAGTTTAAATAATATTTACATCTAGACATATATATATATATATATATATATATAAGGTTTAGTTTTAGAAAGAGATCAACATAAAACACTATTATGACATATGACTATGTGTCATATTGATAATTTGAATATACATAATTCATACTAATTAGAAATAAATTGATTAAAAAAATTTGTGTCTGGCATGGGCTACCTAAATCAACTGATTCGGATAAGTTCTCATAAAAAAAATATTTAAATTATAAAAGTAATGCATACTTAGTCATACTCACAATATTTAATGGCATAGAAACAGAAATTTAATAGCAAATGATAAATTAAAAATTTTATAAAACTATATATAAAAATACAATTATAAATTTCTATGTTATAACAATTAAATTTAAATTCGGGTAGAAATACATGATGAATCTGTAAAAGAATTTAAGCATAATATATAATCTCTAGCAATACCTGTCTGCAAGCATATGTGGCGAAGATGGGGAGCATTTGCGATGATGGTGCGAAGAACATTCCTTACCATGGCACCATTGACTTCGCAGTTCTCGGCCTCGGTGGCCTTCATGGTCCATGAGACGTAGAAGATGTGAGTGACATCGGTCAACGGTGAGAGCTTCGCCTGAGCGTCGTCGGGGTCAGAGACATCGCACTGGATGTAATGAATGAGATGGTTGGCATTCCAGCTGGGTCGAGGGCGGCGAGCGACGCCGTAGACCTTCCATGGGCCGCCGGGGGTGTCGACGAGAGGGAGAATCTCGGCAAGGCTATTGCCGACGATGCCGGTGATGCCGATCACGAGTGCTACGCTCTGGAAGCTTCGTGGGGCGTCATCAAATTTCTTCTGAAAAAGAGTGAGAAAGAGATCAGTGTGAGAAAGATGAAGAGGGAATTAATTAATATGGTACGAATGATGGAGAGGAAATGAAAGAAGCTTGCCCTGGCAGCGCCAGTAGCTCGAGCCAACCACCAATTCATGTTTCAGCACTTGATGAAGAAGAGGTGACAAGAACGCTTATTGTGGTTTGTCTTGCCGGCACTTCATATATATATATAGCCAGAGGGGCACGGAAACTCAATTCTTTTTCTACTTTCTGTTTGTATTTTTATTTTTTAAAAATAAAAAATAAATATTATTAAATAATAATCATGTAAGCATCACATAAAATTTTTTTAATTTTTTATTTAGATACTAAACAAGTCTTTAAAATACTAGTGACACTTTGAAACGAGTAAATAAATTAACGTTAAAAATTAGTGATTAAACATGTCGAGTGTCTCAAAACCGGTCTAACTATATTAAAAATCGAGTTGAACAAGTGGTTTTCTGCCGAAAGCAATGTTGAAGCGCCCCACTTGCTGTACCATTCCTCCAATGGTGATTGCCTGATGTAACATTTCAAAACATTATATATATATATATATATATGAACATTCTAAATGACTAAATTAAAATAGTATATATATATATATATTATACTATTACATAAAAATGTCTAAATTATATATATAACTAGATTTTTAATATTTATTAATTTAAATCTTATGAAAAATTATATTTAATATATTTAAAAATATGTATTTAAAATAAATTAATTCAATTGATTCGATTATAATTCAATTATTAAACTATGGATTTATTTATTTTTGGTTTTAAAATATTGGCATTTATGATTTTATTTAATAGATGAATCATGTTAATTAGAAAAAAAAAATCTCTTAAAAATAAAATTGAGAAATTTTATGTTCAAAGGATCAAATTGAGAGAATTGAAAAGAGTGATTTTTTAAAATTAAATCATTAATTTACTCTTATTTTGACATTGTTTGATAAATAGTATCTATAAAAAAAATTGTATATCTTGTTGGTCTATAAGTAATTCAAAAAAAGGAGTTAAATTAGATTTTAAAATTATTTTTACCTTCTTTAGTTATTAATGATTCCTTCAAAGCATCGTCATATTCCTGAAGAACAAGATTTTACTTGCAAATAAAATACTTTAATAAACAAGTGAGAAGAGTAGGAAATGGATAGAATTATACAACTGATTTATATTAGTTAAGACTAATATCTTTTAAATTCAGCCCCTAAGTACAAAGTAAGGGTATTTTATTAAGTGTAGATAATTGTCAAGAGCGCAAAGCAACCCATAACACAACGCATATCTCACTGACTTTCATTACCTATTCTAAGGCAATTTAATGGAGTTTAGCACTAGGCTTTTTTTACTTTTCTTCTCTTCAAAAGATTTTTTTGCATTGCATTGATTTTTTCCTCAAAATTTTTAGAAACTCTAATACAAGACAACTTCATAGTATCAATTCTCTTATTTTCAATCTTTTTATATCCAGATTTTTATCTCGACACCTAAAAACTTAGTTTTGAAAGGAGGAGATTCAAGTTAAGTTCATGAACTCACAATGGTTCTCTCAAATATAAAGGCTAATTCATACAAAATAATAATACATTAAAGCACAACGAATGCAATTTCAGAATATAAACATTCAGCATTCTATTCTCTCTTCTTTATTTCTTCTTCAAATGATCTTTATTATATAGTTCAGCTTTTAACAAATGATAGTTGGTATAACGACTTTCTCAAATTGCATAGATATGCTCACTAATTATGAATATGTGTTTTTAATATTTCCAATCAATATATGCTTATTGCAATGACTTTGTTCAATATTTAGTAGCCTTTTAAGTGCAAATTATTAATTTCATTTGATGCATACATTCTAGAAGTAAGAGGACATAATAAATATTCATTAAAATGTTTCCATCTTTGATTCTTCCAAATAGTTAGTTCCCCCCCCCCCCCCCCCCCTTACATAGACTTTCCTTTTTCATTCCTAATCAAAGATACGTTGTTAAAAGCATACGGTAATAGGTCTATATGAGGCCAATAGAATATCTTTCCATATAAATATTTTGACCAATTTTATTTGAAAATTTTCCTTAAAAAATTTTTGAATTATTTTGAAAGTCATTTGAAAACTTGCCTTATAGGGATTCAAGAAAAAATTTCCCCGTAAAAAATTTGATTTAATTAAAATCTCTTTCAAAACATTTTTAGTGATCATTCCGAGAAAGATTAAATCATGTGATATCTTTAATAATAACAGCAATAATTAAATACTTTTTCGCCCATGCAACAATATGTAACCCAACAAAATTCTATGGTCCAGAAAACGGAATTTCCAACGCATAAATTTGGCCTATTTAATATATTTTTCAAAACACATGTAACATGCTTGTATAATTCAAAACCAAAATGTTAAAAGTCTTTTATTCAACATATTAATTATTAACCTCAAAAAAATCTTGTTGGAAGAGAAGAATTACATAGACTTAAATGCCATCTCTACAGGTACATCGAGGAAGCCGCCTAGTATATAACAATTTTAATGTTAAAACTTCTAAGTTTCTTACCGACCCAAAACACGACACGAAACCGGATTTGGATTTTCGTCCAGTATTGTTATTTAGCAAACTTAACTTGTGCATATAAAATTGTATGATGGATCCGTTAGTCATAGAGCTTTTCATCGTGAATTGTGCGCACCACTAAAAACAAGAGCTGCTAAGCGGAAAAAATAATAAGTATTGAAATTTGTGGTGAATTGCCCTTAAAAAAAGAACTTATTTTCTCCACCGTTGGATTGTTTCAAAAATTTAGGTGATCGTCTCAAAATTTATGATAAATAATATTTTATAATTATATATAAATTTCAAGGCACAATCGAATAATGAAATGTTTGTTTTCCATATACTCACCCAATCACCCTTAAAAAAAAAATACTCCTGTTTCGAGGCACTTAAATTTAAATCTAAATTTATAATAAGAAGTATTGATAAAATGCGCTTTTTGTCCCAAAATATTGGAGTTATTGTTAATTTTGTCCCCAAATATTTATTTTGTCTTAATTTCATATTGTTTGTTAAAAATTTCAATATCATTTCAAATACTAACTTTATCGACTAGATTAATGAAAAATTATAACATCTCATTACACATAGATTGACGATCATTATAATATATTAAAGTAAATTATACATTACCTATATGGATATTATACTATCTAATCTCATAACTTTAGCCCCCAAAACAATATCATCTTTTATATTTCAATCCCTAGCCCTTTGCTATTAAGTAAACACTCGTTGATCCTTCAACATGAAAAATAAAAGTTCCTAATTTAAAACTTAAGGTTTGACCTGTACACATGTAACAGTATATCAATCAACTTCTATTACTTTAATTGATGGAAATAGTGTTTAGAATGACATGAAAATTTTGGACAAACTTGTAGGACAAAATTAATACTAAATAAGCATTTAGGATGAAAATGATAGTGACTATAAACTTTTAGGATGAAAAAAGTATTTTTGCCAAAAAAATTGTGAACTTGAATTTGGATATCAGTAAGTAACTAGTTTAACTAAAGCCTATCTATAGAAAAAAATTATTAATAAAAAATCAAATTTTAAAACAATTAATGGTTTAGAATGGGAGGGGCTATTTTAATTCGAAAATAATAAGTCTTTTTAATTTGTTTAGAACTATAAACTTTAATTTTATTTCTATATAGCTGATAAGTAATTAAAAGCAAAAAATTTCATAATTTTATTAATTATTTTTCTGGTGGATTTTGTTAATCATTTTTAATGATCTTCTTGATTTGAGGTCATTAGTTGAACTGATAACATATCAGTCCTTTAAAAACAAAAATGGGAGCCAAGTCCAATTGAGGCTAAATCCGGTTACTGGTATTTTTTTAGGTTAAATGTTGGAGCGAGCCTTTGCGTAATTTTCGATCCGACGGCGATCTTGATACTGACTTTGATAATAAGATCAGTAGTTGACTAAAGGGTTTTAAAATCATTGTATGCATAAAAAATATTTGAGTATAGTCTAAGTTATTTATAGGAAAGTTTGAGCAGATTATAATAAATATTTTTAGTCAAATAATGATAGTGAAGCTCACTGTGTTAGTTTATTAATTCTACGAAGTATAAATTTCGCGACGTTACATGAAAATTTGCTAAGACATTAATATGGAGTGATTGACTTTAAATGTATGCTCAATTTGTTAAGAAGAGAATTAGGCCTAATCAAAATAAGAGAGACCTAATTAAATAATATAATTAATTAATATATTAATTAGAATTACTCCTAGCATATATACCAAATATCTAATAAAAATACACACACACACACATATATATATATATATATATATATAGAGGCCTTATTCAATGTGACAAATGACGTTTAAGGTTATTACTTTTTTTTTACAAAAGAAAACAGACAGTTACATGTTGTACATATGGGTGAGAGAATTGTCAGTGGCTTAGGTATGTCAAGTTGGCACAATGGTATCGGGACATCTAATCCATAAGTGAAAGATAATTTAGGTACTTTTGCATACACACACACACACATATATGTCACATTTTCAATTCAAAATAATTAAACTTATTTTTTCATATAGAATAAAAAGGTAATGAATATTTAAATAAGTTTATAATAAAGATAACTGCAAATATATAAATGACATCATTGCAGTAGCAAAACACACTATCTCATGTTTTATTTTTCAAAAAAATTAAAGGATCAATTTGCATTTAAATCTCAAATTTGTCAAGTATTTGTAATCTTGTTTAACGAAAAGATTATTATTATAATTGAGAAAAAATTTTAAAGATTAAAATAAAAGACTTTCTTTTTATTGAATGATCTAATTAAAAAAATAATTTTTTAAAAAATTAAATTATTAATTTATTCTTATTTTTAAAGAAGACATTGTTTGATGAATAGTGTCCATAAAAAATATTTGTATATTTTATTACTAACTTTTAAAAAAGTCTTTTTGGAGTTACAAATTACATAGACTTAAAGGCCATTTCTTATGGGGCATCGGAGAAGCCGCGTAGTTTATAACTACTCTAGTATTAAAAATGGTATGTTTCTTATCTGCGTGAAACACGATCTGGATTTTGGACTGTTAATTTAGTAAATCGTAAATTAATAATCATCACTTGCCAACTTAACTTGTACATATAAAATTGTATGATGGATTTGGGGTTGAATTGCTAGCACAATTATTTGAAAGAAAAAAAAAGCTGCTAAGCTCAAAAAAAAAATTGCTGTGAATTGCACATTAAAAATAAAAAAACTCGTTTTTTTCCTCCACCTGCTTATCTCGAAATTTTTGTGATTATCTCATAATTTACTATAAATAATCAAGGACAATCGGATAATAAAAAGTTTGTTCTGCATGTACTCATCCAGTGACCTTAAAAAACAGTGCTAACACTTAAATCTAGATTTATCATTAAAATTTTTTGATAAAAATATTTTTTTCATCTTAAAAATTTGGAGTCATTTTTAATTTTGTTCCAAATATTTATTTAGTGTCAATTTCATTTTACATATTCACAAAAATTTTTTATTGTCATCCCGAATGCTAACTTTATCAATTAAATTAGTAAAAATTAATGACTTGTTATTACACATAAACTGACAGCCCATATTAAAGTGAATTATATTATATTATATTTTATATATATATATATATATATATGTCATTTGTTTAATCTCATAACCTTAAACCATAAATGACATCATCTCTATTTTTCTATCCCTAACTCTTTACTATCAAGCAAATGCTCCTCATTCAGGATGAAAATTAGAACTAATACAGAAGTCCTTAATTTATAACCTAGTTTTGTAACAATATGTCATCAATTTTTGTTAATTTAATTGACATACTTACTGTTAAGAATGACATGTAAAATTTTGACAAACTTGTAGGACAAAATTGATACAAAATAAATATTTACAACAAAATTGACAATAACTCTAAACTTTTAGGATGAAAAATATATTTTTACAAAAAAAATTCTTAACTTGAATTTAGATATAGGTGAGTAACTAATTTAATTGATACCTATTTATAGAAAATAAATTTTATTAATAAACAATAAAATTTTAAAACAATTAATGGTTTAAAGTGGGAGGACCTATTTTAATTAGAGAATAATAAGTTTTTAAATTTTTTTAGAACTACAAACTTTAATTATATTTCAATATAACTAATAAGTAACTAAAAGCAAAAATCTCATATTTTATTAATTATTATTTTGTTAGAATTTTTTCATTATTTTTAAGATCCTTTTTTTGAGGTGACTTGGACTGATAAAATATCTATCATTTGAAAAAAAAAAAAAAAAAGGAGCCAAGTCAAATTGAGGCAAGTTATTGATAATTCTTGTTTTAATGAAAGTTGCATTTAACACAATATACGCTGAACTTGATATTTTGATAGGTTAAATGTTAGAGTGAGCCCTTTATGTAACTTTCGATTGGCTGTAGTGTAATTAATTTGTGAAATAAAGATGATGATTAGTGTATGCTTGCTTGTTAAAGGAAGAACGTAACAACGCCTAACCCATTGAACAGTTCAATCGTCCCAATCTAATACCAAAATATCATTTATCAAATACAATATTCATCTATAAATTGGATAATACAATCACACTTAATAATTATGAATTTTATATTACATATTTCAAAGTGTGCGAGACAATTAATGCACTAAACAAGTTACATATTAGAAAAGGCACATCAAGTCAGGAATTCCACCCTCAAATTCATAAAAAAACAAGAATGTCCAACATCATCACCGGCTAAACCTAAGCATACAATTATTCTATTATAACAATAGGCGCTAGCTACAGATGAAGTGAGAGATCCAAATCTTTTTCCCCTTCTCCACGTGCATCAGTTGCAATTTCTTTTCCCTCTTCAGAAACAAAGTTCAGAGCTTCCCCTTTTTCCTCAAATTATGCATCCTCAAGAAGAAGCAACTCTTTCTTTTGAGGCATCCCTTTCTCATCACAAACAGCAGAGTCAAAGGTGATCCTAGACGTTTTTTGTGAGCCATTTCCTTGGCCTTACTCAAGCAATGCTTGTTCACTATTTCACAATTGCAGTTCCTCTTATCATCATGAGGCTCAAGCGGGCCGAGGGTCTGGGTCTGAGCTGGAACCATAAGGCCTAAAGCGATAGGCTTCTTTAGAGGGACCGCGTCACCAATATTAAATTGGTGGTTTCCAATTGTGCAAACATTGATGGGAGGGACCAAGGAATGATAAAGGAACTCATAAAATTGATGGCGCAGTTGCATCAGTGTTTCCAACAGATGAAAAATTTGGATATATGGTCAATGAATTTTGGGCATCTACGTTATTCTCTGAACACTCTCCTGTACGTAACATGGTAGTTTCATTTTAATGTAAAACTACTTATAAATTCAGAAGTAGAATTATTTGCGGGTTGAGATTTTTGCAAAATTTTAAATGGTTTTTGTTTAAAATCCAATAAATCATTACATATATAGTTTTTTTTTACAATGTTTCTATTAATATGATTGGTGTGGCCCACCACCAATCCTTATATTTATAAATTTTATATGAAGCCGTATATTGTTTATCGGTTTCGAAACAATAATTGCCTTTTCTTTTTTGAGTTATGCGCATTTTTTTTGCTCTTCTTTTAATTTGTTTTTAAAATTTGAAATTTTTTTACATTGGTACCCATGCTGTCAACGTAGGCTCCTTCTAGTTTCTATATAGAAGAGATTGATTGTACTTTTAATCCACATATATTTTTTTAAGAACTAATTTATTTAATGATTTAAAAATCAAATTAAGTTGATTGGTCTGACAAAAAAATTTGTAAATCAATTATGGTTTTAATTTATATGACTCTTAAATTGAACTAAAAAAAAAAAAGAATTAGCCAAAACAACCGATACCTAATAAAATCAATATAAAAAATGACCAATTTTAGTACTAAACTAGTTTCACGCTAATTTTTATTTTTTGTCCAAATCAATTTTTTGCAATCTATAATAAAAATTTATAAAGTTCAGTGAACTTTATTCAACCCATTATCTCATAAATTTGCTGTTATATATAAAATATTTTAACTGATTTTATATTATTAAATATTAATATTCATTTTAAATATGCTTTTTCAATATATGTATTATTTTATTTGTGAAATATTATATATATTTATATCTTTTTTTATATATATTGACAAAAATGATTTAACCTTCAATTTTATCACAATCAGAATATTGAATTACGAACTATTTTTTATCTCAATTTAATAATCAGTCTAATTTTTAAAACTTTGAATTTATTAGTCATATTTCAATAAAGAAAAACGAAAGTAGTTCAAACAATAACGGTCCTGTTCATTATTTAATAAATTTTGATAAAGTGATTGTTCGGTGTGTCGTGATACTTGTATATGCTGACATGTTGATCTGTAACTCACAAAAACTCGTTACTCTTTTGGTGTACTCACCTGACTTCATCTTTCCCTTCTCCCCACAATTCTCAACATATATATTCAAATGCTAAAATCCTTAAAAAAATCATCACCGAAGTCGGTTAAAAATTTTATCAAACAATTGTTATTTGGATTAATTTTGCATCTTTGGTGAGAATATGAAAGTGAAATTCTCTAGAAAAAAAATTGAAACTTAATCCATGATAAGATATACTAAGAAAGGGGTATTCTTTCACTTTTTGATTGACAAACATTGCTTGTAGGACCTCCAAAAGAAGTCTCAGTTGTGCCATTCGGAAGAAGAGGCCTAGAATTGGTACTGCCAATGGAATTGCAAGAAGTACTTCTTGCAAGATTTTGTTTTCTTCCAAACATAATCCCATGATGGTGCTTCCAGAGATGGCCCTTGAGACCATGATAGCTTTTGAATTCTTAATCACAATAGAAGCAGTAGTGGTTATTTTCATTCATAACAACCTTTTCTTTATCAGAATCGAAAGGAAAGCTCACGACGGAAGGAAAACACAACAAAACAATACTATTTTTAAAGATTTATATCACTAAGAAAGGATTACTCTATACTGAGAAAATATGCCTACCGTTGACTGATATTTATATTTTTATTTCAAGTGAAGATACACGATTCGGCATTAATGCTAATTAATATTGTATCTATAATTCTAAAGAATTTCATTTAAGAAGGGGAAAGTCCATATTGAAAAATTAAATAAAATTTTTCAATCATAATGGCTTCACGAAGGAGTGACTTTTATGAAACCCTAGTTGCAATGGTCTTACAATAAACATGCCATTAATGCTAGAGTGTGAAAGATAGATTGGCAGCTCTATCTCTAATAATAACACTCATATCTTGGCCTCGAGTTGATTTAGCCTAGTTTTCATTTCATATATTTTATTTTTTAATACATATTGAAGTCGAATCAAGCCAAACCAACTTTAAATTGTAAAATTTAAAGCTCAAGCTTAGCTTCATTTTAAAAATGGCCTTTAAATTTTGTCCAAATCAAGCCTTTAAGGTCTTGATTGGTTGCATGAGAGAAAGGGAGAGGTAAAAGTAATTTTTTTTTTTGCAATGCTTATTATACTTGTTATCATTATTCAACAATATTTATTTCTTTTATTATCTTTTTTTTTAATGTAGTAGTACAAGCGATATTTGCCATACATTTCATTCACATTCATATTCTTTTTCTGTTTCTATATCTAATAATTTTATGTATTAAGCAACTCCTAAAATTTAATATAAATTCAAAGCCATAATTTTTATAGATCAAGTTCAACCATTAAATGTCTTTCCTTGTTAATGCTTGTCGAATACTCTTTCAGTCTCAAATATAAGTCACCAATACCTACCGTACACATATTAAGAAAATTGATTAAAAGTAGTTTAACTAATTGAATTTGTATTAAAACACACTTTTTCTTATATTTGCTCCTAATTAAAGAGCTTACTTTTATCCTTAGTAAATTGTATTTAGTTTTAATGACTCTCTATTTAATTAGGGGTATTTAAAGAAAAAGTCATTTAATGATCAAGACAACTTGAAGAAGTGACTTATATTTTGAACTAAAACAATCCTCCAATAAGTGACTTATATTGGAGATCGGAGGAAATATCTTATGATATATATTGAAACTAGCCAAACTAGGCCAACATAGTATGTTCATTAAATAAAAGCCGAAGTTTGATTTGGTTTTTAAAAAGAACCTTAAATTTTTTTTTTCCAAACTGAACCCTTAAGATACAATATAAGTTCAAAGCCTTAAATTTTTCATAGAGTTTGAAAATTAAATGCCCTATCCTAATGAATACTCATTGAGTATTTTATAATACACATTGAAACAAATCAAGTCAAGCCAACTTAGTTTGTAAAATTAGAAGCCTATCCACAATGCGTATAGCATCTTGGGCACCCAGATGCTAGGATTTCATAATTTGTTTTTAGTTTTTTTTTTTATATTTTATTGTTGGTTTTGAAGGATGCAGAATATATAATAAAAAAAATTTCAATTGAAAACTTTTTTTTAAAAAAATGATAAGATTAAAAATCCAAAAAAAGAAAAAAAGAAATCCTGGCCATCTATATCAAATCTAAACAACCAAAATGCTATACACATCTTTGGATGGACAAAGGATCTAAACACAATTAGAAGCTTAAGCTTAAATTAGTTTAAAATTGTCCAAATCAAACCCATGGGATTCAACATAAATGCAATGACTTTTTACAAACTAGGCTCAAGTATTAAATGTGCTCCATCACTTAATGCTTGTTGAATGCACTAAGGCCTTAAAAACATATTTAGTTACCATATAAATATTGAAACTAATATACAATAAAATTAGCCTATCACTAAATGTTATAATGCATCCATTAAAAAAACTATTTTGAAAATAAAATAAAAAATAGAAGTTGACTTTCGAAATTCTTTGGCATTGTAAATGTGGGAACTTTGAAGGCATTATGTGCAAAAGGTTACAAGATGAGGTGTGGCATTATAATCGCATGGCAAGATTATGTAATTTCTTGGCAAAAAGTTATAGTAACATTTGGCATGAACATATAGGAAGTTGATGGACATGAGTATTTGCCAACAATTTCATGCTTAGCTACATCCCAAGAGCCAAAATCTATGACCTTGCTTTAATACTAATTGTCAATGTCAAACGCTTACCACTAAGGTAGTAAATATAAATGTTAGTCATGACATAATTTTATTTGTTTTAACTCACCATAAAGTAAACACCAAGTGTCATTGTTCAAACACCAAGGTAGTTGATGAACACAACTAACCTCCAATATGCCAACAAAATGTAACCATAGACAATAATGGTGTCTAAAGATGTGGAGGCACTATAAAAAAATTGTGGTTTTAGCCATAAATTTTTAATGGCTTAAATGATGCTTTTAATTGTCACTAAGTGTCCTAGTGATGATTGTCTTTTCCATTGCTAAACTATCTATTGCGAATGTTTTAATCATGGTTATAAAAAATTGTGGCTAAACCATGATCGTGGCTAGACCGTGATTTAGTCACAGTTTTATTAATTGTGGCTAGACTTTTGCATTTTTAAACTAGCAATTCTAATCATTGCTACAAATTAATTTTTTAAATTATTTTTAATTATTTTTTACCTTCAAATGTATTGTTTTATCAATTTTTTTTCTACAAACATGTAACAACAATTTTCATCTAACATATCCAACAACCAATTTCTAAGAACAAAAATTTTTAGTAATAGCAACCATATGCTATACAAATTGCAAATAGATTCATAATCCATATTAATCTACAAATATGTCAATACAAATGTAATTATAAATCTATGCAAACTCAAATGTCCATCTTTATGGGGAATGACTATCATCAATGGGTTAATATTCACTATCTCAGCCACTTGGTGTCTAAAATTAAAAATGTGTTACTAGTTATAAATTAAAAACCAAAAACACATTGTCATGCATATGATTTAACTAAAATAGAAAGTTTAAAAAATTACCCCTTGAACTTGTATGGTTGCAAGCTTTAATGGTAATTAGGCCCTAAAAATTTCAAAGGAGGAAAGCCATAGCTATTTCCATTTGTTATTATCACTTGTCTCTTTTAGTATATGCTTATCATTGTCACTCTTTTTTTTTAGCCTCCACTTATTGTTGTCACTTATCTCTTTATGCCATTTGTACTTTAAGTTCGGCGACTTTTTGAGTAAAAAAGGCCTAGATGATGAACTCTCACGAGATCGATGTTTGAATATTTAGGATAGGCAAGCATCTAATCCTACTCTTTGGACTCTACCAAAGTGCTTTTTGGTTCCTAAAGCCTTGGCCATTAAATCATCATTTGATATTTCTCAAAATGAGGAGTCCTCTATTTAAAACTATGTGATCCTTTCCCATAAATTCAAATAGAAAACAATAAACCATTTGAAGAATAAAGCCTTTCAATGAAATCAGAAGTCAACACATAATTTAGACATTTACATAAACACCTCTGATAATTCTCAATTATTCATGTTATTGTACATATTTTCTCTCAATAATTATGATATTAGCCTTCACTTATAGGGTAAATAATACTTCCATAGAAGAAAATGAACATACTTAGGATGAATAACTCTATACTCAATACTTGCATGAAAAATCATCATCTTTACCTTAATTTTTGAGTATATTGATAATTAATCACACTCTGTTTTTCTTATAGGATACATGTTTTGAAGAGTATTGAGTAATTTCAGGAGAAAGAGGCTGTAAAGTGTTGGTTTTGCATATTTCACCGTGGCCAAGTTTCATTGTGCCGAGGCGGAAAGTGCAATATCCAAGGAAAAGCGTGCTATGCAACGTGTGCCACAGCGGATAATGTTTTTGCCGCGGCAAGAATTTAGTCAGAATCAAATATCGCCACGGCGAGAATTCAATCAAAATCAAATATCGTCGCGGTGAGATATTGAGGAGCCGTGGCGCTAATGGATTGGAGCCAAATCCTCAGCATGTGAGTGTTGAGCCACGGCGAGAAGTCACACAGAATCAAAACTCACTGCGGTGAAAAATATGTGCACCAAGGCAAGGAACGTGCATACCCTCAGAATTCACTCAGAAGCCAAACTCTCCGCGGCTCATTAATATCAAGCCGCGGCGCTCAGTCTTCCAGAACCAAATCTCACCGCGGTGCAATACGAATTAACTGAACGCAACGTTTTATTTTCATAATTTTTGAGGGTTTGAAGCTTCATATGCGAGTGGGAGTCGAGGTAGCCATCATTCTGGGTTGGTTTTGTGTTGTTTCAAGGGTGTAGAGGCTAGGGGAAGAGCTAAGAAGACATTTGGAAGCAAAGTGAAGCTGGAGATTGAAGATTGAAGCTGAACCCATTTAATTTTTAAGTTCTTCTTCCTTTCTTCTGTCTTTATCATTTTCACTAATGTATCTGAGTATTGCTTCAACTTTGTTTTTGATGTTTATGATCATGTGTAGCTAAACCCTCTCTAATCTAGGATTATTAGGAACTCTTGTATAGATTAGTAGTTATTCTTCATTCTAACTTTGCAATCAATGGTTAATGTTTGTTCATTCAACTTCATACTTCATGCTTTCTAATTGAGTGGCCAACAATTAGATTGATTTGATACCTTACTTGAACTTGGGAAAGGGAAAGGGAGGTTAGATCAAAAGTTGAGTGGTATGGGTGCTTGAAACTTGCTAGAGTAAGTGGATGTTTTAGTTACTGAGATAGAAATATACTCAATAACCTCACATGGTCCAAATAGGTATTGTAATTATAGATTGATCTTAGTTGATTTTGTAAGGAATTATAAAATTAACTGGGTAACCCTATATAAAATTTGGAAAAATATATATAGGAACAACTGAATCCTAGACAAACATGTATTGCCATTGAAAGTAAAAGGATTGAATGTTGAGCTAATTGCTATGAAGTACAAGAGACTAATAATCCTAGATGCTAATATTCACTCGGAAATCCAAATACTAACCTCGCTTTCTATATAGCTTAGAATCCATAAACGATTTCTTTTTAACACTAACATTTAAAAATTGATTCACTTGATTTAAATTAGGGTGTGAATTTCAATACTTTTCAGTGTTTTGACAACAAATTCTCGAGGGAACGATCTTTACTTATCACTATATTGCCTTCTTGACACGTATACTTGCTTGTACGCTTCAAAGAAAGCAACAACCTCTAACTTCATCATTGACATAGGATCCATCACCATGTCTATAGATTGCAATTCACATAAACACTTAATATGATATAATTTCACTAAGAAAGATAATTTTGAGTATTTCTTGCAACCTTTATACAAATTTTGTTGTTTATCTCTAATTAACTCATAGAACTCTTTCACATCGTCATTCACCAATCCTTTGGTTTAATGGTGAAACTAAACTCTCAACCTTATCATTGCTTTCATTTTCATGAACTCCAAATGTATCATAGACTATGTCTTGCATAGAATCATCCCTATAAATACATTCTTCTCTCACTTGTGGCCTTGATTGAGGCTCTATAAAATGTTCATGTCTAAATCTCTCCCCATATTTATCTCAAAAAATATACCTTTATGGGAATGATTTAAGAATCAAATGGTTACATATATCTTCTCTAATATGTCATTTTAAAAATTGACATTTATGATATGAGCATATTATTCTCCATTTAACTCTTTCACTAGCAAATGCAAAGTCTAGGAATTCATTTAGTTTATTTAAATATTCATAGATATTTTGAGACTTAGCAATCCAAGACTTATTTATTTTTGAAACTAAAAAGGGATCTTCAATTATTTAATATTTATAAAGGAATTGTCTTACAGGCAAAAGCATAATAAATAGGATCTTTAATTAAACAAATTGTCATAACTATTGTCTTCTTTTAATTATCACAGTGACTTTCAAGAGAACTTGTTATGCCTAACATCAATTGAGTGATCAAATTAGGAGTGAATACATGATTCATGCATATTGTGATCATGCGTAAACATTAAAGCGTTCTATGAACCAACATTAAAAATTAAAAAATCCTTAGAAGCATATATGTGTGTATATATATAATTCATATAAAACTGCAATAAAAAAATTCTCAAGTAACCATTAATATAATTAAAAATGTGCACTATGCTTTTTGAGTATCATGTTACCCAAATTTTTAAAAATATCCTTAAAAAAATATCAAAATCCAAATCTATATTTATTTTTTATCACTATACCGAAATCCAAAATATGCAAATGCTGACAAGTACCTTCCTCCATCTTTATTTCTAATTGGATAAGCAACTCCATTTTTTTTTTTTGGGAAGTACAAAAATTTTTAAAGTCATTTGATAAGCAACACTTTGAGTTATGATTAATTAGGACAAAAGTCTCTTTTTACTTTAATATTGCTATAGTAGTTTTTTTTTTTGGTTAATGTTGAATATTAATTTCAAAGTAAAACTTAGCAACTTTATTTAAGGTACCATAACTAGTAATTGATTCAACCAATATGAGATATACACTAGTCATGTATAAAGATGTGCTCCAAAAAATAATAATGAGAAATTTAAAAATAATAAATGATTTTATACTTTTTGAGTTTATACTTAGAATTGATTTCATTCTTATCATGAGTAAGCACTGTTTAAAATTCAACTTTTATTCATATTCTATTAAGATTCTAAAACCTTCAAATCTCTTTTTAATTAAAGAGTATTTGCATTACAAATAACGAGATTAAACTAAACTTTATAAAAATAAAAAATAAAACTAGAGTTTTAGGTAATAGACTATAATTCAAAATGGTATTGTCTACATTAGACATCAAAAGAAAACTAGCTTGTATAAACTTTAAAATAGGATATGAGTAATGTAGTATAAAACAATTGTTGCATTGGGATGTATGAATTTGGTCATAGGAATTTGCATTTAAGCTTAAATAATTTACCAATCACTCTCACAACACTACTGCAAAATGGGAAAAGGGGTTTGTGCCTGAAAGATAGATTGGCAATGCTACTATAAAATAGGACAAGGAAGGCATTGCGTAGAATGAAGGAGAAGGGGCATGCGTGAGTCAATAGATCATTAAATAAAAGGGAAGGAGGGCCATAAATCCTTCGACCATTAAGTGGGTGGTTGAATTCTAGATTGGCTGATAATTGGGGTTATTCATAAATTGGGGTGTTGCTAGTGTGTCTTTGTAAATGGGAGGCTACTAATGTGTTTTGTGAATAGGGGGAGGGAGTAAGGTTAATTAAGTGGGCTTGGCCACATTTTATATTAAACCGTGGCTAGGCTATCAAATAGTTTAACCACGATTTAGTGTAAACCATCTCTAGGCTATGACTTAGCCCCAGTTTACACTAAACCATAGCTAAGACATATGGGGACTTAGGCATAGTTTATAATAAACCATGCCTAGCCATGATTTATATGCCTAGCCATGATTTAATATAAATCATGGCTAAACCCTAGCTTGGCTATAGTTTAGACAAATCATGGCTAAACCATGGCTTGGTTTAGCCATGATTTGTAAACTATAATTAAGTTAATAATATAACCATATTTTTTAAAACCATCATTAAGCTCTGTCTTAACTATGGTTTAGATAATTGTGGTTAAACTTTTGTCACAAAATCTCCCTTTTTTGTAGTGGGGAGTGATTTGAGTTAGTTTCCTCAAAAGCATGATTTTCAACTAAAATAATCAAGGTTGAAAAAACCGGACCAGACCGGCCTGTTCGACCGGGAACCGGTCCCTAGTCCGGTTCGGTCGAGGTTGAAAACCGGTCAAGCAAAAAATCGGTCAAGAACCGGTCAAACTGGTCAAGAACCAGTGAAAACCGGTCTAAAAAATCGGTTTGAACCGGTCTGAAACAATTTTTTTTTAATTTTTTGTTTTATAATAAAATAATTTATCTTAAATAAATTTGACAAATTAAAAATAGGAGGTAATAAAAAAGATGAGGGAGTTGAAATATGAAATTTTTTTTTTAAAAAGAAAGAGAATATAAGAAAAATAAAATGTGCATAATTAATTATTCTTTATACTTTCTTTCTATTATGTTCAATTTCCTTTCTCTCAAATATCAAGGTATTTACCTAAAATTATTATTTATTATTTTATTTTTTAATAATAAGTAGAATCTTAATATAATTTAGAAATTCTAAAAATTTAATATTAAATATTCTTAACTTTTAATCATAGACAATTTTTATTTTAAATTAAACATTAATTTTTGTAATATCTTAAGAAATATTGAATTAGTAATCAAATATTTAAAATTTACTAATATTTATTTGTTATATTAAAATTTTAATACATAAAATTTTTTAAAATAATATATTTAATTATTACCGGTTCGACCACGATTCAACCACGGTTCGACCAATGAACCGTAAACCAGTACCTCTACTGGTTCAATGACCGGTCCGGTTTTAAAAACATTGAAAATAATAGAGCCTTCAAAAGTGCTATATCTAAAACTCTTAATTTGAATGAGATGTTTAGTATAAAAGGAAAGAGATATTGAAATTTTAAACAAGCTCATATACAATTTATAACACGAGTTAAAACAAATTAAATATGTCAAGTCTTAACAAGTACTAAAGTAAAAACAAGAATTAAAGAAATTGTTGTGAAATCCTTTTTCTTTTTCGTTACAAATGGATTAACCTTTAGCATTAACTTATTTATGTGTTAAGTTATAATACATTTGTTTTTTTCCTTTTAGCAAAAGTGTGGCACATAATTTTTTTTTTCAAGTGCAATATTTGCTCCATATCTTTCTACCAAAGTTTCTCTAGGTCATGTCTCTTCAACAAACTAGTTGTGTTATTATTGGAAAATTATATATTTGTCAAATTCTTTAGTTTTTTACCCCTTAAATGGATAATAAATCATTATCTTATATATATATATATATATATATCATATTTTTTAAAAGGACTTATGGCCTTAATTTCTTTAATTCTGTTTATATATTTTGGTTAATTTTATCTTAATATGGAATAATTTATTTGTAGGAAAAAAATTTAAATACAATATATGCCTTGGAGCTAAAGTTATAAGGATGGACCGTATTTATTTTATATGGGTCAAAGTATCAATAAGAAGTCAACTAAAACCCAAGTAAAATCACATTTACTGCCTTACCATTAAATTTTAAGCCTTCAACTTCAAATCATACATATATATTATTAGTGTAAAGTATACATTATTGTTAAATTTGGAAATTATAAAATAAAGTAATCCAAATAAGTATAAATGTGCTAAAATTATAAAGAAAATTAATCAAAATAGCTTATAAATCCTCATAAAAAGTAATGAAAATATAAATAAAATATACGTTGCTTCTTCATCATCCTCCTTGACCTCACCTAACCCACTCATCCCCTTTGATTGATAAAATTCCAATTGAAAAATATGGGCTCTTTGTGCATATCAAATAGCATACAATTGGGAAATTAAGTTGGGTTTTTCATTAGTTATTTTGTTTACCTTTATTTGAGTAAATGAGGCTAAATTATAAGCAAAGAGAGCTCATGAAAGAGGCAACGACTTGAAGAAAGTAGGTGAGAATAGGTATTCTCTTTCTCAAATCTAGTTGAATTAAAGGAGTTTTGAGATGATGATATGGGGATACTATGATTTTGAGGAGAAAGAATAAAAAGAGATGAGGTAATATGGGGCTACTGTGATTTTAGGAGCAAGAAGAAAAAAGAAAGAACAGATGAATTAGAGATCAATCTGTCTACATGTTTCATCATGTCCTATTAGTTCTGCATGTTCATCATATAGGTTATTCCATTAGAAATTTCAACATTGGTAGTAGTTATCAAGACATTGAGAATTTTTACAAATATATAGAATAAAATTGACAAAAAGATATTTGAGATCAAATGGGAACTAATCCCAAACATAAAAGACAAAAAAAAAAAGATACTTTTGTCTAAAAAGAAAGATACATTGAGCACTCCACTCTTAAATCCATAAAAGAAAAAAAATTCAACATCATTACAAGCTAAACCTAGGCATGCATTTATTCTACTCAAAAGGGGGAAAAAGAGGTACAAGTTACAAATGAAGTGAGAGATCCAAATCTTCACCTTTTCCATTTGCAGTAATTGCAATGTCTTTTCCTTTTTCAGAAACAAAGTTCAAAGCTCATTCTTTTTCCTCAAACTCTACATGCTTCAGGAGAAGCAACTATTCCTTTTGAGAGAGTTCAAATATTTTCATGTTTATAAGGCCCTTATGTAAAAGAGAAAGAAATATAGTGAGCGTAAGACTCACATAGGTGGGTTTCACTAGGCCACATTCATTGTGTCATTCTCTCTCTCATATAAAAAGCTCCTAAACATAAGCGAATCCCTTCACCTTTTAAGGCATCTCTCTTTCATTACAAATAGGAGAGTTAGTGGTGATCTCAAGCCTTTTGGAGAGCTTCTCTTTCATCACAAACTAGAGAGTTAGAGGTGATCTCAAGCCTTTTTGGCGAACTATTTCCTTAGGATTCATCTAAGTAATGCTTGTTCATTATTTCATAACCCAAGTACCTTTTATCATTGTAAGGCCAGCCTAAAACACTGGGCTTCTTTAGAGGAACCACATCACCAATATTGAATTGATGGTTTTCAATCAATAATCTTGCAAACATTTGAAGGTACAACATTAAATTGAGCCATTGTTGGTGAAATTGCATTGGTTATTCTAGTAAACAAAGGATTTGGATGCATAATAACTGAATTTTGGACGTCTATATAACAACCAATAATTTTATAATGGACTAACCCTAAGATAAAGATAAACAAAAGGATAAAAAGGAGTGAAAGCTCAATTAAAATAAAGATAAAAGGTCAAAAGCCTACTTTAAGTCTATTAAAGGATGCTTGGGGAAATTATGCAAGAAAATAGAGGTAAGATGATAATTATGTGAAATTAGTAGTATAATGAGAAAATAAATTATTTTCCACTAATATAAGGTTAAATAAAGTTATTAGAGGCTCTAAAATACTTAGAATAGGCCAAAGCCTTAATTTTATGCATATTGTGAAACCCAATAGTACAAGGGTAAATTTGAGAATTTTAATTAATTGAGGGTCCAAAATTTATTTTTCTAAGTATAAAAGCCAATAAAATAAAATAAAATTAGTAAATTAAAATAAAAATATAAAATTTATGGGCTAGATTAGAAGAAAAATTCAAATCAAGGATAAAATGATCTAAAAATGTGTCACTTCCAAACTTTGGGAAATGTGCACTAACTCCTTTCATATTTTGTCATTCTTTTAGCTGACTAGTGCTTACCTATAGTAGAGAAGAGGGAGATATTGCAATAAAAATCTAAGCAAAATTGGAGGAAGAAATTGGTAAAAGAGAGAAGAATGGTTTCCAAGGATTTTAGGTAAGATTTAAACCTTTTCAGCCTTCTTCTTGGTTATGACTTTTCTTTATCTCTTCAAGAGATCTTCCATTGATGTAATTTTTATCTTAAGAAGCTAAAGTTGAGTGGCTGGTCGTGCTCAATCAAGTGTTCATCCTAGACTTTTTCCATGCAATTTGGTAGCTTGAGATTTGGTTTTTTTATTAAACCCTAAAAAGTTATTTGTTCGGCCAATATGAAGAAATTGCATTATGTTATTTTCCATGGATGAAATTGATAATTAATGGTAAGAATACATGCATTAGGTGAAGCTTTGAATAGGTTTGATGGAAACTTTGCAATTGCGAGCCTTGTGTGTGTGTCTTGGCCAAATGCTATAAGTAGGGAGGGTTGTTGGAATGCTTTGATTTAAATTGAGATATTGGAGATTTAATTAAGTGAATTAGAAATGGTTTTGAGTCACTATGAAGCTAAATTTTGCTAAATTTGTGCATTTTTAGGAATTTTCCTTGTGTGATGCAAGAATTAGGACTTTTGATACTTGGACTGAACTATGGGTATTTTTGTTGTTCATATGTGATTTGTCTAATCCAAGAATGTCATTTGAATTGCAAAAATGAAATTTGAACCTAAAAAATGGAATGACCCTAAGTTTGATGTAATATGGTACTTTGTGGCCAAAGAAGATCAACTTGAGTTAAATATATAGATGGTAGAATTTGACCAAATAGACACTGAAAGTGTTTTCTTGGACTAATATAAGGAATTTATAAAGCCTAAGATGTATGAAAAACTCCTCCAACTGATATTCTTAACTTTGGTTTAAGAAAGGAGAAATTGTAAAAAATATGTTAGTAATGAGACTTATAAGTTTTGGCCTAAATTAGTCATTAGAATGACATGTTTTAAATTAAATATAAAGTTTAGAAAGTTAAAGCATGATTTAGAAGCTTAAAGTGTGGTATGGAAGCCTTTTTTATATGTTATGTTTAGGATAAGTATGAGATTAAATGGTTTGCCTAGTTGCTTATTATGTTATCCAATATGATATTTTCAAGCTATTTAAATTGATTGGTATTGCTTTAGAGTGTTGGATCGAGAAAGAGGACTCTTTTGTGCATAAGAGTTCAAAGGCTTGTTTGGCATTTGGTGGTGTCCTTACATGGTAACAATTCTATTCTTCTTTGTGTGCATATATGTTTCTTTGTATTAGAATGCTTGTATGTGATTATATGTTGCAATTATAATGTTTTATGGTATGAGTTGGTTATATATGTTATGTTTCATGTGCCCTTGTGACTAGGGGTGCATTATGGCTATTAGCTAGCTTATGTGATTTCCAATTTAAGCCAACTTAAGTTGTTCATGGTAACAATTCTATTCTTCTTTGTGTGCATATATGTTTCTTAGTATTGGAATGCTTGTATATGATTGTATGTTGCAATTATAATGGTTTATGGCATGAGTTGGCTATATATGTTATGTTTCATATGCCCTTGTGACTAGAGGTGCCTTATGGCCATTAGTTGGCTATAGAGCACAGTAACTTTTCCCAAGCCAAGAAAGATATGCAAGTTTATGAATTAATGGCCATTAGTTAGCTTATGTGATTGCTAACTTAAGCGCCTCATGATGATGTTCATGCATGCTTATATTTCTTTGCTTGAGTAATATTATGTATGTCTAAAATGGTGAAATTTGTAAGTAAAATTATATATCTCATTCTTTGTAAGTAAATTAACCCATGCTAGGTGAAAGTTGTGCCAAAGATAAGAGCAAGCAAGTTTCCTCTTGAAAGGCTAAGAGCTTACTTGGAGACTTTTTGGAGTATTCAGTTATTTTTGTTGTAGCAAATTATATTAGACATGACTTTAGGGCTAATTATTTTGAATTATGTTACTTTTTTGTATTGTAACTAATTAAGATGATGGATTTTAGTTGATGACTGTTGATGTAACTTTTGTGTGCTCAGTTTAGCATAAACATGTATTTAGAAATGGAAGTGTATGGATATACTAAATTAAGGAGCCTTCGACACTTAGAATTATGAAATGGAATGAGTCTTCGTTCAAAAAGTGGAGTTATGTTTAGTTTTTCCTTAATTCTATCCTTATAACCGAGATTATGCATGTTTATGTTTATATATGAGAGTTTTGCTTGGATATCCCTTTTTTTCTTCTCTGAGGTTGAGAATGTGCATATAATTATGGATTGGACTAATCTTGGTTACCTTATCTCTTGTTTGGTCGAGACAAACTTGTGAAATTATGGTTTAATGTTGCTATGACTATGGTATTTTTGTCACTTTTATTTTGGATTGTTAGAATTGAGGCATCTATGGGGCTAGCTGCTGATTGAGCCCTCAAGTGCAATTAAATGTTAAATTTTCTTATTAAGATGATCCTTGATGCCACTTAATGTAGAATTTTAAGCAAATGAAAAAAGGTTATGTGTAGGGTTCTTTGGGACCAAAACTTTGGACCCATTTGTGTGGTCCTTATGTTAGATTTTTAAGATGTTGGTTATGGAATTTTACTATCTTGGAATTGTACTACCATAAATGATCAGGTTTTCATAGA
Organism: Erythrophleum ivorense; assembly: GCA_026724425.1. Lineage (NCBI taxonomy): Eukaryota > Viridiplantae > Streptophyta > Magnoliopsida > Fabales > Fabaceae > Erythrophleum > Erythrophleum ivorense. Next base: position 62,881,164 of record JAIUCV010000003.1, read on the forward strand.
TGGAGTATGTTGGAAAAGAGGCCAATTATGGTCCATTTTATAAGTGTGACCCAAAGAAGTATGAAATTTTCATTTAAAGCATTTGTATTATCTACTTTGGTTATTTTATTTGAAATTTTGATATATAGCTTGTGGCACCACCTATGTGTTATATTATAGAAAATTATGAATTCAAAATAAAAAGTGGTTCGTAAAGTATTGTAAAGTGTATAAGTTGCTAGTTGAGAAAAGGATGCATGTGCTTTTGTTCTATAGTATGTTATTGAAAAGAAAAGTTTTAAATTTTACCTCTTTTTATAACTTGATTAAGAACTCTTTGATATCTTAGAGATGAATTATTTAAGATAACTTCTATATATAACAAAATGTCTCGGTCCACATTGTTATTCTCTAAACACTTCCCTATACATAACATGCTAGTTTCATTTAAATTTTATACTTATTATAAACGCACAAGTGAAGTTGATTGTGGGCCAATAACTTTTGTAAAATTCTTAATGGCTTCTGCCCAAAGTCCAACAAATTTCTATACAAAAGAGGTTTATTATACTTTTCATCTTTATATATTGTTGATAAGTATTTTACTAGTCATATTTCAATAAAAAGTGATAATCTTATGATATCGAAAACTCTATATTCCCCAATTATGATATAATTAATTATTAAATATAAAATAATATTTTATTAAACAATTACATAAAATATTAATTAATTTTATTTTTATATAATTAATAAGTATAATATAATAATAAATCTATTAAACTAGGCAAAATATTATTCTATATTTAATAATATTTAATAATTACTGTGTCATATTTAGGGAGTATGATATTCTCAAGAACTCATCATCCTTCAACAAAGGAACAAAAATAGTTCAAATAAGAATGGTCTAGTTAATTATTTGATAGATTTTGATAAAGTGACTGTTTAATATGTCGTGATACTTAAATATGTTGAGATATCAATGCAACTCACAAAAACTCAACTCTTTTGGTGAACTCAGGTGACTTCATCTCTCCCTCCTACCTCCAATTCCCGCAGAGTTCACCAAAAATGTTATAGGCCTTTGTTAACTCCTTTAGTGTTATCTCAACATATTAAAATGCTTCATTATTTGAAAAACAAAATCATCATCAAAATCAGTTAAAAATTTTGACAAACAACTGTGATTTGGATCATTTTTGAATCTTTGGTGAAAACGAGAAAAGTAAAATTCATAAAAGAGAAATAATAAAGAGACTAAAATTATACTTTCGTTCAAACTAGATGGATCAATAATACAATAAAGCCTATAAAATAAAATCTAAAACCTGAAACTCAATTAATGATGAGATATACTAAGAACTCATCATCCTTCAACAAAGGAACAAAAATAGTTCAAATAAGAATGGTCTAGTTAATTATTTGATAGATTTTGATAAAGTGACTGTTTAATATGTTGTGATACTTAAATATGTTGAGATATCAATGCAACTCACAAAAACTCAACTCTTTTGGTGAACTCAGGTGACTTCATCTCTCCCTCCTACCTCCAATTCCCACAGAGTTCACCAAAAATGTTATAGGCCTTTGTTAACTCCTTTAGTGTTATCTCAACATATTAAAATGCTTCATTATTTGAAAAACAAAATCATCATCAAAATCAGTTAAAAATTTTGACAAACAACTGTGATTTGGATCATTTTTGAATCTTTGGTGAAAACGAGAAAAGTAAAATTCATAAAAGAGAAATAATAAAGAGACTAAAATTATACTTTCGTTCAAACTAGATGGATCAATAATACAATAAAGCCTATAAAATAAAATCTAAAACCTGAAACTCAATTAATGATGAGATATACTAAGAAAGGGCTATTCTACCTTTTGATTTACAAACATTGCTTGCAGGACCTCCAAAGGAAGCCTCGGCTAGATCATTTAAGAAGAGGCCTGACATTGGTACTTCCAATGGAATTATGGGTAGTACTTGCACGATTTCGTTTCCTTCCAAATATAATCTTATGATCGTGCATCCTTAAATGGCCCCCAACATAATCTCATCATGGTGCGTTCTAAGAAAGGACTAACTAATTTACACCAAGAAAGTTTGCCTACTATTGACTGCTATCTGTAATTTTATTTTGAGGCAGGCATTAATGCTAATTAATGTTGTGACCTATAATTCTGATAAAATTCATTCAAGTTGGGGAAAGCCAATATTGAGAAATTGAGTAAAAAAATTTGCGTCATAAAAGCTCCACAAAGGAGTGGCTTTGAGGAAACCACAGTTGCAATGATCTTACAATAAAGATGCCATTAATGCTAGGGTGTGCAAAGATAAATTGGTGACCTTATTTCTAATAATAACACTCAACTCGGACTCAAGTTTGGTTCAGCCTAATTTTTACATATTTTAAAATAAAATACTTATTGAAACAATATCAAGCCAGACCAACTTAATTTGTAAAATTGAGAGCGAATTAAATTTTGTCCAAACCAAACCCTTAGAATTCAATATAAAGTCAAATCCTTCATTTTTGTACATCAAGCTTCTTGACCATTAAATGTCTTCCCTTATTAATGCTCGTCCACTATCTTACAATACGTATTGAAACGATAGAACCTGGCCAACTTAAACGCATAGGCTTGATTTGGTTTTATAGATTAACCTTAACTTTTGACCAAACTAATCCTTGGGATTCAATATAATAAAATTCAAAGGCTTAAAATTTTCAAATCAAGCTCAAAAATTGGATGCCCTCGCCTAGTTATTGACATTGAATATTTTATAACATATATTGAAACTAGATTAAGTCAGGCCAACTTAGTTTGTAAAATTAGAAGCTTAGCCTTGGCTTGGTTTTAAATTGTGCAAATCGAACCTTTGGGATTCAATATAAATGCGAAGAGTATTATTGGATTCGGTTCAAGTGTTAAATGTCTTCCACTAATTAACGCTTGTCGAATGCACTAAGGCCTTAAAAACATTTCAAGTCATATATAATTATAAGAACGAATATACAATGAAATAAAGCAACATATCACTAAATACTATCTATTGATTAAAAAATTACGTTGAAAATGGAATAAAAAAAAGTTGAATTCCAAAATTCAAATGTAGGAACGCCAAAGGCATTTGCAAAAGGTTACAAGATGACATTTGGCATTATATATAATGGCATGGCAAGTTTATGTAATGTGTCAATCAAGTGCTTATTAATTGTCAAAAAGCCATAGCAAGGCTTAGTTTGAACAAATGGAAAGTTGTTAGCCATGAACATGGCTAACAATTTCTTCTAGGACCTAAATTTTTTGCACATCTCAGCATGCATGTCTTTAAGGTGAAATCTAGATTGTCTAAATTTTATTTGAATAGTCATATTTTATATTTTTTATATACATAATTAATTTTTAAAAAAATCCACAATTGAAAAAATGTTTTTATTCAATAAATCATCCCTTGATAAAATGTCACTAGCTAAGCACAAAATAACTATATATATATAAACTTTGTAGGACAATGCTGTGAACAGTGGCATCCTGCCTTAGACTTTTTTTTTAATAAACACTATTTATTACTGTTTTCTGGAATCCACAACAATTTCTTAACTATCTGTGCAACTTTCTTGTTTTATTAAATGACACTTGGGTAGTTACATCACGCTTAAACAGTGGGTGGATTAACAGAGTTAGCCTTAAGGACTAACTTGACAATGTTAGAAAAATAAGAAATTCTTTTGAGAAAAAATTAAGAAAAGTAATATTCCCGTCCTTTAACAATTAAAGTATAATTAAAGTTGATTCTAAATTTAAGGAACCAAAAAATAATTTTGCCCCAGAAGAAAAAAAAAGATACATCAAGCAAGGCATTCCACTTTAAACTTCATGAAAAACAAAATCAAAAACATGAAAATCCAACATTATTACCAGCTAAACCTTGTCAAACATTTATTTAACTTTAAAAAAAAGTACAAGCTACAGATGGAGGGAAAGATCCAAATCTTTTTCACCTTCCCCATTTGCACCAATTGCAGTCTCTTTCCCCTTTGCAGAAACAAATTTCAGATCTTCCCCATTTTCCTCATACTCTGCATCCCTAAGAGGAAGCAACTCTTTCTTCGGGGGCGTCTCTCTTTCATCGCATGTAAGAGAGTCGGCGGGGATCCTGGGTCTTTTTGGTGTGATATTTCCTTGGGCTTGACCCAAGCAATGCTTGTTCAATATTTCACAACTGGAGTTCCTCTTATCATCATGCGGCCCAAGTGGGCCTAATGTCTGGGTCTGAGGTGGAGCCATAGGGGCCAAAATAATAGGCTTCTTCAAATGGACCCTGTCACTAATTTTGAATTGATGGTTTCCAATTGTGCAAACATTTGAAGGAAGGTCCAAAGGAATGCTAAAGGAACCCGTACAAATTGGATGGTATATGGTGGGAGTAGAAGTTACAACACCAAGATGAGCCATTGATGGTGAAGTTGCATTGGGATTTCCAGTAGATGAAAATCCTGGAGGTATGATCAATGAACTTTGGGCATCCGCAACGTTATTTTCTGAGGACTCTCCTGTATATAAAGCAACAAAAATAGTTCAAATAATAATGGCCTGGTTAATTATTTAATGAAATTTGATAAAGTGACTGATTTGTATGTCATGATACTTAAACATGTTGAGCTGTTGATGTAACTCACAAAAACCCAACTTTTTTTATGAACTCGCGTGATGTCATCTTCCCTTCGTCCCTCCAATTGTTGTGTCAGTTCATGAAAAAAGTTATAGGATTTTATTGGTCCCTTTAGTGCTATCTCAACATATTCAAAATGCTTTGTTATTTAAAAAATCAATATCGAAATCAGTTAAACATTTTGACAAATATTGTCATTTGGATTATTTTTATCTTTGGTGAAAACATGAAAAGTGAAATTCATTTTTAAAAAATAAATAAATAAGTGACTAAAATTATACTTCTAGTGAAACTAAACAAATCAAAGATACAATAAAGCCTATAAAATAAAATTTGAAACTCAAACCATGATGAGGTATATTAAGATGAGTTTATTATTTTACCTTTTGATTCAGAAACATTTCTTGCAGGACCTCCAAAGGAAGTCTCGGTTGAGCCACTTAGAAGAAGAGGCCTGGTTCGCCTGGAGCTGGTGCTGTTAATGGAATTGAGAGAAGTACTTGCATGATTTCGTTTCCTTCCAATCATAATCTCATGATGGTGCTTCCGGAGATGGCCCCCGAGACCATGATAACTTTTGAACTCTCTATCACAATAGGAGCAACGATGGTTATTTTCTTTCGTAGCAACCGTGTCTTTATCAGAATCCAAAGGAAAACTCATGATGGAACAAAAATAAAACAAAACAATACTATGATCAAAGATTTTGATCACTAAGAAAGGACTATTCTATGGGAGAAAGTATGCCTACTATTGAGTGCTATTTATATTGGTATTTCAAGGGGAGATTTATGATATGTGGTATTAAAGCCAATTAATATTGTAACCTATGATTCTAGTGAAACTCATTCAAGTTGGGGAAAACCAATTTTGAAAAATTGAGTATACAATTTGCATTAGAAAAGGTTCATAAAGGAGTGGCTTTGATGAAACCTTGGATTCAATGATCTCAAAATAAAGATCCATTAATGCGAGGGTGAGCAACGATAGGTTGGTGGCGTTATCCCTGATAATAACAGCCATAAACTGGGCTCAAGTTTGGTTCAACCTACTTTTCATATATTTTATTTTATAATATATATTGAAATCGAATTGAGTCGAGCCGACTCCATTTGGAAATTTTAAAATTAAGGCCATACTTGAATTAAGAATTGAACCTTGAATTTTTTTCAAACTAAATCCATAGTATCCAATATACATTAAAGTCTTAATTTTTGCATATCAAGCTTGAACATTAAAAGCATTCCTAATTAATGCTTGTTGAATATTTTGTAATACGTATTGAATCCAGCACAAGCGAGGCCAACTTGGTTTGTACATTAATTAAATGCCTAGGCATTATCTGGTTTTAAGAATGAACCTTAAATTTTGTCGAAACTGAATCTTTTTAGTTCAATATAAATTCAAAGCCTTAAATTTTTCATATCAAGCTTGACAATTAAATGCTTTCTCTTAATTAATGCTCATTGAATATTTTATAATATATATTGAAACTAAATATAAAAATGGACACGTGCAATACATGGGCTGTAGATAATAGAATAATTAGTTTTGTATCAATAGTAAATAAGATATGATGTGCAAATATTTACATTTACATAATGATTACATATTTTTTAGTCCCAGAGAGTATAGCATATCAATAAGATGTGAAACAATCATATAAAACTTGTATGTAGTAATAATGTATACCATGATCATAAACTATAAATCAAACATTGTCTATGACAATTTTATAACATAACAAAATGGTCAACTATTCATACACAATTGAAATAACAATACTAAACAGTAGGTAATTGACATAATATATCTATATCTAATTGTCTATTGAGGCAAAGCTCTCCACAAATCTAAATATGCTCTCATACTATCAAAAAGCATAAGGATCATATTGATTAATGACCTTAATCATTTTGTTAGTTGCATTCAGAGAAAATAAATATTTTCTTCCATTTCCATCAAAATCAACCTCATTATTGTTGATAGAAGGTATTACAATTTCATCAACAACGTATATAGGCCAATATAAAGATGGAACTTTCTCAATCTAAAACACCATATCCCATGAACTCAGATCAGAGGTAGGTCGACATGAAGATAGAACTTTCTCAATCTGAAACACTATATTGCATGATCTCAGATCAGAGGTAGCAATATCAAAGACCTACAAGTCTATTGTATAAATTGGGACAACTTAATTAGTTTGTAAAACTTAAAGGCTCAGCCTTGGCTTCGTTTCAACATTTTTCAAATCGAAGCCTTGGGATTCACCTTAATTTTTCATACTAGGCTTGATTATTAAATGCATCTCACTAACTAATGCTAGTTGAATGCACTAAGGTATTAAAAATATATCTAGTAGCCTTATAAATATTGAAACTAACGAGTCTAGATCACCTACTCTTCCCATGTTTTTTCAAATATGGATGGTTCATATTTGATAATTGTTTTTTACTTTTTTGATAATTGTCTTTTATTTTTTAATTTAAATTATTATTTTTTTAAAGTTGACAATTAAAAGACTATTTTTATTCTATATCTTGCATCCTTTTAAATAAAAATATAAAAATATAAAAATATTAAATATTAAATTTAAACCATCTAGATCATCACAACAAAAATTAAGTTTACTTACTGAACATTTAGTCAAAAAATTTATAATTTCAATTGGAAATCAAAGAATTTCGACAAAAAATTCAATCGAGAAATTAATTGATTTTTCTTTTTTATATTATCCATATTTTATTTTGACTATAATTCAATCAGAACACTATAAATTTTTCTTTCCCTCTCTCCCATCACATCAATGACAACTTTTAATTTTAAAAGATAAATTATATTTAACTTATAACAAATAAATAACTAATAATATTAATAAAAAAATTAAATAATAAAGATTAACAAATAAATAATATTAATACAAATTAATATAAATGATAAGTAAATAATTTCAAAAATAAAAAATAAAAAGCAAGTAATATTTAATTAATTATTTTAAAAAAATTAAATGACAGATTTTGTAAAAAAAATTGTGGTTAAAAAAATATGTATGTATAAATATTTTTGACAGATATTTTTTAACAAGTGTTCCACCAAGTTTCGATCGAAATCAGTTCTTGAAGGACCTTCCATGAGGATTTTTTTTTTTGTTTAAGGCTGTTTTTCTTTTACTTTTTTGATATAATAAGTATTTAATAATTTATGTTATATTTGTTTTAGTTTATCCTCTTATTAATAATATTATTATGCATTTTTTAATACATTTTCTAGCTGTTTATTCATTCTTCATCTTCCTTTTTTTTTTTTTGGTTTCTTTTTAGTTTCTAAGTTTTCTAGGTAGGGTGTGTGATAAACGCTCATCTGGATTTTTAGTTTCTCGGTTTATTTCCTCTTGTTATTCCTCCTCTAAATCAAATTAAAAAAAGGTTAATAATCAAAACAAAATCTTGATTCTTCATATTTGATTCCTTCTTCCTGTTAAGATAAAAAAAATTAATAATCAAAAGTGAAATGAAATAAAAAGAAACTAAAAAATTCAAATAAAAAACTCCCAAATACAGTAAAATGAAAAGATTTATGCGTATTACAAACAAAATATATTAACAAATGTGAAAAAACTGAGATACAGTAATAATCAAAATTGATCATAATTTATAGATTCTACTCCAATGTTAGAAATCAAATCAACTTGAAGATATAACAATTTTTACTGCAATAAAAAGATAATAATAAAATCAGTAACAAGAAAACGTAAAAATAATCTAAAAGAAATAATCAAATAAGAAATAAGAAAGAAGAAAATGAAAAAGAAACACATAAACTTAAGAGAAAAATGACAAGAATGATTGAACCAATAGAAAACATGTAATAGATGAAATGAGGGAAAAGAAAAGAAAAAAAGATGACTAGATGAGATAGAAAAATTTATATAGAAAAGAAGGGAAAATTTTTGGTGATTTGGTGGGTAAAATGAATTTCACTTCTTTTTCATTTTGTTCCTTTTATTATTATTATTATTATTATTATTAGGCTCCTTTTATTCTTTCACTTTAGTTTTAATTTATCACTACTACAGACATTTTAAAATTTTCCTAAAATGTACCTTAATTTAACATATATATATAATTAAATTTAATATCCCAATATATAAATTATAAAATAATAAATAGTAAATATGAAAAAATTTCAACATGAGATAATATTCCTTCAAATAAAATAACATAAAACAAATTACATGAAAACAAAATTAACAATTAATTTTCATCTTTTTCATTCTTCCTTTTCTTCCTACTCCTCATTGTCTTTGTTAATATGAGACATATCTAGCTTGTATATAGAACTTGGGCCAACTTCATCTTAACTTTGGTGTTGTTTGAAAAAAAATTGATTTTTATACAAGTGACTTGATTTGTCTTTTTTGATCTTCCTGCTCAACATTGCAAGTTTGTGATGTAAAATCCAAAAATCATTTTGTTATCATTTTTTGTATATATTTCGAGTGATTATATGCTAGGGCTCTAGAGTAAGTATATCAAGACATTGGATTTTCAAATATATTATGTGATGTACTCTCTAAACCATTCACAAAGTCTTTTATCTTTTTTTTCCCTTCATAAAGCCTTCATCCATAACTCTAGTTTTGATATATTTTTTCTTTCACTTTCTATTGCATTTTTTTCCTTCTTGATACTTGAAGTGAATAAAAGAAGTTAAAATCATAAAATTATAATAATATATAAATTAAATATAAAAGACACTTATGTATATAATTCCACATTTTTTATCCACTCAAACACCAGCTTATTAATGAGTCTTAAAAAAGGCTTCAGGATATATTGGGTCTCTTCCTAATTATCATACCTTTAAAATAAAATTTTATTAGTTAAACATATATTTGAAATAATAAGTAAGAATTTAAAAAATAAAATTAGCTACCAATTTCCTTATATGTCCAAGCATTGAAATAGAACTTTCTATATGTTGAGATGAACCACGCTTAGAGGTGGAGGCCCTTTTCTTCTTCTTCTTTTTTCTCATTTGTGCACTCTTTGATTGGAAGTCTTCATTAATCCCAAATGGATTTTTCAATCAATTCAAGTTTCTTTCCTAATTTTTGAGTATCAACAACTAGATCTCTTAAGCAAGCAATTACATTTTTTTTTCAATTTAAATAAATCCAATTGTGATCTTGGAGACTTCAATAGTAATATTTCTATAATAGAAGTTTTAATTATTAATAAAAGTAAAAACAAAATAGTATAGTAATTCAATAAATAATTAGGAGAAATCACTTCAAATTCTAAAAACTATAAATTTCGGTATTTCGTAAGAACATCTCTCCAACTATTTCAAATCCCTTCATATTTACTTTTAAAAATATTTACTATATAAGAAAAAATGGTATCATTATTTGGTACAAATCTACATAAAATAATTGTGCATTAATTAGATTTATAAATAATTAAAATTTATAGCAATTTAAATAGTATACAAAAATTAAATAGTCACTCATTACCATTTGGTTAAATAAATTATTTTTGGATTATTCCTTAAGTTGAAGCTCGAGTCTCTTCTTACATAGGGGGAGGACTGCTTTGAGGTCATGATTGACTTGTCTTTGATAATGTTCCTCATTGAGATATCTAGATAAAAAAAAATTACATAATTCAAGAGATAATAAAAATTCATATAGATAAAAATTCTTTTAACTATAAAATAAAAATAATAAAAATAAAATTATTATAAATGAACACTAATATTGATTAAGAAATAGGGGATACTAAGAGAAAGCGTGATTAAGAGTCTAAGAGAGGGATTAAAAGTCTAAGAAAGAAGCTTGAGAAATGAAGATGGTTCATATGTGATGCTTAAAATAGAATGAGAGGATATATATATATATATATATATAAACACACACACACACACACACACACACACACACACATATATAATAAAAAGGATAAATAAAATATTCAAATTCAATTAATTCAAACTTACTCAAGCTATATATACTACATTGCTCAAACTACATTATTTTGATTCCATTTATATTATACATACAATTAGCTCATGTCTACCAAACAATAAAAATGAAAAGTCTTATCACAAAGCAGAAATTAAATACATAAATTTAATGCAAATTATTTTTGAAAAGATAAATCATTTTAATTTTTATTATTATTATCTTAGTTATCTTGACTGTATCTGTTAAGGTCAAAATAACTTTTATAAATATTAATTTAGTCTTATAGGGATAAAATAATTATCTTATTTTCCTAGGATTGCATGTTAAGAGAGTGCAACGCACTTGCAACATTTGGATGTAATATCCTCCCATAAATACAACTTTTTGAATACTTGATATATATATATATATATTAGGTATCAAACTTAGTATCTTTGTATCTAAATTTAAAGATTAGATCTCCTTCTATTAAATGTGACATAATTCTAAGACCATAGACCATTCTGTTAGCCCTTTTTCCTCTAATAGCTTTCATCCAAAGATCTATTTCTTCTAATAATTATTGTGGTGATAATTGTTGCTGAGAAGCAAAACTCTATGCTTCTCCACCTTTAAAGTTGATATAACGATTCTACACAAACATTCTATATACATGAATTTGTATTGTAGTGAAAGATATAAATTAAATATAAAATTACACCTATAAATGTGGTTTTTGACTTTTTTATCAACTCATTTATTATTTACTTGAGGGGTAGAATAGTGAAGCTTAACTTGCGTTCAGCCATACAATTCTCAATCTTGTAAATTCCAAATACAAGAGTAGTGGCTGCCTTTTCTTGTTGAGAATGTTCTTCATTGATCCACTTCTCTTTTTCTTCAAGCTTGGTGAATGTGTCAATGGTAGTAGAGGCTTGATTGAAGGAAAAAAAAAATTGGATTTCTTGGTGGAGAGAGTCCATTTTGCCCTTAAGGCCACAAGAGCAAGGTTGATCTTCATAACAATGAGTAGACAACAAGTTGAAAGCATTTTCAAGGCAAAGATTGTGTTCTTGTAAGCTTGCTATCTCATTTAGATCCATTTTCAATAAGACTTCTAAGTCAACAAAGGCTTTAGTCACCTTGTCATCTTCAAAAGTAGCAACTTTAGAAACATAAGGCATGCCAACTTCCACGTCAACACCTTCCTTCATTATTTGAAATATTCTAATAAGATGATCTTCCTTAATTTGTTGAGGATATTTATATGGTTATCCTTAATTTCAATATCAATGTAAGTCTCTGTTTGGTTGATCATGATTTGACCTTGGAGTGAATTAAAAGAAGCATTAGTTTTACCTCTTGAAAAGGCTAATAAATAGAGAAATTATGTCCCAAAAGTAATGGAATAAACTATAAACTTACTTTTTGTAGATTAAATAAAGGTTGAAATATCTAATAGGTTTGATTGTGAGCTCCTTGATTCTATATGAGTAACTGAAGTTGTTATTTAAGGCTTCTTTAATTTTTTGTGCATTATCCAATGGTTTATCAACTCTTTAAGGAGCTTCATTGGTGCTTATACTTTCTCCAAGTTCTTCTTGATCACCATTGATTCCTTTTCACAAAACTCCTAAGCCAAGGAATGAATGTAATAGTTGATTTTTCAAGAACTAAATAGAAATCAATAAATTGATATGGGAGTACCCTAAAACAAAGCAAATTGAGGCTAATTGAGAATATGATGTTAATTAGAATATCTAAATATGTGATTAAGAGTCTAAAGATAACCTAAAATCAGAGCCAAAACGGCTAAATGAAATGCATTGAAGCACAATGACAAAATCGTAATTTTGAGTAACTTTTTAAAAATTAGGAGGGAGCTTTAAATGATAAATTAAGTTTATTAGGGTTCTCAAAAGCTAAAAAATTATAAGAACTGTTAGAATAGTTAAAACCTTTCTGGTGTACAATTTAAGTCATCGGTTAATTGAAATTTTAACCGAACAACTTGGTAATGTCTTAAATTTGATTAATTTGAAACCAAAAGCTTTTAATAAATTAGAAGATCTAAATTTTACATGGAAAAGATGATTTTTAAAAAAGAGTTCTTTATCAATGCATTCACAAGATCTATTTTCACTACAAATAAGTACTTGAATCCCTTCATCAATGCAAGAACAGATTTGGATATTTGAGATGTACAAAGGGAGTGAAATATTAAAGATAAGAGAGACAAATTTTAGAATTTCAAAGGGAAAGAGAGTAACTCCACTCTGCCACCTATGCATATTTAGTCCAAGTCAAAATTTTCCATCCAAGTAATGAACGCCATTAGCAAGAAGAATTGGAACAATTTGGTAAGTCAAGGGATTGATCCGAAACTGAAATAAGTTAAGGGGATTAAATTGAAATTTGAGTCAAAGTTAAGAGACTAAAAGTATGTTTTTACCTAAAATTGAAGTGTAAATAATTATTTTTTTATGAAACTTAGCTAATAAGTTTTTGATTAAATTGCAACTTTTATACATACATACATATATATATATATATATATATATAGTTTTGTGAAGAAGAAGTGAAAACTTGATGCTTTTCTTAAAATCGTGAGTAAAAACTGATATTACTTTAGACAAAAATACCTTAAGTTTAAAAATATATTATCTTAATGATCAATAACAATTTCTTCAAAAAAGAAATTAACGACTGACATCGAGTTATACAAATATTCACTTCTATATTATAGTTTTTTTAAAAAGAATTTATAATAAATAGTTAAGTACGAAGATATTTAGTAAAGAAATTCAGGAAAAGATACTATTCCTTGCCGAACAGGGATAGTACTTCCCTGGTTAAAAATCCCTCGTGTCAAGGCCTGAGAATATTTTATCAAAATATGCACAAAAATACTGTATTTATAATTGTAATTAAGGTTATATATAAACATGCAAAATCATGATTGCATTTATATTATTGAGTGTTTACGTGCGAGAGAGAGAGGGGGTGGGGGCAGGGAGGGGGATGGACTTTGAGTCCATGATGAGCAAGGTGATGTAATTGTAGAATGAGTGTATAACGAACTGATCAGTAGCTAAGGAGTGAGAACATATAGTAATGACAAATTTTTGCGAGTATATTAGATATCAGTGCTTTAATCTTATCTGTTATATCTTTATATATTAAAATATAGATATTTATAAAATTCAAAGATTTAATATAATAACATGATAGGTTACTGTCATTTTAAAAAAATTAAAATTAAATGAAATGACACCAAAATATATATGTATGTGAAACAGTGTCTATTGATACAATGTTTTTTAGTGCTTGAAATTAAACTGGCAATTCTCAGAGTCAAAACTGATCATTTATGAGCCCCTGGAATACCACATTTCAGAGATGGCACCGAATGATGACAGAATTTAGACTCAAACGGCAGGCAAAATCCATTGCAAACAAAAACAGTGTCCTCTCGCTATCCTACGTATTTAAAAGAGTTAGCTCATCGGTTTACAAGAAAAAATAATATCTCTTTTTATTAGTTTTGGGGGCGGGGGGGGGGGGGGGGGGGGTTCTTTTAAATAGTAGAGTATTAAGAGAATAAAATACTCTATGCAGTAAGCAAACGCGCCATTAAAAATTATCTCAAAGAGTTTATTTTTAGACAAAACTCACAAAAATTTAAATAAAAATTTTTAAATGTTAATTTGTTGTTAAATTTTCTCATAAATATATTATATATGCATAATTTTTTTAAAAAATATAATCATGTAATGTTAAGTTACAAAAATAACTACTTCTCATATTTTTAATAATAAAACCCTAATAATAAAATTTAAAAATTCTGCAGTTAAATTTTGTCCAACTCAAAAACCACCCAATCACAGTACTGAAAAGAAAACAATGTCCTATGTCCACTGTTAGTTTTCTATCTCAAAGACTTCAGCTTCTACAAGCTTATATGTATGACCATGTGATCTATGAGGTCATATAGCATATGTAGCCATTAATTATGCCTAGTGGTCCCAGTCAAGTAAGCTTGACCTGGCCTTTGGTATTATATATAATATAAAAATATATGGATTAAAATAAAAAGATTTCTTATTTAAGAGCTAGTTTATAATTTTAACCAAAAATTTTAAAACATATTTACAAATTATAAATAACCAAGAAGGTTAAGAACCCTGTTAGGCCTCTCTTAAATATGATTATCACATTTAAACAAAAAAAAAGATAAAAAATATGTATTTTTTAAAATTTAAAACCAAAATCTCTCATTTAAGATAATGAATAATCATTTTTGGAAAAAAAAAATAGCCAGACAAACTACATTTGACATTTGGTTGGGTTTGTCTTAAAAAATATCCAAAATTAAAAAAAACCTAATTAAATCACTAAACTCCAAGTTATTGCATTTTAAAGTTTTAATATTTATATTTCTATTTTTTTCATATCTCCTCCTTTAAACCTATATTTTTCATTTTTATTACATAAATATCAATATATATATATATCAAATTGAGTAGTCACATGACCAAAATGGTTAAATAGATACAAAGATATAAGTAATTAATTTTTTTTTAAAAGACTAACCTAATTTTGACACGACTAGCTTGGCTACCCAACTTAACCCAATTGTTGCCCATGGTAGTGCCAAACCAAGCTGAGCCTCAAGCTAAAAAAATTGAGCTTGAGTTAAAACCAAACTGAATTATGAGCCAAGGTAATACCTGACTTAGTCTAACCCATGTACACTCTTAAATTTAATGCAAGTGTAAAATTACAAGGGTAATAGCAATAATGCAATGGCTTGCGATCTATAATTTGAAAACCTAGTATAGCTGCTAAGTAATGCCAAACAAAAGAAAACAAAAATATTAAAATGAAAAGAAAATGTGTAAACACCAAATAACTCTGCTATTTAGGGTTCATCTTTCTATTGGTGGATCGAAATATTAATTTGTTTAGTTTAGGTATAGAAATTAAGAAGATAGGGAATATAAGGAGTATATTTAATTATCAAACGATATCTTATTTCATTTATAATTAATAAACCATATTTAATTATACCCTCATTATTTTTATTAATATATCTACGTAGACATTTTAAAAATCAGTAAGGTAAAATTTAGTAGGTAGCTATTCTAAATATTTAAATTCTTAAAAATTTATTTTTAAAACTTTGATCTTTATATATATATATATATATATATTAATTTTTTACATATTTAAAATATATACACACATAAATTTTAAACTTTTATATTTATTATATTCAAACATCTTTCAAATAACTTTCTAAATGAGTGAAATTAAAATTCTTATGTACTAAACATCAATTAAAAGTTTTTTTTAACCAAGAAATAATAAAGAAAAAGCCCTAATATCAATAACAGAGATAGTATAATTCGTAATATATCATTCTTAACAAAACATTTTTTAGGATTAAACAATAGTCAAAGTCATTAGCGACAACAAAATTCTTAATATTGATTATAGATCAAACGCGCGCGCGTGAAAAAATTAATAGAAGGAGATTCAATAAATGAAACCAACCTTAATTTATATTTGATACATAAATGATATAATTAATCATATTCATTTTTTTTTTTGAAAAGATGCATAGGAAGTTAGTTTTCCTATTAAAATAGATGGAAGAAAAAAGAAAAATTAAAAAGAAGCTTGCCCCTTCACAGAAGCTGGCATTACAACAATGTTATTAAATTCTGATTGAAGCTTCCGACTAAACCCGACTGATATATATATATATATATATATATTAACTTCTATATGATTTTCGATTGAATTTTAGTTGAATAACAATTTGGCAGTCCCAAACAATATTAAACAGCAAACGCTGAAGAAAAAGCTAGTACTTTGTCAGCCTTAACCGAATGAAATTCAGTCAGCTACTTGGCCAACTAAATATTGGTTCGTAAGTCGGCCCATTTGGGCAGACTGTCCTTTTTTTTTTTTAACTTTTAAAACAAACGTTTGCTTTTCTTTTCTTTTTTTTTTTTTTTGTTTAACATTACAAACTTAACTCAGCCATTCTAAAAAAAAGTAGGTTTAACTTTTTTAAGCAATTTTTAACTTCAATTTATTAACTGTATATATTTTTTAATGTAAGAAACTAGTTGTTGAAAAAATTAGTCATTGTATGACATAGTTATATAAACTATTTTTCTTTCGATTTTTTATTTCTTTTCTCCTCTGTTTTTCTCTCTTTTATTTCTTGCTTTGCCTTTGCATTCTCTATTATTTCTTTGTTTATTTCTTACTTCCTCTGCATTTGCAATTATGTGATATTGAGTTCTTTCATTTCACTACATATATTTGGAATTTCTTCATCTTCTTTCTCAAGAGATTTGTTTGATTAGAGTTTTGGATTTTGTTTCTTTAAGACGTATGTAAAAATAATTACTTGATAATACTTTTTATGAAATATTATTTAATATTTAATGTTGTTAGTTATTGATCATTTATTGATTATAAATAATTGCTTGATAGTATTGATTATTTATTTAGTTGTGATAATATAGTAGAGAAATATTTATTATTGGATAATATTTAAAAATTAATATTAAAAATTTTTGTGATAATATTTTTGGTCATTTAATGTAGTAAATAAATTTTTTTAGTCGATGGTATTTGCAAGATAATTTTTTATCAAAATATGTAAGATAATATTTAAACTATTTATTATTACAGAAAATAAAAATACCTAACAATTAAAACTAGATATATAATAGATTGAATCCTAGATGGGAATGATATATTGATGAATTTTTATATGAAATAGAAGAGTTTATTGCTTTCGCTTGTGAAAATAGACCTAGTTTAAACAATGAAAAAAATTAAGTGTCCATATTCTAAACACAGAAATTTAGCATATCTTAGTAACAGCAAAGTAAAAATTGATCTTACAAAAGAGGGTTTTCACCTAAATATTGATATTAAACATGTCATTGTGAGATTGAACCATACATAAATGTTAGAACAACATCTAGTTTATGATTAATAAATGAAAATCATAATAATAGCTATGAAAGAATGATCTTTGATGTAGTTGATCCTGATTTTAATGTTGGTAGTTATGATAAAGTAGATTGTGATAATAATATTAACCATGTTGAGGAATCTCCAAACTTAAAAGTCTAAAAAAAAGTTTATTTATTAAATGCGTATCAACAACCACTATGATCAAGATGCAATAAAGAGTCTAAACTATTTGTTGTTATACAAATATTACATATTAAATTTGACAATAATATAACATAATATAGTTTTAATCAATTTATAAGTCTTACAAAAAATAGTTCCCACCTAATAATATTGTACCTAATAATTGGTATAAAACAAAGAACTTAGTATCAAAAGTTGATCTATTTGTTCAAAAAATTGATGTTTGCATTACTAAGTATGTGTTGTATTATAAAGATGAAATAAATGAGATTATGTATAAATTTTATGGAGTGTCTTAATATAAAACTAGTTGAAGACAAAGTTTTAAGGAGGTTTTTGTGAAAAGATGTATTATTTATTGACTAGTGTTTGATTGCAAAGGTTTTATGTCTCAATAAGTTATGCTGAGCTTCTACATGGCATTAGAATAATATAAGACATGAAGACGTATTGTGTCATATGTTAGATGAAGAAGCATAAAAGTATTTTGATAAGATATATTCCAATTTTGCCATGGAATCACAAAATGTTAAACTTGCTTTATGTACAAATAGGTTCACTCCTTACAGTCATCATTCTTCACCATATTCATGTTGGCCTGTGATAATTACTCTTCACAATCTCTCTCATAAATTGTGCATAATTGCTCTTTACTTATTTTTTACTACAATCATTCCTAAATCACAAAAACCTAGTACCAAAATTGATGTATTCTTTTAGTCATTAATTGATAAGTTAAAATCATTATATGAAAAAGAAATATTAACCTATGATATCTCATGAAAACAAAATTTTCAAATGAGAGTAACATTAATGTGAGTGACAAATGACTTTTCAGCATATGAAATGTTGTTAAGGTAGAATACTATTGAAAAATTAACTTGTCCTTATTATATATACAACTTAAAAGCTTTTACTCTAAAGTATAAGAGAAAGAATTCATAGTTTAATTGTCATTGATAATTTCTACCTATGAACCATATTTTTAAAAAGAATAAAAATGCTTTAAAAAGGAATAAAGTTGAAAATGATTCCCTTCCCTTATGAATGAATGGAAAAAAAATTGTGGCAATATATGACTATCCTTATTAGAATAGTAGATCAAGGAGTTTTTGATTACTTGGCTATGGGCAACAACATAGCAAGATAAAACAAAGCATATTTTGAGAGCTTCCACATTGGAAACATATATTGGTTTTGCATATTTTAGATGTCATGCAAATAAATAAAAATGTGTTTGACAATATATTTAATATTATTGTGGATGTTAAAATGAAGACCTAAGAGAATATGAAAGTCAGGATAGATTTGAATGAATTGTAGGCAAAGAAATTTAGAGTTGCAAGAATTAGCTATTAGAAAAGCAGTTAAGCTAAAAATTAAGTTCATTTTCATACTAGATGAAAGAAGAGCTATCTATGAGTGGGTAAATGATTGAAAATGCCTAACAAGTATTTCTCAAATCTATCTAGGTATGTGAATTCAAAAGAAGAAAAGTTGTTTGGGCTTAAAAATCATAACTATCACATCTTTTATGGAATGTTTCTTGACAATTGCATTTGGTGCATTTCTTGGGTAAATCTGGAAATCCATAACCGAGTTGAGTTAATTCTTTAGAAAACTATGTTCAATGATGTTAATGGTGAATGATTTAATACAAATGAAAGGCAACATTCTTATCATTCTATGTAAATTAAAAATAATATTTCCACATGAAGTTTTTAATTCTATGAAAAAATTATCAGTCCATTTGTCATTTGAGACTAGGGTTGGTAGTCCAATCCAATGCTAATAGATGTATCACTTTAAAAGGTAATTAATGCTTATATTATATCTTAATTATTTCTAATTAGTTTATATTCTAACAATTTATTATTGTTTCTATCTATTTGTCATCTAGTCATGCAAGTTTTTAGATAAATTAAAACAAACAATTAAAAATAAAGCTCATGTAAAATGATTTATCTACAAGATGTATTTGTCATAAGAGGCATTGCACTTTTTTTAAATACTATTTCAAGTCACATGTGCCTTATATACAAACAAGAGTTAGTAAAAATGATTGTATGGATGAAGCAGAGGCAAGCGAGTCAACTTGTTTATGTATGTTTTTGAATAGGTTTTTTCATTTTCAGGTTATTGATTTGATTTTTCTTTTTGCAGGTAAAAATTTCTAGATTTGGTTGAAGTATTTTTTATTAAAGTTTTGATTTGATTTCTAACATTAGATTGGATGGAATTTGTTTGATTGTAATATGGTTTGGAATTTGCTTTGATTATTAATGTATATGGGTTTTTTTCACATCTAGTTCTTTTTTTATTTTGGTTCTCAGGTTTAATATGAAATAAAATTTCATTTGAGGTTTTGATTTGATTTGATTTAAAATATTTTGGACACATGAAAATTTAATTGAACTAAAGCCAAATATAACTAGATAACATGTATGGATGAAGAAGAGAAATGGAGAATTAGATAGCAAATATTAGGAAGAACATGAAGAATCAAGAATTGGGAAGAACATAATACAAACCCAAAAAATGAATAACAAAATGAGGAATGAAATAACACTACTTAGAAAATGTAGAATCACCAACTCAAAAGAAAATGCAAAACAAGAAGAACATGATGAAGATTGTAAAGAACAACTAGAAAATGCAAAAAACATGCATAAGAATAATATATAATGAGAAATTAAAATAAATAAAGCATCAATTATTATTAATTATAAATAATCATAATATTCAATTTACAAGTATTATCAGTTTATTAAATAAAAATATTGGAAAGTTTAACAAATATCTTTAAAAACTTAGCTTTCAACAAATACTTGTCCAACCATTTTGTTGTAAATGTTTTTTAACAAAATAATAGTCAAACAAGTGTTTAACTATAAATTTTGTTTTCAAAAAAAATTATAATTCTGTTTTTTAAATAAATAACTAATATTTATTTTTAAAATTTTTTAAAATTTTAATTATTTTGTATATCAATTTTTATTAATATTATTTAATAATTAATTGTTATTATTTAAATTTTTATTAACATTATTCCTTAATTATTTATTATATATTAAATAAATTTTTATTTATGAATTAAAAGGTCGCAATTGATGTGAGAAAATTTGACAGAGACAAGGGGTAGGCAAAGGAAATATGAGTCAACTATAATTCATTCATAACAAAATATCAACAACAACAACAAAAATTGATTGATTGGCTGATTAAAATATTTATCGAAAATATATGTTTTCTAACTGAAATTATATTTTTTTTTTACTGAACTTTTAGTTGATATCCTTGTTTTCTTTGTAGTGTTGAGCAATGGTATTAGACTCTCTAGAAAATGGATAGATAAACTTAGAATATTTTTTAAGGGTTAGTTAAAGATTGGTTATTTTTGTTATATTTAGTTTTTGTATAATTTTGTATAGCTTTATTTTTTTCTCTGATATTTTTCTTCTCTGATGTGTTTATATATATATATATATATATATATATGAATTATACGTGTGAATAAAAGAAGGTAAGCTCATTTTTACCACAAGATTTGTCTTATGGTATTAAAGCTATCACATAATGATTGCTCCTCCCTGATCTATTTTCAACCCTTTGATTATTTCACGCTTCTCTCCTTCATTCCTCTCATACTAGGGCTATGGGTTCCTCCGGTAGGAATCACCTCTGCGATTCGTCGACAGCACCTCCCTGGCAGAATCTTTCCAATGCGTATTACCTTCATCCAAATGAGAACCTGGCTCTGTTATAGTTTATCCACTGCTAGTTGGTTCGAACTATCACGATTGGGCGAGAGCAATGAAAATGTCATTTTTGTCGAAGAACAAATTTCAGTTCGCTGATAGTTTTCTTCCAGCACCAAAGGTCACAGATTCTCTCTACTCACCGTGGCAACGTTGTAACACGATGGTTCTGTCATGGCTCACTAAGTCCCTATCTTTGACCATCGCTCAAAGCATTCTTTGGATCGACAAGGCGGTGGATGTATGGAGCGATCTGCATGACTAATTCAGCCAGGGAGATGTGTTTCATATCTCTAATCTATAGGAAGAACTCTACAGTTTCCAACAAGGGGATCTTCTTGTAATAGAATATTTTACCAAGTTGAAAATTATTTGGGATGAGCTACTTGTTTTCAGATCGTTGCTAATTTGCACCGACGATCTGTCTTACTCTTGCGGCGCTATGTCTTTGGTTTGAAAACATCAAGAGCAAGACTATGTTTCATGGTTTTTGAAAGGGTTGAATGAACATTTCTCCAGTGTAAAGTTGCAGATCATGATGATGGACCCAATGCCATCCATTAATCGCGCCTTTTCTTTGGTAATTTAATAAGAGTGAGAAATTCAATATGTTAATGAAGTTAGAATATGTGTTGTTAAGAACTTTGCAAATTTTAATGGTCCACAGTGGCGACCATTCAATAATCAGGGAGGAGATGCGGGTAAATTCTGCACTCATTGTGGTAAAATAGGGCACACTATTGAGACTTGCTACAAGAAGCACGGGTTTCCTTCGGGCTTCAAGTTCAAAAATCGAAATTCCTCAGCCAATAGTGTAGCTTCTCAAGTGCATGGTGAAGAGAAGCTAATGACACCCACTGTATCCTAAGGTATTTTGCTTGCGTCACATCAATTCACACAGGAGCAGTACAACAAACTACTAGCTTTTGGTGCAGCCATCGTCTGGTCTTACACATCAGCTTAATCATGTTTCTTCCTTCATTTCACCTTCCACTAGTAATTCTCTTGTCCCTGCCTTTAATTTAGGTAAATTCGCAAACATTACCATTCCCACCTTTAATATAGGAAGGTCTATATGTGTTTCGGTTAGTGTGCCTCCTACTTCCTGGATAATAGATAGTGGTACAACAGACCACATATGTTGTTCTCTATCTCAGTTCACAACTTATAAATGCATTACACCTGTGTCTATCAACTTGCCTAATGGTTCCATGGTTTATGCTTGCTACCTGGTTCTGTTAAGCTTTTCCCTAATTTTTATTTGATTGATGTCTTGTACATTCCTGAATTCATATTCAGTTTGATTTCTGTTCGAAAAACCACCCTTCATAATGATTATCAACTCATTTTTTTTACTTTTCTTAGTGTTTGACACAGGATCTAACACATTGGAAGATGATTGGCATTACTGAAGTTTAGAAAGAGTTATACATTTTACATAGCCATGCAAGTGCTCCATCTCTGGTTCATTATGTTTCTTTTAATACTCTTCAATGTAATTTAGATTTTCATTTGTGGCATTATTGATTAGGTCATCTATCACAGTCAGTTTTACACATTTTAACATAGAAATTTCCTTTCATGAATTGTAATCTTTCTAATAAACAATTTGATGTTTATCATTATGCCAAGCAAAAACGTTTACCTTTTCTGGTTAGTACTTCATTCACATCTCATCTTTTTGATTTACTTCATGTTGACATATGGGGACCTTTTCATTTACCTTTTGTACATGGCCATAAATACTTTCTCACTATTGTTAATGATTATACACGTTTTACCTAGGTTTTGTTCATGAAATTTAAATATGAAGCTAAAAACCACTTACAAAGCTTTGTTACTCTTATAAAAAATCAATTTTCTATTTCCATTAAGGCAATTCATTCTAACAATGGAGCTGAATTTAATATGCCAATTTTTTATTCATCCAAAGGAATTTTACACCAAACTTCATGCGTCAACACTCTTAAGCAAAACAGTGTAATGGAATGAAAAACACTAACATATTTAAAATGTCGCTCGTGCATTAATTTTTCAATATCATTTACCAAAATCATATTGGAATTATGCCATTGTTTATGTTGTATTTCTCATAAATCGTTTACCTTCCCCTGTTATTAACAATGACATACCATATAACTTGCTTCATCATTAATCACCTGACTTAAAATCTCTTAAAGTTTTTAGGTCTCTTTGTTATGCCTCAACTTTTGTTCATCATCATTCTAAATTTGATCCATGTGCTCGTAAATGTGTATTTCTAGGCTTCAAACCAAGTACAAAAGGGTATATATTACTTGATATCAATAATAGAGAGATCTTCATTTCACGCCATGTTATTTTTTATGAACATGTGTTCCCTTTATGTCCTGCTTATACTAATTCTTCTAATTCTAATGATATTTGTTTACCATAGCCACCAGATCTTTTAGAGTTTTCTTATTCTTAAAATACTACTCTTGTTTTTTCTCCCTCACCCCTTTCAGAATCTGCTTCTATTTCTTTCCCTGTTACTGTTCCCACTACTATTTCTACCCATCCAGTAAGACAATCTGCTAGAACTCGTTGACCACTCTAGTACTTGCATGACCAAGTTTCAACACAATCCCCTTCCAATGATTTAGGTACTCTCTATCCCTTGTCTTCTGTGTTGTCATATAACAAGTTATCCCCAACTCATCAACATTTTAGTGTATCTTTTTCTATTTCTTCTGAGTCTAAAACTTACAAAGAAGTTGTTAAGCATGATGTTTAACAGTAGGCCATGGCAGCTGAAATCAAAGCCTTAGAGGATAATAGTATTTAGATCCTCACTGAATTACCATAAGGCAAACATCCAATCTGCTGTAAGTGGGTCTACAAGATTAAGCATCAGGTTGATGGCACAATCGAGCATTATAAGGCATGATTAGTTGCTAAAGGTTATACACAGATTGAAGGTATCAATTTTTTGACACTTTTTCACCAATGGCAAAGATGACTACGATACAACTACTTCTTGCTTTAGCTTTTGCAAACAATTGGCTATTAGAATAATTAGATGTAAATAATGTATTTCTGCATGATGACTTGAATAAGGATATCTACGTGATCTTACCTCTTGGATTTTCTTCTCCTACCCCTAACCTTCTTTGCAAGCTACAAAAATCATTATATGGTCTTAAACAGGATAGTAGACAATGGTTTGCTAAGTTGTCTCATGCTCTCATTAATTTTGGATATTCACAATCAAAATCTAATTACTCCCTTTTTGTAAGTTCCTTTGGTTCTTCTTTTACTACACTTCTAGTGTATGTTGATGATATTATACTTGCTGGAAATGATGCTGCTGAGATCAATCATATTAAGTTATTTCTTGACAATACCTTTAAAATCAAAGATTTAGGTTCTTTGAAATTTTTTATGGGCTTGGAGGTAGCTCGTTCTAAGCAAGACATTTCTATCTGTCAACGCAAATTTGCACTAGATATTCTTGTTGACTTTGGTTTTTTAGCTTCCAAACCTGCTTTTACACCTATGGATAGGTCTATTAGGTTGAGCAAAAAAGGGGGTACTTTCCTTGATAATTAGACTTATGCTAATAGCTAGAGACTCATTGGCTTTAGTGTGTCTTTATTTTTGGTTTTGATTGTTAGTGGATTTGTGCTAACAGTTGAAGGCTTGAGTAGTTTTATTGTGAGTCTTTATTT
The DNA here is from genome assembly GCA_026724425.1 of Erythrophleum ivorense. Taxonomy (NCBI): domain Eukaryota; kingdom Viridiplantae; phylum Streptophyta; class Magnoliopsida; order Fabales; family Fabaceae; genus Erythrophleum; species Erythrophleum ivorense. The sequence goes on from JAIUCV010000003.1 coordinate 62,906,403, forward strand.
TTTATTTTCATTATAATTGGACTTATGCTGATGTCTAGAGGCCTAACTAGTTGTAGTGTATCTTTACTTTTAGTTTTGATTGTCATTGGACTTGTGCTGACAGCCGGAGGCCTATCTAACTTTAATGTGAGTGTTAATTTTTTTATTTTGATTATAATTAGACTTGTACTGACGGGCGGATACCTAACTAATTATAGTGTGAGTCTTTATTTTTTGTTTTAATTGTAAATAGACTTATACTAATAGCTAGAGGTCAGAATAGCTGTAGTGTGAATCTTTATTTTTAGTTTTAATTGTCACTGAACTTGTATTGATGACTAGAGGCATTAATAATTATAGTGTGACTCTTTTTTTTATTGTCATTGAACTTGTGTTGATGACCAGAGGCTTAGCTAGCTATAGTGTGAGTCTTTATTTTTTGCTTTGATTGTCACTAGACTTTTGCTAACAACAAGAGGTTTGACTAATTATAGTATGAGTCTTTATTTTTTGTTTTAATTATCATTAGACTTGTGTTGATGGTCAAAGGCCTGACTAGTTGTAATGTGAATCTTAATTTTTGGTTTTGATTGTCATTGAACTTATGCTGGCGGCCGAAGGCCCAACTAGTTATAATGTTAGTCTTCATTTTTTTACTTTGTCATTAGAATTGTTTGATCTTTTATTTAGTGTCTTTTACTTATTCTATTACTTTGTGGCTATCAACATCATTGCATATTCTTTTCATACACCTAACTATGTAATTTCAATATTTGATAGATTTGATTGTGATAGCTGAATATATTTGTAGTTTTAAGATTCTTAGTCTTTATTATATGATCACACTTTATTTGATACTATATAACGTAAAATATGCTTAAACATATGCATACTTTTGCTTTTCAATGAATTGTTACCGTTTTCCTTATTTTAAAATTGTCTTTCTTTGCTTCTTTTAACAGGCTGATTATTTAAGACTTAAGAATGCCAGAACTTCTCCTCAGGACTCAATAGGCATAATAACAAACGATGTAGAAGATGATGATAAAGTTGCCTTATGGTTAGAGGCGTAAGTGGTAAGAATAAAAAGGGTCGCATCTTTAGGGTAGGATCTGAGGCTCATAATGTTGATGTTGTTTGTTCTTGTGGGACCTCTTTCGTTCATAGCTCAGGATTCCGTTTAGATTTTGAAGAGGAATTACGCAGAAGGATTGCAATAGAGATAGCAACTTTAAGACAAGAGAACTAAGGGGTTAGAGAGCAAAATCAACAAATCTTGTCTATGCTAAACTAGCAATAGCAAACACTTAATAGGTTGCAACAACTTGAATCACATTTATCTCGTGCCCTATCAGATCCTGTATTGGAAGAATCAGCAGTTGAGAAGACAAGTCCTAATGATTGTCCTCCTCTATGACTATGATTTTATTTTAAGTTATGTATTTTAAATTAAAAATTGTTATGATCTATTTTATAAACATGAAACTGAGGATCATTTTAATCTATCTATTATTTTTTATTGAATATTGTTGTATTATTATTTTTGGATAAGTAACAAAAGTAATATTGAGGCTATATTAAAAAAAAAACATAATCTAATTTTTAAAAAAATTAAATCAGCAACAAATTTTCATTGCTAATCTGTTACTAATTTGTGACAAATTAGTGACAGAATATTTTGTCGCTAATTTATGACGGATTAGCGACAGAATTTTTCGTCTCTAATTTGTGACAGATCAATGATAAAATTTTTCGTCAGTAATTAGTGATAACTCAATAATGGAATATTCCGTCACTAGTTACTGATGAGAAATTTCATCACTGTTCTATCACTAATTAGTAACGAAATATTCTGTCACTAATCCATTACAAATTAATGATAAAAAATTTTGCACTAATTTGCCACTAAATTCTGACGCAACATTCCGTCGTTAATTTGTGACAAAAATTTCCTTACTGATCTGTTGCAAATTTAGAATACATTATACCTGCAATTCGCGACATAATTCATAACAGTGACAGAATATTTTGTCACTAATTAGCAATTGAATTTCCATTTCCGTCATTGATTAATTAGGGACAAAAATAATCTATCACTAATTTTGTCACTAATCATTTTGCGATGGATTAATCCTCATTTAGTGACGGAATTTTTCATCATAAATTTCAATTTTTCTTGTAGGGAATGAGTGTCTATTATTTAAAATGATAATTAAATTAAGCCCGACAAAGTAAACTCACATAATTTAAAATCTTAATTGAAAGCAAATAAAACGAAACCCAGATTTCTATCACAACTCTCATCCCCTCCCCCCCGGGGGGACAAAAAAGAGACACACACACACACATAATTCCGGTGATGCAGCTTCCATATGGTTGACACCAGCTAGACACACAAGTAATTAATGGTTTCCAAATTTGGTAGCCTGGAAAAAAAATACAACTAAATTTTAGAGCTGTTTTTTTGTTTTTGGAAATTTAGTTCATTTTTCACCAATTATAACAATAAATAAACACTGCCCTATTAACCTAATATTCTTTACAACTACAACGCTAGCTACTCCAGCAAAGTTAAATCCTAATAAACGAATAAAATAATGCATCTGCGAAAGATATTTATGTCTATATTCTTGCTTCATTCTCAGAAAACGTAGACTAACTACACTGAGGAATCTAATTGTCGATGATAACAGAAATTAGAGATTCTAGATTTTTTTTTATAGGAAGATAAATCTTATTATTTTCATAAGGTCAATTGCACCAAAAGGGAATTTGTGAAACCCAGATAAGCAAATTCTTTGACATAGAAAGGCTATCAGAGACACAAATTAAGGGAATTAATTAAGAAGCACAAGATAGCTATAGCTAGCAGCAGATTTATCCCCCAAGAAAAATGAAAAAAAAAGTGCATATATATCCAATTATCCAAAATCTAAATATCTAAAGCCAACTTGCAAATATGCTTCCCTGAGCCATTCACATGGCAAGTGTGCAATTTTAGCAACAAAAAGCTTACAATTCAACAAGCATCTAAGCCTGAAACGTTTCTGATGTTCAAAGCACATAAATGGGTTGAAAGCTTTAGTTTTGATCAACTTCAAATTGTTGGAAATCTTAATAAAACCAACCATAAAACTTTCACTTAAAAAAATTATGCTTTGGGGTTAAAGTTCCCTTGAAATATTATCAAAATCTCTACGACCAAGTGGTTAGCACTTAGCAGTTCAACTCTTGCGTCCTCCTATTTTTTTTAATTAAATAAAATTTCAACACAAGGTAAGTGAATCAATGCACTTTATTCACGCTTAAAGCTCGAAGAGCTTCTATGTGGAAGGACATGTTAAAAATATTAATAAAACTAGTCACATGGCATTAATTAAAAACTTAAACTTTTGAGTAACGCTGATCTTGGATTGATCATTAACCAAAATATCAGTACTAGGCCATAGGTTTTCAGAGAATCCAGAGGCCACACACAAGCACAGCAACATAAGTCTTGAGAACATGTTTAAAGCATGTTTCATATAACCAGTCGCAGCTTACCATCGAGTGGCTCAATTTTCCCAACTTCTATAACCTGACTGTCTGGGATGAAGAAGAAGGACATATATCTTCAAGAGAATCTTCATAAATCCAAACCATCAATGATGGAACAATTTACATGTTACATATGATTCATTAATTAACTTTGGAGCCACACGGGACAAGAAATTTAGGAGACAATGCATATCTCAGAGAGCATTCTACCAATAAAATAATTAAAACTATGTTTGAGGCTGAGAACCAAACTCCTTCACCGAAATGAATTGTTCATCAATTAATGTGAAGTAATGTTGGCCGAAATGCATATTAAATCCAAGCATGCACTGCCAACTCAATCACATTCTGATATATCATTCATTCAGTTGTTACCCACTGGTTTAGATTTTAATGCCCATTTGGCAGCAAGCAATATTGTGCCCAATAAATTTGAAAGGGTACGTACTCATATTGAACTGATCTTGCAGACCAATAAAGAAAACGATTTTAGACGCCTAATATTGAACCTGATCTATTTTACAGAATTATTGATTGATCAAAAAATAAATAAAGTTAATGTAAAAAGACATTTAAACATTACAAATATATTTATTTTTTATTAAAATTATTTTAAGATATTTATATATATTTTTATAAATTATTTAATTTATTTAACTTTTATAAGTAAATTGAATTTAGTTACTTAATTTTTTTTTTCTTTATAGACATTATATTTATCTTGCGTCGAATTATTTTAGAACACGGACAGGCAAAACTCAAGGTCCCTCAGGACATGTTTGAGCATGTCTTGCCTGTGTGACCTGGAATCAGACCCAAGTTCTGCTGCAAAAATATTACATATTAATGTAGAAGCCCAGATGGGGTTAAAACAATTCTCTATTTTCTTGTCTTTGCTTTGTGTTATGATTCGCTGTCTGGGACAGATATATATATATATATATATATATGAAAAATAATAATAATAAATAGTAAGAATCTCTCTAAACTTTAAAGACTATTTGGTACATAAAAAATTATGTATAAAAATAAAAATAAAATAAATGTAAAATAATTCTCTTATTCTTATTTAAAAAATAATAATAAAAATAAATAAATATTATTAAATAATAATTATAAACATATAATAAACATTGGAAACGAAGAAAAGAAATGGTTTAATAATAAATAGGCATAATAGACACCGCTTTCCTTTCGAAAACCAATTAGGCCATAAGTTACTTGTAAATAATAATAAATCCACTACAATAAGTAAGGCTTTGGCACGAAAAAGAAAACTGATTGTTGATCTCTCACTGAGCAAGCTTGACAAAAAATAGTAATGAGAGATGCTTGCCTCGCCAACGGGTTGATAATAAAAGATTTTTTTTTGAAAAATTTATCCAATACAATAATGTTGATGAAAATATTTATTAATTGATCTTGTACAAATTACGTCTCTCTCATAACCCTTCTTTTAAAATTCTATAAAAAAATATTTCAAAATAAATAAAAATTTATAGCAATCCCTGAATCTTTTGTTAATTATTCGGTTGTTTTTCTCGGTTGACATTTCAAGGAAATAGTGTATATTTAATTCAATATCTCTTTACTGAATCATCACTAAGAAATAAGAACGGTAAATTGGAGATTAATCAGCAGAATGCGTAAAATTAGATCAGGGATTTCTTGTGCCCTTTTCTTCCAACTCTTCAACACACTCTGCAATCTCTTTAATATTCGTTGATATTTTTGCCTGGCTTAATTAATTGGCATCACTTGACCCAGAACGGATTCTTTGCTGCAACTTGAGCAACAAATCTAGACCCTTGATCTCTCTTCTCAATTTTTTTGCAATCTCATCCATCTTTTTTTTTTTTTGAAGAAAGTAAAATGTAAGATAAAGATAATATTTCAACTTTCATTAGATATTTTAGTACAAGTTGAAAAATTATCTTTATCATGTGTTTTACTTCTTTAAAAATAAAATAAATAAATAAATAGTTGGGATTAAAATACATATATATATTTGGAACGTCACAGCAGCAAAAATCAATTTTCCGCTCGAGCCAACCCAGGCCTGAATGGCCTGGCTAAACCTAAATGTCAACCGAGTTAAATGTGCCTGTATAAAGCCGGGCCGGATTTGGGCCTTCGTGTTGAGACCTGGTCTATAACCAAGCCTGGTATGGGATTGGGCAAAATCCCAACTCAGTCCGTTAGATGCATATCACCCTAGTCCATTGCCACCACCAAAAGGCATTCCGACCAAAACGCAAGAAATAATTACCGAGTTCTTAATAAGTAACACAACCCTCAAGAACATCAGTCAATTGAGTAGTTACTAAGATTTAAAGATTGATTAAGATATGCATTGCATTTTAACACAATTAGATACTCTTGGTTAACAATCTCAGAATGCAAAATGTTTCACCAATTTACATGAAACTTCTACTTAAGGCAATTAGTGACTAGTAAAATATCATAAAATACTTTCCAAAAAATAATTATAAAATAACTGATTAAATAATAAGAGATAATATGACGCATTAGCTAGGCTAATTATAACGTTTCCTTATATTTCCTTGAATAATTTTATAGATTTTTTTAATCACTCTTAGCTATTTGATTTAATGATAAAACCAAATATAGATACATACCTTTAATGAATAGGGAGTGTTGAAAACATGTATTTTGGGGTGTTTAATAAAGAGTTGAGATCGTGTGACATGGATAGTTGAGATTGTTTCTTATATGAGAAGAAATTTTTTTTTAAAAAAACAAAGTCGTTTTATGGAGTGGTACGTAGTGTTCCTCCTAGACAGAATGTAAAGGATCTACTCCCATTTGATTGAATAATAAAATCAAATGTAAATACATATGTTTCAAACTATATTGAGAATATTGATACGTGTATATATATCCAATGTATGCGTGAGCATTTAAAGAAAAAGCATGCTATTTAAATAACAATCACATTAAGTGTTTAGTCTTTAAAAAAAAACTATTCTGAGAACAAAATGAATGTCAGCAAATTTGGTTCAGCACATAACCACTATACCTAATTAATGAAAAGATATTTAAGTATAATTTGCAAGAACTATAATAGTTTATTTTCTAGTTGTGTGTTTCATAACCAATCTGTAATTACTAATCAAGTACCATGACGCAGTTGCAAAATAATTGTTACTTGTAATTATAAGGATGAGCCCTATTATATAGATTTCTTTTTTAGGTACCCGAGGCTTTCGATGCATAGATAATATATATTTACTTATGTGGGTCTAATTGATCACTTATCTGAACAAACAAATAAATTCTATTAATTTTTTTAAAAACATTGATTAAAATATTTATTTTTATTATTATTATTATTATTATTATTATTATATGATTTTTTTGACATTTGTTATATATTATAAAAAATTATTTTTAATTTATTTCTTATCAATGAATTTAACTTTTTACCTATTATGAATTTTTCTTTAAAAAAATAAAATTACTATATTTTATTATAATAAAAAAATCTCAATCTTATATAGAGATTAACATCAGCTTAACTAATTAAATATAGCTGTAAAGAGTTTTTTGGACTCAACTCAAGTATTAAATACCTTCTACTAATTAACGCTTGTTAAATGCTCGAAGGCCTTTAAAACATTTCAAGTCATCATATAATTATAGGAACTAATATACAGTGAAATGAAGCAATTTATCACTAAATACTATGCATCCATTAAAAAATTATGTTGAAAATGAAATTAAAAGAAAAATAAAAAGGTGACTTCCAAAATTCTTTTACATTGAAAATGTAAGAATGTCATAAGCCCAAAAGGTTACAAGACACGAAATAAATCCTTTGAAATTTCTAAATCTCTAAAGTGATGGTGTCTCACTTTTTTTTTGTTTTTGTTTTTTTCAACATATATATATTTTTAAATTTATAAAACTTTACTTTCTTTATCTTTTATTTAAGAGAGATTGTTCAAGATTCTCACTTTAAAGGATTAAGTTTATGTAATATGTCAATCAAGTGCTTATTAATTGTCAAAATGTTATTGTAGGCGCTTGGTTTGAACAAATGGAAAGTTGATGGACATGAGGATGCCAGAAATTTTTGGCTTAGCCACATCTTTAGGGCTAGATTTTATGAACTTGTTTTGATACTAATTATCAATTTCAATCGCTTACCAATAAGATAAAAAGATATAGTTACTATTCATGACATGACTTTTTTTCCTCAACTCACCGTAAAGCACGCAACAAGTTTAACCTGAAATCTCCCAACATAAAGTGTCATTAATTGCTCAAACACAAGGATGGTTGAAGAGTAACAATACAATAAGGTTGGTTTTCTCAACAGGAACACGGATAGGTGAATTTAGTTGTTTTTTCTCAAAAAGGATTTTTTACCTAAAATATGAGAACTTTCAAATGAGATGCTGAGTATAAAAGGCAAGAGATCTTGAAATTTTAAACAAACTCATAGAATTTATAACACAAGCTAAAACAAATTAAATATGTTAATCATAACAAGTAAAGTAAAAACAAAGGATGAAGAAATTGTTGCAAAATTTTTTTTTTGTTACAAAATATATTAACCTTTAGCTACAACTTATTTATGTGTTATGTTATGGTACACTTGGGTTTTTTTTCTTTCAGCAAAAGTGTGTCGCACGATTTTATTTTTTTTATGGTCCATTGCAATATTTGCTCCATATATTTTAATAAAAGTTTCTCTAGCTCATGCCTCTTTACTACTCTCCATTCTTTCTCAAAGCTTGTTTTAGTCAAAGCTTCAATAAACAATCACTTGAGAAGGTGCCGCTAGCTAAGCACAAAATGACAATTTTATTAATTGACATTTGGGTAGTCACATCACACCTAAACGGTGGTTGGATTAACGGGGTTAGCCGACTAAACTTGACAAAGTTAAAAAACATAAGAAATATTCTTTAAAAAAATAATTAAGGATCATAAGTAAAACTTTAATTTAAAAAAAAAAGCACATGTAACATTATCATTTTCGTCCTTTAACAAGTAAATATAATTAAAATTGACTCCAGATTTAAACAACCAAAAGATCTTGATAAAAAAAAATACACCAAGCAAGACATTCCACTCTCAAATTCATAAAAAACAAAAACACGAAAATCTAACATTATTACCAGCTAAACCTTGGTAAACTTTTATTTTACTTAACAAAAAAAGGCACTAGCTACAGATGGAGGGAGAGATCCAAATCTTTTTCGCCTTCCCCATTTGCATCAATTGCAGTCTCTTTTCCCTTTTCAGAAACAAAGTTCAGATCTTCCCCTTCTTCCTCAAACTCTGCAACCTTAAGAAGAAGCAACTCTTTCTTTAGAGACGTCTCTCTTTCATCACAGACAGGAGCGTCAGAGATGACCCTGGGCCTGTTTGGTTAGCTCTTTCCTTGGGGTCCACCCAAGCAGTGCTTGCTCACAATTTCACAACCAGAACTCCTCTTATCATCAGGAGGCCCAAGTGGGCCTAATGTCTGGGTCTGATAGGGAGCCAAAAGGCCCAAAACAATAGGCTTCTTCAAAGGGACCACGTCGCTGATATTGAATTGATGGTTTCCAATTATGCAGCATTTGAAGGGAGCTCCAAAGGAATGCTAGAGGAACCCGTACAAATTGGTTGGTACAAGGGGGAGTAGAAGGTACAACACCAAATAGAGCCATTGATGGTGAAGTTGCATTGGTATATCAATTCGATGAAAATTCTGGAGGCATGATCAATGAATTTGGGGCATCCAAAACGTTATTTTCTGAGAACTCTCCTGTACACAAAGGAACAAAAATAGTTCAAATAATAATGGTCTGGTTAATTATTTAATAAAGTTTGATGAAGTGGCTGATTGGTATGTCATGATACTTGAATATGGTGGGAAGTGTTATCTCAACATATTCAAAATGCTTTGTTATTAAAAAAATCAACACAGAAATCAGTTGAACATTTTGACAAATAATTGTTTTGGATTATTTTTGAATCTTTGGTGAAAACATGAAAAGTGAAATTCTTTTCATATATATATATATATATATAAACAAAATGACTAAAATTATACTTCTAGTGAAACTAGACAAATCAAAGATACAATAAAACCTATAAAACAAAATTTGAAACTCAATATCCATGATGAGGAATCCTAACATAGGGTTATTATTTTACCTTTTGATTCAGAAACATTGCTTGTAGGACCTCCAAAGGAAGTCTCGGCTGGGCCATTTAGAAGAAAAGGCTTGGTCTGCCTGGTTTTGGTACTGTCAATGGAATTGAGAGATGTATTTGCATGATTTTGTTTCCCTCCAGACACATTCTCATGATGGTGCTTGCAAAAATGGCCCCCAAGACCATGATAGCTTTTGAACTCTTTATCACAATAGGAGCAACAATGGTTATTTTCTTTCGTAACAACAATCTTTTCTTTATCAGAATCCATAGGAAAACTCATGATGGAACAAAAACAAAACAAAACAATACTATGATCAAAGATTTTTATCACTGAGAAAGGATTACTCTATGGGAGAAAGTATGCCTACTATTGACTGCTATTTATACTGTTATTTCACGGGGAGATTTATGATATGGTATTAATGCTATTTAATATTGTAACCTAGGGTTCCAATGAAATTAATTCAAGTTGGGGAAAGCCAATGTTGAAAAATTGAGTAAAAAACTTGCATCATAAAAGCTTCACAATGTTGAAAAATTGATCTTAAAATAAAGATGCATTAATGCTACGCTGCGAAAAGATAAGTTAGTGGCTTTATCTTTAATAATAACAGTAATAAATTAGGCTTAAATTTGATTTGGCCTATTTTTTATATATTTTATTTTATAATACACATTGAAACTAGATTGAGCCGACCGGCCCGACCCAACTCAGGCCATACTTGAAACAAGGGATGAATCTTAAATTTTGTTCAAACCAAATCTTGAGTATTAAATATACATATGAAAGCCTTAACTTTTGCATATCAAACTTGAGTATTAAAAGCATTCCTAATTAGTGCTTGTTGAATATCTCATAATACATATTGAATCCAGGCCGAGTGAGGTCAACTTGGTTTGTACATTAATTAAATGCTTAGGATTTGTTTTGTTTTAAGAATGAACCGTAAATTTTGTCCAAACCAAATCCTTTGGACTTTATAAATTCAAAGCCTTAAAATTTTCGTGTCGAGCTTGAAAATTAAATGCCTTCTCCTAATTAATGCTCATTGAATATTTTATAATATATATTGATACTAAATATGAAAATGGACCCGTGCAATTCACGAGATGTTGATAATAGAATAATTAACGTTGTATCAATCGTAAACAAGAAATGATATGAAAACATTTACATTTGTATAATGATTACATATCTTTTAGTACCAGAGAGAATTGGATATCAATAAGATGCGAAACAATCATATCAAACTTGTATGTAGTAATAGTGTATACCATGATCATAAACTATATATCACTATAAAAAAAATAAGAATTTTATCATGAAAAATTTTTACGGATAAATTTTTGTGAAAATTTCTTACAGATATTCTTTTGAAATTCTTACAGTTGGGGTTTCTCATGAAAAATTCTCGCAAAAAAATTGCCATGAGAAAACCTTAAGAGGATTTTGAGAGAAATCTTGAAAATGATGCTGCGAAATGACAGGAACTTATTCTTGTAATAATTTTCCATGAGAAAAAGGGGAGAAAAAGACATTTATACATTTTTATTTTCTCTTGAATTTTCCCTGTGAGAATTGTCATGGAATTTTATAGTAAGATCATGACTTTTCATGGTATTTAATTGTGATAAAACGAAAATAAGCTTTTTATGATTTCTCACGATATTTATTGGAGAGAAAACCTATGAGTTCTCATGGAATTTTTCTGTGAGAAAGTATAATTTAGTTTATTTTTTTCTCACTATTTTTTCTATGAGGAAAGACCCAGTGTCTCATGGAATATTATTGAGAGAAAATTTTAAATACATCAGTTGCCTTATTCCCATATTCTTTCTGCTAAACACGTCCCTGTCTTCATATGTGGCATTTGCAACTCATGTTCCTCATGTGGATTTGCTACTTTCTCCACCATACAAGCGTCATGAGCTCATCGTCACCCCTCCTGGAGTCCAACCACACACCATAGCCTCACCTAGAGTCCATTGAGAGGTGCTTGATCATTTGGGACGAAGATGAGCTCTCCATCCTTTTTTTTTTGTGTGCCTTCCTTTCTCCTATGTCATGATTTAATCTTTTCCATTATGATTTCATCTTTCATGTTATTTTTCCTCTGATCTACTAATATATCCATTATTGGTATCTTGGTTGTTCATTTTTCTTATATTTCCTTAATTTTTTGTATTTTTGGTGCTCATAATAGCAAATGTAACACCTACTCTAATAATCATTGGGCTAAGGACTCCGTCCTCTAAATATATGTCAAGTACTTATATAGTTATAAATTTTTGAGACTTCGCCTCATGCTAGTTAATATTCACTTAAAAAGGCTCAACCTTATTAAGCAATAATACCTACTGAAGTTATTATATAACAATAAGGGCTCCACCCATTTTATTCAATTCAAAACATAGGAACTCACAGTCCACATCTCAAACATATATTAGAATATTTTAGGAAATTAAATTCAAAGGTTTATAAGTATCAAACTGCTAGCTAAATAATGTTTTAAGATTCAAAAATAGTAAAACCAAATAAAAATATCCTATGGTCATGGCAAAAAAGTAAATATTAACCCAGCATGAGCTCGAGGAGTATAAGAGCCAATAGCTCACTCCTCCGGTAACTTCCCTTGCCTCTTATTCAACCCTTCACCTGAAAATATTAAGAGAATGGGGTGAGCACTAACATCTCAGTAACCCAGAGTCTTACCATGTGCATACAAACTAACAATCATATCCAATAGATCTCAATGCAAATCCAACATCACTATTATTAATTATTAATACAAAAGATCATAAGGTATAATTCAAAATAGTTATATGCACAACATGATAAAATGCAATATGTGTAACCCCCCTTATTGCTCCGTCCAACCTTATACCGCTGACTGAAGCCACAGGCTTATCCACGATCTGGCCCACACATTGGACCGACCAAAGTTACTCCGGTGCTCGAGATGTACCCAGCCAAAGGTACAGAGCCCAAGCCCAGACTATGGCTTCCCTCCTTAAAAGACTAAACCAGGAGGTGTCACTGTCCCGCGTTCCCCCTTTACAAACCCGGCCAGGTAAGTATTGAGGAACGGGGCCCTACAAAAAGCCAACCACTTGCGCGAGGTGGAGGCAAACCACGTGGTCATCATATCATATATATCTCACCAACATCTCCTTAACCCATCATTTATGCATGTCATATTTATCCAAAATTCATACAAGCATGCTTGAAAAATAAAGAACCCCATATAGTATGTCAAACAAGATTGACAAGCATGCTTGAAAGAAATATAATACTCTAAAATTTTACATCAATAATTCGACCTTTCAAGCATGCTTGAAAAATAAAACACTACGTCAGAATTTTATTATATCTGCAAGCATACTTAATAAGATTCTAGCAATTTCATTAATTTCATAATCATTTACTTTTACCGTTTCATAATCTCATACAGCTTATTTACATGTACCATGCTCAACAAGATAAACTTATTTATTTAATTAAAATTTCAACTACAAACCAGTTTGCATACATATAGAAAAAAACCCCGAATTACCTGTTCTCTTTTGGCTCACAAGTAGTCACACGGCAAGAAAATCTAAGTAGTAAGAGCTTTTAATGAAAATCTACAAAAGTCACACATATAAACAAAATATCAATATATAATTCAAACTACTTATGTATTATCCTAAACTACTCTAAAATTACTCTAAAACTACTTTAGAAACTTAAAAGCTATCATAGAGAACCTAAAATTCTCTTTTAAATTTATATTTCTTTATATTTTAATTAATTCATTAGAATAGTCAATTTTTTATATTAACTTAAATTTACAAAAATTTTCAAATTCTTAACTCTTAATTTTCTCATCAAAAATTTATAATTTAAGTATATAAATTAAATTTATATTCCCAAATTCACACACACACACATATCTATGTATTAAAATTTATATTAAATTTATATTCCTAATTTCATATTATATACATACCTACAAATATATATATAACATATAATTAAATATATATATATATATGTATATTTATTTTAGAAAAATAAAGGGAGGAAAGGATGCGTTTCTACATAAGAATATATATATATATATATTTATTTATTTATTTATTTATATATTATAATTACATATATATACATATATAAGGGATGAAGGTTGTATATATAACTATATATATATATATTTATTTATTTATTTAATTCACAAAAGGACGGAAAGATGTATATTGCATATCACTTTTATTGAATAGTGTGTAAGGTGTGTTTATATATATATATAAATATAATCATATGAGAACAAGAACAAAAGCTACTCTCGTACCTGGTGTGGAGATGTATGTTCGAAGAGAGATTGAAAGAACAAGTTGGAATTACTTGAAGAAAGGCTTCTGGTGACGTGAGAGAGAGCAAACGGATAGAGGAGTGAAAAATAAGGAATAGATTAGATTATATATATATATATATATATATTTTTTATTATTATTATTATATTTTAAAATTCTATTGGATATTAAAACTAACTTTAAGTTATCTATCGGATAATTTGAAATATTTTAAAATTAACTAAGGATATATATATCTTATTAGTTATTATTATTATTATATTTTAAAATTTTATTAGTTATTAAAACTAACTTTAAGTTATCTATCGGATTAACTATTAAAACTAACTTTAAGTTATCTATCGGATAATTTGAAATAGATATATATATCTTGTTAGTTTTTATTATTATTCTATTAGTTATTAAAACTAACTTTAAGTTATCTCTTAGATAATTTGAAATATTTTAAAATTAACTAAAGATATATATCTTATTAGTTTTTTTTTTTACTTTTAAATCTTTGGCTTTTTAAATTATATATATATAAATAAATTTTTAAATAAGTGAAAATTTGACTTTTTCCTTATCCTATCCTTACCCTACTCTTTCAGCCTAATATTTAATCTCATATCCTTTCTTAAAGTCACTAATACTTTTTTAGGATGTTACAGCAAATAAATGCAAATGATGGTTTTTAATTTGAGGAATATTATAGAGTTTTTATACAAAATCTCTAGTTGGTAATATTCATAAGAACATTCCTATTTATTTGACTTTAATTTGTTAATTTTGGTGTGAGTTCTATTAGAAAATGCTTAGAGGAATAAAAGCAAAAGTAGAAAATATTGTAGATAATGGAAAATGTCCAATGAACAATTATTTGGATTTTCTTGCAAAGGATGAAGGTCATAGCAAGAGACATTGGCTCCCTATTTGTAATTTTTAATTATTGTATTAATAAGATATCCTAAAATTTGTAGGAAAAAGATAACTTGTATATTTTTTATGTAATTGTTTTTATTTATATGATTTAGTTTATTCATTTCTAATGAATAAAGTTATTTTTTAAATTCTCATTAATATATTTAATCATTTTTTATGAGTTGTGAGACTAAAATGAAAGAAACATCAATTTATTACTCTTGAAGTTTTATTATTTACTTTAAGACTTAAAATGATAAATTTGATTTATTTTATTTTTTAAAAATATTAAAATAACTCATGCATATTAAAAAAAGTAGAATAGCCTAAATAGTAAATAGTTCAAACAAGACAAATTTCTTCATACTCATAATGAAAAAAGGTTTTGAGTATACTAAAATCACCACATAAGTGACCATTTAAACCTATATCTAATGTATGTGCATATGGTTGTAGTAGACGATGTAGACATTTGATGAACAAATTCACAAAAATAAGCAGTTGGATTATGCTATTATATGATGCAAAATTACAAATGTTTGTGTGTCAAGTTAATTAAAACTAATGAAGAAAGAAGTGAATGTGAATTAGAAAATGGTTGGCAAGAGGCAAAGGTATGGAGTATGAAAAGAAAAGTCCTTCTTTGAAATGGCCTATTCATGTCCAAAAGTATATGGTTAATGAAGTTTTTTTTAAACCAAAAATCCTAGCCAATGGACTTCTCAATTGTGGAATGAGAAACTATTCAATACAATTCCAAGTATCACATTTTTCATGAGTCTCCAATACCATTATTTTAATTTCTGAAGTTTTATGTTATTTTGTTTCATTTTTTTTTTTGTGTTGGCAAAGCTAGAGTGGAAATGGTGCCTTGTGAGAAGAAAAATTATTTAGGAGGTATTTGTTGCAAAATTTTAAGGGGATTAAATCTGATAGATCTTTCTGAACATTGACATTAGATGTATAACAAAACAAATGTTAATTGTCAAAAGATTATGCAAAAGTTCTTTACAGGCATAGAGGAGTTTGTTCAGTTTGCAAATCATTTAGATGTATTTAAATAGGAAAGGACGTTTCAATGCCCTTGCGTAAAATGCAAATGTATAAGGTATCATAAGCCAGATGAAGTTAAGATACATTCGTATAAAAAGGGGTTTATGCTTGATTATTACTATTGGCATAATCATGGAAAGAAATGTCCACCATCGGCTCCAATTAAAACTGACCTTTGTATGGATTTTAATTCATATGAGCAAATGGTTAGGGATATGACTAAGGCATCATTTGAGAGATATAACATGCTCGAAGATCCCAATCCAGGTTCTGCGATGTTTTATGATATGCTAAGAGCTGCCCAAACTTCATTGTGGGATAAGTGTTAAAATCATACAATATTATAAGTGGTTGTGAGATTGTTAAACATTAAATTTGATTGTAACATTTTTTAGGCATGTACCAATGAGATGTTGTTGACTGAAATCTTTCCTGTTAATCATCAAATGCCTGCTAACTTGTACCAAACTAAAAAATTGGTTTTGAAACTTGGTTGTAGTTATCAAAAAATTAACTACTATAGTAAGAGATGTATGTTATATTATAGTGATGTGGCCAATGGTAGGGAATATCAATTTTGCGATGAAGCTAGATTTAGGGAGGCAAGAGTAGGAAAAAAGAAGGTTTAAAGAGGCCCTCAACAAACAAACATGATATTACTAATTGTTCTAAGACTCTAGAGATTGTTTGTCTCTAATGCCTTAGTTAAGTATATAAGATGGCATCATAAAAACTGTCATGTTGAAAGTATGTTGTCATATCCATCAAATAGGAATGCTTAGAAATAATTTAATCAAACTCATCTAAAATTTGCATCAAAACCTAGAAATGTCAGGTTGGGTTTTTTGTGTTGATAATTTTACTCCATTTAGTTTGAGTTTTAAGCTGTATTCTTGTTGGCCTATAATTGTTACCCCATATAATCTTCCACTCGGTGTGTGTATATGATGAGAATATATGTTTTTAACAACAATAATACTTAGACCTCATAATCTAAAAAGTAAGATTGATATTTTCTTACAACCTCTGATTAATTATTTGAAGTTACTTTGGGAAAAGGGTGTACAAATATATGACGTCTCTACGAAACAAAATTTGAAGTTAAGAGTTGCCCTTATATAGACTATCAATGATTTTTCAGCTTACAGCATGTTAAGTGGTTGGCAAGTTATAGGGAGATTGGGTTATCCTATTTGCATGGGTAGTTTAAAAGCATTCTAATTGAAGCATGGAGGAAAAACTTGGTATTTGGATTGTCATCGTTAGTTTTTGCCAATGAATCATTCATTTTGTCAAAATAAATAAAACTTTCTAAAGAATACTGTAGAGATTTCACAACCACTATTAAGGTATTTGGGAAAAGAATTGCATGAGTAAGTTAAAAGATTTTCTAAAATAAGAAAATCTCCAGGCCTATCTTTGGAGGGATATGGTGAAAATCATAATTAGATTAAACCTAATATCTTTTAGGACCTTCTCTAGTGGCGTGACTTGTTGAATCCATATAATATAGATGTAATGTACATAGAAGGTAATATTTTTCAAAATGTGTTTAACACGGTAATGGATGTGAAGGGCAAGACGAAAGATAATGTAAAAGCAGGTTAGATTTGACTATGTACTATAAACGACCCACCTTACATATGGAGGATAGAGGCAATAATAAAATGGCAAAGCCTAAGGTAGTATACAAATTTTAATATGGAAAAAAAAATGAGGCAGTATGCGAATGGAAATCTCTAAAGCTTCTAGATAGTTATGCATCCAACTTAAGACATTGTGTTGATGTGAAAAGTTACACTTTAATAGGGATAAAAAATCACGATTGTCATGTTTTCATGGAGAGGCTACTACTAATTGTATGCAATGAGTTACCAACCCTAATCTCTGATACTTTAATAGAGTTGAGTCATTTCTTTCAAGATCTTTGTACTCTTACTTTATAACTAAATAACCTTAATGTGATAGAGTATAACATTCCTATCATTTTATGTAAATTTAAAGATATTCCTTTGCTATTTCTTTAAAGTCATAGAGCACTTACCTTTTCACTTGGTATATGAAGCAATAGTTAGTGGACTTGTACAATATAGGTGGATATATCCATTTGAGAGATTTTTATATGCACTAAAGAGAAAGGTTAAAAATAAGGCACATGTTGAAGGATCTATTTGCAAAGTATATATATTTAAAGAAACTTTAACTTTTTATTTTTATTACTTTGAGTTATATGTTCACTCAAGAATTAGGAGAACTTTTCAAAATAATGATAGTGGGGAGTGTGATGATCATCCTCCCATCTCTATCTTCAACTATCCTAGTTAGCCTCATAAAAGAAATATTGGTAGCACTCATTATCTTATTGATAATGAGGCTAATGTTATAATGTTATATGTTTTTTTTAATTGTCCAGAGCTTAAATCTTTCCTAAAGTAAGATTTTCTCCTAATTTGATTAAATATATAATTATCTTTTCAAATGTAATATTTTAACTATCTGAGGTTAATCCCTTCGTGGTATATTGCAATTCATATGTTGAGACATTACTTTCAATGAATCTTACCTTATCTAATAAGGCTGTTGATAAGCATATTTCATCCAAATTTTGTGAATGATTCAAAACTCATGTAAGTTTATCTAAATTTCATAAAAAGAGACTATAAATTTATGAAAATAAGCTTTTTATATTATGTATCCATAATGTCTATTTTTTAATTAGATTTTAAACCCTTTAAATGGAATACAAGTTGCTTCATTAGTTTATTTGGCTTGTGATCTTTTGAGACTTGTGCATATATAGGATTAATGGCCTGTTAATAGTTATAAGTTTCACACACCCTTCCGGGCAAAAAAAAGAAAGACAAGTAATAGTAGAACATGTGTAAAAGGAAATAATTATGGTGAAGTTAAATTCTCATATCATAGTGTGTTGAAAAAGATTATACAATTAGAGTTTACTGGCCTACTAGCTAAATGATTGATAGTCTTCAATTGTGATTGATATGATCCTACCATTCAGAGGACTCGAGTTTGCCCTATATATAGTATTGTGGAGATCAATGATAAGGACACATACAAGGGCAATGACTTTTTTATTTTTGCCCAACAAGCTGATCGAATATACTTTACACCATATCCAATATTGATACCCAACAAAAAGGGTTGGATTTTTATGATTAGAATGAAAGTAAGGAATAGGATTGATGCCTTTGGTGATAATAATCTAGATGCACTATTTTAAGATGAAAGCAATAGTTCACCTCAGTTAGTTGATATTAACATTGGTGAGCAATATCTAAAAAAAAACATGGGTCAAAGTAAAGGAGCGAATGACATACATATTGGTTCTTTTATTGATGAAACTGGTGAAATTGAAGAAGAAAGCGATGAAATCTTAGATGATGAACTATTAGATAGTGACTCATTTAATACTGAAGAGGATTTTCCTAGTGATTATTATTTAGCAAGTGATTGATAAATTTTGTTATTAACTTCCTGTTATTGCTTAACATTTTGTTTAACTTACATGACTTATTTCCTAATTCTTACTTCTAAAATGTTTTTCCATTTTCTCTTCTAGATGTTAGATCGAAGACAATGACACAACAAAGGTAGAGGATCTTTTGCAACCAAAAAGGGAAAAAGAAAGTTTATGCAACAGTCTAAGCTAATTCAAATACCATTAGTTGATACTCAATCATCACCTCCGCAATTATCTTCACATACTGTGACCTCTCCTAAATCAACATCTACATCATCTTCTTTTCTATCTTTACACATTCAAACACTACCCAATTCCTCAACTTTCATTAGTTCAAAAAGGCCTTCCACACATATTCCGAGTACAGATGCAGCTAGCTTATCTTTTTATCTTATTAGATATGAGCCAGGGTGTGACTAAGTGATGAATTGGTTATTTAATAAGTAAGAATCCTTTAAACATATTACTTTTTTTGTATTGCAATTATTCCATTATTTGTACTTTTATTGCATAACTCTCTATATTTTGTAAGTTTTATTTAGATATTCCACCAGTCACCATATTGTCTTAGATCATCTATAATAAGTTTAAACATGGGTGACTAACATTTAGTAAGGTGCCAAATATTGTAAAAAACTTATGGTTTGCAAAGTTTAAGGTTAGTTAATTCTATAGCTATTTAGATGTTACGATAACTATAGTTAATGCATTATTATTATTTATGACATCAACTTCGATTATTTCTAATGTAAAAAATGTGTGCTTAGGATACGTGTATTGAGCGACAAATTTACAAGATATAGAGGAAGAAGTGTAACATTATCATGCATGTATCTTCTAGTGACATTTGCACTAGAAAAACCAAAGACAATTGATTATTTGAAATAGCTCGAGTTGAGCTAGATGAGTATTGGCAAAATGATGAGTTTAAAGCCAAGTCTACATGTAATAAGGCAAATAGGGTTGCAAATACTAGAGGATACCTACATAGAGGTGGGTGTATGCCATTTTTAAAGCATAAGAGAAAGATGGTAAGCATACTTTGAATGTATTAGTTTTATTGAATTAATGTTTCTATTGTTTTAGTTATTGTAATTCTTATGTATTTTATCTAAGTGTTGTAGGAAATGGAGTAAGATAAAGAGGTTCAAATCCTAAAAGTATTTAAGAGGATTCAACACAATGAGAAAAAGGGCGGTTAGGTTAGTAAAAAAGTCTCTGACACTTACGCAGGTCATTTAACTAGTTTGTAAATAAGATTGTTACTGTAATTTGTTTATGTACTTAATATTTACTTATTTTTCATTATTACAGAGCTAGTATGAGTAGATGAAGCAAACTTAAGAGTCAAGGTCGGATGACACTGATTCTTTCATATAGCTCAAGGTTATCAATGGAAAAAACAAAAGAGGTCATGCATATAGGTTTGGGTCAAAAGCTGGTCTTCTTAGTTCTGATGGCACACAACACTTTAGGTATGGCCCTAATGAGCTCTCACAAATGAAAACCACTTAAAGGTCTCATTTAAGAAGGATTTAGAAAAGAAAATTTTAAAATAAGCCCAAATTTATGAAGCAAGTATTGCCAAGATATAGAAGGCTTATGAGGATAAGATGGAAGCTTTCATAAAACAAACTATGTCTCATATGAGTATAGGAACTGAAAGAGGTGACACTTCCTATGATGAACCAACCCATAATGATGGTGGTGGTGGTGGTGATGATAATGATAATGATGATGATGATGGGGATGAGGATGAAGATGATAAACAGTGATTTTATGACTTTTATTTATGTGACATTAAGAATTTATGATTTGTAACTATATAATTTTGAATACATACTTGTCTTAACTTTAATGTATTTTCTAATATTTTTAACATATATTTACAAAATTATTGTTTTGTTATTGTTATAGCTTTGTTATTAGTTGGCTAAACTCAGGTGTTATGATTTTTGACTGTTTGAATAAGTTACACTTGTTTAAATAAGGGTTAATGTACAAAAGCATTGCTAATAACAAAAACTTACAACTTTCTCACAAAATTTTTTTATGAGAAAGCTGGAAGTATGAATTTTTTTCAACTTTCTCATAGTACAATACCATGAAAAAGAAATTCTCATGATAAACAATTGTGAGAAATGAGAAAAAAATTGGCCAAGCAAGTCACAAAAAGTTTGTACTTTCTCACGGAATTATACCATAAGAAATTCTATGAGAATTTCTCACGATATAATTTCATGAAAAAACTTTCTCTCAAAGTTTTTTGCAAAAAGTTGGAGAGAAAATCACAGAAAATTTACAAATTTCAAACCACCTTTTCTCACTAATTTTTCTCATGAAAAAAAAATCTGAGAGGATTTTCTCATAGAAATTTTGTATGAGAATTTAGGATTCCTATAGCTATTTTTTTCATACCTCAAAGTACATGAGAATTTTTATGAAAATGCATTTTCTCATATATTTTTTGTTTTTTTTGTAACGAAAAAATACCGTGAGAAAATCCATATTTTCTTGTAATGTATCATACCATATATCAAAGATTGTCTATGACAATTTTATATAACATAACAAAATGATAAACTATTCCTACATAATTGAAATAACAACACCAAACAGCAGGTAATCAACATAATGTATCTACATCTAATTGTCTTTTGTGGCAAAGCTTTCCACAAATCTAAATATGCTTTTATAGGAGCAAAATGTATGAGAAGCATATTGATTGATGACCTTAATTATTTTGTTGGTTGCATTCAAAGAGAATTTATATTTTCTTCCGTTTTCATCAAAATCAACCTAATCATTGTTGATAGAAAGTACTATAATTTCATCAATAACTAATATAAGTTGATATAACGATGGAATTGTCTTAATCTAAAGCACCATATTTCATGAACTCGGATCATAAGTAGCAATATCAAATATCTACAAGTCTATTGTATAAATTAGGCCAACTTAATTAGTTTGCAAAACTTAAAAGCTTAGCCTTGACTTGGTATTAAATTTTTCAAATTGAAGCCTTAGGATTCAATAATATAAATGCAAAGCCTTAATTTTTCAGACTAGCTCAATTATTAAATGCACCTCACTAATTAATGCTAGTTAAATGCACAAAGGTATTAAAAATATATCTAGTAGCCTTATAAATATTGAAACTAACATATAGTGAAATAAAAGTAACCTACAAGCCACTTGGTGGTGCTCAATATGTATGAGTGTCAGTAGTTTAGCAAATCGTTTTAAGTTCAAACCGTCATATACCAAAAATATAAAAGTAACCTATCACTTATGTATCGATTGCAAAACAATTTTGAAATTAGAATAAAAGATAGAAGTTTACTTTTGAAATTCTTTTGCATCGAAAATGTGGGAATTGACATTTTTCGTTATAATGGCATGGGCAGATTACGTAATGCATCATTCAAGTGCTTATTGTTAGGTGAAAGGTTAAGGTGACCCTTAATTCAAACACATGAAAACACCTCTAATCTCTAATCTACCAACAATCTCTTGCTTACCTACACCCTTGGGGTTGGAATTCATGACCTTGCTTTGAAACTATTTGTCAAGATCGAGTGCTGACCACTATGCTTAAAGATATAACTGTTAGCCATTGCTCAGTTCTACTTACATAACACACCATAAAGCACTAGCCTTTTTAAGTTTCACTATTAGAACACAAGGGTAGTAGATGAATACAACTAACCTTTGTTTTGCCAACATGATAAAAACATAGTACCAAGTGAGGAAGTTATAGAAATAGCAAAGCTGCTTTGTTTTGAAAGAAGGTTTGGTGGTATGGTTTGTTTACTTCGTTTTAATTAATTTTAGTCTAGGAGCATTTTTTGGAGAAATAGAACTCATATTATGAAAGAGAAATAGCTATCTCCTCTTACCAAACCCATCATTCTGGATAAAGTTATGATTATTTTGCTATAAGATTATGATTATTCAAAGGATGTATTTGAAAATAAAATATATAAAAATACCCAAAATATTGCAAGAGAGCCAAAGGCATCTGTAATAAAAAAGGTGCCTATGAGATATCATAGTAGAATATAGTGTCCTCATGTGGCACATAAGAATGATTTTCTTTAATTTTATTTGTTTTTTCCCAAATAATGCTTACAATTGTATCATGTTTTTTCCCTCATACATGACACAAGCTTCCCAAAAAGAGAGTCCAAAACAATTCCTGATGATCATCCACCATGAGTGAGAACGATTTGTTCAAGAGTATAAAATTTTCATGGTAAGTTTTCACTTTTTCTTTTTTTCAGATATTACTGGTAAACGTTATATCGCTTTCTCAAATACTTTTAAGAGCATGCAATAGATTTCTGCAAGACAGCAATGATTTACAAGCATATTTTAGAAGCTAAATAAAGAAAACCCCAAATGGGCCAATTATCGAAGCTCTATATAGATAGATGTTGCCTCTTTAATTTTTAGAAACCTAATGGGTTATGTGGATTAACTTAATTAACAAATTAAGGTCTGTCTCCTATGAATATTTTTTTACCAAAATTCTAATGAACACTTATTCATAAGCAAATAGATTTTGACATGCCTATTTAGAATATATATATATATATATATATATATAAAGAAAGAGAGAGAGGGATTCCTGTGAGGTGAAAGCACAATGTTCTTCTCCGCTTCTAACTCATCCCCAATTTTCACCACAAAGAGAATTTTTCTCTCATTCCCATTCCTGCATTCCCATAAATCTCTAAGGGACCCTGTAGGAGTGGCACAATAACAGGCGTCTTCAACAATAATGAAGTGAAGTCACATCTTTACAATGGAAAAAATTCGAAGACAGGGAGGGGATTTCTAATATAAGATAGGAGCCTTCTAAATTTTAATTTGAGAAAATTTTTAGGGTTCTTTTTTATTTGAAATTCAAATATATATTAATATAAGGGAAATGAAAAAAAATTAAAATAAATACATTTTTATATATATATATATATATATAAGTGAACGATATTTTTATAATTTGATGGAGACGAGGATCCCACAAGGCAAAAAATATAATTTCCATCCCTCTCTCAGAACTATCCTCAACGAGATTTTGTCCCCCATCCTCATTCCTATAAGAAAAAAATATCTCCAAATATGAGTCCTTGATTGAAAAAGTCCCTGAAGAGATCTTCAAATTTGACAAGTTTTTGTCTTCTCTACATATAGGCTAAACTAGAACGAGGGGCAGAGGGGAAATCTTTTGTTTAAAGGTTTGAGACTATGTTAATATGATATTTTTTTAAAAACAATTATAATTATAGCACTATACAAAATTATATTAAAGAAATCTTATTAATAACATTTAACATGATATAAATGCATAAAATAGTATATAGCCATTACTATAAAACAGAAAACACATACTAATATCAATAATGTTAATATTGCATCATGAGGCATGTCACTGTAATTGTTCGAACAACACCACTACGTGCAACAAGAAATGCAGTGTATTTTTTAAATGAATGGTATCGTTTCATCTCATCTTATCTATCTTATTGGCTAACTTTCAATGATTCCTAAGAGTAACTTCATGTAAATAAATAAATAAACTACTAATAATATTTGATAAAAATAATAAGTAAGATAATTTATCCGAACTGTCTGTGATGAGAAAATAAAAAATTCTGGATACCGGACAAATTTAAATGGCACATTGGAAACATTAAATACAAAAAAAGAACATGATGAGAAAAGTTGTTTTAAAAAATGAATATTAAATGAGTCAAAGAATGAGAAAATAAAAAAAATAAACAAAAAAGATTGAAAGATAATGATAGGTGATCTCACTCTCTCATTTTGGTCTTTGAACATGAGAACAAAGGGAGAAGCCTTTTCATTTTTTAATTTCTTAAACATTCAAATGCCTAAAGAGTGATGTCTTCTCCTATAAAAAATTTATCTTTTCTAATTTTATTAATCTTGAAGCATAAAAATTCCAACTTGACGTTCATAAACTATGAATAGATTATAACATTTATTAAACGATTATAAAAACTTTACCTTTTCGTGGGGTCATATTAAATAAATTTTTACTTACAACTTTTAGTGATGACTTAAAAAAAGTTATCACTAAAAAAATATTTATAGTGACTGCTTTATTAGATTATCGCTAAAAGTTGTCACTAAAATATTATTGTTAATTCTAACAATTTTTAGTGTTAATAAAAAAAATTACCACTAAAAATATTTAACAATGACTTTTGTCGTCACTAAATACTTTTAGTGGCAACATTAACATTTTCGTTATAAAAAAAAGTTACATTTAATGATGATGACATTCTAGTCACAACTAAAAGGATACTACTAAAATTGACTTTTAGTGGCGGCAAACTGATGCTACAACTAAAGATGACTTAGTGGTGACACACAATGTCACTAAAAATTTTGCATAATTTTTTAAAAAAATTTAATTTTTTTGGGCAAACTTTTAATAATGCCAAAGGTTATCACCACCAAAAGACGTTTTTAGAGGTGATTATTTTATTTGTCACTAAAAGTTTTAACATAAAATTTTTTATCAATTAAAAATATTTATGCCAAAATTTTTAATAGTGACTAGTTTAAATTGTCACTAAAATGTTTTTTTAGTGGTGACTTATTTATATCACCACTAAAAGTTTTGCATGACTTTTAAAAATTTTAAAAAAAATTTTCCAAACTTGTAATGACAAATAAGGTTACACAGTTAAAAGACACTTATTTTGCGACTATTTTAGTTAAAGTTTTGGCATAAAATTTTTATTTAATTAAAAATATTTCTGCCAAAATTTTTAGTAGCAAGTCACCATTAAGAGGTTTGCATTAATTTTTTAAAAATATAAAAAAAATTTGATAAACTTTTATTGACAACAAAGGTTGTCACTACTAAAAGACACTTTTATTGGTGACATGAATGAGTCACCACTAAAAATTTTGGCATACAATTTTGGTTCAATTAAAAATATATGCACCAAAACTTTTAGTGATAATTTATTCATGTCACCACTAAAAGCAACTTTAATAAAGTTATATTTTTAAATATAATATATTTTTGTAACTTATTTATATATAAAAATATTTGTACTTAAAATACTTTTATTTGTATTTTATATACAAATATACAAATAAATTAAGGTAATCTTTCTATAAAGTTCTTAATAAGAGTTAAAAAATATTTTTATATAAAAATAAGTTAAAAAAATAAATTATACTAAAAATGCAACTTTATCAAAACAAATTAAATTTATAAATTTAATTATATTAATTATATTTTATATATAAATATACAAATAAGATGAGATAAAGTTATTATTAAATTCTTAATAAGACTAAAAAATATTCTTATATATAATAAGTTAAAAAATATATTATACTTAGAAATATAGCTTTATTGTTGCTTTCCCTTTAAAAGCATATACGCAAGTATATATATCGCAACAATAATAAAATAATGAATAGAGTATCGTTCCCACAAGAATTTGTCACTAAGTTAATTGCTAAATACTAAAATTATGTACTTTAATCTAAATCAAGCCAACAATAAAAGGTAATATAAAATTAAACTAAACTAAAGACATAAAATAAAAAATAAATAAAAAATGAGAGACACCATTCTAGATGAAATCGGAAAGCAAAATAATTTAAGATTATGACTTCCCCTAACGTTTCATATGAACTAATTACCTCTCCTCATTTTACTCTTATTGTCATTAATAGTCTAGAACTGTAATTTACCTATAAGCATCTTCCGAATTACATATAGACATTTCCCTAACAAATCTATAATTCCTTATGCAATTAATTTATAGGCTTAATCAAGAATATATCCGAACATGGCTATGTGAAGCCGGTAGGTATATTCCTATCCTACAAGCGAATCAATCCACTCAACATTGTAAATTTTATGAACTCACATTACACAATTCATGGTCAAGTTTTAAAATTTCTTTTTCAAGTTTATTTAGGTTACCTAAACCGTCTAATGGTTTTCACACACTTAGAAGCATGAAGCATAAGGATTGAGTAATTAAATCATACTATTATTTGCAAATAAAGAGAGTAAATACAACATATTACAAGTTAGAGTTCGTCACAATCTCAAATCAACAAGTTTAACTCATAATTACAGCAAATAGCAACATTAAGAACAGAGCATAAATCAAATGAGCAAAGAAATATAAGGAAAAGCAAGAGAAGAAGAAAAAAATTAAATTAATCGATGAATCTTCCTCAAACCTAAACTTCTTCCATGGCATTTGAAGCTTAAAACCCTTCTTTCTCTTCCCCAAAATCTTCAGAATGGAGGCCTCCTTCAAAGAAGTGCTAAAAACCCTTTAAAACCCTAAAAAACACGACTAAAAAATTGTACGTTTTGCATTTTTTACGAATTGCACTGCGACAGCGGTCAAAAGAGCCACAACGTAGATGAATTTTTTTTATAGCAACGGTGAAAAGCGCTGCGGCGCAAAATTTTATGCCACAGCTCATTTTGTTTCTGTTTCTCAATATCCCGCAGCACTTAAATTTGTCGCTACAACGCTGAATTTTCTTTAGCAACGATTTTGATTGTCATCTTTTGCTCTTTTGTCTTTTTTTTTTTTTTGCTTCTTTTTCTTTTTGATCCTTTTTCAACAAATCTTTTTAATGTTTGTTGCTTTGCATGCCAACACTTCTAAACTTATTTCTTTATAATTGTAACCCTACAAAAGCATAAAATTCATCTAATTAATATTTATAACCTAGTAACAAAAGTTAAACAATTTAACAACCTAAAAATCTAGATAAAAATATAAAACACTATTTATACTTAACTAAATCAAATAAATAAAATTAAAACTTACTAAATATTAACTTGGTTAAAATTTATTAATTTTATATATTAAAAACATAAAATAAGTTCAATATTCATGTGATAAGTCTCTTAAGATATTGAGAAAATCATGATAATTTAAGAACTTATCATTTATCAAAAATTATATTTATAAAAATATATACTTAATTATTCTCGGTGCAATCACACTTCATTGCAATAAGATAATGAACCCTGAATTAGTATCTTCATTAGTTAAATGACTAGTTTGGTTTTAAGAACATTGCACATTAAAAAGCTATTTATTTAATTTAATATCATATGATAAAGTCTTTTTAGAATTATATGTATATATCATTTTTTTTAAAAAGAGTATTATAAAAGAATACTTAACTTAATTCTAAATTTCATCTTGTCCCTCACCTCTTTAGTGTCTATTCTTGTGTAATAAAAGAGAGTATCTCTCTCCTTTTATGGGATGATTAAAATAGATAATTATTAACATTTTAATAAATATTGTTCAAATTTACAAAAATACCTAATAATTATCTTATAAAAATTTATATTAATTTAATTGAAATAATCTCAAAGAATGTATTTGTTATATAAACTTTTTCTTATTTATATTATGTTTATTGGAAGTTTCTTTTTAATTATTCTTTATCTAATTTTTAAAGTTATCTAATCATTAATCAAATATTGGTTTTTCTCCCTAAATACTAATTCAAAATAAAGACTAAAATAAGTGAAAAAATATATTTTAAAAAAGATATTTATAACATCATTTGTTTGTGAAATGGAAAAGGTTTTTTTCCCTTAAATTGGCTAAAGGTAATAATTCAAAAATTCTATTCATTGCATATTTAAAGTTATTTATTTATAATTTAATATTATATGATAAAGTTTTAATTAATTGTTTAAAATTAAAGAAAGTATGTACACAAAATTTTAATTAAAAAGTTAAAAAAATAAATCAAAGAATACATAAAATTAATTTTTCAAGATTAAAATTAAATTTAAAAATCACATTAAAAAAGGGGTTGTCTAGTTATATACTTCTTTTATTAGATCCGAAACTCCATTACCCATTTATTCACTTACACCAATACTCTCCTCCTCTTTCTTCATTTAATTCTTAGATCTACGTTCTCTTTTTCAGATCACTTATGTGTCAATTGAAACTAACACTGAAATTTTATCTACTTATATACTTCTTATCTAAATTTAAAATCTCATTTCTATTTTGATCTAGATTTGCTTTCTTCTTTTCTAAAATCCAAATTTTAGCATTATATAATCATTAATCAAAATACAAAATAAATCAAATAGATAATTTTATTATTACTATTTAATTTCTAAATAGATAATTACAATCTATAAATTATAAATTCAAGGTTGCTTCTAAAAAAATTTTAATAATCAATGCCTAAAAATTAATATGAATTTAATTTAAAAAATCTCACAGAATATATTTATTAGAAAAAATATTTTTTATTTATATATTAACAATTGGTAGTTTCTTTTTAAAGATTCTTTATTCAATTTTATAAATTATTTAATCATTAATTAAAAATAAAATAATAAATAAAACCATCACAAAATATAAAATTTTAAAATTTATTAGTTAAGTTTAAAAAAAACTAATAGATTATTATTTTCATTTTTATTAGTAAATTAAAATTTCAATTTTTAGAATTCATTTTATTAATATGTCTAAAATTTCACATATCTAAGAATTCATATATCTAAAATTTCAATTTCTAGAATTCATTTTTCTTATTAACACCAATAAATTTTTATTAATTTTTTATTAATACATTAAAATGTCAATTTTTATTAATAAACTAATAGATTTTTTTTAACTCATTCTACCCTAATGTATCTTCCCAAATGCCTCTCGCCTTCTTATTTTCACCATTTGAAGTAAAGAAAATAAAGAAGAGGCAAAGAGACCAAAGAAAAACAAATGAGAAGAAGAAGGGGATAGAAAATTGAACTCTACTCCAATCTCTTGTGATTCAAAGATTGATTTTAGTTAGATAAGCCTTGTAAATTCCTATTCTATCTTCTTCTTCATCCATCAATGCCCTAAGTGCCAATTTATGGAGGAAGCATAAACTAGGCTTTGTAATTCGGGATTTTTTATTTAATATTCAAGTTCTATGGTTTGTAATAGTTCCTTTTGGTTTAATAGGCATTAATTGATTATTTCTAATGAGAAAACGCAAAAATATAATGATTTCTATGAATTTCTTGGTGAAGGCAGCCATGGATGCGAATTTGGAACCCTAAATTTAATGTTGATGCTTTAATGGTTGGATGATGCTCCTTTAAGTTTGGGTATACTTTAAATGATAATTTTTTATGAATATGAGCCCTAATGTAGTGATTTAGTACAAATTTCCCATTAAGGCAGCCACATATTTGAATTATAGAGGGATGAGATAGAGGATGGATTATGTTTAGGATTAAGAGTTTTAAATGGTTTAGTTGGGACATAAATATAATGGGTAGTTTGTAAAAAAAGAGTTTCAAAGAATAGAAGTGATTCTAATATGTGTGTGGCATATAGGAGCTATTGATTGATATTGAATTTTCTCTTGCTTAATAAGTTAAGTTTCCTTAGAGTGATTATTGGACACTTTTCTGGAGTTAGAAGCCACAATAGAGGTAACTTGGAGTTATTTTATCTTATATGCATTATGTGTTGTGTATTGCATGTGGAAATGATTTAAGTGATTGTGATATCTCTCTACATTATGATCAAGTCTATTTGCATCATTATACTTAACTCTAGCATTGATACACATTTGGCATATTCTAACTATATCATATATTTATATATTGCATTCTATGTGCATATAGGTAGAAATGATTCCATGATTACTGAGATTTGCATATCTCATCCCCTCTTCTATCTTTGCTCTTCCGATAAGGAAAGAACCCTGAAAGCTAGTAGTAAACAGGGCTAGGTCTTATAGTAATATATGTATTTTCTTTTGATTCTTTTGTGAAATGCATATATGACATGTAAAAGCCAAGCATAAGACTTGAATTAATTTGGGAAATGTACCTATGGCAAGTGAGGAAAGATTTGAGAAGAAACTTGATACTTTGATGTATTTGGTTTGACATAAATGCAATTATTTTGATTGGTGTTTCATGATTCTTGTGATATTATTATAAACTCTTCATATTACTAATTTGAATGCATGATGGTTGGTTGTGCGATCTCTAAAGCTTTAAGTAGCTTGGTGACCTATATGTGGTATAAGGAACCTAGATAGTCATATTTTGATCTAGAGATTTCTTGGGAGTTCGAGAAGTTCTAGTAGTCATGGGGTATGGTTTGAAACTTACTAAAAGTGTTGGGGTGGTTAGTGGAATGGTTTGAGGCCATCAGTTGCACATATATACTCTTTAGTGTCAAAATCAAAATCCAAACAGGGCAGGTTTAGAAAGGGATGCATTTGAAGGCTTAAATAGTGGAGCCTAGGTTTGAAACTTGATAAGCTATTAGAGGATATTTAGAGGTTTAATACAAGTCTAAGATGGTAATTTCTGGAGTTATATAAAATATTTTCTAAATTTTTGAAATTCAAGACAGCAAGGGGTGAGTCTATAAAATTGTCACCCAGACCAGTTCTATTGTCGTGTAATTTTTTAGGAACAAAATATGTAGAATTGTGTTGAAATTTTTACAGTATAAAGTAGACATGTAAAGCTTTAATTATGGATTTTTGCAACCTGGGGTCTGATGTTGATCTGATGCTTACTTTGAACTTTTGAGATATCTAATAGTTTCAAGAGTGATACAATTCTTGATATGTGCGAAAATGCAATTGAGAATTTCTCAATTTTCTGTTCACCTACTTGAACCTACAAAATAGCTACTCACATTTTTGTTGAGTGTTTGAGTGCATTAGTAATTAATAAGTGAGTGTAAATTTAATGAGAGACATGAAAGAAAATGATAATATTCATTTAAGCTAATGTAAATTTAAAGTCCTTTAGGAGATAAAACTCAATTTTATAGTTTTTGCTTCTTTGATAAGCCATTAGGAAATGTGCTAGTTTCATTGAATAGAGGTATGTTTATGTTGAAATATTGTTAATCATATAGCATTATATAGTTATAGAAAGCTTCTCTTATAGATTGGTTTGAATGGTGAAAGGCATTTAAAAAGAAAAATATCAAAATAAAAAAAGATACCAATGATAAAAGGTTAAAAACAAAAAAACTCAAAATTAAAGGCTTAAACATGCTTTTTTGGAGAAAAAAAATAAGTGACCTTCGGCGGTTTGCCATTACATAAATCTTGAACAAATATCTAGATTAAAAAAAAATTACCCCAAATAGACTACCATACTTAAAGTTATAACTTCTTGAAATTTTACTATAGTGAAAATTGGAGCTTAGAAGCTAAATTAGGAGTTTATGAACTTAGGTCGCAACTTGGTAGAACTTCGCTATAGCTAAGATGGTTATTGGAACCTCTAAAAGCATCAGGATATACTCACGCTACAACTTGAACACTTCTTACTGCAACTTAGTTTGATTTTGTAACTCTAGAACTAAAATATTAAACTTGTGTCATGACTTAAAACACCCACACCATGACTAAGCTTACTACTAGAACTAACCTATGTCAAA
This sequence comes from Erythrophleum ivorense, assembly GCA_026724425.1. Lineage (NCBI taxonomy): Eukaryota > Viridiplantae > Streptophyta > Magnoliopsida > Fabales > Fabaceae > Erythrophleum > Erythrophleum ivorense. Next base: position 62,939,358 of record JAIUCV010000003.1, read on the forward strand.
ATCATGATCCTCACCACGACTTGAGATTCCCACGTCATGGCAATGTTCCCTTTGGACCTCAGTATTCAAAATCCCCTAGTGAGACTCCCTAACGCCATGGTGAGATTACGTACTGTAACTCTCCTTGGGCAAAATTCAAGACTGGCATTGCAATGTGACTCAGTTCTATAAAACTTTTAGGCTAAGTTTTTTACTTGCGCCACGGTGCTCTTCAGTTCCATATGAGCTCTGGCTATGAGTTAAGTAGTTTTGGTCGTGACTCTAATTACTTCTGGTCCTAAACTTCTAAATATTTGCCCCAACTATTTGGTACACCTTTTAATGGAGTTGTAAGGTTTTCCTATGGCTAGATTACCTAGTTTTATTGACATTTGGTCTCCTATCTACCTTCTCATACTAGCATTTATCATTTAGGAACTTAAAAATTAATTGAATTAACTGAACTTTACTATATGCTAGCACTTCAATCATTGTAAAAAAGCTTTTAAGTTGTTTTTCATTGTAAGGATACTTCATATGAAATGTCTGAACCATTTGGAGCAACAAGTCTATGGATGCCTTACTTGGCTTATTCAGAGATGTGCTTTTAAAAAGGGCACCGACACCAAACTTCTATTATGAAGTGAAGAAGGTTATTCAAGAGCTCAGATTATGTTACACCAAGATAGATGCATGTGAGAATGATTGCATCTTGTATTGGAGGGAGCATATCGATGCTTAAAGATGTCTTAGATGCAACATATCTAGATAGAAGTCAAGTGGGCATAAAGGCAAGAAAGTCCTACGTAAAGTGTTGCACCATTTTCCCATAACGCCTAGGCTACAATGGCTATATATGGCTCACAACATAACTAAAGATATAAGGTAGCATAAGGATGCACAAAAGGATGATAGTGTGTTAAGACATCCATCTAACTCCATTCAATGGAAGACCTTTGATAAGGAACATCCCAACTTCTCTGAGGACCTTAGAAATGTTTGTTTAGGCTTAGCAAGTGATGGGTTTCAACCCTATAGTAATATGAGTGCTTCACACAATATATGGCAAATGGTTTTAGTTCTCTACAATTTGCCACCATAGCATTGCATGAAACAACCATACTTTATGATGACACTCCTAATTCTAGGCTTTAGTTGTCCAGGTGATGAAATAAATGTGTACCTACAGCTAATGATTAGAGAGCTACAACATTTGTGAAAGGAAATGGTGGAGACATGATGCCCACTTGTAGTCCAATTTTAGGATGCAAGCAGCTGTATTATAGATTATAAATAACTTCTTAGCATATGGAAACCTTTCAAGGTGGTCAACTAAAGGCCAGTTGGCCTACCCTTATTGTCACAAGGACACACATTCAATTTCTTTGTGTAGCAAGGTATGTTTCATAAGCCATCGACACTTTTTACCTATTACTCATCCTTGGCAATGAAATAAGAGAGCATTTGATGGGAATGTTGAAACTATAAGAGCACCTATTCCTTTATTCAAAGTTGAAGCGCTAAGGCAATTAGAAGAATTAAGCAATATAACATTTGGAAAAAGACAAAAGAGAAAGTGTGACCGCCCAACCAATGCCTACAATTAGAGGAAGAATAATATTTTTTTTCCAATTACCGTATTGAAAAACCCTCTTGCTTCAACACAACCTTGATGTCATACATGCAGAATGAAATGTGTCTGAAAACCTCATTTTAGCGATGATAGGTGTGGCTGGAAAGACCAAAAACATATTGAAGAGTCGATATGATTTAGTGGATTTGGGAATAAGACAATAGTTGCATCCAATTGAGGATGGGAATAAAGTATTGATGCTCGTAGCATGTTATGCCTTGTCCCCACATGAGAAATTGAAGGTGTGCAACTTCTTGGCAAATTTAAAGGTTCTTGATATCTTCTCGTCAAACATTTCAAGGTATATGCATGTCTGTGGCCAAAATTTATTTAAATTAAAGTGTCATGATCACCATGTATTATTGCAAGACATATTCCCAATTACAATACGTGGTGTGTTACCTAAGGAAGTGTTAAAGCCGATAATAGACTTGGGTAAATTTTTTAAGAATTTATGCTCAAAATGCCTAAAATTTAAGGATGTAAAACAACTTGAAACCAAAATTACACTTATATTATACAAATTGGAAATGGTGTTTCCATCTGCTTTCTTTGATATCATGGTGCATTTGCCAAGAGATGCGATGCTTGGTGGACTCATGCAATACTGATGGATGTACCTTATTAAGAGGTATTATGTTTTAGTACACATTTTATTCCATTTCCCAAATCTTGCAAACTATTTCTTTTTTCAATCATCTGCTTTTTATATAGGTATTTGCACATGCTTAAATATTATGTTCGAAACAAGGTTCGACCAAAAAATTCAATTGCAAAAGGTTATTTAGCCAATTAACGCCTTACCTTTAGCTCTCATTATTTAAAGAATATATCAACCAAATTTAATCAGTTTCCTAGAAATGACGATGGACTGATAGACAATGGCAATAAGTCCATCTTCAACCAAATTAGGATGGCAAAGGGGTGTTATGAATCTATTACTTTGCTTAAGGCAGAGTTCCATCAGACTTGTATGTATGGGCTACAAAATTATGTAGATGTTTTTCCATTTATTGAGTAAACTAACATGCCTTTGACAACCTCTATAACGGCAATTAGTTAGCAAATATTTCCTAACTACCTATTACAATGTAGGGAGTACTAATTAGAAATTGAAACTCAATCTTTAACTGTTGAAGACTTTTCCAAATGGTTTTGTGCATAAGTAGGTTCCTTTGTTAATATAGTATACTTTGATGAGTAACATATTTTGAGTCATGATCTTTTGTCCAAATAAACAATAATAGAGTATGGTTAATCTATATAAGTTTTACAATTACGCATATAGGGCTAAGTTAATGACAACCTCATCAGTCTAACACTTAGCCTAACCAGAATAGTGCATCATTTTTCTACTTATTTGGTCAATGATTTTAGATTCCATACAAGAGATCATGCCTTAGGAAGGAAAACTAACAACACTAGAGTTCTTGTGAAGAAATATGACTCAGACAAAGGGAAAGAGTATTATGGTGTCTTAGAGGACATATATGAGCTTTTATATATTGGGAATAAAAAAGTATATCTATTCAAGTATCACTAGTGGGATGTGAGCCACTTTGGAAGAGGATACAAAGTTGACAGGTTTAGGATCATAAGTGTGAATGCTTGACATTCGTTAGATGTGAATGAGCCATTTGTCTTGGCTTGCCAAGTAGAACAAGTATTCTACCTAGGAGACATCATTGACACAAAGTGGTTAACTATTATAAAGACAAATCCTTGTGACCTCTTCAGCCTTTTAGAGGTGGATGAAGGTGAAGAAAGTGGGGAGAATGATAGTCTCCTTCTTGATGAGGCATATCAACAAGACATATTTCAATTAAATCCAATTTGGAATGATGACATAGGTATTGACCTTGTGGTCCTTTTGCATTGAGATGAAGTTGAACTAGAAATACTAAGTCATTCAAGTATACATGCTTAAACAAGTGGGCATAATGCAAGGGGTATGGTAGATGATTTCATTGATGACAATGATAAGATTGGGTCTATCGATGAAGAAGGAGAAGACTTGCTCGATGATAACGATACAAATGACATTATAGACACTAAGTGTGATCAAAATTAATGTCAATCTTGCTGGAAATTTAAAAAATTTACAATTATTGTGCAAATATCCCCATTACATGATCGAGTGGTCAGATAGCACATGTTCCCTTCCCATCAAAGTATTTGAAGTTTGGTGTATACTTGTGTCATTTATGCTTTTATTATTTACTTTTATGTTGTACCTTAATCATCATTCAAAAAAAAACAAATTTTTGTGTGTGCTTGTTATGTATGCACTTTATCATCTACTTTTGTTTGCCATTGATGTTTGTTTTGTTGCTTATATTATATTTAGACAAAAGGTAGCAAATAGTAGGTTCTACATGAGATAGGTTAGGAGGACGAGGCATTGGGTGGGGTAATGGCTAAGGTTGACATAATCCCACTAGAGAGGTGACATCACCTAAGCACACATTGAGAGATTTGGAGACAAGAGGTGAACCCTCATTTAAGCATGCTCAAAGGGATTTAGACCCAAGCAATGCACTCTCACCACCCCTACCACTGAGGGATGAACAAACCATTTATAATAATTTGCCTCCTACATAATGATCACAGGTGCAGAGTAGTTCAAGTATCACTCTATGTAGATAATGCTTTTTTTATTATACTTTTGTCATATATATATACACCAATGACTAATTTGTTTGTCTTTTTTCACATGTAGCAGCTTCTTGCAACACAACTAAAAAGGGTAGGGAAAAATACAATAGTATATCAATGGACATGAAAACAAAATATGGTTCAAATATCAGAGTTTACATCCATGAGAACTTAGATAGACATGTTGGAGATGCGGCTCGTGACTTTGCCAACTATTGTGGACATGTGATGCGGACCATAGTCTATCTTAGGGATGGTAATTAGACTAATGTTTATGCCAATAAGAGGACACCTTGTTGTTGAAAATAAAGATATTATGTTACATTTGGGGTCATTTTTCTTTATGTAGCATTCATAGTATTCCTCCATTAGTTACTAAATTTGATTTTTTATGTTTCGTTTAAGACAAATTTGATATTTACGATGGATGCCTTGAAAAGAGATTAAATAGAATTTGTGTTGAGACAATGCATCGACTATACCAATTTTGGAAGGCTGACTTGTATGCAAATTATGTTAAATGTGACACAAATGAAGAATAGGAGGTTGATCGACTAAGTAACATCAGCTGTAATGATTAGAAGTGGCTAATGCATTGTTGGGAGAGTCCAAAATTTAAGGCAATGTGTTTCTAACATGAACTTGAAGAATTGTTTGCTTTGTATTTACATGCTTTAGTTGTCACTAAAAGTAAATTTTTTTTGTAGTATGTCAATTATATCATTTTAAGGGTGGCCATTAAAAAAATCTTATATATAAAGTATAATTTTCCAAAATTTAAGTTATGTTTGGAAGTTGATGAAGGGATAAAATAGAATAACAAATAATAGAATAGAATAAAGTAAAATAAAAAGTTATGTGCCATTCTATTATTTAAAAATTTAACAAAAAATGGAGTCATTAATAGAATAAAATAATTTATAAATTAGTTTTTTAATATTATCCTTAAGAGATAAAGTCATATATAAGAATATATTAGAGTATGAAGATATATTTCTATTTTTAATACAAATACAGGTCATTCTATTCTTAATTTCTTAATTTAGAAAGATATAAAAATTAAGATTTTAGATAACAAATAAGAGTTTTGGAAGTCATCCTTTAATATTCTATTCCGTCCTTCAAAAAAAGGCTTCAAACAATGAACTAACCCACCTTAATCATTCCTCTCCATTCCATTCTGTCCATTAACACAAGTTTGGGAATCTATCACTGAACTAGAATTGTGTATACTGTTAAACGTCTCCTCTCAAAGAAATCAATAATAAACTTCACCTTCAAACTAGCTATCATTTCATCGTCGAAGACACTTAATGGTAACTCAAGCAATGAAATTGAAAGGAAAAAAAAAGTTAAATGACATTACAGATGAATATAAAGTGTTTTTATCACTGACAAAAAAGTGATTTAAGTAATAAGGCATGCTTACATCAGTTGTTGAGAAACTTCTGTAACGAGAAAGACTTGAGCCCACTAAAAAGCACTTCAAGGGAGGGATAGTTACAAACTTCCAATGAGATTAGTCTCATATTTAAAGAATGTGGTAATACTAGTGAAAAAACCCCCAAAAAAAGGTGTTCTTATCATATTTATTTTATTGGTGTTGAATAATGAATTCCGACAAATAAATCTCACCCTAAATGACTTAATTTTGACGGGCTTATTTATGATGGACGAAGTTTACATATATTTTCTTGTAAACTTTTTTAATAAAAATATAATATATGATTTATTTTTACTATACTTAACATCGCATCTTTGATTTTTCTTAAAAAAGAAAAAAGAAATTCTCCAATGTCATAATGTACGCAATTAGAGAACATAAAAAACACACCTTAATAATTGCATGTGGGTTTTTTTTAGATTTACTGTTGTGTTTAACGAACGCATGATGTAAACTTCAAATAATAGGGAGACTACATTATTGAGAATATCTCTCCTTTACGTTATTAGCATATATAAATCTCTTTCCATGGAAGACAACCGAAATGCTTACCAATTGAGTGGAAAATCATGACAGTGATTTTATACCAAACCTTTGGGCTATTTCAAATTCATGATGAATTATTCATCTCAAAAGGCATATATGGTTGAAGCGTAAAACCATTTGAGTCGATAATTCATAGCTTTTCCTCACTTTGCTCTTGTCTTCACGCAAACTATATCACGTATACGGTATCCCTATTAATTAAGCCTCTATTGCTGTCTTCCCTGTGTCTGCAAGAAAGGTTTTGGTTAATTACAAACCACGCCTTTTCGGTACTTAAGTTGAGTTTCATTTTTCAGTGATATTATTTTTTAGACTAAAATTATATTTTGATTTTTCATGATATTTTTTAATTTAATTTCTTATAAATTAAACTATTATTAATAATATCTTTCTATTGATCTATTGTAAATAAAACTAATAATAAATTGATATAAGGATATTATTTATAGTCTATCAAAAAAACATATTACATATCATTACATCAGTTAATTTCATTTATAATAGATTAATAAAATGAAATTATTAATAATATTATTATTTGTGAAGAATGGAATTAAAAAATATCTTATTTGTAAAGAATCAACTTAAGAAAGTAATTTTATAAATGACTGAATTAAAAAAAAAAATCATATTTGGAAGGGACCAAAATAAGATTTTAATATTATTTCATATGAATCTAGGTCTATCATGAACTCTACAATAATTATTAAATATAGAATAATAATTTGTGAATATTTTGTGTTTAATGACTTAAAATATTAACTTATTAAATAATTAATAATCATTAAAAAATTATTTGTGTTAATGAGATAATTATAATAATAAATCACTGAATAGAATAAAACAATATTATTTTATATATAATAATTATTTTATCATAGAGCTTAATAATAAATCCAAATCCATAATATTATAACTCTTGAAATATTGATTTGAAAAGGTTGTGGTCACGTTAGGCGTTGGGTAGAGATGCTCTTACTTTCTGGTAGTTTAAATCCTTCAATCAAGATATCCATTGCTCCATAAAAGGTAATATTATGAGGAGCTTGATTTTTTAGGAGATTGAGTTATTCTATTGTTAATTTTTTTTAAAAAAAATTGTATAAACTAATTATTTTTTATTATTATTAGATACACAAATTCTAAAATAATCTAATAAAAAAGAGTTTAACGTTTCAAAAAATTGAATTCTTTGTAACAAAATTCATACATAAGTAGTTGAATTTGACATGCAACCTGAATTAATACAGTGTATACATGGAACGAGGACACACTAAGATGAAGTGGTGGCCTTCTGTGTCTGCCATCGTTTTTCTGTGCCACACATAAAGCTGTTGATATGGATGTTTTGTTTTGACACACAAGACGCATAAACCACTTCGTCCAAAATTGGAACAATCTACACGTCAAAGCAAATAAGGATGTAGAAGCATATAAGAAACACGGTGATTATGAAAGCTAGCATTGTCATGTATTCAACCTTTATCGATATTCGATGGTACCTTTTTGTGAATATAGCTTTTCATGTTGAGGTTTAAATTTGTAGCCACAATATGTAATAATTATATTAGTATAATTGCAATACAACTACATTATATATAATTACCAACTGTAGGTAATTATAATGTAAATCCAAGCGAATCTTTTTCCTATTTATAATTAAGAACTGTGATAGTTGAATCAGGACCGTTTTGCCGACAAAGCAGTGCATGCATGTCAAATTATTCTTGGGCGGTGGTGGAACTTCCTAGTTTTAATGAAGAGCTTTCAAGGCAATATCATCAATGAGATTATGCAGTCAATAAGAGTATGAGACTAATTAAAGATATTAATACAAGTTATGTTATTCATGGCTAGAGGGCGATATTGGATTTCGCTCTTCTGCAGAGTGAACTTTAAAGAGTAAAATACAAGAAAATAATTGGATGAAAAAAAAAATGTTCGGATTAATTTCCCACATTTATATAAAAAATAAATTGTAAATATTTTCTTCTAACCTCAAATTATTTGTAAACACCTTTAATTTTTAAAATAAAAAATAATTCCATGAACTATCATCTTTCAAAATTTTGATCCTTGTGTTCAATATCAATTAACATTGTTCTAATTGATATGTCACTTTAAACCCTTTAATTTGTCATGTAATACATTCTTATTGATTTGCAATGAAATTTCACCAAATTTTGCACCAATAATCACTTTAACTACGTAATTTTTTTTTTAATAGTCAACACTTTTTGGGGCTTTGAACGCTAAAAGGAGGTTTCGAGACTTAAAACTTGAGTTGCAGCCTAGTGAAAGCTTATACTATGTAACAATTAAAAGAATCTAATGTGACATCTCAATCAATGATATTAACTGAGATACTGAATAGAATAATCTAAATCCTAAATATATATATATATATATAAATAGTTCAGGTTGTATTTTTCAATTTCAGTGCTTCTAGATGAGTCAAAGTTAAAGGAGGTATTTGTATTTTTTTTTTCCTATAAAAAACTATAGGGTTACTCCCAATTTTATGAAAATTTGAATCAATTTTATCATTAACAATAATATAGTTGTTAGGAATAACGACAAAACTCCAAATGAAATGTGCGATCAGTTGAAATTGTAAAGACGAACAAAGAATAGTGGATTTGATTCTTAGTATAAATCCGAAGTCAACATATGAATTATAGGCGAAGAGATTGATCCATGTCGTTCATAGTGAAAGATAACCTAATTTTGAGATAGCATATATATTTTCAACCACCTCAAAATTTGTCCAATTATATGTAGCATTCCATGTGCAACCAAACGCAATCTTAATACGAATCTTCCATTTCTTATCTTATATCCTCACCTTTCGCTTGGAACAATTTGAAAAATCTAGGGCCGATAATTTTTTTTTTTATTAATATCTATTTATGTATATCCAAACACTTCTCATACATACCTGATTCATGGATATTTGTTGATTCTTTTATGCTCATTTTGCATCTGATTTTGAACATCTTTTCTGAGAGTATTAAGCTTAATTCAAAAACACATAATTAAGAACAATATATTCTTTTAGAGTAAAATATTATTTCAGCGTTGAAATTAAAATACATGTTCGTACTATCAATACATTTAGTCCTTACAAAATAATTATTATCATTTGATTTCAAATGTTTTGAAACCCATCAATATGATTCTATTGTAAGTTGTGTTACCATGTTGATGAGTTTTGAATTTTTTTTTTAATCCAAATCATAATAATTATCTTCTGAAAATTAAATTGATCAAATTACGTGAATTTGTATACAGGGACTTAAATAATTGTTTACTCTTTTTTTTTTCACTTGGTTGATGCGTCAGTTTGGCCTTTGGTGGGTCTGGGTAGTTAGCAGTTTTATTCTGGTCCAAAGGATCACATAGGGAATACTATCTCTCTTTTTTTTTTGGTGGCTGTTAGGGAATATCTTTATGTATATATTAATTTATGTTTCTCTCCGAACATCCATTAATTTAGAAATATACACTAGAGACGAACACATGGTTTGCATCCCAATAGCCATGCAGGATACATGCTTTGGAGATTTTGGAGGAAGAAGACAACATAAGGAAAATAGCATGGACTCTGCAAGTCAGCAACAAATCTACAATATGCATACCTACTTCGAGATTCTTTCAAGCTTGGTACTTGCCAAACTATAATCAATTAATATGGGATTTAAAACGCTATGCCAAAAACTTCGACAACTCCTAGCCAGTTGATTTATTTTGAAGAGATTCAAACAAATTAATGCCTCTATAAAGATTGATATAATTGAAAACTGAATTTTACTGCGCTCATATAGTTTTCAATGGTTAAGGGAGTAAACAAGAAAAAGGTAAATGAAATTCTTTAGATCTAACCTTAAGTCCTCATTAATTCTCATGTGGGTGTATATATGAAGTGGGACCAAGAATTGATATGGATTTGGATTCTTTAATGTTATATATATATATATATATATATATATATACTTGACTATCATGTTAGACAAACAAAGACAAAATAGTTTTTTTAAATAAAGAAAACTTGTATTTTGACTAAAAAGGTTTATTTATCTCCCAATCAAATATAATTTATGTGACATAGGAGAATCCAAATTTATAAAAGTTGTTTGTTTTCATGCCAGTTATATGGAAGCATCCATTTAACTATAATTGATTATCTGTATATGATTGTTCCATTTGCTTGAGTACATAAATTAGTTAGCAATATCCATGTTATATATATGTATATCCGTACCATCTATATATATTTCCTCAAACCTTAATGAAGCTTGTTTCTCCCACTTTTTAGTTTAGACTACAAGTTAATTATATACTGTCGAACATTAAAAATTATTGTGGGTTGTTCTATAATGTTATGTGCCATTTATTGCTATATATATATATCGACAGGATAATTTACTTTTAAAGTAATGACCAATTGATCATTCAGTTAATTTGCTAATGACTGGTGGATTGTCTACTTGCACTTCCAATTAAGTAATAGAAAATTTGATTCAATCTTTAAAAATTTTTAGTGCAGAATGTTCTTTTGTAAAATTGTAACCCAAAAAAAAAATATTCAGTTAATTTATCGATGGGGAGGAGACTCATTTATCAAACGGGAATTTATCATATAAAGACAAGTGAAAATTGTACAATTTTCAATCTTAATTTTTGTCTTTATCTACAATTTCTCTCATAATGGACTAAGTTTTACAATTGACCAACTAATTTACATATCCCGTTACATTTATCCCCTACTGTCCAAGTTAAAAATTAACTCTCATGTCACTTAGTCTGATGTGCAAAATTATCAAAATACCTCCACCTTCTTCGTCCTTCCTAATATGTGAACCCTTCTTTCTCCTTTCTCTCTCTAGCCTCTTTCTTCATGATACATACATACATATGCATATACATATAGAGAGAGAGAGAGAGATACACACAGAGGAAAGTCACCCAATATCCAACATTCTAATTTAGATATTAATTAGCAACTAAAAATTCTCATTTGGAGCAATATATATGTACTTAAATATCCAATTAATATTCTTAAATTGGTGTCTTTGAGTCCCATGCACCTCATTTTTATTTTTATATAGCCATAAAATAAAATGTCGAAAAAGATGTGAGAATTTTGCAATAATGTGTGCAAAAGGCAAGGGTAAATTAAGTTGACATAGAAATAGAAGAAATCTCAGCACTTTGTTTGTGGGCAAAACCCATGTTTGTGCTGTGTAGGGTCACAGGAAAGGTGGGTTTTAGGGCACATGGGGATAGTTTGTCTGCCAATTAATGCCTAAATGATCCACCCACTCTCTCCATTTTGGCATTCTGACTCTAGGGTTATTAAAGTATGTGATATATTTTGTGCCTTTCCTTCAAAGATTTACAATATTCGGTTGCTAATGGTTGTAGATATTGTAATCTTTCTTACCTTTCTACCGCCACCTAAAGAATGTCAAGCTCATCGATCATCAACTTGATAAATGAAAAAAAGAAAGTTTTAGTACTTAGGTTTCATTTCAAATGAGGAAATTTAAAAAAAAAAGTATATATATAATATTTATAGTTAGATGCCTATACAATGAACCATCATAAGAAATAATAATTTCATTAAAAAAAATGAAGGTAGCATAAGCATTAAAAGAACAAATAATATTCGCAATATGATAAAATATTTTCATGTTACGATTTTTGCAGAGCAATTTTTTTAAAATAATAATTATAAAATTCGTTTGTCGAAATCAAAAACTAACAATAATTCTCTCTTCTTTTTTTTTATCGGTACATGCATGAGGAAGCTAATTTGTTACCAACACTTGAATTTTATACCAAATTTACTTCAAATTATCATCCATCCAATATTGATCTAAGAACGTATATGTATAGTTCAAAATTATTATAATTTTTAATGAAAATATTAAGTTATTATCATTAATTACATAATCAATAAAAAAATAAAATATAATCATAAACGGCAATATTAGAACGACACAATACGAATACTAGAATTTTTTTATTGTAATAATATTTTAAGAAGAATAACCGTATTGTAAATATCAATAAAATAAAATATTCTTCAAAATTTCTGGACCTTTCTTCTTTATTTTTAATTAGTAAAATCATTTTTATTTGGTTTGAAGTAATAGGTACTCTCTCTTATTTCATTATTTTATTCTCCCTTTTTAGTTTGTAATAATTAGAAAATGATATATTTCACCTTTAACATAAAACTTTTTTTTTAATGTAAAAAAAAAACTATATTTCGAAAACTTTAACAGTCTTCATGTTTCGAAACGAACAAATTATATATCCTATATTTTATTCGGCCTTCCTTCCACAAGCATCCCACAGAATATATGCGAAGAAGATAGAAATCACTATATCACCAGAAAAATCCTGCAAATGGAGCTTTGTCTCACTTTCTTAGTGGGCAATTCACAGTCTTTGTTGCATGCGCTTCTTCCACAACTCAAAAGATTATGACTTCCCATGAATAAAAATTTGAACAATTTTTGATGCAATATAATTAAGAGAAAATGACTAAGTTGATTTGATGGTTTGCTAATTCCTTTAATTCTAAATATCAAATATATATATATATATATATTCCCATTCAAAAGTGACCGATTGATTTATCTAAGAATGTATCAGTGACACTGAATACCAACAAGCATCACTGTCATACTGGTTTGTCGGTTGGCCAGAGACAGTGTCCTTGGGTGGCAGCCAGAAAATTCAAAAATCCAAAATGGGAAACCAATTCCTTTAAGAGATATTAATTAATTGGCTTCTACTTTCACTTCAACTGCTTAAATTTTGCTTATTCTTCTATTTCTCATCTTCTCATACATATAGTTGGTGTGACAAGTTTTTGTTTCTTGTAACAAAAGGTCAGTATTCATCTTTTTGGGTGCCTGATATTTTTCAAGTGTCCATTGGTCTATGGAATAGATAAAGAAAACCGCAAAGTTTCACATAGCAATTAATCAAAAAAGGAAAGGCAAACTTCTGATCTCTTGCTTGACCTGGGTCCTTAGGTTTCAACTCACAAGATTCTTATGAACCATTCTGGCCTTCTCTATAATCAAAATCTAAAGCATATTGTTGTAGAATTTATATTATTTCCTCACATAGAATCCATCACTTCTTATCTTTAATTTTGATTATGAAATTATCTGCCAAAACGTTGATTATTCTTGAATGAAACGGGATAAGCCCCAAAACTATCAACCACGGCACAAAACCAAACTTACTAGACAACGACAAACTTGTGCGGTGGATGTTGATATGACAAAAGGAAATCCATTTTTGTCTGATACCTCATGGTGGAAAGCCCTCTAAGTTCATCTCAATTCCTAAGTGCCCTCTCCTCAACTCCACCACGTGTTCTTCTATTTCATGTCTTAGGTAGACCTCTATTCGAACCTCCAAAAGAAAAAACCATAAAAATCTTCTCTTTCACCATTCACCACTCTATATATACCCACAATTTCTCTCCCTTTCTCCCCCGAAAAGCTCTTCTTCACCTTCTGTTTTCTTCATTTCTTTGGCCTTTTGACAAATCATACTAACATACTACTACTTTCTCCCTGAACTAATCTGATAATACCCACAAGAGCTAGCACAACCAAATCAAATCAAAACCTCAGTTTTCTCAATCATGGTAGCTTTCTCAATAGCACCCAACTCTAGTAATTGGGCTACTGCTCAATTTTCTAACCCTTTCTCTTTTTCTTCTTCTTCATTGTTATATGAATTAGGCTTTTCCTCCAAGGCCATCATCTTCAAGAAGAAGCCCATAATTAGAAGACCAAATAATGTTCACTGTGCTTTACGCTCTCCTCCATTGCTTGATTTCCCAAAAAGCCCCTACCCACAACCACTCACTCCCAAACCTGAAACTTCCACTCAAAAACCAAAAACTCCTCCTCTGTGGAATCCAATCCAAAAAGTAGCAGCAATGGCCTTAGACATGGCCGAGAGCGCGTTAATCTCATGCGAACTCCAACAGCCTCTTCCAAAAACCGCCGACCCACGTGTCCAAATTGCCGGAAACTTCGCTCCAGTGCCGGAACACCCCGTCCACCATTCCCTCCCTGTTACTGGCACCATCCCCGCCTCCATCAACGGTGTCTATCTCCGAAACGGTGCCAACCCATTATTCGAACCGGTCTCCGGCCACCACTTGTTCGATGGTGACGGCATGGTCCACGCCGTCGCCATCCACGACGGCGCAGCCAGCTACGCGTGCCGGTTCACACAAACAAAGAGATTCGTCCAAGAACAGAAGTTCAGACGGCCGGTGTTCCCCAAGGCCATCGGCGAGCTCCATGGGCATTCGGGTATAGCCCGACTCCTCCTCTTTTATGCTCGCGGACTCTTCGGCCTCGTTGACCACCACCATGGCACCGGCGTCGCCAACGCTGGCTTGGTCTACTTCAGTGGCCGCCTCCTCGCAATGTCGGAAGACGACCTTCCTTACCAAGTCCGAATCACTCCCTCCGGTGACCTCGAAACCGTAGGGAGATACAATTTCGAAGACCAACTCAAGTCCTCCATGATTGCCCACCCAAAGGTCGACCCGGAATCTGGCGAGCTATTCGCTCTGAGCTACAACGTCATCTCAAAGCCGTATCTCAAGTACTTCCATTTCTCACCTGATGGAAAGAAGTCACCAGACGTGGAAATCCCCTTACCGGTTCCTACAATGATGCACGATTTCGCAATTACAAAGAATTTCGTGGTGATTCCAGATCAACAATTGGTGTTCAAGCTCCAAGAGATGATCAAAGGAGGATCTCCAGTGATCTACGACAAATCAAAGAAATCACGTTTCGGAATTCTCGTGAAGAATGCAAGACACGCATCGGATATCATCTGGATCGAATCGCCAAACACATTTTGTTTTCATTTCTGGAACGCTTGGGAGGAACCAGAGGGGAAAGAAATCGTGGTTATCGGGTCGTGCATGACCCCACCGGATTCCATTTTCAATGAATGCGAAGAGAAATTGATGAGCGTCTTATCAGAAATTAGACTAAACCTCAACACCGGTAAGTCAATGTGCCGCCCCATTATCTCGGAGCAAGTGAACTTGGAAGTAGGAATGGTAAACCGGAACCGGCTGGGGAGGAAAACCCGATTCGCATATCTTGCAATTGCAGAGCCTTGGCCGAAGGTGAGTGGTTTTGCGAAGGTGGATCTGTTAACAGGAGAGGTGAAGAAGTACAAGTATGGGGAAAAAAGATATGGAGGAGAGCCATTTTTCTTGCCGGGAAAGAAGGATGGAGAAGAAGATGAAGGGTACATTCTGGCTTTTGTTCATGACGAGAAGACATCAAAGTCAGAGTTGCAAATTGTGAACGCCGTGGGATTCAAGGTGGAAGCCACCGTGAAGCTTCCTTCGAGAGTGCCGTATGGTTTTCATGGGACGTTTGTGGACGCTAAGGATTTGGCAAGGCAGGCATAGAAGAAGAAAGCTAAAGCATGTAGATAGTTATTTTTATTATATTTTGCTTATTTTATTAATAGGGATAAGGAAAAAAAATTCAAAAGAAAACATTTATATACTATTTTTTATATTTTTTATTAGGTTGTTGAACCAAAATATATTAAATGTATGATTTTTTTAATAATATAACAAATATTTTATTTTTATAAATAAATGTATAAATTTTTAATTAAATTATATATTTTTATATTTTAATTAAAAATAATATATTTATTATATTTTAATTGACAAACTTAATAATAAAAATATAAGAAATTACATATAAATTTTATCCAAATTCAAATGTATAAGGTTGGGGTACTTTTTAGGATCAATTAGTTAGTATAAGATCAAAAATTTAACTTAGCTACATTTTTCCAAAGATTAACCAATTAAACTTAATTTGATTATTAAAAAAATATGATCATCTTGTTTTAATTTAATTGATTTCGGTTCACATTTTAAAATTATATATATATATATATATATATAATATCTTCTATATAACAATTTTTGTTTTTCCTGTTTTTCTTTTCAGCTTAGAAGTTCATAACGAAAAAGTAAGAGACGTCAAAGAAAATATGTTCTTCTACGCATAAAGTGAAAAATGAGCGAACAGTTCCGATCGAAGCATATATATGAGCATAGTAATTAACAAAAGTCGGTATTTCGTTGAATATTTTATTAATTTATGATTTATTATTAAAATCATATAATACTTAAAATTATAAGAATTTTTATAATTTAAATAACTTATTTTAATTGAATCATAAAAATTATTCAAAATACATACAAATAATTAGTTCAAAAAATCATTATAAAGAAACTAAATCCGAACTTATGCTTTTGGTTGGAGTAATGCTAAACATTGCCGTTCAACCGCATCGCGTAACATGTGTTCTTAATTTTTCTTTCACTTTTGGTAGAACCCGCATTAGAGTTTTACCATCTCAAGTTTATTTTTAGTTTTTATTGGTGTTTATACAATACTAAGCACTTAGTATTATCATTATTTATATTTTATCATATAATTTATTTTATTTTAATATTACATAATTTAATTTCAAATCATTATTAAGTTAAATTTTAAACACAAATTACTAATTTGCTAAAATATAAAAACAACCACCAAACTTCACATCTTAAACTTCCCCCCGGCCCAAAATGTGAACTCCAATTTTAGGTGTATATATACAGTATAGAATTTAATTGTCACCTCATCAGTTAAAAAAAAAGTTACAAATATATATCTTAAATGCAATTTACATATAGTTTGCACGTAGATACCAAGTTATTATAAAATCATTATCGAGTTTGTTCTAGCCAATCGAATATGAAGATGCCCTCCCTTGTTAGGCATAATCTTCACCACACATAAAGAGTTAAAAGCATCAAATCATCATGTGCCTATAGTTCAAGGGCATGCAGCCAAATTTTTTTTTAATTATCATAAAAGAGTGATTTTGAGTTTTGCTCGATATTAAAATTTCTTTAGAGCAATCTTAATTATATATATAAGGATACATTTTCCTACATTTGTTAAAGTGCGTCTTCGGTGAATCAAATTCAAATTGATTTAAAAGAGTTGCAATATTCTTTATCAGCTGGACTAATTGACACGTACACTGCCAAAGTATATAGTAATAATAATGAACAATTTAATTAAATTATTATTATCAATATTATTTATTAGATTGCATACTTTGGGGAAGAATGAATATTGTCCATATCTGTGCAAAATGGTGTAATAGAAGCTATGAAAGTTACATGTTGAGTGAGAGAAGACAAGAAGGGGCAAATGTCCAATGCATGCACATGCCTTTTATCGTAGATTTGTTATACAAAGAAATTAGTCCTTTTTCTTTTTCTTCCTGAAATACTTGCTATTTCAGAGATGGGAGAGAGCGCTAGAAAAATAAAAATTGTATTAATCCAACGTTAAATTATGTGGCATGACTTTTGATTTATATGTAAATTAAAATAATTGGATAATTTATATTTATAATATAAGGTGTTCGAGGAGAATTGTAATTATTTGATTGCATCTGGACAATAACTTTAATATTTAATATTATTATTAATTTAATGTTTGTAGATCGATTTTAACCTTACGGCCATTCGGTTTAGTAAGAAAAAGAAAAAATATAAAAAAAGTTTTAAAAAATTATAATTTTATCTTTATAATCATTATTTAATATTTTTTGATAATAATTTTTAACCATTAAAAATAAAGATATTATAAATATTTTTTACCTATAAAATCATTCTTTTCCTTTCTATCTATCTACTAAACAGCCCTTACTGTCATGTTCCTGTCAAGGTATTATGTCTAGATAGAATTTGAATTCTGAGACTATGTAAATTTAATTTAGATAGTTTAAATTTTATAAAAATTTTAATTTTTTATACAAAATATTATTTTTTGGTAATTGTCAGCTATAAAATTATTTTTATTTTTTATTCTGCATTTGATAAAATAAACAAAAGGTTTTAACATTTAAATATATACATATACATATATATATATATATATATATATATGAAGTCTGGACCGTTTAAAATAAATTTAAACAGTGTATATGAGATGTGTACTAAATGTGGGAACGTTTGGACAGCAAGTTTACAAATATGACCCACACTTTGTGATAAGAAAATTAAAATATAAACTGTCAAATGGCGAAGCCCATCATACATTTTCATTACATATTAATTCCAACGATATTATCAGCTCCCTCACTATCGTACAGTTATTTCTGATATTTTATTTTTGTCGAGATAACGGTATATACGATCACCTACCTGCAACAGATTCACGGTATTGTTCTAGAGACGTCGATAAAAGATCTAAACAAAAACCGTAAATCTAATATACTTTGATAATTGAAATGGACACCGTCCAATAAATGCAATATGTCACTCCATATGTATATATATATATATATATATATATCATATATCTCAGCCAGAACTTCATTATTAAGTTTACTGAGAAAAAATAAAGGAAAAACAGTGGTAGATATTTACACGCGTAATTAATCATTTTTCAGTTATTTATAATATTATATTATTGCTTGTATTTATCGCCTAAATAAACCGAACGATGTGATTTGTAAAGGTATTGACTTTAAAGCTAAAAGAGATTGATCCATGGAAGGCCAGAGGTCCTTTTGTTAATTAATATTGCATTAATTCTTTATAAGTGATTTTAAAATGAATTCTTACACGTTAATTTATTCACTATATTTAAGATTTTGTTATTTCTTTTAAAATCAACAAACACACAGAAAATAGGAAAGTTGTTAGAATTGTTGCAGTACTAATAGAAGCTGACCAGAGATAAATCTATTTAAAAGATTCTAAATATCCTCTCTAACAACTTGCATAAATATTGGCAGAGCCATGTCTTTCCTCTGATGTTAATACTATGTTTCTAGAGATACTCCAACATTTAGAGGTTATGAATGAGGATTCACTTCTTGTTCTAGTTAGATGAGAAAGGTCATACCATATCGAATTGCTAATAAAATGCTTCGTAATATGCCCTTAATCTATTCACTCTGCCAGATTAATGAACGAAAGTGGTACTAACCCAGCCCAATGAAAATAAAAGTGCATTCTTTCCTTTTCCTTTTATATCTTTGAGATTAGGTAACAAAAACATACCATTGATTCATTAAAAGTAGTCCATTCCAGAGTGTTGGGATTTGTTGTTGAGAACTGGACATCTTATTTGGACATGTTTCAATGGTAACCATAATTGCCCCTTCTAATCACTTAATCTCCATGAGTCCATGAATAGGCAGGGATGAATGATTATAAAAAATTTTCTGATTTTGGCAGGACCAAATAGCATAAAGCATTATACAGATCTCGTTAATAATGAATTCTTGTTCTTGTGCAAACCACTGTTTCAAGCATTCTCAATTATCGAGTACCAAAAGCTGATCCATAGTGAGACCTCATGGAGATCCAAACCAAATTGCTTTTGCAAATGGGCATAGTAAAAGCACATGATTATACGATTCCTTCGGATGTTCACAAAATTTGCACCCATCCTCAATATATATAAATGATGTCTTCAAAGGGTTGTTGCCAAAGGTAAAACTTTATAAATTAAGCACCACATAAATAAGATAATACACATAAGTAGATGAAGAGTCCAAAGTCTATTCCAGTCAAAACATGAAAGTGGATGACTAATCTCTACTTGTCTAGTTAACATTTTGTACCCCTATGCCACTGTATATGCACCTATACTCATACCTAATCAAATTAACTGATCCTTTTGCCCTATAATAGAGAAAGTAGTTTTAAGAATTTGTTGCACCTCATTCTTGGGATAATAGTGGTTGACCAAATGACTATTCCAACAACTCTAATTATACAATATAAGATCCCAACTCTTTGGATGGAAATCGAAGAATCAAATTGCATTGGGCACCAGGGGTGGTTTAAAATGGGAATTGAGGAACCATCCCTTATACGTGATTGTAAATGGTTAAAAATAATTGAGCTTGTCTTTTCGATTCCCTGCCACATCCAACTTGTGGCTAAGTGTGATGTTAATCCACTGTTTACCCTAGATTTGTAATATTTAGGCCTTAGTAGTTGAGAGAAAAGCGATTGATTGGCAAGCTCTATTGCCCTTCAGATGTGTTTGACTAATAATGTCTAGTCGAAGCATCTAGTATATCTGAAGCCAAGCCCTCCTTTGCTTGAGGGAGACATAACTTTAACCATTAAAGAAAGTGCATTTTAGGTTAGGCATCCTTGAATCCCCAGAAGAAGTTTGTAATCCGCATATCAATTTGTTTACAATACTTTTAAGGCAATTCAAAACACAACAAAGGATATACAAGGGTAGATTTAAGACAAAGGTAATTAAAGTAGCCCTTACCACTTGAGAAATGAGAATAGATTTCCAAGATTGTAACTTTTTATCAACCCTTGCCATTAAATCTTGATAGACTTGAATTTTTGCTCATCCAACATCACACTGAATATCAAGATATTTGACTAATCTAGATTTAAATGGTACCTTTTGGATATTAGCATATCTTCATTTCAAACAGTGAGGTATGTTTAAGCTGCGGACCACTTCTGATTTATTGGCATTAATAGATTGGATAGAGAGCCTGTTAAATCAAGCCAAAATCTGATTAACCTTAAGATTTTGTTATTAGATTGAAAATGTAGATAATTACTACAACATTATCAGTCCAAGGCATTACTAATATGTTTGAAACCTTTTTTCATTTCTACACCTACACTTACCAATCTTTAAATACCTATGTTTGGAACTTTTAGCATAAGATTTAACACTTTTGATAAGGATCAACATGAAAGTGAAATTTTTCCAAGAACACGTGGAGGCTCACTCAAAAATTGGATGCCTAAAGATCTTTTTTTGAAAAGAAATGGCCATTAATTTTTTCAGTTCCTCATCTATATATATGTCTACACTCCTGTCAAGGTGGCTCTTTTAATTTTTTTCTTGCCATTCTGCATCCCTGAACCTATATTAGAAAGAATCTATTTTATCTTAAGGGATATCTATGAATGCAGAATAATCCTTAAAGACAACGTCCTGTGACATGATTCAAATTTAATAAAATTTTCTCACCTATAATCTTAAGGATTATGGAGGCTGCTACTATCGTTCCAACTCAATCAACAACCTTTACTATTATGAACATTAGTGATGCTATCAACAATATCAACAATGATTTTTCTGTCATTTTTTAAATTGTTCCACCAGCTGTCCCAATTGTCAAGCCTTTTTCAGATATCTTGAAGATTGAGATATTTAAAGGACAAAATTTTTGAAACTAACAAGAACGTGTTTTCTCTGTACTAGACATGTATAGTGTTGCTGGTGCTCTCTCTAATAAAAGACCTTCACCAACTGCGAATAAAGCTCAGTTGGATGCTTGAATTTATGCCAATAAGATATGTACAAATATAATTATTGGCACATTATCAAATGATCTCATTGATGTCTATTGTACGTATAAGGAGGCTAGCAAAAATTAGGAGTCATTGCTTAAAAATACATTGCTGAAGCTGCTGAGAAACAAAAGATTGTGATAGGCAACTATTATCAATGGAAGATGATAGCAGACAAAGATATTAAGCTCCAACTTAATGAGTATTATAAGCTGTTGGAGGACCTTCAAGCCAAGAAGATCAATTTGCTTAATGATTTTGCTGTAGGTATACTCATTGAGAAGCTGCCATAATCGTGAAAAAATTACAAGCAACAGCTTAAGCGTAAGCACAAACGGTTATCTTTGTCAGATCACATCACCCATATAATCATTAAGGATAGAAAACAAAAGGAGCTTTAAGCAACAAAAGTCAAAGATATGACTTTAAAAGCAAATTTAGTAGAGGCAAAGCCAATGAAAAAGAGGTATGATAATAAAAAAGTTTGATCACAAGCCTAAACCATTAACCCCAAGCTCGAAAAGAAAAGAGTTTATTATATTTGTGGAAAGCTAAGTCATCATGCTGCACAATGTAGGAAGAAAGCTAGAAATAACAATTCTCCTCAGCCAAGTGCAAATTTGGATCAAGGAGATGACATAATTGTTACAGTTGTTTCACAAGCTTTTCTTATGGTCAACATGAAAAAAATGGGTGGTAGACTCAAGGGCTACCAGACACAAATGTGCAAATAAAGAAATGTTTATCTTCTACACTTCTGTGGGGGATGAAAAAGAATGTGTATATTTTAGGGATTCCATAATTGCTAAGGTTATAGAAAAAGGAAATATTCTTTTGATGCTTACATCTGACAAAACCTTGACTTTTAAAGATGTCTTTTCTGCATTTGACATTAAAACAAATTTAATTTCCGTAGCTCTATTGGGAAAAGCTAAGGTTAAAGTGTCATTTGAATCTAATAAGATTATAATGACAATGTTTTTGTGGGCAAGAGTTATTGTAATCAAAGATTGTTTGTACTCAACGTTTTTTGATTTAATAAAAGAATAAAAAGAGTTAGATTAGATAAATGAGGAAAATATACGTTATTTAATGATTTTTGTAAAAAAGAAGAAATAATTCACGAAATAACCTTACCATATTCACCTGAATCAAATGGTGTGGCTAAAAGAAAAAATAGAATGTTAAAAGAAATGATAAATGCCATGCTAATTAGCTCATCTAGTTCAAATAATCTTTAAGGTGAAGTTTTTTTGTCTGCATGTTACTTACAAAATAAAATTCACCATAAAAAATTCAATAAGACGCCATAGGAATTATGGAAATGATATACTCTTAATTTAAAACATTTAAAAGTATGGAGGTGTCTTGCGAAAGTTATGTTACCGAATCCTAAGAAAAGAAAAATTAGTTTTAAAACTTCTAATTGTATATTCCTTGATTATGCTAAGCTTAGTGCTACTTATAGATTTTTTTTTTCTTTTAAAAAGTCATGTGCTTGATCATGATACTATAATAGAAACAAAATATGTTGAATTCTTTGAACATATTTTTTCTTTGAAACTTTAAACCTCTTTTCAAACAATAGAAAATGTTTCTTCCTTAGCTGAATAAAACCTTGTTGAAAACTCATCTGAAGATTTAAGGAGAAGTAAAAGGAAAAGGAAAGAAAGAAATATCTTTTGAAAATGATTTTTATACTTATATTGTACATGATGAACGATCAACTTATTTTGAAGCAATTACATCACCATATGCACATTATTGGAAAGAAGCAATTAAATTTGAGATTAATTCAATTAATAAAAATAAAACCTGGGTTTTGGTAGATTTACCTCTAGGAGTAAAACTTATTGGTTGTAAATGGGTTTTCAAAAAGAAATATAATCCTAATAGGTCTATTGATAAATATAAGGTGAAACTAGTAGCTAAATGATTTACATAAAAACAAAATGTAAATTATTTTAACACATTTTCTCTTATTGCTAGCATTTCTTCTATTCGAGTTTTCATTGCTTTAGTCTATATTTACAAATTTTTATTCATCAAATGGATATTAAAACTGCATTTTTAAATGATGATTTAAAAGAAGAAATTTATATGTTGCAACTAAAAGGTTGCGTTATTTCTGGTCAAGAGAATAAAGTTTGTAAACTTGTTAAATCTATATATAGTTTGAAACAAGTTCTTAAACAATGGAATGAGAAACTTAATAAAATTTTGATAAGTGAGGGTTTTCAATTATTGAACTTAACAAATGCGCCTATACAAAACTTATAAATAATGAGTGTATGATTATTTGTTTGTATGTGGATGATATACTCATTTTTTTGTATAAGTATGAATGTTGTGCTTAAACAAAATATTTTTTTACCTCTAAATTTGATATGAAAGGCATGGGTGAAGCAAATGTGATTTTAGGTGTTAAGATTTTAAGAAAATGTGATAGTATATTACTATCACAAGGACATTATATTGAGAAACTTTTTTAAAAATTTAATCATTTAGATGATAAACCTACGAGTACTTCTTATAATGCTAATACTTAGTTAATTAAAAATAGAGGTGATCCTGTGACTCAATCTAAATATGCACAGATCATTGGTTGTCTGTTAGATTTGATAAATTTTACCTAACCTAATATATCATATGTTATGTGTAGATTGAGCAAGTATACACACTATTCAAATAGTAATCATTGGTCAGATTAATGAGATGTTTGAAAAGTACCATGGATTATGACATTGTGTATAGTGAATTTCTCACTGTACTAGAAGGGTACAGTGATACAAACTGGATATTAGATTCATATGAGACAAAATTCATAAGTGGTTATATATTTACTTAGTAATGGTGTAATCTAAAAGTCAATTAGACAAATTATTATAGCTAGATCCACTATGAAATTAGAGTTTATTGCTTTGGAGTTAGTTGGTAATGAGGTTAAGTGGTTGAAAAACTTCTTAACAAATATTTTTGCAGGAGTACAACCTACACCTTCAGTATCTGTGGATTGTGATTGTTAAGCAGCAATCACAATTACAAGAACATTATATTAAAAAACTTTTTAAAAAGTTTAATCATTTTGATGATAAACCTATGAGTACTTCTTATGATGCTAATACTTAGTTAATTAAAAATAGAGGTGATCCTGTGATTCAATCTAAATATGCAAAGGTCATTGGTTGTCTGTTAGATTTGATAAATTTTACCTAACCTGATATAACATATGTTGTGTGTAGATTGAGCAAGTATACACACTATTCAAATAGTAATCATTGGTCTGCATGTGCATATTAATAAGATGTTTGAAAAGTATCATGAATTATGACATCGTGTATGGTGGATTTCTCACTGTACTAAAAGGATACAGTGATACAAACTGGATATTAGATTCATATGAGACAAAATCCATAAATGGTTATGTATTCACTTTTAGTGATAATGTAATCTAGAAGTCAGCTAAACAAACTATTATAGCTAGATCCACTATGGAATTAAAATTTATTGCTTTGGAGTTGGTCGACAATGAGGTTAAGTGGTTAAAAAACCTTTTAGTAAATATTTCTGCAAGAGTACCACCAACACCTTCAATATCTATGGACTGTGATTGTCAAGGAGCAATCACCATTAGAAATAATAAAACTTTCAATGGTAAAAGTAGACATATTCAAGTGAGACATGACGTAATTAAGTAGTTACTGAAAGATGATATTATATCAATCAATTTTATTATGTTAGAAGTGAATTTGGCAGACCTTCTGACCAAATCTTTTGGTAGAAAATTAATTTTTGAAACAACAAAGGGAATGGGACTTAAGCCATTTCAAAATTAACAGTGATGGTAACTTAACCTTTATGATCAAAAATCTCATTAAAAAAGTTCATATGGATAATAACAAATTATTGTTAGTTCTACTAGTACTTAATTTTTACGTCCTTTTTTCCTATGATATGAAAAAAGCGCTAGAATGCATTAACTGAGAAGATGAGCATAAGGTTTTAATGATTTTTATAGCCTTTATGGGTGGTGTATTAAATGCAGTTATATTTGACAAAATCACCTATACAAGTATGGAGTGGACCTACTTCTATGAGATCGTAGCAAAATTTCTGAAACATTTATTAAAATCAAATGCGTGCATGGCTTGTTGAAGCGCAAACAGTGATAATAACAAGAATTGTGAAGGTGTAAATTGATTAGTAAAACCTCTATCATATTACAAAGAGTTGTTGGTTTATAAAAGTTATAAACTTCATTGATAGCTCTATATGTTAAGTTTTATTAGTCAAAATCTAGTTCATAATTCAAAAGATACCAAATTTAAAACATTTACATCTATACTTGCAACCTAGACATTACTTCTTTCTCTCTTGCCTTTTTGAAATATGTGGAGAATTGTTGAGTGTAAGAATAAAAAAATAAAATATTTTAAAAAGGCTAAGTCTCACATTGCTCAAATTAAAAAACTTTTGAATGTATATATAATAAGATATGCTATTAGTCTAATAAAAGAGTTAAGAAAGAAAGTGGGCTCGCACACAGAAGAGTGGGCTAAATTAGACTCAACTCAATTGAAAACCATTGATTTCTCCCTGCGTGCGAGGTAATATGTGGTAGGAAAGATTTTACACAAATTTTTTATTCAACAGAATGAGACTTCTAGAAGATGGTGAAATTCTTATTTTATAAAATTAGTAATATGGTTTTGGTGTTATTATTAATTTTTCTATTTGAAATTGTGTAACAACCTTCCTTAATTTTTATAATCTCCTCTTATAATTTTTTTTAATCTCCAACATCCCTCTCATTAAGTCGCCAACATTCTTATTTTAATTTCTAAACGTTCAGCTCTTCATCTATATATACGTCTACACTTTTGTCTAGGTAGCTTTTCTAATTTTTTTCCTATCATTCTGCGTCTCTAAACCTATATCAAGAAGAATTTGTTTTATCTTAAGCGATACCTATGAACACAGAATAACCTTTAAGAATAAAGTCTTATGACATGACTCAAATTTAATAAACTTTTTTTACCTACGCGGTGTACTTTGAAATTAAGGCAAAAACATACTTTTGGTTCTCTAACTTTGACTCAAGTTTAAATTTAATCCCTTAACTTATTTTTGTTTCAAACCGGTCTTTTAACTTACCAAAATGTTCCAATTCTTTCGTTATTAATTGCTAATGACGCTAATAACTTAAGGTGGAAATTTTTTACCTGGACTAAATATGCACAGGTGGCAAAGTAGAGTTAGTGACTTAGCTTAAGCAAGCACACGTGACTTAGAGTGGAGTTACTTTCTTTATCATTTTTTACTCCCTCTCTCTCTCTCTCTCTCTCTCTCTCTCTCTCTCTCTCTCTCTCTCTCTCTCTCTCTTATCTACAATTTCATTAGTAACCTGCAGCAATGGAATTGCTCTCTCTTTCCTCACTCTAGATTCACTGGTAGTCCCTTGCAACCTATAGTACATTGCAAGTACAGATTACATACATAGGATGGAAACACATTCAAGAAGAGAGCGATGGAATTCGATTGTTGGAATTTGGGCCATCCATGCGTGATAGACTAACCTATAATTTAACCTAACAATTCAATCAAGTTAATTAATTAATAACTAGTTTAATTAATTAATTAATAATTAAACAAATTTAATTTTTGAATTTTATATTGTTGTTATCAACTTAATTGGGAGTTAATTAATTTTAAAAATGAGAGTTATTAAGAGAAAATAAACTGATCATAAAATAAATTAATGACTATTTTCAAAAAGAGCTTACTCTCTCCTTCCTCAAACTTTTCTTTAGGAAACATAGAAGAAGAACACAGAGACGAAAAAAGAGTTTCTCTAAACATTCTCCATATATGGTTTATGGTACTTTTGCCACGGAGAAAGATGGAAGTTTTTTTTGTGACTTCAATCAAAACTGTGCAGAATAAGAATTTCACAAGATCCACTTTCGCTAGGTAAGTACCTAAATCCTTTCATCAGTGCAAGAACAGTTTCAGATATTGGAGATGTTGTACAAAGGTAGTGAACCATTAGAGATAAGAGAGACAAATTTCAGAATTTAAGAGGAAAAGAGAGTAACTCCACTCTGCCACTTGTGCATATTTAATCCAGGTCAAAATTTTCTGTCCAAGTTATTAACAACATTAGCAATGGGGAAAGAATTGGAACATTTTGGTAAGTTAGGGGATTGATTTGAAACAAAAATAAGTTAAGGGATTCAATTGAAACTTGAGTCAAAGTTAAGAGACCCAAAATATGTTTTTGCCTAAAATTAAAGTATAAATAATTATTTGTTTATGAAACTTAGCTAATAAATTTTTATTAAATTGCAACTTTTACACGCACACACACATAGTTTTGTGGAAGAGAAGTAAAGAAAAAATGATCCACTTCGACACATTCTTAAAATTAAAACTTTTTCTTCATACGAGCCTTTGCTCATGCAAATCTGAGATCGATGAAGCTATGGTTTATAAGGTCACTCATATATATATATATATATATATATATACACACACACACACAAATATATATATATATATATATATATATGTTTGTATGTATGTATGTATGTATACAGTGAGCTCAAACGATCAAATCATCGAACAGCCACTAATTCCTAAATTAGAATTAGCTGAAGATTTTGACACACATGACAAATATATAGTAGGTCTAACTGAATAGGTTTCTTCCAAAAAAAAATGAAGAGGCAATTTTGTTAGATTGAATCCGACTATAGACTATTCTTCTACAAATGAAAATAAACATGGCAAATGATTCAGAATATTTCGTAAAATAAGAATTATAAGTTTTTATTATTTTCTACTTCTCATTTATAAATATAAACTAAAAATAACATGATAGGCTATTGTTATTTAAAAAAATTAAAAATGAAATGAAATGACAACAAAATACATTTCCATATGAAAGAGAGTGTAATATTGAAAACTGGCAATTCTCAAAGAGTCAAAACTCAAAACTGATCCTTTATGAGCCCCTGGAAGCTGGAATACCACATTTGAGATGGCACCGAATGAAGGCAGCATTTAGCCCCAAACAGCAGGCTAAATCCATTGCAAACAAAAACAGTATCCTCGCTATCCTATATATTTAAAAAAGTTAGCTCATCGCGGTTTATAAGAAAAAATAACATCTCTTTTTATTAATTTGGGTGGGACTCTTTTAAATAGTATAGTATTAAGAGAATAAAATACTCTATATGCAATAATAAGAGAGTGTATCACTAAAATTATCTCAAAAAGAGTTTACTTTTGGACAAAACTCAAAAAAAATTAAATAAAATTTTTTAAATGTTTGTTATTAAATTTTCTCATAAATATATGATATGTGCATAAAATTTTTTTTTTGAAATATAATCATGTAATGTTAAGTTATAAAAATTAACTGCCTCTCATATTTTCAATAATAACACCTTAAAAATAAATATTTAAAAATTCTACAATTAAATTTTGTTCAACTTCAAAAACCACCTGACCACAATACCGAAAATAAAACAACGTCCTAGCTTCGCCGTTTGTTTTCTATCTCAAAGACTTCGGCTTCTACAAGCTTATATGATACTATGACTATGTGATCAATTGTTGACTACACTTTAAAAATTATGAAAAACTAAAATTTGACTTAGACTGGTCAATTGTTGCCACACAAAAGCTGTGAAGGATTATTTCGAGCAGACACCGATCAACGCATCTTAGCGACTAGTTGATTAGTCCAAGATGCTAGTGGACTATCCTAATACGAAGAATTCTTGAAACCTTTCAGGAGCATATCAGTTGATTACTTTGAGGGATCAATCGACTGATCCAAAATAACAGTCAACTGGTGTCTAGTACTAATTGACCAATCAAAAAAAAGTTTAGAAATTTGAAAATTTGTCAGTTATGATGTCTCTTGGATTAAGTAATTATGAATATATAGTTAATATATTGTTGAAATGAGTAAACAATCTAAATTGTGTTTGAATTTGAATTTCAGATTTGGTGAAAAAGCATGATAGATTAAAATCAATTTTATAAAAGGTTAATCTAAACACAAATAAAAGAGATGATGACAAATCATAAAATTCACAATATCCCATATCCTTTGAAATCCTTTACGAATATTCTTGAATGAGAAAATTTTGTTATTTGTTGAATGCAATTTTTTGAAATACTTTAGATAACTTTTAAACTAAATTTGCCTTAACCTAATTGCAAATAATAAGAACAAATACTGTTTTAAAGATGACGTATTTAACACAGTTTAAAACCTTCTATTGTGTATCTTTTATTTTATCACTGAATAAATTTTTAACATTAATATAACTTCTTTCCAGTTCCAAAAAGTCAACATCACTAAGGTCATATGACATATGTAGCCATTAACTATGTCTAGGTACGTGAGCCTTCGTTTCATCAACTTTCATCGATCTCCAACCTCTTGCAGGAGCAGAGAAACAGGAGCACAGAAACCGCGCGCCACAGACACTATACCTCAGTTTCAAACTTTTGACGAATAGACACTGCATCCATGTCAGAACGTAGCATCTGCGTGGCCACCAGTTTTCCTACCCATGTATAATTTCATCGATGCAGAGCTCTAGAACGTGTTGGGATATATATAGTGTTTATCCACAAACAAATGTACGACATCTAGGAAGGGTTACTATATTTTAATCCTCATTTTTTATTATTAACCAATGTACTGACGCTAATAATTAGTTAAATATGTATATAAATAATGCAATAAATACTATTACATAACTCTATTTTCGGATCATAATTATAGGTTTGATGCGATTGTAAAATTACAAGGGTAACAGCAATAATGCAATTGCAATTATGATTGCGAACTGTAATTTGAAAACCTAGTATAGCTACTAAGCAATGCTAAATAAAAGAAAAAAAAAGTTAAAAATTAAAATGAAAAGAAAATGTGTAAATACTAAATAACTCTGCTATTCAGGGTACATCTTCCTATTGGTGGATCGAAATATTAATTTGTTTGTTACGTATAAAAAGTGAGAAGATAGGAAATATAAGGAGTACAATTAATTATCCAAATACGATATCTTATTTCATTTATAATTAGTAAGCCTTATTTAATTATATCCTTATTATTTTTATTAATATATCTACGTAGACATTTTAAAAATCAGTAAGGTAAAACTTAGTAGGTAGCTCTTCTAAAATTTTAAATTCTTAAATTTTTTTTTGAAAAATTCGATCTTAATATATATATATATATATATATATATTAAATTTTAAATATTTAAAATATATACCACACATAAATTTTAAACTTTTATATTTATTGTATTCAAACATCTTTTAAATAACTTTCTAAATGCGTGAAATTAAAAAAATTTTATACTAAAATCACTTAAAATTTTTTTTAGCCAAGAAATAATAAACGAAAAAAAACCCTAATATCAATAACAGAGGTAGTGTAATTCGTAATATCATTCTTAATAAAACATTTTTAGGATTAAACAATAGTCAAAGTTACTAGCCAGAACAAAATTCTTAAAATTGATTATAGATCAAACGCGCCTGGAAAAATTGATAGAAGGAGATTTGATAAACGAAACCAACCTTAATATTTATATTTGATACATAAATTATATAATTAATTATATTCACTTATTTTTTGAAAAGATGCATAGGAAGTTAGTTTTCCTATTAAAATATAGATAGAACAAATATATATAAAAGAAGCTTGCCCCTTCAGAAAACTGGAGCGGTGGAGCCACAGGAAAACCTAAGTCAATTGAGCAACGAACTGTTGTATACTCATCAATATATAAATGAACAAAGAAAAATAAAAAGCGTTATCTGGGAGTAGGAGGAGGCAGTGTGTAGAACTTCAATTACACTTAAAAACAGTGATTCTCTTATGCAAGCACCATATTTTATGCTACGTGAGACAAAAATAAAATGTAAGAGACAAAAGAGAGACATGTGATGGGAGACACACATATATAGCATCTTGAAAGGTCCCCGTTAACTAGGAATGATAAGGATGTCCAAGTACAGTGAGAAGGAGGATGACGACCATTGTAACACCATAATTTTTAACTCATTATATTATATATATACATGCCTCACATCATTATACTCATGAAGATATAAGGCAAAAGGAGAAAAATAGTTACTTTCTTTGCATTGCGTCGTATTTAAAAATTTTATTCAGTGTCACGTAAACTATGTGAACTCATGCTATACATTCTCATATTTAAATACATCAATACAACTTATTTCCATCTCAAAATCATGCCCACAACTCATAGAAACCAAAATGGAGCTCAAAATAATCAAGTATATTTTCGGCCTAATTTAGCCTCTTTTCTAGTCAAATTTTAAAAAATCATAACTAATTCTAGAAAAATCGAAATCATGCAATCTTGGTCATTCTGGGAAGCTATGGATTTCTACTTCACACTAAAAAGATACCTATACCATAACATTCATCACATAGGGCGTTTGACATCCAAAATAGTCTAAAAGTCAAACTGAATTCTAGAACTATCATAAAATTCTGCAGAAAACTTTGAAAATGTTCAATTAATTTCAAAAAAATCCAATCCATGTAAATGATACGAATCTAGAAAGCTATGAATGTTAACTAGAGAGAAAAAATATCTCTAGATTAGTTCATCAAGCCTAAACTTCGGAATTCAATGGAATAGTACCTATGATAAGGCAAAATTATTGATACTGGATAAAAACTTCAAAGATTCATATCTCC
The DNA here is from genome assembly GCA_026724425.1 of Erythrophleum ivorense. Lineage (NCBI taxonomy): Eukaryota > Viridiplantae > Streptophyta > Magnoliopsida > Fabales > Fabaceae > Erythrophleum > Erythrophleum ivorense. The sequence continues at coordinate 62,971,825 of JAIUCV010000003.1, forward strand.
CTCTCTAAATCTCCAAATGTGGCGCTTCTAGTTGGTATAAGTTAATGTGAATGTCTAATTTATGTGTATAAAATTTTGTGACAATTGGACCTCATTTGAGCCTTGTGTGATAGAAAACAATTTCAGACCAAATAAATAGTACAGCAATCAGACACCATAAAAATTGCCAATTTTAAAAAATTATCAAATATTCTATAAATCTCTGAAAATTATGATCTTTAAATTTTTAGAAATCTCTTAATGAGAACTAATTGCATGCCAAATTTCATATCAAGACTAACTCATTTGGCCAAAAAGTGATATAGGATTTTATTATAGTCAAATTTGGCTCCTATAAGGTACCAAATTTGCCAAATAGCTTTTCCTTGGTTGTAGTATCTTTTGGGCAAGTCTAAAAGCACATTTAAGACTTGTGTGAGCTAGCCAAATGATCCCAAACCTTATATATCTCATTTTGGCCATTCAACCCACACTTATGCACATTTTTATTGAACTTTCACATTGCATACTTTGGCATTACATACTCAAAATAAATGCTAAAGGTCATACATTATATTCATATATCTAAACATCACATAATAGCATATTTATATATGTCTCGAGGGTCATAGAATATTTATAACATCATGTACATCCTATAGTACAATCATGGTCTTAAAGTGGCAAAAGTTAAACATATGATTGTCAATCTTCTTCCTTTAGTATTGTTGGCTCCCATTAGTATATCCACTTAGTTCACCTAACATTTTAAAGCATTGGAGAGGAGGGGATAAGATTCAAAGAACCCCAATAGCTTATCTCTCATTTAATCATACATAATGAATGCAAACAAGTCTCATAAATACATGTATGATCATATGGATATGTGCAAACATTCAAGAAGCATTTTCATCATTTAAGAAAGTCATACATAGCATACAAAGGCTTGCCAAGCAAGTATATTGGCCTCACCCAATTTCTTGTGGATGTTGGACTTGCTTCACCCATTCTTTAATGTATTCTTAGACTCAACCATACTCTTGGAAACTCACTTTGCTTTTGAGAGACTCTTTGTTTTGTTTCAACCAATTTTAAGAGTTCTTGGTTCATCCTCATCATAGCTAAGGGTTCTTGATCTTACTATACTCAAGCAATCCTAAGCACATATCAAAATATCATATGAAATATGATATGTCATCATAAAACCATGGCATATGAAATCATGTTAGCATACTTTTCATGGCTTGAAAATATACATACACACATTCTAAAATAAGCTAACACACATCCATGCATGAGAGAAAGTGGAGAGAGCTACCTTGCTTGCATTTACACACTTTTTCCTTAAGCCTTGAGTCCTCTCCCTTGACCTCACACACTCAAGAGGGTGGAGATCACTTCTCTTGGCCTAGACATATCATATGGAAGCTAATTACACTCTTGAAATAAGTTAGGACATTAAATTTATATTTAAGAATATATTTGGTTCCATAAGTCACATAATGGTTCCATAAACGGCCGATTGAAGCAACCATCATGATTCAAGTTCTTGGCTCCATTCTCTTCTCATTCTTAGGTCTCTTGACCTCATTTAAAATCCTTGGAGCCATTATATATTCATTTACAAAAGCCTAGACACAAGTTGCTTCATAAGGTCACATTATGGAAGTCATTGCCTCATCTCCCAATCCATGACTTCTAAATTTTTTCCAAGGGTTCCTCCCACCTTCTACCATCATATGAAGTCCCAAACCAAGGTTAGAATAAATCAAAACACTCTCTAACCCCTCCATCTATCCTAGGCCAACATTATGGAAGCATTTGGGGTTCAAGAGGTTTTCAATTTTTCCTTGATGGGAGAGCCATTTGGGAGGTTTCTTAGGAGTCTTAAGAACTCAAACAAATACTCACATATGTTACGGAATGCATGAATCAAATTAGTTTTTACAATCCCTTCAAATGCACTACACTTTTTCAACTTAGAGTTCATTAGTTTTTCTTGTAATTTTTTTGCTTTCTTGGATGGGAGGTGCATGTAGAAAGCTCTCTAGGGGTCTTAAGAACTCATACAAACATTCACATAGGCTTAGAAACTCTTAGATAAAATCAAATTTTTGCCTATGTCTTTGAATCCCTAACTTCCCATTCTTGGTTCTCTTTTGCTTCTTAATTAATTCCACTTGTATCTTCCTAGTCCTCACATTATAGAACCCCTAATTCTACCCTAATATGATCAAAATTTATCTCCTATGGAATGGGCTCTAAGGTGAATGAAAATTTCATGGAGGAAGCAAGTAAGAAGAAGTAACAAAACAAGAAGGACTACCTTGGTTTCTTGTTTCGTTAAAAGCCTCTTTCACTTGGTGTAAAGTCTTCCTTGAATTCCTACTCTTCTCCCTCTGAACCAGACCCAAAAACAGCCCCACTTCATAAAAAAGACTATAGAAAGGAAGGTGGGAAGGAGGAAAAGAGAGTTTCTAAAGAGAGAACTAGAAAAAATCTTGATTTCCATACCTTTTCTTCTTAGTTTTTCTCCCTTCTTCCTTACCCTTCTTGTGTGTCTCTCTTAGTAGCTCCTCTCCCTGGTTTGAACGAAGCAATAAGTTGGTCATAAGGGAGAAAGGAAAGGACAGCACTTTATAAAGGGAAAATGGGGAAGAATTTATTTTGAAAAATTCTGTTTATGTCCCTTGAAATTGACATTTTTATTTTAGCTTCGTTTCAGCTCCTTTTAAGAACTGTCTTTTCTATTATAAAATTTAGGTCTTTAATCTTATAAAATGTCTTTGGAATCACTCAATTTGGAGCTAAAACCTTCCCAAACGATCCGGTCAAAAACTCACCATCGTTGGAAAACGTATATCAGAGAGACTTTAACTGTCCTGGGACTTTCCATAATTTTTAGGGCCTTTGAAAACTCCAGAGAACATAGAACTTTCATTTAAAAAATCCTCTTATGTGAATTCCAAAATTTGCTCAAAATTACGAAAATATCATTGGCCTTTCAACAAATTTTTCGAATCACTCGAGCTTTAATTTCTGAGCAACTCAAAGCTCAAATCCTCATTTTCTATTATTTAGAATTTTATTTTAATTTTAGTTGGCCCTAATTCCTTCTATTTCGAAAACTTCCTTTTATATTTGGTCATTTTCTGACGTTTATAGAAAAATCAAATATCGCATTCTTCACATTTACGAAGAAACCGAATGTTACAACCATGCTTCCAAAAACTTAGGATCAAGGAAACAAAGAGATGTCTACATGAAGAAGCTCACTTAGTTTACCTCTTGGAGGAAAGGTCGAGCCACACTACCACACACATGCAAATCACACACACACTTGTTTTCAAGGACGGATCTTGAAATAAATTATGGGAGGATAAAAAGTTTTTTTTAAAATAATTAATATACTCATGTATATGAAAATTTTAGGTTAAATTTTTCATCAATTTCTCTTTCTCATAACAAAAAATTTTTTCTATATGATTATAAAAAAATAATACAAGTTAATAGTCTCAACTTTTCAATAAGAATAAAAAAAAATAGAAGAGAATATTAAAATAAAAATAATACAAATTAACAGTCTTTTCATCCCTAAATCATCATTTTAATTGCAAATAGAAACCCAAATAAAATGAAAAAGAATAAGAATAACGGTCTCTTCTTTCTATAGCTTGGCATATTGAAATAAATTTCATCTAAAACAAACCAAATAATTAATATATATAATATATTCAGTTCATGTTTAAAATTTATAAAATAATATAAATCACAATATAGTATAAGTAATCAACACTGGGATAATTTTGATCGTTTAAAATTAACTCTAAGAAATATTTTGCAAATAATTTCAAATTTTTACTGGGAGAGAATTTAGTAAGTAACAATTATTTATAAGAGATAAGTATAAATCTATTGGCTGTCCCAATGTATTATACATATATATATATATATATATATATAATATTATCAGACCACAATGGTGGTATTTTGCTAATTTGAAATGGGTTTTCCGCTTATTTTCTCTTCAATACCACTGGCTAGCTACCAAACAAATTTTCGGAGTCTCAGATGTACTTTTTTAAAAAAATAATGATAATAAGTGCCTATTATTTAAAATACTAATTAGATTAAGCCCAACAAAATAAACTCACGTAATTCTAAATCTGAATTGAAAGAAAATCAATCGAAATTTTGGGGAATTTACGGATGACGATATGGGGCTTATTCTTCCATTGTACTTTGAGAAACCCAAACATCTATCGCAACCCTCAAGGTTGTTTCCACACACACACACAATTCCAGTGATACTTCCATGTGGCAGACACTAGCTAGACACAAAATGGTCTCCAAATTTGGTTGTCTGGAAAAAAAAATACAACCAAATTTTAGACCCTTTTTTTTAAAAAAAAAAATTTAGTTGATTTTTCACCAATTATAGCAATAAATAAACACTGCCTTATTAACCTAATATTCTTTACAACTACAATGCTAGCTACTCTCTGCAAAGTGAAATCCTAATAAACGCGTAAAGTAATGCAACTGCGAAAGATATTTATGTCTATATTCTTGCTTCATTCTCGGAAAACTTATACTAACTTCACTGAGGAATCTAATTATCAATCATAACAGAAATTAGAGATTCTAGATTTTTTTTTCCAATATGAAGATAAATCTTATTCTTTTCATAAGCTCAATTGCACCAAGAAGAGGGAATTTGTCAAACCCAGGGAAGCTGATTCTTTGACATAGGAAGGCTATCAGAGACACAAATTAAGGGAATTAATTAAGAAACATAAGGTAGCTAGCTATTGCTAGCTGCAGATTTATGCCCCCAAAAAAGCATATATATCCAATTATCCAAAATCTAAATATCTAAAGCCAACTTGCAATATGATTCCAGGAGTCCTTCACGGGGCAAGATTTGGATCAGTGGACCAATCCTTGAATACAGTGGTTTCCAGTATTCCACCCTGGACCACAGACAAATGTGCAATTTTAGCAACAAAAGGCTTACAATTCAACAAGCAACTAAGCCTGATAAGCTTCTGATGTTCAAAGCACATAAATGGGTTGAAATCCTTAGGTTTCATCGACTTTAGAATTGTTAGAAATCCTAATAAAACCAACCATAAAACTTTCACTTAAAAAATTATGCTTTTGTGGTAAAATCACCTTTGAAAGTGTATCAAAATCTCTACAACAAAGTGGTCAGCACTTAGCAGTTCAACCCTTGCCGTCGCCATATTTTGTAATTAAATAAATTTTAACACAAGGTTAGCCAGCCAATGCACGTTGTTTACACTTAAAACTCGAAGAATTTTTATGTGAAATAACATTTTAAAAGTATTAATAAAACTAATCACAGGACATTAATTAAAATTTTAAATTTTTGAGTTAAAATGGTTTTATATTAATCGTTAACCAAAATATCAGTAGTAGGCCATAGATTTTCAGAGAATCCAGAGGCCACGCACAAGCACAACAACATAATTCTTGAGAACATGTCTCAAGCATGTTTCATATAAACAGCCACAGCTTACCATCAAGTGGCTCAATTTTCCCAACATTTCTATAACCTGTGTTTGGGATGAAGAAGAAGTGCATATATACAAATATATATATACATATATACAAATATATATATATATACATATATATATATATATATATATATGTATTCAAGCAAATCTTCATAAATTCAGGAGACAATGCATATCTTAAAGGATATTGAGCCATACAAAATAAATTAAACAACCTCTTGTTTTATAAAAGAATCCTGGTAATCTATACATCTATATATATATATATATATATATTTATTTATTTATTTATGCACGTACACACACATATAGACACACACACACACTCAATGATTGCTTGTTAACATTCATGCATTTGATTAGTTTAATCAACAGGCCGTATCCTTCATCTTTATACATAGGAAGGGCACTTAGCATTAATCACTTGCTTGTGCAGCAAATTGATTAGCATTTCCCATTTGTATCATGCAAAAAAAAAAATTACAGTGCAACTTTGTAGTTATGTTACTAAATTAGATACACACATTTTTATTTGTTATGAATTAAAAATGAATTCAATTTATGACTCACAAGCATGATAATATATAAGTGCATGTAAACATAGAAGAAACCAAGGACTTAATAATTTTTTCAATTAAAATATAATATGTAGATATCTTTTCATACATAAAATTGTGCAAAAGCCAGTAAATTTTCAATAAAAAGTATATGCCTTGGCATATTGCTTATTGATGGGTGTAAGGAGGCAGCAATTTAGAACCACAAACGCATCCATTAAATTTCTCCTTGCTGCCAGATCCAGCATGCCATCTGCATTTTAATCAAATAAATGCTTGAGAAGCAGATTCTTTTAATTAATAGGGTGGATAGAAGAGGACTCATACATACATATAATATATATATATATATATATATATATATAGTCCTCATGTTTGGAGCCTGAAAAAATTATATAATATTTGTTATTAATTGGATGATTAAATATTTTGTGCCTATTGATAAATAATTCACATGCTGTCCAAAAGCATTGTAAGAAAAAAAATGCCACTTGCATCACTATAAAATAGTTTTCACATGATGATTTTTTAAGTAGTTTAAGATTGAAAAACTTATTTGCAGTAGATATTTTTTTCAATTGATTATTCCACGTGGTTGGTCTAGTCACAATTTTGAACTCCGATCAAAATGTCCATAGTAGATGCATCGACTTGTGATTGGAGAGATAGAACCTATGTTTTTTCTTCTTTATCAAAGAGATGTTTCTCTTCTCAGCGTTTCATAGTTTTTTGAAAAAGAGAAAGAAATTCATAGACACATACAGCCCACACATTTTCACAATAGATTAAAAAAAATTAATTCCACTAATCAGTTTAATTTAATTCTTGAATTTAAAATTTTCACTTAATTTGAGAAATATCCAGAAGATGATTTTGAAATTTCAAAAATGGAAATTCAAAAAAAATTAATTTAAAAATTAATTTATTATCTAATTAAATTAATTAATTTTTAGAATAATTAATTAATTCCCTCTAGGTATTATTTTTATTACTAAGTTTGGGTTAATTTATTATGGGCAGCTCAATAATCTAATATCATAGAAAAAAAATTATCGGTAACTTGGAAAAACATGACTTAAAAACATGTGTATCAAGGAGTATAAATTTGTACTTTAAAAAGATTAAAATTGAAGGTAAAAATCAGATTTCGATACTTACTTGTAGTGACTAGATTTTGTCAAATTTACTGCTTCATGCTATATAATCATAGCCACAGGTTGGACTTCGATCTTGTTTCACAATAGAGGCATGAGAGAGTGAAATGGAAGGGAGAAGTTTTTCTGTGTGTTTTCTGTCAGAGAACCTTGTGTTTTTCCACTTAAAAAAACTGCTGCATTTGTTTTTCTTTTTGTCTCTCGCACACACTCTTAACACACAATCACTTATATGAAAAAGTGGTTTTCTAAATTTTTAATTTTTTTCCTCTTTTTATAATCTACTAATTGACAAATAAACGTACCGGCAAAGCTACAAGGTCCCTCAGGACATGTTTGAGCATGTCTTGCCTGTGACTTGGAATCAGACTCAACTTCTACTGCAAAAATATTATATATTAATGTAGAGCTCCTCATGGGGTTAAAACAATTCTCTATTTTCTTGTCTTCACTTTGGGTTGGGATTTGCTATGTAGGACAGATATTTAACGAACATTTGGTATACAAAATTTAAGTATGAGAATAAAAATAGAATAAATGAAAAATAATTTTTTTTACCTTTTCTTTAAAAATGTAATAAAAAATAAAAATGATTAAGTAATAATTATAAAAATATAATAAATATTACAAAAACAAAGAAGGAAAAAATTTAGCAATAAATAGGCATGATAGGTACTCCTTTTCTTCCGAGAGATAATAATGAGTGATGTTTCCCTCGCCAATGGGTTGCCAATAAAAAACATTTTTTGAAGAATTTATCCAATACAATAATATTAATAAAGAGAAGATTTATCCATTGATCTTGTACAAACCACATCTCTCTCATAACCCTTCTTTTAAAACTCTTTCAAAAAAATTTCAAAATACATAAAAATTTACAGCAATCCTAGAATCTTTTGTTATTTATTCGGCTGTTTTTCACGGTTGACATTTCAAGGAAATGGTGTATATTTAATTCAATATCTCATTACTGTATCATCAGTAAGAAATAGGAATGGTAAATTTGAGATTAATCAGTAGAATGCGTAAAATTAGATAAAGGATTTTTTGTGCCCTCTTGTTCCAACTCTTCAACACACGCTCTGCAATCTCTCTTTAAGTTTAATATTAGTTGATATTTTCTTTGCTTGGCTTAATTAATTGTCATTACTTGAAAGAGAATGGATTCCCTATTATTCAACGGGAGCAGAAAATCTGGACTCGTGATTTTTTTTTACAATCTCATCTTTTTTTTTTAATATTTTGAAAGCAGCAAACGTAGATTGAAAACAATGTTCCAATTTTCATTACACATTGATGGGAGTTGAAAGATTATTTTTATCCTATATTTTGTTCTTTTCAAAATGAAAGAAAAAGGTAGCTGGAATTGAATTTTAAAAAAAAAAAAGTATTTGGAGCGTCAGAACAGCAGGAAATTCAATTGCCACTTGAACCAACCCAGGCCTGAATGGCTCGGCTAAACCTTAATGTCAACCGAGTTAATTGTACCTGCATAAAGCCAGGCCGAGTTAGGGCCTCCACGTTGAGACCTGGTCAATAACCAAGCCAGGTCTAGAGTTGGGCAAATTCCCAACCTGGTCCATTAGATGGTAGAATATTGGCTTAACTTGTATATCACCCCAGTCCATTGCCACTGCCTAAAGGCGTTCCAACCAAAACGCAAGAAATAATTACCAAGTTCTTAATAAATAACACAACCTTTAAGAACATTAGTCAATTGAGTAGTTACTAAAATTTAAAGATGGATTGATATATACAGTGCATTTTAACATCATTAGATACTCTTGGTTAACAATCTCATAATGCAAAATGTTTCGCCAATCTTCGTAAAAGTTCTATATATGAGCTAACACGGATCGTAGTCAATTTCAAAATCCATAAAACAAATTAGCTCATCCAGACAACGTGAAGTAAAGTAGGCTTATTACAGACATTTGTAGTCCTTGACATGAATTACAACTACCCTTACCAAGATCCAAGACACCAACTAGTATCAGTGATGCAGATGAACAAAATGCCTCAACTTGTGTTAACAGCTAGAAATATTTAGAACGAAAATGAAAAGGATATCTATAATGAAATAACAATTTTAAGTTATGAGGAAGCAAAAGAAAAAAAGACCGTAATGAAGGCTCCCGATCAACTCGACAAGCGGAATAGCTTTACAAGAACAATATCCCAATTGCAAGTTTGTTTGTAGTAGTTACCAGCAGAGCTGCTCAACTGCTGTCACAATCTGAGCAGGTTGAACCACTGTCCAGTCCTCCAGTGTCCCAGCATACGGAGTTGGGACGTCCTGGGAGGATAAACATATGACAGGAGCATCCAAATAATCATGGAAATTTTCATTAATAGCAGCCGTCAAGCTAGCACCTATTCCACCAGTCCGCATGCACTCTTCCACGATTAGCACGCGATGCGTTTTCTTCACTGAAATCCCAATAGTGTAAAGATCAAATGGTTTCAGAGACCTGATGTCGATTATCTCAGGGTCATACCCCTTGTTCACCAATGTCTTGGCAGCCTGCATTACATGATACCTCATCCTGGAATAGGTCAATATAGTGACATGTTCCCCAGGCCTAACCATCTCAGCTTCTTCAATTGACAATACATACTCTTCATCTGGAATTCTCTCCTTGAGGTTATAAAGCAAAACATGCTCAAAAAGTATCACAGGGTTCTCGCTCCGGATTGCAGCCTTCATCAAGCCCTTTGCATTGTAAGGGGTTGAGCAAGCCACCATCTGGATTCCAGGGATTGACTGAAAATATGACTCCAGTCGCTGTGAGTGCTCTGCCCCCAGTTGCCGCCCAACTCCACCAGGTCCACGAATAACGATTGGTATTTTGAACTGGCCTCCAGATGTGTAATGAAGCATGCCACAATTGTTGGAGATCTGGTTAAATGCCAAAAGGAGAAATCCCATGTTCATGCCCTCAACAATTGGCCTCAGACCAGTCATGGCAGCTCCAATGCCCATGCCTGTGAAGGAGTTCTCAGCAATGGGGGTGTCCAGAACCCTGAGGTCCCCATACTTTGAGGCCAGGCCTTTAGTGACCTTGTAAGATCCTCCATAGTGACCTACATCCTCACCCATGACACATACCCGAGGATCCCTGTCCATCTCTTCTTCCAAACCCTCACGTAGGGCTTCAAAAAGGAGAAGTTCATGCCTGAGAATAGAATGCATATCTGGTTATTTGCATCATTAATTGGTCATACCTCTACAAACATTGCACTAGATAAAAGAGAATAAGAAAATGCGCCCCCCCCCCCCCCCCCCCCAAAAAAAAACACAATGGATGCTTTTACCAGCTTCAACCAAAGAGTGTCAAACACGTTTCAAAGATTTCAAACCAACATCACATTAGTTACTTTGATTTGTTACTGTATTCCATCCAATCCAAATGAAACTGAAAATATTAAAAAGAGTTCCTGTTTTGTCATAAAAACCAACCTATAACAGTTATTTCTTGTGGTGTCCTGCCACCCTTTTAACTGCTCCAGGATAAACTACGAGAACAAATAACATTCACATATACTTTACTGATCTATAAGGCTGGGCCGCAATTGTTGTCTGATATATTGAAGCTGACAAATTTTATGAAGCATGTAAATATACACAAGCTGCAGGAGAATAATTCATCCTAGAAGTCTACACACAATATGGCAGATACACAAGAGTATAGAATTGTGCCAGAAAGATTTTTCTATTATATGTGCCCTTTCATCCTTGGACTCCATCACCTTCAAAAAGTCCTGAGTATATTATTTCTAAATAATTTTATAAATCTTCCAACAGTGTGAAATATTAAATTCTTTTTGGACCTTGTTAAATTATTTACCATCAAATATATTAGAGTTTGCTTTAAAGATTGGTTTACACAATAGAGAGAATGATCCAGGCATGCCTCAACATCAGTCATGATTGATGCTCTCTCAAGGTGCAGACGCCGGGCTAGTCCATGCTAAAGCAGGTAATATGTAATGGATTATTGGTGAAACAGAAAGTTTTCAACAATTAAATAAATAACTTTTTCCATACAAAGAGGAAGTCATATGATGCTTGTGAGAATGTAAATCAACAAAGACTTCCTTTTTGTTTCTTGTGATTTATTATTTTTGGGGGGGAAAATTTTCCAAAACGCTAGCATTCACAAACTGTAAGGCATGTTTAGAACCTATTTAGGTGTCATGAAAAGAGTACATATAAACATGAGACCCAAGAAACAGTTTGGGGCAGTTTACCCACTGTAGGAAATACATAGAGCATCCAGAGAATCTTATCAATAAGTATATAATACACTGCCCCTTGTTGATTACTTGTGGCTAACTGCATACATCGCCTTTCAATTACTGCAGACTTAGTATCAACTGCTTTGGGAGATTCGGATTTTATTCAAAATTAATTAGAAAATGTCATGTGGATTCTGTTACTTATGCCGCTCAATTCCAAGCTACACTGTCCACTATTTTTAAGGTGGATATATCCTTCAATTTTACTTCTGCCGATCTCATTCATTCTGGCCCACCTCTAGGCCTTTTAATTCTCGTACTCGCTATACTCTGTTTTAACTTTTAATTTATTCTTACTTTAAATCCATTATTTATTATTAATAATATTAATATTCCACCATATCTCTTGTAGATATATCCTGCATTATCCTTTCCTGTCCAGCCATTCTCGGTATTCAGTAATCATTTCAGGAAACATATTTAAGCAAACCAGACGATTAAATTGTTCAATCAGATATTTATTTCGTGAGAGGAAAAAAATGGTAGCCCCTTTTACTTTGTCCCTTCTTACTGCAAGAAAGTTTGGGCTCACTTTCACTCCAACTCAAGAGTGAATATCCAAACCAATTAGATGACTTATGCGTGTAATGATAGATAGAAAGCCGTAAGAGGGTCACCAATTCGGGTTAAAAAGGATAACAAAAAGAGGTAAACTATCAAATTAGCTTCCGTCTCATATTCTATATCTATTACAAGAATTGTTGTAACTAAGAATGTTCTTAAATTTAGAAAACAAAGAAAGACTATTTGAGCCAGATATACCGAGATAAACGATAGTAAAGGATATAGAACAGTAACTAAGCGATTACCGAAAGAAACGTACCCAGGTTTCGATGAAGTAGAAGCTGCAGAACTATCTGCCTTCGTCTGCAGAAAAAGCGAAAAAAAAATCATAAACATTACGCTAAAAATATATTAATTCAAAAATTACTGAGAAAGAAATGGGAGAGAGATAACTTACCGCAACTGCATTGGTAATCAACCCTTCAGCCTTACGAGCTCCAACTTTCAGGACGTTATCCAAGCCAGCCTCAGATCTTAAGACAAACATGCTAGATTTCCCCTCTGAATCAATCAAAATACTGGGTTAACACGTGACCAAACAAAGGCTTACTTTATTAATAAAAGCAAGAGAACAGAAATTGAAGTCAGAATCCCAGATTTCCGGAGATTTATGTAAAATAGAAGACCCAGTAAAAATTTTACAAGTATTTCTCCACAATTCCCGAATAGGATCAGTAAAAATGAGAACTGAATATAATTGAAACGAATCTGAGAAACTGGAAGCCAACCTGAGAGGGAAATCCGAGATGGGAGAAGGAATTTATTGGAGTGGAAGGAGTTGGAGGCAGACAATGCCATTGGAGTTTCCACTCCTTGGAAAAGGGTCGCCATTGGATGACTCAGAAGATCGAAGCTCGCGAACCTGAGCTTCCAAGAAGAACGGAAATGAAATGGAGAGGTTTATGAATTTACAAATAGAAGAAAAATGGGAGTGTAAGAGAGATAATGACGGAGAAATTGAGGAAAGTTTATAGCTGTGTGTGTTAGAGCGTTGTTGTGAGTAACTGATGGGCCATTTTTTTCACAATTTTTTTTTAATTTTATACAAATTTTTATATCTTTACTATTAAATTTTTAAATATAATATTAAAATATTAAATTCTATAATATTAATATATAAAAATTATATACTTATCTATAAAAATTAATATATTTATTATATTATTGTTAAAAAATTCAATCATAAAAATATAAAAATTGTAACTATTTTTTTCTTTTATTTTCTTTCTTCATTTCTTCTTCATCCTTGTGCTTACTTGTAAGTGTCTCAACCAGATGCTCACTAAGCCACATAGTTTCCATCGCCACTATGTAATGATCACACAAATAGCTGAATCAAAACTGATGTAGGTAACTAGCAATCGCAACTCAACTTTTGGAATCAATTAAATTTTATCTCAATTCCTAATGGTTTATATAATAGAACAGGAAGAACAAACTAGTTGAACAAAGTAAGAAAATAACAGAAAATCATAGAAGGAAGGGAAGTTCAAAAGGAATGAGCATCAAAATTCTCTACACACTTCTGTTACTCCTTTTCCACTTATATAAACTCATCTTCTCTCGCTTTGCACTCCTTCTTCCGTACTCTAGCACTCCTTCTAATTCTATTAGTTGCATCAGGTGACCTGGATTCCTCATTCTCAAGATCTGTTGTCACATATCTAATAGAATCGTTATGGTTTGTTGGCCTAACCATCACATTGCCCTCGCCATCGAAAAGGGCCTTGTGCTCAAGGTCAAAAGAAGGATGTTGAGACTTAATATGATCATAGGAGTCCCAGTTTATCTGATCAGTGATATCCTATTGCACTAACACTTGAAATACCTCTTTGCTGTGAATATGGACTGTACAGGCATCTAAAATAGATTTTGGATATAGCTGAGGTCTTTCCTGATCCAAAACAGGAGGTTACGGGATATATTGATCCTGAGGAGTCCCAACACATTTTTTATTAGGAAGACGTGGAAAACAAGATAAATGCGAGCCCACGGAGGGAGGGACAGCTTATATGCAACAGAGCCAACGCGTTGAAAATTTTCAAGAAGACCAAAGTACCTCAGTCCCAGTTTTCGATTACCTTGAAGGTGCAGTGAATGTTGACAATATGGTTGGAGTTTAACAAATACATAATCACCCACTTGGAACTCCAATTCTTGTCATTTACCATTAGCAATCAGAATCATACGTGCCTTTTGCAAATGATTTTTAAGCTGAGAGAGGATAACATCATGCAACTGTAATTGAGCTTGAACTTTAGGAGGTATATCCCCGAAAGAACTAAATCTCAAAATGCAGGGAAGATTTCTTCCATAGATAGCCTTAAAAGGAGTCATTCCTATGGAAGTATGATAAGAGGAATGATACCAAAATTCAACCCATAAAAGAAAAACAAGCCATAGTTTAGATTGCCATAAACAAGACACTGCAAGTACATCTCAAGGCATTTATTTAAGGCTTCATATTAGCCATTCATTTATGGACGGTGAGATGAATTCATAGCTCCTTAGAGCGTGAAAAGATATTGCTAAAAAGAATTGGTAAAGACTTTGTCCTGATCCACAACAATGGAACAAGAAATATCATGGTGCTTAACAACATTCTGCATAAAGGTTTCAACCACTTGCAAATTGGTGAACGTGGACTTAAAAGGAGTAAAGTGTCCATACTTAGACAATTGATCAACCACTACAAAAATAATAGAGTAACCTTTGGAAGGCAGTAATCTAGTGATAAAGTCCATGACAATATCTTCCTAAATTTGATTAAGAATGAGTAGAGGGCTTGAAAGATCCACTTGATGCAATTGAGAAGTTTTGGCATGTTCACAAATAAGACAATTTTGAATCTAGGTCTGAATATCATATCATGACGCATTCCTTGCCAAAAGAAGTAAGTAGTAATGAGGCCATAAGTGTGGAGAAACCCAACATGTCCCCCTAAAGAAGAAGAATGAAATTCTAGCAAGAGTCACTGAATGAGAGAAATAGCACAAGAAGAAAAAACAAGGCATTGCTTCTAATAAAGAAGACCATTCTTAACAGAATAAAGAGGCATAGATTGAGGATCCATATTATACCAATTAACAAGATCCTGAATATACTAAGAATTTTGAAGTTCATGCTCAATCTTTAAAAATAAATCTGAGTAAGGCATAGGAACAGGTAAAATGACAAACTCGACAACATTAGCCATCTGATTAGTCTTATCTGGTTTATATTCAATTGAATAATGGAAATTAATTAATTTTGGTAACCATTCTTGTTGTTTTGGAGTTTGAATAATTTAATTAGAAAAGTTTCTTAAGCTACATTGATCAATTTGAATAATAAAATAATGGCCAAACAAATAATAGTAGAATTTAACCACAACTTTTGTAATAGCAAATAATTCTTGCATATAAATAGATTGAGCCTGCATTCTTGGGAACAATTTCTTAGAAGAAAAAAAAAAGGCAATAAGGTGACCATTTTGACTTAAAACAACATCAATCCCATTCCTTAAAATGTCGTTTTCCAAAATAAAAGGCTAGGAGAAGTCAAGCAAAGCCAAAACTGGAGCTTCTATAAGGGCCACTTTCAAAGTTGTAAAGGCCTCTTGTGCTCCTAGTATCCAACTAAAATTATTCTTTTGTAATAATTAAATTAAAGGGCCATCAATGGTGGCATAAGACTTGATAAAGCGATGATAATAACCTATAGGTCCTAGAAAACACTACAATTGTGAAACTGAAGAGGGAATAGGCCAAGCAGTAATAGCAACCACTTTTTCTTAATCCATTTCAATACTAGAACCCAAAACAACATAGCCTAAATAAGTAATATGAGTGAGGTCAAAAGAACATTTAGATAACTTAGCATATAACTGATGTTGAAGCAAAATATCCAAAACAGTAGCCAAATGTTCAAGATGCCTTGACCATGAAACACTATAAATTAGGATATCATTTATAAAAAAGAAAAAAAGACAAATTTCCTTAAGATTGGTAGAAAAATAGAATTTATTAAAACTTGAAAGGTAGTCAAGGCATTAATAAGCCCAAACGACATGACAAACTACTCATAATGGCTATTATGAGTCCAAAAAGCTATTTTGCATTTGTCCTCGAGCTTAACCAATATTTATTAATAACCAAATCATAAATCAAGTTTAGATAAGATATTTTGTATTGATTATCAAGTTTTTAATACGGTCATTGTGAAGGATTTTTTTCCATTCCTATTGTTAATGAGTTATTGGATGAAAGATGGAAAATATTTAATTTTGAACTAGAACTTAAAAACTAAATTTTGATTCTTTAGGATTTTTTTATTGTTGACATTTTTCTTGAATTATAATGAATGTATTTTCTTATTTACATTTACACTAAATAAAATATAAATTAAAGTAGATAAAAATAAGTTGGAGAACCAAAGAACTCATTTGAGTCTTAAACTATTATATCTAAGTGGAATTTTGACCAATCATTTTAAAATATCTCCATTTTCATTTTCTTTTTTATTTTATTTTTATTTTTCTCAACTTTATAAGTGCACTTCAAACATAAGTCTTTGACTTTCTCTTCTTCATTGTGCTCACCATTGTGACTGTTCATATGGAAGTTGCCATGGTTCCTTGGTTTCAGATGTTACAGAAGGCACATTTTCTTCCATCTTGGGCAGCGTTGGTCAAAGCAATGAAAAATCAGTTTGGGTCGTCTCACTCCAATTCACCTCGTGCCAAACTCTTTAAACTCACATAGGTGGACATAGTCCCGCAAGACTATCAGGATTTCATGGTCTTAGCAAATCGAACTGAGGGTATTACTAAAGAAGCCCTCCTTGATTGTTTTCTTAGCGGGCTTAAGCCCAAGATCAAAAAGGACATTGCAGCCCAACTGCCATCTTCCTTGACTCGAGTTGTCTCTTTGAAGAAAAGTATCAAACGTCCTCCGCGATGCCAAAGTCGAAGCCCATTTTAATTCCTTCCTCGGGTTCTTTCAAGTGATCGAACTCTATTTTCCCTTCCCCGAGTTCCTTTGCTTCTAAACCCCCTCAACGGCTTTATTGCCTACTCTATCAATGAAACCCTTACCACCAATTCAGAAAATCACTCCAATTGAGATGCAATTGCACCGTGAGATGGGTCTTTGCCATACTTTGTGATGAAAAGTTTTCTTGGAGTCACAAGTGCCCTAGTTGCCATTATATGTTACTTCAGTTTGATGTCAATGACGCTGAGGAGTTTCAGTTTCCGTCTCCAGAAACGTTAAGTGATAAGCCTCTGGAAAAGTCCCCTATTCTTCATCATTTATCCTTTCATGCCTATCAAGGTTCTATGACTGTGGCTATCATTCATTTCACTAGTAACATATTTGGATGAACGTTTATAAAGAGAAAACTATAGTTTGTAAAGAAGAAATCATAGTTTGCAAGAAGCAAAAAATTGATACTTCTCTCCAAACATAATTTCTAAAGCATATCTAAACATGTACTAGCTCTATACTCCATTTACAGGACATACAAGTGCAAATTTTATTAGATGGGAGGAATTTTAACACTTTCATTTAGCCTTAACTAGCTCATCACCTTAAGCTTCTCATGGATCCCATCCATAATAAATTTTTTAAGTTTTATTTAGACAGATTAGATTTAATTTGTTTTTAAATTTTAGTTTTAATCGTATTCTTAAAAAAGATTTCTTTATCCTATAAATATTATCTTCATTATACATTTTACTTTCTTTAAAATAAAAAATCAAAATTTTAAAACTAAACAAAAACATTTTAAATAATCGAAATCTACTTCAAAAAATACATATTGCTTTGGAACAACAGAAGATCAAAAGATCTGCTTATGTAAAAAAAGTGCTTGCCTATATAAAGCCGAAGGCGGATATGAGTTTTTTTGCTTTTTTTTTTAATATGATACACGCGTTAATTTTATTATTGTCACATTAACAGTTAATTTGCAAAATTGTTAGCATTTCTAACTGTGTGAAATACTAATTATCTCATTTTGTGTAAAACAAAGATTGATGTTCTTAAATAGTTGGAAATTGCTTTCCAAGTTACTCTGAGTAGCAGCAACACCCCGAATAGTTCAAGTTTCAAGCCAATTTCATGCGTGAGGATATTTACAAAGTTCAGGGTTTTTCATTTCTGTTTTTTTTTTTTTTTTTGATATTTGAAATGAACTTTTTGCTGTATTGTATAAAGCTAGTTTTATTCTGGCAAAAAAATATGTGAATAACAATAATGTAATTGTTACATTACATAGTGATATTGACTTTTTTTTTTAATGAATAGTGATATTGACTATAGAATTGATAACAATACAAGAATTTTTTTTAATATTATATAAGATGTAAAATAAAAAAATAAAATAAAAGTTTTTAACATTAGACATTTTTCTCTCCTACTCTCTACGTTAGAAGTTGTTTAATTCTACCCCTCTCATTAATTTCTTTTCAAATATAGACCGTGTATTTATTTGATAAATACAAAAATACAACTTAACTCGTTTAATACTTTTTAAATTTTAAGATCTTTTACATAAATTATCTCCTATTTTCCGAGAAGATTAGAATAAATCCATAACAAAGTTTAAAAACCAATGAAAAAAATCTTTGCCTTGAGAGAATATTTAGATAGAGAAAATAGAAGACAAAGAAAGTTATAATTTAAATATTTTTATTTTTATTTAAATAAATATTTTTTTTAATTTCATGCACTGTTTTCAATACAAATATATTTAAGAAACAAATATTAAATTTAAACTTCAACAAAAAATCGTTTAAATTTAAATGTCTTCTTTTATATTCACGGTATAATCATACTCTTGAAATCAAGTTGGAGTGACTTTCCTCCCAAAAAATAAAAAATTAGGAGACGGAGAAAATAGAAAAGTGTGCAAACAGTAGACAAGGGAGGAAGCATTAATTAAAGATTTTCGTTTTGAAAAAGAAAAACACCTTAATTATTATTCTCAAATTCTGCATCATTTTTTATTTATGGTACTTATTTATCCTTGATATTTTGTTTGATGAAGGATATTAGTTCAAAGTTCTTATCTTTAATCATTTTCCAATGCTTGAAATAATTATTTCAATCGATTTTTACGTTGATTTTTTTTTAAACGAAATTGTTTCCTAGATCAGTCCCACATGTTTTTTACATGGTGCTCAAGTATCTTTATCATGAAGGAACTCTTTTTATTAAAAACAGCTTTTTAAAATAAAATAAAACCAGTTATTTAAACCGACCATGGCCCATACAAAAAAGTCAAGCCCACTTTCTTCCTCAAAATCAAGTGTGTTTGAGTATACTTCAGGCCGGGCCCCGAAACCCAAATTTGATTCCATTCCAAACACAAAATTCACATGCTCACCGAAAGACCTTAATATGCTTTGTTTGATAGGAAAGATTAAGAAGGAAAAGAAAGAAAATGATGAGAAGGGGGAAAAAATGATGAGAGAGAAGATACAGTGGATGGACTATTTTTTTTTTATTTGGTATGATAAGAGAGAAAAAAAGGAAAAGAAAAATTTTTCTTTTCTTGTTTAGTTTTATGAAAGAAACAAAAGAAAGTAATTTCTATTTGATTTAATATATTTATCCTAATTTTATTTATCTTCATCTTTTATTTTTATTTACCTTAATTGTTATATTTTTTATTGTTTTATTTATAATTAAATTATTAATTATTTATAATTAAATTATTTTTATTTAATAACATAGGTGAATCCCACCAATAATAAAGTAAAATGTAAAGCCCACCTATTTATATTTCCATGTATTGGCTTTTCTATTAACTTTTCTCTCCATGCGAGACTCTCTCGCATCTTGCTTTTCCATCCTTGATAGGTGAAAAACAAATAATACAAAAAACATGTGGATTTCAGAATTTTTTTTTTCTTTACATTCATTTTTTCACTTAAAAACACAAACTTTCACTCATTTTTTTCACTTAAAAACACAAACTACACAAAGGAAAGGTACAATCTCCTCTTTCCTCCCAAAAATTCCCTTTCCTTTATTTCATATTCCCTCCAGCCAAACAAAGCATTAGCTCAATCAATAAGATATGATTTTTTTAATAAATTATACAATTTTTTAATTTTATTAAAATTACACATATTTCTCCTTTATCTTTCAAATATATACAAAACTCCTTAAAATAAAAAATTACATTACACTTTAATCTAATTTTAATTTTTTCATTTTACTAAAATACCATCAATTAACTCATATATATATATATATTAATAAAAATAAAATATATTATTTTTATTTTATTTGTACATATTTGAAAGCAAAATCTACTATTTTTTATTTATGCATATTTAGATATAATATATTTTTGTACATTTAGCTTAATGGAATATATTTTAGTAAAAAAAATTAAAATTATACTAAAGTACAAGTTTTGAAACAAAATTCATGATAAGTATGAATGATTTACTTTTAAAAAAAATAATTTGGATTCAATTTCTCTCAGTTTAAGATTGGAATCCTAAATATACAAAGTCTAAATGGGAAAGAACACTCTTAAAATTGCTTTTAAAAAAAGCTCGTACAAGGTTTGTGATTATCCTAACTATTAAAAAAATTAAAAGAAAAAAGAAAAGAAAAGCCTACACATGTAAATTGTGAATAATAAAACTACCTTGCTTAAATTAATTTGTGAGCAGACTTCCAAAAAAACAAAAGGGGTTAGAAGTTCTAGACGATGAAGTGGTGACAAACCTAAAAAATGAACATCATAATTGTCATTATAGTCATTGTTGTTTCTGTTAACTTTCATAATGGAGGTTGGACAAATGATGGTGTGTTTAATTTGTGGCTTGCTTTATTAGGAACCTACCTAAAAAATCTTCTCAGAAAGATTCATATTTGACTATACAATAAGCGTACAATTTATAACTTGGCTGGATCTACATTGGAATTATATATATTTCAAACAAGGTACCGGGTACTATTTTTCTCCCCTTGGAACGCACACTACATGACCATATTTTTACTCTCCATCTTTAATTTTGGTTTTCCAAGTTTGATCCAATTTTTAGTTCAATCCAAAACAAAAAACAAAAAATGGTTTTTAATTGATTTTATCAAAAATATTTGTTTTATAATTGTTCCCTGCATTAAATGAAGATATTTTTAAAATTAACAAAATAATAAATACCATTACCAAAAGTAGCAAGTTATCTAGTGCTAAAAGAGAATTTAGGCCCATCAAAGTCATATGGGCCAGCCCACTAAGAAACTTGGATAAGAATTTTAAGGGCCGAAATTAAATCCTAACGAATTTATAAAACAAAGGTTAAATTATTCTTTTTATTTCTGTAATTTTACTCAATTTTCAATTCAATCCTATCGTATAAAGACTTGTAATTATATATCTTTTTAGTTTTAAGATTTTTAAATTCTGCCCCTCTCATAAACTTCCACGAACTTGCTGTCAAATGTTTTTGACGTGGACCAAACATGTGCCGTTTTTGGACTCTGGATGTATATAATTTAAGCAAAAATTTAATGGCATAAATTATGCGTTACATTTTTTGTAGCATAAATTATTCAAAGTGTCAAAATAATATATAATTAAAAACTTAAACAAAATTTAATTGCCACACTATAAGGATTAAATTAAAAATTTATTATAATTGTAAGAATCTAATTACAAATTTTTAAATTATAAAAACCAAATTTAAAATTAAATAAAATTTTAGGAACCAAAAGAATAATTTAAATTAAAATAAATATCACCAAATACACAATCACAAATATTTTTATTTTTGAAAAATAGATAAAAAAATGTAAAAGCTATTTTAAATACAGTGACATTACTTTTTTTTTAGAGAGTGTCGTGTGAACAAAATGGGGTTACATGTAGTTGGATAACATAATCTAAAGTTCGGTGAAGAGTGATGTAAAAATAACCAGTTTCACATGGAGGAGATCAAGAGGGGGAGGGGAGAAAAAAAAAAAAAAAAAAAGAGGAAAAGAAAATGTCACACTTTCACGCGAACCAAACAGATTTCTGTAAAATCGGCGGCTTTGCTTGCTAGCTAAGATGCCCTTACACTTGCAGTGTCCTGTGATACGTTAAAAAAAAAAAAATTACAGTAGAGTATTTTAAATTTAAAATATTTATATTAAAAATTTTTAAAATATTCAAAAATAAAAAAAATTGAATTGCATAAAAAAATTACAATTTAAGATTCTAAATTAAATTTTTTTAGACTTTTGATCTTTTAAAATTTTTTAATATAAATATTATTAATATAAGAACTCCAAAATATACGTTTAAAAGAAAAGTATGAGAGGACGGTACGTCACACGAGTTGGAACTTTCGCCAACTCGCGCCCGTTGTGTCACATGCTTTATTATGAATTTTTTAAATTATTCTTACAAAATCTGTAATTACTTAAAATTTAATTTTGACAATTAAAACTTGAATATTAAATTCTTATAGTTTAAATAAAATTTAATTCAACTTTTACTATTAAAATTTTATTGATATTTCATTTTTTTCAACCTGAATATACAAAATTACATTAAATACTATATACAAAAGTTAATTTTATTTTATTATTTGTTTTATCTATTTTATTGATATAAATTATACATATTTTGAATATTAAAGTAGTATATGATTTGTCACATAAACAAATTTAAAAAAATACAAACAGAGATCGAGATTAATTAAAAAAAATTTAAAATTAAAAAAAATTAATTACAAATTTTTAAATTGTAAAAATCAAATATATATACACCTATATGTATACATATAAAAGTTAAATCAAAAGTATTGTAAATAGACTGTAGATGATGTGGGATATTTTTTTAATGTTTTTTTTTTTTTGCTTTCTTTGTCCTTGCCTTTTTTTTTTCTTTTAAAAAAACAAAATATCCCTCCCTTTTCTTGCCCCCGTGGCCCACCCTCTAGTCATATGAAAAAATAAGTAAAATCAATTTTGCACTCACGATTATAATTTCCAACACTTTTACCGTAATAAATTAGCATAAGGGCAAAATTAATTGAAGAAAGAAGAAAGATCCACTTAAAAAACCACGTGCTAAAAAAGTTGTTAGAAGAGAATTATAAATATAATAGTTCAACTAAAAATTTTATTGAAAAAGAGAAAATAGTCCAAGCATGCATGGACAACCTTAAAGAATTAGGTTAACCACCTAGGAATTAGAAAATGTGGAAGTATCCACCAAACCAAACCTTAATTAATTAATTTCTAAAGTAATTTTTTTTTTAATTTTGTTAAAATTACAATACATTTTGTTTTTCAAAATGCTCACATATCTTTATTGAAATAAAAAATATATCCTACACTTTAATTAAATTTACAATTTTTTGACTATAATATTATCTATTTTAAATTTTTTTAGTCAACAAATTTTTATTCAAGTTAAATGAAAGGTATTTTGATTAAAAATTTTAAATTGAATTAAAGTATAGAGTAATTTTTATGTTTTAAAAAATTGTATGTATTTTTTTAAAATATGTGTCATTTTAATAAAATTAAAAAAAATTATATTATTTTCTCTAAATCATAATGACTAGTAGATGGCATTGGTTATGGATATGGATATGATTGAGTTGAGGCATCATGATACATAGGGGTGATCAAGTAAAGCCCTGCCTATTGGATTGCTCAATATAATTAGACTTAGGTTCTGTTTTTCGGCACAAGGATCAAGCTTGATTATTTGGGCAAAATAACAGGACAAGTGGGGATAAAATGTTATTCCAAAAAGAAAGGGCTTTAGGTTATTGGGCAAGATAACCATTAACCAAAATAAAGGGATTAAATTGTAAATGCCACAAACTATTTTCAAAGTACTGAACTCCCTTTTTTTTGTTTTTTTAAATCCCGATCAACCAAAAATAGTTATGTAAGCTCTACTGTCAACAACTAATAATGACCCAGTAGAATTACACCAATATCTTCAAACAAATAATTACACCCAAAAATTCACCAATATAATAAAAATGTTGCTCAAAATGCGTGTATCATCAAAGCAGTACACATGCTTCTCTTAAGTGAGATATGGAGGATTTGATCGCATTTGATTTAATAATAAAATCAAATATAGATACATATGTTTTAAATTATATTGAGAACATTTATACATGTGCAAACTCAAAGTGTGATAGTATCTTGTCATATTTGAAGCCCTACCCTCTAAGGATGAGACTTCAAGTTCTGTATCACAAAAAATATGTGTGCATAAATATTTAAATAAGAAGCATGCTATTTAGATGACAATCACATTAAACATTTTATTTTTCATTATTTGACCTAAAAAAACCTATTCTGGGAACAAAATGAATGTCTGCATATTTGATTCAACACATAACCACTATGCCTAATTAATGAAAAGATATTCAAGTATAATTTACAAGAACTATAATAATTTATTTTCTAGTTGTGTGTTTCCTAGTCGATCTGTAATTACTAACTAGGTACCACGATGCAATTGCAAAATAATTGTTACTTGTAATTATAAGGATGAGGCCTATTATATATATATATATATATATATAATATGTATGTATATATATATATATATATTTTTAATATAGGTACACGACGCTTTTGATGCATAGATAATATATATATATATATATATATATATTGGTCATATTGATCGATCACTTATCTGAACCTCAAAAAAAGAAATTATATTAATTTTTTAAAAAATTCTATTAAATTATATTTATTATCATTTTTAAATATTATATGATTTTTTTGAGATTTGTTATATATTGTAAAATATTATATTTAATTTTTTCTTATTAATGAATTTAACTTTTTACCTAATTTGCATATAAAAAAAGAAAATTACTATATTTCATTATCATAAAAAAATCAAAATCTCTTATGTCAAAGTTTAACATCAACTTAAACTAATTTTACTGTCATATAAAAATCTCATTTTATTTAATTTATCTATATTAAGAATATGGAGTTAATTACTCGTGATAAATCAAAATCTCTCATAATATAGTTGGTCTAGTATTCATTTTTGACAAAAACTGATTCAATCACAGATTAATTAGATGCATTTTTCTGTAAAATTGGCTTATTGGGTTTGATCGTTGAATATCCACTTTACGTATAAACTCAAACACAACTGCAAATTAATTAATTGAAATAATTTTATGCAAATTATTTAATATTTTATTTTATATATACTAACTTAAATTTTTTTTTAATTTTGTATTCAATTAAATAATTTTCAATCCTCTCTCAAAATTTATGTGATATTTATTGTGATGTGATATTTGAAATAAATTGTTAAGATTGAGTAAATATCCAAATTTAAAATATATTACAATAATTTAATTTTTTTAATGAAATATTCGATTCAATCCAAATCAATTAAAGTAAGAATGAATTACTTTGGTTGTTGTTATTTAAATTAGATTAACTGATTAAATATTTTTGTCAATCTACTTGATTCTTTCATCCAGAGCATGTTGAATTGACAAGATGATTCTTCATTTTCGTTATAAGTCACAATCCCAATGAAATAAACAATTGAAAATTGCAGCCATAACTTATAACTATCAATTTAAAACCACCAAGAAAAAGAAAAGAAAAGTAAAGAAAACAGATGAGAATTGAGGTAGAACTAAGCAAAATATAATTTGCAAACCTCCAATCAAAAGTGGGTCAAAAGAAGACAGATAAAGCGATGAAACCAAATTAATTAAAAGAAGGAAACGATCAAAGCTCGTGTCGCATAATTATGAATATTAATAAGCTCGTGTATCCAAAGTTCAAAGCAATTTACAGCACACAGCGATCTCGTACGTAAAAGATGTGGCGGTTTCGGCGACACGCAACACAACGCAACATCACCGTCGTCACTCATCTCATTAAGAAAACGGGGAACACGTGCTCAAATTAATATCGAATATTAGAAAAAAAAAAACACGACACAATCTGTCTCTTCGACCCCCACCGTTTCGCCGATCTTTACTTGGGCGTTGCGTGTTTTGCAAGTTACTTTTCCAAAAGCACTTTTCTCCTTCACCCTTTTATTGTATATATAATAACTTTCACTTCACCCTCTTCCATTTTTCTCCATCACTCTTCTTCTTCTTCTTCTTCACCCACGCTCAGCAGACAGCGTTTTCTCTGGTTCTCTCTAAACCTCCAGTTCAGAAAGTATTTGAAGATGAGGAGAAATTGCAACTTGGAACTTCGCCTTTTTCCTTCTTACGATTCCGACCGCCACCACCCCATGTAAACTAATTAAGCACCTTCTCTTTTTTCTTTTTCTGGATATACTTTGCTTGTGAATTTTGAATTTTAATTTTGTTTATTTGGTTATTTTGTTTCAACTAATAAAGAATGGGAGAAGCCAGCGAGACTGAGAGTCCACAACATCAACTGCAGCAACGGCAACAACAACTACAGAAGCTCACAATTTTCTACGATGGGAAGATTTGCGTTTCTGATGTCACAGAGCTTCAGGTGCGTGTTTCTCTTTACAATTCATATTCCTATTCCTCTGTAATTCTTAATATTAATATTAATATAATTATCACTCTTTATGGGTATAAAACACATGTGGGCAACTTAATTGATCATATGTATTTAGAAGAGAAAAATAAAAACAAGAGCGCGAATAAGATATACTAATGGTTAAGTTTAATTTTTTTTTTTCGCTATATAATGATTTGGATACCGATTATACTCAAAATGAAGATCTATCACTGCAAAATTAGTAATGAATATTAGAGAGGGAAAAGCTACAATTAATAGAGGAATGAAAGCACTTAGTGGTCGAAAGAAATTAACACATGAATTTAAGGGAAGTTGTATTATTATGTTAAAAAATAATTTTCGGTATTAATTTTCACTTAATTGAGAGTTTTAAATTATTAATCATGAAACCGTGTTTTTTGTATTGAAAAGAAAGGGAAAAAAACGATTAGTCGGAAATTAAAAAGGCGTTGCCGACAAGAAGAGAGTAGGTGGTGTACCCAGATATTTGGTTGCTTGATTGATGTGAAGTTTCAAGAACGTTTCGTGGAAGCATCAGAATCGGAATCCATAGACTTTTCATTGTTTGACCTCAAATTAAAAACTGTGCATCCCACTTTATTTTTTGTGCATGCTTTTCTTGAGACCGATTTCAAGCCAGTTTAATCTATGTTTCACCTAACCAATGGATAAATTTATTATGGGTTTGCCAATGGTAGTTGATATAACTGAGTTTTTGAAAGGATGTTTTTTCCACTTCAATGAATTAAATTAAGTTTTTCATAATATTATTAAAATCAATATCAACATCATCAGTATATATATATATATATATATAATATTTTAAATTATTATTCTCAAACTGTAGTTGATGTAAATATTTTTTAAATAGTGGAACTTACCACTAATTAAGATAAATTTAATGTTTTATCATTGTAAATTAGGGATGGGTAAAATACTCATATTTTAGAAATATTCATAAAATTTATTCACTTGGTAACAAGTATAAAAATTTCTATGAGTACTTTAAGGGTTTGGGTAGTATGAAGCTTATATAGTCTCAAATAAAAAAAAAATACCATTCGAATAACATTGTGTAAGTTCTGAACTATATTAGTAATTGTTTGCAATATTTTTATTTTTTATTGTGATTTTAAATGAACAGATTTTAAGTAAAGGAATCTCAACTCTTAAAAGACTTGTTTATTATGAAATTTTTCTCACTAAATGAGTTAAACTCCGGAGGTTTTAGAATTTAATGGGAATGTAAAATTTTTAGAACATTAAATATGAGTTGGGAATAGAAATTATAGTACCCTACATATGATCATTCCTATTATAAAATTACTTTTTTTTTCCTTTCTCCCTCTTTGGAGTATAAATCTTTGATTTATAAAGGAAAATGAAGTTATATGATGTGAAATTGAAATATATGCAGGCTAGGTCCATATTGATGGTAGCAAGTAAAGAAATGGAGGAAAAAGTGAAGACCCCAAGTGGGTCAGAACCATGTTCACCTCAGGTGTATAGCCCTGACACTGGCCTCTCCATGACAAGATCTCTCCAACGCTTTCTGCAGAAGAGAAAGGATCGCTTGCATGAAGCATCCCCATACCATCGCTAGCTAGCTACATATCATGGTTAAAACTTTGATTTTCTTTATGAGAGTATTATATATATATATATGGCCCTATATACACTACTCTATATAATGGGCTTGTAAATTATGAATCGTTGTAGTTCATGAGGCAATTAGATTCATTTGCTTGTCACACTGATACAATTTCTTTATTAATATTTGTTAGTTTCAGTTTTTTCTTTTCTTTTACTAATGGTTAAAAGACATATTCCTTGATCTTTTTTTTTTTTTTGGGGAATAGTACTTGCCATTCTGATCTTTGTATTTATTATTTAATTATAATGTCTCTCTAATTTATAAAAAAATTGTAATTGACTTCTTTATCTATTAAAATAATCTCTCTACTGTTTCAATTAAACGTTAAATTTAATTTTAGTTATTTAAAATTTCTAAAATATTTTTTTCCAGTATTCCATATCTATTTTGCTCTTTATCTTCTTCACCAACCGTTTCACCTCTTTTTGCAAGGTTTTCATGACCACGGCTATATAGGAGATCACCATGGGTCTCTTTGTGTATTTTTTCATATAAGTTAAGCTTAGTATGATTGGAGTTAAGCTTAGTATGATGGGAGAAAGAGAGAGAAATTTTTTTTCTTTAATTTTATATGGTTTCATTAAAGAAAATAAAGGAAATACATAGATAAGATATTAAATTATTTTATTATTTTTCATCTAATTAAATATATTTATTATGAATATACTGTATCTCTTCTCTATTTGTTTAATATTAATATAAATATGAATTTATTTATCTTAATTTTTATATTTTTTATTATTTATTTATAATTACATTTTATTTTCAAAAATAATTTTATAAAATTTTCAATTATTCATCCAAACAATGTATTTCTTAAATTTTTACAGTTGGTGAGTGATTGTGGCCATCAACACCCATCAACAGTAAGCAGGACCTATATAAAGTGACAATTTTTTCTTTATATATATATATATGTGTGTGTGTGTGTGTGTGTGTGTGTGTATATGTGTGTGTGTGAGAGAGAAGTCAATATATACCATATAAACTTAGAGTGAATTCTCTTTATTTATTCAAATAATACACATTTCTCAAAACTAAGGTCTGTTTGAAAATATTGTGTATAGTTTTTCGATTTTTTTTTTAACAACAAAAGCCATATAACTTTGTAAAAAAGAAAAGGATGGTTCTTGTTCAAGTTGGTTAAATTTTTTTTTGAAAATAATTGTTTTAAAATTTAATTTCAAAACTATAAAATCTGGAGACACCTCTAATATAGTTTAATGTATGATAATTTGAATATAATCTATACATGCAGAACACGTGATTATATTAATTGCACACTCTCCCACTATGGAGCTCAATCTTTTTGTATATGAATTAATTCGATCTCCTCTATATGTTGGCCTCAGTAATATTAAAGACCTGTGACTTATAATTGATTCACCTAACACGATGACCAATCACTATTAATTAATTAATTCAATTTTGTTTGCCTTTTAAATTTCCTGAAACTGAATGAAGTACTCCAAAACCATGTGATTCAACCACCACAAGATCAAGAAATATTCGGATATAAATGAATATCACTGTACACTAACCATAATATATATGCCTTGATGAGCATCAAATTACAATTGTGTGACCAAAACTTTAAATGTCGTCCTCACTGATTCAAGAAGGAATCCAAAAATTATGGCAATGAATATGGAGTTCGACTTTTTAGAAATGGAGCTCTTTTTATCCTTGAATTTAAAAAAAAAAAAAGATGTAAAATATTGTACACATATATTTCAAAGTAAATCTCAACCTTATAAAAGAAGTCGAACTCTTTGCAATAAAATCTTAAAGGTAATATTTTAAAACTTTTGTATACGGAAAATTTTGAGAGCCATTAAAGTTGTCAAAATAGATTTGAGGGAGCGAGTTAACCCATTCAATCAATTAAAATATGTGGGCCAGACTAATTGAAAAATGGAATAATTCATTTAAATGTGCATTTAATTTTTAACCAAATTTGAAAATAAATAATAAAATGAGCTAAATGATTCAGCTTCTTTACCCTACAGATTTCAGGGTGTTAATTGTTTATTTTTTTATATTATTTAATTTAACACACAAATATGTAAATAACCATTTTCAAACTTGATGAGATTTTTATCATATTCACTTTTATTAAAAAAATATATATGACGTGAACGAAAAAAAAAAAGTTGCTAACAAGTATGTTTTTGCCTCTTCTTAGCCACACCTACAAGGGAGATTTATTTGGTCATATTATAAGCTAGTTCAGCTTGTCATGGATTGAACAGCATTAAGCCTATTTGACAATATATAGTAGTATTCATATATACTTAAATTAACAACTTGCTTTTAATTCTTTTGAAAATAAATTTTAAATTAAATATATCTATGAAAGAAAATACACCTTTAAAGTTATTACAAAAAGAATAAATTATATAAACTTTCTTTAAATTAATTTTTTTCTTGTGCAATTGCATGGAAGCCAAAAAAAATTTAAAAATAACAGTAGAAAAAAAACAATTAAAAAGGAAATTAAAAAAAAATAACAACAAAAAAAATGAAAAGGAAGACACAGAACCCAAGCAAAAGCCGCACTGTAGATGATTTATCTACCATCTATAGTGCGGCTAGTACAAAATTTATATAATATATGATTTAGTTGAAATTACACATATTTTTTTGTTTTTAAAATATATGTGCAAACCTCATGAAACAAAAACTTATTCTATATTTCAGTTTAATTTTAAATTTTTTGATTCATTAACCTAAATATTTATTTTCTTTACTACAAAAATTTAAATGGAGGGTATTCTGCTTAAAAAAATTAAAATTAAACTAAAATATAAAATAATTATTATTTTAGAGTGGTCTTGAGAGTAGAAAAAATTTTATATAATTTTAATTAAATTAACGAGACATATATTTTTTTAAAGAAATTTAAATTTGAGTAAATTTTGATAATATCTTTTACAATAATACCAAAAGAAAAAAAACAGCTGCCTTGAATGACTATAAAGAACTTCTAACGTGCGAAACGAGTACAATCATCATAATTAGTAAGGAACTATGGTTTTTGAATATTTTTGGTACGGTATTGAATGTGTCAATGAACTGTTAATCATATTTAATTAATTTTTGATGTGCGTGAGTCTCTCTCGCTGTATGGTGAAACATGTGTTTCTTTGTTTGGCCGAACCAACTTGAAGGGGATAGTACGTCAAAGGTAAGTGGGGTGCCAAATGATTCTATTTGGCTTGCAATGAAGACCTAAAAGCAGGAATGCCCGATTTTCACTTCTTACACAGTCACATAGGAATTTCACACATGTAACATATTTTCTTGCAAATTGTGAATTATTGTTGATGTGACATGTTTGACTTATTGTCCATAAAAAAATTAAAGTATATGATATCCTAAGATTCTGTTTGGGATTAAAATCACAAGGGAAAAAAAATGAGATTAAAGAATAAAGAGTGTGAATAAAGAAAGCAAAAAACAAAAAAAAAACAAAAGGATTTTCATTATTTTATTTTGATGTAAGTGTAAAAAAATAAAAATTTTAAAAAAATGAATCATATTTTATTAGTAATTAATTTTTGTTAAGATAATATTTGAAAGTCTATCTTCTTTTTTTTTTTAACTTTTTTCATTAATTAGAATATTCTTTTTATGTTTTAAAAATAAAAATAAGAATAAGTTATTTTTAAAATATCTATCAAAACGTTAGTAACATGCAAAAGATTTTTTTACTTGAGATTAATTTTTTATAACTTTATTGTCTATCAATAATTACTTTTTGTTAAGATGATATTAAAAAGAATAAATTTGTCTAATTTACAATATTAATATATTCATCTAGGATAAGATAAACTAATCATTTACTAGACCTTACTAAACAAGAAATCACTCATGACAAAATGTGTTTTACATTCATATTTTAGTTTTTTTTTAAATCCTTTTTTGTTTAAATGAAATTTATATATCTAAAAAAAATTCGATTTATTTATCCTCAACTTAACAATATAATAATTGTGTTTTGACTAACCAGCCAAATTATTCACCTCTTAACTTTTAATTCACGCGTCTTATTCTTTTTCGTTGTTAGTTGTTTTTACTGCAAGTATTCCATAGTGGATTGGAAACTAAGGAAAAAAAAAAAACTCTTTCCTCTACGAGGGAGGATTTGGATTCTCTCTACCAAATCTTTCCTCCTCTACCTTTTTACCAAAATCTGATGGCCAATATTATATCTTTCAAAATTTTTATTATTGATTGTTAGTTGCTGATAAATCTAATGGCTTAGATCTTGGTGGAGAGGCAGAAGAGAGAAAAATTGGTAGAGAGAATCCAAATCCTGCGAGAGAGCCTACAATCTAAACTTGTTGAATAGTTTTAAAAATTGTTCTTTAGATTGTATCTCCATGTAATTGTGTATTTTGGAATTTTTTTCCAATTTTCAATATTTGTTTTAGTGATGGTACTTTCTCTTCTAATGGAGATTGAAAGGGACCTAGAAAAATTAAATGTAAAAGGAGGTTCAATTAACATTGATTGGGAAGATATTTAGGACTCAAAATTTGCGGGAAGAACGCCTATTAGAAAAATAACAACATGATTCTCAATAGGATGATTGTGCATTCTTTGACACTAAAAAATTGGAATGCAAAAGATAATGCTAATATTACTCAAGTAAGAGTAAATCTTTTCATACTTAATTTTTAGAAGAATGAAGATTTTTATAAGATTCTTTAGGACTGCCCGTGAGTTGTTATGCTATGGGCATTCCTTCTTATCTTAAGCCCTTGGTGCTCTTATCTTTCCATTCAAGGAGTTAATCTTGATAGCTGTCTCTTTTGGATTCGACTATATGGTTTGTTAAAAGAAGCTTTAACAAAGAAAAATTTGGTGAGAATGGGATCTAAAATAGGAGAATTTATGGCATATGAGGATCCTATTCTTAAAGTTAGGAATACACGATGCTTTGGCAATGCTATATAGGTGAATGGAATGAAGAAAAAGCCTGATTAGTTAGGGACATTATAAGAAGGATAGAGGAACTATGGGATAGGGAAAAGAAATTCTCAGTCTAGCAATTAAGATTTTAATGGTTGTTATGTAGAGATAAAAATACAAGATTCTTTCATGAAACTATAGTTTAAGGTGTCAAAGGAACTAAATTATTGAGTTGAAAATGGATGATAGACATTAGACTAATAATCAAGGGGAGATTAATAATAGTTTTGTGCACTTTTACTTAGAATTGTTTTCATCAATAGGACAGAGATTTTTCTTAAGTTCTCTAGTTTCTGGACCTCATGGTCTCAAATGAAAATAATGAAATTTTACTCAAACTAGTGACTTCAAGGGAAATTAAAGAAGCTGTATTTGATTTTAGGGTACTTAAATCACTTGGTCCCAATGGATTTTCAAGGCTATTTTATTAGCATACTTGAGATACAATTGACTAACAAACTAGTATTCTTGCTAAGCAATTTTTTGCTTATGGATTCTCTATAGCTAGTCTTAATTCTAGTGACCTTGTCACGATGTCAAAAGGTCGATACTCCTAAAAAAGTAGAGAATTTCAACTCTATCAATTTATGCAATTTCTCGTCCACGATCATATCCAAAATTATTGTAATGAGGATGAGGAATATTTTAGATAAGATTATTACTGATAACTAGAAAGCCTTTTGCCCTTAGTAAGCTAATTCAAGATAATATTTTCATAGTCCATGAGGCTTCTCATTATTTAAAAGCCAAGAGAGGAGAAAGTAAGCATGAACTGATAGTTAAATTAGATATGAATAAAGCTTTTAACAAAGTAGAGTGGGATTTCTTCACTAGGTCCTTCTCAAAATAGGTTTATGTGAATCATAAATGATGAAAATAATGGAATTTTTAGCTTTAGTGGATTCTAATCTCCTACCTTCAAGTAGGAGAATAGCATAGATAATACCTAAATGAGGTCTAAGGTTGGTAGATCCTTTCTCTCCTTTTTCTCTTCATCATTATTGTGGATGTGCTCTTTAAAATGATTTCTTTCCATGCATCTATAGGGAATTTAAAAAAGATCTAATTAGTTAGAAGATGTTCGGCTTTTACTTATTTCTTATTTGCAAATTATTATTATTTTTTCATAAGAGCTTCTACACAGAATTGTCAAATTATGAAAAAGCTTTTAGATGACTATTATTATGTGTCTAATCAAATGAATAATTTTGATAAATCCTACATTTTCTTTTCTAGAAATACATTAGGGCAATTAAGTGATGACATCTGTAGCATTTTGGATATCAATGTTGCTGATTTCCCAAGTAAATATTTAGGTTGCCAGTCTTTTGAGATAGATCTAAAATGAAGGTGCTAACTTTTGTTCATGATAAAATAATTAGCAAAGTATAAGAATGTAATCAAGGAATTCTTTCTCGAGTTGGTAGGGAAGTCCTCATAAAGTCAATGGCAAATGTCATTCTTATATATCTCATGTCATGCTTTAAATTTCCTAGAAAAAATGTCAAGAGCTAGACAACATTTTTGGCTATGTTTTGGTGGGGCCAAAGCAAAAAGGAAAGCCAACTCTATTGACGAACTTGGAGGAAATTAGCTATGTCAAAAAGTGTAGGTGGAACGAATTTCAAGGATTTTTCTTCTTTTAATCTATCACTTTTAACAAAACAAGCTTGTCGTATCATATCTTGTCTTAATGAGCTATAGGTGAAAATTGTTAAAGAAATTTACTTTCCAAACTCAATTTTTTTAGCAACTAAAAAGGAATCATGGGCTTGGTCTAGAATCTTAGAAGGAAGAGATTTATTGTCAAATAAGTTACATTGGTCTATTAGTAATGATTTAAAAATTAAAATGAGGGAAGATCCTTAGATTCCTACTTTATAAGATTTTAGGCTTTCCTCCTCTCCTCCTTACGAAGCTTTCAATGATTATGATATGGCTAAGCTTATTTACGATGGATAGTGGGATTTATTTATTGTTGAGGGATGGTTAATTAATGATGACACGCAGGTAATCAAATAAATTCCAATCCCTTGTGTCCATAAAGAGGATATAATGATGTGCAGTGAATCTAGAAATGGATGCTATACTATTAAAAAGGGGATATCAATTTACTATGTCTTTATCTAATATGTTGGATTTGTGTTTACCAAGCTCATTTTTTTTATATTCCCCAGGCATTGTGAAAAACTTTGTGGTAGCTAAAAATTCCACAAAAAGTCAAGCACTTTATTTAAGAAGTTTGTATTGGTTTATTGCTAATTACAGCTAACCTTTGGAAGAGAAAGTGCAACCCCTTTTTAACATGTCCTTGCTATGTTGCTGAGGTGGAATCTATGGAACATCTTCTATTATTGTTTGAATAGGCTCCCCAAGTTTAGTTTTCTTGCCTACTTTCCCTTAAAATTGATTAGTGTAGAATTTCTAAAATTGAAGTTTAGTTGTATAAGATGTTGCTTAATGTAGAATCAAGAGAATTTGAAATGATTAAAATTGCTGTGATCTTTTGGTATATTTGAAAAGTTAGATGTGACTGTATTTTTTATAGTATTCCTCTTAATCCACTTGCTATTATGCATCATGCTATATTAGCCCTTCATAAGCTGTGGTCTACAAATAGATGGTTGTTGCTGGATGTTATTTTGCTTAATAATTCTATTGAAGCCATTGTAATGTGTTGGTACCCTCTTATGAGTGATTTAAAACTAATGTAGATTGTAATTTTTAAGTTAATACAATGAAGGTAGGCTTGGGGTTTGTTATCAGAGATTATAATGGTGATTTGGTGGAATTTACTATCGCCCCATGTGTTGCTATTTTACCATTTATGGATGAAGCTTTAGCTCTTTTTAAAAGGGTTCAAATAACTTTGGATCTGAATTTGAAGTATGTTGAAATGGAATCTAACTGTAAAGAATTGATAATGACTATTAATTCTAACACTACTTGCCTAGATTGAAAAAGTTTAATTGGTTTTTAGATCTGTTGTTGATTGACTTGCTTGACGTTCTAATAGAGGGATATGCTTATTAGAATGAGAGTCTTTTTCTCCATCCCTTTTTTTTATTAGTTCTCTCTAAGAATTGGAATGTTTGTAAACAAGGAGTTGGTTAAGTTGTTTTCCTATAATTTGCCTCATATTTATCTTTGTTTTGCTTTTATTATTGGAATGAATAATCAATTTGGCCTTAGAAAAACAAAAAAATTCACATGTCTTGCATTTTTTGGGGCTTTGTTGTAGAGTTCAAGGTTTTTAAAGTTTAATTCTTTGATTGATTCAAAATTTATAATGAATAGTTTATTATTATATACAAATTTTAAAATCTACTCAAAATATTAAGAATTCAAATTCTTTACATCAAAATACACAAAGTTTTCTTAAATTTTAAGTCATATCTAGATTTTTAAATTTTTAAATTTTAAAATAGATTCCTAAATTTTAGAATTTGTGTCGATAATTCTTTATTATTAATAAATTCATTAGTAGATCTCTTAATTCACTGATGAAAGTATTACAGATTAATGTACTTTCATCCACGTTGTTAATGACATAGACAATGAAGGAAAAGGGTATATAATTGTAATTCTCCCCTTCTCTTCTCCTTTCTCTTCTCTGTAATTCTTTCTTTGCAACTCTTGTATTTACAAGAACAAGATAGATCGAAGCAAGGACACACACATTGAGCACTATTAGGCTTGGCCACCACGAGATGAAAGAGAACAATTTCATCACTAGAGATGTATTGGCTCTGACCATTCCCCAGATTCACAATCAGCACCTTTCATGTCTTGGGGTGGAATTGAACTCTGAATGTATCTGGAACACTAAAAAAAATAGGAATTCTATTTTATTCTATTTTTCAAATTTGAGTTGTTTGGAATGAAATTTTAAATTTGAGAAAGAAGAGTTGCAGGGAAAGAATTAGAGAAGCGAGGGGGGAAATTACAATTATACCCTCTTTTGCTTCTCTTTTTCATGTCATCAATCACATGGATGAAATTACACTAACAAGTAACACTTCTATTTATAAATAAACAAATTTATTAATAGTAAAAGATTACTGACACAAAATTTGATAATTTGAGATTTCATTTTAAAGTTTTAAAAATCAAAGAAATATCTGAACATGAGCGAAGGGTTCTATGCATTTTGGACAATTCTTCAGAACAAATTTCTTCTCTTTTTAAATATGTATCATGAAGTGACAATAATCATAATTCTTTATTTTTTGTCTTTTCGGAAAAAGAAAATTGTAAAAGAAGGGGATGCAGAAATTTGATATTCTAAAGTTGAAGGCAAACACCATGATTGGCGTGAAAAAGAATCAATGAAGGCGTGATGAGATAGAAGAAACGTGAATTTCATTTATGAAAGCATTTCCTTCATGATTTTATTGAGGATTGATGGATACAATGACCCACCCACAAGGGTTGCATCTCCTGCCAATAGTTTTTTCTACAAACAACTACCAATCACATTTAGTCTTTAAGGTGGTTTAAAATGCAATTTCCATATTTTGCGTGTGCCATATTACAAAAACTTCACCAATGACATTTTCTTTCTCCTATTTGCAGAAATAACTTTGCATTGACTATAGTCCTCACGCCATGGAGCTCTACTCTATTAAAATTATCAAAATATATTTTATTTATTTAATTACTTTAGTGTAATTTGTATCTTTTGTAATTTATACTAATAAACATTAATATATTATTTTAACTTATTTAAATTTAAATTAGATTGTTTTAATTTTTTTTAATTTTAATTTTAATTTAATTTACTTTTGCAAATATGGAGTTCTCCACTGATCTTTTACCACTAGGGAATGATTATGGAAAAAATTTGACTCCTATAATTAACAACGAGGACAAGAATGAAAAGATTGAGGTTGCGTTTAATAAGATTAAATGATTTTTAAAGAAATAAAATGGAGAATAAAAATAAAAATTAAGAATTTTGTGATCTAAAATTATATTTGATATATATGGAAAGAAATGAAAATATCTTTTTATTTAGATATTTAATAAAGTAAAAATAATATAAGAATAAAAATAAAAAACAAACAAATATCTAAAACATTTCTGGTGTCAAAATATATTGAAAATGAATTTTTCCCTCATTTTTATAAAAATATACTTTTATAAAATAATATTCACTTATATATATATATATGTATATAATAGAACCTCTCTTTTAAATCATTCAAGCAATTTAGGCCATGTGATGCCTTTATTCAAAAGTGGTCTACGGGTATTATTCGAAAAAAATTTTTTGGCACTCACTAGAGAGCTTTTTTTCTTCGTTAAAAAAATTAAAAAAAAAAAGATGGGGGTGGTCTTTGCAGATGCCTTCTCTCTTGTCCTCTCTTTCTTCTTTGTGTCTAGTTGTACAGTCATTGCAATTAATTTTTTTTTTCTTGTTTTACTTTTTAAATAAAAAAGTACAGAGATGCTTTGTTTTTCGAGACAGAACAGAACGAACAAAGAAAACTTTGACCGGAGAGAAGTTGAACCGGTGGTCTTTCATTGTCATGGTGACATTGTATTGCTTCTAAGAATGGAGATTGGGGAATACAAAACCCTGCAAATACTACAGAACAATCCAAAATCCTGTGTCTTAAGCCATTTGTGGGCAGGTGAGTCTTTTTCCTTCACCTTTTTTCTATGATAAAGAGGAGCATTTCATTTATATTTTGACGGAAAACACAGTGATAAAACTCACATATCCATTCAAGAATGATTATCCAGTCTTCCAACACAAATTTCAACTTCAGTCTCCTCTTTTCAAACTCCCTTCCACTGTAGTACAGTTTACCAAACATGATACTCCGTTTGATATCACGGCAAAAATAAAATTTGAAAAGAAATCAATAACGTTTTTTTTTATTGATAACGAGAAAATATGGTAAACATGAAAAATTTATTTGATACTATGACATGAAAAGAGAAAAAGTATTTCAAACCAAAAATTTTAAAAATTCATAATATCCTTATAGTACAAACAAGGTGAAGAAGCAGCAAGTACAGCAACATAGTTGGGTGTAGATTAAGCTAAAGTAGGTCATGAATTTTCTTTCAAAATTTTTAATTTATATATTTTTAATTTAAATAATTTTTAAATATTACTTTTAATTAGTATATAATATTTTTGTGTTTTTTTAACAAGAGGGATCCTGAGGCTAAAAAAAATTATTATTTATTTAATTATTTTATAATCTAAAAAATAAGTAATACTACTTTTAAAAAGAATAATAAAAAATAAAAATATTAAAAAAGTAATTATAAAACTAATTAATAATAATTATATTTTTTAAAAAATTATTTAACATTAAAATTAATAAATTATATAAATAATAAATATTAAAAAATTAAAATAAACCACCTATTAAAAGTCAATTGATATTAATTTAACAATTTATCAGTTGAACTAATATATATATATATATATATATATATAAACAATAATACTAATAAAATTTATTAAAAATTATTGAAAAATAAGTAGTAATTATTATATTTTAAACATAATAAAATATTATTTAATATTAAAATTAATAAATAATGTGAATAATAAATATTAAAAAATAAAAAAAATCATAGTCTAACAAACACACGTATAATATGAATACGTGGGTGTATGTGCACGTGTGTGTTTGAGTTATATATTTTTTAATATATATATATACACATAAAATATTATAATTTTGGCAATATATATATATTATAAAATTTATAATGATTTTTTTACAATATATTATATATATAAAATAATATATATAAAACCATAATATAATATAATATAATACAATTAACATGTATTTATTAGATTTATTATATATATTATATTCAAATAAATTAATGCATATCAAAATAATATATGTAAAATATTAAAATAAATAATTATTTTTATTATATTAAAATAATAATTCATAAATATTTTTTTGACAAAATAAAATTGAATTAATGCAAGAGATGTATTTTTTTCAAATATTTTTTAACAGCAAATTGTCATTAATATATAAATTGAATTAAAATTATTTTATTGAAAAAATAGTTATATAAAAAAGATTATTGAATTATAAAATATTTTTTAATAATTGTATTAAAATACTAATTTATCCAAAGAATAGTGAGTGCTATACTCACAATACAATTTTTTTCATTTTTTATATCAAAAATATTTCTTTTAAAAGAAATAATAATAAAAAATTAGAAAAATTAATTATAAAACTAATTAATAGTAGTTATTTTTTAAAGAAAAATAAGACCTTTATAAAATATTTTC
Organism: Erythrophleum ivorense; assembly: GCA_026724425.1. Lineage (NCBI taxonomy): Eukaryota > Viridiplantae > Streptophyta > Magnoliopsida > Fabales > Fabaceae > Erythrophleum > Erythrophleum ivorense. Next base: position 63,012,353 of record JAIUCV010000003.1, read on the forward strand.
TGATGTTTTGAAATAAAAAAATTATATATTAATAGATTATATAAAAAATATATATCTATAGATATATATTATTTATTTTATATATATTAATAAATATTAAAATAATATATCTAAAAAATTAAACTAAATAGCTCTTTTATTATATTAAAATAAAAATGTTTAAATACAAATAATTATAATTATATATTAAATAAAATAACTACTCTAATTAATTGCAATTATATATAAAAATTAATTCTTTCATTATTTTTTAAATTTAAAGATATTTTGGTTATTTTCCATCACTTATTTTTTATTTTATTATTATTTTTATCTTATTAAATATACAGAGGAAATATATTCTTTTTCTAATTTTATCACACCAGATACAATTAATTTAATTATATTCTATTTAATATATATATATATATATATTTATTTATTTTCATCAAAGAAAATTCTCTCCATCAGACAAGGCCAATCACAAGGACTGAGTGCAACAGACGCTTTCCGGCCCAGCCCCGCCATACTGTTAGAGTATTCAAATCAATTTTGACATGCCTTGAATCAAGGAGGTTTCGCGGAAACTAATGAACTGATAGCTTCTATAACTAGGCCAAAAAAAAGGAAAAAAGCTCATGGGACTCCAACCTTTGACTTTAAGATTGAAACGAATTCGATAATGTTTTGTTTTTTGACAGTTTTTGCTCTTCCCAAGCTAGAACATAGAACTCCTATTCAATAATAAACAAAAAGATTCGGTAGAAGATAAAGACAAACAGAAAAAGACAAAACAAGAAGAGGTTTCGTAAAAGAATCTTAGAGAACTTTTAAGTTCCATAAGCTACCCAATTTACCCATTCTTAACTTTTTGGGAGGGAATTTGTGGCTTCTACCTGTATGTTTTATCGTTTTTCTAATTTTTTCCTAACAGAATGTGAAAGATTACCTCTTAATTTACCAAAAATAAAAGAAGAATTAGTGGCAGATTATCAAGCCAAATAGTTGGATATAAAATTTAGCTTATATTACATTGCTTCCTTTTTAAACCTACTAGTTTCTTCATTATTGGACCACTTAGGTAGTTGGAATATCCCTATTCCGTGCATATTTGTGACTGACCATTTTGAAACAAAAAAAATGTGGAGTTTTTGGTACTAGGTAAGGCTATCTTGGCATAAGGGGTATCTACCATATGACTACTTGTGATTTAGGGTTCTTTAGACTTGGCCCTCGTGGGATTTCTCTTAACACCTTGCTTCCATTTGTTTTACGAAAAACAGAAAATGGCAACACTCAACTATTACTAATGTCAATCTAATTTTTTAGTGCTTTAAATATATTGGAAACTAAAGATCTAATATCAGTATGAAACTACTTATAAGGATCTGCTTGGGTGCTCAGATCTATTCAAGTTTTGAATGCGTCATTGAATGTGATTTTCTATTCTTATTGTCAGAGTTAGGGAAGAACTACTTCCCTCAGCTCTGTAGCTTACATGCCACAAGATATACTGGGTAAGCCATAGACTTAAGGATCAACAAGGTCAAAGCTTGATTCTGCAGTAGAATTTGATTCGGCTTCCCAAGAAAGTCGGAGATTATGCTGATCAAGATAGGGGAAGCCATGGGATTTGTGGTTCACCAATGTTTTTAATTTGGTAAAAATGTGTGGCTTGGAGTATATAACATCCAAATAACGAACTTCAAATATCAATCCAGCCAAACATAAATGAAACCTGTACCATCAAAGGTTTGTCATTAGATTATCATGAAAGTTTTTGTCCAGAATGCACCTAGGCAAGTTTTATTGGGCAAGCACCTTCCAACAGCAAAACAAGTAGGCCGAGGGTGTAAAATTTGTATTTAAAATAAAATAAAATAAAAGAGATGTAAAGACAGATGGTCTACTAAAAAAACGTACTAAATTACTATTCAACATTTTTGCAGCAGAAATGTAGAAAACAATAGCTTCCGTAGTGCCGCAAACTATTTGAAAATTTCATCTGCAATCAAGCAGTAGTTGAAATTTATGGACCTCAAGAAACTCACAGCCAAACTTGTTTTTAGGCATTTGTAGAAGCTGCACTACTCAAGTTTCACCTCTCTCTTTGGAGAATCCAACTGCAAATAGGTATAAGGCTCTGTTGGTTCCTCCCTGCAATAGCCAAATATGTCATAAGCAGTACAATAAAACATACTAGATGATGTAAATGGAAAACTTTATGGGCAAAGACAAGATGGCTAAATATGCATAGAAATGCGAAGGGCAGTTTTAGTGTATAAGCATCCTATGCAGTATGCCACATATTCCTGATAAGTAGAGAGCCTAGCCGTTAAAGCCACCACTCCAAGTTTTAAGAGTTCTAGTACTATTATTAGAGCAATGGCATATGCTATATGCTATAGTATATACATGTTATATATCCCCGATTGATAGGTTTTCATGATGTTTAATGGTCAATTAATTTGCAAATTCAATAGTATAGTACATAAACAAATATATTACTAAGATCAGATATGTAACAAAAAAATCTCACCCAGGTTTTGAGCGCATACACTGCCAGAAGAGCTTAAAAGGTCCTGGAACTGTCTTGAATGGGTTTCCCTCAAAGCAAGCCTAAGGAATAAATAAATAAATGAGCTCTATCTTACCTCTGAAACTCTGCAATAAGCAGCTTGCATAAAATAACTACAGTACATAAGAAAAATTTGTAAAATCAAAGAGAACATGCAGAAATTAACACATACTTCAACTCATGAGAACAAATTCATCATGGCCATACCCAAAGCGATCAGTTCAGAAGGGGATGATATTTCTCCTTATTGACCTGCCTTACACTGAGAGTTAAATTCTAAATGTACCAAACTGATGCAAGGAGTCTAGCCTTAAGATTACCTACCAAGAGGATTTAATTTTGGGCAAAGTCTGAGAACACCCTTAACTCTAATATTAAAAAAAAATGGTTTAATTATACATTTGGTTCTAGTCAAGTTTTAAATAAGTCCCTATAATTTAAAAAAAATTGTGATTAAATCCCATAGTTTTAAAATTTTTAAATCAGGTCACTGTTGTTAACTTGTCATCCAAGGCCATTAAGAGGAGCTGACATGGGCAAATAGGTGCAGACATGTCAGCATGTCAGATTACGCATCAGATCCCACATAAGCCCAATCGCATGTGACTCACTTTTCTCCTTCTTCAGTCACAGCTTTCTTGGACATCTCTGCTATATTTTTCACCTCCATTCTCACTTCCTTCTCCTTCAGCATCTTTCCTAATCCTTCCCATTTCAGAAACCCCCTCGCTGAAACCATGTCGGGCTTCAACTCTCATACACACCTATATGAACTTAAGAAGTTTAAAACTTTGACCACCATGTTTTTATACAAACTTCTTCCAAGATCTAATAGAAAATAAAATAAGTAGAAAGAGCACGTGAAAACAAGATCACCATTTCTGTACAACAGGGGAGGAATCTTCTTCTCCAAGAGCAAAAAGTGGTCACTCAAAAATTGTAGCAACGTCCCCCTTTTCTCCATCTAGTAAACAATCAACTATTATGCCCCTTGTATTACTCACTTCCATGAGAAAATGCAATAATACACCATGTATTTTATCCACTCAACTAAGGATAATTCTAAAATTCATGCTCACAATGTCAGCATCATCTATTGAGACAGTATGCTAATCAGGATGCTTCTTAAGACTACAGTAGATGCATTAGTATCTCTCTGATCAATTCTCTTTCTCTGACCACCTGCAAGAAATTTGGCATGGATTGCTCTGACCAAATTGCTACCTCTGTAAATTGTCATCATCAATTGAACAACCTTGTTTTCCTATACCTCAAGCCTCCTTGCTTTTCACTCATTTCTTCTTGGGTTTCATGTTCTAAACAGGGCCATGGAAAATCCACCCAATCCAACCACTAATATGTATCTTCCAGAAGGGCTTCCCAATCATCATCAAAATATAGCTTGAAAAAATTATTAACAATGTACAGCACCAAAAAAATCATTCGTTATAAGAAGGAAACTCATGACTGCGCCAGACCTAAATGCAACAATCTAGGGATTGCAATTAGGGAGAAACATTGGAGGGTGGAAAGCAAGGGAAGGAGAAGAGTGACTCACATGTGTCTCACATGGGATTAGGAAGTGTAGTCTGATGTTGTGACACGTGCACCTATCTGCCCACATCAATTCTTCTTAATAGACCTTGGATGGCAGCTTAACACTGGGGACCTGATTAAAAAAATTTAAAACTTTGGGGACTTAATTACAAATTGGCTAAAACTATAGGGACCTGATTAATTTATATAAACATATATATATCATGCCTATTTCTAGCCTGTTATGCTTTCTATAGTCTGACACCTCCATTTAACTCTGAAAATGCGTCTGATAACTTTTGCCAGTCACTAGAATCCAATTAGAAGTTTGTTCATTTCACTCAATTTGTTTCTAGGATTTATATTCTAAGGAATTTGGAATAGCTAAATAGTTAGGCAAAGTCAAATGTATGATCACTCAATTTCGAATCACATTAGTAAATTCATTTTATTTCGTCTCCAAGCAAGGTTTTACCATCGTCACTCTAATAATTTTGGGTGTCTACTCCAGTTTTCTGCAAATGTACATCTAAGGATATGTTTGGGAGAGGGGAAAGGGAGCCATTCCCTTCCTGCCCCCTTCTCCCAAAGAAACCTTGCGGACACAGGATTCATCATCATCTCATTGCAAAAACTGCTGACGACAAAATGAAGTCAATATAGCCACAAACAAAAATTTCATTGCATCACAGTTTACTAGGACTATCACGAGAGATTAAGATAAAAAAGCAGCTGTCAGCCCTGTAGCCACTACTCCGTCGTCTCCATCATTCGTTACGTGAAATTCTCTCAAAAAAAGAATACAAAGATGGCTAATCAAGTGCGAATATGAAAGCTAGTGATAAGGCATCAAAACCTAAAGTCCTTTGTTCAGAAAGAGGATTTCCAAAACCAAAAATCAGGAACAAGCATAACCCAATAAAGGTAAAAATTAAAAGAAAAATGTAAATCCCAATTGCATCATTAGTGATATAAAATGATTGAATCAATAGAATAAACAAAAAGCATAGAGCTTAGAGAAAGAGTTTTGTAAATTGTACCTGAATGACATCCTCAGCTCGGTCGTTGCATCGGTGAGCTTTAGGCTGACGATGATCTCCTTCTGAAATTCCCCATGGACTCTCTTTTCTCGGCACTGGTCTTGTCTCGCTCATCTTCCTCTTTCTTCAGCTTCGTCTTCTTCCTTCAATTGCGAGGGTAGGAGGCAACACCGATGCTTGGAGATCGCAGACCACTGAAGCGGTAACGGTGTCGTTTCATTGCCTCTAATTTCCCTTTCTGTTGAAATATTTTTTTTAAATTAATAATAACCTGATATCGATAAAAAAAATTTAGACCGAAAAAGAGTTTTAAAATATTATCAACCATCATTTAAAAAAAAAAGATTAAGGGAGAATTTACAAATAAGTTCTTCAATTATTTTTTTTTAGGGGGAGCCAACGTAACTTTTTTGTTTATGCTCAAAGACTAAATAACAATTTGGATATTGGAGGAAAGAGTACAATTGTCGTCTTATAGTTTAAAATAGTTTTTCAACAAATTAAATCAAAATTATAATAATTTCTCTTAAATTTTAATGTTATATTCAAAATGTTTATTTTTCATTATCATGTTATAAAAATCATATTATAAGATGTTAATTTTATTGTGTAATTACTATACATATTTTTTGATAAATACATTCACTAACTTTAAAGTATAATCAAATATTAAAACAAATAATTTTTGTTTAGTATTTAAGAAAAAGGTCAATAAGATTAATTTTAGATATATAGAGACACATAATTTCATTATTACACGTAATAATTATTTAACCATAATTAGTAAGTTAATTTTTTTATCAAACTTTAAATAAAATTATATTTAATTGAGAAAAATTAAAAATAAAAAACTCTATCTGGATACTGGTTGTAGGCCCAATTTTAATTTTTTTAATATAATAATCATCGAGTTATTTGAATCTTTTAAAATTGATAAAAGTTAAATTTCTTATTATAGGATCTTACAAGGCTCTAGGCCTTATGGGTTGCAAAGCATCTTTTTCAAAAGTCAATGGGATACTATTAGTTTTTCAGTGTACAGCTTTGTTAAAAAGGTCTTTTTGGAGCCAAGCACTATTGGGTCAGTTAACCAAACTAACATCATGCTCATTCTAAAAACCAAAAAATCATAAACTATTAAGGAATTTAGACCCATCTCCCTCTGCAATGAGATCTTTAAGATTGTGGCAAAAATTATTGCAAACAGATTGAAAGGGTCCTTCAATAAGCTAATTGGGTTTAACCAAAATAGCTTTATCCCAGGTCGCCAAAATAGGAACAATATTATCATAACTCAAGAGATTATCCACTCCATGAGACAAAAGAGAGGGAACAAAGGCTACGTGGTAATCAAAGTAGACCTTGAGAAGGCCTATGACTGTCTTGATTGGGATTTTTTGGAAGAGACCTTATCAATGATTGGGCTAAATAGAAACTATGTGGCACTTATTATGGCTTGTGTTTCTACTTGCAGTATGCAAGTTCTTTGGAATGAAAGGCTGTTAGAATCTTTTAAAATATCCAGAGAGATTAGACAGGGAGATCCTTTATCCCCCTATATCTTCGCTCTTTGTATAGAGAGACTTGCACATGGTATTAACTGGCCTTTTGAGAACAAGCTTTGGCATCCTATTAAACTGACAAGGAATAGCCCCCCCATCACGCACTTGTTCTTTATAGATGACTTATTCCTCTTTGCAGAAGCTACTTTAGATCAAATTGATAACATAAAGCGATGTCTTGATATCTTTTGTAAAGTCTCTAGACAACGTATAAACCTGGCTAAAACCAAATTATGCTGCTTCAGAAACATCCACTTTACTAGATCCTCCCAAATGAGTAACACCCTTGGAGTTAGTTTGACTGGTGATCTTGGCAAATATTTGGACATTCCTTTCCTTCACAAGAGAGTTTTTCACGCCACTTTTAGCCATATCTTTGAAAAAGTTAACAAAAGGCTCTCTGGTTGGAAAAATAAACTTCTTAATTTGGCAGGATGATATACTCTTATTCAGGCTGTTTTATCAGCCCTCCTTGTCTACTCTATGCAAACCCTATATCTCCCTATGAATGTTTGTGATGAACTAGAGAAGACCAGTCATAATTTCCTTTGGGGGTCTACTAAAAATGAGAGAAAGATTAACTTAGTGGCTTGGAACGAAGTGTGCAAACCGAAATACCATGGAGGTTTAGGCATTAAAAATCTCCAAAACCAGAATAAAGCCTTTCTTATGAAGATTTGCTGGGATCTCATTCAGAAAAAGGATGCTCTATGGGTCCAACTTATTAGGAGTAAGTATAGATGTGTGTCTCAAATAATTCCCCATGTTCAGAAAATCCTTGGAGCCTCAAACTTATGGAAGGGAATTAAGAAAGTTTGGGAGACCTTCTCCAGAGAGCTGAGATGGAGCATTGGTGATGGTATTCAAGTCAAATTTTGGCATGATTTATGGACCCTTTTAGAACACGAATTGACTTATTATGTTCACACAGATACTCTTATGGAACATTCTCAAGTCACTGTCAGAGACTACTTGTCCCCCTCTGGGGATTGGGACTGGGAGAAGATTAATAGATCTCTCCCTCCATTGGTTCAGAAAGTCATAGCTAACATTGTTCCCCCCACCTTCCACTCTAGGCAAGATGTAGTGATATGGAGAAGAGAACATGATGGTTGCTTCTCGGTCCGATCCACATACCACATGATGACTACAGGTGATCGGGATTGCAGTCGAAAAGTTTGGCAAAATGTTTGGAAGTGGCCTGGTCCAAAAAAGATTAGAGCTTTCCTTTGGTTACTAGCTTGTGATAGACTTCTTACATGCGATCTGAGAACAAAAAGACGCCTAGGGGGAGGTAATGAGTGCCCCTTTAGCTGTGATGAGACCGAAACCTCCCTCCATTGTATTAGAGACTGCAACAGAGCCCAGTACATTTGGAAATTCTTGGTAGATGAAAAGCACTAGATTAGATCTCTTTCTCTCTCACAACAAGAGTGGTTGGAGTGGAACTTCCAAAATGAGCTTGGGAAACATTTTCACAATGACCTACCCTGGAGGAAGATCTTTGCATATACTTGTTGGTGTTTGTGAACCTTTCGTTACAATCAAGTTTTCTCGAAAACTTCAAAAAGCAATGCTAGCATTATCCATAAAGTCTTCTGGCTAACCAACTCCGATGTGCTCCTAGGCACATGCCAAACAAAGCTTTGAACCAGAAGGGAAGAGAGCTTTATCCGATGGGAACCTCCTCATCAAGACTGGTACAAATTGAATACTGATGGCTCTTGGTCGGCTACTAGTGCAACAGCTTGCGGAGGGATTATTAGAGATAACCTTCGGTGTTGGAAGTCAGGTTTCATCTATAACTTAGGTTTTGGCACCATTACACATGCTAAAATTTGAGGCATTCTTTGGGGCTTCGAATAACTTGGGACCTTGACATCAAGAAGTTAATCATTAATTCTGATTCTCGTGCCGCAATCTCCCTTATTAAGAATGGGTGTGGAAGAATGCACCCTGGCTTCATTATAGTATAAGAAATTCGCAGTATCCTAAATAGGCCTTGGATGGTGACCCTTTTACATTATTATCAGGAAGCGAATTGTAGTGCCGATTGACTTGCTAATTGGGCTCAAGATCATTCTCTTGGTTGCCAAAAACTCCATACTACACCGATGGAGCTCGGTCCCATCCTCAATGAGGATAACCACGAAGTAACCATGCCTCACTTTATCTTTTCTTAGTTGTTTTGTTTTGGGCCTTTGCCCCCTTTGTACAAAAAAAAAAACGATTAATTGTATTTGAAAGTGACCATCTTACAAGATCATCTTGCAAGTATGCAAACAGGATATTATGTTATTAGAGAGGAATAGACTATATGATATGAGCTCTATATATTCTTATTCTCTTTGTGTTAATATTATGTCACACATTATACATCTATTTCTTTTTAAGGTAATGGCATTATATTTATGAGAGAATCCATTTCAACAATCTTCTTGGGTCAAATGCTGATAGAATGATAGTACCTACTTATTTTTTTCTAGTTGATACACTATTATATGTTAACAATGATTGGTTAGTATATATACATTTCCTTGTTACATTAATTTAGCTCTTAAAATATATCAATATCATGAATATTTGACATTTATAACTTTTGTGTGTCACATTACTCATTTTGCCAAATAAAATTATTAAGGAAATATAGAAAGACAAATATATTTGGACAGAAACAATATTAGTGTATTTGTAACACAGTTTGTTTTTTTTTTTCTTTTTATTTACCTTCAACTAAAATTTAAATTTGTACTCTTCAATTTATATTTAATTTTCTTTCAATTTAACGCCAGACTGAAAGTTTTTAGACTCATCCTTCAATCTTGGAAACAACTCCAATACGCTAGGCCAAAATTTATTGATAACAGGGTTTAATTTTTTTACTTACAATAAATAATCATTACAATTTAAACCTGCAATTACTCAAATCTCTACCCATAACAATTACATAATTTTTAAAAAATATTAAAAAAATCATAAAACCAAGGTGGGAAATTAGAATATCAGTAGAAGGGAAAAGCAAAAAGAGACAAAACCATTTAACTCGTTCTCTTTCATATTTTTATTTTTGCTCTGTTTCATACTACTCACTGCAATAAAGCCTAGCAAACAGCAGGTAAAGATTGGGAACTGCCTATAAGATTCTGTGTCTCCCTCTCCATACCAAAACAATAACGGAAGTGAGCATCTTTTTCATTCAGGAAGCAACAAGGGTGCATGCTCATTAATATCAGAACCGACACTCCTGCTTCTCCTTTTCAAAGGCTGCTTCAGACAATAACACTCTTCGGACAGACAGGACTTGACTTGAGAGTTGGATGAAGGGAGACTCAGCCGCTTTTCCTAAAAGATACAAAAATCAAACAGAAAGGGCCAAATTTGAACCCCTTTCACTATTCCATTTGCATACACTCATAATGATCTTCAAGCAACCATCACAGTCACTGCATGCAACTTTTGCAAGATTTCTTGGTAGACTTGATTTGTAAAATATTGGTAGATTAAATCAATTATTAAGTTAGACATATTTTAGATAATTCAAATTTAATAATTAGAGTTTAATTTGAAGTTGTCTTTATCTAAGTTCATTACTATTTAAAGTTTAGTCTTAGTTATTCTTATAATTATCTGAGAGTTTGTAGTTATTTCTATCTTTATATTAGTATAAATAGAGGGGAGAAGGATAGATACAGTATGTGAGTCTTTGTTCTCTTGTTCTATCAAGGTTCTCGTTCTCTTGCTTTATTAATGCATAATGAGTCTCACTGAAAATGTGTTTGACATGCTAATGGGTCTTTTCGATAATTATTTTAGTCTACTTATTTTTTTGTAAACTAGAACTATCTAAGTATTTTCACCCAACTTAATAATTTCAAAGATACATATAGGTGAGTCTCTTTCACCGTTCGTCTTGCTCTACATATCATTTCTAAATGAAATCTATCGAAGTAATTTCTTGCAACTTCATACAGAGAGGCATTCTTCATGACAGCGTCTACCATATCATCTCTGAACTACATCTACAAATAAATTTGTTACATAAGATTAGGCGGACCTACCACATTAAAGTTGTGTATTTTATAGTCAAGTCTTACTTGTGAGTATGCTCCATATAGACGAGATGGTAGAAAAATATCTTTATATACAAATATCTTCCATGCACATCCCTATGAATACAATTTAATGAGATAAAGATTCAGTATCCAAATATAGATCTGGGTGAAGCATTTTATAAAATATTAATTTCTAAGGTTACAACAAGCAGAAAAGCGAGCAGAGGACAAAATTTGAAACCAAAGTTAATAGGATGACTTCTAGATCCAGCCATGATGATGAGCTTGAACTTACGCTGCTATTGTACCAAGTTCGATTCATCTCTGTAGGATCCTCTGAAGGTTCATCAGCCAACGGTTTGCCATTTCTGGGTTTTGAGTTCAAACAAGAAGGGATTTCCAAGGATGAAGAGAGGTTCTCCTTGTTTAGCTGATAGCTTGTGCATAGCTCACTGTTTCCTCTTACATCCAACCTTTCACCAAGCTTTTCAATGAAATCATCAGGAAGTTCTAAAACTCCACTCAGCTTGTTGTGGCTCAAATTCAGCTGATCCAAGTTTAAAAGTGAACCTAAATTTGGAGGAACTGGTCCACTGAGATTATTGTTATCTAGGGAGAGAGCAGTTAGGTTCTTCAAAGAAGAAAAAGAATTGGGTATGGGGCCAATCAATCCACACCCTGAGAAACTCACTGATTTGAGCTTTTTAAGGTTCCCTATGAACAAGGGTATCCCTGCTTTTATGGGGTTGCCATCAATGACTAAATATTCTAAAACCTCTAAACTTGATAGTGTTTCAGGAATAGGCCCACTTAGAAAATTATGACTCAGATCAAGCAATACTAACCTCTCGAGCTTCCCTAAATCCGATGGTACTTTACCGGTAAGCCTGTTAGAACTCAAATCAATCTTCTGCAGAACTTGAAGTTGCCCAAGAGAATAAGGCACATCCCCCTCAATCTCATTCCAACTCAGGTCCAAAATAGTCATACTCTTTAAATTACAAATTTCCTTGGGGATTTGACCACTTAAGTTATTGTAACTGAGGTCAAGTTGCTCTAAACTAACCAACCCCCCAATCTGTGTCGGGATTTGTCCCTGTAGGCTGTTTTGGCACAGAATCACAATCCTAAGTCTAGGAACCTGCCCTAAACTTGGAGGTAACTCTCCAGAGAGGAATGGATTAGATTGCAAGGCTAGATGTTCCAAGGAAGAGAAAGGACCAAAAAGTGTTGGGGGTACTGTGATAGGGGAAGCCACAAAGCAATTGAAAATTGAAAGGGTTTTCAAATAAGGCAGTTTCAGCAATGACCCAGATAGGTAAGCAGAAGATTTACAAGGTGGGGATACAATATCAGGACCAATGTGGATCTTCGTGACATGAAAGATTTGTGGGTCATCATCGCTAACTTCGCATTCAACACCAGGCCATGGAGTGTCCGTACAAGGTTGTGGGTGTTCTTGGGCCCAATCGGAATCTTCTAGAAGAGCACCCATTACTTCGAACAATCCCAGTAATTCCTCTTCTTCCATCGCCATTTTATTTTCGCTTAAATTGATTCGCATTGCCATCACTTCACCTGCAAATACAAGGAGCCCAACAAGGATTAGATGCACCGAAGCCATTTGAGAAAATGCCAGACCGAAAGAGGTTTGAAATTGAGGGCTTGGAAGAGCCAATAATAAAGACAAAAACCCAGTGTTACATGAGCTTTATTGAATATCGTTGATGGCAAAGGAGAAGAACGTGAAGGGAAGTACCCTATCGATGTCATTTTTGTGTCAGCATGAAGGCTGCAAAGAGAAACCAAAGCTGTCGCATATGCTTCCCACAATTGCAATTTTGAGTGTGACAGTGTGAGTTAGTATGGAAAAAGGAGTAAAACTGGCGAAAGAGACAATGGCCACAATAAGGCAATATAAATTTTCAGAATATTCAATTAATTTTTTGAAAGGGATCAGTTGCAGTCAATTTTTAAACAATTAAAAAGACTGCAGTATTTTGGAAAAGGTCAATAAACAGTTATGTTTTTTGGAACGGAAAGTTGCTTAGTTTTGCAGGTTGCATTACCCTTTAAAAGTCAGTTTTCTCGGCATTTCCAATTTACTATGTACAGGCCATGAGTTTGCCTAATGGTATTTGTGATATGATAGAAAAAGTAGGCCGTAATTTTTTATGGGGCTCCACATGCCAGGAAAGGAAACTTCATCATGCTGCTTGGGATAAAGTGAGGGAGCCTAAGGAGTCTTAGCTTAAAAAAGTTACGAACTCAGAATATAGCCTTTCTCATGAAACTCTGCTGGGGCTTGGTATGTAACACACAAGCACTTTAGCTACAGGTTCTTAGTGCTGCAAATATTAATTTATTATAGATTAGTATTAATTAACTATTAATAGATTATATCCTATTAATTTCATGATAAATAATAACTATTGTATAAATTAATTGGTTCTCTTAATAAATTATAAATAAACTATAATAGATGAGTTATTTATAAATGTATTCAGGGAATAGAAACTCAATTTACAATCTATTTAGAATTAGTTATTTTATTTATATTAATTAAAATTAAATTTTATGATACGATGTAATTCTTATTTATCCTTTAAAACTATTGATATATTGTAAGTTATATTCTGTCTTATTCATCTATTGTTGTGTTTGGTATGATTTCAATTATAAATCATATCATTGTGTTTGGTATGATTTAATTAATTTTTTAATTATTTTTAATAATTGGTATTAGAATTAGTAAAAAGAAATCAAAATTCTAGGTTAATTTACATAAATTCAAAGAATTAATCATATGTAAATTGAGCCATATATATATTCAGATTTTAGAGAGTCCTAAATCTTTTTCTTTTATTTTTTTAAATTATTCTAATATATCAAAATCCAATAATAAATAAAATTAAACTGATAAATATGCAAACATTAAAAATCATAGACAAGTAATTCATAAACTTGTATTAAAAAGAAATCAAATTTCAAATAAAGTATATTACATATATATATATATATATATGAACAATAACAAAATTTTAAACTCAAATTTCTTTGGATGGAGCTTATATCAAGATTCAAAACCCGAATCACCATATAGATACAGTAAATGAATAAAAAAATAAAAAAATTTCATACAAAATAATATTAGAACTTTCATCTCTCATACTAAATACAGTTGTGGTGCTTCAATAATTCCTTCCATAAGTAGAAAACTCACGTCTTCAAATACTTGGCAGGGTAATTTTTCAAGGTGTGGGAAGAGTTCAAGGGCCTTGGGTGGAGCTTAAGCGATGGTTCATGCGTGAGTTTTAGGTTCGACTCTTGGACCTTAATAGCTCCTATTATTGATTATGTAATGTAGGTTGTGCCCGAAAAGATCCTCCATGCAAGAGCTTGTGATATGACTCCCCCTATGGGAGGATGGGATTGGGGTAGGTTTAAGCAGTATTGACCTAATTACGTGACTAGAGTCATTACAAATATTGCACCTCCCTCCCTTCAGCGAAGAAATGACGTTATAACTTGGAAGTGGGCTCACAATGGCATGTTCTCTATTCGGTCAGCATACCTCAATCTGACAGGGTTGAACTTAAGTTCTCGGGAGAGCCTCTGGGGAAGTATCTGAAAGTGGCTGGTAGCAAAAAAAGTTCGTAGCTTCATTTGGCTACTTGCTATTGACCATGTTCACACCAACATGCTGAGAGCCTCCCACGGGCTGTTGCAGAATGTTAACTGCACTTTCGGTTGTGCTGATGCTAAAACATATACCCCTAGCTTTGAAAAAAAATGGTAAAGTCGACTGGGCCTTCTTCTCTGCCCCGTTGCATAATTGGTTGAACTGGAACCATGCCAACGAGGATGTTGCAAGTGGCTTGATGAATTTTGAATGGAGGAAGCTCTTTGGTTAATGCGTGCTGACTTTTGTTGACGTCTAGATGCAATAAAGTGTTCACTGCTGAAGCTTGCGAGACTGATGAACTTTTCTTCAATTGTATCCAACAAACCACCGAAGGCACTAGTTTTCAAAGCAGAAAGGAGCGCATATGTCCACCAAAACGCGAGCAGCTGATTATGCTGAAGTTCCCGAAGCCAGGTTGGATCAAAGTCGATATTGATGGCTCAGTTAATCTTGACGGGAAAGCTTCTTGTGGAGGCCTTCTCAGAGACGAAGCGGGCAGGTGGATTGTAGGCTTTTGGGTATAACGTTGATACTATTCTATAACTGTAGCAGAGTTTGGGGTAATTTGCATAAAATTTCGGCTTACCAGGGATCGTGGTTATAAGACAGTCATGGTGCATGCAGACTCCCTTGTGGTGATCAGGCTGATCTCTAGAGGTTGTCCTAGGCAACCTCCTTGCTATAATATCATCTCAGATATTAGAAGTTGCTTAGACAATCAATGGGAAGTTGTAACTCTTGACACCTACAGAGAAGCTAATGGAAATGTGGACCAGCTAGTAAATTTTGCACACACTAACCCTCTTGGTTTTCATCAGTTTTCTGCTCCCCCCTGCTGGTTGTGGTAGATGTTTAAATGCAGACCTTCAGGGTGTAGCCTTTGCCCAATTTGTCTAGTTTGGTTGTTCAAGGGCTTTATCCCCTTTGTTTATTTAAAAAAGAATTCACAATATAATTTTTTTAATGAATAAATGATAAACACATTTAAAGGGAATGAATAGGTATGATACGCGGAAAATTTCACTGTTTAAAAGTTTATAGGTAGGAAGTGGAAGATGCATAGGTGGAGCGGATTATATAATCTTAATGTGATACATAAAGATTAAGAGAAGGAAGCAAGTAGATGTATAAAAAAAAAAATTAAGAAGTGCTATGCTATAAGAGGAGGAAGCAAATAGTTTAATGATGCAATAAGATAATGTGAATCAAGTGGAGTGAGCAAGTGCAACGTGAAATTAACTATATATGAGAATAAAGGATTTTTTAATAATAGAGAAGGCAAACTGTGTAGTAAGTAAAGTAGTTCTGGAGCAAGAAAAACATAAAAAGATTTATTTTGATTTTATCTTTTAAGTTTACATCTAATCCCTTTAAACTTTTAAGAGATTTTTTTTTTTCAACTTTCAAAATAATTTTACAATAGTGATAATTTTTGTATATTCACTACTAATATAGGTTTTTTAAACTCACCTTAAGTTTTTTATAGGATTTTATACAACGCATCCTTAACTAATTCATTTAAAAATTTACAGTAGAAATAGATTTTTTCTCTTTTACAAGATTTTTGATAAATTCAAAAATTGCTTTTAATAAATTGATGGACTAAAAACTAGATAATACAATAATTACAATAATTTAAAATTCTTTCATATTTCCTCTTAATTTGCTTTTTGATCTGTCACATATATATAGACTTCCATCAGCTTTAGCCATTAAAAATAATCTTAATCATACAATGTGTTTTTTGGCTAGAGTAAGCATGATGTGTTTCTAATGTTCATAATCTTTCATCTTTGTAGTTATTGGTAGTTTTGAGTAATTTTTCCTATGCAATCCAATTAGTCTTATCATTATAAATGTTATTCGAGACTTGATACATATGTTAGAGTAAAATAAAAATATTTACAAATAACAGAGACAATTACAATAGAAAAAGATAAAAAGAATTACTATTTCAAACTCAATTTATATTTTACCTGCATGAAAGCTATTTTCTTTTGTCTAACAAAAAACATATATGAGTCAATAGATATCAATGGGTTTTTATATAAATAATCTTTAAGTTTTGTTATCATCAAAATCGTGAACCCAATCAACCTTGGTTAGGCCAACAATAAACACATTTAATTTTTTTTTAATTGATTGATGTTTGATTGTCATTTTTCTATCACTAATTATATAAATTACAAGACATTACACCTGAGGGCAAAATAGAAGCTTATCTAGTGATGGTAAGCAGTAATAATTTCCAGCAATGAGAATTCTAGTTTGACACCAAACTCAATCAATTAATATGTATATATTTTTTTATAATCGACTTAACTTACTAATAAGAATATAATAAGGTAGGGACCTACTGAATATCTAATATAGACAAATGTATATATATATATATATATATTATCGTCTTAGTATTTCAAAACAAACAGTTTCTGAAAGTGAAGGAAGAAACTGTCATCATTTTCTATCTTTCATCATTTTTTTTTGTAATTGGGGTAAAATTTTATTTACCCCTTTTATAAAGGGTCTTTTGTGAATTTTTAAACATCAATCTAACAAGTTACCAATTTTCAAATATACAATATTAGATCAACTGTGTTTCAAATTATGTCGTGTAGACGATAGCATCAGACCATATAACTATCCAATTTTATAAATGGCTCAAAATTTTTGTCAGGATAACTTTATTTTTGGTGCTACTGTTATTTCTTCCGAAGGGACTAGGGACTGTCCTCTAAAAGCCACCATATAGAACTATGAGTCTCTACTAAAAGAATTTTCAAGACTTGGGGGCGTCCTTGACAAGGATGGCTGTTGGGAAGCACTGTAAGAAATTTAAACCCTCTCTAGTTTTCCTTATGGAGACTAAAATGAAGAAACCAAAAGTAAAAAGGCTTTTCAGAAGATTTCATGATTTCCAGAATGATGTGCATTGTGTATATATAACTTGTTGGTCTGTCTGATGGTTTAGCTTTCTGGTGGAATGATAATGTCAAAATTGAAATTTTGCAGTTAACTTGTAATATCATTCATGTTAACACTGTTTATGCTTTGGATAATGTTAGGGGTTTTGTGACTTTCATTTACGGCCCTCCTGGAGACCAAGATAGAAAAGATATTTGGCTTTCTATTAGAAGATTGAACCCTGGAAATGATTGTCCATGGTTTTGCATAGCTGATTTTAATGATTATCTTTATAACTCAGAAAACAAGGTGGTAGAAGCAGGAATTCAGGATTTATTTTGAATCTTTACGAATTTATGTTTGATTGTGGCTTTATGGAGCTTGAATTCAAAGGTCTTTCTTTTACTGGGTCTAACAACAGACATGGAGGTAATCATAAAGGAAATAATAGATAGAGCGGTGCGTAATGCCTTGTGGAGGGAGTGAAATCCTAATGCACAGGTTTTCCATGTAGAACCTGTTGGTTCAGATCATTCTCCCATTGTTACAATGTTCAACTATTCTGGTGTGAAGGTTCCAAATTCATTTAAATTTGAGTTGATGTGACTGAATCTTCCAGATCTTCCTAAGGTGATGGCTCATAACTGGTTTAAGGAGGGTGGAGATAATACTGAAATTCTGTCCAAAGTTATTAATAACTTGAAAAGAGTTAGGGAGGCTTTGATTAAGTGGAGTGAAGCTGAATTCCTAAATAACAGAAAGGAAATTGAGAAGCTTCGTTTTCAATTCCAATCTTGCTATTCTGGAGAGTGGAATGAGTTTAAGAGGCAGCTGGCCGATGAATTAACTGCTGAAATGAAAAGCTTTAGGAGAGGGAAGAGAAGTTCTGGGCTTAGAGATCACGGACTCAATGGTAAACTTGTGGAGATCAAAATACTAAATTCTTTCATACTATTACCATTTAGAGACGGTAAAGCAACAAGGTGTTGAAACTCAAAAGGGATGATGGTTTATGGACAGACAGTCAAGATGAGATTGCTAGTTCTTTTGAGTTTTTATTCCAACTTGTACTCATCTGTTGGGCATAGAGTCTTTTTTGAGGTACTGAGCTTTGTGGAACTGGTCATTAAAGACTAACAATGAGGCTTTGCCGAAAAATGTTTCAGTCTTGGAGATAAAAGAATCGGTGTTTGACTTGGGTGGCTTCAAGGCTCCTGCACCTAATGGTTATTCAAGAGTTTTTTATCACCATGCTTGAGAGACTGTTGGGGAACAAGTATGCTCTCTGGTTCAGGAATTTTTCTCCTTGGGTTTTTCTCTTTCGAGATTGAATTCTACCAACTTGGTAATGATTCCTAAGGTGGAAGTTCCCAAACAGGTTTGAAATTTCAGGCTGATCAGTCTATGCAATTTCTCATATAAGGTCTTCTTGAAGCTCATTGCTAACAGACTGAAAAGCTTATTGGGTGTTGTGATCTCTGAATACCAAAGAGAACTTGTGCCTGGGAGAATGATACAAAACAATATCTTTATAGTGCACAAAGCATTCCAGTATAGGAATTCAGAGAGAGGGGGTCCAAGCATGAATTAGCAATTAAGCTGGATATAAATAAAGCCTACGATAGGATGGAATGGGACTTTTTGAATCAGGTGCTTTTGAGAATAGGTTTTGATGAGAGTTGGGTTAGAAAGATTATGGAGTGTGTTGTTTCTGTCAACTTTAATTTGCTGCTATTCGGGAGAAAATTGGCACATATTACCCCTCAAAGAGGTTTAAGGCAAGGAGATCCCCTCTCTTCTTACCCTCTATTATTGTGGCTGATGTTTTATTTAAAACGGTTAATTCTATGGCTTCCCAAGGTAAACTAAAAGGTATTAGACTAGCAAGAGGTTGTCCCTCCCTTACCCACTTTTTCCTTTTTTTTCTCTTGAGTGCTAACTTGGAGAATTGCTTAATGTTTGAAAAAAAAAATCTTAGAGGACTATTGTTATGCATCAGGGCAAATGATAAATCTTGAGAAGTCTTGTATGTTTTTCTCTAAAAATACTTTACCTCTGTTGAAGGATGATATCTGCACTGCTTTTGGCATTCATGTTGCTATCTCACTAGGTAAATACCTTGGTTTGCTAATTCTGCGGGGTGGATCTAAGCAGGAAGCCTTAGCATTTGTTAGAGATAGAATTAAGAAGAAGATTCGGGGGTGGAAGCAAGCTTTGCTGTCACAAGATGGTACGGAAGTTTTGATTAAGGCAGGGTTGAATGCTATTCCAACTTTTTCCATGGCTTGTTTCAAATTTCCAAAAGGGTCTTGCCAAGAATTGGATAGTTTTATAACACGCTTCTGGTGGGGTGATTGCAATGAGGGAGGGAAGATACATTGGCAAGCTGGAGGAAGATGACTTGGTCTAAAAGCTCGGTTGGTATGAGTTTCAAAGATTTTATGAATTTCAATCTTGCATTACTCCCTAAGCAAGCCTGGCGTATTGTGTCCTCTCCTAACGAATTTTGGGTTAAAATTCTTAAGGTTATCTACTTCCTGTCTGATTTCCTAAATGCAAAGAAGGGAGCTTGTGCTTCATAGGCTTGGTCAAGCATTTTAGAGGGCACGATTTTCTTGGAAAAACATCTGTGCTGGTCTGTAGCAAATGGGATGAAGATAAACTTTTGGCAAGCCCCCTGGATTCCAGGTTTTAAAATTTTTAAATTGTCTTCTAGCTGCCCTGTTGAATGCTTTGGTGATAGCTCTGTTGTTGTTTTCACTTCTAATGGTCAATGGGATTTGTCTAATGTTGATCGTTGGCTTAATTCTGTTGAAATTTCTGCTCTCAGAAAAATTTCCATTTCAAGAGGAAGCAAGGAAGACAAGTTATTTTGGACTGGTGCTCCTAATGGGATTTATTTGGTTAAAAGGGGGTATCATATTACTAAATCATTGTCTGCTGAGTTAATTCTGCTATGGCTCATCTTTTCACTTACCTCCTTTCTGGAGTGTTGTTTGGAAGTTAAGAGCTCCACATAAGGTCAGGAACTTTCTTTGGAGGTGTTGTACTGGATCTTTGGCTTCCAAAGAAAACCTGAGGAAGCGTAAATGCAGTCACTCTCCTTCTTGTCCTTGCTGCTCCTCTAGTGTTGAATCAGTTGAACATTTGTTTCTATTGTGTGATTGGGTGAAAGGAGTTTGGTTTTGTGGACAGTCTACTTTTAAATCAGATGAGATGGTTATTTCTAGATTTGACTCTTGGCGTAGTTCATGTCTCCTGGATATGGGACTGGAGGATTGGGAGAAATCACTAATTGTAATGACCTGCAGGCAGATTTAGAAAGGCAGATGCAGATGGGTTTTTAAGCATTCTCTGCCTGACCCTTTAACCACAATGAGTTCAGCTTTTCGGTCCACATTGGAATTTTGAGAAGCTAATAACTGGTTTAGGAAAGCTAATAGTGTCCATGATAATGCTGATAATGTGCCTTTGATCTGAAGTTGATGCTAGATTCCTGCAGTGCCTCTTGTACTGCTTTTTCTATTTTTATGGCTGAATCTAAGGCACCACAGAGGGGCCTCCTGATGGCTTTGAACTTAGATTTTCGTGAAGTGGTGGTTGAATCTAATAACAAGGATCTAGCGGCTGCTGTGAATTCTTCCTTTTGCTGTCTTGAATGGAGATGCTTTCATCTGTTAGAAGACATTTCCCAGCTTAGAAAGAAGTTTTGTTTCTTGCTCCTTTGGTTGGGTGCGTCATTCTGCATAAACTCTCAGCAGATTTGAGAGTTTAATCTGTATCGTCGATACGAAGACGATTGTGATTTGTAAGTGAGGAAGATGTGTGAGGCTCCTAGAGAAGGGGTAATTCATTTGCATTACTATGGCTATTCATGGAGGCCATATTTTTGGAGGAACCTAAGATGAGTTTTGAACGATGATTTAGTTTCTGATTGGATTTATATGTTTATAGAGTGAGGTTGATTGTAATTAGATCATGCAAGAATCCTAATTGTATTTTGATATTAGTTATTATAGTTCGATATGGATAGGGAATTGTAGTGTGATTATAACGAGGAAATTAGTTAACTTTTATCATTAATATTTTTATTTGATATTTTAATATCAAATCATAGGATTATCTCTACTTCTGTTAACAATTTATAATATTTTTAGGGCAAGATTGTACTTGAATGCAAGCGAAGCGTGAAAGATTTGAAGGGTAGAAGAGAAAGAGTTCAAGATTTATTTTCAATTTTTCTTCTCTCTCTCTCTCTCTCTCTCGGGCTGTTCAAAAGTTTTTATGGATCAAAGGGAAGAGATTATTTTAACTATTAAATATTATAACTATTTTACATGTTGACATGGAGTTTTTATTTATCTAAAAAAAAATTAGAAAAAGGAAAACAAACTAAAGTTAAGAACAAAAATTAAATTTAATAGAAAATTAAAGGATAAAGACTAATTATAAATTATTATTGAACTCATAAATATTTTAGACCCGTTAACCTATCCAAATGCATATAATTTTACTAATGACAAAATTGTAATAACCCAAATTAAAATAATAAATAATTAAATTAGACAAAAATTTATTTTTAGGATAAATATAATATTTAGGTAATCTTAGGATAATTATAAAACTTCAAAATTATCTTAAGAAGTTATTTTGAAACCTATCTTATACCTATTGTGATATTTTTATGTTTCAAAATTTTTAAAATAGGTCAACATGAAAATTCTAAATAATTGTGGGGTCCTTATTTTTTTTAATCATGTAAAAAAATAACTTTTTTATGAGTTTTATATAAATTTCATTAAAAAACTCTGGCCATCTTTCATAATTTTTACTTTTTTCTTTTCCTTCCTTCTCACCCTCTTACTACTGCAGCACGTCTCCAGCCCCCATTTTCTTCTCTTTCTTCAAAAGCTTTGCCCCTTTTCTGCGTAGCTTCTTCATTTTCTCCTTCTCCTTTGTTTTTTCTTTCATTTTTCGTCACTCACCAATTGTGCCTCTTGCTGTAACGCCCCTCTCATCTTCCTCCTCCGATGACCAACGCTAGAAGACCCTGGCTGCCGCATAAGGAGAAATTTTTAGGTAGTGAGCTCCATCTCCTTTTCCGTCCTTCTTTTTGTTGGTTGCTTTATTTTTTGATCTTCCTTTTTTCTCTTGTGCTTGGGGATACTTTTTCTTTAATTTTAACTTTCATTCTTGCTCCATCTCTATGCCAATAGGAATCCAAAACTTTAGTTGTTTGATTGCTTATTTATTTTGGCCATGGGAAGCTTATCAAATTAGGACTTTTTTATTTAAACCATTAAGGTATGAATGGATACTTGCTATATATTCATTTAAGCTCTTTAAGATATATTTTAAATTCAAATTAAATTTTAAAAGCTTAAATTAGATTGTAGCAATTAATTTGTAAAATCTAAAATCTAGGGATTTTGTAACATTATAAAATTTAAATTATAATTATAGGTTTAGATGTTAGAAGGTGAAATTAATTATATTAAACATATTAGAAGCTAATGTAGTAATTTAAGGTAATGTTTTTATGTTCAATATAATTATAGGTGATATTGAGGCTACTCTTTCAATTAGAAATCCTTTCAAATTTTAGGAAATTGGGCCTCTACTATTGGCCTCCATAGGTGAATATGTAGATGGCAAAATAAT
The DNA here is from genome assembly GCA_026724425.1 of Erythrophleum ivorense. NCBI lineage: Eukaryota > Viridiplantae > Streptophyta > Magnoliopsida > Fabales > Fabaceae > Erythrophleum > Erythrophleum ivorense. Next base: position 63,035,350 of record JAIUCV010000003.1, read on the forward strand.
AGTCTCTTTTACTTTATGTTTATTTATTATTAGCCCAAACTTCACACTTTGTGATTTGTCATATGTGCGTTATCGGAGAAACACATCTTATGTTTTAAACTGTATATGGATCAAAATATACGCATGAATATATATATATATATATGGTTACAGGTTGGAGAGATGATGAATGACTTTTATTTAAAATTTTATTATGTAAACTTGTGATTAATTGTTTTTATTTTATTAAAATTACTTCTTTTACTTGATCAAATTTTTATTTGTTTATTTACTTATTGGTTAATATTTAATTTATTTGAATGATTTTCATTTTAAAATTATGGATAGAAGTTTGATTAAAACTCCGCTGCCATTAGCGGGGATAACGGCCTAGGTGCACCTATTTAAAATAATGAATAATCACTGTGCCGCGACACTCAATGATAATTATACTGAATATATCGTGATATGCATACCGTGTGGCAGCACTTGATGATGGTGGTGATATTGTGATATTGTGCAGTGGCATTAATAGTAGTATTGAGTCCTGTGTAGCAGCACTCAGGATTGATTATAATTCTTACACGAGATACCCATTATATCTTATTTCCTTTAATTTTAAATTGTGATATTGCTGATAACTTGCAATGTAATTTAATTGTTATATATATATATATATATAGACAACAATTAAAGGCAATATAATTTCCTTTATTTGTTTAAGTATTTTATTGTGAGAAACTCTAAACCTATTTATTTCCACCTCTACTTGTTTTGTTATCTATACATTTACTAAGTCAGTGGTAGGTTTATCTCTTTCCTTTGGAATTTGCATGCCACCTAGGCATAGATGATAGGATATTTTGGTCGATTGAGTTGTGTAAGAACTCCAAGACATATTGGCTACTAAATGCTACATTATTTTGGGTCATAAAAATGTTATACTTTTTTGTAGATCATATAATGACTATTGTAATGACATTTGATTATATTTTGAAAAATTTATGTACTATACCATATTATGGCAAGAATTCAAAGATATAAGATGTTGGTGAATTTTTTAAATAAAATGCATTGGACTGTGTTGAATTTGCAAGGTTGGGATGTCTAATTTTTAGGAGAGGTGCTGCCGGATTTTCGGCAACCTCTAATCATTGTAGGTATACTTATATAAAAGTATGAGTATTGAATGAATTGTCAGGCTTACTAGGCTGGGCCAACCATACTTGACTTGGTCTAAGTGCCGGTCATGGCTCGGAGTTTGGGTCGTGACAAAAATAATAAGATAGATACCTACTAAAATACCTAATATTATAGACAAATATATTATCATATTATTATTTAAAAAAAAAAGAATTCTAGAAATGAATAAAGAAAAAGGCATTCATATTCTTTCTTTCATAATTTCATTTGTAACTGGGGCAAAATTTTATTTACTACTTTTATAGACAGTTCTTTATTGTGAATTTTTAAACATCTATCATCATAAAACTATCCAATGGATTTGAAATTTTTGTCTAAATTCAATTTCTTTACACTTGTATGTGAAGTCAAAATTAAATTATTTAGGATATATTCTGGGCAGAGCACTAAATGTTCGACATCATTACAAATCTTATCTCTTTTTTTGTTGGTACACTAAAAGGTGTAAATTTTCAATATTATGTACTTATATTTTTATCTCACCATTATTTCCTGAGTTATAGTTTGCAAATTAGTCTTGATGTCACTTGAATTAGGACAAAACATTTATATTTAAAAAAATTTTAGGCTTGATCCTAGAAAAAAATTTTCATAAAAAGGAGAAGCATGTCAAGTATGTTATCTCAGATAATATGATTAGATATTAATAAGGAGAGAAAAAAAGAAGAGAACATATACGAACAAATAACTAGAATTAATTATAGTTTCAAACGAAATTTAAAGATATCTGTTCGTATATATAGAAAAGATTGTAACCAACCAATTTATATACAAAAAAGAAACATAAATACAAAACAAGCGATCAAATCTAATTAATAAATCAAAACGAAACAAGAGACAGATTGAAATAAGGAATATACAAAAAATGCTTTTCATATTCAAAATAAAATCGAACTGCAATATTGGTCATAAGGTCAGCAGGAACAACTTATTAATCAAAACCCTAAATTTAGTTTACACCAAGAAATAAAAGATTGCACGAGATGCCTAAGAATATTACACAAGTCGCAGCTGCATTCTCTGCATTTTAGAGAGTTGAAAAGTTCGAAGACTAGCCCCATCATGACAAAAGACAATAAAGTGATTAGAAATAGTATGATTCCATATGAAATACCATCTAAAAGCTCTCTTATTACCTCCAGTGCAACTTCATCATCACATGAGAATACAGTCTGTATAAACTGTACTATATATGATATAAGCATATCCTTAATTCTCATCAGATATATGAATCTAATCTCTATAATCTGAATGAAGGCGTCTGTGAGTGACGGAGGTGTAAGAGGTTCCAAGAGAGGAGGGCGCTCATCCTCTGGAATTACTATGGAATGGCTATTCATGGAGGCCATATTATTGGAGGGACCTAAGATGAATATTAAATGATGATTTGGTTACTATAACTGATTGGATTTATATATTGGTAGTGTGAGGTTGACTGTAATTACGTTCATGGAGGAATCCTAATTGTATACTGATTAATTAGTTATTGTCAGATTTCGATATGGAGAGGGACTTGTAGTTGTAGTGTGATTATAAAAGGGAAATTAATTAACTTTTTTCACTAATATTTTATTTGATATTCTAATAATAATAGATTAAATCATAGGATTATCTCTGTATCTATTAAAAAATTACAATATTTTTAAGAAAAAAGTGTACTTTTATTTCTTAACTTTAGTTTATTTCATTTTTGTTTTTTAACTTTAAAAAACCATTTAGATATTTCTTTTCTTCCAATACCATCAATAGTCTTAACAAAATTTACGGAGTGGAATCTAATTAACTTGACAATCCTACATCAAATTATTACCATCTCAACTACTTACTAAACCTTAAAATGGGATTCAAATCCTTTTTTGTACTACACTTTGTGCATAGTAAAGAAGACAAAGAATGGAAGTTTAGGTCTTATTTGAACGGGTCTATACTCTTTTATTTATTTATTTATTTACTGCATATGGCATAGTACAGGAAAGAATCCGAAAGGGATGCGCTCCACATTGGCCTAAAACAAAATTGAGCGTTTCAATTTCATGACCTTCAATGGTTGGCTCTGAATTTGATGAATCGAAGGAAGACTTCAAGGGTAGAAGAGAAAGGGTCCAAGATTCATCTGTGGATACTGATGCAGCAAAAACATGCGAAAATTGGGAGAATTCAAAGCAAAAGCTTAATAGAATAATTCAAAAACTTTATTATCAAAGTCTGCCACAAAAACAAAGAAAGTATTTATATGAATCTCTAATTAATTTTCTAAAATTAAAAAAATAAATCATAATAAGAAAAAGGCTAAAATGTATAAAACCTTTTAAATTTTAAATCATATATAAATAACTTTTTGATATTTTAAACTTGACAATAAACATCTCAAATTTTAGATTATATGCAAATACTTCTCTACCACTAATTAGTTCTTTATTTCACTAACTGAATGATAGATTAGGGGAATTATTGCACATGATCTAAAATTCATGAGCCTTATCTATAAATAACTCAAAATTGAAAGAATTTATTTACACAAAAAATAAAATTAATAGACTTCATTTAATTTAATATGTCACCCTTTTGTTATTAAATTGATAGGTTTACTCATAGCAAATATTATCTATACAAATTTAAAAGTTTAAAAGATTTATTGTCAAGTTTTAAGAATTAAAAAATTATTTGTATATGAATCAAAATTTAAAATGCTTTATACATTTTAACTTAAGAAAAATATTAAATGACCTGAAAATATATAAAAATGGTAGAATTTGGACCCTAAAAATAACCTCAACTAAGTTTCACCCATTGGCCCACGCATCGTGAAAGAGTTTTTGTGAAGATGCAATAAGCCATAAAATTTCTTTCAAATTAGAAATTATATCCTTTTAAATTCGAAGTACTTGTTTGACAATAAGCTTACTCCATAGACTCTTTTGCGAAAAAAACATTCCATGTCTGATGCTCCCCCCCCCCCCCCCCCCCAAAAAAAAAACACAAAAAAAGCATCAATTTTATACTGTAGATTGAGCAATTTTAATGTTAGATTTTATAAAAACCTATAACTTTTTGAATTGGGGAAGATTAAAGGAGAATATGTAAATTTCAATTTTTATTTTGCATCTCTCCCCCCCCCCCCCCCGGGTAGTTTTTCAAAATTAACAAGATCCATTTTGGAGTTTGATAAATCTCACACTCAGTCAATATAATTTAGAGGAAAAGAAATACTTAAAAGATTTTTAAAAATTAAAGAACAACAAGAACACAAACAAAGCTAAGAACAAAAATCGAATTTGAGGTACAATTAAAGGATAAAGACTAATTATGAATTATTATTCAAATCATATAAATATTTTAGACCAGTTTAAATTCATAAACTAGTTTCGAAGACAAAGTTATACGAAGACAAGTGTAAATAGGCAAGCCATGGAACTTAATATCCCCATTCAATAAACTGATACGTGCCTACCGGGGAAAAAATTCGCCTATAATGAGTTAACGAGAAATTATTAACTAAACCCCAAGTCTACTAGAATTTAAAGGCAAAACTCAATATTGGGTTCGCTGCATGTGGTGGCGATTTAAAGCCAATATTTAGATATTCTGGTAATTTTAACCGCGCTTTTAAGCCATCACTACGCTCTAAATATAAATTCAATGTTCATTAATGGCGGTTTATAACCGTAACCACCGCTAAATTTTGGAAGAGTCACTATTGTGGCGGTTTGGAACAGACAGTATAATCCCTCATCCCCATTCTCATATTTTTTGCAGGAAAAAATTTGTTCCCATTTCTGTCTTCACGGGAGAAAAATTATCCTCAATTCCTCATCTCTACATTCATGGCAATTCTTGCGAAAATCTCACAAAAAGAAAACTCTGTTTTGGATTTAGATTCTGAAGTGCACTTCCTGTGAAATGAGGAGAGAAATTCTTGCAAGAACTCCTCTCTTTCTTTCTCCTTGCTTCATCTGAAATGCACTTCAAGAGATTTGGATCTGTATTGGATTTGGACCTGCTTGCTTTACGAAGTGTACTTCAGATGATCCAAATCACTATGTTTTACAACTCTCTCTCTCTCTCTCTCTCTCTCTTTGTTTCACCTGAAATACATTTCCGGGGATTCAAATCACTCTGTTTTACACTTGTGGTCAAATTTTATAACTTCATTGCTTTTCTCGCTCTTCTGTAATGGGACAGTCAGATTCATATATTTAGATGGGTTTGATTAGAATCATTAATCAATCATTCACTTAAACATATATAAACTAAGCCAATTACATACAATTATCATGTGAGCCTTTCAATTATTCTACAAGCAGCCTCGGATAGCTCCTCGTACTTCTTCATCTCCTCAGACACATCACGTGGTACTTTGCCCACGGTACTATCATAACACTCATAGTCAAAACTCAGAGCTTTAACCACAAACCTCTCAGCATTATCATATTCGTGATTCTTCAATGCTTGCTTCGCTGAATCATCAAGAATTCCCTTGGCATTAGAGTACTGTTTTGAGCAGTTCAAGTACACTTTCTTCAATTCCTCATCTTTCTCGCGCAAGGCCAACCTTGTCATGTTGGCTGATAATATCTGCCCTTGGCTGCTGATGCAGTTCACAACAATGGTGGCTATGCCGATGCGGTCGGCTTTCCCGGCGGCCGGATCGGAATTCACGCAGTTCAGGCAGGTTTGTGGTGTCTCTGAATTGAAGCATTCTAGTTCGATCAGTGTGTAGCCTGATGTGAATGGGGGTGATGGGATGAGAAGAAGAGCAAGATGGAGAAGAAGAATCAAGGGATTGTTTGAAAAGAAGGACATTCTCATTAATATTTGATGAACAACTATCATCCTCTTGAAGCCATTTATATGTATAAAGGAGTCAAAATATGAATCGCTGATTCACTATAAAGCAGCTTATGGGCATGTCAATCATGTGTACACAACTTAACCTATAAATAACTAAATTGAGACGTAAGAAATTAACTCCATCTTTTGATGATTTTATGAGTTTGGGTCTACAGATCCTAATTATCACATAATTTGTTCATTATATTAAATGCTTTTGATTTAATTGTTTAAAATAATAATTACTTTAATAATCAATAATTTCTTGTTGAATTGTTTTGGCTTTTGCGTAATAATTAGTACAATTACAGTAATTAATTTTTTTAAAGAAAATTTATTTAGTAACTTTGTTGTTATATATATTTATATTAAATAAAAACTTAACAAAAATTCATAATAAAATTTTTAAAATTAAAATTGTATGGTTACTAAATTAATATTTTAATAAAAACGTAAGAAAATAATTCGGCATTAATTGTAGAGATGTGTTAAAATGTATTAGATACTATAAAAGCAAATTTCCATAAATAGAATGAAGCATCTAATCGTTTGTTTATTATTTTAAGAATACAGTAATGAAGAAGTACAATTTTCAGCAAATTATACTTATTAATTACATAAAATATTTTAAGTTAAATATGAAATTCCTTTTGGTGAAATTGAATAAAATATTTAACAAAATAATAAAATATTATTCTAGTTATTGTATCATAATTAAAGTTTATGGTAATTTTAATTCATAATATCATCACTCTTAAAAGGATAGGTAACAATATAATTTTATATTTAATAGTTATTGAAAATAGACATAAATTTATAAGATCATTACTTATAATTAAAAAAAAATTATAATTATTTTTATATAAATAATTTAAATAATATACGTTAATCAATTTTGTTCAAATAATAATATAAAATATATAAAATATAAAATAATAACAATGCATTTCCATTTAAAATTAGATTACTTTAAATAAAAAATTCTAAAAATTGATTTAAATATCACACACATGCCATATGATGTGTTGTATCATATTTTTATATTATTTTGAAAATAAAATTATCAACTTAATGATGTCAATATCGTTACTTCATAAATCAGTCATAACTAAGTTCAAGATGAGTTGTAAATGGTTTTCAAACCTTAAATTATCAACTTATTGGAAATCATATGCATGAGTTGCGAGGATTTTTTTCATTTCTTTTCTCGTGGGAATGGATTGTGACTCGCCAATATGCCAATCAATTTTATAAGAAATTGCCAAAAATAGGAAATAGGCATTTCACTTCTCATTTTCAGAATATAACAAACTTACGTGATAAACTAAAAGAAATAAATGGCTTACTACTTCTGTGCTAATTTTGAAGCAGTTTGGAAAGAGGTTAGAGAAGAAGATTAGAATATATAGAAAGAAACATGACCCTGTTTCTCTGCATAATTTATTATTAGGCATTTTACTTTATGATTCTGTCTTTTATGACAATATTATATATATATATATGCTGCAACTGCAGCTCAATATGATGATGCAGACGATGGTTACTAATCTTTCACAATGAGGCATTTTCAATATATAATTACTCTTTTTTAACCGCATCATGAATCCTCGTCATCTTCAAATAGTCCATATTGAAAGTGAAGGATATGCCATGGAACTCAAACCCTACTTGTAAGTCTCTTGGGCCGCTACATGGGTTTAAATTCCATTATAGCCGATCATTCTTAACCGATGTTATAAAAAATTTACTAGTTATTGACTTAAGATAAAAATAATTTATGATTTAATAATTTGATTATAATTGAATTACTGTTTATTAAAATATACCTAAGAAAATATAAATATACATAATATTTAAAATAAATATAAATATTTAAATATATAAAATTAGATAAAAAATTTATATATAATAATATTATATAAAATGGGTTGGGTAGAAAAAATTGAATTTTTTTTTCTTTTTGTAAGTAAAAGCAAAAGTAAAAATTTTTTCAAAAAAATAAAAATATCTTCACTCAATATTATTAAATATCATATAATCTTTTCACCAAACTTTTATACCCAGTCAAATTTATGCACACCTTTTTTAATAATTAGACACTTGAGAAAAAGAAGAAGATATAGTTATAATTTTTTATATCTTAGTTATAAGATTTAATTTTTTAAATAATATATAATAATTATATGTTTTAATTAAAATATCATATATTTATCTAAAAAAATTATATACTTGAAAAATCATATATATATATAAAAATTAATAACAAAAAAAGACCATAGTTTATTAAATTAAATAATATTGATAAAGCAGTGAACAATTCGTACTCTAGCCAGGGAAGAGAGGCCCGCAGTGAATCTTATCCGCAAAGAAGGTGGGAATGGGATGAAAGCAGAAGTTCTTGGTTGGGAATGCAATGAGCAGTACAATGGGAACGCTGGCAATGACATTGGGTTCTCTCCATACTACTCTCTCTGCATTGCCAGCTACGGCCTCTTTGTCAAGCTCCTTTCCTTCTCTTACTCTCACTACCAGGCGACGAGCTGTAGCGTTTGGTTCCTGCGTTTTACTTGCTTCCTGCCTTGCTCTGTCTAACCCCAATTCAACGCCGCCGGCACTTGCGCAGCTACTAGCAGATGATGAGCTTCAGCAAGAAGAAGACCGCGTTGTGCAACTGTTTCAGGTTGCTTTTCGCGATCCCCTTTTCTCCAATTTGCCTGATTTTGCTTCAAATGTGATATAGGTCGAAGTTGGAAATAATTTTAATTTTTTAAATCTTCAATGTATACTCAATTTTGGCAATTGGGTTTAAGGGTTGTGAAGAATTTTCTGTGTTCATTTTTCTTACATCATTTTTGTGCTCTTTATTCATAGAGAGATTAATGGTAGAAGGGGAAAATACTATCTGGTTTGAAGTTTCACTCAGAGGTCGTTCTTTCTTTGAATTGCTTCTACGGGCAATGTTATATATGTTCTGCGTCATATTATCAAATGATATATATGTTGAAATTAAACTTGGCACTATCACAGGATACCTCACCGTCTGTTGTTTTTATTAAAGACATTGAATTGGCTAAAGTCCCCAAGACCTTCTCTAACGAAGTCATGCTGAACGAGGATGAAGACGCAAAAGTTGAAGGAACTGGTTCAGGCTTCATTTGGGATAAATTTGGTCACATTGTAAGCACTCCTTGTTTTAGCATATTCAATCAAACCATGAGGCCTCTGCCTAAGTTGTCCTAAATTCTTAAATTCTTAAATAACAAAAGGTTAAATTATCTTATTGGTCCCTAAAATTTTGCTCAAATTTTAATTTGGTCCTTATAGTTTAAAATTTTGTAATTAGGTCCTTACCAATTTAAAATTTTTTAATTTAGTCCTTGGCATTAAAAATTTGTTAGTGTACTATTAAATTTTGCTGATATGACCATTTAAATGTGATTATGCTTGCTTATCTTATTTTAATTTTACAGTTGACTAATGGGCCAGGTTTTTTTTTTTTAATTATATGAAAGTGGTTATCTTTTGAGATCAAGGTTAATGGTTATGATGTTGATTCAATGTTATGTGAAGATTGAAATATGGAAAAAAAATTGAAATATTATTTGTCACCCATGGAATTAATGTTCCATCCAATGCCTAAAACTGAGTGCATTTATGTTTGCTTTTTTTGGGCATCTTGATAAGGAGCTGCCGACTGTCATGCCATGGATATTCTCTTTGATTGCACATATTTGTTCCCAAATTATTAGAAGTCATCAATTTTCCTGTCTGGTGAACAGGTGACCAATTACCATGTTGTTGCTAAATTGATTACTGATATTGGCGGTTTACAACGTTGTAAGGTTTTCCCTTTTGCTATTAATTACATTAAAGTTGTTGCTTTGAGATGGAAGAAATGTGGTTGTCTTTCCCCATTTTTGTCATTTTTGCTACTATCCGTTCTTCTGAGCAGCAATTCATATTATACTCCTGTCTACAGGTGTTTCTAGTTGATGCCAGCGGGAATAGCTTTTACAGGGAAGGGAAGATAGTTGGGTTTGATGCAGCGTACGATCTGGCTGTTCTGAAGGTATTCAATCAGAAGATGTTGATGTAGAATAGGCTCTGAAACTTGATAGAGGATATTGATGTAGAATAAGCACTTAATTACTTAGCTGTCCGACATCAGAGTTGACACCTGTATTTTCCTTCTAGGGCTTTTTAAAATAATAAACAAAAGAGTTTGATGTTCACCATGCTGAAAGACCCAGTGATAAGTTTATGGTGTAAAATCCTTAAAAGCATGTCTTGGTAAGGATAAATTCTGACCACATACAACGATCAATAAGTTTATATAAAGTATGCTTGTTTGGTTTTGGTCAAGAACCTAGGAGGAAGATACACTTGTTTGGTCTTTTAGTAATAAAAATTCAAGCACGTACACTTGCTTGGTTTATTGTAGAGTTGCTTTCTTTTTAGTTAGGATAAATGACTTTGAAAATGCTCATGATAATTGGAGGTAATATTTTTTGACAGTTAAAATTTCTGAGAGTAGATGAAAAAACTAGTGGCATGAGTTTGCTAATGCTAAGCTACATTTGTTTTTGGTTAAACCATGCCATCTCTTTGTTTACAATGGGCAACGGTATTATTCTACCAATGTGTAATTCTTTTATTATTTGACCAAGAGGTAAAATATTTCTGTAAAGCACTTGGTGGAGATTTACTGTCTACATAATGAAACTAGTATCAGAAGATTTAAATGGAAATATTGTTCTTATAGATCAATCCAATAACACTCCTTTTCCTCTTTCCCTCACTGCATGCCACTGTCACTCAAAATTGCTTGACACTTATTCCACGTGCAGGTTGATGTTGATGGGTACGAAATAAAGCCTGCTGTTCTTGGTACATCTAAAGATATACATGTTGGTCAGAGCTGCTTTGCCATTGGAAATCCTTATGGATATGAGAACACTCTGACAACAGGGGTAATTTTTCAAAATTTGAATTGAATGTAATATGATGTAATGAGAAATCCCCAATCCTGCTGTAAACTTTATCTTATCCTGTAAATGTTGGGAAAAAAAATCATAGATTCATTGCTGAAACTTCAAGAAATATTTGTTCACTATTTAAAAGCGTTTTCCATATTGAACTGTAGTTTCTCAAATAGAACATATACTGTTCCTTCTTTTGTAAAATGCTTAATTGACTTGCTATCAAAGTGTAATGATGTCTACCAATTAAAAAACAAATGTAATGATGGCATTGACCTCAGTCTTTGAGATTGATGAGTTTTTTTTTTTGGGGGCATGATTTAAGATTGATGAGTTTGATGTTAATGGATTAAATCTTTGTTCTTACCCTTTTCCCCTCTCCTACCCCAAGGTCTTGAGACCTCCTTTATAACTATTTGAAAAAAAAAAAGGTAATAATTGTGAGTCAACTGGGCTTCGCCCAAGTGGCTGTGGTGGGTAAGTTTATTGGCTGATTTAAATGCTGCAGGTCATCAGTGGTTTAGGCCGGGAGATACCCTCACAAAATGGGGGGGCTATTAAAGGTGCTATTCAAACTGACGCAGCTATTAATGCAGGTAAGCCTTACCCTTGATTGAAGTTCGTTATGTTAAAACCCCAATCCTTCAATCCTACTTTCAGTAATTTTTTTTTTAAAAAGGTTATTAATGTGGAGAAATTATAGCTTGTACCCCATCATATTGGACGAATGAAAGGTAATCAATTCCACCATTTTTCCCCCTAACTTATTGTATTTGAAACTAGTTAACATTAGCGGTTCTTAATATGATAGGTAAAAGGTGGTTCAAAAGTGGCCCCGTTTGTTATTTTACGTCTATATGAAGATCCACTGTTATGTAACTATGTGCTCAGTTTCATATAGAAATGTTAACCTACATAGAGAATCATAACACTAATGGTTAGAAGAAGGGGGGAGGGGGGGGGGGGGAATCATGACAGTTACTGTTTCCTTAATTGACAATTCTGATCTTATATTTTTGCGTATTTACAACTTAAATTTTCAGTAATAATTTGGCTTTCAGAATTCACCATCCTTGCATTCTCACAGGACAATTTAGGTATCATGATCTGATTTTATAGATTTCGATTCATGGACCTCAACAGGAAATTCAGGTGGACCATTGATTGACTCATACGGCCATGTTATTGGGGTAAACACAGCAACATTCACTAGGAAAGGTATGAAATATTTCCTAATTCATTTTCGTAAGAATACTTCCGTAACATATCCTATTAAAGAGGGGACAAAAGAATCACACTTTGTTATCGGAAACAAGGCTGGGAATTATCTCGTCTATTTCATCTCTTTTGATCCATGCGTCTTAAAAAATCTGTTCCATTATATTTCTTTCAAGGTTAGTGGACATCAGAAGCTGCAAGACAAATTTCATGTCCTGAAAGTTGAAATGGCCTTTTGCACCATATAGCATCTTCTATCCATAGAAAAGGGTGTTGAATGAGGTCTGATTCATCATCCCCCTTTTTTGACTGTTATATTGCCAATTTCCAGGGGGGATTTTTTTCTTCTAGGGTTACGACTTGTAATCAGGGCTGCACTCACAAAAAATTATTTTATAGAGATTTATATAAAAATTTTATTTTTTTAATGAATAAAATATAATTTTATAAAAATTTATATAAAATTTTTATTTTTTAGGAGTTATTTTTAATTTTTTACAGAAAAAAAATTAGGCTAAACACAATCGGCGTAGCCTAATGAGATGTCAAGCCAACCTGGGCCGACCAAGCACAAGGCCTAAAAAAATTAGCTTAGTACTAAATTAGATTGAGAAGTGGGCTAAGCAAAAACTTTTAACGTGACCCGTAGACACCATAACTAGTAATGTTGCATTTTGAGTAGGAGTGTAAATATTAGTTTTTCTTTTCTTTTTTCTTTTTATAAAATTACATAATAGAAGGAGTCTATGAAGTTTAGTTAAATTACACTTAATACCTTTTGAATTTTGAAAAATAATGCTTAACCCCCTCATATTTTAATATATTGTAGAAATGTCTTTTTCAATTTATTTTTTTAATAAAAAGTTAACTTTTCACATAATATAAAACTGTAAATGTTTTCTTAATATACTAGAAATGTAGTTAAGTTGATATTAAGTTTTAAATATAATGTTATATTTTTATTCTTAATATGATAGTAAAGTTGCTGAAATATTTCTATTTTTAAAAAGAATACATATTATGTACAGAGTAATTTCATTAACAAAATAAATTGGAAGAGGTCGAATATAATTTTTAAAATAAAAAGGTATAAAATGTATTATAATCAAACTTTAGAAAACGTTAGTCTCATTTATTCTTGAACAAGTTTGAACCTAAAACTTCTTGCTACTCACATCCTTCGACACTCAACTACACTAGGTGATTATAAATGAACAGATTTGTAAATGAATTATTTGAGTTTAATTCATTAAAATCTCGAATTTGATTTGACTATTGTGTAGATAAATTATTTTGGAACACATATTAGGCTTGTTTAGTTAAGTGGGACAAAATTTTGATGCTCTAAGTTTGTTAACAGTCTAATTATTACCAAAGTATTTCATATATATATATATATAATGTTATTTATAATATTATTTATACATAATCTTAACAAAAAAATTATAGACGAATACAATAATTTATATATCATTTAAAAATATGCACTTTTATTTTTATAATTTACAAGTATACATAACATAAAACATGAAAGTTCATAATTCGGACTAGGATTACAGTGGAGCATACCTAAATTTGGATCGAGTCAACTCCATACACCCCTATTTCTGATACCGAACCCGATCATATTTGATGACATCAATGCTTTATTGATATGATATTACGCCGAATGGAATAAAAGTTTTGCTTCATTTTATTTGACCCCCATTATCATCAAGTTGAAAAAGGAAACTCAGACTACTGGATTTTTTAACTTTGAAGAATGCTTAAAGCTCGTCGTGCTGCTTTCCAGGGACTGGAGTATCATCTGGTGTTAACTTTGCAATACCCATCGACACTGTTATCAGGAGCGTACCATACCTTATTGTGTACGGAACACCATATACTGATAGGTTTTGATCATGTCTGTTACATTAGACAAACCTTGAAAATCAGTTCTGGGATTCAAGTCATACATCAAATACCATGCCTGTATTATCTAAAGCAGAAGCTGACAATGAGTATTCTGATTCATCAATTGGTCTCATGTCCATTAAATTCTGTTAAATTAAATGGGCATGCCTTGTCTACAAAGGACAATTGGAAAACTGGGTTTCTTGAACAGAATCATACATTTTGTCTAGGAGTTTGAATCTGAAATTTGGCAAATTTTTATGTAGGATAAAACTTGATTAGCCCGCAATCGTTATCACCAAATCACTTATGACAAAATTATGGGAACTCTTTTCTAGGAGCTGTTGAAGAGTTATATGTTTGAGTTTCTCTTGGCGACTAAAACTTTTATTTTGATGCTTTACTAGAATATAGAATATTCCTCAATTTAATCCTTTATAAATGAGATATTTTTTACTTTAATTTTAATGTCTTACAAAATTAGTTTCTTAATTTGATCTTTCATAAATAATATTAATATTAATAATATTCTTTTTTTAATGTATTGTAAATGGAATTAATATATTTGAAGATATGTAACATTTTTTTATAAGTTATTACTTAACTACTATTATATAATATGTAAATAGATAGTAAATTACCGTTAGTTTCATTAACAAGATTGATGGGAAGATGATATTAATAATACTTTTATTTGTAAAATACCAAATTTAAAAATACTTATATATGAGAAACAAAATTAAAAAGACAATTTTATAAGGAATTATATTGAAAAATACCCATTTATAAAAGATCAAATTGAAAAAGTAATTTTATGAAAAACTTAATCAAAAATTATCTCATAAATAAGAGACGAAAAAAGAATTTTAATCTTCTCTTAACCAATAATGCTCTTTTTGGTCAAGAAAAACACAAACATAAATGCTTTTTCCTAATTATAAACTCTCAAGCCTATAAAGTCAAGCTACGACCAGACCAACAAATTTGAGGAATCTCTCAACAAATACCCTCCCTTTTCTAATTTATATATCTAGGGTCCTCCAAAAATCGAAAAAAAGAAATGCTCCTCAACTTATTAAAACTATAATTAAAAGATGTTCTCGCCCCATAACAAAGCCTTTTTAGTGGAAGCCCAAGAGGGCATTGAGAAACCAATGCTTGTAAACAAATTTAGATGAAGAACAGAAGAAGTAAATCTTCCCCTTTTAATTTCCTACTTTCTAGTAGTGAATTCCATTCGCATTGTTTTTATAGCCTATGATTCCTATGATCTAAAGAGCTGATTACAGCATTCTTAAAGCCTACCTATGGGGATTTCAAACCTAGGGCATTTGTCATTGTCTCCAAACATCGCAAATTTTCATTTCTTTCTACTCCTTCAAATCAAAGCCTAATATATTAATGAACTGAGTAAATAATTGACAGTTAGAGATGCATTCTGACTTCCTCAGACAGGTAAAATCCACAGAAATGAGGCAGCCGAGTTCAGTAAAGCACCAGCTATTTTCTTTTCTTTTTTCAGCTGAGGCATTTTTGTAACTTCATTTCAATTAAACTACGACAGTTAATATAGGATGTAGCATCAGTGAATATAATCCGAGAAAGTTAAATAGGATTCAAACATGTCATCAAATAAACCACTGTGGTTTGTCACTTGATGGTCAAGACTTAAAACCCATGATTCAAATCCCCATTCCCACAGTTTACCTGGTTTATAACAAAACAAGAGACAATTAATGTTTAATATGATAGACCATGCATAGAAAAATGGCTTTGTTGTCATGACTTAAGCCCACAGACCAACTATCATAATCTCAATCTCTGATTTTTACCATATGAACAAGGCCTCCATAATAAGCCACTCCCTCCACATGGTCTAAACTGTAATATTTTAATATTTTGGAGTAGAGAGCAGAAACCGTAATTGGCTTTTTCCATAAAATCAATAAAATAATGCATTCTTTAGTCCTTTTTCTCTCGATATGAAAATGAAGCAAAACAGAACTAGAAGTTACTCAATGACTTCATGCTTAATCATTTAGAATTATGCTGGGGATTTAGAATAATGCTCTTTGCTTTGAGATTAAGAACATCATTTCAATAACTTCCACACAGGAGAGAGAAGAATAGAGTTTGTCCATCTCCTCTTACTGGTATAGATCAAATTTAACACCTCAGCTGTAGAAGAAGCTTCATGAAGTTTACGTAGTTTAAAACAGGCCTTCTCCTATTATTTGTAGTGCAGGTTCTTGCACAAGAACTTGCTAAACTTATAAAGCTAGATGTAGTTTATTTAACCTTTATTGTTATCCAGCTACAACTTCTACTCAAAACCCAATGAAAATTAGTTGGATGCACCCTTGTAGAAAAAATAGCGTCAAGATTCTTACAGCATGTTTTCTAGATTGAAGAAAAAAAGAAAAAAGGATATGAACTCTGGAATGTGCGTAAACTATTTTATCATGTGTTCCAGTCAAATCTTCCACATCATCTATTCATAGTAATTAAACCATATGCCTACTTTCATAATTGGAACTTTGAATCACCGGAGTCACATCGAGTCTGATACCATATCCAACACTGGTATTAAATATCATGTTATATTTGGACACTGCATAATTTGTCATGTCATATCCGTGTGACCGTGTCCATTGATTGAACCTAAGTAACTGCTACAATCCTAGATATTAACACAACACAGCATTCATGAACCACTAAAATGTAGAATTCCATTCATAATTCCCCAATCCAAAAACAATTTAGACCAGAGAAGTACTCACTTTTCATTGAGTGATAGCAATGACAACTGTTCTTCCACAGAGCAATCCACATGGCAAGATGTGCGACAAGAAGAAGGAATAAGAATAAGACCAAGACACCTCTGTTCCATCGGAGAAGGCGAGGATCGCCGTGTGCTACGATACTCCACGGCATCCTGGAGAATAATGTTCCCTTGCTTGTCCATACAGTAGAATCCACCCAAGAAAAACCTCCCATCTTTAATACCCACCAGCATCCGACGAAACAGAAGCTTCTTCACCCGATTGACCCGATCCGAACCGATTTCGAGAGACCCGTCTGAGCTATTCCCCTGAATCGGAACCGGAGATTGCTCTGTTTCTCGTTCCATCTTTTAGAGCTTAAACGAACCCCACCTGCAAAAAACAGCGTAAAGTCATTTGGATTGGTTGCGATAAAATTGAAATCGCGTAGTGACTACGTTTGAGAGAGGTTGGGTGTGTCACCCTAGCAAGTTCTCGACGGAGGAAGCAACCTCCGCCGCGACGAATGGAAGAGAAGAGGAAGGAGGAAGATGCGTGCGAGAATCGGCGAGATCGACGAAATTTTCATCCAAACCGATATCATATTTATTTTTCTATTTGAATAAATTATTAATTTTATTTTTTAAAATTAATTAATTTTTCAATTTAATATTTTAAAATGTAATTTTTAATTTAATATTTAATTTTTTTACAAAAATTCAAATTGAGAAATTAACTTTTCAACTTCAAAAGATGGATGAACCAAAATTGTTATGGGATTAAATTGAAAGAATTATATTTAAAAAATTAAACTTAAATTTAATAATTTTTAACAAAAAAGTACAAATTTATTCTTTATTTGTGAATTAAAATTTAGAATTTTATTTCACAATAAATTATTTAGGATAGAGTTATAATTTGCTAATATTTTTATTGAATTTGAGGTATTAAGTTATACCATTACATATGCGATTAGGATTTTAAAATTTTTGGGTCACTTAAATTGATATAAAAAATATAAATGTAAATAATGATATAAAGAAAAAAAAGGAAATTTAAATGTATGTGATCTCTCACTATTTTTTTTGTTATTTTTAAACGTCAATATTTTTTAATTGATTTTTAAATAAAATTTTTAATATTTTTAAAATTTAAAAATAATAAAGAAGAGAAATGAAAAACTAAGTAACTTTCCTTTATTCTCACATACATTTTAATTTTTCTTTTGGATCATGATTTGTATTTATATTGATGAACTTTTGTTAGTTTAAATTTTATCATCAAATAGGTATAAGACCATACTCGTTTACATTGAACTAGTATAATAAAACTTATATTTTCTTTCTAAGACTAAAGACCCATAATTTGGGAGTAGTTGTTTTTCAAAAAGCAAAGTACTTTAGATTAGGAAAAGTCAATTCTACCCTTGGTTTTCTTACAGATCTCAAGCCCCCATCTTGCCTTTTCCTCAAATCAAAAAACAGGTGTCCTCTGCTGTGGAGAGAAGCTCTCTAGTGTTCGGATCTCACTCAAAACCCGTCGGTGGTTGCAGGCACTGCGGTGCCCGGCCGACGTCGGAGGTCCAGGTGTTCTTGTCAAAACCTAAAATACGTACATTTTGCCATTTCTGCCCCTCTTCAAAACTTGAAAATGAAGAGGAAGGAGATCGAACAACTTCGACGACGAGTCTTGAGGGTTATTTCCTTTTTCTTAAGGCTATTTTCGTCATTTTAACATCGACTTTTTTAAAATTTTTACACTATTTTTTATAAAATCAAATATTTAAAAAGAAATGCATTCCATTTTTTTCTATATCAAATATTACATTCCTTTTATCTCAATAATTTTTTCCTATTCTATTATAAACAATTATGTGAATCAAATCTTTAAGAACACAAGATCAAGTCTCTTGCAACAAACAACAGATCGCACTTTTTAGGAACATACAAAATTAATTAAAAAATGTACATATATTAATATAACAAATTGTATACCACGATGCAAGTATATCAATAATCAATAATACCCTAAAAAATTGTTTGTGTCGGAAACGTTTGGAATTTTTTAAGTGGAAAATATAAGAATAATTTTTTGGTCTAATTCAACTGTGAATAAACCATACATGTCGTCAAGCACAAAAGAGTTTTCTATAAAATCTATTATTGAATTAAAATTTTATAATCAATCATTTTATATTAATTTAATTTATTTAACTTTCAGACTATCTTAAAATTGATGTATAATATTATTTGAATATAATAATATTAAAAATTAGATTATTCCTTATTATTATTTTATTGTAAATTTAACCTACAAAATTAAAACATAACAACAAAGGCCTATTTAATTTTTTATTTTTAATATAGTTTTCTGTTTTTAAAAGTAAAAAAATAAAAAAATATTTAATAATATGCTTTTAATAAAATATTTTGTAAAAAGAAATAGAATTATATTTTTAAAAATAAAAAAAAGTAAAACATTTTTTAAATGTTTTGTTAACTTTTATTTTGCAAAATGAAAAAATAACAAATTTTTAAAATAATGATTCAAAGAGATCTTTTAATTTTTTTTCAAAATTTGTTAGAAAAATCTATTTTAAAAACATTAAAACCAAAACACAATCAAATAAATTTAAAATTATTTTTAAAAAAATTAATTATTCAATCTCTATAATTTATTTAAAATTTTAATTTAGACTTTAAATGTCTGTAAACTATAAGAATAGTTTTTAAAAAAAATTTAATTATACAAATTAAATTAAAATTTTAAATAAATTATAAGAATTAAATAATTAATTTTTTTTTTAAAGAATCGGCACAAAACTATTACAAAAGCCCATGAAACGATTTGCGCAATATTCCCAAACTTGCCCAATTGGCCAGATTCCGGACAAAGCACTGCCGCGAATCCAAGGAAGCTCGCGAAGAAAGCGGCTTAGTCGCTGCCCCTCTCTCTCTAGAATTAGGGTTTTGATTTGCGTCTTCTTTTCTCTTAATCGTCAGGTATGCAACTCCAGGGTTTTTGTTTTTTATTGGTGACTGGTCCTAGCCATACCTTCTCTCCTCTCCTGCTCGAACTGAACTCTCGTTTTTTTGGGTTTTCAAAAAAGTCAAATTTTTTCTTCTGCAATCGCCTTGTTAATTTGCTCATTTTTTCTGTTTCTTTTTTTTGGGGGGGGGGGGGGGGGGGGGGGGGGGAGGGGCAACACTTATTTTTCTGCTTCAAGATAACTCGTTTCTGCGTCTTGGATTTCACCTTTCTTCGTTGAACAATGAAGGCATGGCATAGTTTCGGTGTCGTTAGATCACTAGAAGAGTAAAATTTTACCTTTCTTTGATACAGAAACCAATTTGTTACAATCTTTTTGGGTGGTTTATGGAGCAGTTGTTATTCATTTATTTTTAATCTCTGTGTAAGTTGTCACTGTGGCTCTAATGTTTAACGCTTGTAGTTTTTATTTCAAATTTTATCTCTTTACGAAATCTGCATTCCATTTGTTTGAAATATTGTGTGGTAAACCATGTGGACAACGTATATAGTATTGATGAGAGCAAGGGTATTTTAATTTGGCTACATTAGTACTTCTATTGTAATAGCTGTATAAGTGGATTTAGTCGATTTATAATAGTTTAGTAGCTTATTCTAGCAAAACAAAAGTTGTGAAATAATTAATGGTGTATAGTCTGCTGGTTTACTTTATATCTTCATTTAATCTGTTCATCTAGGGTAGGCAGAGATGTTGCTCATGGTTTTAAATTGCAGATTGCGGTTGCCTTGTGGTAATTGCAGGAAAATATAGACATGTTATGCAACCATTGCAAACTGCAATCGCTGATTGATGTGGTTGGGGAACCCAATCCACAACAACGGCAGTATTGCAGTTACAGATTACAATTTAAAACAATAAACAAGTATATGACTTGGTGATTATGGATGTATCTAAAAGTATGTTATGCTTTCAGGAGTCAGGCCTATATTTAACAAATGGGTGAGACAGGGAAACGATTTCGTTTTCATAAAGACCATGATTGGGACAGCAAAAATCAAAAGAGACGTGTGAATGACAAAGATGAAAAGGGCAATGATGAATTGGTTGTTTATAGGATACTCTGTCCAGATGGAGTTATTGGGAGTGTTATTGGCAAGAATGGAAAAGTGATAAATTCAATAAGGCAAGAGACCAGGGCAAAAGTCAAGATTGTTGATCCATTTCCAGGTGCCAAGGATCGAGTTATAACGATTTACTCCTATGTTAAGGAGAAGGAAGAAGTTGAGGCTGATGATGAGTTCAGCAACAGGGTGCCCTTATGTGCGGCCCAAGATGCTCTTCTCAAAGTTCATGCTGCCATTGCAAATTCCGTGGCAACTGTTGGAGATTCTGAAATGAAGCAAAAGGATAAGGAAGAATGCCAAATCCTTGTTCCATCAAGCCAGTCTGCAAATATCATTGGTAAGGCTGGGGCCACCATTAAAAAATTGAGAAATAAGACAAAGACAATCATCAAAGTTACTCCCAAAGATGCAACGGACCCAACACACTCCTGTGCTATGGATTTCGACAATTTTGTGGTGGTTAGTTTTTAATACAATGAAACTCCCTATCGAAAAATTTATTGCATTAATTTATTATCACTTTTGATTATTATTCTAGCATCTAGGTTCATCTACAAACATAAGCCAATAATAACACCTTGTAGTGTTAATATTAGTAGATACTTTAGTGGCATAAAAGTTTGTGCTTTTTGCCCCCATTGAAAACTCTAATATCTGTGAAGATTTGTATTTGTTTACTAATTGATTCCCGTCTGCAAATTATGCAACATACATATGGATGTGTGACATGGACACAGGAACAGCATGCAACAACCAGTTTATGTTTTGCCTACTTGCATTGCTACTGTCAATAATGGTTTCATGATTTTTTTACATTTTCATTTAATTGGTTTTTCTCCTGTATCATTTTCTGAATACTTCTTGCTTAGAATATATTGATGTTTGCAAGAAACATATCCTTTGTATGAAAGAAGTTAATTTATGGTTGGTAAGACAGTCAAATGAACTTGATGCCCCAAATGGGTGTATTAAGTGGACATTTTCATGCTTCTTTTGGTGTTCATTTCCTCTTTTATATGATGTTGCTAAAAATCTTTATGCATGAATATGCTAACCCCCATGCTTTAAATGTTAATTACTATTACATTGATATGTTTTTTGCAAGTTACACATCAAATTGTAGAAAGTAGTTAATTAACTGTAAAACTACATCTAGTGATAGTAGTGGTCCTAGGTGGAAGCAGTTTATCCTGCTGTGAATGAACAAACATGGTGGATTAAATAATAGTGGTCAAATTATATAAGATAAAATCCTAATGATCTAAACAGGGTTAAGAAACTCTAGCACATGGGGGCTTAATGCTGAATTATGTATGACTAAATTATATAAGATTTTTGAATGTCTTCTCTCTCTCTCTCTCTTTAAAGATTAACCTCAATGCTGATTAGCTTGTGTCAAGTTGAATCATGGACAAACACAAAAGACACAAATTTTTGGTACTAAAAGAAGAATAGAAGTTGAATTTCTACTCTGTGTACTTTCTTTGAAGAAGACACCTATCGTGTTTATATTTTTGCTATTTATGGACTTTTATGGTGTAAATTCAATCACTTCAATTTGTATTCCAATGTGAGGGGCTTCCCATTGGCAACAAAGTGGTTACACTGATGCACAAGTACATGCCATGGTTATATGCATGCAATTTTGCAATGCCAATAAAAGAGGAGAATCAATAATTTGTTTAGATGTTAAAGCCCATTTTCTGATATTGTTACTGTTTTAATTGCAACTTTATTATCAAATCCTCTTTTTTCACAATTGGGTTTAATGATCTTAGTTTTTCTGAAATCTTATTCTTCCTCATATCATCCTTTTCCTGTAGATAATTTCTTTCAATTTTTAAAACTATTTATTACAGTAAACTGTTGTTTTACTTTATGCTTGTTTTCCTTGCTAATAGATATCTGGTGAATCGGAAGCTGTGAAAAAAGCACTCTATGCTGTTTCTGCTATTATGTACAAGTTCTCTCCAAAGGAGGACATTTCTCTTGACACAAATGTACCTGAGGCCCCTCCTAGCATAATTATTCCCTCTGATGTCCCTATTTATCCACCTGGTGGATTATATCCAGCTTCAGATCCTATTATACCACCCAGATCTCTTCCTCAAATAATAGGTGCTACGAATTTACAAGACCTACAAGATCTACAGGGTTATGCTGATGCTGGAAGTACGTGGTCTCTGTATTCATCTGCGCTTCCAATAGTTTCTGGTCTTTCTGGTGTTTCCCGATCTGAAGAGTTAATTGTAAGAATGCTGTGCCCCTCTGACAAGATTGGGCGTGTCATTGGGAAGGGAGGGGGTACAATTAAAAGTATAAGGCAGGCTAGTGGTGCTCGTATTGAGGTTGATGATTCCAAGGCTAAACACAATGAGTGTTTAATTGTTATAACTGCAACAGAGGTGCGCTATTACTGCTACTTTTACTTTTCCCTAGAATAATTAATTGCACATATAATAATTATATGATATGTCGAACCTGGTGAAATACCCTATGCAACTGGGGAAGCCTTGAAATGTACTAGTTATCAAGATGTTCTTTTGTTATTAGAGCACTGCTTAAAATTATTTGTAAGGAAAAGAAAAGGATCTCCTGCTCAATAAACTATTAACTCTAATTTCTTTCTATTTTCTCTATCATTAAAAAAATGACATGTGGTGCTTGTGATTTGTAGTCACAAAGTGATATTAAGTCCATGGCAGTTGAAGCTGTTCTACTGCTACAAGAGAAGATAAATGATGAAGATGATACCACGGTTTCAATCCGGCTACTTGTTCCTTCTAAAGTCATAGGGTGTATTATTGGGAAAAGTGGTTCAATCATAAATGAAATTCGTAAGAGAACCAAGGCAGATGTTCGAATCTCAAAAGGTGATAAGCCTAAACTTGCGGATGTGAATGATGAACTCATTGAGGTTTGGCTTCTTGTTTCATTACTAATATTTATTTCATTTACTCTCTTGTTTAGTTTCTATGTTTATTTATTCAATGCCATTCTGGATTTAGGTGGTTGGTGGTGTTGATTGTGTGAGAGATGCACTAATACAGATTGTCTTAAGACTCAGAGATGATGTTTTGAGAGAAAAGGACACTGGCCATAATCCCTCTACAGGTGCTGAACCCTTATACTCAGGTGGCACTGGTCTTTCAGTTCCATCTGTGCTGCCTTCGGTTCCTTCTCTTGCTGCTCCAATGGCTTATGATCAGAGGACCGAGAGTGGAAGTGGCCTGGGTATGCTTTCTTCCAGCAGCCTGTATGGATATGGATCTTTATCGGTATGTCTCCTTGTGGTCACTTCAGTTCTTGCTAAGTCCTTGTATTGTTACTAATCCCCTACATGTTGATAATATTTTTGTAAATACCATGATTTATTTATCAGTATTGGTTTTGATTTGAAATTCTGGGATAATTTAAATCACGGAGAAAAATAGTCCTATTCATCTTTTAAAAATGTTTGCAAATGAATTAAATTCATTAAAAAATGTTTTCATATTCCATGCTCTATTTTTCCTCTTAAGAGCAAGATTATTTTAAGATGTACTCTCTATTTCCTTAGAAGAAATCATAATTTTTATGATCCTTTTATCTACCAAAAACAAAAAAATAAAGATGGAAAATAAATCATATCTTAAGTAATTGCATATGATATCATTCCACTATAAGCTGCATGTAATATAATAGAAAGTTTCCCCTAGAAATTTTACTTTTGAAGCAGAAAAGAAAATCTTATATAATAATGTACTCATTTTCATAAGGAAGTATTATTGTGAAATTATTCTTTAATAGAAGATTTTTTGACAACTATTCTATAAGTACTACTTCTCATGAAGCCGTCATTTTTTTTTAGGAGTTAAACTCCCACCAGGTCTTAATTTATGAGTGTCATTGTTCATTGTCATTTGGTGAAATGTCTTAATAATATGTTATATTGGTTTAGTAAGTCGACAAAGATTATATGTTCAATGCCTATGTTAACTTGATTTTTTTTTTCATTTGGGAAAAATAATTATAAAGCAATTTTCTTGAGTATAAATGCAGTCAAAGAGTGATTAATTTCTTCAGCTCTTTATTTTCTGCTTTGTTTGTTATATATGTGATGTGTAATCTCCATTTTTAGTTTATAATCATATATCAGTGATATCTTCTCTCCTTTTGTTTGTTTCTGTTACAGATGGGAGAAACTGGCTATGGATCCGTGTCCTCATATGCCTCCAAGCTGTATGGAGGGTTAGTATATTTTGTTCATCAAAATTATTTGGTCTAATGCTGTATAACTAGCTTAGTCTTTTTTGTTTTTTTTCATCAACTCTAAGACTGTGTAATGCTAATCACTTATCCTTTTGTGCCTGTATTGTACACAGTCTGCCTCCCCCATCGACTTTGGATATGTTGATTCCTGCTAATGCCGTTGGTAAAGTGTTAGGTAAAGGAGGGACAAATATAGCCAATATCAGAAAGGTTTGTTTACACATCCTAAATCTAGCATCCTTTTATTCTATAGCATGGGGTTTAATTTGTGGTTCAAAAGATGTATGTTAATTCATTACCTTAAATTAATGCAAGATTTGTTCCTTGCTGCTGTATATTATATTCTCACTGTGTGCTTTTGGATTGTGATGGGCTAAAATAAGTTAGACGTCTGGAACTCTAAAAAATTTCAATTCAATATCATGCTTTCTCAAATGTAATTCTTGGTGTTGACTGTTGAGTTTTGTTTAAAATAAATAAATAAATTGCTCACTTAAAACAATTATGATATGATGTTTTCTTCTCTTTTCCTAGTTATTTGTGGGAAGGTAAATTGGATATCCAACTTTTCTCATACAAAGTAACTTGTCTCAGGACAGAAGTAAAGTTTTCTGCTGATTTAACTAGAGAAAACTAATTGTGGATTTCCTTATTCTTTATTTGATCAGCGATGTTTTCCACCTTTGGTCCTTAATAGTATTCTGTCAGATTTCATCTACTATACTTTTGTCATCTCACCAATGATAGCCTTGTATGCAAACTATGATGTGAAATGGTTTCTTTTGCTCATACTATATTTATTGATTAGTACATAATAAACAAGATAAATATACTTGTTCTTTGGGTGTTAAGCACTAAAGTAGTGGCAGACATCCATTCATAAACTTTGGCTTAGCCTGGAATAGCAATGTGTGTTTTCCTACATTCACAATATATAGATGCCTATGAAAAAGTGATGCAAAATATGCTTCATTGAATGTTTATTTTATGCCTAGTTGTTTCACTCCAGATTTCAGGAGCAATGATAGAGGTTTCTGACTCTAAATCTTCCCGGGGTGATCGTATTGCTCATATATCTGGCACACCTGAACAGAAGCGTGCTGCTGAAAACTTGATCCAGGCATTTATAATGGCCACCTGAGTTATAGGAGTGCTTTCTAGGGTTTGGGAGGTGGAAAGATTAATTCTTGAAGCATGTTCTTGTTCCTCTCCTTAGTTCTTTTAGGTTGCTTCCTGAGAGAAAATATTCTCTATGCATCAACTGGACCTCTGCCTCTTCCAAAACAGTAACTAGCAAGATTGTTCCTGAGGATTCACTGCTGGTTCTGTATGTAGGAGTTGTAGTCCCTATCTTTTTGTCTTAATCTACTCATCTGCGTTTTCTCTTAGAAATTTTTAGGATCTTTCTTTCCATTCCTACTGTTTTGTCTTTGACTTGTGTGGAGTCATCTTTATCTCCATTAATGTTATCAAAGGAACCAAGTGATTGTGTTTATTTTGATTCTGGTAGTTAATGGTTCATCCTCTTACCCTCTTTCTTTCTTCTTCTTTTTTTATTTTTTTATTTTTTGCTAAAACTGTCTTCCCCAATGACACAAATGAATGCAGTCTGTCAGTCTCGTCTTTCCAATATTCTTGATTTACGCTTGTACTATGGTCAAAACTGGGGAAGTTGCCTTATGAATATGGAGAAATTCTAGCTCTGACATTTTCCCCCTTTGTTTCTATTTTTCATAGCTTGTACTCCTGGGATATGGCAGACCATTTCAAACTATATATAACCCCTCTTGTTCTGTTTGATTTCCAGGCTTCTGATTTCCCCTCTTATCGCACCATGTGTATTTTGTTCCATACCTATAATCTGAAAAGGCATTGAGATTGATTTTCTGAAGCTTCTTGTGTAAATGCTTTTCAAATCTTTTTTGTCTTGTGGTGGATGCCACTCACCAGGAGATACTAGCCAGCTGCTGCATTATATTGTGGGCTTGTGGCAGGTCCTCTCCTCTTTCAAGAATTCATTGTGGTTAAAAATGATTTCATCAGATCCCATAAATTCTATCAAGGATGGCTGTTGAATTAACATTTTGATCTCTGGCTCTGCTGCCTGTGATTTAATTATTGTCCTATTAGCAAATTATTATCTATACCCTCAACTGAACTTGGATAGTAGCTAATTGGATTCTGTTCATCAATAATATCCAGCTCAGTTTTTGTGGGTCATGGCTAAACAGAAATTAAGTTGGCTGGTAAAAGCTGCTTTCATATCCTATATACATCTGCTTATTATTCAGATATTTGCTTTCTGACTAATATGACTCTTCATAGGATGCAATAAGCGGAAATAATCTTGTTCCATTTAGGCATATTCCCTCGTATCTATACTGTCATCTTCTGCTTATACATTGTCTCATCCAAATTACCTGTTGCCATATTTTAACATCAGCACCAATGTGCTTGAAAGCTTCTAATCCCTGTGTAGATGTGACTGAACTCTTTCCGACTTTCTTTCTATTATCTGCTATCAACTGGAAACTCTCTCGGGGTGATGTTGAAATTTTGCCTTACCTCAATGTGTAAAGCCCAATTTTCTTCTTGCGCCAGTTATCTAGTTTATTGGAATTGATAACTTAAGCTATAAGTTTAATCTCAGTTCAGTGTGATTATGCTCACTGTAATGTTTTCTATAAGTCTAAACTCAAAAATAATATCCTTGTGGATGAACCCTCCCTTAGTTTTGAATTATTGTATATTTCTGTGTACTCACTCTCCCATACTTGATTCTGAATACTTATACTTCACTATCCGTTCCTTCACGGTATTCTTTGATTTGTTTTAGTACTACTCTTATCAGCAAGAATCTGAGAATTAGTTTAAGTTTGATCAACGGCAGCCATTTTTGGTATTAGTGGATGTAGTTCAATAGCTTGATTACATCGTGCACTCTAGATATTTGTTTTCTTGAAGGATCTGTCCCGTTGCTTCTGTGAGGGACATGGTTCATTGGGGTTATAAGCATACTGAAACTTGATGTTACAAATCAACTTGTTAGTTTTTACTATCTGTAATTTGCCCATTCAGTAGTACAAGTAGTTGTAGTTGTAGATGTCCGTTGTTATATTTGGGTGTCAGCCCCTCCTGCTTGCTCCGTGGCAGGCACGCGCGATTTACTTGTAAATGCATCAATTAATGTTGTTTCTTACATATGAACCATAAGGAATCATGTTTATTTTATTTTATTTAATGAAAAAAATGCCACTTGTATTGTGGGATCATTTACTTAGAATGGTTGGGACCCTTTGTGTTGTGAACAATTTTTGTATGATCGAACAGTTTCTCATATCAGGGATTATCTTGTGGTAGCACTCAATACCCAGTTAGCAGTTTGAAAGTTACATGGCTGTTTATTATTGCAATAAGAAAAGGCATAAATAAGTTAAATTGCGTATAAACTTTCGGCTTAATGGAATGGATAGTCAACTGGGTTTTTCTAGGCTTGTGATTGGTTTGTGGGTATCTTCCTTTATTCCGTACTTAGAAACTATGTATAGAATTTATGAAAAAATGCAAAAAAGTCTCCCTTGCCGCTTGAAAATAGCTTTTTGTACTTTAAAAATAAAAAAATTGTCTCCAAACTTCTACATTTGAAAATAGGTCATTCTATTCTGTTTTGGCCTAATGTGTGTGAGAATATATAAAATCAGTGGTGCTTGAGACCAACTGAAGGATGTTCCCATTTTCGCATCAACCAAATCGGCAAACAACTTTGATGAAGGAAATAGATAGAAGGATTTACTTTTTCTAAAATGAAAATTTAAGGATTTGTTTATTCACCTTTTTTGTTTTTAAAAGTTTAAAAAATTATTTGTAAGTAACTCAAAATTTAATTAGGTATATTGAAAATTTTCCAAAAGTATAATCATAAGATGTGTTAAAAAGTAACCTTATATTCTTATCTCATTTAAGATGTAATAAGGCATAAACTTTAATTTTCGTTCCATATTTGTCAAGTTTGAACGGTTTATAAGGGGGTTTTCACGTATTTGGCAAATTAAAATTTTAACGTACCAAAAATTATTTGATCATTGCTGTATAAGTTTTTTTTCCCGATAAATTAAAAAAAATATTATTAGATAAAGGCTTGGGATAGGTGGCTCCCAACCTGGAAGCCAGACAAACCTCGGAAGAAACAAAAGCATACGGGTTTTCAATCTTTGGCCGAAGGCATAGGGGTTGCAAATGAGAGAAAACGTACAAACATGAGAAGGGGAGCTCGTAACTCGTACGTGCAAAGAGGAAGAAACCAAAGGGAAGACGATGCCATTGAGCTTCATGAAACCATCGTGCCGCCTGAAAGCCGATTGGGGTTGTCATCTTCAGACAAAACAGGCAAGGCAATGGATACAAGCCATCAGGGGGGAAATATATAAGTAGAGGTGAGTTTTTGCTTAGCCATGAGCTTCAATAAAGGAGGAAGCAAAAGGTTAAAAAAGGATAGTGGTGGGATTATAAAGGAAGTAGAATCCACTGGTATTTGCAACAGCAAATAAAGAAAGAGAATGAGAGATGCGTTTAAGAAAGGAGGCTTAGGAAAAATAGAGTTGATCAATTGTGTAGGCCAAGATATGGTAACAATTGTCTTATGACAGAAGCTCAGGTGCGAGCCAAATCATAATCAAAATGTGATGCTGGGAATGGATATAATTAAGTAGGTAAACTTGCATTCTGATTAACCGTTATGAGAAGTTTGTTGCCATACTTCCATGGTTGAAGAAAGAGGATTTGTGACTTATCTTTAAGGTTAAGCAAAAAAGAAGGAACTGTAAATAAGTTCTCGCTAAAGGTGAGACTAAGTCATAGTTAAAATGTGATACTTGAGATAGGTACACTTAAGTAAGAAGAGCTTTGTCACAACCAAAATTATTAGCCGTCATTGGTGCATAGATTAAGTTCATTTAGCACGGCTTAGCCTAGCAAGCCTAAATAACATAACCACTTAACCAAGATATCAATTTGGACAAGCTAATGTTTTTATATTAAAATAAAAAATACTAATATTATTTAACAATTAAAACCATTTGAAAGTTGTCAAACATCTAATAGAACAATCATTCACAATTCAATATCCAATACTTCTTAAAATAAGCAAAAAGAAAAATAATGAAAAGAGAAATATTTTCAAAAGGTTATGGCTATTATAAGATTTACACAACTTTATACTATCTGGTTGAACGCTTAATAATCATGATGTCACATAGTCTTATATCACTGTGATCTAATAAAGAACTTATCCAACATGTCTAGGAAGGTATACTAACCCCAAAAGATTTTATTTGACTACTTGTTAATATAGAAAAAATAAATAAATAAAATGAGTTTATCACTAATTCAATGAATGTATACATAACAAAATGTGCAAAAAAAAAAAAAAACAAGCACATTTGAGTTTTTCACAAGTAATTAAAATTGATAAAATAAAATAAAATATCACTTCATAATAATATTTGAATATAAATAAATAGCTAAATAAATAAATACTTTCATTTAAGTGGGAATTAACTTTAGAAAATATAAATTTTTAAAGATAAACAATTAAAATTAATAGGATGGATATTATGTGAAAGGGTATATCATGTTACTTTTCACATTATTTTTCATTCCAATACCACTACACTTTTCACATATGAGTATTACTGTATTATTCTCATTTCACATCTCAGCACCACTGCACTTTTCACATTTTAGTGTTATCAACTTTTCTTATTTCATAATCTCATAGCACCAATGCGCCATTTGTCACATCCCATAATGTCTTTGTGCCTTTTATTATATTTTAATTTAATTTAGTACATCCAGGTCATTACTCTTGTTAATGGCTATAGGATTCACACTTTATCTTATCAATTATCTTTCTAAATATATAATGTAGATTAATAATAAGACCCAAAGAGGTATAGTTGATCCATCCTTAAAAGCATTGTCAAAAGGAAAGATTGTCTTTATAAGTACCATACCAAGTATTTTATACTACTCAATGTAGGATTTAAAATTTCAAATTTTATAAGTAATGCTTTAAGCATCCTATACTATTTAATGTAAAATTTAGGTTTTTATAGTAAAAAATAATAATCTTCTTAAATGTCACACCAAACATAAATAATTTAAAAGAATTATTACATAAATCCACATTTAATTAAAGAAGTGATTTAAAATATATTAAAAAAAATATAAATTTAATTTATATAATTGAATCTCATCATATAAATAGAGATAATTTAGTATAAACATAAAACAACAAAATAATGATTTGCCATTCTCATGAGTCTACTCATAAAAACACTATTACTTTATAAAATAATATAAATAAATACTATATCATAAATAGATAAATAATAATAAATGACATTAAAAATAAAAATAATTCAAACATATATATATAATTAGAAACAAATTAACTTTAAGGAAATTATATAAAAAATTAGAATAAGATAGATAAAACATATATATATATATATAATTACTAGTTAATTACAAAATAAATCAAATATAAGGAAACTTATATAAGAAAAATTAGAGTGGGAAAAAATATTATATAAAATAACTAAAGACAATTTAAATAAAATTTTATAGCATAAAAAAATAATATATCAAGAGTTTTACCATCATCTATATTGTATATTTATAAGAACATTTTCATATCACACATTTATAAATTTTATCCTTATTTATTATATATTTTGAAACTGAAGAATTTAAAAAAATTCAGATTTCTTTTTTAATAGCAGTAAAATAAGAATTATTTGAAATGATATTTATAACAAGAAAAATATAATCAAGATACAAACGAAAGGTAACACCTTACAATTTATACACTTTATACACTTATCGTTAGAGACCAATAGTAGAAGTCCCTTCAAAGCATAGTATCAGTTGATGGAATATCCTTAACAATGCCTAAAACTAGATTAAGTATAAAATTATCAACTAACTATCTAATTAATAACCTATTATATTAATTTGAGTAAACATAAATTATAATAATTAAAGCCCTAAATTTACTTTAAGTTCCCTATCATCATTGCTAATCTCATATCTAAAATTTTTTTAAAATAAAACTTTTTGAATTCAATTTGAGTTTAAGAATTATCTTGTGAAAATTATTAAATGAAAATTTGTAGATGAATTCTCACTTTAGAGCATTAAACTCAAAAGCCTTAAATTGAAAGTTTCAACAATGGTAAAAGCTGTGGCCTCTTTATGAACAGCCATAGAGTAAAGATGGTGGAGTAGAATGTCGTGGTGATGACTAGAGGAGGTGGCAATGGTGACTAGATGAAAGCTAAACAGTGGTTGCACAAGGGATTTATTAACAGAAGGAGAAAGAAGATAATGAATAGTTTTGGAGGTGGAGGCTACGTTTGCGAAAGTGGGAGGAGATAGGAGAGGGAAAGAAGAGAAAAGAGAAAAAGGAAAAAGGGAAACAAGAAAGGGATCTAGGGTTTCTTGCTACTAGGATTAGAATAAGGTACTAGTAAATTTATGTTGAAATTCAATAATTAAAATAGAGTCTTATAAGTGTTTAGATTTAATATGAATAATCTATTTAGAAATTTTAAGATACAAAAGAATCTTTTTGAGTATAAAACATGTATTGAGATAACTCCATAAGAAAATTTTTATATTTCAAAATTTAATTAAGATTATTAATTGATACTTTCTACCATATGATAATTTATTTAGTATTAATAACTTATTTATTTATTTATTATAAATTGTTACAAGCAATGTCTAACAAACAGCTATAACTTTTTACCTAGTGGTAAGCGTTCCATCTAACAACATGCACGTCAGCAATACAAGAAAGGGGGAGGAGAAGTTGTTTGTTGCCAGGCTTTCATGGTTGAAGGAAGAGGATTTGTAACATATCTTTAAGATTGAGCAAAGAAGAGGGAACTAAAAGCAAGGTTAAAGATGGTCTTTAAAAGTTGCCTTATAGAGAAAATATGAAGTAAAAAATCACAATAGAAAAATAAAATGTTTTAGACAACTATTAATATAATTCAAAACCTTAAGGATGCTATTTAGATTCCCCCCCTCTCTCTCTCTCATACACATGCAAAAAGTGCATTGATAATAATTGAACATGATTTTTTTTTTTACTTTTTTATATGTTGTTGTACTGCTTAAAGTTTATTACTAATTATTAGAACTAAAGGTTATAAGGCAATAATTAATGACTGATGGTTATAACTTGCCAAGTATAACTCAGTTGAAAATCATGAAAAGGCAATCAAAATAAGGCGCTAGTCAAGCCCTTGGGCAATCAAATCTGCCTCATCAGTTGATGATCCATATTACACCAAATAGAATGAGCAATAAAAGAGGAAACATAGACACTGACATAATAGCAACCTGTGGGAATACTCAAATGTCATGATTCTCGCTCCTAAATTAACAAATAAGCACTCAGACATGATTGATGGAATGACTTAATAGAAAATGTGTCAACACAAGAAATGATATAGATTAGGAGTAAGAACTACCATGGAACACACATAAAAATCTTCCAAAAAAATTTCGCTTTATAACTTCTTTTAAATTTCAATCATATATTAGCCTTATTTATTGTTTTCAATTCAATCTTTATTAAAGTTTCAATCAGTTTTTTTAAAGATTTTTGCAATTAATTCCAAAATATGTACATTCCATTTTAATGCAATCAAGCACCCTTTAATTTTATAGGCTCTTCTTACCTTTACACTCACATACATTTGCTAATTCAATATAGGGCCTAACTATATTTAAGACTTTGAGAGACCCTTCTTCTTGGAGATTTATGTCTCATCTCCTTTGTCTCTTTGAAAATGAGGACCAAGGAGTTGTTTTCTTAATCCAATTTTAAAACAGAATTATATTAATTCTTTAGTCAATCTCCAATAAAAAAAAACACACCCACATTACTAAATTACATCTAAAAGCTTTTTAAAGCTATAGTATTTGGAAGATGATAAGCTATGAGGTAGCCAATAGTTTAATGAAAAATATATAAAAGGTAGTTTTAAAGAAAAAATTATAAAAGTATCTACCCAAAGATATTTGCTTAATTAATGAGAGGAAATGGTATTTATTATTATATCAACTCAAATTTGATTCTTTAAGAGTTAAGGATAGAATCTTAAATAGAATAAATTGATTCTTATCCAAAAAGATAAGTCAAAATATATTTAACAAAATATCCTATAGATATCATACTTTATCTTTATCCCATCTCTATCCCTATCCTTACCAATCTAAGAAGAATGCTATTAAACTCATGAGTTTAGATAAGCTTATAAAAGGAAAGTAAATTTGTAACGTAGACTCATAACATAAATTTATAAAAATTTACTTCTATTTATAAATAACTATTAAAATATATAATTACATTATACAAACTAAAGCAAGAAATTTAAATATAATTCAAATTATACTAATTAAAAAAAAGTATCCATATTCCATAATACTCAATATAAAAATTCTAATAAAATTCATACAAAAATAGTCATTAGAAAATAGCACTTCCTTTTCTAAACTTTAAAGCTATACAAGTCTTTAAGGACAAGATTATTTTAAAAGGGACTGTTTATGATGTTAAATAAAAAAAAAATAAGTTATTATAAGGTTTTGGCAAGTTACATTTACTTGAAATATATGGATAAAAAATTCAATTATAATATATATTTATTATTTTACTTAAGCTATATATATATAACAAATTTTAATTTTTTTATATTTATTAAATTCAAATATTTAATAAATAAATTTCAAATACTTAAAAAACTAAAATTAGATTGGACCCACTTCGAAAATTACATCCAATAATTCAAATTTTGTAAAATTTACAATAAAAGATCTTAAAAATCATAATTACCTTTAAAGACCATAATTGCTACATAATTTTAAAGGATTTATTATTAGATTTAGAAAAATTACCATTGGATTTAAACTTTTTAAAATTCAATAGTAATTTTTTTAAAAAAATCTTACAAGATTTGGGTCTTTGAATATAATTTTTTCTACATAAAATCCACTTACATTGCTTCGTTACTAATAAAAACCAAGTAGACTCTTAGAGGTTGGATGATTGGACCCACTCATATGGCTTCATCAACATGTTTGCTGTTGAGATGAAAAATGCACACCATAAGTAAAAACACGAGTTCGCTACAAGTTTACTTTTTTTTTTTTTTTGAGTTTGTTGCATGTTTGCTGATTTTCAAGTTTGAGAGCAATCTAACCAGTTTTCCTTATATGGAAGTGTAAACACAGACATTTTTATGTGTTAACACGTGTTTTTAACAACCATACTAAGAAGGAATGCTTTACACGCAGGGATACATAAAGGTTAGCAATTATTTTGGTACTTCAATATATTAATCTATTTTAATTTCATCTTTTAACTTTTAATTTATATCATACTCATTTCATAATTTAGTGTTTCAAAATGATTTTTAAATTTTTTTTAATGTTTTAAAGTAGTTCTTTAGTTTGTTTTAATATTTCAAAATTATCTTTGATAAATGTTTAAAAAAATGAATATAACATAAATTAAAAATTTAAAAACTAAATTAAAATAAATAAATAAGTTGAACCAAATGATAGTTACGGAGCAAGACCATGCATGTCTATATATATATATATATATATATGTATGTATATATATCCATCCAATCAAGAAACATCCAAATGGAGGAGCAGCTTGTTTCTTTTAATCTTCTAATCAAACAGAGGATAACCAACAGAAAAATAGTATTCTAGCTATTACATATGAGAGGGATAAAAAATTCAAGTGTTGGGTAGCTAGGAAGATACCCATTTGGTAGCCATTAAACCTCTTGATAAGTTCAAGGATTTATATATTGTACTCTCATTTATATCCCTCATTCATCAAATTCCAGTATTTATTTTTTAAGAGAAACAGGCTTAACTTGTAATCTTCAGCATAGGAGATACAGTCCTGCCATAGAATACACCAAAGAACCTTCCTAGTAGCAAGTAAGAAATGGATTCTAATGTTTCATGTTCTTTATTTCTCCCAAGTCCCAATCCCAAGTTTTGAAAACTTAATCTTGAAAAATATCTAAAAAAATGTATTTACTCCTAAATGTGGTCCAAAACCAATATTATTAATTGTAAAAGAAATACTTATGTCTAAGGGGAGATGTTAGAAATAAGTAAATATAAATATTGTCTCTTAGTATTCTGTAAGTCTTTTTTATGTTTGTATTTAAAATTAAGTAAAAGATTTTAATATTACGTGTCATGAATTATTATCTTGAAGCATGTGTGTGTCATAAATATATGAAAATGTGTATGTTATAAATATAATAGTTAATAGAGGGAGTTTAAGAGTCATGAGAATATAATATAAAGTATTTGTGTAATTCCTCTTCCCTTTTCCAAGTAGTGTTTAATAAACCTTGAAGGGTTATCCACGCAATTGTTCAGTTCAACAAATTGGTATTGGAACCTTGGTTGTGTAAACCTGAGTATAGGCTAAGAAAGATAAAGGCTATTGTAGTGATATCTCCGAATTGAAAGCATCTATTGTGAAAATTGTGAAGTCTTCAGGATGAGAAGACCTGTTGAGAGTGTGGGTCATGAGAGGTGATGCCATAAAGGAAGATAAAGAAGTTATAAAGATATAAAAAAGTTGCGAAGATAAAACCTTTGAAGGTTTATGCAGTAGTCAATAGTGGTAATGGAAAACCAAGGAGCATAGGTTTCATAGAAGAAGAAGAATAAGTTGTAGTAACTGTTCAATTCAATATAATCCTGAAAGAGTTATTGGAAAAACTAAATTTACCTTTAGCAAGCTATTCATATGCAAAATATAGTTTGGATTATAAACCATAGTTTTTAGCCAAAGCAATTTTTTTTCAGATAAGCATGGGAGGAAAGAGATATACAGATACAAGGCATTCACACTAAAAAAAAAAAGGCAGAAAATAAAGCTCCACTTTAAGTAATATGACACTTGTAGTGTTTCTACAATATTATGATTAAAGATGTAAATTTAAAGGAATTGTATAATGTTAAATATGAATTGGAAGGTTTGAAAGAGGCTCATGAAGAATTAAGACAAACTTATGAGAAAGTTAAAGAAGAATTGCTAGTTCTTACAATAGAAAAAGAAGTTGACAGATTCGGAAACAATGAAGAGGCCATTGCAAAGCAAGGGACAAGAAATGTAGTATCTGCTATTCATGATTTTCCTTGTTCTAAACACTTTGAACCCATGATACATTGATATGAATTACTCAAGGCTCTACTTCAACGTCTTAGCAATTAAAGGCTTAGTACAGCTAGCAAAAAATTCCTTTACTTCCTTAGCCTTCTCAAACAAAGTAAATGGTGAGATAACAAAGCTAACAAAGCAAGTTATCAAAAATCCTAAACCATATGTTTGTAAGATATGTTCCTAATTCTCCTTAGACCATGTCCAAGTTACTTCTCATCCTTCCTAACTAGCAGCAAATCTAAAAATAGCATCTTGACTATCAACCTGAGAAGATAACATAAAGTTAAGGGCTTCAATAATTAGATGTGGATCATGTGAAGATGCCAATGAGCTTATAATGTGAGTTTTCTCCTAGCTTAGGTCAAATTTCCTATAAACCTTCAAAAAGGATTTATAACCAAATCAATTAGACTTGCTTACCCTTTGCATTATTGCCACATATATTGCCTTTCTTATATCAGGTGGAAGAAGTTGCATATTTCTGTCTTTTAAGAATGCTTGAAAACACCTACTTACTTCATCCAGTGTTAGATCATATCCAAAAATAGGAAAAGTAGTCAAAATTTCTCCTCTCAGCATTGCATCTAGATGGCTTTCACCCGATTTAAGGTCCTAGCCAAGCTTCTTGGTAAAGAACTGGAAAAGGTTAACAAAGAATTGCTTAATATAGTCCAGTAACTCTAGTACAGCATCAACGACAATCCTTTCAACCTTATAATTCATAGTAATCAAGTTAGATAACACAATATAATCAAGTTCCTCCCTGTAAGTTCCCATCAAGGCAATCAAGGAGGTTAATGTTTCCTTGCGAGCCATGCAAAGTGTTGAAAAATCATGGTGAGTGATGATTCAGAAAAGCTTATTGCAAAGCAACAAAACTAAAGAAAATGGAAAGGCTCCAACTTTCAATTTGTAGGAAGATTCTTTTCCACTGGGAATTATGACAATAGCAAAATTAGAAAAAAAGTAGAAATTATTGGGCAAACAATTCCATTTCTTATCTTAGTTAAATGATAAAAAAGATAAATAGTACAAGAAAATTTCAACAATCTCCTCAACCAAATAACATGACAAACACATGAAGCAGCTACAAAATACTCAGCTTCACAGGTAGAAAGAGTAACAATTAGCTGTTGCTTTGAACTCCAAGTAAACATAGTAGTATCGAAGAAGAAAATAAAACTACTAGTACTTTTTCAATCATTAACATCTCCTCCTTAGTCACTATCACTAAACCCAAATAATCTAAAATTATTTCCAACAGTATAAAATAAACCATAATCTAGTTATCATAATTTTTCCTTGTGAGTTTTGGAAAGTGGAAAGGAAACATTCCATTCATCATGATTGAACCAATTTTTTGGCAACAACAGAAGTTAAAAGGATGTGGAAGAGGAGGCCAGTATCAAGGTGGTCATGGTTGAAAATTTGATGTTCAATGTTATAGTTGTCAAGGATTTGGGCATTTTGTTATAGATTATGGACAGAACTCAAACAAAGAAGAAAAGGCAAACTTTGTTGAAACTGAAGAAAATGAAGATTCCACTTTGTTGCTCGCTTGCATTGGAGATGAGTATAGAAATAAGGAACTTTGGTATCTTAACTCAAGAGCTAGCAATCACACGATAGGTAATAAAAATTTATTTTATAAACTTGATGAGTCCATTAGAGGTAGTATTTTGTTTGGTGATAAAACTAAAGTTTCAGTCATGGGTAGAAGAAATGTTCTCATTAAATTAAAAAATGGAGATCATCAATTTATTTCTCATGCTTATTATATTCCTGCATTGAAAACAAATATTTTAAGTATTGGGCAGCTTTTAGAAAAAAGGTATGAGATAAAGATGAGAAAAAATGGGCTAGTTATGAGATATGGGGAAAAAGAGAATGGTAGCAAAAGTGCTATTGTCAAACAAATAAAATGTTTAAACTGAAAATCAATAGTGATAGTCCCAAGTGTTTGAAGGCTTCTGCAAAAGATTCTTCATGGTTGTGGCATCTTAGAATGGGTCACTTAAATTTTAGTGGATTGGAGCTATTGTCCAAGAAAAGGTTGGTGGTTGGTGTATGGTCTACCTTTTATATGTCATCCTAATCAAATTTATAAAGGCTACATGCTTAGTAAACAATCCAAGAAGAGTTTTCCAAATGAGTCTTTCTCTTGTGCCTCATAGCTGCTTGAGTTGGTGCGTCTTGATGTATATGGCCCTTTCAAACTAATTTCTTATGGGAAGAATGGGCATTTCTTATTGTTCATTGATGATTATACTCACAAAACCTGGGTTTGTTTTTTGAAGGAAAAATCTAAGGCGTTTGAAATCTTCAAGAAATTTAAAACTAAGTTGAAAATGAAAGTGGCTATTCAATCAAAGTCCTATAGATTGATTAAGGTGGAGAGTTCACATCAAATAAATTTAATCAATTTTGTGATTATCTTGGTATTCGACATTCATTGACTATTCCAAGATCGCTCTAGCAAAATGGTGTCGTGGAGCCCAAAAATAAAGCCATTCTCAACATAGCTCCCAGTATGCTAAAAAGCAAGAAGATGTTGAAGGAATTTTGGGCTGAGGCAATGGGATGTGCAATCTATTTAAATGATTGAAGTCCCACAAAGAAATTCATGCAAATGACTCCACAAGGGACATGAAGTGAAAGGAAACCAAACATTTCTCATTGGAGATTGTTTGGTAGTATTGGTTATATTCATGTTGCCAATGAGACAAGAAGCAAATTGGATGATGAAAGTGAGAAACTTGTGTTTATTGGTTATGCAAAAAACTCTAAAGGTTATAAATTTTATAATCTTCAAAATGGAAAAATTGTCATTAGTAAAGATATGGAATTTGATGAAGAAAGCTCTTGGGAGTGGAATGTGCCACAAAATGAAAATCATAATTTTCTCCCTTTATTTGATGATTTTTTGTATGCAGACTAGTCACAAGATTAGGTTGTGGCTACTATTGCACCTCAAAATCCACCTCGTATAACTCAGACAGATCAAGCATATTTATGTCCTCAAAGCTCCTCTAAAAGACAACCTTGCATGAGAAGCCTTGAAGAAATTTATAAAGTAATAGATGAATCAATTATTCAACTTTATTTTGTTTATTTACACATATAGAACCAATATCTTTTGAGGAAGCTGTTTAAAATGAAAGATGGAGATTGGCTATGGATGCAGAGAGAAAAGCCATTGAGAGAAATGATACATGGCAATTAGTAGAACTTCCAAAAGGAAAACAACCTGTAGTAGTAAAGTAGATTTATAAAGTGAAGAAAAAGCTTAAAGGACGAGTGGACAAGTACGATGCTCGACTTGTTGCAAAAGGATTCACTCAAAAGGCTAGAATTGATTACAATAAAGTTTTTGCTCTAGTAACTTGTTTGGAAACAATTTGACTAATCATTTCATTAGCTGCTCAACGAAGATGGAAAATTTTTCATATGGACGTAAAATCAGCCTTCTTGAATGTATTTTAGAAGAAGAGGTTTATGTGAAGCAATCCTTGGGTTACATTGTTAAAAGTCAAGAAGACAAGGTATTAAAATTGAAGAAAGTTTTTATGGCCTTAAACAAGCTCTAAAAGCTTGGTACACTTGTATTAATTAATATTTTTAGAAAAAATGATTTTTTAAAATGCCCTTATGAACACGCTCTATATATCAAAGAGAATAAGGATAAAGAAATTATATTTGTTTGTTTATATATTGATATTTGATTTTCACAGGTAGTCGTTTGGCGATGATTGAAGAGTTAAACAAAAAAATGCAAATGAGTTTGAGATAACTAATTTAGGGCTTATGTCTTATTATCTTGGAATTGAGGTGAAGCAAAGTGAATATGGGATTTTTCTTTCTCAAAAGACTTATACAGAAGCAATTTTGAAGGAGTTCAAGATGAATAAAGTTAATTCAGTTTCAATTCCCATAGAATGTGGAGTTAAGTTTTATAAGATTGATAGTGCTAAAAAGGTAAATCCAACTCTA
Organism: Erythrophleum ivorense; assembly: GCA_026724425.1. NCBI lineage: Eukaryota > Viridiplantae > Streptophyta > Magnoliopsida > Fabales > Fabaceae > Erythrophleum > Erythrophleum ivorense. The sequence continues at coordinate 63,076,845 of JAIUCV010000003.1, forward strand.
TTTAAAAGAATTATTGGAAGGCTGCGACTTTTATCTTGCACAAGGCCAGATATTTTGTATAGAGTGAGTGTTATTAGTTGTTACATAGAAGCTCCAACTTTGACTCACAAGAAAGTAGCCAAGAGGACTCTTCGATTTGTTTAAAGGACACTGGATTATGGTTTATTTTATACCGCTAGAATTTTAGATTATTTAGGTTTAGTGATAGTGATTAAGGAGGAGATGTTGATAATCAAAAAATTACTTGTGGTTTTGTTTCTTTATGGGTACTGCTATGTTTGCTTAGAGTTCAAAGAAACAGTCAATCATTACTCTTTCAACGTGTGAAGCTGAGTATATTGTAGTTGCTTCATGTGTTAGTCATGTTATTTGGTTTAGGAGGTTGCTAAAATTTTTGAAATTTGAGCAAGATGGAGCAACTAATATTTTTGTTGATAATAAATCAGCTATTGCATTAGAAAATAATCCAATTTTTCATGATAAAAGCAAACATATAGACACCAAGTTTCACTTCATCAAAGAATATATTGCAAAGAAAGAGGTTAAGTTCAAAAATGTAACATCCAAAGATCAAGTGGCTAACATTTTTACCAAAGTGCAGAAGTTTAAAGACTTTTGCAGATTAAAAGTTTTTCTAGGTGTAGTTAAAGGTTGAATTACAAGTTTAAGAGGGAGTGTTGGAAAAGTAAACTTGTAATTAATTATATCTAGTAATTAGCAATTTGTGTTAAAAATTGTAGTTTTCTTAATATTTGTGTGGCTAGGAAGAAGTGAAGGCTTTTAGTATTACGTGTTATAAATTATTATCTTAAAATATGTGATTCATATGAAAATGTATATGTTATAAATATAATAATTAATAGAGAAAGTTTAAGAGTCATGAATTATTTGTATAAATAGAAAGTGAATGTTAATAAATGAGATAAAGAGTGAATTTGTAAAATAATTTATAATATAATATAAAGTGTGGTTGATATATCCCTCTTCCATATAATATTATGATAGTGCTCCTCATTTATCTTTATCTTTCCCTCCAACAAAGTGGTATCATCATAATATTGTATGAAATATGGATATATAAGCTACACTTTATATAATATTATAAATTGTTTTACAAATTCATTCTTCTATCTCATATACTAACACTCACTTCCTATTTATACTAATATTTTATAACTCCTAAACTTCCTCTATTAACTATTATATTTATGACATATATATTTCCATATAATTCACACACTTTAAGATAATAATTCATGATATGTAATACTAAAAGTCTTCACTTATTTCTAAATGCAAACACCTAAAAGACTCATAGAATACTAAGAGGTAATATTTAAGTTTACTTATTTTCAACATTATACCTTAGATTTAAATATTTCTTTTGCAATTAATGATGTTGGTTTGGATCACATCATGGAGGAAAATCGTGAATAGTAGATACTACATTTCTTGTCTCTTTCTTTGCAATGGCCTTTTCATTTTTTTCCAAATCCTTTAGCTTTTCTTTTTTTCTATTGTAAGAACTAGTAATTCTTTTTTGATTTTCTTACAAGCTTGTCTTAATTATTCATGAGCCTCTTGTAAATAAATTAATATTTGACATTATGCAATTCCCTTAACTTCACATATTCAATCACAATATTGTAGAAATACTTCAGGCGTCATATTGCTTGAGGTGCAACTTTGTTTTCTACCCCTACTGTATATCTCTTTCCTCTCTTGCTTATATGTAAAAATCATTGTAGCTAGAAATTGTGGTTCATGATCCAGACCATATTTTGCCCATGAATATTTTGATAAAGGTAAATTTAATTTTTTCAATAACTCTTTCAAGATCATTTTGAACTAAACAATTGCTATGACCTATTATTTTTCTTCTATGATAGCCTATGTCCTTTGTTCTCCATGACCACTATTAGCTACTGCACAAACCTTTAGAATTATATCTTCACAATTTCTTTGTCTTCCTTTGTGGTGTCGCCTCTCACAATGCACACTTTCAACAAGTCTTCTTAACTTGGAGACTTCACAACTTTCTTAACAAATTCTCTCAATCTAGAGATATCACTACAATAGTTGAAGGGAAAGATAGAGATATATGCAGAACATTATTATAATATTATATGGAAGAGGAATATATAAACCATATATTATATTATATTATAAATTGTTTTACAAATTCACTCATTTATCTCATATATTAACACTTTTCTTATTTATATTAATATTTCACGACTCTTAAACTCCTTCTATTAACTATTATATTTATGACATACACATTTCTATATGAATCACATAATCCAAGATAATAATTTATGATATGTAATACTAAAAGCCTTCATTTATTTCTAAACACAAATATCTAAAAGATTCATAGAATACTAAGGGACAATATTTAAGTTTACTTATTTCCAACAACTTTGCTTTCAATCGATGTAAAGTGTTCCCCACCACTGTAGTCTGTGTAACTGAAATTAGCTTGAAGCCAATTTTGCACAAAGTCATTTTTGTCATTCATTTCAATACAAAATGCATTCGCGCAGTCCTTCAGAGCCTAAGTTGCCTCCATTATGCATCCTTAGTAGCTAAAGCCTTTTCCACTTTTTGATTCTCGCTGCCAATACCTATCCTCATCAAATTTGGGCTCCCTTGGCATCATCCAAGGTGAAGCTATGATCCCATAGTCTTCTTTGAGGTTAGTTCCATGAATTCCCACCTTAAGTTTTACACTTGTGTAGGGGAACAATGACACATAATGTAGGATGATGATGAAAACACTTGTGCAAAGGAATGACAATGCATAATGGAACGCTTGCGTCTTCTTTCATTGACAAAATGAAAGCCACATTTTTTTATTTGTTCCGAAATCTTCCCCCTTATGGATCATTCTTTTAGTATTACTTTCAATTCCTTACATAAATGTTAATATATTTTTCTTCTTTCCAATATCATATCAGATATAATAAAAATAATTACATTCAATTATTTTTTTTTAGATTATAATTCTAAAAAATAAAGGTCAATACATTCTGAAAGGGGAAGGAGAAGTTTGTTGCTAGGCTTCCATGGTTTAAGAAAGAGGATTTGTAGCTTATCTTCAAGATTGAGCAAATAAGAGGGAACCAAAAACAAGGTTAAAGATGGTCCTTGGGAGTTGCCTTATAGGGAAAATATAAAGTAAAAAATAACAACAACAAAATAAAATGTTTTAGACAACTATTAATATAATTCAAAATTTTAAGAATGCTATTTGGATTTTTTTTTTTTTACACACACATTCTCTACAAATCTCAGGTGAAGTGGATATCATATTATCCAAACCTAGACTTGATCTCTTATAATGCTTATAAGAATCTTTATACTTAAACCTAAATCAATGGATTTTACATATACCCATAAGGATAGGGTATTCTACCTATCTTTACTGTGGATGATGTAGAAAATGCATTGATAATAATTGAACATGATTTTTTTATTTTGTTTTTACTTTTCATTTTATATGTTGCTAAACTACCTAAAAGTTTATTACTACTTGTTAGCACTAAAGGTTATAAGGCAATAATTAATGGTTATGACTTGCCAAGTATAATTGAGTTGAAAATCATGAAAAAGAAATCAAAATAAGGCACTAGTCAAACTCTCTTGGGTAATCAAATCTACCTCATTAGTTGATGATCCATATTGTACCAAGTAGAATGAGTAATAAAAGCAAAAGCATAGACACTAATAAAATAGCAACCTCCAGGAGCACTCAAATGCCATTGTTCCTGCTCCTAAACTAACGAATGAGCACATCAAACATATAATTGATGGAATGGCTTGGTAGAAAATGTGTCGACAAAGGAAATGATATAAATTAAGAGCTAAAACTACCACGGAACATACATAAAAATCTTTTAAGAAATTTTCACTTTATAGCTTCTTTTAACTTTTAGTTATTTATTAGCTTTATTTATTGTTTTCAATCTAACTCTTATTAAAGTTGCAATTAGTTTTTTTTGTAATTAATTCCAAAATATGTATATTCCATTTTAATGCAATCAAGTACCCTTTCATTTTATAGGCTCTTCTTACCTTTGTACTCACATACATTTACTAATTCAATATAGGGCTTAGTTACATTTAAGACTTTAAGGACCCTTCTTCCTAGAGATTTGTGTCTCATCTCCTTTGTTTCTCTAAAAATAGGAACCTAGGAGTTGTATTCTAAATCCAATTTTATAATAGAATTATATTAATTCTTCAGTTGATCTCCAATAAGAAAAAAACACACCCACATTACTAAATTACATTTAAAAAGCTTTTTAAAGCTATAATATTTTGAAGAATGATAAGCTATGATGCACCCAAGAATTTATGAAAAATAAATATAAGGTAGTTTTTTTAAATAATTATAAAAATGTTTACCCAAAGAGATTTGCTTCATTAATGAGAGGAAATGGTATTTATTATTAAATCCACTTAAATTGTATTTTTTAAAAGTTAAGGACAAAATCTTAAATAGAATAAATTAATTCTTATCCAAAAAGATAAGTCAGGATATATTCAACAAAATATCTTATAGATATCAAGCCTTATCTTTATCTCCTCTCTATCCCTATCTTTATGAATCAATGTTATCAAACTTATAAATTTAGACAAACTTATAAAAGAAAATTAAACTTGTAACGTAGACTTATAATATAAATTTGCAAAAAAATTTCTCTATTTATAAATAACTATTAAAATATATAATTATATTATACATAATAAAGCAAGAAATTTAAATATAATTCAAATTATATTAATTTAAAAGAAATGTTTTCATATTCTATAATACTTAATATAGAAATTTTAAGAAAATTCATACAAAAATACTTATTAGAAAATAGTACTTCCTTTTCTAAACTTTGAAGTTGTACGAATCCTTGAGGGCAAGATTATTTTAAAGGAGACTATTTATGATGTTAAATAAGTAGAAATAAGTTATTGTAATATTTTGACTAGTGGCATTTACTTGAAAATTGATGGATACAAAATTCAAATATTATATATATATATATTAATATTTTATTATATTAATTAAGATATATATAACCTATTTTAAATTTTTTTATATTTATTAAATTCAAATATTTAATAAATAAATTTCAAATACTTAAAAAATAAAATTAGATTAGACTCACTTCAAAAATTTTATCTAAAGACTTAAATCTTATAAAATTTATAATAAAAGATTTTAAAAATTATAATTACTCTTAAGAACTATATTTACTACAAAATTTTAAAAAATTTACTCTTAAATTTTAAAAAATTTGAATCTTTGAATATATATATTTTTATTTATATAAAATCCACTCACATTGCTTGGTTACTAATAAAAACCAAGTTGACTCTTAGGTCTCGTTTGGTACAAGGGATTAGGTTTTGATGGAATAGGAATGAGAAATGGAATAAAAATGGAAAGAAATATTGTACCCCATAATTATGTTTGGTATGATGGAAAAAGAAATAGGAATATTTTTACTTTTTTATACTTAGTTAGATAAAAATGACATAAAAATAGAATAAGAAGATAATTAAAAAATTAAAATACTTTTAATAATTATAAAATATAATAAAATATTTTATTTTAATTACCAATAATAATAAATTATAAAATAATATTTGTAAATTAAAAATTTATTTTTATTTTACCTTTAATAGAAAAAAATTATTTGAAGAAGAATAAAATAATCTTAATTTTTATTCTCCTTCTCAATAAAGCTCTCTTCTACTCAATAAAGCTCTCTCCTATCACAAAGTAATGGAATTGACTATCTCATGTTAGTCAGAGACAACTTTCCTAAAAAAAGAAGTCTCTTACCTATCAAACATGCATTTCTCTCAATCCCACCCCCTTTCCCTCTCTAGCATTCAACTTTCCCACCAACCAAATGAGGCCTTACAGGCTGGACGATTAGACCCACTCACGTGGCTCCATCGCCATCTCTGCTACTGAGATGGAAAACGTACACGCATAAACAAAAACGCAAGTTTGCTACGAGTCTACTTTTTTATCCAAGTTTGTTGCATGTTTGTTGATTTTCGAGTTTGAGAGCAATCTAACCAGTTTTCCTCATGTGGAAGTGTAAACACAAACATTTTTATGAGTTAACACACGGTTTTAACAACCATGCTAAGAAGGAATGCTTTGCATCCAAGAGTGCACAAGGCTTGACAATTATTTTGGTACTTTAATATATTAATCTATTGTAATTTCATCTTTTAACTTTTAATTTATATCATACTCATTCCATAATTTAGTGTTTCAAAATAATTTTTAAAATTTTTTTTAATGTTTTAAAGTAATTCTTTAGTTTTTTTTTATATTTCAAAATTATCTTTGATAAATGTTTTAAAAAATGAATATAACATAAATTAAAAATTAAAAAACTTAATTAAAATAAATGAATAAGTTGAACCAAATGATAGTTAGGAGCAGGACCATGCATGTCTACATATATATATATATATCCATCCAATCAAGAAGCATCCAAATAGAGTAGCAGCTTGTTTCTTTTAATCTCCTAGTCAAACAGAGGACAACCAACAAAAAAATAGTATTATAGCTATTACGTACGAGAGAAAAAAAAAAACATTAAACCTCTTGAAAGTTCAAGGATTTGCATATTGTACTCTCGTTTATATCCGTGGTTCATCAGATTCCAGTATTTCTTTTTCAAGAGAAACAGGCTTAACTTGTAATCTTCAGCATAGGAGATACAGTCCTGCAGTAAAATCCTCCAAAGAACCTTCCTCGTAGCAAGTAAGAAATGGATTCAACTATTTCAGGTTCTTTCTTCCTCCCAAGTCCCAATCCCAAGTTCTGAAAAGCTTAATCCTGAAAAATATCCAAAAAAGTATTTACGCCCCGTTTGGTTCGACAACGCTGAAGGAGATAGCAATGTATGCAATTTGGCGTTTGGTTCAAAGCTGCCAATCACTTTGCTTTCAATCGATGTAAAGTGTTCCCCACCACTGTAGTCTGCGTAGTTGAAATTCCCTTGAAGCCAATTTTGCACAAAGTTATTTTTTGTCATTCATTTCAATACAAAATGCATCCACACAGTCCTTCAGAGCCTAAGCTGCCTCCATTGTGCATCCTCAGTAGCTACGGCCTCCTCCACTTTTTGTTTCTCGCGGCCAAGACCTATCCTGGCCGGATTTGGCCTCCCCCGCCACCGTCGAAGGTGAAGCGGTGATCCCATTGTCTTCTTTGAGGTTAGTTCCATGAATTCCCACCCTAAGTTCTGCACTTGTGCAGAGGAACAACGACGCAAAACGCGGGACGATGATGGAGACGCTTGTGCAGAGAACGACAACGCAGAAAGGAACCCCTGCGTCTTCTTTCGTTGACAAAATGGAGGCCATAATTTTTTATTTGTTCCGAAATCTGTTTTTTTTCTCAGGGGCAATTTAGTCATTTTCCATTGTTGCTTTCAATTCTTCACATTAATGTTAATACATTCCTTTTCTTTTCAATATCATATTAAATATAATAAAAATAATTACACTCAATTATACATTCTTTTTTCTTTTTCTAGATTATAATTCTAAAAAATAAATATCAATACATTCTTTTTTTGTTTAATATTATATCAAATATAATAAAAATAATTAAATTCAATTAGGTATTCCTTTTTTTCTTTTAGATTACAATTCTGAAAACTAAATGGCTCTAAATGTATTTTTTTATTTCACTTTTGAGTTTGTTTGCTCAGACAATAACAACTTATTTGGTATATAAAAAATTAGATATAAAAAAAAGATGATTTTGTTGATAGGAAATATTTATAATATCTTTATTTTTAATGATTGAATAATAATTAATTGATAGTATTAAATAATAATTATAAAGATAAAATTATAATTTTAACAAAGTTTTTTTTTCTTTTTTTTTTTTCCTTTTCAAACGGGCTACCCAACATGCCGTAATTGACCATCCTTCGCCTTTGAAATGCCTTTGGAGAAGGTTCTTTTTTCAATTATTACCATTATTATTTTTTGGTCTCTCACCTTGTACTCTCCCTGTTTCAGGAATGGCAGCTTATTATCATAAATTTGTATTGAATGGCACATCTACATTTTCCAACTACCTTAAAGGCTTTTCACTTTAATTTCTCAACCACTTTATTTATAGTACTTGATTTAATGAATTTGAATCTTCTACAATATGAGATTTATAAAATATTTTTGTAGTAAGAAAAAAATACAGGCAGAAGAAGAAATGAATCAAAAGAGGAAAAAAATAAATTTCATGCGCATTTTTATTTTTTATATCATTCTCTCTTTTATTTCAAAGACATTTTACATACTTTACATTTTAGATAATTTAAACTTAGATTTAATAGAGCCATGATGCGAAAAGTTCAAGTCTTTCAACTTAAATTTTTAGTTGTTTGATGTCTCAAAATTTATGTAATTACTTTAAAATTTGTAAGAAAAAAATTTATAATTATATAAATCTCAAGATAAGCTAAAGGCTTAAACTCTCCTAAAGACCACCCAATTTAATATATTGATCCATTGCCCCGTTCCATTTAGGCTATATTACGACGAACTTGATCAGCTTTCCAAAATTTGAGTTTTTAGCCTCTACTTATGTTGTAAAGTTTATATATAATAATAAAATGATTATTTATCACAAATTTTAAAATAATTCAACAACTAACAATTTAAATTCCAAAAAAGTCGAATAGCCAATGTCGTTGTGTGTTTGTATCTTCATTCTTACAGGCCTTCAATGATGGAAGGCTTGTGGGTTCCTGAATGGGATAGGTCTCCGACTGTTACGGAAGATATTATTAAAGTTTAAAATTCAAAAGGTTCATTTAAGAGGAGACCACTAGATTGCCATAACTTTGTTGTTAAATTTAGGTTGAATATTAATGCTCTCGATAATTTTATCGATTTTTTGAATAATATCTTATGCTTTAAAAATGTTAATTAAATCTTTATGTTCTAATTTTCTACATTGAGTTTCTTAATTTCTTGTAACCAATTTTTAATTGAATTTCTAATATTAGTAGTTCATTACTGAATCATTACTAAGTGTTGATGGGACAACACATGTATAATATTTTGAACCTTATAATTTTAATGAAGTTTTGAATAAATATGATCTTCATACTTTAACAGTTTATAAATAAAACTTAGATTTAAATTTTATTGATTGTAATTTGTTTATTTAAATTTTAATTATTTTAACTCAATAATAAATAAAATACTCAATCCAACAAAGTGTGCAGATTCGCGAATTCATACATTAAACTTCAGATGATATAGAGCTAATAAAATGAAATATTAAATGTATATTGACCATGGGTTTGGATTATTTATTCAGAATATTATATATATATATATATATATATATAGACACCAATATATTAATTGGACCTTAAATCAAATTTATTTTTGAAAAGTTCATCTAAGTATATGTGTAATCTATACCATTTGACAAAATCAACGTCATTAACTAGTGATAGAACCAAATGAATAAATATAATTTTATCCTGACTGTCTCTCCTCTGTGGGAGTTTTGAATCTTTCTCCTCTGCGAGAAGCATTGTTTAGCTTTCTTGTTGGTGAAGGTAAGTGGTAGAGGGTTTTCTTATTCACGTCTGGTTTCTTTGTTTGGTACTTTTTGTTTGTATGGATTTAGATTCTGAAGGCAAAAGCGGTGGTTCTAAGATGGGGGTCTTTCTCTATCGCTGGATTGGGGGAAAAAGGAGGAAGAAGGGTTTGGAGGAAGAACTTTGATTGGGAAATTAGTATCAGAAAAATCATTGAACAAAAACACGGCGATCATGATGATCCAAAAAGAATGGAATCTCCAGGATGGTTTGTACATTCTTGAAGCTGATGATAATACTTTCATTTTCAAGTTTGAAAGTGAGGATGCATGTAGTAGAATCTGGATAGGGAGGCCATGGGCAAAAATATATAGGCCGCATGTCTAGCTTCGTGCTGTTTAGTCAAATCAAGTGGGTTGAAAAAATAATAATAATAATAGGTTGAGTTGTGTTAGACTACGTTGGGTTGGATTGGACTGGATTGGATTGTTTAACCAAATCAATCTAGTAGAAATATAAAATTAAAAAAAATCTCATAATCAAAATGACAAAAAATCTTACTTAGGATTCATTTTATGACCTTAGCAAAAGAATTTTAAATATATTTTATAAATTAAAAATAATCAAAGGGTCAAAACCCTTGCAAGACCCTATTGAATATAAATGTCACATTTAAAGAAAGAAAATAAGATAAAAAAGGTATAATTTTAGAGTTGAGAATAAAAAATTTAAAATTAAAATAGTAAATATGTGTTTTTAGATAAAAAAAAATTAAGCACTATAGGTGTTTGCATGATGTCTATCTTAAAAAATTAGATTAAATTAAAAAAAACTCAAATCAAACTATCAAATTTATGTTATTGTTTTTTTAATTTTCACCTTCTACTTTTGCTTTTTCTTTTTGTTTCTTCCTTTGAACCACTTTTTTAAATTTTCATCGCATAGATTTCACATAAATGTATTTAAACAAATGATTATAAGTCTAAAATAATTAAATAATTATAAATATATGAGTATTCCGAATTTTGAAAATTTTCTCCAAAAAAAATGCAAAACCCAATTCTTTGAGTCACCAATAAAAAATTCTTTTTAACAATATTTTGTTGTTACAAAAAAATTTTAGTTGTGACTACTTTATGTCGTTACTAAAAGTTTTGATTAATAAAAGAATAAGAGAATACTCTTTTAGCAATGACCTTTTACAGCAACTGAAAATAATTGCCACTAAAATAATGATAACTTTTTTTAATTGTCACAAAAGGTCATCACTAATATTTTTTTTCTTTTTGGGTTGTGCATTTTGGAGGGTAGGAATTTGTTATGTAAGGACTTGTGTAGCACTGGAAATAGAAGGTCAGTGAAGGTTTGGGGGGAAATTGGATTCCTAATCTTAATGTTTATTGCATTAACTCTGAGTTGCTTGATGAAGAAGATAGGGGGTTAGTGGTGGCTGACTTGATCAAAGAGGGTAGATGGGATTTGTATCGAATCTGTAATAAAATCTCTGAAGCTTATAAAAGAGAAATTCTAAAGATCCCAATTCCTGTTTTGACAAAAGGGGCAGATTGTTCTGGACTAACATAAAAAATGGGGTTTATATTGTGAAGTCTGGATATAAGGCGGCAAAGAAAATGGGGGAGTCAAATTTTTCTTTGAAGCCAACTTGCTCTTATAACCCTCCAACTGAAGTATGGTCTACAGTTTGGAGTCTGTGGATACCCCCCGAAATCAAACACTTCATGTAAATAACTGTGTCTGGTGCTCTTGCGACAAAAGAAGATCTTTTTAGAAGGAAGTGTGCTATAAATCCGTTGTGTAGCTGCAGTGCTGAGCCCAAGACCATGGAGTATCTATTGTTGCTGTGCCCTTGGGTTTTTAATTGTTGGTTTCGCAGTGCTTTATTTCTTACTGTGCAAAGAGAAAAAATCACTAGATTTGATGCTTGGTGTGTGTTGATATACTGATTAAAACTGAAGGTTTGGATGAGTATGGGAAGGCATTAGTGGCTTGTTTATGCTTGAGAATTTGGAAGGAAAGATGCAGTGTCGTTTTTCAAGGAATTCAAGTTGACCTTAGGCATGCAATTGGTAATGCAGAAGCTATGCTAAATGAATTTTTAAATGCTAAGGAGGATTTTAAATGCGGTTCTGTGCAGAGAGTGGAAAGAAAGATCTCTTGGAGGTTTCCTAGTGCAGACCAAGTTAAAATAAATTTTGATGGTTCTTTTAATGGGAAACTTAATACAGCAGGCATAGGGATCATTTGTAGGAATTATGAGGAAATGGTTATTGATGGTTTTGGTGGTGTGTTGTTTTTGCCTCCTCAGCCTTTATCTGAAATATAGGCTCTTAGGAAGGCTTTCACTGTGGCTGCTGCTTTCTCTAATAAAACTATTTGTTTTGAGACTGATTGCGAGGAACTTTTCTCTTTACTGCAAAAGAATACGCTTTTTTATTGTGACTGGACTTGCTCATCAATTTTGCAAGATGTGTTTTGCTTAAAGGAATCTTATTCCAATGTTTGTTTCTCCTTGGTTTCTCGTCAAGAAAACAAAGTTCCAAACTGGATTGCAGATAAGGCCGCAAAGGGGATGTGTACTCTTGAGCGGGTGTCTCAGCCACCATCACCCCTGGCAGAAATCTTGAGTTGGGATTCCTCCATGGCTTGTGCAGTTACAGAAGAAAGGAACAGCGTTGGCTGATTGTGTTTGTGTTTCTGGTTTTCTGTTTGCTGCTTTCTGCTTTGTTTCCAGTTTTCTTTTGGTGCTTTGGTTTCGTGTTGCTGCTTTGTTTGTGTTCTTGTTTTTGTTTCTGTTTTGTTGCTTGGTTCTGGATTGGCCAAAGAAAAAAAAAACTAGTGATAGAACCAACATGTCATGTGGAATTTCACTCAAATTAAAAACACTCAAAATGAATGAATAAAATTTTAGTTATATATAACTTGCATGCTTATGTACTTCCATATGAGTACGGATATATTATAATCTGATTTTGTGAAAATTAAGAGCATATGCCATTTAATGCACACATGCGACAACGTGAAGGCGTGTTCTTAATTTAGTTAGTGATTTCTTGGATCCAAATCTGAATTATGAGAAGAATTTCAAGTGCACATGTTTTGTGATACCTAAATGGGATACAAAATATGCATTCTATGTAGTTTATTTGTGCAGCTTTAGGGTCTTAAACACACAGAAGAATACGTTAATGGACAAATCAATTATATCTGACATTAATTGCATGCATTGTTATATGATATATATTAGGTTCATTTTAGGTTAGTGAACCTTGAGAGGTTGGTGTGATGATGGAAGCGACAGCTTTTGATTTGTAAATTATATTAGTTTTTTTTTTCGGCCGATATTTTGTGAGTTAAACCTATAGTTACAAGTCACAAGTTTACATTGTAGTTTGGAGGAAGGCTTTATTCTTCATAGATTTATTGATTATGAATTTAGTTCTATATATATTTTTTAATTTAATTTTAAATCATTAAGAATATTTGTGATATATTTTTTCTTGGTCTTACTTCGATTAGGCTAATCTTATGTGAATTGTGCTACAATTGATTGATGACATACGTAAATAACGGTTAAATCAATAATTTATTAAGTTTGACATTAGATTGTAAATAAATTATGAAACATATAATATTTGAAGGAATAAATAAAAAAAATATTTACAGAAGAGTAAATTAAAAGTTTTCCTATTTATCAAAATTAAAATCAAATTTATTAAATCCTCAATTTTAGTGTTAAGAGCTTTTTATTTTGGTGAAACTAAATTAACTACTCCTTTCAAAATTGCAAACACTTTTAAGTTAGATTCTTCCATAAACCTCTCTTAAAAGTTTTAATTAATGAAATCTGGGATTTCAAAATTGAAGTCTAAATTATATATTAAGAACGACTTGATAGGACAAAGCAAACTTCCTGGCCAGTGGCCATGATTTGGTCTATTTCTGCCTCCAATTATTTATTTAGCTTTTGTGTTTTTGATGAATTTATCAATCAATTTATTTGTTTTATTATCCAGACAGGAAGAATACTGCAATAAAATATACAAATATAAAATAAGAACCAACTAATATTTTGATTTCCAGTGATTCCAATCCATCAATCCGGTTATATAGAATAATTAAGGGAAAGAATTTAATATATTATAAAGCATTTAAATATTCGTTGGTGGGAAAGACGGCTAGAATTTATTAAAATTAAAGCATCAGATTAAGATCTTAACAGGGTGTATTAGAACCCCATTAGTTTCTAATTAAGCCTAATTCAAAACCAGCTCATCATTGCGAATCTAAAACATGTTTGCATGTATATATGCGTTTTTAATTCTCTGGAAAAAGATTCAATAGAGCTTTCCACAGAAGATTCATGATTCTAGCAAGAAGATAAAGATTTCTTTGTTTACAAATCAAGAAAAAAAATAAATAAATAAAGCAATGGCTTCGCAAGACAGTACCTTTGGTAAAGTTTAAGATTCAATAGCTTCGTCAAGAATTAATTATCCCTAAAGTTCATTTAGAAGAACAATTGCCACTACTTTGTGGTTAATTCATCATAATTTAGCTTAATTTATGAAACGATTGAATTTAGATATAATTTTTTTATAAATGTCTTATCAAATTCTTTAATAAAAAAATGGTGTAAAAAATTTATTTGTAAAAAAGATCCAATCGTATAATACTAGTTACAAAAATTATTCATTACTTGTCATGTTTTTGTTAAAGAAATTTAATAACAAAGATATAAAATTAAAATCTAAAAAATATGATAGACATCAATGATCAACCTCTTAGAAGATTTTTCGACACTTTTTTTTGGTGGATTTGACATAGTATAATTTTTTATATCTTTATTATTAAATTATTTAATAAAATTATAACATATGTAAATAAAATTTTAAAAAATATAATCATATAACGTTGAGTTGTAAAAACATATATTTACATAAAAAAAAATTATACAGTTATCATATTTTTATCGAAAAATTTAATAACAAAAATATAATAACTGTACCTTTTTTTTTCGGGATGATACTCTATTTATTTTTCAATCGGCCTAGCATTTATATATATTTCGCTCTCCCTTAATATTATTCATTTTAATTTAATTAGAAATGCCGAAAAACAATAAGAATATTCTTATTAAACAATTATGAATATCTGAAATTGCCTCAGCTAGAATTATTTTTGGGCGAAGGATAAAGAAACAAAGGAGACTTTGACGATGGATTGTATATTACATATTAAGAAATTAAGTGTACGGTGCAATCAATTATAATCTCGTATTGTGTTTGTAACAATTTTAAAATGTAATAGTAACCAGCAAATATATATATAGTTAGATTTTTTTAAAGAATTTTTTTTAAAGTTGTTCAATAAAACTATGATAAATATATAATTTGATAGATCATATTAATGACTGGCTGGTCGTCAGAGTACTAGTTATAAATATATTGAGAAGTTATTACTAGCATAATCAATGGCTGTTTCTATTTATATACGTACATTCAATTCTTTCATATGTAACCGAAAGAGCCACCCACTTAGAAACGCAAATTAGGGATTGCATGGGAAATCATGTTACAGTAACACACATCGCTACATGAACAAGATCATCAATTTAGGCAAGATTTTCAGACCACCCTTGGCCTTAAATTATTCATATTTTGCATATTTTTTATTTTTATTTTTATTTTAATTGTCTAAAAATTTAAAAATTATTTTTATTTTGTATTTTACATTTTTTAATAATTAAAAATTTTAAAAAATCTAAATAATTTAAATTTGATTTGAATTTTCTGACAACAATTATCACGATGCTTTATGACTTTGCTAGGCACCAAATCCAGATTTGTTACAAGGAGACCGTACGAGTCCCAACGTGGAAGGTGCTAAGTTTCACGTGGCTACATCAACCATTCTAACTCAGCCTCAAGCATATTTTCCTACTTTAATCTAATTTAAATAATTTAGATATTGATTCATCGTACCATAAATTCTACCTTTTCTCTTGTCTTTTGTTGCAAAACTACACGATCTCACCCACTGCATTTATAGCGAAAGAAAAAATTCAAAAGGACTCATCATGACCATTAACAGTACACCTATTACCTACCCTTACATTGGCATTACTATTGCCATATATTAGTATATAAATATAAATTAGCATAAATCGTTCTGAGTCTCACAATAAATAAAATAAAATAAAATAAAAATTCAGATCTCCCAAAAAATTTAAAAAAAATAAAAAAATATAGATGACAGAATATAAATCACAATAAACAATATATTCTTTTCAGTCTCTTTTATAACAAAATTTAAAAAAAAATTAATTTTAAAATATAAAAAATATGATATATATTTTTATTTTATTAAATAATAATTTTTTTTACTTTTTATTTATTATTACACCTAATAGACTTAATAATACATAACGTTTTTTCATACAAAATAAAAATAGATAAAATAAGAAAGAATTATTAAATTTAAATTTAATCAATAAATTAAATTGATATTAATTATTATTTTAATACTAATAAAATAATTTTTTATTTTTAATAAAAATGACCGGAAATAGAACAAACAATAACCAACAACATATGAATAGTATAATGATGATGTAACACCATAATCAATGTATAATCAGTGGCTAATTCACGACTTTTATATATATAAAATGATGATGATGATTTGGTAAATTCTTTAAAATCGTGCGTATATGTTTTGGTTTCTTATGGTAGCTTAATAATGACCCATATAGTAAGAATTAAGATCCCATTATTTTGCTTTTCTTTTTCAAGGGAAGAAGTTTCTCTTGCGTAGCTCGCTTATTTGAATCTTAAAACATTCGTTTTTGTAAGCTTCACCCCTTTTTACCACTTAAGCTTTTTAATCGTACTCATGCTTAATAATAACAGTAATAATAATAAAAGAAAACCATACTCATGCTCATTTATTTTATGTAAGTTAATTTTGGGTCAAAACCTTATTTTAGACTCAAAAGTATATTTAATATTTCTTATCAATCCTAAAAATATTTTTTGTTTTAAATAAATTCAAGAGTTTTTAAATCGTTCCAATAAATTTTAGAGGCCAACCCCCTTACACTACTGTTGATAAATATGACGTGTGACTGTGAGGAGAAAACCCATTTTCAGCCTTCTAGAATCTACCTATCCCCAGTGCTGAAAAATCGTAGATACCCTACCTCCATTCTTGGCCAAACTACAAAAACTCATTCTCATGTCAAGTATCATGCCATGAAAACTGCCATGGTATGAACCTTTGAAACCATAACCTAGAAAATTCAAACCGACCTTCCTGCAATTTAGAGGCATGAACACTAACAGGGAAAAGAGAGAAACAATGACAGAGAAAGAAGAGAGAGAAAATGATCGGAGAAAGAAGAAATGCAGATTAAATGCCCAGCTTTGTGGCCACTAAGCATTAAAGAATAGAAATATGTTGATTAAATGCCAATTGTGATGCCATGATGGTATTAATGGCACAATACTTATGGAGTTATCTCAATGAATTTATTTAGAATATTTTCAAATTTTTAAAATTTATTTATAACCAAAAAATTACTTTTAAAACTAATATTTAATATTAGATATATTTAGAACAAAAAAACTTCTAAAACTAAAAAATAATTAAGGTTTCAACCTTGATTTATCTAAACAATTTTATGTTTGTCAAATAAAAATGTACAAAAGTTGGACATTAGTTGAGGTCAATCTCCAACTCAATAATAATTAGTACTAAGTCAGATCATGTTTTTAAAATAAAAAATTGATAAAAGTTATAAAATAATATTTTAAAAAATAAAATTTTTATATAAAATTATATTTTGTCTTAAAAAAGAATAAAATTTTTATATAAATTCTTATAAAATATTTTTAAAAAATTAATAAAATTAAGCCAATAAATTAAATTGACCAAGATAATCGACCTTATTCCTAATTTGGGCCAATTGCCCTTTTTTTTTTTTTTGGACTTGTTCCGTTCCATCATCCAATATGGCGGAGTGAGTTGGATATGCACTCTACTTTCAAGTTTGGCTAAAAGAATGGTACCAAAAGCAGTTGAGAGCAACAATTTCAGAATAAATTTTTTAAAAAAGTATAATTAAAAATTTTATGGTAAAGATATTTATATTAAAAAATCTTTAAATTTGAAATTATTCTTAAAATTTTAAAAATAAAAAAATTTAAAAAAAATATATAATTTCGATTAAAATTTTTATTTTTAAATTTTTTATAACTTTAATTTAGAATTTTAAACATTAATTTTTTATAAATAATAAATAAATGTGTACATGTTACAAACTCAGAGGAGAAAATTGAGAGAAGAAAGCAAAATACTATACCGAAAAACACAGACAAAGAGGCACCACGGGCGCATCTTTTCCCTCATCAACGCGCATCATCTCTCTCTAAAAGACAAAACCGTGGATATATCTCAATCCCCCATTTCCATCTTTCCTCGTCTCTTTCTGCTCAATTTCCTCCACCTTTCCGTTCTTTTTCTCTATTTTCACCTCTTCACATTCAGATTTTGCTCTGTTGTTTGTTATCTCTCCTTGAATCAAAACCATGCCTTATCTATTCATAGATCTGCTTCAAACCCACTTCCTACAAAGACCCATCTGAGTCCCAAACCCACACATCATCGAAATTTCTGAGCTTGATCCGGATCATATTTCCCAATTTCTATTTTGAAAAACATATATTTTTGCTGTCTGCAATGTCCTCCCTCCGCCCAGATCTAACCTCCAGAATCTACCCGGAGCCTGATGTGGTCGAAATTGATCATTTCGATCGCCTTCCGGACTCTCTGCTTCTCCTGGTCTTCAACAGGATCGGCGATGTCAAGGCCCTTGGTCGGTGTTGTGTGGTTTCCCGTAGATTCCACTCTCTCGTGCCCCAGGTCGAAAACGTCGTCGTTCGTGTGGACTGTGTTATCTCCGATGACGATTCTTCTTCTTCTACTGCCTCATCGGACAAATCTCGCGGCCCCTTTTCTAACCTCTTTCGGTTACTGTTCGGTGGCATTGTGAAGCCCCTCCAAGCTCTGGGTCAATTCTTAGGTCCCAAAAGAGCGTCTTTGAGTTCAGGTTCGTCGTCTTCGTCATCCTCGCTTGCCGTTGGGAGTGATGACGTGGAGGGTGAACAGGGCGGTGTAACCCATCACTCGCCTACTCAAGTTTTGAAAAATTTCAATGAGATTCGGTTTCTTCGAATCGAGCTTCCCAGTGGAGAACTAGGAATAGATGATGGAGTTTTGTTAAAATGGAGAGCTGATTTTGGATCAACTTTGGATAATTGTGTAATCTTAGGCGCTTCTTTGGTCATTCAGCCAAGAAAGTCTTTGAATCCTCAGGAGGGGAATTCTGATACCTTATGTGGCAACGGTGGTGATGACAATGGAAGCATCCCTGATTCGTTTTACACAAATGGGGGTCTGAAACTTAGAGTTGTTTGGACAATTAGCTCTTTGATTGCTGCCTCAGCAAGGCACTATTTGCTGCAGCCAATCATTTCAGAGCATAGAACATTAGACAATTTAGTTTTGACAGATGCTGATGGGCAGGGTGTGTTATATATGAATAGGGATCAGCTGGAGGAGCTGAGGGTGAAGCCTCTTGCAGCTTCTTCGGCGTCAAAGAGGACTCTTGTGCCTGCCCTAAGTATGAGGCTTTGGTATGCACCCCACATAGAATTGCCTAATGGGGTTGTTTTGAAGGGCGCAACGCTTGTTGCAATTAGGCCGAGTGAGCAATCCCCCGCGGGGAAGAAGGAAATGTCAGATTTGTCATGGGTTTCGACAGCATTTGAGGAGCCTTATGGGACAGCAGCAAGGATGCTGGTGAAGAGGAGGACTTACTGTCTTGAGATGAACTCCTTCTAATGCGAGTAATGGGATAGAAGGTAAATTTTATTATGCTTTTGCTTTGCAAAATTTGTGTTTCCAATTCAATATTAGAAATGAAAATGTATGTTTTTTAGGAATAAATAGCTATTAAATCTTGATCTTTATAATATATAGTAAAGAAATGCAAGTTGAGGAGCATTGTGAGTGTTTTTGGCTTGCTGATTGAGTCTGCCAGATCCCCATGCTTGAAAAGTGTCTTTGTTATAGGGTTCTGTTAGGTTTGAATTTAGTTTCTTGTATCTGTAATAGAAGTTAAGAATATAAGAGATCTCTCACTTTTTATCACATCAGTTCTATGTTGATTGCTTGAGTGACAGCCTAATTTGATATCTTTTGCTTATTGCTTTAGAATTGGGATAATGAGGAAACATAACTTGGGCAATATTCTGTAGATCAACAAGTGAAAGGGCTGCCTGAAATGTATTTTGCTGTATACAGTTCTGCTAGTTACCACTGTTTCCTTCTAATGTTCTGATTGTTTCCTTATTTACTTATTGGGAATTTTTTATTTAGCATTACCCTATTATTATTATTATTATTATTATTTTGGTTAAAGGAAGTTTTACCACTCTTATTTACTTGTTTAAAAATGGATTTTATTTCAGTGAAAGACGAAGCATTTGAGAATAGGGAAACTTGTAAATTCATGAAAGAAGGAATTAAAAGGTTAGCATCAATGGAGTGGGGGCAGGTCCCTCGGTTGATCATACTCTTTTCTGCCTCTGAAAGTGCATCCTACAGCTGAATGGTTTATAAAGGGCTGCATACCATTCGCCTATATTTGCTTGAGCTGATGACTAAATGCATTTGCTGGTTGTTTCTAGAGGCAATACTTGTAAGAGTGCAGGCAAACCTGCAACTAGATGATCTTGTAAGAGCTTTGAGTTTGTACTCATTTACCCTTTCAGTTATCGATCTGTGAATATTTTAGTGCTCTGTTTTGTTGTTCGTAGTGAGAATGTATTTCTTTTACATAGTTTATATAATATCTATTATGTATTTGTAATTATTATTCCATCTTTCAAATTATTATTTAACTATTAAATTAACATTTTAAAAATAAGAATACAAAAGTTATTTCTTATTTTATCTATTTATTATATTTTATTTACTTTTACATCATCTAACCAGTCATACCCTAAGTATTATTTTTGGTATCATTTTGTGGAATATACTTCTAAAGTTAAATAAGCAATGTAATTTGCTTCTGTAACTTGTCTTTGTACTTACCTATTTTGTCACCTGTACCAGTCAAGAGAACTTGATCTGGTTTCAAGGATATACATAGATGTAAGAAAGCAGACGAAGGGGTATTGAATTCCATGGCCCATGTAGCTGCCATTGGTATCCCTTTTCTTTTGTAATTTCGGTCAGGAATGTTCTCGGCCTTGGGCGATCTGAAGGGTTTATTCTCCCCTAGCGGCTTGGTGCATATAGTATATTAATCCCAAAGCCTTACCCAAGAAGAATCAAACCCATGATGTTAAGGTTTTAATGATTGTTGCACAACTTGTATAGCAGCCTGAGTCTAGTTCAGATTGATGGCTTGATAATTTGCAAACTCAACAGCATGTGACTGTTCGGTAACTGATTACTAAGATGGGGTTGTATGAATTGATATCTTTATTGTTGAAAGCTCACAGATTGTCGAGTCTACGAATTTGATCGCTGATTACATGCTGTGTAAAGCGCCAGTTTGGTGGCTTTTATTTTGGTTAGGTTGGTCCCCAAGGCGTAGGTAAGGGGACTTTAAGACAAGCTCCTGCATTTATAATTGCCCGTAAGATCTCATCTGGTTGAGTAATGAAGTGTAATGATAGATGTGTACAATTCAGAACACCTCAATTTATTTATCTCTATGATTTGGTTAAAAGCAAGTCATTCATGGTGGAAGGTATATGATTTGTGTGTAATAAGCCATAGGGGATTTCAAATGGTGTATAAATATTCATTTTAATGCGCGTCCTTTTTTGGTTACATGAAGGATCCAATATCCATGATATGAGAAGAGGAAGTATGAAAAATATATATCATAGGCTTTCATTTAATAATTCAAACTTAAAATGACGAATGATATGACTCTCGTTTGTTATTTTCCACCCTCTCAAGCTGGTTCTGTTTGAGTTTTATAATGTAATTAGTTTTAAATCAATACTAAGAGTCCGTGGTTTGTACCTAAATACTACTGTGCTTATAATCAGTATCGATGAAAATTAGCTTTGATAGTATATCGTTGAATAACTTTTTATTAGATTAGTTTCTTATAAATTTAAATGTTGGATTAAAAGTACTATTTATGAATATTATACTCAAAATTTTATATAAATTTAACATTATTTTGTACTCCGTCAATATATATATATATATACTAATGTACAATATGCTTTTCAAATTAAAAGAAATTATTAACTCTTTGATTACATATTTTTTATTATATGATTTTTCTAAAATTTGGTATACAACGTCCATATGATAATTAACTTTTAATACAGTGATTGGATAAATGAAAAAGCTCTTTGAATAAAATATTAAGTGGTGAAAGTGTATCACTTATACACCTAAATCAATTGATTTCTCATATATATATATATATATATATATCAATTGAAATTGGTGTCAATCAAAGTCATTCTTACACCAATAAATAAGTTTTTCAGAGGATTTTAATTTTTTTTATTTATATTTTATTACATTTAGTTTTTTTTTATTTATCTTACTATTTTTTTATGTAATATTTTCATTGCTTTGATATCTCTTGTGAGGTGCCTTTTAGAGAGTGAGAAAATGAAAGTTTAAATTATATAAACAGGAATTAAAATAGTGTTTGGAGGTCTTGGAGATGAAGATATAAACAAATCAAGAGCCAAATCCCATGTCACTTTCTATTTTGTTCTACCCTACCTTCCAAACATCCTTGTAGATGCATCCTAGACAACTTAAGAAGCATGAGCCAAAGATATACGCAATAAGACAAATACAAATATTATAATATGATGGAATTAATTTGGAATATTCGTGTTCATGCTTTGTAAGAAAAAACAAATGTTGGAGATGCCCCCACATGCTAATTTTTGGGGCAGTAAAGGTTGTGACTCAAAGGAGGTGAGCAAATATGAAATTGATACACCAAGCAAATGAATAATCCTTTTGTCTCCTCTGCTGCTTCCTCTCTGTGAGCAAATGCTAAACACAAGGAGTAAAATTGTTTACATTCCCTTCCCATCTTTTTTCTTTTAATTCTTCTCTCCTTTATTTCTTGTTATCTCATCACTTCTAATGTTTTGCTTCTCTAAGTAAGAATTTTGGCTTCAAGATAAACCTAATTATGGGACAAGCATCTTGAAGAACAAGATTTAAAAAAAAAATGTAAATCGCAGTGCAAACTCAGCCCGAATATGTCAAACCCAAGGCTTGACTCAAAGAAAAATAAATTATTTATTTATTTAAATTAATTCTAAAGAACTTAAAAAGAGATGATTAAAAAAAATATTATACACTTTTAAACATGAGTTATATCTCTTTTAGATATAATTATATCTTTTTTAGACTAAAAAAATGAATTAAACTAATATATATGATTTTTTTAAAAAAATACTCATTTTTGGGCTAGGCCGGGCTTATGCCCATTTTATATTAAAAAAAATCCAACTTGGTCTGAATTTAATTTAAGTTTTAAATTTAAAGTTGGTAGAACTTTTTTTAAGTTGAACAAAATTTTCAACTTATGATTAATTCTATTTCTAGGCCTTGTTCTTTAAGATTTACAACTCTTGTTACCACATTTGCGATAATGGTGTCCACATCAAAGAAAAAGGCTTTTAAGAAGGCAAAACTTTGAGAGAGAATCAAGAGGTGTGTTGCCTCTCCATAAAGATGTTCAAGTGCTGTTGTTCATTTGTTTTATAGTTATATTAGTGGTTATATTTGTTGCAAATTTTCTTGTACAGAAGTCTAATTTTTGTTTGTAGAAGTTGTGTTGCCTCTTAGCTATCCAGATTAAGTTTATGGTGAGATGTGTATGTCTCTTTTAAAGAGAGAGTGGTGAAAGTTTGAATTATATAAACAGGAATTAAAACAGTGTCTGTAGGTCTTTGAAATGAAATATCGCTTTCAAAATAGGATTAGGCTCAAATCTAGAACGTTTTTATAATTGGTGGTTTAGTAAGTTTAAGCAATTGAAAAATAGAGATTGAATAGGTCAGAAACTTGAAGAAGAAATTTGAAGTAGTCATTTTCTATACAGAATCAAGCAGGCTGAGGTGGGTCATGGTTATATATGTTTGGGCAATCACATATGTACCAACCCTATCTCATATTTCTCTTTCATTTCCTCATCTACTCAAGCAAATTCATGACATGTAACGTTATGATACAGCGTCTATATATGTTAGACATTTATGTTGTATACAATGTTAATTTTTTAAATATCTATCGTGCCACAATATACTTGTATCATATCCTAATTTGTGTCAATATGTCTATATTTCCTAGAGTAGTCTTTATAAATTATGTAAAAATGGAAGGTTTGGTGAAAATGTTAGAATTTCTGGGAACGTAGCATTCTCAAAAATGTTTTTTTTTTTTATATTTTGAATTAAACATAAAAATATATCATTCTCATATTAATATTTTAAAAACATTTTAAAAACATTTCTTGAGGGTATGCACTCGAACTTAAAGGTCTTGGTGCTCCTACCCACTTTTGACTTGTGGCTATAACTATCCACTTATTCCTTTGCATTATTATTCCACATTCATTGGTGATGATATATAAAAATCAAGAGCCAAATCCCATGTCACTTTCTATTTTGTTCTAACCTAACTTTCAAACATCCTTGTAGATGCATCCAAGACAACTTAGGAAGCATCAACATAATATGACAAACACAAATACTATAATATGATAGAATTAATTTAGAATATTCGTGTGCAATTTAATAATAATATTTTTATTTAAAAAAATTCCTCTCTTTTTAAATAACTTAAAAAGAGAGGATTTTTTAATAAAAAAATTACACACTTTTAAACAACAAGGCTACTTATTAAATTATATCTTTTTTAGACTAAAAAAAATGAATTAAACTAATATATATGATTTTAAAAAAAATACTCATTTTTAGGTTAGGTTAGGCCTCAAACTTAAATTTAATTCAAGTTTTGAATTTAAAGTTCACAAATTTTATTGAGTTAGAACAGTTTTTCAACCATGATTAAGTCTACTTTTAGGCCATTGCTGTTGTACATCTTCCCGTTTATGGCCTTTGTGCCTTCTCTTATGAAATCAATCAATTCGACCAACTTACAAAGGTAATGAAATGAAAATTAGGTTAGGCATACACAATGGGTGATTAGGACTATCTAATAGCAATTGCGTTTTTAAAGCCCAAAAGACTAGAGATTGAACTTTATGGGTTTGTGGTACAAGATTGTTGCAAGAGTAACCACTTGTGATATACATAAACCAATTCCTCCAATAATATGCACAATGGATGATAAGGAGGCCTAACTCATGACTTGGATTAAGGCCTCTTAATCCATTCGTTTCTTTTATCTCATAGGATGCATAATGAAAGTGGTGAGAGACATTTGATTTAATTATCCTACAAATTGTTTGTGAGCTTTTGTTTAATAACTTGAATTTTTTTAATTGAAATGATCGTTAATAAAGTATCAAAGTCTTTATAACTATAATGTTAATATCTATTTCTTGTGTCTTTCATTTTTTTTTCCAATTCTGTCTATCATTTCTTAATTCAAATTAAACTTTAACATAAAGAATGATAAGTTTGTGTTTTGAAGAACTTTTGTGTGAGAAAACTTGAAAATATTATAATAAAATTATGAGTAAATTGTACTCCCTATCTTTAAGTTTTATTGAAATTATATGAACTTTTTTTAAATAAAAAATTGTACTATACTTTAATCAAATTGATTAAAATATCTCCTTTTAAGTTTTGTTGAAATTACATGTCTTTCTTCTATTTTCAAAATATACACTTTTCTTATCTAAAATTAAAAGTTATGCTACTTTAGTACAATTAATTAAAATACTCTCCTATAGATTCTGTAGCTTAAAAGAATAGATCTTGTAATATGAAAATTTTCTACTCGAGGTCAAAATTAAATTTAAAGCTAACTTTAAGGAACTAATTCACTAATAATCCAAATCTGAACAAGTTTTTGAAAAAGTTACTTAAAATTAAAAATTTTGATTTGCAACAATTAATTATAAGTTAGTCAGTTTGCATAAAAAAAAGAAAAAACTTTAAAATTATTATCTTTTCATGCGAAAAACATGTGTCATATTAACTGTTGATTAATAAATAATAATTACTTTAAAGTTTTATTAAATTTAATGAAATTTTCTTTAATTTTTATTTATGCATATTTTGATATTAATTTGATGATGAATAATAATGAAAGCAAGAATATTTCAAGTTACCAAACAATATGATCTTTAATTCTTACAAAAAAAATTAATATGTATTTAGGTTAATAAAAATATTTTAGTCGTACAATTTAAAATTAGATTAAGGCATAACATATTTTTTTATTTTGAAAGAGAATAATATATATTTTAAAAATAAATAAAATTTTATGTAATTTTAACAAAACCAATTAAATGTTCTTAAACTTATGATGTGTTTCTTAACAAATTCCATATTCTTAAATGTTCTAGGAGCATTGGTACCCTGCCCAGTCATTATTTTTGTTGCTTGTTAAATTATACATTTTTTTTTATTTCAATCCAACTACAATAAAGCTGCTAATAGACATGAACATGAGAGCAAATAATTTAAAGTATTTTAGATGAAACAAGGAGATAAAAAAAAAAAAAGTGAGATCTATATGTGTGGGATTGATATGACAAGTATAGATCCCATTTATTTTTTTTATTCTTCTTTATTTTATTGTTGAAGTACTTTAAGGATCCAAACCCACGTAGACCAACTGACATATGCCCTAACTGTTGAAAAAATGACATTGAACTTCGCAAGAAAAGCCTCACATATTTGTAGGCCATTTCTTTCTTTTCCTTTAATTAGACAAAGTTGCTGTGATATGTCCTTTTCTCTGAGTTGCTTTGATAACAACTTTGCAGACTTTCCTTTACTCCTTTAAGGAAAGTCTTTCTGTACATTTATATGTCCTCTTTTCTTCTCCCCCTTTATCCATCTCATCTCTCTCTGCATAAAAAACACCTCCAATACTTTGGGGATTGTAACTTGTGATGTAAGTACATGTATTATAGAGTAAAGTGGAAAAGAGATAAAGGAAAAAAAAAAAAAAAGAGTAAAACATAAATAAATAAATATTATATATACTCTCACTTTGTGCCATTTAAAAAAAAAACACTTTATAAACTTCACACTTAGAAAAAAAAATCAAAACTCTTTCATTATAAAGATTGCTGCTGCTGTGTGAAGTTTTGAAACTGCTGAAATTGAGGTTGCACAATAATTGAAACAAACCCACAAATGAGTAGAGTTCAAGCTTTTGTTTGGGAGAGGCTTGACAATAGAAATATGATGTTGAAGAAAAATCCTTATTCTACGCAGTTACTTCAATTAGGTCTAAATCTGCTTCAAATCAGTGAAAGTGATTTATTCCATTAATGAAGGTAATACAAAATAATTCATCTTATTGCAGCAGGATTTCTGCATCATACCTTAAACCAAATTATACTTTTTAAGAAAAAATTCAGAGAGAAAAACACAATTCGGGAGCTACATTTAAAAAACATGTTAGTTAGATGTTGAGATTTACATATTGACCCTTTTTTTTTCCAAAAAAGTGATGATCTCCAAGTCGGGTCCATCATAAATCTCAATAATAATGTAATAATTACAAAATATAGAATAATATTTTGTTCATAATTCATGTTTAATAGTTTAAAATATTAATATATTTAATAATTAATAACTCTTAATAGGATTGATTGATTTCTATATAATTAATAGATAAAAGTATAATAAGAACTATTATGTTATTACTAAAGTTTACAGTAAATCCGGATTCACGATATCATCACTCCTCTCAAAAATTACAAGCAGTTTCAAAGAATCTTAAATCATGAAGTGAATGGCATCTGGATCCCCGGGTGCCATGCACTAAACTTTTTAAGATTTTCTTTTTTTAATGAATCTAGGATTTAATGAAAAAGATAAAAATTGTAAATAGAAAGACAAAATATTTATATTGTGAGAAAAAATTACATTTTAAAAATTTTAACTATATTAAAAATTTTAAATTGTAATTTTTTTCTTTTACACTTTAAATTTTTGTCCTCTCAATTATAATTTTTGAATATCTAATTAAATCTTAAACCCATTAAAAAAGAAGAAGAAAATTCTCTACCACAAGGCATCCAAGCGCAAAGTGAATGATGTTAAAGAGCATGAACTACCAAATGAGCTCCATACAAAGTAAAATACCCACTAGTTTAACAAAATTTGGGCCAAACATGCCCTTTGCTTTTGGGCTTCAACAAGCCAGAATTAGGGACTGCATCATTTTGTGCCATCTGGAAATCTTGTATGACTTAACAAGCCCATTATGGCCTTGCTTATCTACCCGGATTCAATAATAAGGCCACCTTTGGCCCAACACAAAATAGTAAGAAAGGTAGAAAATGGAGGAAAACCAATTGACCAACACTCGACTTCTGAAATCCGTTGAAAACTTGGCATTCCAGCTGAAATTATCAAGAGCAAATTATATTAATCTCTCTTGAGACTTTTCAAATCTCCACTCTTTCTTCTCTAGTTTCAATTTATGCCAACACCTATGGAGCTTATACCTTTTTGACACTAGTTGTACTTTTCCTCCCAAAAGTTTTTAATACCCTAATTTAATGTCACATCACCAAAAGAGCAAGTTAGTGCTTAATTTAAAGAGTTCTTTTTTAAAAAATGTTTAAATTATACAACTCTCTCTCTTTAATTTTGAAAAATTATATTTTTTAAAACAAATTAAAAGAAAAGTGTTAAACTAATTTCTCCTATAACAAAACATAAATTATAATTATTTTTTTCACCAAAATACTCTTACGTATTTTATTTATATAATATAATAAATATGAAATATATATTTAACTAATATAAAATAATTATTTTTAATTTAAAATAAATTAATTTATAATTTTCATCACAAAATAAATAATATGAAAATAAAAGTCTAAGAAATATGTTTTCTAAGAACTTATATTTTTAGCCAAAAAATATATATTATTTATAAAAATATTTAATTATCTTTTAGTTTTAAGAGAAGTTTATTTATTTATTTAATTAAAAAAAAGTTGTGTGAATTGAATGTTTCTCGAAAAAGAATAGAATAATTTATCCTAATTTAAGATGTGGTATAATATCTTAAAACCATCGAGGTCGAGAGTATAGGCAATATAAACTTCAGAAGTTCTACAAATAGCAACTGAAAGGAGTGTAAGTTCTAAAAACCTTCGAGGAATGTATCTAAGTCGATTATCAATATAGAATAAACGTTCCTCGTCTACATAGCCTGTGTTACAAGCATAAGGTCTAAAAATAGGCATGAACTAACTGGTGTACAAATAGCACTCATGGCTATAGTAGCCGGTATTTCTATATAAGTAAAATACTATGAAAATACTGCGTACTGTAACAATTTTGTAACATATTGGCCCAGCTGAAACCCCGATTCATAACTAGAATATTCCTGGGGGATAAGAAATTCTTACAAGTTATGTTTCAGGTTTTGCCTTTATAAGGGGAAAGGGTACTGTTGAAATCATAAGAGGTTTAGATTCTTTTAGGGACTGATTCATTCACTTTCTTTTCTCAACCAATGGTATAGACAATTTCGAAATAATTGCAGAAAGCCAAAGAATAACTTCAGGTTTCTTTTACATTTCTCCATAAACACAGTGATGTGCACGCATAGATTAATATATATCCAAATACTGAACTTAAGCGAATGACTTCAAATGATCAATGTATAAATACCAACACTTGATGACAACAATGTACCATCCGATGTAGCAGCAAAGGCAAGCTATGGGAGATAGCTTGCTTCTAGTAGTCTATCTTTGGTTTCCTACATCAGAAAAGTCCACAGAAATCAATCTCTACTGGGATTCTATATAACATATGTTAGTAATTAAAAAATGTCAAAGCACTAATGTACGTGTAAAAACTTGAGCAATTCCAGGATGCTTATGACTGCATTTACTTCAATATTTTATAAAGAAGACATGGAACTGACGTAAACAAAATATGAGCACACTAAGGCCTGTTTAGAACCCAAATAGGATAAGGGGTGATACCATAAGTACTAGATATAGTATTGTATAATTAGCCTTTTATACTATCATGTGTTTGTTTTGTTCTGACAAAGCATATCATACTCCGGATAACCAACCATAGTTTCAATTCCCAGTAGAGTAAAAGAAGAGAAATTTCATCTACTGAATTATTACAAAAGTTGGATGAAAGTATAAAACAAATAGTTCCATGCTTTAAGATGAGCAGCAAAATAACAAGATTAGAAGCTTAGAACTAATTTCTACGAAATCTAAAATTAAAGAAGTAGTCTCAATCAGCTACCAAGGAAGGCATGGATGCAGCATAAAAGGTGTTCCTAAAGTAAGACGTAACTTAGCACATTCAAATTCTAAAATTAGTTTTTGTTCAGGTAGATTTGTATCTAAGCTCACTGTAAATTTGATGACACTGTTGACTTGAAGAAACCTTAAACTTCATTTGTGAGAGACTAATTTGTAGGAACTAAGCAAGAAAAGATTTGAACAAATAGAACGCTTCAACTAAAGATACAAATCCATTTCAGATATATTTACTTACAGTTCCATAGATATTTAGATGTAATCACTTTGGTCAAAAAAACATAGATGAAGTCACAACTAGAAGTATCAACGTGCTAAAGACCAAGTTAACTATCATATAAAGGATTTCAAGCTTCAAGAAGCTCAATTACCACCTGAATTTGAAGTTATTTACTTGAGCACAGGCATGAAGATTACTGGTAATATGTTTTGAAGGAATCTAGAAGTGCTTCAAGGCTGCTCTTTATTTAAGATTACTTCATGCGCTTCTAAACAGAGTTCAGAACTACTTGCAATTCTACTATAATTTTGATAGTATATGAGTGACAAAAAAGAGTTCATAAGGTTAGAAAATTTTCAGTGGTACTTGACAACAAGATTACCTAATGCCTCTGCCCTTTTCTTGTATCAAGACAGTAGATTGGTGAATTTAACTACTGTAAAGTTCGATTGCCTAAGGCCCAAGAACATAGATTGGTCATTGGTGACAAAGAAAGCGACCTTAAATTATATACAAGTTTTGCTAAAAATATCGATGGATTTTACCGGTTGAGTTTGTTGCACTAAGCATTCTCCACGATTACTGATCCTAGAAGTTTCGTTAATCTTGCAGAATTGTGCCGTAGACCTTGGCCTATTACACATGCTTGGGGAATCGCCCGTACAAATTTGCAAGAGCGGTGTCATGACACAATTGTAGAGTATGGAACAGGAGTCCCAAACTAAATGTATGAGATTCTAATGTAGAGTTTATATAAACTTTTAGCTAACCAATATTAGGAGGTAACTTTGGGGTATGGCTCTTCTAGAACAGAAGCTTCATGTCACTTTGTTGTGTCATTTCAATCCCAATTACTCTTTTTCTCTTTCATTCCAACTGATTTTTCCTTCTTGAATTATCACAGCCTCTGTTAAATCAACATTCATTTTCCTTTGAGAAAATACGAATAACCCTTCTCAATTTAAAGAATTGTACAATTTATTTCCTTTAACTTTAAAAGTTGATTAAAGGATTTTTGAACTTTTAGTTTTTTGAAATATAACCTGTTTATTAACTTTCTCACGTAGACCCAACAAGCTAACACTATTTATCTATGTAGGTCAAATTAATAAAATATACATCAAACATGTCAAATATTCATACTCATTGAGGTAGCCATTATTTAGATAAGCCAATGGATATTTGTTTGTACATTTGATTTGATTTGATATCAATCTTGATGGAATTTAATTTTTTTAAAATTATATTCTTGATGACTAAGTTATCTAAGTTAAACTAAATTACTTAGTTTAATCATTTCATTTTGTTGGGTCATTTCTATCCCACTCAGTCTTTTCCTCTCTTCATTCCAATTGAGTTTTCCTACATGAATTATCACAGCCTCTATTAAACTAATAATCATTCTCCTTTGGCCAAAATATAGATTACCCTCCTCAACTTAGTAAGTTGTGCAATTTATTTCTCTTAACTTTAAACGTTAACAACATATTTTTTCAACTTCCAGTTTTGTGCAACATAACCTTTTCGTCAATTTTTCTATCCAAACCCTAATATCACTTATTTATGTTGGTCAAATGAGCCCCCAAAATAAAAATCTAACATGTCAAATATTCATGTTCATTGAGGCAGACATCATTTAAAGATAAGTTGATGGAGTATTAATTAGCTCATATATTTGATTTGATTTGATTTAATTTCAATCTTGATGAATTTTTTTTCTTTTAATTTTATTGTATTCTAGATCTTGTAAATTCAATAAATTTATTGTGTTAAGTTTACCCAGAACATTTGTCATCTATGTACATGTAGGCATAGAAATGTCAAAGTAAACATCAACAAGACTTAAGAATCCTTCCTTTCCAAAGGATGAGAGCATCCAGAGAACGGTAATACCAAGTGCTCTCAGAGAGTGAAGGATAATATACTTAAAAGATGAGTATTCAGATGATCATTCCCAAGACCGCCCCACCGAGGGAATGTTACCTAGAATCTCTCATGAGACGGCCAAAGGAAGCACCCTCTGTATCAGTCTCCTAGAGGTGGGAGCTCCCTTAGTTCCTTCTTGTTGAAGAGAAACCTCGTCTATACAACTTCTGAACCTTAGATACCCTCAAAATGGCTAATGAAGCATCTTCATGAAGGCTAGATGTTGGTATTTGGATTGAAGGAAAGATGACTCGGAGTTCTTATTTGGAATTTGGAAATGGTGATGTGATAATAAGTAAGAGAGGGAGAGGATTCTAGAATGAAGGGATCAAATGCTTTCGGATTTCATATTGCTACACGCCCATTTATAATTTATAAATATTAATAAACGCGGAGAGTCGGTTTACAAGCTGAATTTTTGTTGTTCTTCACCTACTCAAGTTTCTAAACTATTCTACAAGATTTCAACATTTTATCATTTCTTTTCGGGATATGATCTTTGCTTGCACCCTAATTGCTCTGCAGATTGGGGTGCCACCATATAACGCTCCAGATGCTTCATCGTTGCTGTCCGCCTAAATTACAACGCCTCCCTTGATATCCAGTTGGGTTTCTAGAAGTAGCAGTATGAATTTTTTTATGGTGGAGTTCTAGATTATTTTCCATACTAGGTCCCTAAGGGGGCAAGTGATATAATTTCTTAAGAGCAACCTCTCTTTACCGAGTGATACGCACACTTAGAAGGATAGACACCTTTAAAGAGCCTAGTGAAGTCGTCATGTAGGTGGTACTTAAGCTTTACCTAGGTACAGTAATACATCAACCAGCCAGCCAAGTAAGAATCCAAGGCCAAGGTTGTGATAGGGTCAGTTCTACGTCTCATGCCCTTCCTTTTGAGTTAGCACAGCGCCACCCGAAGTAAAAGCATGCCAAGGTTACTTTGACTGTCAAGCACTCTTAAGGGAGTTTAGCATATGCTTAGAGACCACCCGCAATGCCTCAATTCAGCATAAGTTAGAAGCGCTGGGAAGGAGTGATCATCACTGTCCACTTTCCAGAGAACTGATCACAGAGAGCGGCCTAGTAGGATAGAAGTGAAGATATCTACCATTAAATTAATTTCCCTTCGTTGGGTATTGGTGTTGACTTTGTCTCTGCCCTTCGGATTCTTTGTTGCTTAAGGGAACTTTGTCCTTCTTAAGCTCTTTAAAACAAGCAGCTTCTGTGGACTTTCTTACTACCCCAAGATTTGTTATTCCCACAAATTGCCTTCCCATATGGTCACTTTCATAACCATTCCTTCCCCCTTGTCAAAACCAAATTACCTTTATTGATCTCCATCTTTTACCTCTGCCTTCCTTAACACCCCCTCTTGGAAATAACATAAGCCACCTACTATTTTAAGATCATTCGAGCCACCTCCGCAAAAGAAATTAAGGCAGTAGCCAATTTCATCCTCTTGCCCCAGTCAAGGATTTACCTTGAGCACTTCAATTTTTTCCCTATTTTGAACAAGGTTATATATGATGTTTCATGAAGAAAGTTGTGTTTTAATTACAAGCTTCACAGTAAGGCACAATAAGCTTGTGCATTGTCCAAACTTCTAATTCAAAAAACACTCAAATAAAAGAGTTAGTAAAAAATTATAATAAAAAGGCTTAATTGTACTATTATCCTATTCAATCTTATACATACATTAAATAAAGTCTTAAAACTTTTATCTTACCAATTAGGCTTGGCACAAGTGGTTGACATAAGTTTGAGGGTCATAACTAGTATTTTGTACAAAAATTATTACATAAACTCAATTTATTAAAGATCAATAAATCAATAAAATCATAAATACTTTTTAAAATTGAACCGAACCCCTATTTACTTACATAGTGATTCATAATTGACCTTTTTTTGGCCAAAGATTCATAATCAACTGAACCGCTCTATTTTTTATTAATCATATGTACTTTTTTTTTTTAATTTCAAACTCAAACTGCCTGCTGACCATTGATACCTTGAAGGATTTATGATTCAAGTCACACTTGTTAACTTCTTCAATTCATGGTTAAATTACTTAGAATGGTAAAAATCAATAAGCCTGATTTCAAAATTAGCTGAGTCATAACTAAATATAAGTTTTTAACTACAAATTTTTATTTCTAAATGAAGCCATTATTTGTATTCAATGAAATTTAAAAAGAATCAATAATTATTATAATAATAATTAAGTAACCATACGTTAAATTTAAAACAATTAGATTCATTATGATTGTTGGTTTACTTTTATGTAATTATGTCGTTATATTATATTCAATATTTATTTTTTATGTTTACTTATAGTGATAATAAATTTGTAAAGTATATTATCATTATTATATATGCATTTATGTTTTTTTTTTTGCATAATTATTATATCATCAAATTTGACTTTTGATCAAACCAATCAACGACAAGCTTTCCAATTAACTATCTACACTAAGTTTAAAAACATTAGCGATAACGTACCTCTATACTTTGGAAATTAGACCTTCCAAGTTCTAACAAATTATTTTCTTCAGGAAAATTAATACATGAAAATCTCTCTTTATTACCAGTGGCCACATTTAGGTCCAATCTGTCATAAATTTATAAAAAAAAAAAAAAATCTCTTCATAACTTCACTACTAGATAATTAATGCTCTTAATGACATGTTCCAAACGTTTCTGATGATAAATTCTTCATTTAGTTGAGGATACATTCTTCCGATTATTAGTATTTGCTATACCAATAAAATACTCACACTGAGTACTGACTATATGGAATTAATGTCATCTAGGAGTGAAAAATAAAAGACTAAGCATAATAAAATTAGGACATCCCACAAGAAATTTTTACAAAAAATTGAAGATCCATTTTTTCTTATTGACAATTGTACCATATTCGTCCTCTTCAGTCGCTACCATCAAGACACTTAATGGACTAATGGTCCGCCTAGATGGTACTGTTAAGGTGTCTATTGACCTTCAAAATAATTTCTTAAATTTTTTTAGTCTTTTAAAATGATTTCTTAACTTTCATTAGCATTCGGAATTAGTCCAATATGACATAACATCTTACCTGTTAAATGCATAATAAGCTCTTATTATTCTAATGAAAGTAAAGCAAAATCAATAAAAATAAATCAAAATATAAACCAATGAAACAGTACATCAAAGTTAGATTGCATTATTACTTAAAACCAAAACCATACCAGAATATTGTTAACAATTTGTAGCATTAGAACCAATGAAAATGAACTAGAAATGGTGCTCTATCATGGATATAGGACATTATTTAAAACCAAATCCACAATCTTTTCTGACAAAATAAAGAATATACGGCTACATGGCAGATCAAAAGTTATGCTACAACAGAGACAAACTTTTTTAGCATAACATGTTCACTAGGATTTCAATTTGCTCTAAATATTCCTTCTCATGAATCTCTTTCAAGCTTTCCCCAGTGACAATCAAAGCAAATATAAACACAAAAAGTACAAACTTGCCAACAAGAAAGACCCTAAAGTTCAGTTTCTGAGTTACACACAAGATAGAAATGGATTAAAAGTTAAAACATGTGCAAGAGACACTAGACGTTGTTAGATTTTTGTCCTACCCACAACCATAACATATAGATAAAGATTAACTATAAATAAACCAGAAAATCTTCTCTCTTGTATGACTTAACAAGAGAGAAGATTTTTCTTACTATTTTGTGTTGGGCCAAAGGTGGCCTTATTATTGAATCCGGGTAGATAAGCAAGGCCATAATGGGCTTGTTAAGTCATACAAGAGTTCCAGATGGCACAAAATGATGCAGTCCCTAATTCTGGCTTAGATGAATAACATGTACAAACGTGACACAAGTTACCAAAAAAGGTCAAAGAACGAAAACGAGAAAGGTAAATAAATTAAGAAACCAAAATTAGTAATTATGCCCAAATGAATTTATACTTCTAAAACATTTTACGATGCATTTTTTTAATAGAACTACACATGTTTTCTATGATTTAAATGTATTAAAATGTCATATTTTTCAATGTTACTATACTCGACTTACACTTTGTATTAAAGTAGTATCTTAATCATTAATTACGAAATGTTCTGCTTCTTGAGATGAGCGATCAAAAGACAATATAGTTACCTAATGCGCTAGAGTTATACCTACACTAACTGCCTTAAAACTGGGGGAGTTCTCCCTCCTAATTATGCCCTAACTAGGTTTAAGAATCCTTCTCTTCTCGTGCTCAAGGAGTCAAAGTCTGGCTACGTGCATGGACCTTTCTCGATATGA
Source organism: Erythrophleum ivorense (assembly GCA_026724425.1). Classification (NCBI taxonomy): domain Eukaryota; kingdom Viridiplantae; phylum Streptophyta; class Magnoliopsida; order Fabales; family Fabaceae; genus Erythrophleum; species Erythrophleum ivorense. The sequence continues at coordinate 63,113,435 of JAIUCV010000003.1, forward strand.
AAAGGTCCCCGTATGGGTGTGATTCTGAATCCTAACTAAATAACAAGAAACAAAATTAAATATACTCAATCTATAAAATATAAATAGATTAAAATAATAATAAAGATATATATATAAAAGTATTTTTAGATAATATATTCTTTAAATAGAATTTGACACGTTCACATATATTTTTATAATTAATTTTTACTTATTTTAAATAAATGAAGTAAAATCTATCACTAAAAACAAGGCATATTTTGGCTTGCAGGGCCTGACGATGAGGGTCAAGTGGAACAGCTTGGGAATGAGAAAATAAATTGGGATTGTAGAGCTATTTTTAGGGCTTGCATTCATCTTGGCACAAAGTGATTATTAACTCTGCAATGAGCGACCTACAAATGGGTATTCCTACACACACTGCTTACACATGGCATAGACTCACAGATGCTAGAGAGGAAGGGAGCCAATAAGAGTACAAACGAGGAGACACCCAGCCGATACCTAGTCACGGCAACCCACGCAGGAATCAACGAAAAGACAATGACAACGGAACATAAAGCAGCATCCATGCCCAATGGCCAACTTGTTTAAGATTACCAATAAAGCAAGCGGCTCATGGCATTGGACTTGCACATGACACGTAAATTCAAACAGAAACAGTATCTTAAAAACGGAAGGCGATCAAATATTATACCTAGGCGTGACACGCCTCTTCACATCTGGAAAAGGTACTCGCACACTATACCAAGAGATACAGGAGGCAGAGCAGGGTCAAATTTTAGACCACTTTATCGTAAAGGATTGATATTTATGTTAGATTATTTTAATTAAAAAATTCAAGATGTTAAGTAAATACCCGTTTTGATTAACATCTCAACACAAGATTAAGTATGTCCAAGCTTAACATTTTAACTAAAAAGTCTGAAGTTTAAAGTATTACAGAAGACCAAAGCATCTCAAGGAAGAAGAAAAGTAGGTAGTCAGCAAACATAGAAAATAATTTAAAAAAAAAAAGCAATGAACTAAACTTAAAAGAGATGAGAAGGATTATAATATCTAATATGCAAGTTATTTGACTCTAACTAAAAGGGAAAAGAGGAAAAGATTATAAAAATAATAAAATTTATTGTCTTACCAGTAAGACGATGGATCAAGAGAAATGGGGTCTTCTAGGAGCTCAGTTCTTCCCCTTTCCCTTCTGGTCTGAATGCCGGCTTCCGTCGCCATAGCAGAGTTGCAAGCGGCCATCAAATCCAGGTGAGAACTGATGGTGGTTGTGGTGATTCTCCATGGTCGGAGCAGCAGCAGCTCCAATATTGAAGAAAGGTAAATTGGATGATCCGTCTAAAGATGAAAACCTCTGCAGATGATGAGGCAAAAGAGACGGAGAATTGGACTGAAGGGTCCCCCTACTACTGAAACCAGCAAGGCCGCCGGAAGAAGAAGAGATGGTGAAGTTGAGATTGTACTCGCTCCCCCCACCACCGCCGCTAGGCGTCTGCGACGAAGTAACCACAGCCGGCATAAGATGGTCAGGGATGAACGAGAAATGCTGAAGCTGATCTGAGTGATTTTCACTTTGGACTACGAATGGTGAAACCGACATTGCCTGAGGAAGAGAATTTCCCAATTGGATCTGCCCTGAAAACCCGGAAGATTGATGATGGGTTCTTGAAGAAGACGAAGGTCCCAGAAGCCCTGAGCTAAAATAGTCCATAGGTGTTGAACTCCATTGCTGTCTAGCTCCTTTGTTGAATAGATCAGCCTCATCACTACGATGATGATTCTGTTGAGCTGACCCTGTGGGACTAGTAGTACTAGTAACACTAGTGTTAATGCCACCTGTGAGAAGCTCAGTAAAAGAAGTTTGAGCAATTGAGATCACATTACTCGGGTGATGGGCAATATTGCAAGATTCATCATTCTCTTTCTCCTTCTCCTTTGCCGCTCTCTCCCTTGCCCTCTCGCGTGCCTTGACGCGAATCTCAGACCGCGAGAGGGACAAGCCGGAGCCTTTGCTTGTCTCCGAAGTGCTACTACAAGCAGACTTTGACAAGGAAAGATTCTGACTTTGGTTCTGGCTCTGCTGATGATAATTGGCCTCACCATCTGCTTCTGCATCAGCTGAATCGATACATTTTTCACCTCCCCTCTTCTCATCGTTGGGTTGCTTTGGGGTCTCAGGAAACGTATTGTTCAGAGAAGGGAGATCAGAAATTGCATCAGAAGCTGATTTGATTAACCATTCCACAGCTTTACTGGGTTGGTCGTAACCCAAACGATCTTGGAGGTCGTAGAATTGGATCGCTGTGGCCACAGAGAGCCGAACCCTTCGGTCTCTTAAGCCCTTCGAAGTCATGACCTTGCTGTGCCGATCTTTCCCACCAGAGGCTCGAGAAACCCTAATGATTCGGGAAGAGTGGTGGTGCCAACTGTTGAATCGGTTGGTGCTTCCATCGCTGCCTCCCCCGCCACTTCTTTTTCTGAGGTCTCCATTTTCTTCGTTAATATTGGAACCTATCTTGTTGGAAGAGTCGTTTCTGCCATTTCCATTTTCAATTCTTGGGAATTTACACGCTTGTGCTTGAATCCCATCCTCCTCCATACCACAATCATGCCTTTTGTGAGACAGAAGCTCAAGCTATAGAAAAAACCTTGTTGGTCTCTTTTCCCTTGTATTTCCTCACCTCTTATCCTTACACTTTAGAAGAGGCAGAGAGAAAGAGAGAGAGAGAGAGAGGGGAAGGAAATTTTTAGAGAGAGATGGAGGGAGAGTGCAGGTGGGGTTGGTGTGTCCTTTGCATTGATGACGATAATTCAGAGTGCTTTGGGTGTGTAGCGATAAAAAGGCCTTTTTTTACGCTCCGATATATCACAGTCCAAGTCAGGAAGGAGAGGCCCTCGTTTAAGCTTTTTGCAGTTGCAGAGAACGCTTTCAAAAGCAAAGCCTGAGTAGGTCTCAGAGCCTCAGCCCCTGCAAAAACCAAAAGCAATTCACCCACAACAACCACCCCCGTAAAAAACAACAATATATTATCAGAAAAACAAAAATTAAAAAAAATCATATGCATAATTAATACGTAGTATTTAAGTACACATTCTCATACTCAATTGTTGGTTATTACAAAACAGATAAGATCAGACTGTATTTAGTACTTCAAAAACTGAAACCTAAGCGTAGATTATTAAAGACTTTCGGCTTAAATAAAAGGTAGAAATGCTTAGAGATGACCAGTGACCACTAGTACATACCTTCGATCTGGGCCTTTCTGGTTTGCTGTTAAGCCAAAACAGCAAAACTTGCTTATGGTTTCGCCGATCGGAGCCAACACTTTTAGCTCCTGTTGTATTTAAAGCTTTCTTTCACTGCCCTTAAAACAGTTATACTTTTTTAATAAAAACACTGTTTCAAAATTGCTCAATTAGTTGTAATAAAATGGAGTTAAGATTCAGCTTCATTACTTTGAAGGACGTTAGGACGGATCCCACAGCTCACAGATCTGTGTGTAGTGTGTACCTGGAGGTTCATTAACAAAGCCAATATATATAATATATGTCAGGGAAAAAAAAAACCTGCAAATAAACTTAAGCTCATTTAAAGACATACATTTTAAGATCAGTTCTCTATTTTGTCGACAAAAACAAAACAAAAAAACGAAAAACCGTCAAGTCGAAAGTCGTATAGGCTCAAATGAAAATCGGAGGAGACCTAAAAATCGAAATGGACATGAAGAAAGTTCTTAAAGTTGCTTCACGGTAGGGAGGTAAAAAAACGAACAAAAAGGACATTTTCTCTTGAATTTCCCAAGCGGTCTCCTTTGCTTCTCAACCTTAAGATACACCAGAGAAAAAACTTCTGTAGTCTCTTTCTCTCTCTCTCTCTCTCTCTAGCTCTCAATCTGAAGTCTAGACAAGACCTCAAATTCTCTAGCAAAGTACACAAGCACTGCATATTGTTATTTAACTGAATTTGGAGTTCATTTGACACTTACAGGTTTTTTTTTGCTCCCTTGGCACACGTAAAAATGCAACAGCAGAAGAGAGAGAAAGAGAAAGAGAAGGGGGGATGGGATACAAGAGTGTTCCCTAGGGTTAATTGGATGTTTGGTGGGTGAGAAAGTGGAAGAAAGTGAAGGAAAAAATAATCAAGCCGGATAAACGGGAATTGCGTGAGGAAGGCTTAAATTAGTGGGGTAAGGGGAGGAGGAAGAAAGGAGGAAGAGAAGATGGATGATGGGTTGATTTTCATTGCATTCCATTCCATTCCAACAATCTCACCGGGCTTATCGGGAAAGGGTAGACACAGCGCCGTTCCAGATTTTATGTGTGTGTCCACATCTTCACATTTGGCCCTCCTTTTTTCCCTATTTACTCAGTTAACCCTTACTTCATTCATTATTATTCATAAATATCATGATATAAACTAAAATTTTGATATGGAAATATCACAATAAAATCAATCTATTTGTATGATAATTAAAAAATATATAAATACATATATGTTTTATACAAATTTTTAAAATAAAAAAACTCAATAAAAAAACTTAACCTTCTAAAAGGATGGAGCACTCCATAAAATACCCTATAAATTGCACCATTATAAAATTCAACTAAATTTAAAATTGTGGCATTAATTTATACATATTAAATTATATTGAGTTGTTTTGAAGATTAGCTAAATTACAATTAATACTTCTTTTATTTTAAAAACATCATTCAATTTTATTGACATTTGATATATATATATATATATATTACCAAAATCTTATTTTCAATTTATTTTTCTATTAATAAAGTTAATTTATTTTTATAATATAATATCATAATTTTATTCTTAATATGATAGTAAAACAAGGTAGCTAAGTTAATATTAAACTCCAATATAAGACTATAATTGTATTTTTTAATAGAATGATAAAACAGCATAAGTAATTTTATTTTTGAGAGGAATATATATTGTAAAGAAAGTTAATTTTATTGAAAAAGATAAATTAGAAGTAACATTTTTGCAAAATATATCAATTTTCAAAGAGTTAAATAATATTTTTTAAAAAAATATCAGAAGTTATTCAACAAAACTTTAAGGACGATTAGTGTGATTTATTCTAATTTATATGCTTTGTTGTTATTCACACTTCCAAGACTCTTTGATAAAAAAAAAAAAAAAAATTTCCAGGACTCCTATTTGCATTTCCCTTCCTAACATATTTTTCTTACTTGACGGACTTATTTATTTTTGGTCTTGTATTAAAGGACAAAAAATTTGTGTAATATTTGTATTACTGCACAAATTTTTTAATATAACGATAAAACAGCTTAAGTAAGTTTATTTTTTAAAGGAATATATATTGTAAAGAAAGTTAACTTTATTGAAAAGATAAATTAGAAGTAACATTTTTGCAAAATATATCAAATTTCAAAGGAGTTAGATAATATTTTTAAAACAAAATTATATCACAAGTAATTTAACAAAAACTTTAAGGACGAATTTATATGCTTTGTTGTTATTCAAATTTCCAAGACTCCTATTTGTATTTCTCTTCCTAAAATATTTTTCTTAGTTGACGGATTCATTTATTTTTGGTCTTGTATTAAATGACAAGAAATGTGTGCAATATTTATATGTTTATTATTAATTTTTTTAATAAGAACATGATGATTAATTTTTGTCTAATTCATCACCACATAATTAGATCATTAAAAAAATTCATATATTAAAGTTCATTGAATATCCTACCAACAAAAACTTTAAAAACGTAACTTTCCTAAAAATTTGTCTTGTATTGAATATGATCCAACTTCCTTTAGGTTGAATGGCTTCTTATTTGAAAACATCCAATTAGTTATGTCATATGATATATAATATAAATTAAATTAAGTTGTTTTATTTATTTTAAGTTTGAACTATTGCCTGTTAAATTTTTCACATAGATCAATGAAATTATACCAGACACAACTTAATTAAATGTGATTTTTTCAAGTTTTTATTATTAAATTATTTTAATCAAATTATAAAATATAAAAGAGTATTTTCTAAAAGAAAAAAGAACATAGCGTCAAGTTAAAAAAAAAAAGTCATATACAATACTTTTATAAATTTCAAATTCATAATTTCATCGTATTAGCATTGAGTTTTTTCTTTTTTAATTCTTGTTTCTTTTCTTTTAATTTATCAATGTAATTCATAAACAAGGGTATTTCAATATTTGACCCCATTTTCTAGTTTCAAGAGGTATTTGGGCTATTTCATTCCATTATCATGGTCCCCTCCCCTAAACTCTCTATTGGTCCCTCATTCAGTGCATAGATACTCTCTCTAACTTGATAATTCTCTCTACAAATAACAAATGAGTTCGTCATTGAGACTTTTCTCTCTACAAAATTATATATATATATATATTACTCAGTATCGTATATATAAAAAACAAATAATTAATTTATAAAAATTAAAAAAATTAGTTAAAAATAATTGATCTTTTTAATTTTGTCCCAAATAAAAATTATTTTTAAAAAATACCTCTATTTAATGTGTATACTTTTTATTTAAAATTAATAACAATTACTACTCATAATTTGAAAGACTCAGTTAATAAAGGACATAATTAGAATACTATAATTAATATATTAGATATTAGTGATTTATTTTTTATATTTTAGATCAAATCAAATCTTAGAAAGGTTTTTTATATATGAAAATGGGAGGAGTATATATATAAAAAATTTGTAGAAACTAGAAAGATGACATCCCTCAAAACATGCAAATTACAATTAGTTTCATTAATTGTGGCCATCACAACCATCAATTTCATCTTTCCTTAACTACATACATAAAACATGCATTTAAATTGGTAGATGATTATCTAATTATGGTCCTTTAGTACCACTACATGTTGCACCACTTGCAAGCAGCCAAACTGTAATGAATATCATGAAACAGCTCAGGTGCATTAAGAATTTAAGATTACATCTGTCAGTAAATTACAACAATCTCCCTCAAGTAAATTACAATGACTTCCCTCAAGATTTAAGGAAATATCATTTGATATCCTTATAATTTATAATTTTAGTTTGTGTTATGAGTCCCACATCGAAAAGATTTCCTTAAAAAAAAAGGCCTTATAAGGACTTGGGTTCTCCTACTTTAATAGCTAATTTTTGAAGTGTGATTTTTTCAAGGATTTATGCTCATAACAAATGGTGCTTTCGTTGAGAGTCAACCAACGGAAAAGGGCTACCTGCGGAGGGTTCTGACCGATGGAGGAGCTGATCATGATTGAGTGAAGTGTCGCATAATGCAGTCGTCGGAGCACTGGCTTCCGAAGGGGTTGAGATTGTTATGAGTCTCACATCGAGGAGGTTTCTTTGAAAGGGAAGTCTTATAAAGGCTTAGGTTCTTCCACTCTAATAGTTAGCTTTTGAGATGTGGTTCTCCCAAGGACTTATGCTTATAACAGTTTGCCTTCCCCTGTCAATAATTTCTGTTAGACAAACTTAACGCCTAACGGAAATCACCAATGGGTCTATTAATTTCACTTGACAAAGTTGATAGTGTTACACATTCCTTCACTCTCTTTCTCGTCTTTAACTTTGTCATTTCTTCCAAAATCCTCTTTTTCGCCTTATTCTAAATTTGAATGTTGCGCCGTGCATGGGATTTTAACCAAAAAAAAGAAAAAAAGAAAAAGCATGCAGCTCAAAGCAAGAGATATGGAGAAAAAAAGGCCTGCAACTCCAAGCAACTTAGGGGCCATTTGGTGTACATAACCGTTAGAATAAAAATAAAAATAAAAAATAATAATTTTGTAGATGAGAAATAATCCTTATGTTCATGTTTGAAAAAAAATAATATAAGAGAGCAGATGCTTTTAAATAATAATTATATGTGTATAATAGATATTAGGAAGAATTACAAATAAAGACTTAAATTTAAAAATAATTATTCTGAAAAACCTGTTATAATAAATTACTATTGATTTTAATTAAAACTAATGGTACCTAATGGTAACAAGTCCTTAAGAATAATTATTTTTAAGTTTGGATCTTTATTTATAATTCTCCTAAGATATTATATACAAAAATAGAAGTAGAATCCAATTTCTCCACCTCAACCAAACGGTCCTAATTAAATGGCATATGAATAGTGTAGGTGGGCAACCTGTCTTCTCAAGTTCATATATATGTTGATTGATGGTTTTTCTGTAGACATAAGGAAGAGATTGCAAACATAGCCTTAACAAAAATTACACATACATGGACCAGTACTCCAAATTCTATTTATACAACTAACATCTATCACAATAACATGTTCCAATGAATTTGCAGAAACTACGAAATAATTCATGATCCAAATTGGTTAAATTTTCATAAGTTTTAATTCTTGTTTTACTACGCATGATTGAATGCAATATGTTAATTAGGGCTTTTATGACCTACATTACAAGGAATTTATAAAGACTTAAATCACTTAAAATCATTAAGTTTAGAGAAAGTAATTAAAAATAAACATTTTCAATTTTAAACTTAAAGTTGAAATGCAAATTTTTAATTTCTTTGAATTGTGTCAAAATTGATCTTTAGGAATAACATATTACTTGAGTGACCAAAATTGACTCATATGTAGGAATGAATCATAACAAGATTCTAATTTTGTATTAAAATTTTAAAAATTTGATTTTCGGATTTCTTGTGTGATTGAGCATGTTTGACCTGACCTAGATGTGGTGGTAGAGATAACTTTTTCCTTGTAAATATTTTATTTGTAAAAGGAAGAGGGAGTGCTGTGAATTTTTCTCTTTCACATCATGCTAAAGGTTTTATGTTCTTCACGCCGTGTTGCTTCCATTCTTTTTTGTATATAGTACGTACATATTTTTCATATGTTACAATAGCAGATTCATTCTATGTACAGTTGGTCATGTTTTATCACTAAGTTAATTCTGAAATGACCTTGTGTACTTGGGTGCTGTTGTACTCTGTTATCCTTCTTGTCGTTTACAATTGAAGTTCCCGTAATGAAATTTGTGAAGGAACTTTTAGTTGCATTATGGCACCACTACTCCTAGGAAGAAAATTTTCATATTGTTTTATTTATGACCTTTTTGCGACCTTTTTAAGTAAATAAATAAATTAAACAAAAATTTGTATTTTTTAAGAAATTTACATATTTTGTTGAAGATAAATTAATAAGAAAATATCTTAACGTATCATGAATCAATTGACATTGTATACTTTCTCTATTATTGTTTCTATTTGTTATAGTCTTAAATTAATGAATTTAAATATTTTTATTTATGTGTTTATTGAGAACTGAAATTTTTATTGATGAAGTGCGCATACTAATAATAAGAAATTCATATATCTTATGAAGCATATTGATTGAATTCAATTATTAACATGTATATCTATTGATAATATAATTTTAAAATTTTGGGCATTTATTTTCACTATAAATTGTTTCATGAATTAATATAAGTTTTTTATTATCAAAGTCATGTTAATTTGTAAGACATCTTATCATATAAGGGTCTACTTACTTTATTAGTTATTGCATATAATTGTTTGCCTAAAAGGGGTTTTATGTATTTTTTTTTAGATAGATGGGTTTTTATGTATTTTAACTAAGGTATATACAATTATTGTATACAATAGCCTACTAGAATTACATAGAGCATTATTTTATAGGGATATTTTGGATTTAATGGTCTATCTATCCAAAAGAAATATATTTTTAAATTTTGAAATTTACCTTTAAAGGACCTATGGAAAAAAATGGGTATATTGAATTTCTTTTAATGTACTTGATTAGTGGGAGTAATATGATTTATATGATGGTTTGATCATTTTGAACCCTTTTATTATCGATGTTTTGGATATATTGTCAAAATTTTGATGTAAGGCATTGATGATTGTTTATGGCACATATAATTGATTTTGGATTCATGCTTATGATGCATTTAAAGTAAATATATAAATTATGTGTTTAAAATTTGTTTGAGATAAAATCTCTTATAATATTTAGAACATGGTATTAGTTTTACACATGTTCTTGTTGTCTCATAGTGGATATCATGTTGAATGTATGAGGTACTAGTTTAATTCTTAAACTTAGATAACTTTTTCTAGCTTATTTACTTTAAGGCATAATTTAAAAGAAAATTCTATAAATTTTAAGATTGAGTTGTCAAGGGGTTTTGAGTTGTTTTAAATATAAGCACCATGTTGAATATGAAAGACAATAATAAATTTCTTTTGATTCAAATATATTGAAGAGAAATTGATAGACTAACAATAAAATTAACATATTTGTGGATCACACTTTGATCCTATACTTCCTATTATATCTACTACCACACCATGAATCATGTTGATAGTGTTGACAATGTTAGAGACCATAGATAGATCTTGTATATATAAAAAAAAAAAAATACAATGGTTGCCATAATTCAACATTAATTGTTTGATACCATTCATCTAAGTTAGTTGAAAGTGTTCTCTATGAATCATATTTCTTTTTCCAAATTATACTCACATACTATTTATTTGTTTGTTCAACCTTAGAATCATTTTATAAAAGGTTTTTAAAATTTGAAAACTAATATTAATGTTGTCCAAGTGGGAGAATATAAGAATTTTATAGGTTTCTATTAATTATATTTTATGTTTTTAAAAAAAAGGCTATTATTTATATAATCCATGTTAGATAATGATAATGAGTCTAATTATATTAGTGATCAATTTTATTGGCTATGGACTTTTATTAATTGACGTGGTTAGGTGATACAATATAGATTTTTATCCTATTGTGCCCATGATGGGTGGGATTTAGAATTATAGTAATAGAATTATTGCTAAGTTCTCTCCACACTTTTTTTTTTTTTTTTTGGATTAACCCCTCTACACTACTTATAAATATTAAGAGAACATAATTCTTGACTTAGCTCATCGAATAATCACCTTTTGTAAGGAAGTTGGAGAGAAAATCTTAGTTTAGGGTACTTGTATGAGCGCCCACTGTATCAATTTTATTATATCAAATATAGATGCACTTGCGCTTAGTATTATTATGAAGTTTTGAATTCATATCATTAGTTAATTTATCTTACACAAACCTCCATCAATTTCAACTTATTAAGCAAAACAGTGGGTGCAACAATAATCTAATAAATCAAACCTAATTGCACTTTATCTTGTTGCAAGGCTGATACCTCCAGCAAGGTCGTCAACCCTTGACCGCAGAATAGAGGTCTCCCGCTTGAAAATTTCTTGAGTTCAACTCAAATAGCAAAATAAGTGAAGATCAAGGTGAAGAGAACTTTAACCTGATGGCCTCTAGAAATAAATGAAGAGAACTTCAAGAGGACTAATTATGAAACAAAATGTTTCAAGATATAGAAAGTTTATGTGGGATTTTTAACATCAGGATTATTGTAATTCACCCTAAGTTTTAAGAGCTTTCATATATGACCCCAAATCGATGATGTGTATCATGACAATTTTAAATACTAGCTATTTAGAAGAGGGGGAAAAAAATAAAATATTTGTTAGAGGCTAAAAAGCTTATATGATATACCAAAACAATAAGCATTAGTCAAGTAGGGTAATTTTCTTGAAAAAAAAAATAATTTCCTTTCTTATTAAAAAGTTTTTTTTTCATAATAAAAAATTTAAAAATTATATAAACTCTGTTAAAAATTTTGCAAATCTATCTTTATAATAAACTAAAATAATCATTAACCACGCCATGTCATTCAATTTTTCTCTCCAGAAACAAGTTCCTTTTCAATGAAAAAAGTTTCCTTTGCTATGAAAATAATTTCCTTTTAAGCCATGTATATATCTTATAAAAATTATTAAAAATTCCACAAACTAATCAGTTATATATCTTATCATTAATAACATAACAAAATCTATCTATGTAATATACTAAAATAACAACTACTAGCCATGTATGTCATGTTTGCTAAGGTGTGGCAGTAATTGTTTAATGGCGAAGGCTTAAGTGTAAGGTCAAGTTATATTTGAAACGTGGTACTTGAATCAGGTGTAGTTAAATAGAAAAAAATTGTACTTTAATTAATAGTTATAATTTTTAGTTTAATAAAGACATTCAAGCTAACAATTAATATCATAGCAGAGATTACTTATATATTTCATTTGATTCCCAATAGAGCAATTGCTAAGGGAGAGATTATTACTGGCCAATATACGACAACAATTATCTCCTGATAAACACCTTGATTATTACTTTTGACTTAATGGTAAGTACTGGATCCAATATGTCATGCAATTTTTCTCTCCAAAAACAACTTCATTTTCTATGAACAAAGTTTCAACTATATGAACATTCAACTCCTCTAAAGTGTAGGGTAGTAAAACGTGTGTGGGTATCAAGGAGAAAGTTAAGGGATGTAATTTTCACAGTTCATAGTTGCCTATCAAGGTGTTCATAATTTATAAAAAAATATCATTGGTTCTTTCTTTCTTTCTTTCTTTTTTTCCAACAAGAGTGATCCAATATGCATTTAAAAAAAAAAAGTGCACCATCTACTTTTCAATATGCTTCTTTCCCTTTATATTCACTTGACTGGATCTCAAGTCGAATTTTGAATTTAATTAATATACATAAAAAAATTTTCAGACTCTTAACTCGATCGAATCCTTTAAAAAATTCACAAAAAGTACGGTTGTGTCTTGATTCATAACAGTGATAAATGCTACTTGGATCATTAATATAATAAATGCTAACAAAGGAGAAAAACAATTTACATATAAAATATACCCAAAAAAGGGGGGTTAAAAGTATGACATTACATGATTAAACTTAAATATTTTTTCAAATTATTCAAAATTCTTATGGCTTAATTTGAATGGTATTAATACAAATTTCAATACTTTTCCTTCCTAATTAATTTCAGGGTAAATTACTATCCCTTCCTTTAGAGATATTTAAATTACACAGTTTTATCTTTTATTATGTAAATATATATAAGTCTCCTTGCAGTCAAAATATCACCAAAGTACCTTTAAAGTGAATATTATTTTTTAAACTTTTATTTCAATACTATTTATTTCATGTTAAAAGTAATAAATTTAATGTATTCTAAATTTTAAAAAGCAACTATTATATATTGGTCAAAGTATTTATAAATTATAGAAATAAATGTATTTTAATCAAAATAAGTATAACTATGCCTTGTTTTTATTAGAGATGAGATAAGTGTGGTGCATTTTTTTTATTTTAAGGAAGAGTGCAATTCATCAAAATAGATAGAAAGGTCATATAATTTAGAGATCTCTCAAAAAAATGAGAGCATACAGTACAAAAAAGATTGATCTAGTTCGGGTTTTTTTTTTTAATCTAGCCACGGTTTAAATTGTTGCTAAAAGGTTTAACTATGATTATAAATAAATTATATAATTTGTCCTTAATTTAATTCAGAAAATTCTCAGGCTTTTCTGTTTGATAAAGATAGACTATATATTTATTAGCTTCCCCACCTTAAATGAAGCATATTTAATTATAAAATCTAATCATAAATTTGGAACTTATATGTAAAGCAATATAGCAGATAATTTATGTTCATAGCTTTTGGTTTTAGATGAATTACATACATTTGAAAAGTTAATGCGAAAGCAAAAACAAATAAAAGTTTGTTTAATTGAGATTAGCATTTGGGTGGCGGGGTTGTAATTTTAACAAGAGAGAAGGGTTAATTTCAAAGATGACGAAAAAGGATACGTAGCACTATAACCTTCAAAGTGGTGTGTGAAACTGAAAAAGCTTCTTCCCCACCCCACCACCCAAATGTCAAGTTCAGAACTATCTGAACACATCCAATTATGCACTTAACTTTATATATATATATATATATATATATATATGGAGGCTTAAAGTTTAATGATAATGTTTAATTAGGATTATATAAAGTAAAAGTTTAAGAGCATTTATGACTTAATAAATGGACATAAGATTTAGGTGTCCGTACGCACAAATCTTAGATATTTTATGCCCAAGCGAGGTGGAAGGTACATGCAAAATCCCACTATGGTCCCTTGGCTGCCAACCAAGTTGGCAATGGCAGGACGGACACACACCATTCGCATAAATGTTTAAATAATTTCATAGAAGTGGATTTTTTATCCTTTTAATTTGCTTCAAATTTTATTTTTATTCTTTAATTTCAAATGATTCTTCTTCTTTTTTTGGTTCTTTAACTTTCGAAAATTAGTTAAATATATCCACACTCTAAATGGGGTTAATAATGTCAACAAAACACTAATTAAAATCTGATGTGACTAACCTGTACAAAATTTAATTTCATACCAGATCGTCGTCTAGCATGATTCTCATTGTGAATCAATCTCACATGGGTCTTGTGGGATTTGATTTGAATGTCAAGAAATGACGAGAGTATTCTTGGTTGTTGCAGGGAGAACAGGTTGAATTAATGCATGGATTATGGGTTTTGTCGAAATTAACATTGGGTCTGCTACGTTGGAAGAGGAGTGTGAGAAACAAAAAAATGGAGATAAAAAAATCAAAATATTATTTGATAGGTTGGAAAAGAAAAAATTGATGGATTTGGTCACATATTTTTTGCTCTACTATTTATTTCATTCAAATTATATAGAAACATTATTTTTGAAGATGAAAAAAGAAAAAAAATTATTTCACCTCAGTAAAATTTTATACTAAAATATGATAAAATTTGAAATTATTTTAAAAAATTTAAGAAATTAACATTTTTAACTTGAAATCATAAATTATAATTTTTTTGTATAGTTAACATTTTGACTTTTGAAATTATTTAAAATAATTTTAAATTTTCATATTTTAAATATAAAATTATAAATATTTAACTATTATTTTTTATTTTTTATTAGTTAATAAAATTTAATTTTTTAAATATTTTTTTACCTTTAATGATATTTTAGTCATTTGTTCACCTTCTATTTCAAAATAAAAAAAAATTCTTATTTCTTTTCATTTTATATTAAACATAATTTTAAATTATAAAATTTTATTTTATTCTTCTTTTCATTTCTTTAAAAAGCTTTCTTCTCTACCAATCATAAAAAAATATACTATTTCACCTCCTTAGGATTATTGTCCCATTTGTTAACTCTCATCTGGCATCACAGCCTGTGAAAACCACGAGTTTGCTTCATGGGTTTTGTTTGAAGGCAAAATTGGAATGTGGTGATTTTAGGATTTATTTTTTACTTGATTAATGGATAGTTAATATCATAGTATTTTCACTTAAAATTTGTATAGGTTAGTTATGTCATATTCAAGTGAATGCTTTATTTTAAATTACTGACGGTCTTATAAAAAACTTGATTGATTTTTAAAATTTAAAAATGAAATAAAATTTACTAAAATTAAAGCGAAAAAATGTAAAACTTGCAATAAAATTTAAAAATAAAAAGTACACTTTTGATGCTTTAAAAATAGAAATAATATTATTTTTTAAGCTCTTTTGCCTTAAAAATTACAATTGATTTTTTAATTTATTTTTTGTCAATAAAATTATAATTTTATATTGTGTAAGAAAATTAGTTATTTAATAAAAAAAATAAATCATATCAAATTATATAAAATTGAATATAATTTTATTTTAAAAATATTAAATATAATTTAACAACATTAAAAACAATTAAGCATTCTGCAGATCCACAGTGCTAGTTTGTTTGAATGCTGCTGCAATGAACATGTGGTCAAAGTAAAAATCAAATCAAATACAAGAAATAAGCCAAAACCTTATCTACAAACTTAATTAATATAAAAAGGCACATTACACCAAAAGAAAAATTAAATAAATAATAAAGATCAGTATATCACATGGAAGCGTGTTTTTGGTGATAGAATAAATGACAGATAATTGATTACCACTTTTATCCCATTAGCAAACAAAAAATGTCAATCACATTTTTTCCACATATATATATATATATATATATAATTTACGTAATTTTTTAAAATTAAAAAATGACTAAAATACTTTTAAGGACAATATTAATTTTTTATTAAAAATTTAACTTATTAAAAAATATACTCTTTAATCTTTTATTTTTAATATTATCTATTTTATGTATAAAATATAATTTTATTTTATTTTAAATCTAAAAATAATGATTTTACATTGTTTAAATATATGTTTAATATTTATTATATGGTAACATAGTAAATATTAAAATATTTTAGTTAAAATAGATAAAATTCTAACTTATTTTTTTGTTATTAAAAAATATATCGTATCTATTGATTTTTAAAAATGTATAATTTTAAATATAGAAGAATGATCTAATTTAAAAAATTTTAAATATATAATTTACCGAAATATATAATAATCATGAAGAGATGGTCCCAATCTTCTTCATATTAAACATTAATCGTACAAACAGCTATAAATGGGCCATCCAATATATGATTGGCAAGTACCAAATAATTTATTTCCAAAATATTTGTGTCGGTAAAATCAACATTCAGAATTATAAAAGTAAAAACAAAAGGAGGAACAGAAATTTGAAAAAAAAAGGTGAAGAATAATCATATTTGCTTTTAATAAAATAATAGGAAGATCGGAATTTAAAACTAGTAAATTATTTTTAAAACATAAATAGTAATAATAATAATAATAATAATAATAATAATAATAATAATAATAATAATAATAATAGTGAAATGAATGTTGTGGATTGTATTCCAAATCATAGCAATGTCTCCCACATCAATCACCCAAAAAACATTATAATAAAAGAGTCAAAAGTTAAAGGTTTTCATATCAAATAAATTTTAAAATTTAAAATTATTTTAAAATAATTTAAAAATTAATTTAAAAACAAAAAATTTTAATCTAAAGTTTTAAATAAATAATAATTTTGTATACAGTTGAAATTTGTTATCTTTTAATTTTTTAAAATAATTTTAAATTTTAAAATCTTCCAATTTAAATATTTTTAACTTTAGATTTTCAATTGTAAATTTTTTTCAAAAGCTATATTGTGCTAAGAGCTTTATAATTCACACGAACAAGAGGGTGTGATTATGTGTGGAAAGAAGCCACCATTAATTTAAAGAAGCCATACTTAAACCCACTTTTGATACTATTTAATTATTAGGCTAAAATGCAAAGAAAGAAATTGGGTGGTTTATTTTTTTAATTTAAAAGTTGATATAGTCTGTTGGATTTTTAATTTTGTGCAATATGTGATCCCCCTTTTAATCTTCTTCTTTGACATCCTAATGCCATTTGTTACATAGAATGTTAAAAAAAATCAATAGAAAAAATAGGTAATGCATCATATTAAGAGGCAAACAAGGATTGTTAATATAATGTCCTTCCATATTTTTTTAGTAAAAAAAAGGACAATTATTTGTCACTTTTAGTCTACATAGATAAGCAGTATTAGGATTTTAAATGAAAAATTTAATAAAAAATTATATTACACAAAACTAAAAGTTAAAGGAGTTTATAGTAAAATTTTAAAATTAAAAGAAGCAATTTATTCAAATTCCTAAGTTTAAAAAGAGTATTTGCATTTTCACTTGGTTATTAATACTAGTATAAATTCATAAAAGATAGACAAGACTACAAAATGTATTCCGGTTCAGTTCTTGTTGATAAATTTCTATTGATAAGCATTCATAAAAACTCTTATTAGTAAAAAAATTAAATTTATATTACTGACTTTTAAATAAATTATTTTATATATATGTTATTAACGTAGAATCTGATAATAATTCAGAGGATTAAATAAGTTGATAAAAAGAATTTTTTTTAATTTGAATCTTTTCTAAAAATACTCTTTTATTGAGATCATTTGAAAAGAAAATTAACTGGATCATGATATAAAAAGATTTTGATAACACACTCATAAAGAATTATATGGAACTAAATAATTCAACCCATGGAAAGATGAATATTTTTTTTTTAGCCCCAATTGCTATAGGGGAAGGACAATAAATAATTTTTTTTTTCTTTAAAGGTAGGGAGGGAAACAAGTGGAAGATGGGTGAAAGTTGTTTTGTTTTGAGTTGTTTTATTTTATGTGTGTGTGAGAGAGAGAAGCTTTTTGAGGGATCAAAGTTATTGGGTGACAGTCTTTGCGACACGCTTGGCAAGGTTCGTTGAATGTGGCAGGGGGGGCCACGTGTCATGGTTACACATCACATAATATTCGTTTACATAATTAAACACCGTTTTGACCAAATTTAATTATGAAATGCGGTCTATTTTATTTTATCTGAAACATATTTACATTGAAATTAGCAAGTAGATATAATTTAATTTCTCAAATGGTTAAATAAAAAAATTATTAAAATAAATGTTTCAAGAAAATTAGTAATATTTTATTTTAAAAAATTTGATTAATCTTTTATGCTTATAGTATTGCTACGAACAATTTTATTTAATTCGTTTTTATTAGTAGAATAAATGGGGTCAAATAGCAAAAAATAAAAACAAAAACAAAATTACATAGCTATCCTTCGAGATATAACACACCTTGCTATAAATTTGGAGGATGAATGTACATCACAAAGCATCTTGAGTTCTAAGTTAGAGTGGAAAAAGTTAACCAGTCTACACAAGAGTTCTCTTCATAGGAAGTGTGTTAAACTTTTACTTGCCAATTCAATCTAAGCCACTTTTTAATTCTTTGCAAGATGTGAGTGTTACCGATTGAGGCATCATTTTCTTTCTTAATCACTTTGACTATTAGAATAAAGTGGCTTCCAATAATTAATTTTCCAAAACCACACCTCCAAACTAACTCCAAGCTATTCAACATCCCCCGTAATGATTACATCACTAAATAGCATAAAAGGAGTTATGGTAAGCCATGACACATTGCATTGAAATTTGTTTAAGTGCACCATGCTCTAATTACATCACTAAATAGCATAAAAGGAGTTATGACAAGCCATGACACATTGCATTGAAATGTTTTTAGGTGTACCATGCTGTAATTACATCACTAAATAGCATAAAAAGAGTTATGACAAGTCATGACACATGGCATTAAAATTTTTTTAGGTGCATCTAGAGTATAGTGCACTTAAAAAAATCAGTGGACATGATTGAATTTGTACAGGTGAGATCTATGTGCAATACATGTGGAGTTTACATGCAGAGTAAATCTTAACTGTTGAATGTATAAATGACGTGGTGCATCGGGTGTATGTAAAAATTGCTCTATTGCATTTGCTTTACACTAGTTTCGGTAAAAAGGAATAAGCCATGAACAAACATTCTTGAAGAACCCTTCCCTTTGCATTAATGGGATTCCATTTTTTCTCATCAATATAATGAGCTATCATATGAGATAATTTATCCATTTCTAACACAAAAAGGTAAAGAGATAAAGTATACTTTATCTTATACTTCTCGTGAAAAAAAAAAGCCTTTTGTCCATTTTAAAAAATGATAATTTTAGCTAAACTAATACATATCGTAACCAGATTAACAAAATTAGATGAATATTTTAACTCCTCCAAGATTTTCTTGATAGATAGTCAATTAATTATGCTATAAGCCTTCTCCAAATTAATTTTGATAGCCATAAACTCCTTTGCACCTTTTGTCTTCTGCATAAAATGAATCAACTCTTTAGTGATAATAATATCATCTTAAATATTTCTTTTAGGGATGAAGCTAGCTTGATAAGAAAAAACAACTATGGGAAGAATCCTCTTTAACTTGTTAACCAAAACCTTGGTTAAGCATTTATATAATACATTACCAAGGAAAATATGTTAAAACTATTAACTTTCTTAGGTCTATCAACTTTAAGGATGAAAGTCACCAAGGTATTATTAATTTTAGAAATCATATATTGATTATTGCATAAACTCTTAATAAAGTTATTAACACTTTTCCCTACCATATCCCAATTTTTTTGGTAGAAGATAACAAGAAAACATCCTCTCCAAGAGCCTTCAAATTTACAAAATGCATTATGGCATTCTCAATTTCTTTATTTGTAATGTTGCTAGTAAGAGCTTGTAGTCCTCCTCTTTTAGCCTTGGCCAATTATTATTACTAGTAACCCATCTTCTATCACTCTCAAGCGGTAAAAATAAAGAAATTAAACCCTATACACATTTTCACTTCTTTGTCACTCTTTCTAGAAAATTTACAAAAAATTTACCCAAAAAAAGATCCTTACTCATCATTTTAGCTTCCTTAAAAAGACCCTCGAAATAGTTGGTTACCCCATTTGTAACTAAATATCTTCAGCCCAATCATCCACATCATTTTTCCATATTCCCACTCTATTTTCCCTCCAACAAATAGCAGTCTTATTATGTTAGTATTTTGTATTCATGTCTCCATGGTTCAACCAGTCACCTCGGAATAACTTCTGATGCCACAAAAACCTGTTCCTGGTCTAGCAGATCATCACATAATAAATTATATCAGACTTCGTATTTGTTATTTGATGCTGTTGAAGTGAAAGTGCAGGCTTGTCTCGTAGTTTCCATTGACGTTTGCAGAAAAATTGCATTTAAAATGGATGCAAAAAGATAATGTAGCTAGGAGTTGCCAAAATATATGTCTTTAACTATTTATAAATTTTATTAGTTCGATAATTTTTGTTGCTTCTTTTTTACATCTATAATAATGCACAAAATATATGTGAAAGATGAATAGCTAGCTAAATTTTATAAATAAAAAAATTATTGATTTGTGCAATAAATTTTGTTAAAATTTTTTTTAATAAATGTGAATTTTTTGGAATAATGTTAAGAAGAGCTTAACTTTTTAAAATGGCAAACTCCTATTCTTGAATCTCTTCAAAATTTATGTAAAATATTTTTTATTATTATACACATAAAAAACTGGCCATCATTTCGTTGGATGCATTCTTCTTCTTCTTCTCGCTGCAATAGCATCATAACCCTTACACAAAGAAAGTTACCACCAAAAATTTTATCAAAGCATCTGAAAAGAAGGTTATAACCTCGAGTCTGCAGTAAGCAACTTGTAATAAAAATTATAGAGTATCAGACGATAACATGCTTAAAAGAGTTAATATTATATCTTAATTATACACATAAATCTTAATATACCATTTTTTATTTTAAGGAAAAACTCAACCTCTCAAAAAATTAAACTGGGCTTGATAAAATCCTAAGCTTCAAAGTCTTGTGGGATATGATGGTACTATAAAAGTTGATGACATTAATGGAGACCCCACCATATATGCTATAGATCAAACGTGCAATGACTGTGTCACAAGTACTATGTCATATATGCTTTTTTAATTTTCCCGCCAATAATTCATTCACAACAGTTTTTCCCCCACTCATTCGCTCACAACTATGTGTGTGTGTGACTCCGCTGATGGGCTAGGCCTGTCTGTTTATGAACAGTTTATTTCAAGAGAAGAATAACCAAAAATAATTCATAATTTCTCTCTTTCAATCTGATTAAGGTTAAAGTTTTTCCATTTTCTTCTTTATATTTTAGAGAATTTTCTGGAATTTGTCAAGAAAATTTTCCAACATTGCATGTACAAGAAGTTCAATGAATTGCTATTTATTACTTCATTGTTGCTGTGTCTTTTGTACGCGAATTAATATTACTTTAATATAAAAATTTAAATTATTGAGTAAAATTTATAATTATTTTATTATAATCTTTATAATTAATTACACTAATCCACTTTAGTATTTGGCTAAATTATATTCAACACCTTTGTTTTAAAAATATCACTTGACTCTCCTATCATTTATATATTGCAAAAACTTCCCTTTTTTTTAATTTGATCCAAGCTTCAAAAATAACTTCATTAGAAAAAATTAGGATATCAAATAAAAACTTATGAACTTAATTATCTTTACTAATGTATTAAAAATAAAATCACAATTTCATGTTATGCAAAAAAGTTAACTTCATTGATAAGAAAAATATTATATTTTTTTGTAATATATATATATATATATCAAATGTCAGAGGAATTAAATGATCGATATTCTTGAAATAAAAAATGGTACCAAGAATAATTTAATCAAATCTCAAAGAGTGTCAGGGTAAATTACTCTAATTTTTAGTATTTTTTACTGAATAGAAGCCTCTAGAATTTAAAGTGTAAATAACGAAATAGGCCATCATATTTTATGTTAAAATTTAATTTTAATTAAAAATAAAAGAACATTTTAAACTACTTAATTATAGAAATCTTAATAATATGCTTTAATTAAAAATTTTAAAATATGAAATAAAATAGTTTTATCATGATCTTTTCAATACTTTTCTTTTGTTAACTCTTTCTGAACCATACTGCCTAGTTCTTTTGCCTATATTATTTAGTACATAAAATATTAGATATACGAATGAAAATAGAAAGAAAAAAGTGAATAAAATAGATAAAAAATGATTGCATATCTTTACTTTCAAAAGAGTAATAAAAAATAATAAAAACTATTGAATAATAATTACAAAAACATCATAAATATTATACAAAATAGAATTTGTCTTAGGATACCAAACATGTCCCTACAATTTATTACTCTTCCTAGTTGGATCAACATTTGTAACAGTATGACCCAACTAGATATTAATTCCGTGGCTCAAAAGTAGGGTTGGTCTGGAAAAGACTGGCAATTTCTCCACTAGTCTAAACTTATAATATATTGCAATTCTGAATGCTTGCTTTAAAAGAAGAATTGAAGAACAAATTAATTATTCAAGGGATTAAATCTTTGGTGGGTTTGGTTAGGCATATGGCATTTGCTCAAATTATTCCAACAGAAACAGCAGGTATGTATGATTGATGTACTTGATACATATATATTAATTCCTTCTAATCATGACTCAGAGATTGAGGCCCAACATGCTCCCCTTTATGTGATATCACAGAGCATGTGTCCTAATAAAGCTGTTTAAGCCCTTTAATCTCCATTTTAATCTCAACCATTTTCATTATTCCAATATGACAATCACATGATTTTGGTTATTTAATAATTGTAATGAAACCTAGCTAGAGCATAGGAGGAATCCTCGTGAGGTGAATAGGCCTCCCTTGTGTGAATCCATACTCCTTTAAAATGGTTTACATATATATATATATATATATATATATGTGTGTGTGTGTGTGTGTATATACATCTTTGAGTGTGTCTGTCTGTCTGTCTGTCTATATGTGAGAGAGAGAGATACATAATAAACATAAAAATATTAACAACTTGGCATTAAAATATAAGGTAAATTACAAAAATAGATCAATTATATGATCATTTTCTTCACATGATTTTGGTTATTTAATAATTGTAATGAAACCTGGCTAGAGCATAGGAGGAATCCTCGTGAGGTGAATAAGCCTCCCTTGTGTAAATCCCTACTCCTTTAAAATGGCTTACATATATATATATATATATACACACACACACACATCTCTGAGTGTGTCTATCTGTCTGTGTGTATAAGGGAGAGATACATAATAAACATGAAAACATTGACAACTTGACATTAAAATATAAGGTAAATTACATAAATGAATCAATTATATGATCATTTTTTTATTTTAAAAATTTACATTTTTTTAAAAAATTAAAAAGACACATTACATTAACTTTTTTTAGTAGAAAATAAGATAAAATTATACTTATTTTAACCAAAATACTCTCTTATCTATTATTTATATAATATAACAAATACTAAGACTGCATTTTTCATGTAAAAGTAAAATTTTTAAATTTTTACCAAATCAAATGTATAGTTTTTAAATTTAGAATAAATCAAATGTATAGTTTTTAATGTAAAATAAATAATATTGAAATAAAAGTTTAAAAATATTTTTCAATGTTATATTTTAATAAAAACTTAATATTATTTTTTAGATTATTTTTATCATATTTTAGTTTGAGGAGGATTTTGTATATATTTTTATAATAGAGGGAAGGATTATATAATTTAAACATTTTTCAGAGAATGGAAAAGTAATTTAGTCTAAAATGTAATTATTTGCCTCCCAAAAAACAATGATATTAGAATGTAACTATGTAATGACATATTTTTTAGTTGCACTCTTTGTACTCAAATTGAATATAAAGACTCAATAAAAATTTATTAAGACGGATACATCAATCTCATTTGTTGGCACAAATTCCTTTTTAATATGTTTTTGTTTATTTTTTACATTAAAAAATTCTATAAAAATGATAGATGACTGTACATTGTTAGAATATATGAATATATTGTTTATTTTGTCATGATGCATATATTGTTTATTTTTCCATTCTCAAGTACACTCTTAAAATTATGTCGTATAATATTTAATTACTAAGCATTCATCCATTGAAAGAAATTGACTAACTATATGTCTCATTCCCATGGATTATTGCAAGCAAAACTAAGATGAAAACTACTTTGTTTTATAGTTTTTTTTTAATTTGTGAAAATATATATCATGTAATAAAGAGCTTAACTTTTTAAGATATCAAACTCCTATTCTTGAATCTCTTCAAAATTTATATAAAATATTTATTATTATTATACACATAACTAAACTATCAAACATTATAAAACTGCACCTCATTTCAATATCGTTGGATGCGTTCTTTTCGTTGTTGTTGCAGTAGCATTATAACCATCACACAAAGAAAATCAATCACCAAAAATTTTATCAAAGCATTTGAAAAGAAGGTTATAACCTCAAGTCTGTAGTAAACAACTTGTAATAAAAATTATAGAGTATCAGACAATAAAAAATTTAAAAGAGTTAATATTATGTCTTAATTATACACATAAATCTTAATATTTTTTTTTTTTCAAAGAAAAACTCAACCTCTCGACAAATTAAGCTGGACTTGATAAAATCCTAAGCTTCAAAGTCTTGTGCGATATGATGGTACTGTAAAAGCTGATAAGGTCAATGGAGACCCCACTATATATGTTATAGATCAAACATGCAATGACTGTGTCACAAGTACTATATTATATATGCTTTTATAATTTTCCCTCCAATAATTCATTCACAACAATTTTTCTCCCACTCATTCACTCACAAGTCTCTCTCTCTCTCTCTCTCTCTCTCTCTCTCTCATACACACACACACACACTCACTCTCAGACACACACGCACACATACAGAATATATATATGTATATTGGTCGCTCTGCAGATGGACTAGATCTGCCTCTTTATGAAGAGTTTATTTCAAGAGAAATATGACCCAAGATAATTCATAATTTCTCTCTTTCAATCTGGTTAAGGTTACAAATTTTTCCATTTTCTTCTTCATATTTTAGAAAATTTTCTGGAATTTGTCAAGAAAATTTCCCAACATTGCATGTGCAAGTTCAATGAGTTGATATGTATTACTTCATTGTTGCGGTGCTTTTTGTCCGCGAATTAATATTACTTTAATGGAAAATTTTATTGAATAAAATTTATAATTATTTTATTATAGTCTTTAGAATTAATTACACTAATCTACTTTAGGATTTGACTAAATTACATTCAATGTTTTTGTTTCAAAAATACCATTCGACTCTCCTATGATTTATATATTACAAAAAATTCTCTTTATTTATTTATTTGGGCCAAGCTTCAAAAGCATCTCTATTAAAAAGATTCGGATATCAAATAAAAACTTGTAAACTTAATTACTTGTACTATTATATTAAAAATAAAATTACAATTTCATTTTGTGCAAAAAAAATTAATCACATTGACAAAAAAATATATTTTACACACATACCAAATGTTAGAGGAATCAACTCGCTCACACACACATTGAGAAATCAAATGATCGATATTTTTGAAATAAAAAGGGTACTAAGAATAATTTAGACAAGTTTCAAAGATTGTTAGTATAAATTACTCTAATTAAAGAGTGTTAGTATAAAATACTCTAATTTTAAACATCTTTTATTAAATAGAAGCCTTTAGAATTTAAAGTGTAAATAAAGTAATAGGCCATCATATTTTATGTTAAAATTAAATTTTAATTAAAAAATAAAAGAACATTTTAAATTACATAATCATGGAAATCTTAATAATATACTTTAATTAAAAATTTTAAAATATGAATAAAAAATTCTTAAATAATTTTGTTATAACCGTTTCAATAGTTTCCTTTTGTTAACTTTTTTTAACCATACTGTTTAGTTCTTTTGCTTACTACTCATTGAGGTGTCATTTGGTATACAAAATATATAGTGTAAAAATAAAAATGAAAAGAAAAAAGTGAATATAATAGACAAAAAATAACTCTCATGCCCCTAATATAAAAATTAATAATAATAAATTTATTAAATAATGATTATAAAGATATAATAAATATTATATAAAATAGAATTTCCTTTCTAATACCAATCGAGCCTTTATTATATCTTACTCTTCCTAGCTGATCAACATTTGTAACATTATGTCCTCAATAGATATTAATTTCGAGGCTCAGAAGTATGGTTGGTCTGGAAAAGACTGACAAATTCTCCATTAGTTTAAACTTATAATCTATTGCGATTCTAAATGTTTTCTTAAAAAGAAGAATTGATGAACAAATTAATTATTCAAGAGATTAAATCTTTGATGGGTTTGGTTAGGCACATAGCATTTGCTCAAATTATTCCAACAGAATCAGCAGGTATGTATGATTGATATACTTCATACATATATATATTAATTCCTTCTCATCAACACTCAGAGATTGAGGCCCAACATGCTCCCCTTTATGGGATATCACAGAGCATGTGTCCTAGTAAAGCTGTTTAAGCACTTTAATCTCTTTTTTAATCTCAACCCTTTTCATTATTCCATTGGTTTATATGACAATCACATGATTTTGCTTATTTAATGATTGTAATGGAACCTAGCTAGAGCGTAGGAGGAATCCTCATGAGGTGAATAGGGCCATTCCCTTATGTGCTTCCATATGCATTGGATATCATAGAATCCACACTCCTTTAAAATGGCTTATTATATATTTACATATGAGAGAGAGAGAGAGAGAGAGAGAGATAATAATCATTGACAACTTGACATTAAAATATAGGGTAAATTAACAAAAATGTTTAAATTATTTGATTATCTCATCCACTATGAAAATCTATATTTCTTTTCTCTTTTCTAAAATTAAAAGATATATTACATTGACTTCTTTTACAATAAAAGATAATATACAATTGTATTTATTTTGACCAAAATACTATTGTATTTATTATTTATGTAATATAACAAGTATTAAATGTGTATTTAATTAATATAAAAAATAAAATTTTTTATATTTAAAATAAATTAAATTTATAGTTTTCAACACAAAATAAATAACATTAAAATAAATGTTTTAAAAATATTTCTTAATGTTATTTTTTAATAAAAAATTAATATTATTTTTTAAGGTATTTTGGTTGTATTTTAGCTTTATGGGAATTTGTATATATTTTCATAACAGAGGAAAGAATTATGTAATCTAAACATCTTTCAAGAAAAAGAAAATTAATTTACTCTAAAATATAATTATTCCCCCCCCCCCCAAAAGTGATATTAGAATATAATTATGTGATGACATATTCTTAGTTGCACTCTTTGTACTCAAATTGAATGTAAAGACTCAATAAAGATTTATTAATGTGGATACATCAATCTCAATTGTTGATACAAATTCATTTTTAATATGCTTTTATTTATTTTTTACATTGAAAAAATTCTATAAAAATGATAGATGACCGTACATTGTTAGAATATATGAATATATTGTTTATTTTGTCATGATGCATGTATTGTTCATTTTGCCATTATTAAGTACACTCTTAGAATTATGTCGTATAATATTTTATTACTAATATTAATCCATTTAGAAGAAATAAAATTGACAAATTATATGTCTCGCTCCTATGGATTATTACAAGCAAAACTAGTATGAAAACTACTTTGTTTTATAGTTTTTTTTTTTTTAGCTTTTGAAAATATATATCATGTAATAAAGAAACCATTTGATGGTGCACAACTAATAATTTTGTATTTTGATGTCACTTCCTCTCAGTTTTATACATAATCTAATGAACTCCCGCTGAATGTGACAATGATTCACACATTATTTTTACATTAATCAATAATATTGCTAATTTAAAGTCAAAAGTTGGTACACAAAAAAACAAGAGTGGTCTTGTTTTTGGCAAATTGGAAAATAAATAAAACAATTAAAAAAATGAGAATAAAGAAATGACTTTGTATTACCTATCAATCAATTGAAAACGAACTCATCAGAGACAAGATTCTTCTGTGACCTATCTATCCAACTAAGAGAACACAAAAATCTACCAATCACATCAATGAAATGGAATTTTGTAATAATGAAAGCCTCCAATATAGGCAAAGAAATGAAGTCATAAGTTGAAGCCTACAGGTTTCTTCCCCTATATATTTCTTTTTGATTGTGTATAGAGCGATTTGAATTTACAGTGAAGTTTTTCAAAATGGGAAAGAAAGTTGACTTGAGAGTTGAGAAAGGCGAAGAGTTTTGGCAAAAATGGTATGGCAAAGTTAGAATGAATAATGATAGATAGGTATTAGGTAGATAGGATAGTAACACAAGCAAGGCACATGCAAGGGCAAGAAAAAGTTGACTCTAAAACAAGCCCACCTTAGAAACAAGCACATGGATCTTCTGTTGTGCTGTGTTGTATAATAGATTGTATTTGAGCTTTTCATTTTTTATCAAGTGGTCCCTTTTTTATTTAAAAAAACAAAATATAAAATAAAAACAATCTTTTAATTTATATCAGACAGATGTCAAATTATTATATATATAATGTTTGTTGAGTAAATTTAAAATATTATCTTCAATCTATATTTTGCTTTTTTTAATAATAAAAAAAGAAATTATTGGACCAAAAATGAAAGATGCATGGTAAGCTGCAAAACAGCGAAGTATCTATATCCTAGGAACAAATTCTAAGATGATAGGTTAATTTTAAAATGATGCATTGGGGGAAACAAAGAGAAACAGAGGGATAAACTCTTTTTTTTTTTTTTCGTAGATAAACAGTGCATAAATATATACACTAATGAGCGTTACATATAATCATAGGACTTCATTGCATTAAAATAATTTATTTTCTTACTAAGTTATACTTATATGTGAGTGTAATTTATTGATAGTAGATACTATTTATCTTATAAAAATTAAAAAAAAAAGTTGGTAGACTACCAAGGGTATAGAGAATAGATGTTAGTAGAGATAGTGTAGAGGTACTATATTAACTTGAGTTTTGACAGAAGGAGTTGTTATTATTAGATCATTTTTAGAGTTGTGTATAACATGGTAAAAGTTTATTTTATATAAATATTTAAAAAATTAATAATAAAAATTTGAATTCTCTATAAAATTCTGTTGCGCTTGACCCAAATATTGAGAAAAACTATAAAAGATCACTTCCACAGCTCACTTTAGGGCTAAGGTGTATGTTAATTTCATTTGGGTGTCTATCGATATATTACATTACATAATTTTTTATAATATATTTTAAGTAACACTAAATAAAATATGTCATAAAAAGTTGGACTTAAAATTCTCTTATAGCTAGATTTTCTCAATACTATTTAAAATATTAATTATTATTATTATTATGAATACAGATCTCAACATAATTTAACGATAACAAGTCTTAACCTTCCAATAAAATCCAAAAGAAAAAAAAAACTTATGTGGCATGGTTTTAATTAACACTATTGCATCCATATTCATATATGGATAAAATTTACGAATAGTTTTTAAGTATTTATTATTAAATTTTTCAATAAAAATATAACAAATGAATATTTATATAGCATATTCAATATGGTTTATTACCACAGTTTCAGACTAAAAGAGTAAAAAAAAGAAAGAAAATCAAATCACAAATATTAAAGAGTGAAGTTATATCCCATATTTTCTTTCTAATTAACATTGTATCCCATTTATTGACTTGCTTAGCTACTGATTTTGCTTTTTAATGAATTAATCCATTTTCAGAATAGGATTTGAGGGGAATTGATGGGCTGAACTGGTGGATGTCCACTTCAGCTTCGTGGGCTAACACTTTTATTGGGCTAACTAATATGAAAGCCTGAACAAAGTTATGCACCGAAAGAAATCAAGATCTTTATATTTAGTATGTAATTATAATAATGTTATATTTTGTTTGTGATTAATGTCGGTGAATAAATTGAAATAAAATAAGTTCAAGTGATATATAAATTCTGTATAATCAACACAATTTAAGATATAATTTACAAATTTTGTCATAAATAATTGAAGAATATGAAGGAACTAATCAACTTTTTTTCCCAAAAGAAAAAGAAAAAAGAAAATAGTGGTTAAGAATGTGTGTTACTTACATTGAATACTTGGATAAATTCTGGCCTCGATGGTTCCGATCTAGAGTGCCACATGATTTAAGGACTTCATTACGTTAAAATTATATGTTTTATTGATTCCTTTGTATCCCATTTATTAATTTGCTTAATGGCTGCTTTTTCATTCCATGAATTGATCCAGAATTTATGGGCTGAACTAGTGAATGTCCAATCCAGCTTTGTGGCCCAACACCCTTAATAAGCTGAACTAAGCTATGCTCTAAAAAACCAAAAATCCGAATCTTAATTTATTGGTATGTAATTATACTTTTCATAAAAAAAAGTAATTAATATAATGATATTGTTTTCTTGTGTCCAATGTCATTTTTTTTAATAAAGGAGACACAAAATATTAGGATTTGAGAGTGAAAAAAAAAAGGGGATAATATAAGTATTGAATTCAAATATACCATGTTCCTTTGGCACCCATATTTGATCACAAATTTATATAAGAGTTCTTGGACTATGATTAATGTTATTGTAAAAATTGAAATAGTATAAGTAAATGACATATAAGTTCTTATAATTAGGAGAAATTGCAGGATTGATGTTCAAGGCCAAGCTTGTAGCCCCCTCATTGGCATCATTTTTTCTTTATTGAGGGGGCGAAGATTTTTAATTATGTAAAATTATTAAAATACTCTTCTAATTATTTAGTACATCTCTTACAATTCTTTTGACCAATTCATTACCTTCAAAATTTATTATTCCCCACACCCTAGGGCTATGGCTCATATACCGAGACATTACAATAAAAAACATTATCAAAAATATTAATATCATATACTATATTTTTAGAAATTTGATGACACTATTACCAAATTTAAAAAAGAAAAATCGGAAGGATGTTTCATTTGTAAAACAAGAGGAGCAACCCCCTCAACTTTTCTTCATTAGGAGGACAAGCCAATTAATGCTAAATTCTCAGTGGTTGTATCATTAAATTTGGCAAAAAAGTGTATTATTTTTGACATTTTTTTGGAATATTATCAAATTTCCAAAAAGCAAACATATTTGCTGCATGTTACACAAATAATATGCAAAAAAAATTTCTTGCATATTATTTGTGAAAACGTGCAAAAAATTTTTTTTAAAAATTTATTTATGGCCTAAATTGATATTAACAAAGTAACATCTCATTAATTAGTTAGATTTCAATTTCAACTTTTGCTTATCCTACTTAAGAAGCCGATATCGAGATCATTGAAGAAGGTTGTTATCATTGAAGAAGATCAAGGGCCCAATCAATTTATATTTAAAAAATAAGATTAAATTTTTTTTAAAAAAAAAAGGCAAACAATAGATAATTAAAAATGACTTAACTTCATAGTTGGAAAATTAAAAATAAAGGAGATGAAATGAGGGCAAATATCCACCCATAAATTAACACACTTCCGCAACATTGGATCCTAAAATCAAAAGGCCAAGAGAATCAAAGAAAAAGAAGCTATACGCATTAAATATCACCTTCTCAAGAATGCTATCTATCCATCTATCTATCTGCAAAATCTTACTCAAACAAGAATCCATTGTCCAAGATCCATATGTACAGATCTCTCTATTTAACCTTAAAAAAAATAAAAGAGCTACCCCTAATTAAAAATTTTACTCTATTTGATATTATTTTTCAATAATCACAAAATATGGAGATCAAATCTTATACTATTGAGCTGTAAAAAATATTTATTTCTCATGTTTTTGTTGGAATATTTAATAAGAAACACTTAAAAATTATGCTCAAATTTTCTCCTTCATTAAATTAAGGAAAAAAATTATATATAATTTTTAAGTATTTGTTATTCTGAGAAGTAAATTTTTCTTTTTTCAGCTCAACGTTATATAATTGATTCTTTAAAAAAAATTATATCACATATTTTCTTCTTATTGAAAAATCTCATCTTTAAACTACTGTGTTGGTCTGAGCATCATTTTTCTGCCAAAACTTGAGCTGCACAGACCTTTGATCCAGCATCATCTCCACCTCCTCTATTGGAAGCCCTTTAGTTTCTGGTACGAAAATGAGGACAAAGAAAATACCAATAACAGCAACAAAACCAAACATCATGAAAGTCCAGGCAGTCCCAATACCCTTTGTCAAGACCAAGAATGTTTGAGACACAATGAGGTTAGAGACCCAAACTGCTGTAGCTGCAAAGCCTCCACAGATTCCTCTATACCTTAGAGGGTATATCTCAGAGTTTATAACCCAAGGAACAGTTCCCATTCCAGGTGAGAAGGAGATGATATAGAGAGAAAGTCCTACTATTGCAAGCCAACCCATAGCGGAGGGACAACCCTCAGTGTACCATGACCTTTTTTCTCCTTGGCATTGCTTCTTTGTGTTGTCATTCAACACCAAACATGCCCCAGGTGAGAGCTGCACAACAACAATTCACAGTTTGTCATATGAAACGTGATCTTAACGGATTGAAGTGTGTGTACATATATATATATATATACGGTGCCTGTTACTATCCTACTAAATTTGTAGTAAGAAAGTTGAAGTACATGGTGATGGAATATAGATAGACTCATAATGAGAGAGATAACAGCTTACCCTATCAGATTGGTCAGCACAGAATCCACAAGCTGGAGAAGCTTTTAGGCACTTGGTACAATCCCATGGAGTACTAGCCTCCATTGCATGGGCAAAATTAGGGCAGGTATTGTTGAAGTGAGAGGTTTCAATTGGGCTAATCGCGGGGGAATGAGTTTCAGTATGAAACAAGGAAGCAAAATTTATACAAAGGGCACACGCACAACCAACTAAACTGATCAACGCAAGCTTCTTCCTTCCAATTTTCTCAATCAAGTAAATGCTCAGAATAGAACCAAATGCATTTAGCCCAGCTGTGATGAGTGATAGAAGAAGTGCAGTTTGATTTGAAGCAAAACCAGCAAGTTGAACTATGGTGGGGCTAAAGTACATTACAGTATTGATACCCACAAATTGCTGGAAGATTTGAAGGCCCATCCCAGCATATAGGGCTCTTCTCACAGCTCTAGTTTTCAGCATTTTCCATATGCTGACCTTATCTGAAGATTCTGCTTCCTTTATTTCCTTTTGAACTGATTCTTCTAATGCCTGAATTTCAGCTTCAACTTCAGTGGGTCCATAAATCCTCCTCAGAATTGCTTTAGCTTCTTCATCCCTCCCCTGTTATTCAATAAGGGAAGCCAAAAAAGAAAGGCGAAGTTTATAGTTTTTAACATGAATTAGTAGATACCCAAAAAAAAGAAAAAAATTCTGTGTTTGTAGAAAGTGGTGATGAAGGCACCTTTCGGAATAGCCAACGGGGTGATTCCGGAAGCCAAAACATTACAACGAGTTGAAACAAAGCAGGTACTACTGCCACCCCTAGCATCCACCTCCATGTTCCTGGGGCCTAAAATAAATGATTATACACAGATTTCGTTACTCTATATATCATCAAACCACTCATTGAGAAGCTCACTATGAAGCATGGATACGTGAAAAAATGAGCACTGTTTATGTCTGACACAATCTTTGTATGATACATGATGCATATCACAGTATTGTGTCTGTTGGTGTGAGTGTGCATAATTCTCAGATGTTGAATAAGTAAAAACTTATTTATCACTCACCTAACATTCTACTATCATATAAGCATATCATCAAACGTTTGAGGCGCAAAATAACAAATGTACTATGAAGTGTAGACAATTTAAAAAATAAAGTATCAAACTCCTATATCCATGTAAATATATCTGCGAAGTTGAACAACTAAAGTTTCTCAACCACTCGTCATTATTGCATATTCAAAAGTAAGGTTTCTGATTAGCTGATTAACTGATGTGACAATTTTAAGGTATAAAACTAGGTTATGTATGTACTAGCATGTTCAATGATCATTAGCATCCTTTCTATCAATAACTCAAAAATTTAGCAGCAAAAAGAAAAC
This sequence comes from Erythrophleum ivorense, assembly GCA_026724425.1. Lineage (NCBI taxonomy): Eukaryota > Viridiplantae > Streptophyta > Magnoliopsida > Fabales > Fabaceae > Erythrophleum > Erythrophleum ivorense. The sequence goes on from JAIUCV010000003.1 coordinate 63,147,687, forward strand.
ATGTCTTACCATGTAAGATGAAAATTTCAAAAATTGAGTTCTGTCAAACCCGTGACAAAGAAACTCTAGAAGTATGCTGTCTATGTCATGTTTTACGTCTTGTGTAACAAGTAAAGGATACTTTCTCCCATTGCATATCAATAACTCTGTTAAGTAGCAAAAAGAAAAGACATTGTACTATATAGGATTGCAACTTTTTATAGTAATATACCGTGTATTTAGGAGCAAGAATAATACAAATGAGTGAATGTATATATAAGATCTACTTCCTTTTTTCTTTCCTTCCATTCTCTTTTTTTTTTGTTTATCTTTTTTCAAATGCACGTGGTGTATTTATAAGCTAAATGCAAATGATCCATTATCCATACTATGCAATGCCAACAATTCAAAAAATAGGACGACAGAAATGTCAATACCAGTATTGAACAAGTAAAGCATAGTATCTCACCCTACTGAAGGCCAAGTTGATGAGGTAGGAGAGGAACTGGGCGCCAGTAATGAGAAAACTGTTAAGACTAACAAGGGCTCCTCTAACTTTGGCTGGAGAAGATTCAGAGATGTAGAGTGGGGAAGCCATGGAAGCCATTCCAACGCCAAGACCAACAAAGAATCGACCAGCAATGAGGACACCTGGGTTGGGAGCAGTAGCCATAACCACGGACCCAAGAGCGAAGAGGAAATCTGCAATAAGGATTGATTTTTTCCTTCCAAAACGGTCATTGATCCATCCTCCAACTGCGGAGCCTATGGCTGCTCCTACCAGTGCAAAACTCACTATTGCTCCCTGTTTTACAATACTTTGTTTCATCATTCTTTTTGGTCAACAATGAGAATATTTACTTTAAAATTCTGATCAACAGTGAAGAAATACCTCAAACTATGGAATCCGATTGTTTCAATTTGGCCAATCAAATTATATGAAAAAGTTTGTTTTCACTAAATATAATTTATTTGTTTATAAAATAAGTTGGACGGCTAGAATTTATTCAAACTAATTTATTTTTTTCTCCATAAATTAAAACAATCTTTGAAAATATTGTGCCATCCTTAACACACACACACACACACACACACACACATGGGGTAAGGATGGCACAATATTTTCATTTTTTTTTTCCTTGTAAAAGAATCACAATATTATGTCATCCTTACCATCATATATATATCCCATTTATATAATACTTATAATAAGTACAATTAAACAATTTTTCATAGCATATTAAATTTTTTATCTTGCTAAAATCAACTTCAAATTTATTTTGTTGCAATAAATTATAATGTACCAATAAGTGTAAAAAAATTAATAAAAATTTATACTCTCTGTATTTTAGAGGATAAAATTTAGTAATATATTTATTTTGATGAGCTTTGATTTATTGTGACTACATATTCAAAAAAAAAATTTGTGAAAAAATAACATTAATGCTAAATTGGGATATTAATATCCAATCAAACCTTTTGGAACAACCGGGTAAACTGAATATTTATTTATCCCTTAATGGTTGAGACCTTAATTTATTTTATGGAGGGATGTTTTAAAAACCAAAAGATTAAAATAAAAAAGTGAGTGATATTATCAACATGTAAAATATTATGTTGCAATAACCACTAAATATAAAATAATATTTTATCAAATTTTTATTTAATTATTTAAATTACTAATTTAAATAATTAATAACTCTTAATAAATTAATTTATTTTTTTATAATTAATGAATATAATTATAGCAATAAATTTAATAAAGTAGATAAAATATTATTCTATGTCTAATAATTATTGATTATTAAATCGTAACTAAGATATATAATATTTTTATTCATAGTATCATTACTTAAAATAGAAAAAGGATTTTTTTTTCTTTTCTATTTTTTTCAGAAAAAAAGTGGAGTTGTTTTGAAAATTTTCCCTTTCTGTTTCATTTTTCCAGAAAAAGTGAGGTAGTTTTTATATGTTTTTAAAAGTAGTGGGGTTGTTTTCGAGACCAACTAAACAGTATAAGGTGGCGTAATATCAACTAAAGAACGGTGAAACTCTCAAGAAAAGAAAACCCAAAAAAAAAAGGTGGCAAAACAGGCACTACCTGCAGCCATGCCGATTGAGCCACAGCTTTGAAATCATCTCTGATATACAAAAGAGCTCCAGATATCACTCCTGCAAATATCCATTAAATATATTCAGAGGTTTTTCATTTCATCATTAAATGTATTTTAAGCTTTTCACTCTAAATTTTCAATTAATAAAATAATTTAAAGGTGAAAAGAAACAATTTCCAGAAAGGTTTTAATAGATGCCTATAGGGATAGAGAAGTAAAAATAGAGAAAAAAAAAAAACAGAGTAAGGAACAGAGACTAAGAAGCTGTGAGAGAAAGAGATTATCAAAATAGGGTTTTAATTTTCAAGGTGAATTTAAATGGTTAAAAAATTCAACGCCTTAAAAACTTGTCCAATTAATTTTAATGGATGCATTTACAGATAAACAGTAAAATAGGGTGGTTTACATGGGAAGGAAAACAGAGTGAAGAAACAGAGGAAAACAGAGAATGAGAAGCAAAGATAGAGCTTATTATTTATTACCGGTGTCATAGCCAAAGAGGAAGCCACCAAGTCCAGCAGCGAAAGCGAGTTTAAGAACAAAAGGATTCTTCCTTGAAAAAGACAGACATGCTCTGAAAGCAGAGCCATCAGCTTGTGGTACTCCTCCTTCCATTGATGAAGGACACACGCAGACTCAACTATCACAAATTTTTTTTTTCTCTCTAGATTTCTTTCTCTCCAAACACACTAAGAAGGCAAAGCAGAGAATGAAATCTGAGGACTTGTGGGGAGGAGTATATATAGCGCTCAGTCTTCCTATTAAATAAGGAGATAGTGAGCGAGAGTAATTCGGGAGGAAAAAATTGTTGATTTGGATTTAACTCAATTAGATATTAAAAAAGAAGTAATAAAGTAATAAAAATAAAAGATAAATAGAGATTAATTACATTTTTAAAATTATTAAATTATAACCTTAATTAACTGAAAAGTAATTTAAAAAGAGATAAGTACAAAGGTAACTGGAAAGATAATTGATGAAATTCAAAAAAAAAAAAGATAACATAATAACAAGTTCTAATGAACTTTTTGACGTCAATATAGTAAAAAAAATAACTAAAAAGGTGAATTGTCAAAAAAAAATTTTTATTTACTTAAAATTTTATTTTATTTATTAATGGGTTGCCAATTAAATTTTATTTTTTTTATTTTGTTTGTCACGACTTATATATAATTTTTTTTATTATATTTAATTTATTTTTTATTTTTTAATTTATTTAAATTTAATATATTTATTATTAAATTCAAAATTACCTACAAAAGTGTAAATTAAATTTTTTATTTTTTTAGTTTTAATTATAATTGAAATTATCTTAACTAATTTTAAAATATATAATTTATTATTATGATTATTTTTTCAACATTTTGAATTTTTTCATTTCAAATAAATTATTAGATTTATTATTTTTTTAGAAATTTGAATTGAATTAAATTTATTTTTATTTTTATTTATCATCTAATTTTTAAATTTAGATTTTCTATATTTATTTCATCCAATTTTTTAAATTTCTTCATTTAAATCAATTACATATTTAAAATTTTTTTACAAAATTTTGAATTTAAAATTTCAATTCTTTATAGTTATTATATATATATATATTAATATTAATTTGTTAACTTCTTCAAAATCTTTAATTTCTAGTCCTTAAATGTCTTACTCAATTTAAAATTATCTTAAAATAATATAATTTAATTCGTAAAAATTTTAATTGATACAAATATACGTTTGACAAATAATATTTATACCTACTCATTATAAAAAAAATTATGTAAATTATTTCTTCTATTTTTTTAATATCCATGAATATCAAATATTTGTAAGATTAGAAAAATATTTAACATAACAAAAACACAGGCCAATATGTTACAAATATTTGATATAAGTCGTCCAGCATATCGGCCAGTGCTTTTTGTTATGTTAAGTATTTTTATAGTCTTACAAATATGTGATACTCATAGATATTAAAAATTAGAAGAAATAATTCACATAATTTTTTTAATAATGAGTAGGTATAAATATTATTTGTCAAATATAAACAATGGAGGAATGACCCAACTCTAGTCCAAATAATACAAAAGCTATAAGATGATGCATCTTCCTATCCTAAGTATCATTGGAATGGACATAGGTTGACTAGAAGAAACAAACTAGTCATTGGATAGCAAGCAAACGTAAAGAATGTTATCTTGGAATGGTTGTATTTGTCCCCACAGGGAAGGCATTCAGGTGTCAAGGCTACTTGGAAACAAGTGAGAGCTATTTTTTATTAAAAGGGCATGATGAAAGACATTGAAGCATTTATCCTCAAATGTAAGATGTGCTTGCATTGTAAATATGAAACCACAGCATATTTAGGGTTACTTCAACCTCTTCCAGTACTTAAAGATGTGTGGCAAAGCATAGTAATGGACTTTATCAAAAATCTACCAAAGTCATATGGAAAAGATACTATTTAGGTAAAGGTTAATCAGCTCAGTAAATATGCTCATTTTATTCCTTTGGCCCATCCTTTTACTACAAGTCAATTGGCCCAAATCTTCATGGGCAACATTTACAAGCTTCACGGTGCACCATGTTCCCTTATTCACTAGTAAGTTTTGCATGAGTTTATGAAAAGTTAAAAGTTATTCAATATTTATCATCATCATACTATCCCCAGATAGATGGGCAAAATAAAGTACTGAATCGTTGCTTTGAGAACTACCTAAGAAGTTTGGGGTAGAATGTGCCTCAAGAGTGGAGCAAATGGGTTTCACTTACTGAGTGGTGGTACAATACTTCCTATCACACTTCTACAGGGGTAACTCTTTATGAAATTATGTATAGGCAAGTACCTTCTATCCCCGTCCCTTGCATTCCACAAGATTTGATGATGGATGTGGTAGACAAGAGTTTTAATGCCAAAGAAATGATACTGTAGCAAGTCCATAAAAACTTACCCAAAGCAGTACAACGCATGAAGTAGTAAGCTGATAAAAGGAGGATTGAATGTGAGTTTCAAGTATGAGATTAGGTTTTTCTCAAGTTACAATTGTTTAAACAACAATTTGTTATGGCCAAAACTTCTGAAAAATTGTTACCAAGGTATTTTGGGCCATATGAAATCATAGATAAGGTTAGAGTAGTAGCTTATACATTAAGACTACCTCCTACTTCTCACATTCATCCTACCTTCCATTTTTTGTTGCTGAAGAGATGCCTAGATACCACAATCAAAACGCACCAACTGTTAGAGATTTGGGGATTTATTACAACTAAGCATGAACTGGAGCTAATTATTGATTGACAAATTGTTAAAAAGAGGCATCATGTTGTCATTGAGGTGTTGGTTAAATGGAAGGAAGAAATAATATATGAGGCAACTTAAGAGCTTTAGTTTAACTTACAAAAAGACTTTTCAAAATTTATGAAATCACAGCATCCTTAGGGTCAAGGATGAAGTTATCAGGGGATGGTGATACATATCAAATATGGTAGATGTGTCTTTTTCATTGAATAAGTAAGGATTAAAGGGTTTTTTCATTATAATTGAAGTTAGTTTATTATAGTTGAGGTGAGCAAAGCATAGGCGTAATTGGGTTAAGTGTGTTAGTTGGTTGAGCGGCTAATAGAATGAAAGTAGTTTTTCTTTTAATATTGGAGTTTGTATGCGTCATGTTTTCAAATTATTACTACATTCTTCTTAAATACTTTCTCTTCTTTCTCCTTCTTAAATTCTAAACTTTCTTCCCTTTGCCATTCTCATCTCTTTTCTCTTGTCATAGCCAACTAGTACAAAATAGCTAAAACCTCCCTTATTAGTAGACCTGAAGCAAAACAAGGAATAACCAACCTATTACCATTATCATTACATATGGAATTATGACCATCCAGTACAACTTAAGTCTTCCAAGCAGACTGGTGCTACGTAAACAAGTCAAGTAATGATCTTATCATACCCAATGCTCCAATATGTTTCACCTTAAACATAGCGATTTCTATAGTACTAAATAATTGACATATAATACCATTAGTAGTACTGTATAATCCTTCACTTGATTACTAATGGACAAAGTTCTAGAAAACCAACTTTGCAATTATCGTTGGACATTTATGGGTTAAATGTGATCCACTTTAAAAGACAAAGGAGAGCCAAACCAAATAACCCAAGCAACGGACATTGCAAAAAATATGAATATTTTAAACTGAACTGAGTTGAACCTGAATATGAAGCTAATGAAAAGAGACGTTAATCAATTGACAATCCACCTCAACTTTTTAGGTTGGGAATAAAACCTCCACTTTTGCCTACTATGTCAATCTCACAAAACCTCCAATAACCAAAATGGATAAAAAAATTGTTTTGCTCTAACTATAGGTTATTCAATTTCCATTAAAAAAAATCAAAGAAGGATTATATGTGCATATTAAGAAATAGAGTCATTGAATTGCCTTGGCCTCACCTAAACCATCACAATTCCAACTTGGTAAAATCTTACATCCTATAAAGCTTTTTGAGGAAAGCTTCCTAGAACCCTTCTCTATCTAGAAAGCCTTGCGTTGTCACTATATCACTCTTAGGAATGGGACCATTCTAGTATCAATCTTTGGAATTATTATATGAGCTACCATTCTAGTATCAAGAACAAAAAGAGCTACACCATCTAAAAAGCAAAACTGCAAGGGAGATGCCAGCATGCTGTCGAGGATAGAAGGCGAAAAAGGGTCAGCCCAAGCACAACGATCTATTACCTGAAATTTAATATTAAACAGCATCCATTCCATCTGACACCTCATGACAAAAAGACTGAAAACCAAACGAGCAGCCCATGTGGGCCATACATCCAGCCCAACTATAACGCGGGGATGGAATGAAAGAGTCTTTCGAAAGTTGGGTCCAGCCCCAACAAAGCTAACAGAAAATGAGGCCAGAGGAGTAAATCTAGTTGGGCCAACCAATCACAATGTGATTGAGGCAGATCAAGGCTCTCTAAATATTTCACGGGCCCTCATCATAATCCCCGCCCCCCCCCAAAAAAAAAAGATCTCCCTTGAGCCAAGTGTAAATGAAACAGAAAATGATAAAAGGAGAGGTAAAGAAACCTGCACTCCAGCAATTGCCGAGTTAGTACGTGGCGCATCTTCCATCAAAGTTCTATACGTGTCATCCGAGCGATGCTCTATCTGAGCTTACGGTTCCATGCAAAATAATTCAAGATCTGTGTAGTTTTGAAGAGAAGAAGAAGAGAGAAAAGATGCAATGAGGAAAAAAAAAAAGAAGTTATTTCAATGTACATTTTTTTTTAATGTAACACTCTCTTTCAATTTTACAAAAATTTTACAATAAAAAACAAACTCTAGTCGATACTTACAAGATCTAGATCCCATAAGCCATTGCTCTACCTCAGGAGCATTCGGTCTTGAACCAGAGGTTCCTCCATATCCGATTAAATGGATCCGTTTGCATGAAGAACTTGCAAATGCAGGACCATCAGAGCCCGAGATGAAGTTTTAGAGAAGGATTGGAATCCAAAATAGAAAGAGGATCAATATCATGCACACAATAAAAGGAACTCTGCTGCACATCCATCCAACGATAGCTTCTACTTCTTCATTAAAGTATTCTAGAGGCAAGCCCACACTTGAACCCACAGAGGAATCCGAACCACCTTCATTCGATTAAGCACAATATTAGGCTGCCAACGATCCATCACTAAACAACCCACAAACCATATTCATAAACAAACTTCTGATCCTCTGCGCTATCTTCACCTAACACGCGAAAACCATCTTGGAGATGCCAAGCTTCGGATAAAATGCTTTCTAATCGATGAACAGGAATACCCTTTTGATTCAAAAGGATTACAATTCACGAGAACACTTCCGCATAGCAGAGTCAATGTGTAAGATTAGGCCCTGTCGTGGAAGCATAAACAGAGGACCCTCATCAACCGTAGTATTAAACCGTGAACTACTTTTAGTCCAACCACACTCACGAGAAACAGAACAAGAAAGCAAGCTAAAAGCAAAATAGAGCCCGGTGTTCAATAGTGCGCTCACTTCCTTTAGGGAGAAGGAGGAGCATTTTCTCTCTCCACTTTGGGGTCAAGTCTCATTACTAATGATTTTGAGTTCAAGTTACCTGACTTTTAGTAGGAATTTAAATATGGATAATTATACATATGTATTTACCTACCATTAGACAATGTTCTATCCCTATAAGTCTAAGTTATTGACCTAGTCTTAATATTTATATGGTTATAATGTTTTAATGTCTTAAAAAAAAAAGAATTATTAAGGCTTTCTATCCCACTATGTCCAAGTTATTGACAATGTTTAAAAAACTAAAATCGAGTACCATAGTCACCAAATCATGCTACTTTATTAATAGGCCATTTAAATACTGTGTTAAATTATGTCAAAAAAATTTAGAAAAAACTTAGGTACAATATATATCTTTATTGTTATATTCTTCAATAATAACATGATAAGTATATAAATTTTATAAACAAATATATATTTTTCTAATTTAACATTACATAATTTGATTTTTTTTATTTTTTTTACATGTAACATTTTTTTATTAAAAAACTTGATAATAAAAATATAAAAAATTATAAATAAGTCTAGTTCTTTAATTTATATCAGTTTAGCAAAATAGAAGGATGAAATTGATTGAGAAATAATTATTGAGAAACGAAATTGAGAGACTTACACTTTAAAAGATCAAATTAAAAAATTTGTAATCTTTTAAGGACAATATATATATATATATATATAATTTACTCTTAAATTAATCTCATCCATCATGTATACAAAAATCCTAATATTCTGGTAAGAGCATTGCAGTTATAATGCTATGATTCCCCATTGACTACAATTACCAAATAACAAATGTTCAGTAAAGAAGAAAGAAATTCTGTTTATGAAAAGGCAGCTTATTCTCATTCAACTTAAAAATAGAAAACTAAAAAAGAAGAAGTAATAATCATAAAATATCAATTAGACATGGCCTTCTCTTGACCTAGTTATTTTGTGTTCAAGAGAAGATGAATGATTATCCCTCTATCTGCATAATCTTACTCTTATAATTGAAAAGAAAAAAGAAAAAAGAAAACCATTGTCCAAGATCCATATATATTACATATAAAGATCTCTGTAATTAACCTAAAAGCTAATTAAAGTACCACTTCTGAGTAGTCCTTCATAACTCAGTCCATTTCATTCTTATCCGACTTATCACCCCTTGTCTCCCAAAACTTGAAATTAACAGACCTCTGTTCCAGCATCTTCTCCACCTCCTCTATTGGAAGCCCTTTAGTTTCTGGTACAAAGATGATGACAAAGACAATAGCTATAGCAGCAATGACACCAAACACCAAGAAAGTCCAGGCAGTCCCCATAGTTTCTGTCATGGTCAAGAAGGTTTGGGACACAATGAGGTTAGAGACCCAAACTGCTGTAGACGCAATGCCACCACAGATTCCTCTGTACCTTAGAGGGTATAACTCAGAGTTTATAACCCAAGGAACAGTTCCCATCCCAGGTGAGAAGAAAAGGATATAGAGTGCAAGTCCTAATATTGCCACCCAACCCATTTTGCTGGGACAACCCTCTGTGTACCAATTCCTTTTTTCTACTTTGCATTGGTCCTCTGTGGTTCCGCTAGACAGCAAACATGCCCCAGGTGAGAGCTGCACAACAACAATTCACAGTTTTATCAGATGAGCATCATCATAACAAGGCTACTAAATTGTGATAAGGAAGTTCAAGAATGTGGGGATGCTTGTGTCTGTGTGCGCGCGCGCGCCTCTCTCTCTCTCTCTCTCTCTCTCTATAAATAAACTCATCTGGCAATTAGTACCTGTTTGTGGGGGGGTTGGCTCAGGAATAGGATAAAGCCCAATGGGCTTTTAAGGACCTAGTCATGAAATATATATATATATATATATATGCATATATATAAACTCATCAGGAAATTAGTAAATGTTTTTGTTGGAGGGGGTTGGATCAGGAATAGGATAAAGCCCAAATTGGCTTTTAAGGAGCTAGTCATGGAAGATGATAACAATTTTTCATATTACTGCGTAATCCTACTAAATTGTCACATATCCATTAATCAACTCATCTTGAGAGAGAGAGAGGAAAAACCTCCATACCTGTTGGTTAGATTTTAGATTTAAGTCTATCTTTCGATACTAAAAAGTAAATAGCTCAATCTTATTAGTCTAGTCTGAACTTGAGCTAAAGTCCAAATAGGCGTATTTTGTGCTTGATTTATCATGTTATAGAGTGAGAAATAATAATAATAATAGAGAATATATTTTTTTTAAAAAAAGAACAAACACCAAATATAATGAAAAAAAATTAAAGAGTAACAAAATTTATGAATCTTCTTGTTGGGTTGGCCCAAGTAAGCCTAACTTGCTTACCTTTATAGTTGTGCCTGATATAAACCCACCAAGTCAGACCTGAGTAAGTTATTGGGCTTGGTCTATGCCCATTGAGTCAGGCCTAGCAGCCTAAAAGGAGTAATGAGATCTTACCTTATCAGATTTGTCAGCACAGAATCCACAATTTGGACTAGCCTTAAGGCACTTCATGCAATGCCATGAACTAGCGTCCACCGCTGAGGCATAACTGGGGCAGGTGTTATTGAAGTGATTGGTTGCAATTGGGCTAACCATAGGAGAGTGAGTCTCAGTGAGATGGAATATAGCAGTTAGAAGACAAAGTGAGCAAGTAACACCAACCAAACTGACGAGAGCAAGCTTCTTTCTCCCAGTTTTATCAATGAAGTATATGCTCAGAATAGAGCCAAATGCATTGAGCCCAGCCGTGATGAGTGATAGAAGAAGTGCTGTTTGATTTGAAGCAAAACCAGCTAATTGAACTATGGTGGGGCTATAGTACATCACAGTATTGATACCCACAAATTGCTGGAAGATTTGAAGGCCCATCCCAGCATATAACCCTCTTCTCACACTTGTAGTTTTTAGCATTTCGCTAATTTTGATCTTATCTGATTCGTCTGCTTGCTTTATTTCTAATTGAACTTGATCATGTAAGGTTTGGATTTCAGCTTCAACATCTTGGGCTGCGTAAATCTTCCTCATAATTGTTTTAGCTTCTTCTTCCTTTCCCTGTTATTCAATTAAAAAAGGCAAAGATACTTTTTTTTAAAAATGAATTAAGAGATCATAAGGCTAGATGCCGTGTTTTTTAAAAGATGGTGATGAAGGTACCTTTCTGTACAGCCAACGAGGTGATTCTGGGAGCCAAAACATCAGAACGATTTGTATCAAAGCAGGTAATGCTGCCACTCCAAGCATCCACCTCCATGTTCCCCTTGTCTGAAATAAATGATCATCCACACATTCTCACTATATTATCAAACCACTAAGGTGATTGAACTCACTATGTAGGAGTCGTGCCTATGTTTGACACATTAAATCATTGCATTAAACATAATACAATTCTAAATTTTTTTTACAGTTTCTCACTCACTCAGACATCCTATTACCATGTCAGCATATCATCGAACAGTTGAAGTGCAAAAGTCTGGATAATGCAACTATAGAAGTAGTATGTAACATGTTCAATGGTCATTAGCATACTTTATAGCAATGACTTAAAAAGAAAAGAAAAGATGTTGTAGCATGTAACAGTAACAATTCAAAATATGGGCCTTGTCCAACTCTCATATCAGACAGGGACAACCAACCCTTTAAAGGTGTCCTGTGTCTGCGTTGGTACTAGTGTTGAACAAGTAAAGGTTAGTATCTCACCTTGGTGAAGGCCAAGTTGATGAGGTAGGAGAGGAACTGACCCCCAGTTATGAGGAAACTGTTGAGACTAACAAGGGCTCCTCTGATTTTGGATGGAGAAGTTTCAGAAATGTAAAGAGGTGAAGCCATGGAAGCCATTCCGACACCAAGACCAACAAAGAGTCGACCAACAATGAGAACAGTGGGGTTGGGAGAAGCAGCCATGATAACAGACCCAACAAAGAAGAGGAAATCTGCAATAAAGATTGAGATTTTCCTTCCAAAACGATCATTGATCCATCCTCCAATTGAAGCACCTAAGATTGCTCCTACAAGGGCCATACTCACCACCATTTCCTGTTTTATAAACACTATTTGTTTCATCATTCTTTATGGCACAGTAAGCAAAACTCATTCAACTTGCTTCTAGCATAGTAACTTTCACTACATGAGAATATTTGTTACACCAATTAATTATCTTTAAAAAAAAAAAGAATTTTCTAATGTAAAGAAAATTGAAAATAAACTGAAATGAAATAAATTTATTGACCCATTGAATTTTTTTCTTTTAAAAAATACCCAATCATACAGTGGTAGCAGCAAGCACTTAAATCCCATATCTAAATTTTATCATTTATATTATACTTGCAAAGGCAATTAAGCAATTCTTTTATAGTATAATACATTTTTTTGTCTTGACAATATCAACTTTAAATTCATTTGCCATTATATATTTTTTCTCTCAAATAAATATTGAATTTTTCATGCGTGTGACCATACATTCAGGACAAAAATTTTCAGAAAATTTGAACATTAATGCTAAATTTAAAAATTAATGTTCAATTTAAATTTTTTGGACCAACTACCCTTTGAAGTCATCTGAATACTTAGAACTTAGTTGGCCTTGCTTCTAATAAGAAAATAGTTATTTATTTTTTAAAATAGCACTTATTTGATTTTTTGTTGTCTTTGCCCTGCTTCTAAAAAAAAATAAAAAATAAACTGCTTTTAAATTGTAATAAAATATATTTTTCTGCTTCAAGAAAGAAGAGAAAATTGAAGCTTCTCATCTAAAGCCCCAAATATATATATATATATATAAATACTTTCTTTCAAAATCAATAATGATCATATTACTCTTGACCATTCTTTTACCTATAATCTTGTTGTTTCTTATTCACATTTTAATTGCCATTTAAAATATTCATTTTGCTATATTTTGATATTTTAATTGTATTTTATATATTATTTATATTGATTTTGATTAATATGCTTTATATATTTATTTGATTTTATTTCATATATTTTAATTAAATAAAATTTTAAAAATTTAATTAAAATTAACTATAACAAGTATTAAAAACCATTTATTCATTTACTAATATTAATTGTAAACTTATTTTTATATATGTCATTTTTAGTAATTTGACGGTAAAAAATATTTTTGTGTAAAGATTTGATAAACACAACAATATTAATAAAAGTACTTATAAAAATAATTTTTTCAAACACTAATTATTTTTTTGAGCATTTTTTTATGAAATATATTAAAAATATAATTTTAAAAAAATGAGAACTCCATACTAGTGCTTAAAAATATAATTTTAAAAATAATTTTTTCAAACACTAATTATTTTTAAAAAAATATATATATTGAAACACTTATATATATGAAGGGATGTTTTTAAGATCAAAGGATAAAAGGAAACTTAAAAAAAGTGAGGTTTACTATTTTTTTAAAAGAAAAAACAGAGTTGTTTCATTTATTTATTAATTTTTCCTTTCTGGATTCCTTTTCAGAAAAAAACAAGGTGTTGTTTTTGAGAAAAAAGAAAAAAAAAGATCCTTTCAATATCAATCCTTGTCAATTTCTGTCAAGACAATCTAAATTCTAAATTTTAAATTTTAATAATTTATTTTTTATTTTAAAAGAAACAAAATACAAGATAAAAATATTGTGTTTGCTTTATTCAAAATAAAATAAAATAAAATATTAAGTTATTTAAATTAGATTCAGATCTATTTTATTTAAAACATTATAGAGTGCTGTACTAAGAAAAATTGTAAAGAAACCAAATCGTTTTCTCCCTCGTAACTAAAAACAGTTTGATGAGGCTGAAATTGAGAACTTCCTTTCTTGTGTCTTCTAAAACCAATTGCAACGTATGCAAAGGGGCAGTAATGTCCAAGATGGATGAAATTCACAAGAAAGATTTTAAAAAAAAAGGAAAAAGGATTTTAATTGAATAAAAAACTGAGATTTTTTTATGAACTGGGGCAAAACAAGCATCACCTTCAACCATGTCTTTTGCGCCACTTCATTGAAATCATCTCTGATGTATAGAAGAGCCCCAGATATCACTCCTGCACATACCCATTAATTATCAAATAACGTTTGATTAATTTTCTGAATAGAAAACTTGATCTTCTTTCACTGTCAAATGCTTTTTTTTTTTAATTCTTCTTTTAATTTTTTATTAATATAATGAAAATATAAAACACATTTGTTCAAACCATAAAAGTCTTTCAAAAAATAACCAGAAAAATTTTCCATGGATGCTTATGGACAAAAACAGACAAGAAAGACAGGGCTGTCTGAATAAAGAGATTGAGAAGAACGAACGAACAGAGTGAGAGAAACAGAGGAGAGGGTGAGGGTGTTTTTAAATAAACCGAGAAGTGGGATTTTTCTTTTAGTTTTTTTTTTTTTTAAAACTTTTGAGGTGTACTCTCTGGATTTGATACATTTTAGATTTTAATCTTAAAACGCTTTTTAGAGGAGTTAACTAAAATCATTAAGAAAAAAAATATGATCTCCTTTTACTAATTAACCTAAATTACCTAGAAACAGAGGAGTGGGTGATTTTACACAAGCTGAAAACAGAAAAAAAAAAAAACAGAAAAATGATTTTTTTTTTTTACTTTTAATTAGCAGTATTTAAGATTTTAATCTTAAAACACATTTTAATAGAATTGAACCTGATCTCATTACCAATTGAACTAACCTGTTTGGGAGAAAGAAATGGGGTTGTTTGAATGTGAGAGTTAATGGTAAGAAAGAGAAAGAAAAAGAGAGAGAGGTTATGAAATGTACCAGTGTCGTAGCCAAAGAGGAGGCCACCAATTCCGGCAGAGAAAGCGAGTCGAAGAACATAAGGGTTCTTCCATGAAAGAGACAAACATTCTCTGAAAGCAGAGGCGTCAACCTCTGGAACACCTCCTTCCATTGATGAAATAAGGACAGAGGAGAAGCAGTCTCACAAGTAATACTAGATTTCTTTGTATCCAAACACACTCGGCGAAAATGGGAACAAGAAGAACAAGATATAAAGCGGGGCGTTTTCCCAGAAAAGAGAAAAGAAGGGAGGAGGAATCGGGAGAGAAAACAAGTGTGCGGTGCTTGTGGATTAATCAACACACAACACCGTTTTTGACTACCAGAATTGACTGAGAATCAATTATATATATATATATATATATATAATATAATCCTACATTAATTTGAGACTATAGTTTAGAAAATGAATTGGAAATTTCAATAACATTAAAAAATTGTTAAAAAAATTTCTTTTTGGGTGAATGTACAAGAGAATCATTTGGGTGTCTCCGTTTGTGGCCGACTGCTTTAAAAATTTTAAATTTATAAATTTTATAACAACAATGATAATAATAACAATAATGGCAATAACAACAATAATAATAATGATAATATTAACAAAATAACAACAACAACAGTAATAACAATAACATTTTTTGCTATTAAATGATATTGATTATATGAATCAATCGATGTCACAAAATTTTTATACAAAAATAAAATTTTACATTAAAGTTAACACTTTTAAAATTAAAATTTTAAAACATTAAAAAATATAAAAAAAAAATATATACTATACAAAAATTTAATGGTGTGTTTCACGAAAAATTCATCAAAAAAAATTGCGGTGACTTCAATTACAATTTAAAGATAATATCAAATACATTATATATATATATATATATGTTCATCACGGATGCAAAATCATCATGTCAATCGGTGTCTCCACTTGTCGCCTACCTTGCTTTGATCTAGCCGAAATGAAATTACCCTTTCATCCTCAACCCTCGAGTATTGAAGGCTTGTATGTAGTTTAGGTACACTTGAGGTCCTCTGGTTTTTCTCCATTTGTGTGTTCTCCTTATTGATTTTGGCATTGGAGTGCTTGCAGATGTCAATGGAGGTTGCTAGAGTCTCCATCGTTAGCTGCTTGTGAAGACTCGACAAGGAGCACTTGACTAGAACACCGTTTGTTAATAATAATTAAAAATACCACGTTGTTGTGAGCAAGTCACACTCTTAAAATCATTAAAAAAAATAAAAATTGAGCCAATTATGCTAATTTCTCCTTAGGTTTGGATAACTTACATTCAGCATTTTTCTTATTTTAAAAGTTACATTTGGTTTCTTGACATTTTGGTTTATGTTGTAAAAACCTCTCTTTCAATTTATTTTTAGTTAAAGATAATAAGAATGACTAAATAGATGTTAAGTCTTAACATAAGATAATAATTTTATTTTTAATGGATTTGGATCCTCTGCAGTTTGACCTATAGTTATTGTTGTTGTGCTGTTAATGAAAAAATAAAAATGTGTGTTTTAATTTTTTTTTAATTTTAAACTAAACTTATTCAAACAACAAACTTTATACCAACAGCACAACAGCAACATTCTTCAACTACAGAGGATTCGGATTCATTTTTAATATAACAATAACAATAATTAAATAATTTTATTTTTTAAAAACACATAATATAAAAGTCAATTTTATTGGTAAAAAATAAATTAAAATAGTGTAAAATATAATTTAAAATAAAAAATGTGTTAAATGTAATTTAATTAAATATAAAGAGAAGTTGACATTTTTTAGTAAAAATTATATTTTTTATTGTAATAGAAAAATACTAAAATATGAAATTATGAACACAGCATGGGAATAAATTCTTGGAATAATCAATAACGTAGGTCAGGCGCTTTACTCAGAGAGAAACAAGAGGGGATTATAAAATTCATCAAAAAGACAAGTACAAACAACGCTGTGAGTAGACCTGAACTAGTGAATGCACGAGGGATCTTAATATTGACAAAATCTAACGTCTCAAAAGGAATTGAAATGAATAATATTTTAAGTCAAGGTGTGCCTCCCTAGGTAACAGTGGTCAACAGTCTGTCAGTCAACAGTCAATACCGCATGAACCATGCAGAAATCCCTTAGTATCATGGAGAAACCGACGACGTTATGGCTTACATATTTACATTTATTATAAATTATCATATATATATATATAAGTAAGGGTAATTTAGTATATAAAATTGTTAAGAATAAAAATAAAATAAAAAACAATTCCTATACCTCTACTTTAAAGATATAATAAAAAAAGATATATATTATTAAATAATAATTACAATAATATAATAACATTATACATAATTATAGAAATGAAATCTATTTCCTATATAGCCATCCCAATTAACCCCTAAGATCATGTTTGGTGGGCAGGACACGCATCTCACGAAAAGGGAGACATAGTAAAAATGTAAAAATGTCATGTCTAGTATGCCTCTCTTCCTCTTCCATGAGTTTCAAGACTCCTTCATACGTGGGAAAGCAAAATCTTTCATATAATAGATGGAAAGTTCAATCCATCATAGGAGAGACAAATTTGTGTCTATTTTACCTTTAAAAAGTGCAATCAGTTTTCGTTCAAACACTTTTTTTGTTTTTGCATTTTTGAATTCTCTTTTTGTATTTTTGAATTTTTGGTTTTTTATTTTTTTTAAGCTTAATCTTTTTTTGGGTTTATTTTAATTAAATATAAATAATTTTTTATAATTTTTTATTAAGGGTCATTTTAAACATTTTTTCATATTTCTTTTTTATTCTCTTTTTTTTTTATATTTCACCAAATATTAAAAAGTAATTACATTCTTATTTCTTCCTCCATTATACCAAATAAATTATAGAGTACAAAATTTCTTTTTATTCCCATTCTTATTTCATCAAAAACTAATCCTCTATACCAAATGAGGCCTAAGAGAAAATTGCATTATTTATAAGTTATAAATAATGCAATTCATACATTAGGCTAAATGCTAACATTTTTTTTAATACTCCCTTTTAAATTTGAATTGTGAGAGGCAGCTCTTGTGTTATTGGCACCGGACCCCACATAGTTGTGTATAATTTTATTTGACACAAACTCGGATTTTTAAGTGATTAGCTTATTTATTTATCTTAAAATTGATCTAAAGGTTTTTTAAACATATTTTTAAAAACCATTAATTTCTTTATTTTCATTTATAAATGTTTAAAAAATAATATTTTTATTTAATTACATGAATTTTTTAACAGGTCGAACTCCAACTGTAACCCACTGCTAGCTAGGTTGAAACATTTTTCTAAAACTTTTTCTTAAAAAAGTTCTGTTCAACCTTTACAAATTTTAATTGGTCTATGATCAAAGCTAATTCAAATATAATCACTTTTTAATTTTAAGAATTATAAGAAACAATTATACATATTAATTAGGCGGCTGAAATTTAAATAACTAAAGTTATTAACCATTCCATAAAAGGTTAACATTTAAATTGTGAATGAACATTATTTATAATAATATAGTGCTAGCTAGGTTAGTAAAGTTTTAATTTATAAATAAACACTATATATATATATATATAATAAATGAGGAGCACTCTGCCATATTCTTTTTGTTGTTTTTGGTGTTTTGATGTTGCAACTTGCAAAGTTCATTAATTAATTATATGATAATTCACATGCAAAAAGGTTTAATTATTATATCAATTCTTTTTCTGCTCAATCACGTGCAATGCGGCTACCTAAAATTTGGCTAAGTTATATCTAACCACATTAAAATTAGAGATTTGTATCCTAATAATTGATATAATTAAATTTAAACTTGTCATAATATATTTAAAACAAATTACAAAGGCATTTGATATACTATTATTTTGATACGCTATGTTTGATATACTAATATTCAAGACAATTAATGACTGTTATTTAAAACTCTAAAATATCTTACAATGTTATCGTTTTAAGTAATATTTCATGTTATTAAAAAATTATAATAGTTTCACATCACTCTCATTTTAGCTTTTGTTAACCTTTTTACTTTGTTAACATTTGTAAAACACTACTTGTATTTTTTTAATTATAACACTTTTTAATTTTCATACCAAATAGCAACATCTGAAATATATCATGGTATATGTTATAATATTTTATACATACCATAACATCCAAGAAATATAATATAACAGTGTACAAACACTTACATATTTAACGGGATCTCTAAACTAAACCCTTGACATATATTTTGGACTATGTATAGTAAATACATGTGTCACCATCAAATTTAAAAAATACATTTCCATATTAAAAATTATTTTTTGGGTGTTATATAGAAAATAATTCTCTTTACTTTTCTTCTTTAAAAATTGAATATGATGAGTTGTATCCTCAAATATAAATCCAAAAGCTTACCATCTATAAGAACTTAACCACATGACCGTCTCCCTACCTAATCTCTCTTTCTTAATTATGGCAAGATAATTGAATGAAAGTATAAGTAACCAAATAAAGAAAGGTTTAATTAAAAGCTTATTCCTTATAAAAGATTCGCAGCAGTTTGCTTTTTATGGCTTCTGCATCTTATACACAAATTTGAAAAATCCAAAGCATAAAAAATATTTTTCTTACTTTTTTATAGCCTTAATTATATCAAAACCACCCAAGTTTATCTATTCCAGATATTAAAAACAACAACAGATTCCTGAGTTTAAATTTTCTAAAGTGTGCAAGCAAAAACACAAAAAATAAAATATATGGAACTCATTTTCTCTATTTTAAGCTATTTTCTCTTTTTCCTCTATTTGTCATTTACATCCAAACCCTATATTCTTTCATTTTCTTCCTTTATTAGATTTGGACGAAGTAGAATCAATAATAATTTTGAATGAACACTTAAGAAAATAACACTTATTTATATATGTATATAAATTATTAATTTTTATTTATATGATTCACCATCTAAAGCATAAATTGCACTTTTTTCTTTATATCCATCAACAACATAAATGCCCGTAGAATCACATGTCAACAGTAAAGTAAAATAATAATGTAGCTTCATAAAAGTTGTTGATAACTAGGTAAAACATTCACATGCAATTTATTTATTTATTTTTGTTTAAGATTCTGAACAAAACTTGTTTTATTGGCATGTGAATCTTTTGGTGCTCTCTTTGAGCAACACAATGGACTTAGGCTTGTTTGGTACAATGAAATAAAAAAAAAAACAGAAAGTAAAAGGAAATTTATGACAAAAGACATTTAGTTGTATGATTTCAGGACAAAAACGGAAAGTTATGGCAGTGTGCACTTTCTTTGCTTCCGTGTGTGGCATTTTTAAATAAATTCATAATGACATTTTTACCTTTCTTATTCGTACTATTATTAATTAGTTGGTATATATATATATGTATAATATTAAATAAAATTATATATATTATATTTATTTATTTTTATTTTATTATTTTTATATAAAATAAAAATAAATAATATATTTTTAAAAGTAATAAAATATTTTTATTATTAAAATTAATTTATATATATATATATATAACTACTAACCAATTAATAGTTGGACTACTAAACTGACTACCAATTGGTCGATTATATATTTGTGGGTCAACCCCACACACACACACACACATAATATTATAATATATATTTTATATATTTACATATGTTATATGTAAATAAATTAACATATACCAAAATAATATAAATATAATTTGAAAATAAATAATTATTTATATATAATATTATTATTTTTAAAAAGAATACTAAAAATAAAATATTAAAATTTTATTATAAAAATAATTAATAATAATTATATTTTAAAAAATAATATATTTTTTATGCGACACATTATATTTTTATTTTTTAAATTGTTAGTTTATATATTTTTAATTAAAATATTATTATTTTATTACCTTTTTTAATTAATTACAAAGAAAAAAATTAGTAAACTTTACAAATATTTAATGTTAAAAATAATAAATTTGATAAATAATAATTAAAAAAGTCGATTAGCATTTAGTTGGAATTATTCAACTAAAATGCAGTTGGATCAAAATTCTGACTAAATGTCAGAGATGGCACATTCATTGTACCACAATTAATTATATATATATATATATATATTATACATATAAATATGTATAATATAAATAAATATATATAATAATATGTTATATTATATATTATATTATATTTAAAAACAATAAGACAAAAATATTAAAAGTTACATTATAAAAATAATTAATAATGATTATATTTTACAAAATAAAAAATTTAATTTAATAGTAAAATCACTAAACTAAATTAAAAAAATATTGATTGAGAATTAATAAAAAATATCCAATCAAATCTCATTTGGCATATTTAATTTAATAATAAAATTATTAGTCTGACCAATAATTGATTGGACCTAATATATATGTGTGACAATTCCTCCCTCAATACAAGTGCGCGCGCGTTTGTGGGGCAATCCATTAAAAACACACACACACACACACGTATATATATTGAATATTTGTTATATTTATGTAATTTATATTTAAATAAATTTATATATATCAAAATAGTATATATAAGATTATAAAATAAATAAATATTTGTATGAATGTTATTTTATAATTATTTATATAATATATATATCTAACAATATTATATATATCATCAAAATAATATCAAATTAGTGCAATTTTATACTTTTTTATTTTTCATTCCAATGTATTTTCATTCAACCAAACAATTAAATATAAATATATTTCCTTTCTTTTTTTATTCTTACCAAACTCTAATACTAAAGTGATATAACACACGTAAGAAAGATACAAGGGAAGGGAGAAAATAAATGTAGAACAAGGGAAAAAAAGAGGAGAAAATAGAAGAAAGGGGAGGAGATATTAAAAAAAATAAAAGGGGAAGAAGAAAAAGAGAGGGAGAAATGTAAATATTTTAAAAATACTTCTTATTATTCAATAAATGACAAGATACATAATCTTAATTTCCATTTCCATGGGTTATATATAGAGTCAATAAAATAATTACTAATAACAAATTCTAATCCCAATAAAAGATAACTTTTAATAATAAAAAATAATATTAAATTCTGATCCTGACAAAAAGATAATTATTAAAGTCTAACAAAAAGATAACTAATTTAATTATAATCTTAATAAAATATTATTTTTTATGTTTATTTTTAATTCTTTTTCCATTCTCCTCCAATTGGTACACCAAATATAATGAACATAAAACTGAAATGATAATCTATATCCACATTAATTTTTCCCAACAAAAGTCATTCTCTGATCCCATATATAAATATATATGGTTCCTATATATATAAATTTTAATATTAAGATGCAACTCAGGAGAGTCAGTATTTTACATTTTCAGACTCAGAACTTCTCTGCCAAAACTTGAAGTTCAGAGACCTTCTTTCCAGCACGTTTCTCCACCTCCTCCGCTCCATGGGACGCCCCTTAGTTTCCGTTACAAACACGATCGCAAACGTGACGGCAGCAACTGCCCAATCACGTGTAATTCGGCTGCCTTAAATTTGGCTCTCATGCCTTTTATAAATTGAAATCATCCAAAAGGCAATAAATCGTTGATATATCATTGGATTATATATTTGTTTTTATATTGTGACAAGCTGACTTTTACATATCTAACCACATTAAATGAGAGATTTGAATCCTAATAAATTGATATAATTAAATTTGAAGTTGTGATGATTTATTTAAGACAAATTACAAAGGCATTTGATATACTTTTATTTGGATACCCTATGTTTGATATACTAATATTCAAGATAATTAATAAGTGTTATTCAAAATTCTAGAAAATTTCAGAATGATATTATTTTAAATAATATCTCATGTTATTAAAATTATAACAATTTCACATCACACTTATCTTAGCTTTGTTAACTTTTTACTTTATCGTTAACATTTGTAAAGCACTACTTGTATTCTTTTATTATAACAATTTTTAATTTTCATACCAAATATCAACATCTTAAATATATCATGATATATGTTATATATATATATATATAGAGAGAGAGAGAGAGAGAGAGAGAGATTTCCATCAATTTTTTTTAAAAAGCACATTTCCACGTTAAAAATAATTTTGTGTGTGTTATATAGAAAATAATTCTTTTTACTTTTCTTCTTTAAAAATTGAATATGATGAGTTGTATCCTCAAATATAAATCCAAAAGCTTACCATTTATAAGAACTTAACCACATGACCTTTTCCCTACCTAATCTCTCTTTCTTAATTATGGCAGGATGATTGACTGAAAGTTTAATTAACCAAAGAAAGAAAGGTTTAATTACCCGAAGCTTATCCTTTATAAATTCAATATGTGTATAGAGTTTACTTCTTTTATTTTTACTTTTTTTTTTATTTTCTCTCTATCTCTTACTCAAATCCAAACTCCATATTCTTTCATTCTCTTTCCTTATCAGATTCGGATGAAGTAGAATAAATAATTATTTTGAATGGAAACATAAGAAAATAACTTTTTCTACGTATGTTTATAAATTATTAATTTTTATTTATATAATTTATACTTCATTATCTAAAGCATAAACTGCACTTTTCCCTTTATATGCACAAACGACATAAATGCCCATAGAATCACAAGTTCACAATAAGGTTAAATAATAATGTAGCCTCACAAGGGTTGTTGATAAAGAAGGTAAACATTCACATGCAATTTACTTTTTCATGTAAGATTCTGAATATAAACTTGTTTTATTGTCAGTATAATGAATGAGAGCTCTCCAGTAGCTAGGCACACTTTTGGCTTTCAAGTGGCACGTGACGTGAGGATGCATGGGCACATGCCCACAGGATTCATGCACAAGCCCTTGGTAATTCTGAATGGGAATATCATTTACACTAGCCTTTTCTTTGCAGAGTTATATTATATAATATAACCTTTCTTTTTTACTTTAAAAATTTACATTAATTCTTTCTATAATGAAAAAAAATAGTGCTATAATGATTTCTTTTACAACAAAACATAAGTTACATGTAATATATATATATATATATATATATATTGACATAGAGTATCTAACTGAGGATTAATTTCATGCATCAAACTAACCGATAAACACCTAAGCGTAAGACTGTAAGGTTTAATAGCGGGCATTTTTTCAAATGGTCATAAGTCATAACTTTTGGTCTGGGAGGAATTTTGGTATTATTACATATATTTGGAAAGCTTTTTCTAGCTCACTGATGTGCATGGCAGCCTCAATTTACCTACTTGGGATTGTTTCAAGACCTAAAATCTTTTATTTTTACACGTTTCCGAACTAATGTAGTTATTTTCTATTTTGAGACATTTGTTCCTTATTTTATAGCGTTTATTTTATTTCCTTTTAATTAGGAGTTGGTGCCTTATCTTTTAGAGTTGACTATGGTTTTCTATAAATATCCTATAATGTTATTTTAAATTATTTATCAAAAAAGAAATTATTCAATCTCAATTGAGTTCTTATTTGCGTTTTATATTTAAACGTGTTTATTAATTCTCTGCGTGCTATGTTGTAACATATTTTGACCAAAATATCTTTATATTTATTAATTAATAATATGACAAATATTAAATATGTATTTCACCAAGATAAAAATAGTCATTTTTAAAATTAGAATAGATTGAATTTATAATTTTAACACACAATAAATAACACTGAAATCAAACTTTAAAAATATTCTTTAATAAATTATATCTTTAATAAAAGAAATTAACATTATTTTTTAGTAGTTTGTTTTGATCATATTTTAGCATCAAAGGACTTGTGTATATATTCATAATAGAACGAGATGACTATATAATTTAAACATCATTTAGAGGGGTGAGTAATTTACTCTTTAAATAACGATAAGCATTTGTTTATCTTTTTTTTTTCTTTTATGTAAATGAGAAGCTTGAGTAGGAGTAATCATGCTTTTTCTATAGGTGTATACGTAGTATATAGTCATAGTATACACTCCTTTTCCTTTTTTTGAATGGAAAGCATACAGTCCTTTTGAAATTCCTTTTTCAGTTGATTATAGAAATATAGTGAGTTACAGAATAGAATATC
Source organism: Erythrophleum ivorense (assembly GCA_026724425.1). Lineage (NCBI taxonomy): Eukaryota > Viridiplantae > Streptophyta > Magnoliopsida > Fabales > Fabaceae > Erythrophleum > Erythrophleum ivorense. Next base: position 63,172,763 of record JAIUCV010000003.1, read on the forward strand.
ACTATTTTTTAATGTGGAAAGTTTGTGTATAGATTTAATTTAAGTATTAATTTTTAATAGATTAACTAAGTCAACAAAAAATAATCAAATGAATACATTAATTCAGTTTTGGGTGGACTTTACTGATATGTACATGTTAAATTATGTTTATATAAAAAATCTGGCCTGAAATTAAAGATTGCTGACTTCCAAAATAAGAGAAATTGTATTTATTTATTCTCATTTATCTAAAAGGCTAAATCAGTTTGCGTATAATTACACTAATTATCAAAGACAAGTTATTAACAAAAAAATTAGAAAAATGGCCGAGAAAGCAATAATCAAATTCTTAATTATTTGTGGAGAAAAATAATCTCAGTATATTGTGTGAGATTAATTACACAGCAAAAGAGGGTGGGGATAATTGTTAAAAAAAATCAAAATTTTAACTATTTAAACCACTTAAATCAAGTAGTTGGAAGAGTGGAGATTTTGGTAAAAGGTTGCAAATCTAACATATTATGATATCAAACTTGTCCCCCAAGGTCAATCAATTAAAAGATAATTCATGAAAAATTTTAATATATTAACTTATGTAAAAAATTCCGCCTCATTCTCTAAGCATTTTTATGGAGACTTTGGTCAAAAAATACAAATTATGAAACCAAGAGAGAGAGAGAGAGAGAGAGAGAGAGAGAGAGAGAATGTGGATATTGTTAAAAGTCCAAACCCTTCAATATGTCATTAAAAAAAAGAAAAAAAATCCCATATAATTCTGTTGAATTAAAGTATAATTATAATTTTGGTACACGAAATTAAAATGTAGATCTTTATCTTTTTAATTCACCACAAAAAATTAAAATGCTATCTGGATTAAAATTAACTTTTAAAAGTCATGCAATTTTCAAAAGAAAAAAAATAATGAAAATATAATAAAAGTGTGTATTATATAATAATCATATAATTTTAAAATCTCAATTTTAACTAGAGCTATTTAACTAAACTAGGTATGAGTCCTTATGTAGATGCATAAGGATAAAGCTGTCAAATAGCCAACCTATAATGGGTTACGAGATAAACAAGTTGACCTAACCAACTTGAATTTAGCTCACGAAGTGGGTTAAACAAGACAACTCATTTAACCCACTAAAAAGAAAACACTAATTTTTACACTAATGTAGCTTCTTGTACTCTCATGGTGGTCACCCATCGGTGGGTCTGGATTTGATCTCACTCTCACAATGGATACTCTGCACTCTGGTCTCACTCTCCCTTAGGTAAGTCAGGTTCATTTGTTCTTCTCAGTCAAATCAGAGTTGAGTGGAGGGTTTAGCTATTTTAGTTTTTACTTTTAGAGTGGATTTTTTTAGAAAAATAGTACATATTAAACGGGCTTGCAGATTGGCTTGTTTACTTAGTAGGTCAAATAAGTCAGACCAAAAATAATTCTATTAAAAAGTTTTCTTCAAACAATGAATCAACCTAACCTACCAAATTAATAGGTTAAACAGGTTAAACGTACAAAATTGACTTGTTTTGATGGCTCTATAACAGGACTTATGGTAATAAGTCAAATGCTAATAAGTCACAATTTTTAAAATGGAACCAAAATTTTAAAAAAATGGATTGCACGCAGCCCCAGATAAAAAAAGTTGTTACTATTCAGAATAATAATAACTCCCTACAGGTTTATAATATATAGAGATTCATCATGTATTGGACCAGTCAACTTCAAAATATTAAGTCTAGATTGCAAGATTAGAATTCTCTTGTAAAGAAAACAGAGAGTTCAACCTTAATAAAATGGTGTAGTTTTTTTTTTCCCCGCCGTGTTGGGAGGGTGGGGCGCAAATTGGAGCGCCTACCATTGAAGCAAATTGTGGCAATAAGAAGAGGAGGTTTTCACTAGAGTGGCTCTGAATTGCGTAGGGTAAGGGAGATATGCGACATCTAAGCAAAATAGTTGAGATGCTTCAAAGCCATGAAAACGATTCTTGATTCTATGGCAAAAAGCCGGCCGTAAAAATAATTATAAAAAAAGTATTTTGGTAACTTTATATAATTAAAATTTTTAAATTTGAATGTTTTGGGATTATTCAATAGAATTAGTAGATGAAGGGTTAATTATAATTTTTAAAAAAAATTAAGAAAGACATTGCAATTGAAGATAAAGATTAAGGTAGATAAATCCAAATTTACCTAGATAAATATTATGCATGATTGGATAATAAAAAGAATTTATTGTATTAAATTTTAGATCCAATCTTTGTTTACTAAACAAAAAGTAAAATAGAGTTTGCTATCTTATGGTTTGGCTTATTTGTAATTGGCAAACCTATAATTTAAAAATTTGCAATTCAGTATATGCTGTGATTTGCTTGCTTTGTTAACACATTGTTATCTTGTTTTTTTTTTCCAAATAAAATTTGATGGAATTTCTAATTTTGCCCTAAATTCTTTATTTCCTTATAGAATTCTTAATGTTCTATGTAGACCAAAATTCCTCCCTTAATTAATTGAGATCTAAATTCAATGTATACAACAAATTATCTTTTTCCAAAATTTATAATCCTAATTTTGTCTTAAATTCTTATTTTTCTTACAAAATGCCTAATTTCCTATGTCGTGAATATTGAAATTCCTTATTTGACCACATATTCGACACACATAATACAATGTTTTCCCCAAATTTTGTTCTTAAATAAAAATCCTAATTATAACTTTGTACCCAATAAAGATGAAAACCCTTCCTTAGCCATTAAAAATCTCTAGTTTCATGGGAAAATTAAGAAATTAGGGTAAAAGTGAAGGTAAAATTGGATTATGTGTGCAATAGGGTTGTTAAATGTAGAAGAAAAAAATAGCACAAGGTAGTAAAGTGTTAACAATGTAAAGCAATATACATTTATGAAACTTTAGTTCTTTGTCAGTGATGGAGTTTCTTCTTACAGAATTCAGGAAGTCATCATTCAAAAGGGAATCAATTAGGGTTTGACTCAAGTGGCTTTTGAAAAACCTTTGCCTCTTTGTCTTAATTATATCTTGAGTTGAAATACTCTAACTATGATGTTTCTTATATGTTTTTGTTTTGGTATTTATTGTCGCTAAATAAAAATAAAAAATAATTATATATATATAATAGTTCATGATTTTAGAAGAATTTTAAGATCAAAAGCACTAAAAATGAGCCCACACGTTTGTAGGCGTCCCCAGGAAGCCTCTTTTTTCTTTTTTGTTTATCATGTTTCCTCAAAAAACAAAAAATAGTCCAAAAGAATAGCAAAAGACACAAAAAAAAAAACTCCTACAGAACGTCCAAAAAAGGCCTAAAAATGAATGGCCCGACCCAAAATCTAAACAAGTCTATTATATTTCACTGCCTTAAAATACTAACAAGTGGTGCCTCCAAACATAGATCAGTGATGTTTTGAATTGCTTATAAGTGACTATATTCAATTAAGACACGATTTAGTATTTAAACATGTTACAACGTTCGTACAAAAATTGCCAATTGTGTAGCATCTCAAATATATAGGAATCACTATAGACCACCAAACAAAGGCAATCAGAACCATAAGCTCATTGTCGTAAAATTTCTTACGATCTAAGCATAGCTTAAAATGAGCTATTTAAATTCTTCTCTTATTGCATGTGATCTAAGAATAGCTCAATAAACTATTTAAATTCTTCTATTCCTGTGGATTTCCATTTCAGCCACATTTTGATTTTGATATTGAGCTTGATTTTAATGTCATTTCCCTGCAGCTCCAGCAGGTAGGGGAAAATACTTTTTGACAACAAAGTAAGCCACCGCCGCTGCAACTCCTATTGCTGCTGTGACCCATAAGATTTTCTTGTCCTCCTTCTCCTTCAACTCATTTAAAAGTGAGGAGCATTTATCTGATAAATGCACATTCCTCTGTGTTTGATTAATTGTCATCTCTGCTCCATCCATAAATTGTTACACTGCCTTTGAAAAGTCAGAGTAATTTGGATAAATGCTAGCACTCCTTTATGAAAAGCGAACGGCTAGGAGTTATGAAAACTTTTTCCAACCTGGAAAACTTAGAGATATTATTATAAACTGGCAAAAAATTTAATTAATTGATTAACCAAATATGAAATTGCAGATAGTAGCATCTCTCGACTGGAAAATATTCTAAACGTAAAAGATTTGTCTTCATAAGAGAAAGACCTTTTTAAATGGTAATACATAGTTACACCTAATGATTTTTTAATTCAGGTGATTTTGGTTATAAAATTTTCAAAGAGGAAAGAGAAAACAAGAATCTAATTCAACTACTTAAAAAAAAAAATTTAAGAGTTACATGCCTAAACCTTAATTTTCCATACAGCTCATTATTAAAAAATTCAAGATAAAGAATCGATGAATACAGATGGCGGAAGAGACCCACTTACTTGGCCAGATGACCCCTGAAGATGATTTAAAAATAACTTCCAGCAGTTTAAGAATGCAGAACTTTTTGTTTTGTTTTTTGTTTTTTGGGGTATTGACGGATGAAAAGGTTGTAATATAAATATTAAAAGTAGGATAAGTTTTATGCACACGATATTCTGAAACAAGAAAATTCAAGATAGATCAATGAGAAGATTTTCCAAAAAAAAATGCCATTACAATTTGATGTCACGTTACAAAACTTCCTTTCCATTAAAATGCTGTTCAATATATTGCCCTTGAAATTTAAAACATACCTTGACACACCCTGGAGCGTAGTAAAATGATAAAAATAAACAGATAGCTAATTCGCTTAAATATCCAAATTAATTTGAATTTTTTTGGAAAAATTATATTTCTGGTTCCTATAGTTTCATCCAATTTTTAACTTAGTCTATATAATTTAAATATTTGTAATTAGGTCCTTACAATTTATAAATTTTTTAATTTAGTCTCTACTATTAAAATTTTGTTTATATTCTGTTAAATTGTATTGTCGTAACTAATTATGTATTATCTTAACATTCTCAATATATATGATTTATGTTAAAAAGAGGCAAAATATAAATAATGAAGATTAAGTCACATATATAGCAAAATATAAATAATGAAGATTAAGTCACATATATAGCAAAATATTGATAAAAATATAATAATAGGGACCAAATTAAAAATTATTTAAATTATAAGGACTTAATTATAAATTCTTAAACTATAATGACCAAATTAAAAATTGAATGAAATTATAGGGGCCAAAAGTATAATTTTTCCAATTTTTTTTTTGAATAAGAATTGTTTGTCTTGAAAAATTATATTTTTCTTATAAAATGCTTCAATCTCGAGCACCCAAGCAAAGTTACTGTAGCTATTTAACAAGAGTTAACGGCAGCGTAACGTCAGGGGAGGTTTTTATCTTGTAACTATACATAGTAAGGGTAACTGTAAATCCACTGACCTCTATTCTACCTATAAATGAAGGAATCACAAAATGCCAAAGATTTTAATGAAGCCCCAAAGGTAATTTGAGTAGATCGATATGTAAGAATATAACTGAGTGATTGACCTGCATCTTTAATCACGTATGCTGAATTATTATGAATGAATCCCATAATTGCTAGAAATTTCTAATTGAAACTGTATAGTTTGAGTGTGTTGAAAATTAGCAAAAAAGAAATAAAAAATTCTTAATTAATTAGCTAACCAACAATATGACGTTACGGATATTAGCATCTTTCAACTGAAAAATATTCCTAATGGAAAAGATTTATCTTCATAAGAGAAGGACCATTTTAAATGTTAATACATAGTTCGACCAAATGATTTCTTAACTCAGGTTATTCTAATCATATTCATAATTTGGCTAACTTCAATTATAAATTGTGCCAATGATATATTGTTATATGGATCATAATCGTAATGATATAGACTTGTAAGGGAAAACAAGAGCAAAATGAATATTCCCCAATTTATTATTGATATGTATTCAAATGTAAAGACTGAAAACCCTCAGACAGATCCTAAGCCTTGCATAAGTTTCTTAAACAACCCTTATCCCATTAGGACAAGTAACCCAATTTTAAGACTCAAGAAATCTAATTCAAATGGGAAAGAGAAAACAAGAATCCTAATTCAACTACTCATAAAATTTTCTACCATGGCATACCTAAAATTGATTGCATAATTTCAAGTCCGCATATTTCGTTGAAAAGTACCTCAAGAGATGTAAAGAGAAGGCACTGAAAGATATTGTAATTAGAGCTAGAGATTAAGGTGAGTAAATGAATTTGCCAAAAATATATATTATGCATGATTGGATAATAAAAAAATTTAAATATATGGTATGAAATTTTAAATCCAATCTTTATGTACTAAACAAAAAGTAAAATACAGTTTGTTATCTTTTGGATTTTTATTTGCAATCAACAAACCTATGGTTTGAAAATTTGCAATTAAATATACATTGTGGTTTGCTTGCTTTGTTAGCACATTGTTATATTGTGTTTTTTTAATTATTATTAAAATTTGATAGAATTTCTAATTTTGTACTAAATTCTTTATTTCCTTTTGGAATTCTTAATTTTCTATGAAGTGAAGACTAAAATTCCTTCCTTAATTAATTGAAATCTAAATTCAATATATACAGCACATTATCTTTTATTAAATTTGCCTTTAAATATAATCCTAATTTTGTTCCAAATTTGTCCTAAATTTTTAGTTTTCGCATGTAATGCCTATTTTCCTATAGAGTGAAGATTGAAATTTCTTCTTTAGCCAATCAAAATCTCATATTCAACACACATAATACAATGTTTTTCCAAATTTTTTTATTCTTAAATAAAATTCCTAATTATAACTTTGTACATAGTAAAGATCAAAACCCCTTCCTTAGCCATTTAAAATCTCTAGTTTGGTAGGAAATTTAAGAAATTAGGGTAAAAGTGGAGGTAAAACTGGGTTACATGTGGAGTAAAAATGGGTTACATGCGCAATAGAGTAGTAAAGTGCAGGAAATAATAATAATAATAACACAAGGTAGTAAAGTGTTAACAATGCAAAGCAAAACATATTTATGAAACGTGAGGGCTTTGTCAACTTTTAAGCCTTTTTTTCATAGAATTTTAGTTGTCATTTAAAGGAAATCAATGAGGGTTCTGACCTAAGTAGCTTTTGAGAAAACTTTACCTCTTTATCTTAATTATATGTTAAGTTGAAATATTCTAATTTATGATGCTTCTGCTTTGCTCACAATTCTTTTTAAGGTATGTTGCCAAATATATTTTTGTCTTAATATTCATTGTTCTTATGGAAAGAAAAAATAGTTATAAATATCTATCTACCTATCTATCTATATATAATATTTACACTAATAGATAGTTCATGATTTTAGAAAAATTTTAATTTCAAAATCACTCAAAATGAACCCACACACCTTCAACAGCGCCTAAGGAGACTTTTTTTTTTTTGTATGTTTCTTTAAAAAAAAAAATAACAAACATCAATCGGCCCCAAACTTTTTTAAAAAAAAAATCCCAAAAAAAAAGTTCTAAAAACAAACGGCCCGACTACGACTTAGATTATCTTAAATGAAATGAGTCTAGTATATTTCATCTCCTTAAAATACTAACAAGTAACACTTTCAAATGTATAAAAGTGATGTTTTGAATGTCTTACAAGTGGCGCCGAAAGAATTTTTTTTTTAAATTTTTATTTTTGCTATTCCGTTGAGGCATAATTTATTATTTAAACATGTTATGGCATTCATATAGAAATTACCAATTGTGTAGCATCTCGGATATGTAAGAATGACTATAGACTACTAGACGAAAGTAATTAAAACCATAAGTCCATTGCCTTTGCGGTTACATAATACTCCTTATTATTTAAGTGTAGCTCAATAAGCTATTTAAATTCTTCTATTATCATGGATTTCCATTTTCAACCACATCCCCATCTAAGCGTACCTCAATGAGCTATTTAAATTCTTCTATTACTGTGGATTTCATTTTTAACCACTTTTGATATTGAGATTGATTTTGACATCGTTTCCCTATTTGCAGCTCCAATAGGTGGTGGAAAACACTTTCTTACAAAAACGTAAGCCACTGTTACAACTCCTATTGCTATTGTGATCCATGAGATTTTCTTGTCCTCCTTCTCCTTCAACTCATAGAAAAGCGAGGGGCATTTTTCTGATAACTGCACAGTCCTCTGCGTTTAAGTAATTGTCATCTCTGCTCCATTCATAAATTGTTTCACTGTTTCTTAAAAGTCAGTCATAGAGTAGTTTGGATAAATGCTGGCAATCCTCTATGAAGTGTTTTGAAAACTTTTTGCAACCTGAAAAATTTACAGATATTATTGAAAACTAGCCAATAATAATAATAATAATAATTAATTAATTAACTAATATGAAATTTCAGATATTAGCATCTTCCAACTGGAAAATATTCCTAATGTAAAAGATTTATCTTCATAAGAGAAGGACCGTTTTTAAATGTTAAAACATGGTTCCACACTTCAACCAAGTGATTTCTTAAACCAGGTTATTGTGGTCATAAAATTTTTATATAGGACAGAGAAAACAAGAATCGTAATTCAACTACTTATAAAATTTTCTAAGAATCACATTCCTAAACCTTAATTTTTCAGACAACTCATAATTAAAAAATTGAAGATAAAGAATCAATGAATACGGATGGCAGAAAACACTACAAGCCAGAATCCCCGAAGGTGACCTAAAAATAACTTGCAGCAATTCAAGAATGCAGTATTTTTTGTTTTCTGGTATTAACAAATGAGAAGGTTGTAATATAATATTAAAATTAGGATTTTCAAGCACACGATATTCTGAAACAAAAAAAATTCAAGATAGATCAATGAGAGGATTTCCAAGAAATAATGCTATTACAGTATGTTGTCACATTATAGAACCTTCTTTTCGAAATGCTGTTAATTTTAGTGTACAATATATTGCCCTTGAAAACACACCTCGACACATGCTGAAGCATTGTAAAATGATAAAAATAAACAGATAGCTAATTTGCTTAAATATCCAAAATAAATTTGAAATTTTTTGGAAAAAGTATACTTTTGATTCGTATAATTTTATTCAATTTTTTATTTGATTCCTATAATTTAAATATTTATGATTACGTCCTTTCAATTTATAATTTTTTTAATTTAGTCCTTATTGTTAAAATTCTGTAATATTATATTAAATTTTATTGATATAACTAATTATATATTATTAGCCGGTCCTTATTGTTAACTCTGCCTATGACGAGTCTTGATACAAATTATTTTTCATAGCCGGTCCCAAGCCCGAAAAAAAGAAGAGAGTTGTGTTAGGCAATCGACAGCTAACGTAAAACTTTGTCGAATCTTTATGACATAGACAATTGATATATTAAACGTAATACTAGGGCGTTGCCCGGAAGTAACGCGCTGTATAGTTCGAGTACAGTGACAAGTGAACAAGAGCCGCTACATCGTCACCTGAGTGTAATGAAAAACAAGCAAAGGTTTCCACATTTTCGTGAACGGATGTAGGTAAAAAAGTTAATTCATGAGAGTATGATTCGTTTTGGGACTTGGAATATAGGTACACTTATGGGTAAGTCAATGGAAATAGTAGATACCATGATTAGGAGGAAAATTAATTTTATGTGTATACAAGAAACTAAATGGGTAGGAGAAAAAGTGAAAGAATTAGACACTTCGGGTTTTAAACTTTGGTATACTGGGAAGGCTAAATTTAGAAATGGAGTAGGTATAATTGTAGATAAGTTTTGGAAAAATGCTATAGTGGATGTAAAAAAGTTAGGAGATAGAATCATTGCATTAAAATTAGTAGTGGAAAAGAAAATTTTTAATGTCATTAGTGCCTATGCACCACAAGTAGCATTAGAAGAATATCACAAAGTAAAGTTCTGGGAGGATTTAGAATGTGTAGTTCAGGAAATACCATTAGGAGAAAAGATTCTTTTAGGAGGGGATCTAAATGGTCATGTGGGTAGTGTATCTTCAGGTTACGAGGGTGTTCATGGAGGATATGGCATAGGGGAAGCAAATGCAGAGAGTAAAACTATTCTAGACTTTTCATTGATGTTCGATCTTATATTAGCTAACACTTATTTTAGAAAGCGTGAGAAACATTTTATCACATACAAAAGTGGAAGGGTATGTTCTCAAATCGATTTCTTTCTTATAAGAAAATCGGATAGAAAACTTTGCATGGATTGCAAAGTTATACCTGGAGAGAGTTTAACTACTCAACATAGAGTTCTGGTTATGGATGTACGAGTTAGGAGGGGAGTAAAAAACAAAAGCCAAAATAAGGTGTTAAGGACTAAGTGGTGGGAACTAAAGGGAGATAAAGAAAAGAATATGCAGAAACAGATTGTGGAGGAAGGACCTTGGGAAATACAAGGAAATGCTAACGATATATGGAATGGAATGGCTAAAGAGATTAGGAAAGTGGCAAAGGAAATATTAGGTGAATCAAAAGGTTTTGGACCTAGAGATAAAGAATCTTGGTGGTGGGATGCAAGCATGCAAGATAAAGTTAAAGTTAAAAGAAAGTGTTATAAAGTGTGGTCATTATGTAGGAGTAACAAAAATTGGGAGAAATATAAAGTAGCTAAGAAAGAGACTAAGAAGGCAGTGAGCGAAGCGAGAATAAGGACATTCGATGGGTTATACCAATCTTTAGGTACTAAAGTTGGGGAAAGAAATATTTACAAGTTAGCTAAAAGTAGGGAAAGAAAGACAAGAGACGTTGACCAAGTAAAATGTATTAAAGATAAAGAAGGTAAAGTCTTGGTCACGGAACAAGATATCAAAGAACGGTGGAAGAATTATTTTCATAGGCTTTTTAATGAAGGTCATGAGATTGCATTGCAATCGGATAGATTAGACACTAGAGAAGAGGATCAAAATTATACTTTCTATCGTGAGATTTGTGAGACAGAGGTAAAAGAAGCATTAAAGAGAATGGAGAGTGATAGAGCAGTTGGACCGGATAATATACCTATTGAGGTATGGAAGGGTTTAGGATGGAAAGGTATAAGTTGGCTCACAAAGTTATTTAATGAAATTATGAGATCTAAGAGAATGCCAGATGAGTAGAGGAGAAGTTCTTTAATTCCTATTTATAAGAATAAGGAGGACATTCAAAATTGTGCAAATTATAGAGGAATTAAACTCATGAGCCACACAATGAAATTATGAAAAAGAGTAATTGAGCAACGATTAAGGAAAGAGACCAAAGTTACAAAGAATCAATTTGGTTTTATGCCGAGAATGTCAACTATGGAAGTAAAATATTTGTTGCGAAGATTAATGGAGCAATATCGAGAGAATCAAAGAGATTTACATATGGTGTTTATCGATTTGGAAAAAGCATATGATAGAGTACCAAAAAAAGTTCTATGGAAGGCTCTAGAGAAAAAAGAAGTTCGTATAACTTATATTCGAGCAATACAAGATATGTATGGTGAGGCTACAACTAGTGTAATAACAAAAGGTGGACGTATAGAAGATTTTTCGATAACTATTGGTTTACATCAAGGGTCAACTCTGAGTCCTTATCTATTTACTTTAGTATTGGATGTACTTACTGAACATATCTAAAAGCCGGTACCACGGTATATGCTATTTGTAGACGATATTGTCTTAGTTGGGGAATCGAGAGTGGAAATGAATGAAAAGTTAGAGAGGTGGAGATTAGCTTTGGAAACTCATGGATTTCGTTTAAGTAGAAATAAAACCGATTATATGAAGTGTAAGTTTAGTAAGAGACACATTACTTCTAGCGTAGAAGTGAAAATTAGAGAACATATTATACCACAAGTCACAAGATTTAAATATCTTGGATCCATCATACAACATAATGGGGAAATAGAAGAAGACGTAAAACATAGGATTCAAGCGGGGTGGATGAAGTGGAAGAGTGCTTCGGGTGTTATTTGTGATAGAAGAGTACTACTCAAACTTAAAAGTAAAATCTATCGTACAGTTATAAGACCTGCAATGTTGTATGGAATTGAGTGTTGGGCAATAAAAAGTCAACAAGAGAATAAGTTCAATGTTGCAGAGATGAGAATGTTGCGTTGGATGAGTGGACACACTAGACGAGATCGGATTAGAAATGAATACATTAGAGAGAAAGTAGAAGTTGCCCCTATTGTGGAAAAGATTGTAGAATCAAGACTTAGATGGTTTGGTCATGTTGGGAGAAGACCTATAGAAGCCCCAGTTATGAGAGTAGATGAGATGGAGAATAGTCAAATAATTAGAGGTAGAGGAAGACCAAGACAAACTATAGGAGAAATTATTAAGAGAGATTTAGATTTAAATGGTTTGTCTAAAAATATGATTTACGATAGGTGCTTATGGCGTCGATTGATCCATGTAGTCGACCCCACTTAATGAGAAAAGGCTTTGTTGTTGTTGTTGTTGTAACTAATTATATATTATCTTAACACTCTCTCTATATATAATTTATGTTAATAAGATAGATAAAAATATAAATAATGAAATAAAATTAACTCACATAGATGATAAAATATTTTAAAAATATTATAATAAGTCACATAATTTATTATATATGACAACTAAATGAAATACATATAAGAGAAATGCTAGTTGCACATTTTTAAATTGAAAGAAATGCTAGTTGCACTACCATCTCTCAACCATCCCACACAACTACCAAGTAAGTCTATTTTGCTAGTTTTCCTGATAAGATGGAAGGTTAATATAATTTAAAATCCGACGTTATATTTCCTCCATGTTAAATAGATCAATATTAATATTATGGTGCTGGGACACAACAATATTATTAAAAAAAAAAAAGAGTTTCAATCTCCTATTTGAGAGACACAGCATCCCCTATTTTGCAGGGACAAACAAGAGATGCGAGCACCAACTTGACTTGTTGCAAATGGATTATGCAGAAAAGGCTACTTTCGCAGATCACATAATAATATGTAATATAATCTTTATTGCCACTCATTGTTTTCAGTATATAGCACAAACTCGAATTGATTACTATTTGGAGTGAAGAATTATGGAATTATTATATATAAAATATTATTTTATATATTTTAATAGATATATTATTATTTTATAGTAATGATAATTAAAAATAAGCAAGATGGGATTTTAGGTAGTAAACCTCAAATATTGAGGCTAAACCTTATTATTTTTATAAAAAAAATTGTAATAAGTTGACAAGATTAAAATTGCATGATATCATGCGTAAGATTAGGAATTTAATTTTTTTTAGGATTTTATTATTTTAAAATTAATTAATAAATTGTATATAAATATTAATTCATAATATATTATTTAAATTTGTTTAAATCATTTGTTTGAATTTATAATAAATTAATTTGTGTTTCTGCTATTTTGTTCCTCCACAAACCTTGCCTCTCTCTCGGACTTTAATTCTTTAATTATAAGATTACTCCATCTCCATAGTAGACAATAACCAATTAGACAAACCATACACTCTTAATGAAAAGGAGGATGTTATTATTGAGTTGTCCAAAAATGAAACCCAAACCTTTCAAGAAATTTGAGACCACTAAGGTCATCCTATGACAACTATGGAAAGGTTGAAATTAATGTAAAGTGTCCTTCAAATAAGTATTAGCCATAACAATCAGTCCTTTTAAACACAATATAATCAAGTGACAACGAAATTTAACACATGTATATCTAGGTTTAAAACAATAAAAAAAAAAGTTGAATTAGTTAATCTACCCAAGATTGGGCATGAACCATAAAGATCGAGTTGGAAACCGTGATGACAAGTATCGATTCTGAGGAAAACGATTCATGCTTCGATTTGTCAGACAAATGTTGTGCTCGTAAACAAGCCTTTCTAAGTCTGCTACATAACTAAACGCAACATACAGAGTTTGGACACACCAAATGTTGTTGGGAAGCATTATTATTATTAAGAGTAGTTGCTGAAATCACTCTACCACCACAACCACTATCAACAAACGATCACCCAAATCATCGACAGGTATCATTTAAATCTACCTTGAACACTCGATATCCTCTTAGTCCACAGCATTGAGATATATATATATATATATATATATTCCTCGTAAAATATTTATCCGAACGTATAAGGACTAAGAACGCCTCTTCTCCTGTTGGGTCTATCACTAGATAACATCTTTTAGTATCAGATTTAAATATAAACCCATTACGAAACTCTATATTAGAGTATATACAACAAGGCCAAGGGTTAAGCATGACCAATGGGTAAGCTATTACCGCGTTGGCATCTCTAAGATAAAAAACCATCACTAAATTTGCTCCACCACCATTCACAGCATATAACTTGCTACCACAAATTGCTATACTCCCAAAACGCAAGCGTCTAGCATCCCCATCACTAGATTAGTTCTACGATTTCCGGAGGAAGATACATGATCCCATCATGGACACCTTCTCCTCCATCTTCCTCTTCCTTTTTCTCTAGAGGGTTGGCTTCATAATTTGTAGATGCTTCCTTTTGAATCCTCTGTTTCTTATCTTGTGTAGTTGCCAATAACCATACATCACGGCAAACATCAGAGTATGAATCACAAGGCTCTTTTGTAACCTCGTCTTCTCCATTATCACACCAATTGATATATTCTGAGTATTGAAAAATAATTATGCAACATTAACAACTCATCAAGTTAAATGAAATATAATTTGGGGAGGTTCTTGAAGGTATGTATATATGGCCAAATTTTGAATTCGAGATAATAGCACATTTCATATTTTGCGTTATACCGAAAAGTAACTTAGCGTAAGAAATTCAAATCCAAATCCAAAATCAACACTCAAACATATCATAACTCCAATCAGAGTTATTATGACAAATTAGCACCTTGGAAACCGAATTAAGGGTCATAATTACAGAGAACCATAGCACATCAATCAGTGGAATTTTATATTAGAAGATTCTAGGCACCAACGAGAATTCTAATAAAAAAAATCAGCATGTCAAATTAAAATTTCATACCAAGAATCAGTACCTATATCAAAAGATCTGAAACCAAGGAGACAAAAAAACACCAACATTTATACTGTAGAGAAGCTTACCGTTACTATCTTTTATTTATTTCTTTTTTCTTTCAAAAATTCCCAAACATCTAAAATCCAGAGTTTTTGTAGTTTGTGCCAATTAACATGCTTCAATCGTGATAAAGATAAGCATTTGCAAACATCAATGAGGAAGTTGAGACAACTAAAGAATCAATTGTTCGTTAAAACTAGGAAGAAGAAAATTTTGCCCCATAACAAACCCAAAGTCCCACTGCTTAATAACTCTATTTGAGTTGTTTGGTAGACATATTGAACAAGTGAGTAATAATAAGCTTGAATTTCACAATATATCCTAGCTATGACAAATTTATTCATACGCAATGCTAAATGCTTTCCAATCAAATAATCTTGAAACACACATAAACTAACTGCACTTAATGTAAACTTTAAATGTTTAAGATCAGTGCCCCTCTTTTCATGCCCACCTTATGTAAACGCACATCAACTATCCTTTTTTATAGTGAAAATAGCTTGAGTATAATATGAAAGAATTAGACTCAAGTCAGTTTCTTATATCTTTATTATTAGGTTTTTTAATTAAAATGCAACAAGTGTATGAAATATCTAACTGCTATGGCTGCCATGGATGCTTGCTACTGTAGTGGAGATCGCTGGCTGCTGCGGTGAGGGAGAAAGACGGAAAGCAGAGAAACGAGGGAGAAGGACGCTTTTAAATAAGAACGGGAAATTTTGATTTGGTGCCCTCATATTAGATCTTTTAAATAAGGATAAATTATTCTTTTCTTGGGCCAAAAAGAATTTTTCTTTTCTTTTCTCACAAGTAACTTAATTGTCAAAATTTTTTTATTTGAAAAAAAATTATTTTATCTTTTTTTAAATTATAAAACCCATAATAAAAAATTATTTTGGTCAAATATTATAATTATTTTTTAAATTATAACTTATCAAAAAGAGTGTTTCTTAAAAATTTTATTTTAATAGTATTTATTTTGTTAAAAACAATAAATTTAATTTATGTTACATTTATAATAATATTTGTATTGATTATATTTATATTTATTAAACTTGTTATTGTTGAAATTAAATATTTATTAATTGTCATCTTTTAATTAGTTGAATTTAGAAAACAAATCGTTTATGAAAATGGTCTGTAATTTACTAGATAATAATTTTAAAACTTTTTTAAATTAAAAAGTTATTTTTAAACATGGAAAAATAGTTGTTTTAATAATTTAAGGATAATTTGGTTAAAATGAATTTAATTGTAGTTTATCTTTTTCTTTATGAAAAAGGAAAATAACTTTTTATTAGTAAAAAAAAAGTTTTTAAGTCAAAAAGTTCTTTCAATATGTCCAAAAGTTTTGATTTAAACAACACCTATCTTAAATTTAATATTCTAAGAAGACTTGATATACTTGGATTCGATCCTTATGCCCCTCTCCAATCCCTTCCTAGAGTTTTTTTTTTTTTGTTTAATGAAAGTTAAATTTAAGGCAAAATTCACATAACTCTCATTTGGGAAATTTGTCCAATTAGTTCTTTTCACTTTTAAAAGTTTACAAGTGACACCTAAATTTTTAATTTTGTGCAAGTATCTCTTTATTAGCAAATCCATTTTATTATTTTAATGAAACCTAAATTTAAGGCAAAATTACAAATATTAACATCTATCAACTGTCACGTGGGGCTAGTCTAAATGATAAGAGTGGAGTTGAGGTATAAGTAATATCAAGAGTTCAATCCTTTCAATGTATTATAAGAAAAAACATTTATCAACTAAAAAATATTCCTTATGTAAAAGATTTATCTTCCAAATCTTTTTTAAATGTTAATACATATATAGTTCCATCAAATGATTTCTTAATTCAGGTTATTCTGATCAAATACATAATTTGGCAACTTCAATTATAAACTGTGCCAATGGTATATTGCTATCTGGATCATAATAGCAATGATGTAGATTAAGAAAGAGGAAAACGAATATTCTCGAACTTATTATTGATATGTATACAAATATAAAGACTGAAAACCCTCGGACAGATACTAAACCTAAGCTTTGTATAGGTTATTCAAACAAACCTTATCCACAATAACTTAAGAAATCCTAAGTCAAATAGGAAGGAAAAAACAAAAATCCTAATTCAATTATTAGTTTTCATCATCTATCTTGAATTTTTTTGGTTCCAGAATATCATGTGCTTAAAACTTATCTTAACTTTAATATTTATATTATAACCTTCTCATGCTTATCAACAGAAAACAAAAAATTCTACGTTCTTATATTGCTGCAAGTTATTTTTTAAAGTTACCCTCGGTTTTCTGCCATCTTTATTCATCGATTCTTTATCTTGAATTCTGAGAAATTAAAGTTTAGGTATGTGAAATGAAAGCGACGTGAAAATAACTTCAAGAACCCATAATTTCTAGGAACAGAAGAGAAAGCTGTAAAAGAATGAAGGAAAGATATAAAAGAACAATCAAATTTCTTTGACAATTAATGTAGTCTGAGCAAATAGATTCAGGTGGAAAGATGAAGAGAGTTCTGGAAATACTCAGCCGCAGAGTTGAATAGCCTTGTCAGCAATTCAAGAACCCAGAAAACAAGAGAGAAGAAAAAAAAACTTTCGGTACAACAAAAATCTGAATAACTGGTAATTCACTTTTAGTTCTAGTAAATCTACTTTTTTATATGTTGAGTGAAATTAACAATAACAACCATAACTATATTTACTTGGATGGTGCTGCACCAATCCCAGAGCTTGTGTTTCTGCTTCTGTCGCTCAACCGAATGGTAAACAAAACTATAAAAATGGAAGCTTTCCATAACGCGTTGTCAGAGGGTTATTACCTTCTGCTCAAAAGGTCAACCTAATAGAGTGTGCAGCATATTTGTCTATATGTCCAGAATCAATTCCAAATTTATTTGATATGGGACTCGTGATATACTCACCCACTTAATCCGTAACGTTCACATCATGAATGGCCCACCATTTCATTCACGATGGAGTCAGATGTTATTTATCTTGACAGTGACTGTGGAACCTCGCTTTGATACCACTTGTTACAGGATTATTATCCTTTCCCCAAAAGCTAACCTAATGAGGTGTGCAGCACACCCGTTTATATATCCAAAAAGTCTATCCGATGTGGGACTCATGATAGCGTGCTTTAGTGGAAGTATAGTGACATATCCACTCCGTGTTGTTGAGAAAGCGGGAAGGTGATCGGTGCTTTGGGAAATTTGAGAATTTGGATAAAGACTTATGATCAAAGTTGTTGTTATGAGTCCCACATCGAGAAGCCTTATAAGTGAAGTGGGGTTTATAAACTTAAGAGGCTCTCCTTTCTAATATGTTAGTCTTTTAGAATGGGCTCTCCCTTTGGGCTTATACTCATTACATTGGTATTTTCATTGAGAGGCCGATAATCACAGAAAAAGTTACCTATGGAGGGGCTGACCGGAAGAAGGTCGAGTGAAGCGCCACTGAGTGGAACCGCTAGGGACGTTGGCTCTCGAGGGGATGACATTGTTATGAGTCCCACGTCGGGAAGCCTCACAAGTGAAGTGGGGTTTATAAGTATAAGGGGCTCTCCCTTCTAATAGGTTAGTCTTTTGAAATAGACTCTTCCTTTGAGTTTGTGCTCATTACAGTTGTACCATCATGTATTGATTGTGGGAGGATGAGTTGCTGATCATTACTCCAACATAATCAATTTTGTAGTCCATGGGCCCTTAGCCCAGTTTGTCACAAAAAAGTATATGGACTTCAAAAATAGGCCATATAATTGTGATCTTTGCTATATAGAGACTAGAATTCAACCTAATCTAATGCAGAGGAGACCTTAACTTCATGAAAAGGGTAAAAAAAAAAAAAAAAAATGCTTAAAATCTCTTAACTATTGGTTTTTCAAGGGACCAAATTGAAATAAAAAAAGCTTAGGGATCAAATTAAAATAAATTACTTAATTAAGGGACCAAAAATGATAGTTTAGTTAAAAAGAAAAAAAATGTATTGGTAAGGCTCATTTGGGTGGTAGAAAATTAGGTATAAAAATAGAAAAAGAAAAGAAAAAGGTGATTTTGTATATAGAAAATATTCATAATACTTTTATTTTTAATGATTGAATAATTATTGTTAAAAAATATTAAATAATAATTAAGTATTAATTATAGGGGTAAAATTGAAATTTTACCAAATTTTTCATTACCTTCTCTTTTTCTCTACCTCTTCCCGGGTAAACCGAACGGTTTTAAGGTTTTATATTTTGCTAACTTTTCTGTATCTCTAGACTCCTGTGTTTGTTAGTCCAATAATACACAAATTCCTAACTTTTTTTTGGTAGTATAATGCAAGAAAAGACAGTAATTACAGAGTACAGACCAAAATTATAATTTAAAGCGAAAACCTTGGATGCAACCTTAAGTTTAATCTGTATGTACTGAAATAAGAGATCCGGCAATGTTACTTATTTGCAATTTCTAATAGGAATTTGGTACACCAAATATATGTATATTCTTGAACAATTTGCATCACTAGCTTACTTCATGCTTGTTTTAGTAAAATTTTCAGCAATCCGACCGATCAACTAATGAACATAAACCTGCTCTCAAAACCCAATTCCTTCAAGTTTCAAGAGAAGATCAATGTAATAGAACTAAAATGCTAATCTATATTCCACATTAATTCTTCCCAATAAAAAACATTCTCCAAACCTATACATATATATATATATGGTTCCCTATATTTATAAATTTCAATACTAAGATAAAACTCAGCAGAGTCACGCTGAAATCATGGCCATCATCGAGGCAGAGTCAGTATTTTACATTTTCAGACTCAGAACTTCTCTGCCAAAACTTGAAGTTCAGAGACCTTCTTTCCAGCATGTTCTCCACCTCCTCCATTGGAAGCCCCTTGGTTTCTGGTACAAAAATGATGACAAAGATGATGGCTGCAACTGTGATGAATATGAATATCATGAATGTCCATGAGGTCCCAATGGCTTCTGTTAGAGTCAAGAAGGACTGGGCAACAATCAGGTTTGAGACCCAATTGGAAGTAGAAGCCATTCCTCCACAGATCCCTCTGTACCTTAGAGGATAGATCTCAGAGTTGACCACCCAAGGGACAGTGCCCATTCCAGGTGAGAAGAAGATGATGTAGAGTGCAAGCCCAATTAGGGCAAGCCACCCATATTTGCTAGGGCATCCCTTTGTGTACCATAGCCTGTCTTCTTGTCCACATTGGTTCTTTGTGGTGTCATTGGAGATCAAACATGCTCCAGGTAAGAGCTGCACAATAATTCACCCCAGTATAAGAAATGAGAATAATATGAAGATTATTGAAGATTTTCATAAGCTGATGTAATGATGATCACTGTCCTTCTACTATAATTGTTTGCAAGCTCAAGCCTTATGTAATTTTGAGTGTTAGGCCTAAGCTGACCTTAATTTAAACTTATTATTAAAGATCAAATAACGACGTAAACTCATGGATAAAGTTTGGGTTTGGCCTGTGTTTATTTATTGATTTATTAACAAAGCTTTTGTTCAATTTATGGTAAAAAGACTTATTTTGAATTTAACATATTTTACAAATAAATAACATTCTTTTATCTTAAAAATGTCAAAAATACCAATTTGTAGATAATTTAGTAGCAATTTTATAACTCAGATATTTTAGCTAAGTAGTCACATTTTTATCATGTTTGATTTAATAAAAAGTTTGCATTTATAGAGTAAAAAATAGAAAAAGAGACACTATAAAAAAATATAAATAATGGACAAAGTGCAATTTTTTCGTCAAAATAATGCAAAATTTAAACATTAAAAAAATTGATGGGTTGCGTCATTCCAACTTAGCCTTCAAAGTTGCATAGGTTTAGATAGATTTGAATTTAAGCTTATTCACCTAAATGTCAAATGCTAAGTTTGAACCCTATCCCCCATATTAAACTTAGACCCATTATTTTGAACCAAGTACACCTACAGGCGTATTGACATCTAAAGTGAATATGAAAAATGAGAATGATGAGATGTTGGAAGAGAAAAATGTACCTTGTTAGTTCCTGAAGCACAAAAGCCACACGCAGGGGACGCCTTGAGGCACTTTGTGCAATCCCAAGAGGAAGGGTTGAAAGCAGAGGCATAATCAGGGCATGTATTGTTGAAGCGAGAGGTCTCAATGGAACTGACCACAGGTGAGTGGGTTGTAGTCTCATGGAACACAACAGTTAGAACCACAAGAGCCACCACAACACCAGACAAGCTCATCAATAGAAGCTTCCTCCTCCCAGTCCTATCAATGAAGTATATGCTCAGAATAGACCCAAATGCATTGAGCCCAGCTGTGACAAGTGATAGAAGAAGGGCTGTTTGGTTGGAAGCAAAACCAGCTAGTTGAACTATGATGGGGCTATAGTACATCACTGTGTTGATACCCACAAACTGCTGGAAAATTTGAAGCCCCATCCCTGCATATAACCCTCTTCTCACGGTCTTGGTTTTCAGCAGTTTCACCATGCTTACTTTCTCTGAGGATCCTGCTTCGCTGACTTCTAGTTCAACTGATTCCTTCAAAGCATTGATCTCGTCTTCAACTTCATTGGGTGGGTATATCTTCTTCAAGATTGCTTTTCCTTCCTCATCCCTTTTCTGTTATTCAGAAAGACTAGTAAAGATTAGGTTTCGGTTATGGAGTTCCCTAAAACAGTGAAATGAAGTGTTTTCAGAAAGTGATGATGAAGGAACCTTTCGGAATAGCCAACGGGGTGATTCTGGGAGCCTAAGCATGAGTATGATTTGTATCAAAGCAGGTGCTGCTGCTACTCCTAACATCCATCTCCATGTTCCTGGTGCCTGCGACAAATGATTACGTACCCATAAATTCCATTACTATATCATTATTTACTAGTTGAAAAAACAGTTTGTTTAATATGTTTGTTACCTTAGTGAAGGCCAAGTTGATGAGGTAGGAGAGGAATTGTCCACCAGTGATGAGGAAGCCATTGAGACTAACAAGGGCACCTCGAACTCTGGCTGGAGAAGCTTCAGAGATGTAGAGAGGGGCAGCCATGGAAGCCATTCCAACGCCAAGCCCAACGAAGACTCGACCAACAAGCAGAATATATGGGCTTGGAGCAGCAGCCATCACCACAGACCCAACGAAGAAGAGGAAATCTGCAAGCAGAATTGCCTTCTTCCTTCCAAATCGATCGTTGATCCATCCTCCTACTGCTGCTCCTACTATTGCTCCTGCAAGGGCCGTACTCACTATGGCTTCCTGTTTCATCATCACCAAATTTCACTTTTAATCTTTTGTTATTGTATCATAAATCTCTTGTCGTAAGAATTGAACTCTGGTTAATAAGGCAGGATACTATCCCCTCTTATTAACTTAAAAATGAGATTTGTAACATAAATTTGTATTTATTAATGTTATAGCTCATGATAATTGTCTGGAGACAAGTATAGTTTATTTTTGAGTATATAAATTATTATTTGGGTCATTGAATGCATGTTCCATCAATTTAGTTAAAAGATCATTACCGTAATTTGAATCCAATTTTTTTAAAAAAATTGTCAATATCTTTGACATAGTGAAACATGCAAAAAAGAAAAAAAATTGAGATTAAAATTCGGAAGTTTTATTTAAATGAGAAGTTTACCGTCAAAAATTGGAAAAAAAAATAATATGTTTGTCCTAATTATTTTTTGAAAAATAATAAAAGAAATATTAAAAAAATACCAAAAAAAGGAAAAATAACTAAAATAGCACCTGAAACACACCAAAAACTGATTTTGGGCCCAAAAATAGTATCAGCTGGGAAAATCTAATTGAGACAATGATGGGCTTTAAAAGAACTTTCTATTAATATATAATAAGGCCCTAAATTCTTTTAAATTAAAAACTAAAACTATTTGAAGTTAAAATATCCATCTTTTAACTAATTTCATAAATTCAATTGCTTGACATTACACATCAATCTTACCATATACTAAATTGATAGAATTGACTTGAACATCATAAGGACCCAAATCTCCTAATAAAAAAAATGGAAATCAACATAAAAGTAATGAATAAGGAATTTTATCCCCTGGTTGGATTCTATATTCTGTTATATCCCATTTATATACTACTCATTATTGCTTCTTAGAAGTTTTTTTTTTCATGGGGAATTTTGGAACATGAGATTGTCTATTTTAGATACATATCCATGAAAAGAAGGATGAATATTAGAGCAACTGACTCTAAAGCATATTTTTATCGCCACAAATCTACAAACATCTTTGGAGGAGGAAAAAAAGGAAAATTAATTTATACTATTAAATAGTGGAATTAGATTCTATATTTGCCTTCTTTTTTTTTTTTTGCATTTATTGGATGCCACATGTTGATCTGTTTTCCCTTTGAATAAGATCTGAGAAAATCTTGAACAGTAATGCATCTCAATGGAAATTCTAGTTTTTTTTTTTTTTTTTTAATTTTATTTTGGTTAATGAGACAATTAGGGGAGTCTTAGGGAATGGAGAGAATGGCAGTTTGCAAGTGTTGTAGCTAGCTACAATGTAGGTCTTCCTTTAGCAAACCATGACTGAAAGATATGAGAATCTGAATGTTCTCCTAAGGAGATGCAGATGAGATATCTCCATTGGGAGAATTCGAGCATGAGATTTCGCGAGTAGAAAATTCCTAGTTGACTACCTCCTTCATGGCCCCTTGTAACTCTATCTATGTCTCTACGTAGCATCAGATCTATGTGATAACGATCGTAAGATGAAATAATAAACGATTTAAAACTAATTAATAACCTAGAAATCAATTACTCAAAATAATAATATAACTAGGATCAGGAAGCATTATCTTCTTTACAAGCAAAAGACAAAGTTGGCCAATATTCCTCATACTCACAGCAAAATTATATAAATTAAATGTGAATCAAATAAAAAAAAAAAATTCAAAGGTTTTCATTAAATATGCCACTCTATGTCGTGTATTTATACTTTTGAGTGTTAATCCTACGTTTCAGCCTCTTCTTCTGCTCAAAGCATATTTCTCTCATAATCTTTTAGTTTAATAATAATAATAATAATAATAAAATTTGTCTAATCTGCATCATCCCAAAGAAGACCCACACCACTAATTTGGAATTATTTGTACAAATTGTAATTAAGGAAGTATTTTAATAAGTCATGGAGCGTTAATGCACTTAATTCTTATCAAGTTGATTGAATATGACATGGTGAGAAGTTAGACTAATGCAGATAAATTAAATTGAAACAGTGAAGTACACCTGAATTAATATAATAATCCAGGTAATTGTTTGTGCAATGAATTTGAAATTGGTAAACCAACCATCACATGCACTTGGTTTTTTGTGCAAGTTGGTGGTTATGAAGTGCAGTTCATAGTAATGACCATTATTGTCCATTAAAATAGGTGAAATTCACAAGAAAGAAAAGAAAGAAAACAAGAGTAAAAGAATGAAACCGTTTCTAACAAGCATTAATTACCTGCAGCCATGTCTCTCTATCCACAGCTTTGAAATCATCTCTGATATACAGAAGAGCCCCTGATATCACTCCTGCACATACCCAATACCAAAACAACAATTTTAATGCCAAACTATAACGAAAAGTTTTAACACAGATTACAAAAATATGGCACGGTATATATAATTTAAAAGTTTGTATTGTGGGATTGTGTCTAGCATGAATAGTAATTGTGTATTATGAGTGTTTATGGTGTGTGTCAGACATAAATATGACTTATTTTTTCAAGTATCCATACTTTGTAAATAAAGAAAGAAACAGAGAATATGGGTGTTTTAAAAAATGTGAAAACAGAGCAAGAAACAACACCAAAAAATACTATCTTAATGGCAACCTATAGGAGTAACAATACGACATGGATTTAGACACTGCACTACGATGAAAGATGAAGTGTTTATATGTAATTTAGAAAATCATATCGTGTTTAGTACAAATACTTGACATATGTTGGAAACAAACTGAGACTTAAATTTTGCAGTTTCTGTGTTTTATAGATAAAGAAAAACAGAGGAAAACAGAGTAAGAGAAACAGAGGAATGGGTAGATGAGTTCGTAAACAGAGTAAAACAGAGCCAGAAGAAAGAGAGGGATCGACATAGTTACCAGTGTCATAGCCAAAGAGGAGGCCACCAATTCCAGCAGAGAAAGCGAGTTGAAGAACATAAGGGTTCTTCCATGAAAGAGACAAACATTCTCTGAAAGCAGAGGCATCAGCTTCTGGAACACCTCCTTCCATGTCTTCTTCAGTTAAAGGATTTCAAGCAGGCTAAGTGGTTGGTTCTTGTTTTTTTTTCTATCTATCCAAACAGACAAAGCCCATAAAAGGAAGAAGAGACTAGAGAGGAAAACGATCAACGTGGGGTGGTCCAAGAAAAAAAACAGAGAGAGAAGAAAACGAGTGAGAATGAGATAAGAGAGCTCTAGTAGGAGGTGTATTTATAGACAGGAAAAGCCTGTGATGATAAATGTGGACTCAGAGAATGGAATCTCACAAATTATTTGCAGTTTGATTTTATTTTATTTTCTTTTTTTGGGGACATTGCTTTCACTTTAACTTTTAACCCTTCACCCCGTTAATGTTAGGTTTTAACTTTAGGGGTTGGATTTGGCAGTTAAAAAGGTATTATTTATTATTTGAATTCAACTTCTAGAGTTAATAAGTAAAAGAACTTATTTATTTTTTAAATACATCAAGTAAATATAAAAAAATGTTATTAAAACTTCTAAAAAAGTTTCAATTAATACATAAATTAATTCAAAATATTTTACTAAAATTCATGTTAGGCTATAAAAAAAATTGGCAATTTGAGCCAAAATATTAAGTTCTCTGCACCAAATATATATATATATATATATATATTTGTGATAATACAATTAATCACACGTCACATGTTATCTATATTACTGGAGGAAATAAATGAAATTTTTTCAATTTTATATTATAAAATTATAATGTGTCATATTTTGGTACACTAGTAAGGAAAGAAAATGAAAACTGAATTGAAATAATAGAAAGATAAAATAAAATAAAATATATGTGGGAGAGATCAGCGACAGGGCAAGTCCACAAGAATTGTCTTATAGCTTCTAATTTGACCGACTTTGGAGAAGAGGCCCCAAACTACATGGTACGCTACCACACATTTGCTTGAGCAACTTTGAAAAGCAATTACATTTTTATTCTTGGCCATTAGATTTTTATTTTTATTTTTATTTTTGAAAAACAAATATTCTGTTTTTTTTTTTTCTCTATTTTGGATAATGAAAAAGAAAAATGGGCAAGGATTCTAACTTTGTCCAACTTTAAGCAAGAAAAGTTCATCAGAATAACTGGTTCTTCGATTGTCAATGCGAATTTTGAATTCTCGCTAATTATAATTTTGTTTTTGTCCTTTAGCTATTACTATAGTAAATGGTGGATAAAGGCCTACATTTTTGGACTTTTCTTCATTGTACACTTATCCATTTCATTTTCATTAAATTAAGGACAAAATAATTATAAAATAATATTACACACTATAATTAATTATCTCAACCTCTTATTTTTTATTTTAATATTACAATTAAGGTTGTCTTCTAAATCGTATTTAAAACTATTTTTAAAAAAAAATTAAAAAATACACTCTCTTTTATTAACTTGATACATTAAAATTTTTAATAGAAATATACTTCTAAGAAGAATTGATTTAATTTAATTTAATAAAGATATTGTTATGCAAAGTTGTCAAATTTTCAAGGAGTTAAATTTTTTTTTAAAAAATTATTTTATTTTTATTTAAAGATGCATATTATTTTATTTAAAAAATTAAAATATTTAAATAAAGATAAAAATACCTGGGTTAAAAGTTCCACCTCTTTGAGTTTTCTGTGACATCACCATTTTAGCAAACCCACTCTTAACAATTTTTGGCAAGAACATAATCAAAACATGATTACTTGTCAAATTTTGTAACCCTAGATTTGCACTTTTATAATTACATCACATAATTATGAGAGTAATAATAACATCTCAAGAAGTAAAATTGAGCAAGAGCCGCCCCCAAAAAAAAAAGAAAAAATCAAAAGGCAACGTATGACTGATAACTGCCTTACAAGGCAAGGATGCAGCGAACCTTGTTTTCAATGTGTGACAAGCAATAATAACAAGTGGCACTAATACAAAGGTCAATTTGAGTCGAGACACTTGGCTATTAGGCCTTATTGTCCCATAGTGCTGGTCATCACTCTTCTCAAATATAACTATGACAAGTAACTACCTACATTCACCTGCTTAGTACTATGTACTTTCATTGCCAAAGTAAAATTTGCACTTCTCTTTCTTGCATGTGAATTATTTGTGACTATATTTATATATATATATGACTATTCTTCCTTTTACTTTTCCTCCTTCTTGTTTGTTTCTTGGATCATGCAAACCTGCATATGTGCTCCAGATCAGTTGAAATGAAAGTTTATTTCATACCTGAGTTCATCATGATGTAGAGGAATATAAGAAAGTGGAGATCACGCCCAAATAAGTGGGTAAAGCATCAATTTTTGTTCCAACAAAGAGAATAAAGATGTGGGATTCACTTTTTATTAGAGGACCTTTTTCGCATTTGAAAGGATCTAAATCTATCTTGAAACAAGATCGTCTAAAAATGATTATATGAAAATTAAAAGAATTTTTCACAACAAAAATAAATAAACAAAAGGAGCTTATATTACAGCGTATTATTACACTTTACATGATTGGATCCTCTATCATGTGATGGTTATATTATGCAGGAATTCAAAGTGTTTAAAAACAAGTAAAGTCAAATTTTAAAAAAAAAAACTATGGTAAAGTTGTAGAAGGCACAACATCCCTTGCTATGGTACAAAAATAGCATAGCAGAAGATCCGAACAAATATTATTGGCATGTAGTATACCATTACCAGCTTCAAAAGCCATGTTGGAATATCTTATGGGGCAGATTTTGCCACATTAAGTCCCAACAGAAGGAAGAAAGGACAATAACAAGTTGAAATTTTTGCAAATGACGGTTTGAAAAAACAAAAAGAAAAAAAAAAAAGAGATGTCTTCGTCTCAATAAGCAGAGAGGCTGCTAAGATTTCAAAGGGAAACAGTGTAAGGACGCGTGAACTCGCACTAATATGGTAAAGTGCAGTGTATTATGGTTGTTCATGTTTCTGAGAATTAACGCTAATTAAGATATCAGAATTAAGGCATCCTCTATTCCTCTGCAAACTGCAACTATCACCGCAAAAAATCACTTCCAAAAGTTATAGCTAGCTCATGAATGCTAAGTAATTTTCTTAAAAAGAATTGATTATCAAATAAGAACATATACTTAACGTTTTCAAAGTTTTCAATCAAGATATAATGATAATTAAACCTTCCAGTATGGTTTTTTTGTTAAACTCATTAAAAAATAATTCTCTCTCTTATCTAACCACAAAGTCTTAGCCCTAATTCTTTCAAAGATTTTGGCCGAAGTATAGTGTTTATCAATTCTGAAGTACGATTCTTCGTTAAACCCTTGAAAAAATCTCTCTCTAACATTCTAAGCTCTTTTTAAGTCTTAATCGTGATTCCTTCAACTAATTGACAATTTTTTACGTAAAACAAAATTTAGAAGTTAAAACCTAAGCACTTTTACTTTTTCCAATGTTACTTAAAGCACCCAATCGAACTGTGAACTTTTTTTTTTAGCTCTTCAAGATTTCAGCCCTCCAAGAAATATGGTTTTTTTTTTTTTTTTGGGTCTCAGAAGGTCAAACACAATGCTCAGAAGATCTTATAAAAATATGCTTATTGGATGAGGCATGGGGATGGTGACAAAACATAGAGTTCAAAGGGTTTGAAATGTCCAATATTTTAAGTCATCTTAACTCAAAAAAATGCTATTTTTAAAACACAACACTCCAAGCAAAAACTCAGGTTGCAAATTGCAATCCCTACGTAACCAGAGTCAACACCCCAGGCCATCCTAAAAGGATAAGCGTTATGAATCAACGTTTCTGACATAAAAATTATTTAAAATTAAATAAGAAACTAGTTTGAATTTTCACTACAGCTTCAGGAATTGACTAGTATAGCAAAATGATAAAAATTGAATAAAACTGTTTAAGTGTTTTTTATCATTATATATATAACGTGATTTTTTTAAAAACAAAAAGCTCAATTAGAAGAAAGACAAAAATTCTGTTTCAGATTCAAAAGATGAGGTCAACATTAATTTAGTATTCTAAATTTCGAAAGCATGATTTTATTACAATCAGACAAATTATTTTATTTTTGAAAAAATATATAATAGCATTATAATGTTTTTAAAAGCGCCAAATTAAAATAATGAAATTATATTTCAAAATATTGAATTGTTATGAAAAAAAGTTAAAATATCAAATTGATATGGGCCCAATATTTAAAGGATCAAAATAAATTTTTTGTTATCTAATAGCGTTTTTCTCATACATTGTGATTAGGATGATTAGGTGAAATTTTCAATAATTTAGGATTGGCAAAAGCCAAAATTGCCATAATGAATTTTTTTCTTTGGTGAACACGCTGTGGTGTTGAGTTGTTGCAATGTCCACTATATGATACTTCACATGCAAAATCATTATATTTCTGCAAATTTGCCTCAGTATATATCTGAATCATCACATGCAATGCCACTGCTTTTGACAAAACGGGGAAAAGTGGGGATGAATGATGCTATTATATCTGGAAGTAATATATTGATGGAAACAAATATATTGAAGTATTATTTTTTATGTTGAGTTTTTTTGTTTTGGATTGAAGTCTTATACTAAAGTGAAGAGTAATAATCTTCTATATGGATCTATTCTTGGATATAAATCAATGCAAGTGAATGTTCAAACACAAAGAACAAATTCTCTCAAGCAATTATTTCGTAAACAAAAACATATTGGAGAGGATGAAGGGAGTATCTCTGCCTCCACATAAAATGTGATTTATGTAATCCATATGATCTAGAATGAGACACAACTAAATAATAATAATAAATCACGCTTTTAAGTTGTGATTTGGTAGTTTAACAAAGCGTCTGTGATTACAGTTCATAATGACTCTATCTTTTATTACATTTTTCAATACTCAACCACAATTACTATTGTGATCATAATTGCAATCTAATTAAACCTTATATAGAATATGTATAAAAAATACTGTTAATTTGGATATATATCATCATTTTATAGGTTGTCAGCTTTTGTATCTGTCTATTTGATTTTCAGTTGGAGAAAAAAAAAACCTTAAAAAAGAAATTGAGAAACAAATAAGTCTTATAAAGTCATAACTAAAATTAATTTTGATAAAAAAATGATAATACAATTTTAGCAAGTTTATAAATATATGACATTAATGTAGTGATTTACATGTGATATCTTACAATGGTTAGAGAAAAGAGACTCATATTCGCGAATCAGCTTTTGACAAGAAAAGGAGATAAGGTTCTTATGCTTCATGTGATTTCACCATATGAAAAATGATATCTACAATATATATATATGATAAGCTAAATGTTTTCTATACATTGATATTATGAAAGTCTTTTTCCTTTAGGAGAAATCGAATATGGTGTTTCTAAAGTTTCAATCTTATCTTTTACAAGAACTTAACCCTCATGATTCTTCTTCTTAATTCAAAAATATTCTTCGAGTAGATAGAAAGGAACCAAACAAGAAAAGTTTTATCCAAAATTCATCCCAAAAAAGAAAGAAAGCATTTTGATTCCCATGGTTTCCAGGTGTTATGCAAACACATGAAAGATTCAAAAGCATGAAAATTCAACTCCCACATATTAATCGTGTTAGCTTATCTCATCCATCGAATCCATATCGATCCTTTTGCATATTAACGACCACGCCATGTTATCTAATTTGTACTTCCTTTTATTCCCAAGCATATAAAATGCCTATGGAAACATAATAAAGTTGAATGACCATATTCACAATGATGATTGACAATAGATAAATACAGAATCACATGTAATATTGTCACATGTTTGTCTAGCCATGAAGATATTATGTATGGTAAAGTAGTGTATTATCATAAGTTTAAATATTAATTTTATTTTTTTAAAACTAGCTAGAACAACGAATTTTTTAATTAATTTCATAACCTTGGTGTTTTCAAATTATTTAATCATACTAAACACATAAATTAGTTAAAATGTACCTAAATTAGCAATTTATACACCATTTGACTGCAATAAACAAAGTCAAAACAATTTATTTCATTTAGGATTGTGATCAAAAGTTTTGGTCATGTATATAATGTGATCAGTCATTTAGCTGCCTTTTTTTTGAATTGTCAAATATATAAACGTGGTTATTTGGTCTCAAGTGACATGTGAGCATATGTGCATGGGTACGTTGACGCTGGATTCACAGGTATATATGCTGTTGAATGTTGATGAATCTGAGAAGGAATGATTTTTGAAAGCATTTACCAAAAGTAAAAATTAGGAAATATACATTTGTTGTTAGAAATTTTGGAATACAATTTAATATAGTCTCTTACATGAGAGCAAAATGCTGCAATTTGAAATATCAAATTCCTTTAAATTATATGTCAGCTTATGGATGATGGCCGTAAAATTGTTTTACAAATTATCAGCAGCTTTCTTTATCATATTACATTCTTAATAGCTTTAAAACACGTATAAGATATCAATTTGAGCAAGTACATATTTTAAATATTTGATAGAATCTTATGAAAATAAATACTCACGACTCTAAATTAACAATGAATAGCGAGTTTAAGTATTAAAATTAGTTTGGGATAAATTCGCATTTAAAATAACTCTACCACATAAATGATGATCAATAGAGTCGTGAGAGATAATAAAGATATATGTTATGTATATAGTCAGTTACATAGATATATGTATATGGTCTGTTACATATATATAGTATAAAATGCCTTGTTAGTTGGCTATAAAATTAAAGAGTGATGAATTTAACTTAAAATAATTACAAAGTACGCGTGTACATTTGACCATGGTTTACGCAAGATAATTGGAAGTTCCGCAATAGAATTAAATATTTAATTTATATATGCTTGAATAGAAAGAAGACGTGGCCCAGACAAAAAAAGGAAAGAAGACGTTGCCGACTTGAAAAGAAAAGATGAAATCAGAAAAGTCCAATGTGGTATCGTCAATCCAATAAATAATACATCAGTAACGTCATACTTGCTGGTTTTTATATAGTTAAGCGTTTACCAGTTTAATTATTGTTTTGCGTCCCCATTAGCCACTTTAATTTGGCTTTGACGGATCCCATTGCATAGAAATTGAAGCATGTGGATCCCATGAAAAGCAATAAATTCACAGAACATAATCCGTGACAGGAAATGCGTTCAATATGTAACATTGTGTTTGAAACCTAGCGTTTGTTTGACTGATAATTTTCAACCCTGGCTAGCTACTTTTGATATTAATTGTTGTTATGGATGTTTTTTAAAATTATATTAATAATTAAATGAGTAGAAACACTAATTCATAATTTATTGATTTAGTTATGATTAAATTGGTAATAATTAAATATATATTTAAAATTTTGATATTAAAATTTTAATATAATAAATAAATACTAATAAATCTTAAATATTTGATTACTAATTTAATATTTCTTAAAATATTTAAAAAGTCATTTTTGTCACAACTCAAATGCCTAACTATGATTAGCGCATACACTTAGCGAATCTAATACTAGCTTAGTTTAATAAGCCTAATGAAATGTCCTCATTTGATCACAATAAAATTAAGAAGATTTCAAAATTTACATCACACTTTCAAAATATATGACTTATTTCACAAAGTCACCCAAGATTATCTAAAATCTGGTAAACCTCCCTCATAGTACAAATGATTCACAATCTGTACCAACAATTTTAATATAGTAATTAATATTTTTTAAAAAATAAAGAAAAAAGTAAAATGAACAACTTAAACAAATTACAATTTTCACACTACACTATTTGACTTAATACTTAGTAGCTAAAATGACACAGAATCCTATATCATCAGTGGCTACTTGTTGATCTAAAAAAGAAAAAAAAAACATTAAGGAGTTGAGTAAGTCTACTATGAACCTAATGAATATATAAAAAACGAAATATATTAAAAAAAAATCGCACTTGAGTTTGTTGCAGTCAAGAAATATTAATAAAATAAAAATAAATATCAATTAATAATATTCAAATATAAATAAATACATACATACATACATACATACATACTTTTATTCAAATGTTAACCAATTGGAGAAAATAAAAAATTTAAAATTTAAATATAGATAAATAAAAACTCATTGAATGAATATAGTGTGTGAAAGCATATCATGTTTCTATTCAAATTGCTACTGCACTTAATTTGCATTTTAATATTATCATATTTTACTTTTTTCATATCCCAGTGTCGCCACACTTTTTTAATTCACACATCAATGCCACTGCAGTTTACTTATTTTACATTTTAATGACACCACACTTTACTTATTTTACATCCCAGTATCACCACACTTTATTTATTTTACTTCTCAATGCCATTGCACTATTTGCCATATCTCATAGCATCTCTGTATCTTTCATCATATTTCAATTTAATTAAGTACATCCAAGCCCCTTTCTAACAATTCTAAAGTTTACACTATATCTCATCCAACAATTTTTTTTAAATATATAGCATGAATTAATCGTAGAACCTAAGGAAGAATAGATGATTCATCTTTTTAAAGTATTATCAAAGGCATAAGTACTGCACTAGACATCTCATATTATTCAATACATTATTTAGGTTTTCAATTTTTATAAATAACACACTAAGCATCCCATACTATTCATGTAAAACTTAGGTTTTCATAGTGCAGTTTAAAAAAAAAAAGAAATATTCCTTTTAAATGTCACACCAAACATAAATAATTTAAGTGACTTATTAAAGAAATCCAAATTTAAATGAAGAATTGTTTTTAAAATAAAAAATATATAAATTTAATTTATATAAATAAATCTCATCATAGAAATAAGGATAATTTAATAGACATATAAAATAGTAAAATAATGATTTGCCATTCTCATCACTCTACTCATAAAAATACTATTACTTTTTTAAAAATATAAATAAATACTACATTATAAACAAACAAACAAACAAACAAACAAATAATAATAATAATAATAATAATAATAATAATAAAATGATATTAAAAATAAGAATAATTCGTGTATATATATATGTGCACACACATATTATAATCACTAATTAATTAGAAACAAATTAACTTTAAGAAAATTATATTAAAAAATTAGAATAAGATAGATAAAATATATACATATAATAAATAAACAAATAATATTTTAAAATAAAGATAATTCAAATATATATTATAATTATTAATTAATTAGAAATAAATCAAATATAAAGAAAATTATATAAAAACAATAAAAATAGGAAATATTTTATATAAAATAACTAAAGAAGACAATTTAAATAAAAGTTCACAGTATGTAAAAAAATAATATATCAAGAGTTTTACTATTATCTATATTTTGTATCTATAAGAACATTCTCATATCATATATTCATAAATTTCACCCTTATTTATCATATATTTTGAAATTTAAGATTTTCAAAAATTTAAGATTTACACCTCTATAATAGCAGAATAAGAATTATTATTTAAAATGACATTTGAGACAAAAAGATATAATCAATGTACAAACGAAATGTGCTATCTTAATATTTACATACTCGTTATTAAGAACCAAGAGTAGAAATCCCTTCAAGGACACAATCTTAATTGATATGACATTCTTAGTAATACCTAAAATCACATTGAGTATAAATTTTGCAACAATTATCCTATTGACACTTTACAATATTAATTTGACTAAATGTAAGTAATAACTAGAGCCCAAATTTAATTTAATTTTTTTATCATCATTACTAATCTTAGATTCATATTTTTTTAAAAAATTAATCTTTCATAATTTAAATTAAGTTTAGAAATTACCCTATAAAATAAAGAATTGAAAAATAAATATGTTAATGTCACTACCAAAACCCTAAATTCCAAGTTTCACCAATGGTTAAATTTGAAAAAAAGAAGATGTAAAAGCTTCAATCAACAAAAATGCAAATAAAGCAATTAGAACACTATTCTCTCTTGGAGATGGAAGACATTATAGTTTTGAATAAAAGAAGAATGCTATTATGGGTTCATGTATAGTGATGCTACACTTTGGTTGAAAAGATGAATGTTAATGAGGTTTTGTATCTAGTGGATGTAAAGTGTGATGTCTCATTAGAAGAGAGAGAAAGAGGAAAAAGGAAAAAAGAAAAGAAAAGAAATTAGTCTTTCACATATATATATATTATAATAAGATATAAGAAAATTATTTGTAGGCTTAAGTATTTAAATAAAATCTTATAGATATTTGAGTTTGATAAATATAGTTTATTTTAAAGACTTTGAGATATAAAAAATCCTACTAAAATTAAGATAGATATCTAAGTAGTTCTATAAGATAATTTTTAAGTTTTAAAATTTAATTCAAATTAATTAGTTAATTTTTTCTATCATAAGATGATTTATTTAATATTAAGAAATTATTTCTAGTATTATTATTATCATCACCTTTTCTTTTTTTTTTTTTGGATTATTACACTTTTTTAATTGAAAAACAAAAATATCTATATTTAAAAATTAAGAGTATTTAATAATAAACTTTTGGAGTTCTTAAATCATATTATCATTAAAAAATAAAACAAAAAACAAATGACAATTTTGGTTTAACACCTTAACATTTGCGAAAAAGCTATTAGGAGATTGAGTATGATGTAAAGCAAACACTAAAAATAAATAAGTACATGACTTTTGTTTATCTTATATTTTCTCTTTTTTTTTAACTTCTCTCTATTTTAACTCCTTTTTTTTTGTGCTTTTTATTTTTAGTTTTTTAAATCTATCAAGATGAATTATTTTATTTTATAAGAAGAAATCTTTATAAAAAAAACTTTAATAAGCAATTCAATTGATTTTTGATTGGTTTAATTAATTTTTAACCATTTTTTTGATTTATTGGTTTTTTAGATTAATTGAACAAAAATAAAATTGAATTTCTAGTCAAATCAATTAATCCAGTCTAGTTCGATTCAATTTTAATTACTTTGACTATTATACATTGTGTAATTACTATTTTGCGAATATTAAGTTTAGGCTGCTTAGCCTTGTTATTTTGAAGGAAGAAGTTGTTTATTTTAAAAATATTTATTTATTTTTAATATTTTGTAGTGTTTGAATAAACTTATTAAAAAAAAAGAGAGGGAGAGGGGAGAAGCTGTTTATGAATTGTAGCATAAGCATTTTTTTTTGGCTATGGGAAAAAATTAAAAAAAAATTGTATCTTTGCCTTTTTTTAAGGCATTTGTGGACTCAAAATTATTAATATAATTATTTATAGTCTTTTTTTATCTATTCTTTTAAATATATTTCATTTTTAGTAATTTGATAGTAAAAATATTTTTTAATAGATTTGCTGAGCACTATAATATTAATAGAAACATTTATTAAATAATTCTCTCAAATACAAACCTTTTTCTCTCATAATACTTATTATAAAATTTTATTTGAAAAAGAAAAAATGTCTAAGAATAAACAAAAATCTATAGCAATTTCAAACGGGCTTTTTTCTAATTAGAAGAATTGAATTATTAATTTAAGCATAATTTGTTTTCAATTTTATTAAAAATTGTTTAATTCTATCTTATATGAGATTTTATTAATGTTCCTATATTTTAAATTGAAGCAATTAGCTTCTTCTATTAATTTGTCATCAAGAAGTTTGAAAAGAAACACCTAAATTATCCCTCGTTGAAATGACGGGTAAAAATTTTAGGCATCATCCTCCAAGTCGACTCATCTGTCACGTGTACATAAAAATAAAAGTTTTAAGTAAATATAATTATCATTAACTAAAAAAAAAACTAATTAACTTCTGTGGTAAAATTACATTACATGTCTATTCTATTTTATTTTTAAAAAAGCGCTTAAACATTAGTTTAACCCATATTGAAGATTTCATTTTTTACCATCACATATTTTTCCATTCATCCAAATATACCTTAAGATATGATATGGATCTTGATATTCTTTTAATGGAATGAATTATATGACAACGAAGTAAATCACTTTAAATTTAATCATGCGACGACAGCAAGTTGCGGGAAAATTAAAGGAAAAAGTATAGGTAAATTATATTGATAATGATATTTAGAGACACAAAATTACAAGTGGGATTTTAGGAGTAATTCATTTAGCGTAATTTTTCAAAGATAATTTTTTTTTTAATTTTATTCCAAGAGATCATTTTTTTTAATTTAATCTTTCAAAAATAAAGTTTTTTAAATTTAGCCTATCAAACATTTTTCTTTAATTAAAATGATTTTTGTTCATTAGGTGAAGAGGGGCTATATAGATTGTTAACTAATAACATAAACTTATTTCATTTTTTTTCAAAATAAAAATTACATAAATTTTAATGCGTCCACAAATATTTTGTAAATAGATTATCTTAAATGGAAGAAAATTTTAGGAATTAAATTGAAGAGTTTTATTTTTGAAAGATGAAATAAAAAAAAATTTATGAATTAAATTGAAATATTTTACTTTTAAAAAATTAAATAATTATTTTAAAATTAAATCTTTAAAAATTCAAAATTTTTCTTTGGCACATCTAAAATTGAAGATAAGGTTGTGAAGTGAGTTGGCGGGACAATTGAAAAGATTAGGAGAAGTGGAGACCATTATCCCAAGTTGTGAGCCTCAAATTGCCTTAGGCAAAAGGATATCCCAATTAACACCTTTCAATTATGACACTGCCTTTTTTGGGTTATCTCTTAAAGAAGAGAGCTACATTTTTGTTGCTTTCTATAAAATCTCAAAATATGAAGAGTAGAAACAAAACAAAACAAAACACGAATTCTCAAATCTAAAAATTCGCCCATGTGGTCCATCGAAGTAAAGTATTTATATTCGTCTTGTGGTCCATTATATATATATATATATATATATATATATATTATTTTTTTGTTAACAAACATGTCCTCTGTATTAACTTTTGTAACTCATACTGGCAGTTAGCTAATGAATTGTTCGCTGTTGTTTCCGCATGTGTTCAAATATTTTGTTAATTAAGCCAACAATTTTTTATGATGTTATAACAATCATGTATAGTGAAAATCACATAGGGCCAAAATCCCAAAGATCGCACTATTGCGTTGCTATACTCAGGTCTTTAGTTGCATCCCACTGAGCCAACAGGCTCACAAACACCATATCTCCCACTACCTATTGTTATCCTTTTTGAAAAAAATTGCTCCAATGTCATTCGATCTTCAGTGATAAATATCTAAGACCCCATATGTAAAAGTAATTATGTTATATGAACTGTTGAAATCTCTCGATCGTTTATTCACTTAAACATCACATGATCTGCCCAAGTTATTGCTCCCCACTCAAACTTTGTTTTTGTCTTGTACGCTTACTATGTGAAGCTTTATCACCAACTCAAATAACGATTAGTATGGCACGTCATGTGAGTTTGATGGCTTTGCGAGTTGTGCAAAATGGATATGGCTATGCAACGGAGTGCATCCCATGAGGGTCATAGCTGTATGTGGTCTCCACCATGACTAGTTGTTGTAAGATTGTGAAAAAAAAAAAAAAAAAAAGCTGTTGAGTTGGCTAACAATATACTTAGATCTTAACTAGTAATATGTGGAAATGATATAAAAGTATGATGTACCAAATCAAAAGTGAGGTAAAAGTTTAAGAAATAAATTAAAATCAAATATGGAAATGAATATATTATAAATCTGGCTTGTAATGCACAAGTAATTTGTTAACCAATTCAACGTAAGTTAGACGGTATTATGATATAAGTTAATGTCAGAGACTCGTTTGAAAAGGGGAAAAAATGAAAGAATTTGTTTAAAATAAATTTATAATATAATTAAGCCAAGCAAAGTATAAAGATTAGTCTTGTGGTCCATTTTGAAAAAGAAAAAAGAAAGAAAAGAAAATGTAAATATATCATTTATTGGGTTTTTCATAAGACTGTTAATATATTTCTATTTCTTTTATTATATGAAAACAATATATTTTGAAAAAAATAATGCATAAAAATTCAAGCCAAGCACTCTTTTTAAATCAATTTTAAAGACTATAATTTATACCAAATTAAAAAGAATCAATTCCTACCATGTTGATTATTAGTTTATCGACCGTCATATATCTATAACTCCATGTTAACGTTTATATATGTACTTTAATTAAAAATAAAAATGGGTTGACATTAAGAAATTATTTGTTAGAATTATTTTAATATGAACTATATAAGTATAGTCCATATTATTAAAATAATTTTGGCCATCTTACTGAAAAAGAGAGTTGTGCTTGCTTGCTTGCTTTAAGTAATTAATTTTAAGTTCTTCAGTATATATGGATTTAAAAAAAAAAAGCTTCAGAAAGGTAAGAAAAATTACCATATCTTGCTTTAAAATTTCTTCTACTATAAAAGAATTAATTGTTTGCAAATTTTTTATTTCAGAATTACTCTTGCTCACGATTTTTTTTTAATAAAAATCAACATAAACAGCAGTGGTTGCTGCTGAGAGTGATAATGATACATGATCGATCCTCTTTAGTCATGAGAGCGATTGGAGACGTGTAGTCAAGCCAAAAAATGAGTTTTTAGTTTCAAGTCTTAAATTTTAAGTCTAAAAATTAAAAATTAAAATTAAGAGCTAAAAAAGTATACTTTTAAATTTTTAATTATTTTATATAGTTAACATTTTTAAAATATAATTTTTTTATAATTATAATTTTTGACATTTTAATTTTAATTTTTAAATTTATAGTTTAATGCCCAAAATTTAAAAAATAAAATGACTGCATCCATACTAATAATGATACAAAAGGGCGAGACAACTAAAATGTATCCATCGTAATAATGAAATAAAAGGGAACACAGTAATTAATTTCGGCTGGGGCCCTAAAGGATTCAGGTGACCCATCTTTATTGGATAATGACAATACCTTCCCCTGCCTAATAATCGACTTAATTTTTATAACAAAAATTAATATTTATTATTTCACATCAATATATATAATTATTTTCTGGATCACAAAGATCCACATGTTGATATATCTAGTGTCATCCCTCTGCCCTCTTTTTTCTTTTTAGCTTTTGTCTCAATTTTTTGACAGATATAATTAAACTCAAATAAATTTTGTCAAGTGAAAATATTAAAGGTTAGAAAACTTTTTCCAAAAAAATTATTTATAAAGTAATCAAATAATGTTATTGAACAATATTCTATAAATTTCGAGAAGTAACTTTCATAACTATTTTTGTGAACTGAAGGAAAAGTATGCTGTGTTGTTGTGTTCTTTTAACTCTGGTTAATTTATATTGTTTACAACTTCTTTATTTATAATATTTTGTTATAAAAATTATTCATCAAATTAATAGTATAATAATAAATGAAAAGAACGTGTGAAAATAAGCGACATTTCCCCATGAATAATATTTTATAAACTGCATCGTGAGAGTTGGTAACTTTGCCTCCCAAAGCGTGAATCACTGATAGCTAGGTAGGTTGTCAGTGTTTGAGCGAAAGATTCCAACTTCCAAATTCAACGATTACCAACTTTTTTCGTTTACAATAGTTTTTAATTTAAAAAAATCATAATTTTTTATTTTTTATTATTTGTTTTGACCAAACTCAAAGGCAGATTACACACAATAAATACCAATATCAATATAAACATTTATGAATAGGGAAATGACATAGGAAAATTTATAATTTAAAATTATTCTGAAAAACCTTAAAATCAAAAATTTTGAACTCCATAGATAAATTATAATTTAAGACTAAAATAACTTTAGGATTTAAAATCTTTTAATATAAATATCTTTAATTTAGAGTTTTAAACTACAATTTCCCAATAATATATGATAAATCAAATTATATCTTTAGATGAATTTTTCACTATTAAATTATATATTGTTGATATAATTGATTTCCTACTTTAGAGCACAATCTCTCATTTGAATGAAGTGTTGTATATGGAAAAAAAGACTATCTTAATATATAGTGCATGGTGAATTGTTCCCAACAGGTGTTTAAAGAATTAAGGTCTAATTAATTATATTCAAAAATTTAAATTAGATCTTGTTTATTTTTTTACAGTCAAGATAATAAAGAATATTTTATTATAATTTTTATTATCAATAATTATGGCATAAATAATTTGTCTTTAATCTCTTCAGAACAGAAAATAAGTTGAAATGTTAACCAAAATATCACCTTCTTATAATTAAATTAGAATTTGCGATTATAATTAACTGCATTCATTTTATAGTTGTAATAAAAAAATATAATCATTGCAAATTACAATCCCAATTGTGTGATTCAATTACAAAATTGACAAACAGCAACTTTAATTTTTTTACATCAAGCTACAACTGCAAGAATATATTGGTGGATAGAAGATTAAGATAAAATTAGCCACATATAGAAGAATGTTACTCAGCAGTCCACTAAAAATGCTTTAAAGATAAGTTTGAAGATAATGATTAGGAATATTTAAGAAAAGAGATCATTAGGAAAAGCATTTTTTTAACACTCAAAAAAATTAAAGTTAGATTATC
Source organism: Erythrophleum ivorense (assembly GCA_026724425.1). NCBI lineage: Eukaryota > Viridiplantae > Streptophyta > Magnoliopsida > Fabales > Fabaceae > Erythrophleum > Erythrophleum ivorense. Next base: position 63,214,553 of record JAIUCV010000003.1, read on the forward strand.
ATTAATAAAAAAAAATTATTTTGCAACAGTGTGAAAATAATTATCATTAATAAAAATAAAAAATGATGTACTGTGCAAATAATTAAATTATAATTTATGAGCGTATGTTGCATTTTGTTTTCTAAAATCCAGCACATTAAATGAATAAAATGACTTCAAATTTTAAAAATATCACAAAGATTAAAGTAATTACGATGTAGCCTTTAGTATTGAAAGATTTAAATAATTTACAAAAGTTATTATATTCAAACTTTTGTACACTGCATGCCATTTTATGTTCATTAATCATAAATTATCATGGATCGAACACACAATGATGTTTTCATTTTGGTGTACGATAAATACAATACCACAAGTTGTATTCAAAGATGTTATGATTAATTTCCCACTATAGAGAATAAGATCCTAGCATCATTATTAGCATAGCATCACGCACATGAATATAATTTATGGAATTACAACCAATATATCATGCGCGTGACCCATTAAAGGCAACTTGCAGTGATAATCTTAATTACTTTAAATAAATATCAAATTGAGCTATAGAGTAGCCATGCAATATTCCAATGCTCATTGAAAATAAGGTAGTAGGGTTACACCATGTAAAAGTTTGAAGCTGAAATGGGAATGACCCATTGAAGGTATTAATTCCATTTATTAGCTAGAAAGGTATCCTATTTTATCTTTTTTTTAATAATTACTTTATATATTTAAAGTGAGAGTTTTATCATGTGAAAATGAAAGGATAAATTTAGTGAGATTGATATCATGAGAATTATTATCAGTTTGTTATCAATTTTTTTTATTTTTTAATATTATATGTATGATGTTAGCAAAATAATGTCCTAACTATACATTTAATTAAGTATCTTGAATATCACTATCCTAAATGAGATCATTTTCAATATTTTCGTGGTACTGAACAATAAGTATTTTTGTTATTTATATATTTTATGTAGCTTTTTTAGTAGAATGTTTTAGTACGTATAATTTAATTATCTTAAATCATGATTGATCTTAAATTAAAAAAATAATTTATTTATCAAAATATAAAGGACAAAAGTACTTTTTTAATATTAAAAGAGTTCAATTAAAAATGACAATGTGTAATGGCTCTATAATTATGATTGTTATTATAGACTCATTACAATGCTAGTGCAGTATAATAAAAATCTCAACTTTGGAACCATATATACCTAATCAAAGCAGATTCCTAAACACGTATTATATCGTCCGAATCTGGATTTTGCATCTGATACCTCGAATAAGAAACATAAAAAGTGTACCTTCAATAATTAATCCAAAATGATTATGAACTCTCTTCCTTAGTACTTTTGATCCTTTCCATTTTTTCTCATTTTACAACCAAACCCACTATAACTTTGTTCTTCTTTTTCCCAATTTCTTCTCTTGCTATATATATACTTTCTTCGACAGTAAATTAATGATATAACCTTTGAAAGATCTTTTTTTTTTTCTTCATTCAATCCTCTAAAAAAAATCTCTTAATTTAAAATCCAAAAGATTATTTTTCTTTCAATTTAATTCTCAAAAGATAAAATATATCAATTTAGTCTCTCAAATATTTTTTTCCAATCAAATCAGAGAATGGTCTTTTAATTGGGAAAAAATGTTCCGAGTGTAAAAAAATATTTAGAAAAATAAATTCAAAAGCTTTATTTTTAGAGGATGAAACTCTTTTAAAGATTAATTTAAAAGACTTTGTTTTTAAAAGATTAAAATAAAAGGTGACTAATTTTTCAAGAATAAATTATCCATTTTCTTTTAAAAAGGTTCTGGATTATTCCCAGGGTCGTCACTGTCAATAGGAGCATTATTTTCTCTCCTTTTCGTTCCGCCGACCGCTTTCTCCACCCATCTTCCTTCCATATATATTCCCTTCTTCACAAACCTCATGCGGGTATTTCCTTTCTCAAGAAGGAATGAAACCCCAAGTTTCCTTTTCTTTAAAGTCCTTATCAGTTATGATAAATCCCACTAGCTAGGTACGTAGCCAGCTAGCTCTTTTCCGGTTCATTAAGCAGCTGAAACGTGTGCTCTCTTAGGTTCACCCCCTACTCAGATCACATGCAGTCAGGGCTAGCAATTAATGGGAATATAAGAAAAAAACAAATGGAAATTCAAATACGCAATAATAATCAAGGAATTCATTAAGATGGTTTTCTTGAGAGCTCTAATTAGGTACTACACCTATGATGTGTTTTGGTTTCGTTCCGTTTCTTAATTAGTAAAAAGCTATATTTTCAAAACACACAATGGTAAATATATACTGAAATGCATGTTTATATATATATATATATATATAACAGGATGATGTCCTCCATGCTTGAGAGCTTAATTTATGCTTGCCTTTCTCAAATTACTAGCACCATGAGCATTGCACGGTTGAAGACAACTGATGACACAAACTACTACCATATATATATATATATATATATATATATATATAATTGCGTCAAGTCTTATAAAAAATAAATTTACATATAATATAACTAGTTCAAGTAATTTAATAATGTAATATAACTGTTTTATATCATAAATTTCAATACTGGTGATGATATATATTAGCGTTGTCAATTCTTAATTGGATGCCGAGGAGTGAGCGGAGAAGTTCTTGCAGGGAACAAATTAAATATATTAATGTTGTTGTCTCTATACGGAGGTCACTGATTTGGGAGAATAATGTGGATCTTTCTTTTCATTGCGCTTACTATGCAAAACAAAGAAAACAAAGCCTACCTGTTTAATGGATAAATACCAAGAGCACCAGCAATTTATTATGCATTATAAAAAGAAAAAAAAATTATATAAAGTTCTTTATATTTTTGTTATTAAATTGTCCAATTAGATATGATAAATGTATAATTTTTTTAATAATAATATAACAAATGTATAAATTTATAACTTAGCATCATGTAATTAAGTTTTTTTTTAAATAAAATTTTAAGTAAATTATAATTTTATTGAAGAACTTGATAATAAAAACATAAGAAATTGTACTAAATTAAATCTAGTCCTTTATTTTAAAAAACATGACAACATTAAGATTTTTTTTTTCTTAAGAGGTTAAACCTGTTTTTTTGCTTAAATATATTTGAGTTTCTTAGGACCCGTTTGATATGATATAAAGGATAAAACCTGATAGGATAAAGTCTAATAAAATTTTAAGACTATGTAATATTTGGTATAATACTGTACAAGATAATATATCATATAAGATAATATTATCATTTATTTGGTAATGCACTATAAATGTTGGATAGCATAAAAATTAACCATTTTGACAAAAATACCCTTTACTCAAATAATATACTATATTTATTTAAATTTATTATGTTATATTAATTTTTTTTAAAAAAAAAGTGTAGATGAATAGGACTGCACATAGTGCATAGATACCTAGTGACTTGGGTGATTTGATCCCGTCTGATCACATCGGGTTAAATAGTTAAAAAATAATTTAGACATATTAGGTTGAGTTGGCCATATTAATCAATTTTAACCAACCTAATAAAAAATTTTATTTTTTTAAAAGGTAAAATGTAATTTTTAAAGGCTTATATGAAATTTTTATTTTTTAAGAGTTAGTTATAACTTTTATCAAAATGGCTTAATTAGTTTAAAAAAATCAATCTAGTCTAGCCTCATACTAAACCAAGTAGATTGAGTTTGATACTTAATTAGTTTTTGCGTAACTTATTCCAATCCTATTAATTTTTTTAAAAAAATTATTTTATAAGAATTTACATAAAAAATTTTTAGTAGTAAAATGTAATTTTATAGAAACTTATAAAAAAAATTATTTTTTAAGGTCATTTTATAATTTTTATAAAAAATTATTTTATAAAGACTTATATGAAATTTTTTTTTAAAGTCATTTTATAATTTTATAATTTTTACCAAAAATTTAAAAATAGTCTAACTAACCCAATCTCAACTAATATTAATTAAATCCAATTCAACCTAACTAATGAATATCTCCATAGGTGAAAGGTTAAAATTAAAAAGTATTGATAAGACTTTATACATTAAAATCTAATCAGATCTAATCTCACCCTCCAAAGTATGATTAGATTATACATCACTTTGATGTATAAGAAAGATATCATGTATAAATTTATACAATGCATTATATATACCAAACAAGTGATAAGTTTATAATATATTGTATTAACTTATATTATCAGGCCTTACACGGTATATCAAACATATTCTTAGTTTACTTTTTTTAATTATTAACATGAAAATTTCAAAACACGGTAAACAAAAATGTAAAAAAAGGATAAAGTTCCATGTGCTTGTTTGGTTCACTAATGACACAAATGTATATTTTTTATGTAGTTGTAAAATATTTATTATATCTTTACAATCATTACTTTATTTATCATATTACTCTTTTAAAAGTAAAAATATAAAAGTTATTTTCTATCCCACCTACTATCACCTATCAACTTTTTACATTATCTCTCTTTTTATATCATTAAACCCAACATCTCTCCACATTGCCATTTGCTTATATGTTCCCATTATAGAATTATCATTACATAATATCATATATATTCTCAAGTATTTATACCTTTTTATTGTTCACACGAAAAGATTATTAAATTTTTAATTCGGTCTCCATGAATTTTACTAAATTGCTGACTAACAAAATAGATTTATGTGATTATGAGGTGATAAAAATAGTCATGTTTATTGTTTAGATAGGCCAAAAATGCCAAGTGATGATTTGCAGAAAAAAGTCTAAAAATTTGGTGACTATTTACTCCTTTACTTATTTGCTTTTCTGGTAATAGTGATACAAATATTTTATTAGCCTAAGTCAATAATTCAGTTAAATTTTTGTCAGTTCAACAAACTTAAAGACTAAATAAACTGTAAAACAATTATTTAGAAACAAAGTTAGAATGTTTATATTTTAGAGAATTAAATTAAAACTTTTGTAATCTCTTAACAATGAAAAGCATAACTTACTCTTACAAATGAGTATGCCAGTTTTCACCAACTAAAATAATTGTTCAAATGAAATAGTTATTATTATTTGTTATAAAACGAAATACAAGATCTCAATAATAAAATGTAGAGAAAACTGCGGTGAAGATGGAATCCACCTACTTATTATAAACGCAAAATGAATACAGCTAAGAATTAATTGTTTGAATTCGAATTCTTGACGAAATTAAATATAGCCAGGATTTTTTTTTTCATGTTGCACATTGTAAAGAAAGAAAGAGAGAGAAAGAGAGATAAAATTGTGGGTCTTATACTTTGATTTCTCTCATAAAAAAGAAAGTAATTAAATGAGAGTAAATTTATATAAATATATTTCATTCGATTCTATCCACTTAGTTAGTTTCTCTCTTTCTTTTTAGACTTTCTCGCATATAACATAGAATTCAAACTTGCCTCATATACCACCAAAGCTCTCTTGATTCACACATCATGTAATTATTACAGAGAATCTGATTAAGTTAAATTGACATTGCTAGGCCCCCTCCCGCTTTTTTTTTTCTTGGTGCGTCTTTACTTTTTAGGAGGGCTTCAGCCCTTCTAGAAGGTGAATTAGTCGAGTACTGTGTTATGATGCAATAAAGAGACAATGGTTTAATATTATTTGGTATCGATGCATTGTTAATTTTAATATCTTCTCAATATTCATTTAACTTAAAAAAAATAAAACAAAACAAAACAAAACCGATCATTTACTATTAGTGCCCTACATGCAATATGCCAATGTTCTGAGGGCTTCATGTGGAACTCATGTACGAATAATCATTTCCGGCCAGTGTATCAAATATATAAATTAGCATTTTATAAGTATAATTAATACTGGTGTTTTGATTTATTTGTACTTAGTTAAAAAAAAGTTTGTGCATGGGTGTGTAAATAAATGTGTAGTGGCCTTTGCTATGATTAGGCCTCACCCTATCGAAGGCGGGGTCTAGTTCTTACATCGATAATAATGAATATGTAAGTGTGTTGGATATATAAGTTTAACATTTCATAAATATGATCAATATCTGCATCAGGTGTTTTGATCTACTTGTGCCTAATCCAAAAAAAAAAATCACTATAGAAGTATTTGATATATAGTGTGACTTTGTTATTGTTATTTCACATATTATAAAATTTTGAATGTTGATGTTAGATAATATTTTAATATCACATCTCAATCATTATAGAGTTAAATGGGATTTTTTTTATTAATTATTAATTTATCCTTATCTTTTTATGGTAATTAGGTCTACAATAATATTTATTTATAGAAATTTATAAGCATGTAAGATATAATAGATAAATTAGTAAAAAAAATTACAGTATTTAATTTTACACAAGAAGGAGGAATAAATTATACATAAACTTTCAAAATTTTTTAATTTTTTGAATTATGTTTCTATTAGCAAATAATATAAATTTTTAAGATGTTAGTTAAATAAAGTTAAAAGGATATATTAAAAATTTAAGAAGTAAGGAACATTGATTAAAATGTTCAACCATAAGTTCATTTCTTACATTATTAAATGTAAGATATCACTAATTACCATAGGAATCATAAATATGATATTATAATATCTTATATTATAATATGTAAGAGATACTATAATATTTAAGATACCAGGATATCGAATGCCTCCTATACGTACGTGTTATATATTGCAGGCAAAAAAAGAAATATTCTTTGGAAGAATTGAGCCCGTCAAAGATTAAGTACATTAGGTTAGAGCCTTAGGTGATGTTTGTTGCAGGTATTCTAATTTCTAAAGTAATTTAAAACCTATTTATAAAAAAAATTAAGCTTGAGGTATACAAATATGCAAAATTATTTCCTACATTATTTAGGACATATATAATACGTAAAGTTTATAATTTTTTATTTGTTATACTTAATTATTTTATAAATACATTTTTAGATGTTTAAAAAATTAAATTTTTTTTATTCCAAATTGAACTTTATAGAATTGACCTACATTGAGACAGTTTTTTTTCTCTCAAAATTTTCCCTTTTAAATCAATCCCAGTATATCTTTTAAAAAAATAAAAATTAAGAAGGATAATTTTCATTTTAATATATTGTTTTAAGCATAACCAGAGATAGCACATATAGAGCAGATATCAAAATTTTCAAGTTTAATTATATTTTGTCTTCAAGTGATTTAATATGTGTCACATTGCTTTCTTGTACTTGTGTTTGGTAGCAAATGGACATGTTATTTTCTTTCAAATATACGATTTTTTTTTGGGAATAAACTGTGTCCACTATTGATAAACTATGCCAATAACGACCTGTTACATATATCCATATACTAATAAACTTAAAGTTGTTCTTATTTGATATTATGCAAAATGCATTATGCATGTGGCTATTTTTTTAAAACTTAATTTACTAAAATTTGGTAGACTCTATACACATTTTTTTAACAAACAAAAGGAGATGTAAAGCATGAATATGTTTTGCCCAAAGAAAAAACAGGTACAAATAGCAACAAATTAATTACATATTACTATAAGAAGAAATCATTTTTCTTTTAAGAAAACTATAGTTTAATGATTAATTTCTTTATCTATAGTAAAATCATATTTAAAAAAATGTTGATTGCGTCTCTCTCTTTTCTTTCACCTAACTTTTCTGGATAACGGTTTCTTCTTAAAAAAGGTAGGCTTGCCTAAAATGGCCCATAAATAGAAAAGGTAGGTCAATATTCTAAAAATAGGGCTGACATTGTGATTAATTCTTTATTCGAAGAATGAGTTTAGGGATGAAAAATTAATAAGATGAGTGCAAAAAATCAAAGGATGAAGTGCTTGTAATTATTGTTCAACTTTTAATGATCTTTTCCATTTTGTGTGGGGTGAAATATTTACAATGAACATTCGAACTAAATATTTAAGCTTTCAAAACAAAATAAATGTTCGATATTTTGAGCTTTTCTAACAAAATATTTATTTATTATTTTTATAAAATAGCTGGATTCCTTTCATGTTTTTTTTTTTTTGGGGGATTCATTTTCTCTTTTCACTCTTATCTAACAACCAAGCATAGCTTTTATTGAGCTATAGAGGCAGAAACTTTCGGCTTGGTAGTTAAAAGATTAGGGAAATTTTTTCAAAGCCAAATAAGCTAAAACTTTCGTATAAAATATTATTTGGTTAAAAAGAATTAGATACAAAGTGTGAGATGTAACAATAAAAGAGAAAAAGAAAGAGTAAAAATATATGAAGTATATGCCTCTAAATTTATTTATTCCCAACGTGATAACATTCTTATTGCACACTAGTGAAAGAGGATAGGATTACTAAATCAGCACAACAATATCCACAATGTCATTTAGCTAAGAATGGGCTATTATGGACACATACACACACATATATATATAGACAAATAAGTCAATTCCCTTCTGAAGGAGAACACACTACAATTATTGAATATTTATCAATAAAAGTATTTTATAAAATCCTTTAAGTCAATGCAGTTGAATCTAACTAATTAAATTAACCTTTATTGATTTAGTGTAACTTTTAGGAGTTTTTCTTTGAATACAAGAGGTATAAAGTTTTTAAGAATTGAGACTAAAGATAGATGAATGAAAAAGTTTTAATATGCATGTATTGAGATCCTTTACTTAAGTGTCACTGGACAAAAACTAAAACTATTCAACTTAACAAGACTAATTTTTTAATTAATTATAATATGCGACATACAAAAGGAGGCCTAGCAATCAACTGTGATAATAATTAAGAAGGGTATTTTCTAATTATATCATAATAATTACTAAATATAAAACAATAATTATCAAATAATTACTTAACACATTAGCTTATTTGATAATGAATAACTTAAAAAAAGTAATCTAATTTTTATAGAATTAATAAGTATAATTATGATAAATTTATTTAAATAAACATACTATTTTATATTCAATAATAATTATTATAACATAATTAAAAAATAACAATATTTTCGAATTTACAGTATCACCACTGGTCAGGAAACTTGCTCCAGAAGTTCAAAATTAGCTGTGCAAGCTTGCTTAGTTCATCAAGTAATAATCAGGGCCCATTATTGATAGGATCCTCCAGAGATATCCATAGATCATGCTTATTTAATGTTAATTAACAGATTGTCTCAACTTTCGGAACCAATGCTTTTTATCTAAATATTCTTTATTACATATATAAATAAAAATAATGTTTAAATACAAGTTAATTATATTGAATTATAAAAGGTATGTATAACAATTATAATGTTAGCATAAAGTAATGAAAAAAATATTGGAGAATAAAATAAAGCACCTTTATGTCATTTTCTTGGTTTTCAACCGCAAACTTTTTTCTGTTCTTCAACTTAATCAAAATTTCCGGTAAAGAGTATCATAGAGTTGCTTAATAATAATAATTGATGAATTAATTAATCGGAATGTAATGGATATATATGTAGAGCATAAATTCTGACAAGAACAAATATTACAAAATTACAACTTGTTTTTGATTGATAGAAGCCAAAGATGTCCTTTGTCTGATTACGAATAATTTCAGCAATAAATAAGCCAAAATAATCATGCTTAGTGTCAGTTGACAGCTCACACATTTGAGGAAAACCACGATCATTTGATAAATAATTAATTAGAATTTTTCATATTCAATTAATATATGCTACATCAACTTTGACTTCTTTTTATTAAATTAGAAAATACATTTATTTACCTCATTTTTATTCTCAATTATAACGCTCTTTTAATTCTAAAAAAATAATTAATCCATCAATTAATTAGTCTCATTGCAGTAAGTCATTTTACCCAAATCAACTATTTAAGTCTAATTTAATTATGTGTAAGTACTAAAATGCTGGTTCCATTAATTAATGAAAATTTTTACTGAGCAAGGAAGATATTGCAATTGATGGTTGTTATGAAAATCTTATAGATATAAAAATTTCATAAGCCTAGAACAAGTCTAATCCATTTCACTAAGGCCTAATAGATTTAATAGCTACAATATCAATTCACATGATGAACTGATATATGTCATTTGTTTTGAGGAGTTGTTTTAAACAACTCAAAGTTGGTAAAGATACTTTGGTTAAACGAATTATATAGTTTTACTAAAATATTTGACCCAAGAACATTATTAATTTACCTTTTAAGATTGTGGAAAGGATACAAATTCAACCTTAAAATCCTACATAAATAAACCCAAAAACTTACTACGCTATTCCACAATAAAAATAGGATGAATTCACTATGATCAAGACTAAAACACTTATTTTTCAGCACAATATGAATAGAAGCTTCCTCATAGCTAAGGTGTGGTTGAAGAGCTCAAATATGTCTCAATACTCTTATTTCTATCACTCATTTACCCTTACTAAAATTTCTCACCTGTATAATGATTTCCTTTTATCTAGATCATGATTTGGACCTGAAACGACAATAATACATCAAGGGTCAATTATATACATATTTTTTTATAGATTGAAATGATATTATAATTAAAAAATGGATAAATACAATAAATATGTATATATTTATATTAAAACCATAGAGAGTCGCACTATTCTAAAACTGCGAACAGTACGGCTCCAATCTCAAGTTGCACATAAGATTAGTTTTTTTGTTTGATTTTTCTTGACTCTCCTTTCAATTTTGAATTTGTGTGTTAGTCTTGTGCAACACGAGGCCCAATATCTAGTATTTTTAATTATTAAGTTTTAAACAATACAAATAATATTTTTCGTCATTTTACATATTTAAAGTTCTACTTAATGTTTAACCAGAAGAGTTATTATAATAGAATTAATAAATTGAGTATCAATAAATTGATATTTTTATAAATGGAGAAAGATATTGGAATTAAAAGCAAAGTTAGGGTGAATAAATACAAATTTTCTTTCAGCGCATTAAAGTGAGTACAGTTTTTTTTTTTTTGGGCCCGAAAGAGAATTTCATTCCATCAGCAAAGAAGCAAATGGCACCACCTACACAGCAAGCAAATGCAAACGAAAGAAAGTGAACATATAAAAATTAGAGCTACTGATATCTGCTTCCAGCAAAGTACTAAAACAATTAACTCCCTCTCTGTTTGCAATATTCCTAGCAGAAGAAAGTAAGTAGAGATTTTAAGGTCCAAAAAACCAAATAATAATAATAAAGTGAGAAGAGATTTGAATAAAAAAATTACAAGTCGATTTTCTTAAAAGAGTAATATCAGGCACAAAGTCAGGTGATAAAAAATATATATATAACTCCAAATTAAACAGGTCCGCACGTCTGAGAAAACTACAAAAATGATAAAACTTGACAGTGAACTCTAAAAAATCTATTTAAAAGTACACAGTTAAATGACACCAAAAATGATTCTGTACATATTATTAGTGCCCTGATGATCCATAATATTGTAAAAACCTGTCTCACTATCATTTTGTTTACCCAAAAAAAAAATTATTTGAAAGAGACACTAACTGAAGCAACAAACGTTACCTCGTTCTCTGCGTTTCGAGTTGCCATAAGAACACAATTTGATAACTTCATTTGATTGGTCCGTGGGCAGCAGAAATTTTGTCGGCTCCAACCCAACGAACTTACCGGAAAATTGTAGGCTTCACGCAAGGTAACTCAATCCATGTAATTAAGGCCCAAGCTGAGCCCAAATCAAATATGGAGCTCCTTGTCTCTGTCATTTTACTGATCTATTCCTTATATAGCCTATGAGCTTTGTCTTTGTTTCATTGTGCTAAAAAATCTCGTTGTCAACGACAAGGCTATTAGTTATTGTTCTGTTAAAAATATATATATTATCTTTTTTTTTTCTAACGGAACTAATTTCCTTGAATGCATGATACTATATTTTGTTTATTGAATTTACCACACCAATTTGTTATGTATTGTTAGTACATAAGATTACAGAAAGGATGGTTGATTGGGATCTTAACAAATTTTCATTCACCTTACTTGTAAATAATTTGACTTATAAAACTTCTACTAGATTTAAAAAGGATTTTTCACAATAATGCAAATCAAGACAAGTTAGGCTTCATAAGTCAGATGCTAGTTTTTTAGAAGTGGTGCGATCAAGGTAACACTTTTTGGAATACAAAGTGATTTTCTAACACGTATGAGATTCTTTAAAACACTATAATAAATATTGAAATCAAATAGTGTCTTTTAGTGAAGTGTATGTGTAGAAGAATCACACAACAAATTTATAGTAATTTGCATCAAGAGAATTCTAAATTCACTTTTCAAGCATAAATCAAGGGAATTTTTATATTAGAGAAATCTCAATACAATAGTCACAATCGAGGCAACCCTTTCTAAAGACTTAGCCCCACAACTTTTACCACATAATCTCTAGATAATTCCTAAAGATCAATACAAGTGCTTTTATAGGTTGATACCAAAAATAAGAAACCTTACAATGTCAGCCCTCATAGCTTTCACTACCACACATAAGCAACCTATTATCCAATGTTCTATCCTACAACTTTTACGCCATTCACAACTTAGGTTTTTTTTAAGGTATCTAGAAATTCAAATAGATACAAAATTGGATAGTTAATGACAGATACCAAAACTTGGTAAAAGTAAATACACTTGCATAGAGTACAAGAGATCACTCACTAAGAGAATAATATATAGCATAGCTAACAAAGCACAACCATAAAGGCTCATAAATAACAAATAATCACTTAATCTCATATAGATGGATGAATAGTAGTTAAACACATGTGCACAAAACATTAAATGATCACAGAAGCCACTTGATAAAATGTTCACGAAAGCTTTGATCTTCTTCTTCAAGGCTTCTTTAAATACTTAAATTTTGGATGATATAGTCGTTACACTTGGTTTTTTGGTTTAAATCTTCATCAATGGCCATAAGATCTTCATTTAATGCATTGTGTAAGCTCTAACATCTTCCAACATTCAAGTTATCATTATTGCTCAATGGAGGTAGCATTTTTTTTCAATAAACACATTAAGTTCTTCTTCATTAGTTGATACTATCTATCTCCATTTAAACATAACAAAATATGGTTGAAGCAAATTATGGAGAAAGAAATGGCAAATGGCATGTTTACAATGTTTCTTTCTAGTATGCCTTCTCTCTTATGTAACTACAATAGAGATGATGTGGCTAAAAATTATTTGACCCACGTGATAGTTTCCTTTCTCTTGTTTCTTATGTAACTTGAATTTAGAGCCTCTCTATAGTTGTCTCCTGTAGCATATTTCAACTATTGATCTCATTTAACAGCCTAAAAAGAGCCCCGTTCTCTAAACTCCAAAATGGTGCATTGGGTAATTTTTACATTTCTGTTAATTGTGTCTCCTAAAATGCTCTCCCATCTTCTTTTTCATTTTTTTTCTTCTTAGGGAGAAAAGGTAGCAATGTCCAACTTCAAACCCAACTTTAGTTTTCTTTTTCATTTGCTTCTTTTTAGGGAGAAAGGTAGTGATGTTTGATGAAATAGATAGTCTTCTTCATCCTTAAGTTATCTTTTTCAACAAACATCAGCCTTGAGTGTCCCCTATGTTTTTATTCATCTTCTTTTGGTTCAAGTGATAGATATAGAGGATTTCAATCAGAGAAGAGTTTGGTTGTTGCAGCTACTATGATGGATTTCAATAATAACAAGTAAATTTTTGTTTTTGCATAGATTTTGGATTTTTATAGGTATGATTGATTTGGCATATGAAGTTAGGTTGGTTTAGGAAGTTACACTTGGGTATGTTTCATTTCTGTGTTTAAAGATGTTGGCTGTGATTTTGGTTCTTCATATTTCCTTTTTTTTTGTTTGATTTTGAATTTATTTTATTTAATAAATGAAATTGTTTTTTTTTCTTTATTAGCAATATTTTTGCTTGTAAGTGATTTTTTTTAATATTTGATTTTCCATTTTGCTTTTATTATGTGCATGACATTTACTTATCTTACTTGTAATCTATTAATGGTGCAAAGGAACCATGAGATTGGCATATGAAGGATAATTGTCTCCAAAAGACTTTCAATTTTGGTAAGTCCCACAATGATAATAATATAATTCTTAGATAACTAATCCCTTGAAAAAATTGCATTGTCTTGACCCAACCTATCTTATAAGTTTTGGATTGAAATAGTGCAAAATGGAGAAGATATTTTGTACATGTTTGATGATGAAACAACCCCAATTAAGGGTTTTGGAGATTTGACTTACCATGTTAGATCAAGTAGTAACTTTCTTGATATTATCTTCGTAATGTGTACAACTTAGTATATTATTCTTTGTTTTTTTATTGTTGTTTTTCTTTTTGCTAATTTGAACAAAGTTGAATTTCAGTAAGTGAAAATAGTGCATTTTGACTTAAGCACTTGTGTGTTTGTTTTTAGCCATGAGATGAATCCAACAGGTGAAATTTCTTATTAGAGAGACACAAGAGATAAAGCTTATGGGAGATTATATAAATTCCTCTTTTTTGCTTTTGATTGCTAAACATTATATGCTAAACAAACAACATTTTTTTTGCATATAAGACAAAATACACATGATCAAATGTGTCTTATGATTATGTAGGCTAGCCATATCATTTCAAATGGGCTTGGCAATATTTATGCCAACATATGATTTTAGTGCATGTTACAAAGGCTTTTGAAAAGTTTTTGCTTGATAGCAATTTCAAGCTCAGTTAGAGTGATAAATATTCTTGTGGCTAATTATATGATGAATATAATGTGCCTAATACTGCTTATAACACTTTTTTTAGCCCATATAGACAAACATGATTTTGGCTTAATTTTGAACACAAAGTTTTTAAAGTATTTACTACATAATAGCATTTTGAGCACAAATACCATATCTTCGTTAGCCATTAGATTCCACATGATGAGAATTTAAATTCTCACAACCATTTTGGCTTATTGATAATGACTTTAGCACATAGAACATACTTGTGCTAATGCCATCTTAAACTTTATTAAGTACATATGGATAGATTTGAGATATCAAAGTCATATTGGGCTAAGTTTCTTTTTCATAGTATTTTAGACCCAAAACGCATAAGTCCATAAGAGCAAAAACAATTGCTAATGTTGTATAAAGCCATATTTTGGCCAAATACCACTAGGTAATAAAGGTGATCACAAGTTAGACTTATATGAAAATAGTCTAGGTCCATGAAAAAAAAATAACAAAAAATAAGGCTCAAGCCTAAGCCCATACTATTTTATGAAAAATGGGTCGAGCAAGGTCAATAAAAAATGGGCTAAATTGTTAAACTCTTTTAATTTTTTTTTCCAAATTTCTAAACTTTAACCTAAGCCTAAATATTTTAAAAAAATTAATTTATGCAATTTTATTATAGCATTATTATATCTAAAAATATTCAAGAAAAATAAAATCTAAATGCAATTGGCTCTAAACATAGTAATATAAACTTTTATTATTTTATTTAGGTCATCATTATAAAATATGCATATGAGAAAGGTAAACTCATTATGCTAAAATTTATACTTGGATAAAGTTAAACTCATCATGTTAAATTAATAGAGCATTTAAACTTAACAATATAAGAGAAATAAATAAAAATTAATAATATTAATATAATTATTAAAAAAATTAGGCTAGGCTTAAAAAAAGCTTGAGCTTATCTCATTTTAAAAATAGTTTTTTCTTTTTAAATAGGTCATTTTTAAGCTTCTTTTAAATTCATATCTATATTTTTCAGGTTGAGCCTATCAGATTTGGTGGGCTTTTGGCCCATAATTAGGTCTGTTAAGTAGATTGGCACAATAATTTCAGCTTATCATATATGATCCTGTAGCATGTTGGCCCATTTAGTAAAGATCACGTATAAGCCCAATGAACTTGAGTGGCACATAATAGACTTTGGCCCATAGCACGTAGTATTTAAATTCTTTTTTATTTTCCATCAATTTCTTTTTTATTGAAGAAAATATCACTATGTTTAACATAATTAAAACATCGTTAAGGCATATTGGGTATGGATGATAAAATTTTATTGATACAGAGCCAATTCCTTCGTACGTGGAGCTGGTAGCAAAAGTATGATAATAACCTGTGGTAAAGAAAAATGTAAATTACATTGTATCTAATACAGAAAAATGGGAAAATGTAAATTACATCGGAAATTTACATTTTAAGAAAAATTTACATGTAATTTCTAATATATATTTACTATTAAATTAAATAGAGTATAAATGTATGCTCTAAACATTTTAAGATAAATACAAAGGGAAATTACATTTTATATACTCTTTAATTATAAAATTGGTATATAAATTTTAAAATATAATAATATTTTTTTAAATTTTAAACTAAAATAAAAATGTTAAATTTGAATAAAAATTAATAATAAAAAAGTGCTTTCTCCTTCTAACAATCTTCACATAATTGGAATTAAACTACAGATGTAGGAGGTCTCGGAACTTCTTACAATTAATTTCAGTAAGGACTTAAAATTTTTATTTTAATTAATTTTAAAAAATATTTTATTATATTTTAAAATTTATATACTAATTTTATAAATAAAATATTTCAAATAATACGGTTGAGACTATATTCATTTGTTGTTTGTGGGCTAGTTAACCACATTCATATTAATTTCTTGTCCAAGATTCGTAGTTCAGATTTTCTTGCAGTTTCGTTCGTGCCCATTGTTTGTGGCATAACGGAAAACCATCAACAGCGCCCATCATCTTAATTCCTGAGATTTGATTTTCTTCCCTTCTAAGAAGACTTTAGACTAGAAAAATAAAACCTCCCTAACCCCACTGACCAGCATTAAATGCGCGTATTGTTTCGCCCCCATTCTATTTCCTCGCAATTCACGCTACTGGGATCATCACAGGCGGTCCAAGATTTTTCCTTTTCTTCCCTACGTCGGTTTTTTCTCTGCAATTGAACAAATAGCTTTTGGGTTTCGGAGAATCTTGGTTCTTTGGGTCGAAAGCACGGACATTAGTTCAGATTCGGACCGGTGATGGTGAAAACGGAGGTCAAGAAGAAGGGCTATGGAACCCGATGGGTTTGGGTGCTGGTTGCTCTCGTCGCTATCTTTGTGGCCATGGCTATGTCATCCACAACTTCTCCCAAAATAGCTCTATTTGGAGCTTTTGACAGAGCTTGTCAGTGTGCTCGGGTAATTTTTCTGTTCTTTAGTTGATTTCAAGATTACAAACCAAGTCCCTATATTGGATCATCAATTGGCATTCCAATTCTTCTGATTAATGTGAAATATGGACTTTCCTATCCAAATTGCAATTCGTGACGCCGTTTTTAGCATGTCCCCTACATTTTTTGGAAACTTTATTGCTTACAAGGAGATCTTTCTGCTGGTATAGTATTAAATCTCAATAGGTTTACTTGTTTCTCCTTAGTATTATACTGAAAGATAAATCAAGTTTCAGATGTGTAATCTTATTTTCAGAAGATTCATCTTTGTTTAAATTTCAGATGTTTGGTGTGGCGTGGAAAGTGATTTACTGCAAATTCCTTTCTGTGCTGCATAATCACTGATTTTATGCATCAAATTTTTGCTTTGTAATCAATATTTGTCCCTTTTCCCGTTCTTTTGCAGGGTACACATAAGTATAGTGGCATAGTGGAGGATTGTTGTTGTGATTATGAGACCGTAGACCAACTTAACGAGGAAGTGTTGTACCCATCACTTCAAGAGCTTGTGAAAACCCCATTCTTTCGATATTTCAAGGTTTGCTGATTTCCTCTTAAATCTGGAATATCTTGAATTTCCAATAAAGTAACATCCTTTGCAATGCCGTTGATGCTCTGTTGTCATAATTACATAGGATGTCACAAGCACATGTTTTGCAATCAGGTTTGAAGAGGACCTGCTATTGTTAGTGTGTCTTTTTGTGTCCAATTGACTAGTATCAGTTCATATCCATGTTTTAACTTGGATGCTAGTCAAACCATTAGCAGAATGTGAGAGGTCTTTCTAGAGAGAGCAAGAGAGAGAGTATGCGTGTGTGTATGTGTCTGTTTTTTTTTTTTTGGCCAGTAGAATGTGTGTGTTTGATTACTTGAAATGTTTAATGCATTGTCCTTTGTGGCAGAGTGGTTGATTATTCTGTTATCTGCTTTTCTTTGTGTAAAACCATTTCATTTTGGTATACAGTTTCAAGAGAAGCAAATAGTTTTATGGCTCCGAAGTTCTATTTTTATGCATTTTTGTTTTCTTAATCGTTATTCTGATTGCACTTTCTTTGGCATCTATGAAAATGAAAATAATATTCTGTCAAAATTGTCTCCTTGTTTATTTTCATGTCATTGGTAAGTGAGAGTTCACAATATTTTTATTTATATGTTCTGCTTCTATATCATGGTTTTAGCAGACCATTCAAATTTGATCAACAATGTGGGAAATTAGAAATTTTGTTTAGTTAGCAGAATTTCTTGTCTAAAAAGTTATGGGATCTTGATGATTGATGATTTCAAAAGGAACCATTCACTTAATTGTGATAGATATCCAAGATGCATGCAAATTCATTGGTTTATGTTTTCTGTCACATAAACCAACAAGGATTATGCATCTTAGGAAAAATGTCCTTGGAAAACCTCTCAAGCTGGAAAGTAATGTTTATGTTATTGTTTGATGTTGTTTTAGGATGGATTCTAACTTGTTATGTTAATCTACAAATTTTGAATTGCTTAGCATAAGTGCCATCATAGATTCTGTTTTCACACCTATGATGCTGTGCAACTAGCTCACACCTCTGATAATACATTATATGTAGGAATACTAATCACTGAATTATACATCAGTTTTTATCTTTTGTGAACCTGTGTTGCTCTTGTGCTATACCTATGCAACGAATGCTAAAGACTAGTTGTTCTGTGGTAGGCTAAGTTATGGTGTGACTGCCCCTTTTGGCCTGATGATGGTATGTGCCGCCTGCGGGACTGCAGTGTATGTGAATGTCCAGATAGTGAGTTTCCGGAACTATTTAAGAAGCCTTACCGCCTTCCATCAGATGACCTTATTTGTCAAGAAGGAAAACCTCAAGCAGCTGTTGATCGAACCTTAGATAGAAAAGCTTTCAGAGGATGGACAGAAACAGACAACCCCTGGACCAACGACGATGAAACTGACAATGGTTTGCCTCTTTATACACTAATTGATATGTGAATGCTTTTCAGGCAACATTGTAGTTTATCCTGGTGAATCTGCAAAATATTATATATTTATGCTGGAGCATTGCGACTTGTATCCATAATTGACTTTTGTGACAGTATCTTTAATTACTATGTTCAGATGAGGTTATCACAATTAACTTTTTTTTTTGGAGTCTTCATGATATCTTGAGACCCAAGAAAGTAAACATCTTAACTGATGCCATTTTTGCATCTGCAGATGAGTTGACTTATGTGAATCTTCAACTGAATCCTGAAAGATACACTGGTTACACTGGTCCATCTGCAAGAAGAATATGGGATGCTATCTACTCTGAGAACTGTCCTAAATGTGAGTTGTCTTTAAAAAGCTTATATACTTTGGTCTTTTCTTCTTACCCTCCCCCCTTTTTTCTACATACTTTCTTTATACAGCATAGTGAGTGCCAAACAAAGTAAGTCAGAGCTCCTATAGAGCTTATGAGGCATTATAACTAAATTTTGGGAATCAGGTAAACTTCTGTGATGCAGAACTAAGCTAACTTTTAAAGTGAATGATTTCTTTCTCTTTATCTGTCTCTTTCTTTAATGGATTATGTTAGCTGTTTGGATTTACACTACTCAAATTTAAAGAAAAACATTAGTCCTGCTCTCATTGTTCCTTTATTTTTGAGAAATAGATATCTTTAAAGCAATCATAAAAGAGTAATTGTCTCTGTGCTGTAAATTAATGTTGGGTGCTGTATATGAAGTCCCTGAGCTATCTTGATGTGCATCCTTCATAATCTATTAATGAGAAAAAACTTTTGCCTTCTGTAGATCCATCTGAAGAGTTATGCCAAGAGGAAAAAATCTTGTATAAATTGATATCTGGTCTTCACTCCTCCATATCAATACATATAGCTGCTGATTATCTTCTTGATGAAGCTACAAACTTGGTAAATTTTGAGTTCTTTTTTTAAGTAGTAGCTGATTCTCTGTTCAAAAGAAACATTTGCATTGCTTTTGCAGATAGGTGCGGTTTATCTTGTATTTCAGCACATACATAGACTGCTAACTGGTTTTTGCTCCTGAAATTTTTTTAATTTAATTATCTTTTAGAATAATGGGCCTTATAGACTCATGGACCTCTTAGAGTAATGGACATTATATTAAAAGAAATTTATTTATATGCTAACTTATTCTTCTTTTCTCTTTGGTAATTCCAGTGGGGTCAGAATCTTACTTTGATGTATGATCGGGTCTTAAAATACCCGGATCGTGTCAGAAATTTGTACTTCACTTTCCTTTTTGTCCTGCGAGCAGTAACCAAAGTAAGTATGAATTGCCCTACTATATTTACATATGGTCATTAGTCATCTTGATATCTGTTTGTTGCTTTATAACCCGTTAATAGTATTTTTGAAACCATCTACAACTGAATACTCTTTAGGCTGGAGAGTATCTGGAACAGGCTGAATATGATACTGGTAACCCTAATGAGGACCTTAAGACACAATCCTTGATGAGACAGCTGCTTTACAACCCCAAACTTCAAGCTGCATGTCCAGTTCCATTTGATGAAGCTAAGCTGTGGAAAGGCCAAAGTGGTCCTGAGCTGAAACAGAAAATTCAACAGCAATTCAGAAACATTAGGTATATCTTTAAATTTAGTGGGCTTAGCATTAGCCTTTACTAAATATCTACTTAGTTGAGAAACTCCAAATTTTTTAAGTTGGAACTTTATAGCAGTTTACTGTCTTCTGAATTCATGCTTTAGGTTTCTGATACACATTAAAGAACAAAGATTGGTTAGCGGTGGGTTCTATTTCCTTTTGTTTGATAATAAGGTTTGCATAAGAAACAGATTTGGGGAAAAAAAAAAAGACGTAAAGGAAACAAGAGATGCTGCTTGGATTTTGACACAATTTTTCTGCCCTCTTTTTTTTCCCCCCCTAGATTTCTGTGTTTAGACTTTATGCATGTGCGTGTGTGGTTTTTTCTCAATCCCAAGGATAATTTATAGAATTTCTGCCTTCCCATGATTGTAAGCAGGTTTATCTATATATTCCTTGTCATGTGATGAATGTAACTCTCGCTGCGGGAAAACAAAACAGAAACTTCTTATGTCTGCTCTTTCACTAATATGTTACTAGTGATTCAACTTACACCCTGCTTCATTTGATATATCTCATTAGCAATGGCCCTATTATTTGTGGCATGCAGTGCAATAATGGATTGTGTGGGATGTGAGAAGTGTAGATTATGGGGAAAGCTTCAGGTTCTTGGTCTTGGGACTGCTTTAAAGATTCTCTTTACTGTCGATGGTCAAGAAAATGGGATTCAAACAGTAAGTGCATTTTCTAGAAGTTCATTTTGCTCCTCTCCGCTGCTGTTATGCATTTTCCTGAAATCAATTTAAATCCAAAATGAAGGTGCATATATTTCCATCCACTCACCAGTCCTTCCACCTAGCTAATTCTTGAAGGACAGGACTCAGATGAAGTTTTTGATATGTGTTATGAAATGAAATTCTCTAATAAAAATGTAACACTTGGACATATTTTTACAACTCATTGTCACATTATTGACTCCTTGAAAAAAGTTTGAAGAACACAGAAGGAAACACCTAAAAACTGTGCTTTTTTCCATTCTTGAATGTGTTTTGATTGGAAACTCTGTTTTAGCTCTATAGATGATGGCTTGAAATTGTACACGCATAATATGCTTCTAAATTAGCTTGCTATATGCAATATTTTCATGCCCGAGTAAAATGTTTTTGTGAAGTACAGTAACATTTAGTGATTCCAAAGCTTTCACAAGCAGGACTCTGTACTTTCACATTAATCTTTAACAAACTATCTACTATATATATTTTAATTTTCTGTGTCACAATTCACATGCTTGCTATAAGAATTTTTGAGCGGTGTTCTATGGCCTGTTGGCTGACCAAAACTCATTATGCTGCACTTAAATGTCTTCAGCTGCAGTTGCAAAGAAATGAAGTAATTGCCTTGATGAATCTCCTCAATCGACTTTCGGAATCTGTTAAATTTGTCCACGAAATGGGACCCACTGCTGAAAGAATCGCCGAAGGGCATCTTTCTGCTCATACCTTGCTCAGCTCTTGGAAAAGAATTTGGTCCTATGTAGTTAAAGCTTAGGTAAAATGGTTTCTTTTGTGGATTTGTTGTGTCTCCTTGAGGTTATTGCTTTATTGGTTTGATTTGGTTATTGTTCTCCCGTGTGATATTTGCAGGCAGCAATTGTTGAGCTTTGTGTCTGTCATATACTATACACATTACTCCGAAGACAAGGAAGGCTTAAAAACCATTGTCTTAGTTTGAAGGAGAAAGTACTTGTATGTAGCAAGTTAGAAAATTTTGAATACAGGCTAGAAACGCGTTATCATGATACATCTTTTTTGCTTACACAAAATGAAATAAGGATTAGTTATCTCAAGGCTATTGGCTAGACTACTAATGACATGCCGATCTTAGAGGGGCAGACAAAGTCCATTATCATGATATATTTGTTACATATAACTGTTGTAAGTGAATCTGTTGCACTCGCCTAAATCAAGAAGCATGTGTAGATCCAAGACGCAGAGAGTTGCGTGGCTATTATATCTTATGCTCATAGCAGATGATATCAGCTTTCAGCTCTAAGAAAGGAAAATTTATTGTGGTGTAGTGCTGAGACTTTTGTCATTTAATGCTTATAAACAATAGGGACATGGGGTAGAATTTGAAATTGAAATTTTGAAATGTGAAACTGAAAATTGCAATTCCGTGGAAGTTTCCATTACAAATGCGTAGGTAGTTGTGTAATATCTGTCTATGTAGGGCTCCTATTTATGCCTTCTTTACACATCTAAATTTCAATGCTTGGGAGATAAAGATTTTATCCTTGCATTTTAATTTGATTAAATTTTACCTCCTGGGTTACTGGCTGTTAATAATAATTAAAAAAAGATAAAATAATATCAAGTTCATCTTAGTTGGACACTGAGTTGGCTAGTTGGGCGAGCAAATGGGAATATGTTAGAAGTTAAAAAAAAATGATGGACCAATGGATAGGAATTAAGAACTAAAAATATATCCTAATAAAGTTATTAGGGAGGACATAGTGGGGATGAATAAATAATTAATTAACCAGAGATTTAAAATTTAAACATGTTAAATTATATGAAAATAAAGGAATAAATTAATATTAATAATTTAGTTTTAAAAGATTAATCTCTTTTCGTTTTGATATTTCAAAAATAAAGTATTTTAATTTAATCATTGAGAGATTATTATTCTTTTTAATTTGCCCCTTTTAAAAAGAAAGTTTTTCAATTTAGTCTTTAAATATTTTTCCCCCAATCAAAGTAGTTCTTGAAAGAGCGCCACACATGCTTTCCATATGGACTATTTTAGTTAGAAAAAAAAAATATTTGGGGGCCAAATTAAAAAACTTGATTTTTGAAAAATAAAATTGATAGGAGATTGATCTTCTAGAGAGAGAGAGAGAGAGAGAGAGAGAGAGAGAGAGAGAGAGAGAGAGAGAGAGAATAGTATATTTTATCTCTTAAAATAAATATATAATTATAAAATTAGTACATTAACTTAAAAAAATACAAAAAAAATCCCTATTCTTTGAAATAGATACAAAGGACCTCACATTAAAGGAGATTGAGAGGTGTTTTTTTTCCCCAATCTTGTCCAAAGGTCAAAAAGTGTTTTGTTACATTTTGTTAATGTACAAATTTTGTAAAATACAAACAATTTATTTTGATATACTTTCAGCTCTTAAAAAAAATAAATTCTTATTTTAGTCCTTAAAAGATATTGTCATCATTAATTTAATTACTAAAAATTTATTGGTATCAATTTAGCCTTAGTATTTTGAAAAAAATAATTTTAATCCTGACCTAAAATTAAATTGATGTCATCAAAACCTTTTAGAGATTAAATTGGTGATAATACACTTTTAAAAACTTAATTAATGTAATTGAAATAATTCAAGGACCAAACTGATTAAAAAAAAAAGGATAGGCGGTGAATTTATAAAGCATAACACATTTCAACGGAAATTGCTGGGCAATTCTCACGAGGACAAAAATATATTAAAAGAAAAAAGAAAAAGAAAGGAGGATCGAAGCCTTTTTTTTTTTCTTTTTTAAATTATATTCCTATATACTTGCGTAGTCCTGGGAGCTAGTTCTTTGGCTTCCAAGTTCATGAAGCTCTTCTCCAAACGCCAATGTAGCTTTCTTGCCTCTAATCTCAGAAGCTCCAGGAAGCCATCAATCAAAGAGTCCAAAATCCTCGAACACTGTAAGTCCGGTGCCCTTCCTGAAGCGCTTAAGCTTCTGAACACCATTAGCTCTGGTGATATCAGTGTCAAACCAATTCTATACGCCTCTCTGCTTCAGACTTGTACCAAGGTCGTTTCTTTTGGCCATGGCATCCAAATTCACGCCCATGTTATCAAGTCGGGTCTTGAAATGGACCGTTTTATGGGAAACAGCTTGCTTGCTCTTTATTTCAAATTGGGTCCCGATTTCTCGGAGACTTGGAGAGTGTTTGATGGCCTTTTGGTGAAGGATGTGGTTTCGTGGAGTTCAATGATTTCTGGGTACATTCATGTGGGAAAACCCCAAAACTCTTTGCGATTATTCTGGGAAATGCTTGAATTTGGGGTTCAACCTAATGGGTTTTCTTTATCCGCCGTGATTAAGGCATGTTCAGAGCTTGGAGATTTAAAGCTAGGAAGATGCTTTCATGGGATGGTCATAAGTCATGGGTTTGATTCGAATCATGTTATTTCTAGTGCTCTGATAGATATGTATGGAAGAAATCACGGTGTGCAGGATGCACGCCGGTTGTTTGATGAATTGCTTGAACCAGATGCTATATGTTGGACATCTGTTATGTCAGCATTTACAAGGAATGATTTGTTCGAGGAAGCTTTGGAGTTTTTTTATGTTATGCATAGAAATTATGGGCTATCCCCAGATGGATTTACGTTTGGGACAGTGTTGACAGCTTGTGCTAATTTGGGGAGGTTGAGGCAAGGCAAAGAAATTCATGCTAAAGTTATTGCATCAGGGCTATGTGGAAATGTCGTTGTTGAGAGTAGTCTTGTGGACATGTATGGAAAATGTGGCTCTGTTAGCGAATCCAAGAGTGTTTTTGATAGAATGAGCAATAAGAATTCAATTTCTTGGTCTGCTATGCTTGGTGTATACTGTCAAAATGGAGAATGTGAAACTGTAATCAATCTTGTTAGGGAAATGAAAGAGGTGGATCTTTACAGTTTTGGGACTATTCTTCGTGCATGCTCAGGACTGGCAGCTGTAAGACAGGGGAAAGAGGTTCATTGCCAGTATGTGAGAAGGGGTGGTTGGAGAGATGTTATAGTAGAGTCAGCCCTAGTTGATCTATATGCAAAATGTGGCTGCATTGATTTTGCACGTAGATTGTTCTTGCTTATGCCAGTTAGAAATTTGATAACGTGGAACTCGATGATTGGTGGGTTTGCTCAGAATGGAAGAGGGAGAGAAGCACTTGACTTATTTGAGGAGATGATCAAAGAAGGGATCAAGCCTGACTATATCACTTTTATTGCTGTTCTTTTTGCATGTAGTCATACAGGTTTAGTTGATCAAGGGAGAAAATATTTTGCTTCAATGACAAAGGACTATGGCATTAAACATGGAGTTGAGCATTACACTTGCATGATTGATCTTCTAGGCCGTGCTGAGCTGATAGACGAGGCTGAAAATTTGTTAGAAAATGCAGATTGTAGATATGATTCATCACTTTGGGCAGTTCTTCTTGGAGCATGTACCAAATGTTCAGACTCTATCACTGCAGAGCGAATTGCAAAAAAGATGATTGAGCTGGTACCTGATTACCATTTAAGTTATGTTCTTCTGGGTAATATTTATAGAGCAGTAGGCCGATGGAATGATGCTCTGGAGATCAGAAAGTTAATGGAAGATAGAGGGGTTAAGAAGTTGCCTGGTAAGAGTTGGATTGAAACTGAGAGTCAATTGGGTTCTAGTCTACGTGTGGGCAATTTGAGCAATGCTGGGAAAAGCAGTGTTTCTATGATGGGTATGGTGTGATGGTGAAAAATGGTGATTGGATTGTTAATGCTAGGTAATAGCCCTTTTGTCAAAACAAATGAGTTTCATGGCCATCTCTAAGGACAAGATTAAGACTTAAGTAGGTTTTTAGTATCAAGTTCAACGATAAAAATAACGTGAACATTTTTATAACTTGGCAGCAAATTATTGACTCTTTAGAAAGCTTCCTTTTATATGTAATAATTTTATTAAAAAATTTGATAACAAACACTCATGTTACTTTTACATGTAAATTTTTCCCATTTTAAATTGTTAAGTGATTACAAGGTTTTGAGCTAGCCTGTTCTCTTTGGCCATGATGAGCAAATAAATTAGTTAATGCAGACATCAAATTGACCTTAGAATGTTCAAAGAACTTCTGAGATGCGGTCATGTATGAAGAGAATGTTTCCTCTTGCTTCAGTTCAGGGTCCGTCTAACAAAAACTTTCACTTGGGGAATAACGAAAACAAATTTGTTCATGTTTGCTCATATCACTAAAAAAATTTGTTTTTTCACTTTTACCTTTTCTTTTTTTTTGGGGGGGGAGGGGGGTGTGGGGGGACAAATCCCCTCATTGTTAGAGATAACATGAGCAACACGGGCATCCCAGCACGAGGGGATCCGTTCTCAGGGAATAATGAGAAAAGAAGCTTGAATTATTCATTAATTTTTTCAATCTCCGGTGGGAGGTACTGCATTATTGTTACTTGGAAATTGGAAGTGCTAATTGGGGTGACTGACCACAGGAGTCTTAGCGCAGGGCACTATAGGCAGAAGGATTCATGAGCTAAGGGGGAAAAATGAATAAGAAATTGTAGCAAATATGGCAATTTCCGTTTTCTGCATTACACTTAGGGCATGCTTCTATAAATAAAACTATAAGAGAAAATGTTAGCTGTACTATATTTTTTGGATTCATTTATTTCAAATAGAATTAGAATTTGCAATGCATAAAGATGATTATTTTGTTGTTTTAAAGCCAATGGATGGCTGAAACAATAAAACCAAAAAAAAAGTATAATTACTTAAATGAAAGCATCATTAACCAACAATGAACACAGCTAGGCTTCTGTTTCTTGGTTTGGCTTGTGTCCAAGAGCATATGTTAATGTATTTTCATCTTAATAATAATAATACTTTTCTGGTTAAATTTTTTTTTCTAGTTACTGTAGTGTCAGTCATTTTTTAATCTAATTTTTATAATTTAAAAATTTATAATTGGGATCTTTATTGTTCAATTTTTTTTAATTTTATCCCTGTTGTTAAACTTTTGTTAGTATTTGCTATTTGATTAAATGAATACAAAATATGTAAAGAGAAATAAAATATAAAAAACAAATAGGCAGGATAACAAATAATAGTTATGCTCTTGCTTTAAAAAAAAAGTAATAAAAAAGAATAGATATTATCAAGTAATAATTATAAAGACATAATAAATATTGTAAAAAAAAAATTCCATTGCAGATTATATTGTGATAAGTAGATCCAATGGGTTAAATTTTGTTAATATAATTAGCTATATCTTATCTTTGCATTTTGAATATGTATGGTTAATGCGAATAAAAAACAGTAAAAGTAGATAATAAAATAAAATTAACTTATATATACAGCATATAATATAATTTATATTAAGTGATTTAAATTGACTTAAATCATGTATATTCAAACTAACAATATGACATATAATTAACTATGTCAACAAAGTTTAACAAAATATTGACAAAAGCATAATAATAGGGACTAAATAAAAAATTGTTTAAACTCTAAAACTTTAATTATAAAATTTTAAATTATAAAAACTAAGTATAATTTTTCCTACTTTTATATTATATATATATATATATATATATAGAGAGAGAGAGAGAGAGAGAGAGAGAGAGAGAGAGAGAGAGAGAGCCTCTTAGATGCCACAAGAGCATCCAAATGCTATAGAGTAAAAGATCCCCGTAACACTGTTATCAAATTCAACAGACAAAAAAACAAAAAATCTCAATAGTTGTGCCACCAAATTTATGTGAAATTATGTGTCTCCAAATAATCCTCTTTTCTTTTGGGCCAAATAGCGGGCATGCACCGGTACAGGGACAAACTTACTGGGGGCACGGCCTCAAGATATATACGCATAGAACTTGGTGATAATATTACGAAGTTTAGAAAACATATAATATTTGAGAAAATAATTTTTTATATCGTAGCATTTGTTAGAAAATAATATATATATATATATATATATATATATATATATATATATACGCTTGAAGCTTCGAAATTAAGGAATGGAAAAAGGGATGAGCGTATGAATCAAACTTTTGACGTCTAGCTGATGAAGCAGACGCTAGTGGGTTATGAGCTGATTGGCACTACATAACATATGTGTAGTGTTGCTGAACGCATTAAAGTTTTTGACAGAAAAATCAATTACAGCACTTCATTTTGAATACAAGTATTGATGAAACTAAAATTAAATAATTTTTCACTTTTTGACCATTATGATTTTGTAGGCCAAAATAATAAAATAGAACCTGTTTATTATCTAATCTTTACTCATTTAAGTTAGTCAACTTGTAAAATCATTATTAGTTTCTCCACACAAAAAATATATATATATATATATATATATATATAAAGTCTATAAGTGAATATATTGGTGGCTGGAACAAAGCTTTAGCCAGGTTAATTATTTAGTTAATAAAATTAATTGAGAATAAATTACATTTTTCGTTTTTGAAATATTACAACAATTTTTATTTGATCCACCAAAATGTGAGCCTCTCAATTTTGTCCTTGGATACTTTTCTCCCAGTTAATTTAGTCTTTCCACTTGTCAAATTAATATAAATTTAACCAAATTGCTAACTTGACCTAATAAAATACTTATATGATTATTATGTGATAAAGTGATCGTACTGAATGTCTAGTAAAAATTGTAAACACCTCATGAATTTGGTGACTTTAGTGCTTTATTTTTGACTTTTTTGAGCACTAAACATGTCACTTCATTAATTTGAAAGCCAAATCAACATTTTGTTTGGCTAAATTAATAACTTCGTTAAATTCAAGTTATTTTAATAAATAGAGAGATTAAATTGATTAAAAAATAATTATTTATGAACAAAATTAAAAGATTTATACTTTAGAAAATTAAATTAAAAATAATTATAAACTTTTAAGGACGAAACTGCAATTTACTTTTTATAAAATTGAGACAAAAATGTAACTCAAATACTGCATTTGAATTTTATTCGTCTCTTAGTTTTTATTCTTTTCTCAGAAAGACTAAAATCTTTAATGGCGAAAAAATGTTTGAAATCTTTTGTTTAACTTTTGCATCTTTGGGAGAATTTTCTAAAAAATATAAAGATTAGTATTTCTTACATAACAAATAGAATAGTGATTGTAATTCTTACGCATCGATTTCATGAACAGGATATAGGGACCTTGGGATTCTTCTCTTGTTTGCGGCTCGCAACGCAGGGGGTCGCTTCCCGCTCTGGAAGCGAAGAATATAGTGCGCAGTGATTCCAAATTTTCTTTTGGTAAGCAAACTTTTCCCTCGCTAACCTCTGCTTCTGGGAAACTCAAGTTCTTCATTTCCGAATCTCTCTTCAAATTTTCTTCAGAAGAGCTTGAGTTCAACTTGTGCTTTAGTCAAGGCTGGGATCAACAGAAATTACGAGGTAATATGTTGGGTTGCTGAGAAAATGTAGGAGACGAATAAAGGGTTGAAATTATGTTAACGTAGGATATGTTTTGCATGATTTTAACGTTTAGATTGAATTTGAAATGGTCAGATTATTGCGGAGAATTATCCGGTCGAGTATAGTTTGTGATTTGGGAATACGTTATCTGTATTTAAGAGGCTCAATTTAATTTATGAAGAATAAACACGGATTTGCAAAGGTGGAAATTTGTGTGATCAATTTAAAGTTTCCATCCAGGACTGGATAACAAATTTGGCCCCTACACCATAAATAAGACGGCTGGTTGGGGATGCATTGGATATGTGGTTTGTATATAACTTCCATATATGATTGAGACTGGAGACCACTTATTTTGGGATGTGGTCTCCTATGAAGTATAGAGTCAACTGTAAAGGCTTTATTGTTTGTATGTTTCCTAGAATGAGACAACCTTGTTAAATGAAAAT
Organism: Erythrophleum ivorense; assembly: GCA_026724425.1. Taxonomy (NCBI): domain Eukaryota; kingdom Viridiplantae; phylum Streptophyta; class Magnoliopsida; order Fabales; family Fabaceae; genus Erythrophleum; species Erythrophleum ivorense. The sequence goes on from JAIUCV010000003.1 coordinate 63,244,946, forward strand.
CTTTTATCATTTGGAATTAAGCTTGCATTGCATGTAGTTTTATAACATATCTATTTTAATTTTGAGCACAATTATAGAAGAGTTGAGGTGCAAGTTGTTTTCTTAAAAAATGTCCAGAATTAATCATTAGAAATGTTTATCAAGGTTGGAAATGGATTTTGTTGGGTTGATATCTCGTAGTCTTATGCCAATTTCAGGCAGGCCTACTTTCTGCTGCATCAGTTTGAGATGCACTAATTTCTTTTGGTTCCATGATCTTAATAAAGAATAGACTAAGTCAACATTTTTGCTATTGGATATGAATCATATAGGAATTTTCACCATTGTTAATTTTAAATATTTAACAAAGAGAATAGTATACAAATTTGGGCATCGGATGTGTAAATTTAGGTTTAATGCAGTGTGTTGTGTCATGTGCTCCCACCCCACCAAAACTCCCCTTCTCCCAAATAAATAAATAAATAAAAATTTTCTGTAATTTTTGTAACTAGGATTTAAAGATTAAATTACAAATTATAACTGTTTTCCTAGTTAATTGAAGTAAAATTTTCACCTTCAATGCAGTGTTGGGAGAATGCAAGTGCTGGTGCAGATTGACTTGTTAATTTGCTGAGTGGCATCTTTGAATCTTGGGTAGTTGTGATGATGGAAGTTGAGGGAGGGAGTTCCTCAACAGTTGCCACAGGAGCCCAAGCTACCCGACCAATTTTAGTCCATTCAAGACGACAGAATGGTGTGTTTTCCTTGTCTCTCATGGCAGTTTTCCAATTATTTTTGTTGTTTTAGGCCCATGATTGACTTTTCTGATAGATTTTTTTATATTCATAATTTGTGATAAATGCTGGTTTTTCTATTGAGTATGTCTGTAGTAGACTGGATAACTACCAGGGCATCACCTAGGCATTTCAGATTGCAGGAGGTTCCTTACATTCATGGGATGCTGTGGAATGGTTTTCCTAAGCTATCTCTCCTTATTTTAAGTTTCAAGAGTAGATTGTAAATTTTTTCAACTAGGATCAAAGCATATATAATTGTTTTCAGCAGTCATATAGAGGGTTGGTGCATTTTTGTTTTGGACATTCTGTTTAGTGAATTTATTTAGATTTGATATTTTTTTTTATGCTTCGTTGCTCTTGGTAACTTATAGTTGTAAAAGATGAAGTGGAGTAATTATATATTTAAATCAGTTATTTATATACCTCTTCAAATCTCAGCATTGTGGTCATTTCCAGAAAAAAAATAAAAGAAATGTAGGGTATAAATTTCTTACTTATTGTTGGTCATCCTGCAACCTAACTTTTGGCATTATTTATATTTTTGTATTATGATGGCCCAATAACATAATAATTTGGGAAATCATTTGCAGAAAACTTTGAACATTTTTATTTACTTTTTCTAAAACCAATGAATATTGCGTTTTTCTATTTTTTGTTTTGAAGATTGATGGACTGATAATGTTGAAGTTATTTTTTGCCTCTCAATGAGATTTTTAGCACACCCGTCTGAAGATTGTTAATGATTAAAATCTCTTATGATCTTATCTCCTATTCTCATGGTTAATGAGAAATGCGTCAATTCTCACAATTTACTTAAAGTTCATATTGTGAAAAGAATTAGTCTAAAAGCGAAATAAAATGTGGGGGCTAGTCTGGACTATTCTAAATATGAGCCAATAGGTGCCCAGCTGTTGCCAAAATTAAATGTGCAAAAGAATCCACATGTATGGTTTATTGAAGATGGGCAGATTGGTGATTTGGCTGCCATATGGGCAATGAGATAGTTTGTCACTCTCTGCTTAACTAATATCGAAGCAGATTGTAATAAGAGTACTTGTTTAGTTGCAATATATTTGGAGGGCCTGATATTGCATACTGTTTCAGTGCATTTTATGATATATTTCTTTTTGTGAAAAGTGACTCTGACTTGGAGGATGAATCAAATTTAGTGCAGATGTTATCTGTTACTTAGACTAGAAAGTCAGTCTTGTTCAGTGGTTTGCTTTTAACTGCATCTTAGATGTTTCTCCTTTAGATAAGTCTCTTTGTGTATGAACTTTGTTTTTTAAATTTTTAACCTTTTTCTTTCCTAATATAACTTGTACTTAATGTCATTGTGGGGTGGGTTTGTAGCATTCTATCAGTTTACACAGCAGAACCTTCCAGCTTGTAAACCTGTCCTTACACCAGCAACAGTAAGTTCTTTGATATTATTTGAGTATTCAGTGATGCCTTATTTCATAAAATGTGCGTGCTAAATCTCAAACACGTGCCATGCAGGTCATTGCTACATTTCTATTGATGGGTTTCATTTTCATTCCTGTTGGGCTTGTTACTCTTCGTGCTTCCAATAGTGTAAAATTCATTTCTACTTCCTTTTAATATTATGCAGTGAATGTTTTTCTTCAAAAGCTTCATGTTTACTGGAAGATATTTTTGACCTATGGCTTTGTAGGTTGTTGAAATTGTGGATAGGTATGACGTTGAGTGTGTACGAGAAGAATATAGAAGTAACAAGGTTGCATATATCAAAGATGACTCAATCTCAAAAAATTGTACTCGATTCTTAAAGGTGATAAATCATTTTTCTGTTGACTGCATTATTTAGTCTTTGTTTGATCTTCGTGAAGCCTTTTCAAAAATTTGCAACGTAAAAAATTTGTGGACACTTAGTCCTTTTTGTCATACTTTTATTGAGCAGTTAGCTTCCTCTTTGCTGCTTTTGACATTGGGATAAAATTTGCAAACGTCATTTGAGTCTGTTTCTGTGGTATTGCCAATTATTTTTTCAATATGAAATGGAGAATTAATTTAGATAAATCAGTTGGTGGTCTCATGGCTCTTTGGAAAGTTAAAACTTCATATTCTCATGGTGGAATGTAAATTATAGAGATTTTCACCCTGTGTTTGGATGAATTAAAACTAAAGAAAAGAAAAAAAGAAAATAGAACTTGTCATTTCCTGTATATTTTATGTAAATTGAAAAAATAATTTTGTATCCCATAAAATTGACCCCTTTTACTGTTTTTCATTCATTCCCTTTCTCTGAGAGTTAAAGGTCACATTGTACTGAAAAAGATTTGGCTCCATTTTTTCTTCCTTTCCTTCTTGATTTCTCGTTAACCAATGGACTAATTCCATGAAGCATAGATCTGAAGCACTTGGTAAAATCCACTTGAATTCACTATTCAAGTTTCAAGATGTAGTTTCCCTGCAGATTCAAGCTAAAAACATATGCAAGCTAGACATGAGGTGGAAATGAGTAATATACCTGCTAGCTTGAAAATTTTAAGATCAATTCTTGAACTTTTGGGTGACATAGTACCTGTGTCTTTAACTGGACTTTATGCCATGTTGTATGATGCCTGAGAGCAGTAAGATCTTGTTTTTGGGGGACACCACATTGGGTATGCAAGAGTTTTGGAAAATAGTTCACAAGACAAAGGTAATCATTTGGAAATGAAATATATTAAAATACCGGAATCAGTGTATTAGTTATGACATGTAAAATGCAATAATTCTAAATTCGTTGAATATTTCTTACCCAAATATCATATAAGTAGGTTTCCAAGTACTTCAGAAATTAGGATGTACCTTTACTGAACATCACTTGAATGGAGAAAAAAAATTGAATTATTAGTAACTGCCTCAAGTACTTAAAGATAGTATTTTTTTTATAATTTATATTACATTGATGTCTCACAGCGATTTTGGATCTTATCACTTCTACTAGAACACCAATAAAACCCTTGAATTGCAACTCAGGCTAAGAAAACTTCTGAAACTTTTCTCATTAAAGCTAAGTTGGGATATGCCTTCAAAATCAATGTTGCCAGATGTTTTACTCATTTTAAGTACTCATTTGACAAAGCTTCTTGTGACCTGGTTGCTATATTGGAATAAGCCTTGCCTAAATGGTACAAAGAAATTAGTAGGGAACAAATAGTCTCCCCTTGTCATATGTCAGAAGGAGCGGTGCTGCAACTGCTCCTTTACAGTGGTTAAGACTGTGATACTAATGGAACTAACTTCTCTGTTTTTGACTTCCCTGAGTTTCCATCTTGGTGTTATAGCTGGTTAGGTTAAAACTTTTCTGCCCTTGTCGGCAAAGAGAAAAGGATGCTTGCTATTATGGTTTTTGGAAACTACCAAGGATCATTTCATCTTAAAAGCTTTAGCTGTCATAAGTAAGGCCCAGAAAATGATTTGGATATATATCTCTAACATGCCCACTCAAAAAAAAGGCTTTTGGCTTGAAGCATGGACTAAACACTAGCCCACCATGTCTTGTGCTGAATTGAATTTAATTAGGAGAGTGAAAGGCAATAAGGATCAAACTCTTGACCACTTGATCATGAAGGTTCTGATACTATGTTGAGGACCATTTCATCCTGAAGGATTAAACTATTAGGAGAAGGCCTAGAAATAGCTTTGCATATATCTCTATTCTCTAACAAAAACCTTGTAGTGATAGATGGTGACGGCTCATGTCATTGCTTAATATGACATTATACTGATATTTGCTTCCTTACTTTTCTTCTGTTGCTTCACTTTCAATACATTCTTTGCTTATTGCTATTTTCTCCCTCATTTCTATCATAATTGGGATTTTTGGATTGGGAACTAAACTACTACTAGCTTTGCCAAAAGAAACACTGATAGAGTTAATGTTGCTTACAGTCCCTTAATTGTGTTTACAACTTGTCTGTAGGTACCTAAACCAATGAGAGCACCAATTTATGTCTATTATCAGCTTGATAATTATTATCAAAACCACCGACGGTGAGAATTCTTTATTTCCTTTTAAATACCGTGAAGCTATTGCATAGTAGTGCATTTCACCGATTTGTTCCATTTCCTCTCATCTATTAGTTTGTTTCTTGGTTTTGATTTACAAGTAATCTGTATTTCATAACTATCTCCTCAAGATTGGGAATTTCGATAGCTTAATGAGTATTTATGGTGGAGCTAAGCTGGATTTTGGCCTTGTTATGAGACAATTTGGTTTTCAGTTGTCACTTTACCTGCCTGCTCTATTATCTTTGTTGTTTGTTGAAGGTCTCTATTTGGACTTGTAGAAACTTCTGCAAAATGATTTCACTGTGTAAAGGAAGAAGAAATTATAGTCAAGTGTCATATAAAATGGTCAGATACAAATTTTTAGTCCTTGATCTCCGATATGACACGACGATTACAAAGCTAGCGATAAAAGCAAACTAAATTAAGAATTAAGCTATCAATTGGGGTTAAGTTATTGGAAGGCTAGCTGTAAAAGCAAACTAAATTAAGAATTGAGCTATCAATTGGGGTTAAGTTATAGGATGGCTATAACTGTCGTTCTTGCTAATTAATACATCCTTCCTCTTAATAAAGTGCTAAAAAGTTTAAAAGAGTAGGTGCTTTTTTCCCTTGAAGTGATTCTAGATGTCTCTCTCTATATATTTTTTTCTACAATTAAACCCTTCTTCCCATCCCTTAGAAAAACCAAATTTCCCATTCCTATCTTTCACAAATCTTCGACCTACCAAATTATGATTCTGTGGACTTCACATGGTATTTACAATTTGTGTCTCCTTTGACATTTTAAGTCGTCTCTGAAACATTAGTTCTGGATTTTCTTTCTCAAGTTTAGGTTTCCTCAATTTCTATTTGTTATTGTTCACCAAACTTTTTGAGTTGAGCCATGGGTAAGCTCATCTCACCTCTTGCCACACTTTCTGGACATCTATTTCTGGCCATTTGTTTGAGTTGTTTATGGAATTAATATCGTGTACAGTACCTGCAAGCATTTCAAGCTCTCTTAAATTAATGGGCGTATAAAATAATTTTTTTGTTTTTTACCTGCTTCATTCCCTCAGGAAACATGAATGTTTACATATTTACTTTCAATTACATGATTCCTCCGTTCATTGAAGTCCTCAAAATTTATTCAGGTATGTCAAAAGTAGAAGTGATCAGCAGCTTTTACATGGACTTGGGCACAATGGCACCAGTTCTTGTAAACCTGTAGAGTCGTCTGATGGTCTACCAATAGTACCTTGTGGGTTAATAGCATGGAGTTTGTTCAATGATACATATCGCTTTAGTCGTGGGCCATCAGAATTGAGGGTCAACAGGAAAAACATTGCATGGAAGAGTGATCGCGATCATAAATTTGGGAAGCATGTTTACCCCTTCAATTTTCAGAATGGGACGTTGATTGGTGGTGGAAAGCTGGATCCGCTTATTCCTGTAAGTTCTAAGTCTTTCTAATTGTCTTTTCCTAGTGGTGCTTTCTTCTTGATTATGATATGACCTAGATTTGATTTGTAATGCTAATACCTTTATTTAGTGGCTTTAGTTGCAATGCCTTTTCTTTATGTTCATCGATTTGATAGACTTCCTTGTTGGTTATATACTGATTTACCGAGAGTTTAGAAATGATTGCAATAAGATTTATCATAATCATGCGTTGGGAGATTGATATGCATATAGGTTAAACTGAAGTTTAAAATTTTTTATGCGCACCATGTGCAGAAAATATTGGGTGAGGGAGGAGAGGGGTTTGGGGGAGACAAATATCTGTCAAGAACCAATTCGCCTCAAAACTTTAAGCTATTAAGTGAAGGCTCATAAATGGTTTTATTATAATCTCTAACAATCTAATTCATGTGTAATACTTATCTTTCTTCGCTACAATTATTTTATGTACCCCTTCTACTGAGAGTTCCCATCCTGTTGTTCTGCTTCCCTGTATTGACCATTCTGATTCACACATTTCAGCTTAGTGATCAAGAAGATCTTATAGTGTGGATGCGCACTGCTGCTCTCCCTACCTTCCGGAAGTTGTATGGTAAAATTGATGAGGATCTGGATGCAGATGATGTTATAGTAGTACACCTATTTAATAACTATAACACTTACAGTTTTGGTGGAAAAAAGAAGATTGTTCTGTCAACATCAAGCTGGCTGGGAGGAAAGAATGACTTTCTTGGACTTGCAAATATATTTGTTGGCTCCTCTTGTATATTGATCTCCATCATCTTCTTGTTGCTTCACGTGAAAAATCCCAGGTAATTATTTATGTTGTCCATGCTGAAATATCCCAATCATTTTGCCCACTAACCCGAGACCACTCTATCATGTAGTTTCCCTGGAAGGTTCTGAACACTTCTTTTTTCTAGAGTAAAAAATTTAGATGATTCTTTAGGTGTTTTCTATTAAGTTCTTTAATTAAATTATGAAATGTTGAAGAACTTTTTTTAAGAAGTTAAATAATGTGTTGTTGAGTTGAATAAAAATGTCTGCATGTTATTTTTCTATTGAAAAATTTTATAGCAAATATTATGACATATTTATATATTTGTAATCATTAAATGTTGTGTAACGGAAAAGACAGTACTACAATGTGTTTGTATATTTATTATATGCCCATTAGTGATAATTTGCAAACAAAGCATATCTGATTCGTTTTTCTGTTTGCAGGCCTTACGGGGACACAACTTATTTATCTTGGAACAAATGAAGCATTGGAAGCTGATATCATAAAGATGGATTGGTTATACTTTTTTCTTTTTAATCCCTTAAAAAAATTTCTCTTTTGTGAGGCTCAATTTAAAGCGTTCAGTTTGCCTACTGTTCAAGCTGAGCAGCAATGCTGTATCCCCCAAATACCCCCCCTTTTTTTTTTTCCTTTTTTGTGATTATCATGTTGCGCAATAGAAAATTCAATTTGCAATTTAAAGGATAGGTATTCTGATTAACATAGCTATTGTATTTATCTGTATATGGTAATGCAAAGTATAACTCTTTGAGTTGAAACATAAAAGAAATAGAAAACTGTTTATATTGCAGCATACTTTTACAGTGCAGAGTTGGTGATAAAGTAAAATTTTAAATACATTAAATTAATATAAATATGTGTTCTTAAAATTGTTGGGAATAAAAAGATTTAATTTTATGCAAACGGTAAAGTTTTTTTTTTTTCTAAAAAAAAAAACCATAGATACATGGGTGATGGATGTCAATAGCATGAGTGTATATCTTGTAATTTTTGCACTGTACTTTGATAGTTTTATCTAGCAGCAATATACTAGTAAAGACAATGTTAGTGGAGAGTTTATTTTTTCATGTCTTGTAAACACAATACTGATCTATATAACATTTTTCTTTCATTTGAGGAATTGATCAAAAGTAATTAAAAAGTTAAGGAGTACTATACAGATAGAGGCAAGCTAATTTTTACACTAATCATAATGACAAATGACAATGTTAGTGGAGAGTTTATGTTTTCATTTCTTTAAACACAATTCTGACCTATATAGCATTTTTCTTTCATTTGACGAATTGATCAAAAGTAACTGAAAAGTTAAAGAGTACAACATAAAAAGAGACAAGCTAATATATATATTGATTATCTTGTTAATTTAGGGTTCAATCATGAATTCGACGTAGTTATTTATGCCAATCCTCCAGTAGTATGGTAGCCATTTTGCTTGTTGATATGATAGGGATTGATATGCCCATGTAATTCCTATTTCGTTATCTCTCTTTAGGCTTTTGGCCTTTATATTTTACCCAAAGATAATAAAAAAATAGTAAAGATCTTCATTCCAATAAAAGTTTTGGGGAAGTTTGTAGGGGAAAAAAGAGTTAACATTAAAGGGAGTTTTTAAAAAATTCTCTTTCCAAAAAAAAATAGTTATTGAGTTTTGAAAAGTAGCCAAAGTTATGTTGATATATGGCATATTTGCAAGGCCATTGTTTCATTAACAAGAATAAAATGCTACTTATGCATTTGAGTCTTGTGTAAAAACAAATGTTGCTTATGCAACTTTTAAGGGTTTCATTTGAGATTGGTGATTTTACAAAATCAAATTAAAACATAAATTTCCATTGTAAACAATTATAATTCATTTATATTATTTATATAACAATTTAGTAATTATTTACCAAAAGATAGTTGACTTCACAATCACAACTTTTAGATCTAAGTGTAACTTTACAAGCGATCTGCATCTAGAAACCTGATAGACTAAAGAATTAATTCAATTAGTTTAAATTCTCCCTCTTGATCCGCTGAATATAATTTAATATAATAGCTTCTAGAGGGATTGTTCATAACTTCACATCTATCCAATAGAAATATCCCCAGTAGACGTAATCTGTGACCCTATTTTCGTTTTTTTAATCGAATTATAAACCATTAAATTGACTAAATCTAAACCCAAATCCCAATTTCAATTACTAAAAAGATTTTTCTTATAATTAACTTACTGATCTCTCTAGAATGACGTATGACTATACGTCATCATGTAGCTCTAAATTTTCAGATATCTCGAAACAATCTGCTTCTCTGACCTTTCCTTCTTGTTTCCTTTTATTCGTAGGACTATAAATTCTCATTTCCCTTCCACTTTCTCTCTATTTTCTATCACCAATCCCACTCTCAATCTTTCTGTGAACTCTCTGCACAACCTTTTTCTTTTTCTTTTTTTCCTTTTTTTTTTAACAAAAGTTCTATTCCTTCCTATAGAAAAATATCTGTCAATAAGATCAAGCTACGTCGATAAAAAAAGTTCTCTCGATTTGAAATTTGCTTGTAATTCTTTGTTGATAGATATCTATCAATTGCAGTGCACGTCTTCTTGAGTTAGAAATTTCGGTCAATATCTGCAATGGAGTTGAAGTACATGCACAAATGGGATGAAGTTGCACCTTCCCTCCTAATATCTCACCAGAAATCTTCCACTCATCCAAAATTGGAACCCATTATTGAAGATGAACAAGAGGTCTACGAATTTTTGCATAAGGATGTTGTAGATTATTTTTTAATGTTGTTCTTTGTGCTTTTGTACCTTTTTTCTGTAAAGTAGGGTGGCTTGATTTTAGTGTCTATGTTATATAGGAATATTAAACACTACTGTGTATGTATTGAAATATTGCAATAGAGTAAAACCCACTTTGTCCTTTGTGATTTAATGTCTTTTAATTTATTTAGTTATTACTTTATCACCTTTTGGTACTCAGTTATAATTTTAATACAGATAATTATATGAATTTTAAAATAATTACAAATATATTTTATTTATAGTTTCATAGTTGTGTACAACAAGAAGTAGGAGACAAAAGAGAGAAACACAGGAAGAATAAACAGAATCCTTCTTGGTAAAACGACCTCAAAGTTCTCAGATCCTTCTTCAATGATAGGCTCCAACTTTGGAAGATTACGAGAGCATCTCTGAGGGGTTATGAGGATAGCTGGTGCTACCTCTCCACATATGCCTCTCACTTTCTTCACCATCTTCTTCAGAATCAAACTGCAATTTCTCTGATTTAAGTGGATGGGTTGGGTTTGGCTTAAAAGGTTGATTGCTTCACAACTTTGAAGAGTCAATTAAAGGATGTGTTGGGGAGAATTGCAAATGGAGCTATGTATATATACATAGGGTGAGAAAACTAAAGAAAGAAATGCCAGTGGATTTGGTTGGCCAACAAATAACAAAGGCCTTGGAAAGCATTTTACATTTTCTAGAACATGCTTTGTAGGGATAAAAATAGAATAAAATTAAAGTCAAAGATTTTTAGTTGATTATTGTTATCAAATTTTCTAATAAAAGTATAATACAGGAAGAGTTTTTACAACTAAACACAATATTATTGACTCTTTAAAGATAGTTTTACTGCATATTGAGATTTGATTGAAACACTTAATAACAAACACCTAAAAAATTTATTTAAAATTTCTTCCTAAAATTAACATATTTACATGGAAAACAGTCTCATGTAGCTATGTTCTAGAATTATATCGTTACAATCCACAATCCTTGACTATTATTGGTGCATGGATTAAGCCGTTTTAGGCTAGCTTAGCTTATCAAGCAACTTACTCCCTTGACCGTAATAAAAACTAAAAAAACTCAAAAGTTATACCTCACTTTTAAAATGTATATCTTATTTTGCTAACAAAATCATTTAAGGGTTGACAAAAATCCACTAGCACCTACTTTGAATTATGGACATGTCCAATACCTACAAACATTCTTAATTTAGTAGTTAAAACTTTACAAAATAAAAAAAATAAAAAATAAAAGTAAGTGGCAGAAAACAACTATGGCCATTTTACAAGGTATCTTAGCTCTCTACAATAAACAGTTAGATATAACGTTTAACAGCTACAACATTGTGGAGTCTTATATCATAAACATCTTATATAAAGAGCCTATCCAATGAGTCTAAGAGGTATGCTAGCCTCAGAATATTTCACTCAACTACTTGCTATTTTTGAAAAAAAAAAAAAGTTAAGAGATATGTCTACTAACTTGGTAAATATATAAATAACAAAGTATGTAAAAAAAAAAAAGCACCGTACATAAGTTTTTTTTTACAAATGAGTAAAATTAGACAATATATATATATATATATATATGCTCATACATATTTTAGAAGTTAAAACAAATTCATTCAAGTAATAACTAATTCTAAAAAATATAATTAAAAAAAACTAATGCAATGATATCATATGAGAGAACTATATTACATTATTGTTTATAGTGCCATTACATTTTATTTATTTTATATCTCAATGTTATTGCACTTTATTTTGCATTATAGTATTACTATACTTTATTTACAATATTATGATGCATATGCACTTTTTATCATATCTCATAATACTTCCATGCTTTTGGTCACATTTCAACTCTATTTAGGTATACTCTGTTGCCCTACAAATGGCTATGGAACTCAAACCATATTTTTGTCCTTCACTTCTTAAATAATATAAATAATTATCACATCATAAATTAAAAAATAAAATAATTCAAAGATATAATTTTTTAGGTAATTATCAATTAATTACAAGGAAATCAATTTAAAGAAAATTGTACAAGAAAAATTAAAGTAAAAACAATAGTTTATAGAATAAATAAAACAAACAATTTAAAGGAAATTTCATGGTAAAAAAGAAAAAAAATAAGAATAATAAAAGAACAAAACATACATTAGAGATATAAATTTCACCATTATTTACAACATATTTTACAATTGAAGATTTTAAAATTTTAAAATTTGCTTTCCCAAGCTTTTGGCAGAACAAGAGTTATTTAAAATGAGATTTGAAACAAAGTAATAATAATAATAATAATCACCAACATCGCCATCAACAAACTGTAAATAAAAAGTCTCATATTATTATTTATATTCTTGTCATCGAGAACAACAAAGTATAATTTCAATCGATAAGATATCATCAATATTACTTAAAATTATGTTAAATATAGAATTAACAATAACCATCTCATTAGCATTCTATAGTATGAATTTGACTAACAACAATCTTAATTAAAATTTTCTATCACCAGCTCTAAGTAAATATTTCAAAATAAAATTCCAAATTTCAAATTAGGTTTAAAATTTTCCAGGTTGATAGATCAGGGTCAAAGTGTGAATTTCACACATTGGAGGATTACATCTAAAGACGAAAACTCACTCGAGGAAGAGAAGCTGCATAATTTAGGCATCAACAAATCATTGAAAAGAAGAAGAAAGGAGGGAAGAAGATGACCGGAGAAGCAGAAGAACTAACTTTCAATAAACTCCACGATTTACGGCCACCACAAGGAGAGAAAAGGAAGAAGAAAACGGAGAAGTTGCAACGGATAAGCAGAACCTTCGGCAACGCAACACACCGGAGAAGAGAAGACGGCAGCAGGTGGGGCGTGGTCGGCGAACTAACGTTGACCGAAAAGCTTGATGCACGCTGAGGGGCTGTACGTGTCTGTCTCGTGAGAGTGGGAGGACGTTTGACCAGAGGGAAAGTAAGGATAAGAGAGAGAGAGAGAAAGAGGGTGAAAAGAAAGAAGGAAAATTATGGTTATTACTGAATTATAATTTTTAGGTTTTAAAATAATTTATTTTATATTAATGAATTATTTTTAAACTTTTTAAACTTAATTTCTAAAATTTCAAGAACTTATTTATAAAAATTAGGGTTATTACATGTACTGAATTAGAGATTAGTTGCATTATATAGGCAGGTAGAGTTGGAGTATTTGAGGGTGATGCTATTCCATGGTATTTCAAGCAAAGCATGCCCAAATCTTGTTTAACCAGTTGAAGCTTTCACTAATCATCAGAATGTGTATTCAACTTTTGACTATTTTAATATAATGATCAATGTAAGTTATCAACTAATCACAGCATCAGTAAAAATTCACCTAATTGAAGGGTCCGACAAAAAATGTTTCTGCTTAATATAATTTAAAATCCGTTTTTATAATTTTTCGTAGGTGCAGTATATAATCATCCCCAGGGACAAATTCAAGATTTTTGTCAAGTAAAATTATTTTTACAGAATATAAATTATCCTTTGAGAGCTTTTATATTTTAGAATCAAAACATAACAACTTCATTAGAAATAGTATCAAATTAATTTCTTTATGCGGCATACTAAATACTCATTGAAATAAGATGGGCTGATGGGATATGCCTTAGAATGGATAGGTTAGATCTGTCCAAATGTACCGTAGGAGAAAGGATCCTATAACCTAAGAATAACTTGAAGCCTATTCATTAATCATACTATTACCAATCTAGAAAAGAAGTTAAGATTATATTTGAAAAAAATAAATTCTTTGATATACTAAAATTATACAAACTCTTTTTAAAATAAAAAATTACGTTATACTTTAATCTAATTTAAAATTTTCAATTAAAATACATTCAATTAACCACTTTTACACATTGTTTAATAGAGGTTAGTAACAAAAAATTTTAAATTAGATTAAAGTGTATATTTTTATAATAGATGTGAAGTTTATATAATTTTAATAAAATTTAAAAGAGATTTATATAATTTATTAAAAAAACTCAAAAAGCATTATTTACCTACTTATACCATGTGAAATATGAATTTCCAAGTGCTAGAATGAGCTATTATTTAATTAATTATAAATTAATAATTTAGTCCTTGTTTATTATATTTATTTATCTTTAATTTTTAAAATAAATAAATATATAAGTTAATCTTCAAAAATAATAAATTTTTTACGTATTAATCCTTTTGACATCGTTGGACTTCTTGACAAAAAAATTTATATGCAATCCACTTGGAACTGGTCCAAAAGTAAAAGTGAGATAGAAGTATAAGTAATATTAAAGGTTAAATCTCTCCAATGTAATATTAAAGAAAAAACTTATATGCAATGAATTTGTTGTTTTTAAAGATTAATTCATGTATTTACTAATTTTTTAAAATTATAACTAAATAAACTTAACAAATTATGGACTAAGTTGTTAAATGAGTCTTACTTAATTAGAAGAATAATCCATAGGACCATAAGGCTCAAAAAATTCAGCAAAGAGACCCTTTTTTCTTCTAGAGCTCCATCCCATGTCCTTGCATAATTGGTCATTATACCATATGTGCAAGGCCGCAATACTTGACCTTCGATAGTACTCTCCTGAGTATTGCTTCATATATTTATCCCATTTTGCCACATCTTTTTTCATCTCCTCAATGCTTGGCAGTTTGAATGTGCCACCCAAAAACTCTGCTAGCCACCTGCATCTCATCTCTGAGGTATGTAAGTTTGAAAAACTCTCCGAGAACCCTATCACCGCCAGTTGTGGAATTTCAGGATTTACACATTCCCTGATCGACACCAAAACAAAGAAAGAAACGATTTGAATAACATTTCACAATCGAACTTTCCTGAGTTTGTGAGTAATTTGACATAGATACAGGACACTATCAAGGTTAGAGGGAGAAATATTTTTCTAGGGTCTCATCTATAGCTTAACTAATGCCTTGGCCCATTAGATCAAAAAGTCATCTTCTAGAAGATATCCCAGCACTGCAAATAATATATATATATATATATATATATAATAGGAAAATTAACTATTTTGTAAAATATTATTCCTAAACTATTTATGGGTTTTATCCTTTTATTAAATTTTCTCCCTTTTGTTTTTTTTCCCATATTTTTTCTACTTCTTTTTCAAATTTCTTTAAATTAACATGAATCTCATATTGCATGAGGCCCACATGTAATTATAAAATATAAGAAATTCTGAAATAAGCCTAAAAAATAAAATAGGTAAACCTAAGGCTGTAATTGAACGGCGTTGTTTGTAGACAATATGAGTTCGACCAATGTAAAACTCAATTCAAAATAATTTCTTTACTAAAATGAATCTGAGCATAAGATTAGACTCACTTGTACCAACTCATTTGTATTCATAATTATGGGTTTCATTGAAAAATTTTGACGAACTTATATATTTATTTATACTTAATTTAGTTTATTCATATTTTATAAACCGATTAATCTATTAAATAATTAACAAAAAAGGTAAAAAGGGCTCACCTATAGAGCGGAACTGCTGCATCAAGGGACCCCACTATGAGGTTTTGGAAAGTGGGAGACAGAAAAATTTGCTTGAGCTTCTGGTCACTTTTGAAGCCAGTAGCTAATATGACCAAGTCTGTTTTAAGAGTTGTGGCTTCTCCTTCAACCTCAAGGCCTTCTTCACAGAAGCAAAAGCTTGGGGACTTTTTCAGTATGATGCTTCCATCTTCAACCTTGTTATAAAATTTCTCAGGCATTATTGAGAGTGTGCAAGCACTCAGGTCTCTAAGAAAGCTGTGTTTTGGTACCATTCCAAACTTGGCTAGTCCATGCTTCTTTTTTATGTAGCTTTCAACGAATTTGGAGAATACCCATCTCTGTAATATATATGGCACACCCAATAATATATTCTAGGATCAAGTTCAAAGAAAGCATAATATCAAGTTCATAAAGAGACAAGCTAAGTTCAAAAGTACACACTATCAATATTCATTTACGCAGATTTTGATAAGTCAATCTTCAATGTATACTTATTTAATCGAGCTTGTAAATAAATAAATAAATCTATTTCTAAAAAACATTTCGGGCTGAGCCTATTTAACCTGGAGTTTGATGAACCAAGTCAGGCCATGTCAAGTCAAACCCAAAGGGCCAGAGAAAAATTTTCAATATGATCTGCCATGAACATTTTAAAGGTGTAATTTGAATTCAAAACAAAAATAATACTAATTTATTTATTTATTTATTTACATTGTAAAGGTGTAAGTTTTTTTTTGGTAAAACAATAAAAATATAGATAAATTATTCTAATACTACAGAGAAAAGTGCCTATGACATGGGATCCCTTATTACCCTCACCCTTTACGTTTGTCAATCCCACGATATGTTCGACACTTTGACACAAAAGTCAACGTGAGTGCAAGGCGTATCGAAAAATAAGTAGAGACCCATTCAATGAGTGTCACGAGACAATATGATTCTTGACATTAAAAGATTTGAACTGGGACAATAAAAGTATGAATGACTGCAAATAGATGTCAATATTGCTAATTGAATCAATTCATATTGATTGAAAATATCTTTTCTTAATCAATTTCAATTTGATTTCTCTAAAAAAAATATTTTGAAATTAAAATCTGTAATGCACTCGCCTAATATAAAAGAGTGTACTCTTGAAATATACAGGTCAAACCGCCCTACATAGATGAGAGAGGTAGGTCCCATCCATAAAAGGGGGAGACCTGTTGCACTTACCAGAGGTGAAAGAGTAGTTGCAACAAGACTGAGAAAGAAGGATTCACCAGGCTTATGCAGCAGAAGTTCAGAGAAACGATTGAAATATAAATAGGCTAATGGTATGCCCCATGGAAGAAAATCTGGAAGACTCCAGTGTTCTGTTTTATATAACAATTTGCATGGATACTTATCCCCTGCAAATCCATTATTGCATCAAATAAAACAACTAAGATAAACTATTTTATGAAAACGTAAGGGTTAAAAAAAAACAGCATATACTATCTTAATGGTGGATCGATCCAAAGATTGTAGAGTTTAAAATATATACAAACTTTTTTTAAAATAAAAAATTATTTATGCTTTAATCTAATTTTAATTTTTTTTTTCAAAGTGTGTATGAATTAGGATGAAACAATAATTGCCTCAATTCAAATCGAATTTGAACTCAACAAAATTTTTGTTACGAGGCTCGGCTCGGCTCAATAAAGATGAGCTAATTGGGCCAAACTAAGCCAAATGTCTTTTTTTAAAAAAATTAAAAATTTATATCTTTATATTTGCTTTATTATTTTAGACATATAGCCACTCTTTTTGATACGTTTTTTTAAAATTTATGTAATAAATATAAAAAAACACAAGTCCAAAAAAAATACAAATATAATAACTAAAATTTGAAAAAATATACATTTTTTAATTTTATTTTTTTTATTTGAATGTGATAATCATATTTAAAAGATTTTTATCATAGGTTTAGACCTCTTTAATTATTTATAATTTACAAAATATGTTCAAAAATTTTTGACTAAAATTATTGAGAAAATCTCCTATAAAAAAGAGTTCTTTTCAACTTATTTCATATCTTTTTATATATAAATATATATATATATATATATATATATATCTTGAATCGAGTTAGGTTTAACAAAGTCAAAAAGTTATTCGAAACTTGTCTTAATCCAATTTTATTGAATTTTTTTTTAAAAACAATTTATTGACCCATGTCGACCCCATATTGGTCTAGTAAGATTAGGCCAATCGGGCTAATTGAGCCTTACAGACTTATAATTTTTTTAACTATTTTTATTAACTTAAATATATATTGTTTAACTAAAATAGTTAATGAAGGATTTTTTGATTAAGAAATTTAAAATTAGACTAAACTGTGAAATAATTTTTTATTTAAAAAAATTATATATATTTATTTAAAAAATAAAAAAATTATATAATTTAAACAAAATTTAAAAAAAACTGTATAAATCACTCTATTTTTAATAACATACTGTTTGCTCTTGATTGTGGGTCGATCATAAATATTGTGGATTTCAAGTGTTGTTGATTAATTAGTATACCGTTGACTGCTGAGCACTGCATTGCAATCTCTAAAGCAGATTTGAGGAATCCAACCACAGTGACATGCTTGCCCTTCACAAACTCAGCGGCACTTTGATCATCCATGGAAGCATAATCCATGGAGTGTATCACCTTCCCTTTGAACATTTCTGGGCCTTTGTTGGCGGGAAATTCTGGAAAGTTGGGTACATCACTAAACCTTCCTATGCACAGAATCACAAAATCCACTATATATACCTGCATTTATCAGTAATTAAGCTGAAGTTTACTATTAATTAAGCAATGTTCATAAGCTGGAAAATTAACATTGCCATGGGATTAGTTAATGAGCATGCAAGTAATGAGTGATTAGAGAAGTTAAAATGGGTTGGCTCAACCTAAGTTGACTAAATTTGATTTGGCGGTCACTCTAATGAATTGGTTCAGCTGGCTTTAATTTATAGTAATCAAAAGTGAAATATTTTAAGTATAGTTTAGAATTATTAAAAAGTATAAAATATCTTATAAATTAGCACACATGTAAACTCACTTTAATAAACTAATTTCTTTCTATTTAACTGTTTTCTATTAAAAATAAATAAAAGTTTTTAGTCCATAAAAACAGTGGCTTAACCTTGTTAGCTTAATCTATCATTTGGGTAGGCTGGGTTGGCCAGCCTAATAGGCTCAACTTATTTTGATAGCTGTGAGTAGGTCTAATGATTCAAATACAAATTTTAGCTTCGACAATTTTTTGGGCCAAATCGCAAGAAATTTTTATTGTAAATCTCTTAGTAGATCCGTCCATGACTAACCTATCTTTCATTGGATCTAGCACGTGAATCAAATGAAACTTGAACACAATACTATTAAAAAAAAGTTTTTTTATTAAAAATTCAACCACTTTTTTATTATTAAATCTCCATAAGATTTGCCTAAAGTAATATTTTTGTTATCATATTCTCATTATGATACATACAAATCTCAAAAGTGATTTAATGATTAAAAAAAAAAAACTCCACTTCTCTTCAAGCAAAAGTCAATAAAAAGAAATTGAAATGATACCTACCTCAGTTGAATCATTTTGGGTATTCTTTACAGAAAGTTTCCATTTAGCATTGGATCTAAAAGGCTCTCCGGTTCCACCCCAAAGATCCCAAGCTTGCATTTCTTCTCCAACTGGACCATCATACTCAATCGCTAGAACTAGTGAATTAAACTTGATATGATTCAGAATATTGAAGTGGTGGGCATATCCTTCAACATAATCAAGCACCTGAAGCTGTGTGGGAGATTCTTGTGTGAGAGAAGAAGAAGGCCATGGAAAATCTGAGAAGCTGTAGAGAGATTTGGGGGTCTGGAGGTGGGTGGTGGCAGAGGTTTTGGTCCAGACTCCTCCAATAGTGTTAAGGGCTTCAAACACAACTGGATCGAAGCCCTTTGCTTTGAGGTACTTGCAGGCAAGAAGGCCACTGATCCCAGCACCTATGATGCCCACCACCTCTTGCCTCTGCCTATCCATATGGACAATTGCATGCTTTGATCGCTTCTGGGGCTGTATTTAGGTCATTTATCAGGAGAGGACTCAAAAAAAGTCATTTTCAATCTGATGGTGTGGCACGTGGTTTACTGGCTTCCATGTCGTTCCGTATTTTTTTAGCAGACTTGCGTCATGCACTAATTAATGCCTATACTGCTGAATAATCCAGGTGATAAGGGTACGGGAAGAATATGAATAATATTAAAAGTTCAAATCCACAAATAAAAAAAAAAAGTCAATACCACTTACCAGTATATTTATGTCTGTTCGGGTAGGATCTAATTTAGATTAAAACTTAATAGGTTTTAGATATTAAATTTTGATTTTTTATATATATTATAAAAAGATAAATAAATGGTCCACCCCATCTGCCTCCATTATTATTTCCCTGGATCCTATATATAGTAATCTTTTATATATACTTTGAGAGTCTCAACTCCGTGAACCAAGACACCAGTTATTTTTTAATATTTTACTTGATCATTTAAAGATTATATGAGGATTATTTTAATAATCAACTAATACCAAAAAGAAAAATTATTGAATAATCCAATTAAATAAAATATTCTCTCATTTTCTTACTCATATAATAAGTATTAAACTAAAATATACATTAGGACTATAAGTCATTTAATTCTTTAAAGATTACATCATAATTATTTGTGTGACTGAAGTAAGTAAAATATTCTCTAGTAATCTTATATAATTAGACACTGAAATTATCCCTTTTGTTCGCTCCACCGTGATGAAATTACTTAAACAGTGAAGGATGGTGAAGTAGATGCCAAGAAAGACAAGATGAGGGCATAGAGTTGTGTGAAGGTGATTTTAACATTTTATTAACTTTTGTGCTTGGCAAAAAAAAAAACATTTTATTAACTTTCATAATCCATTCCTTCTACAATCGGGTCTAATCAGACCAATATATAATTAATGCTTTAATCAAACAATAAGTAAATTCAGTATAATAATTAAGAGAGTTTGACGGGATAAATTTATGCAATATAATATTATATATATATATATATATATATATATGAAACATCTTATAAAGGAAAATTATATATATTGTATATAATCAGATGAGAGAATGCATATAAAATTATATCTTAACTTTTTTTTTAATTATCTTTTAGCTCCTACGATGGTCAGACAATGCATTTCAAATTCATATAAAATTACTTTTTCTCCCAGACATGTTTAATACTTCTTCAGCTTTTTACCTTAGTAATTGCATAATCTCCACTCCCTCCACTGTTCGTCTCCTTCATTTCATCAGAGATCAAACCATTGTTATTTCATCATGTTGGAATTTTTTCCCAACCATTTCATTTCTTTAATTTTTCTTTTCTTTATTTGCCAGATTTTTTACTATCACATGGAAGTACCATAGATCTTTTGTAGGATATTCTTCACGTTATGCTTTCACCAATCACATTGTTTGTCCACTAACAGATTTTTGCATGCATAATCAATCCCCAACATCCAAAACAAAATAAAAGAAGTTCATAGGATAAAGTTCTAACTTTATCTGAAATGGGGTATGGGGCAAAGAAGCCAAAATTATCTAATAAAAAAAAGGCATGTGATGAGAGTAAGAGAGAAACAGAGAATGATGCTGATTTTTTTTTTTTTGGCTATAAAAAAATTTTTGAATCAGAAATTACAATCAAATTGATACCATGTATTATAAGAAATGTATTAGAAATAGCTCTTTTTTTTTTTTTTTGCTAAAACCGAGTATGGCATTAATTGGGAGTACAATTCCCTAGAGCCCCCTGTAACTTTTTTTTTTTTTGGGTTCCCCTTTTTGGGAAGCACTTCTCCACGCCTTATAGGGGCCTCACTCTGCCTGTATATCTAATGTCAACTTCGTGGTCGTGCCATCAAATTTGATAAAAAGGATATGTTATTTTTTATATTTTTTTGAAGTTCGATGATAGTACTATTAATATTTTTTTAAAAAAAGACCTATAATATTAATATTTTTGGCACTGTAACATTTGAACTTATTAATATTGTTTACTGTTGTATCTGGGAAAATAAGCAAGCGTTCTATTACTCCAACTATTTATTTACATAAAGGTCCATTGGATCACGATCCCAGATTCCACGCTTTATGAGACTTATGATGTAGTGCTGATAAGAGGCCCATACTCACAAGCCCACTACTTTAATCGAGAACCTTGATGCTTTTGTTTTAATAAATTTAATATATCAAGTGTACCATATTGAAGCAGTAAGTAGTATGTACGATTTGTTCTTAAATTCCCTTCATTTCCAAATAGAAGATTGTTCAAAGAATTAAGGGAAGGTTGTGGAAATTGCCATCAATAGTCTAATTTTCTTTATTCCTTTTCCTTTCAAATATTTTAGTCCTTTATACACACACACACACATACATACTTTATTTGAAGCATCTATACCATTTTTGTGAGCAAATTACAGGCATTATTTATTTTCTAAATGTGTTATCTATGCGGTCCAACAGGAAAAGTTGGCAAGGCATCCTTTCTTAGCTTATCTAAACTTAGTTGTGATAATTAATCTTCATGTTTTTTTAATTTAATGATTTGTATGTCAATGTTTCTACTACATGTTTTCTTAAGTCGTTTATGGTTTGACTTTAATGTTTGATAATGTATTAGTTTTAAATGGTTGTGTTTCTTTCGTGCGTTGGATTGAATTTTAAATAAACAGGTGTTTTGCTTGTTATGACCAAGATTAAATTTCCACTCCATTTCAATGTTTAAAATTATAACATAAATTGATTATAGTACATCAAACAGTTAAGGAGAATTTTTTTGAGAAGAACCATTTAACCTGATATATATCGACCTTGAAATCCTATTTATAGTTTAAAAGGCCAATAGTTTGATCAATGATTTTGAGAAGAAAGATTTATGGTCTATTTGAAATTGTTTTTGTTTTAATATTTTTAAAACATATGTTTTCAAGAACAAGTTTTTAAGAACAAAAAAATTAAAAAATTTGTTTGAATCATTATTTTGAAAAGTAATTATTTTCTGTTTTTTACCTGATTCTGTAGAACAAAAATTACAAAACACTTAAAAAGTGCTTTGAGTTTTTTGTTTTTAAAAATAAAATTTTATTTTTTTATTTTACAAAACACTTCATTAAAAATATCTTATCAAACAGATTTTTTTATTTTTTTGTTTTTGGAAATAAAAAAATTATTTTGGAAAATCAAATCAAACAGGCCCTTAGACATTGGTTCTTATAGCAAAGAAAAATCCACTTTTATCAATCGTCAAGAGGATTACCTTTAGATGCCCTTAGAGCATTCAAAGTCTTATTACCAAGATTTAAATGTCCACTCTTAGATTTGACAAATTGTACTATCAATCTGTCCCAGATTTTTTACTCAGAAAAATGAATTTGTATATGGTTTTATTTTTTTTAAATTACATTTATTGTATTGGTCTTTGTTAATCTTTTTAATATCCGTACTTTGATTGTTTTTATAAAATCGACCATCCCTTATATGTCAGGGAATTTAAGAAGCAGTAAATGCTACTGATTCTATCATTTGACCAACAAAAGAAGAAAGAACACTAATTTGGCATAGAAGATCGAAGCAATTTAAATTACCAAGATGTGTTAATTATGATGAATCAAGCGAACTAGAAAGAGGCAAGGAAAAGACGAAGGATTATTAGATCAAACCGGTTGCAATCCCAAAACTCATCATCTAATGGTATAATTCTCTGAGCTTCCTCCTCTCCCATTGTCCTTTACTTTATTTTTTTCTCTGATCATTTGATGTATATGTATCCGACCTAATGTTATATATATTTTACTTTTAGCTCTCAATTTATTTATAGTTCATTCAATATATATGTTTAATGTCTTATTAATGAACTTAATTTTTTACTTTATCTTTCATTGAGCAAAAATAATAGTCCGATCTCACCAAGGATAAACGTTGGTTCATTAGGAAAAAAGAAACACATTTTTATCGGTCATCAAGAAAATATATATATATAATTGGTGAGAATTATGGTTTATGAATAGTGCGACTTTTATGATCGCATTTTAGAACGTTGATACATATTATTCGCATTCATATAAATACTGTTTTTACATTTTTTTTTTAGATAAGATTCACGAGATATTTTTGAATTCCCTTTACATTTTACAGGGAGTAAAATCTAGATACATTTACATTGAAAACTGTTCATTTGTGATCTAACAAAATGCAAACTGACCGGCATGCATCTCTCTTTGTTATTGGACATATTTATAAATGACATTTTTATTTATTTTATTACAATTTATTAATTTCAAAAGTTATAATCTTATTTTTATCCATTTACATGACTTTTAATCTTTTATAATAACTTTTATTAAATATAATTGACAATTGATAAATTTCAAAAATTTTAAATTACATATAATACAAAAAATTTACAAATGAAATCCCTGTGCGTTGCACGAGCACTAGTTACCGTTATATATATTGTCATATAATTTAATTTTAAATTATGGTTATGTGATCTTAAATTTTTTTAAAAAATTTACTTATTTATCAAAGCATAAATATTATGGATGGCAGTACTATTTAATTTTTCAATACAACAAAACTAAAATTAATATTTTTCCCTTTAAGGCTATACTTATATATGTATGTATGTATGTATGTGTGTGTGTGTGTGTGTGTGTATGTATTCATGTAAATAAATTAATTGATATAAATCTACTTTGGGGCATTAATTTGATGCAAAGGCATAGTGTTTAGAAACCAAAACGTCTTAATTAAAACCATATCAGATGCTAATTAAGAAGAAAGAGAGAAAAAGTAATAAAATTACATACTCCGGATTGAACATACATCATGAAGATATACAAGTACAGACTCATGGATTAATTACATGGTAGTAATGAGTATGATCAAGTGATCGAGGATTGCGAAGGCGGTTTTCATCAGATGCCCGAAAGCTTGATTTGCTGGGCTTCATGATCATCATCTTCTTCTAATTCTTCGCAGATTGTTTCCATGGTTATTGGGATATTTTTAATCTTGGAAGCGATAAGAGGGCGATAAAATTGGGGTACAACGGCAGAGAGTGGCGTTAGTGCTGAAGAAGAGGAGGAAGAACAAGAAGAAGAAGCTTCGGTGTTTAAGAATATTTGGTACAGACTTTTCTTGGAGATGACTGTAGAGCTTGTAGGAGGCATATCCAGAACTAGCATGTCACCCATATCCATTTGCCTCTGCTATAGCTTTGCTAAAAGAGAAGCAAGGTCTCAGATATATATACACAAACTTTCTCACCACACAAATTTACTCTTTAATTCACGATTCACTTCTAGTGACTTTCACAATTCTTTTAAAGTATTTGACAAATATGAGTATATACATAAGTTTTAGCCAGCTAGCATAAATATTGTAATGGGTAAAAGAAAATAAATAATAGACAAAAATTCTATTATTTATTTAATCATCCTGTCATTATTAATTTAATACTTTAGGGAATTTTTTTTGAAATCACTTTAATTCTTGAAAGTATGATTATGTGTTGTTAACCCTTTATTATTATTATTATTATTATTATTATTATTATGAGGTAAAAATATCCTGAAACCTGCTTGTGTATTAATTGAGAGTAAATCTCCCCCTACAATCTTAAAGGCACAGTCTCCCATCCATCTAATGTATTTAAAAAAATAAATTTTTAAATGCTAACTCCAAAGTCTGAACGTAATCAATAGTCTAGATATGAAATATACTTCTTTAACTATTAAACCAATCCTTTAGAGTTAACACAAAAAAATATTTAATCATCAAATGATTACATAGTGTAAATCATTTTGGCATCTTTAGAAAGATGAAATTAGAATGAAATCATACTTCTGATAGCATTTAAAATGATACCCAAAAAAATTGTCAAGGTACAAAAAATTCTTCGATATATTAAATTGATAACGGTGTGACATCATTTTCTGAGGACGAAAATAGGACAATTGTCATATTTCTATGACATATCTAACGAAGAAGGAAATTTTGTGTGGTTGCTATTCTTTGAAAGTATTTATCTTTTATCTTCTAAGAAAACTAGTAAACGATGGATTAATTTGAAAGAATTTAAAATTGTAATGATATGTTGTGAAAAACAGTAGTGCAACTAGCACTCTATTTCATTAATAAATTCAATACATCATTTTATTGAGGGAAGTTAGGAGGTACATTAATCAACATATATAAAATATATATATATATATATATATATATTCCTTTTCCAAACCTGACCCTATTAATTAGAGCTGGAATATATGCATGACTTGCTTTACATAATAAATGCAGGTTTTTGGAGGCAGTCCTAGAGTCATCCTCCTGACTGATTGCTACGGTTGTCTACGGCCGGGTGGCCCTCCATGAAAATGGATAAACCCTAGAAAAGTCTTTAACGTTTCTAGAATTTTCTTCAACTTGTCAAGTTGTTTTCCCTGGTTTTAGATATGCCTTCCCTATACGGCACATGTGATGTTTATGGGCAGAGGGTACCTTTTGGATGGAGGGTATATGCTAGGTAAATGGTGCTTAATTTGTTCAATGTTTTGATGCTAAGCCTCGTGTGGTCATTCTGGCAGTGTAGGATAAATATGAAGATGATGGCAAAAGTAGGATAAAGATTAATGCCTAATGGCAAAAGTAATTTTTTTTCAAGAAGTTTGGGATAATTGTTATCAATTTCATTTGAAATATTTATCTCATGTCAATTACATTTTTTATGTCTGTCAAAATTCTAAATATCATCTTAAATGCTAATTTTATCAATTAGATTAACAGAAATTGATGATGTATTATTACACATAAACTAAGTCATTGTAATATAATAAAGAGAATTATACAGTACTTATATAAATATTACACTAACTACCTAATTTGAAAACCCTAACTTTTAATTAACACCTCTATAAAAAGGGGTAGAATAAAACTTGACAAGGAAATTTGTACAATTTTTTGATAAAAATTCTTTTTAATTAATTATCTCTTAATCAATAATTAATATATCCCACCGCCTTTGTTGTCACTATGCAACATCGTTGCATCTATGACCACTTTTGTTATTGATCACCATTGAATCGTTATCGCTCCCACCTCCATGTACCTTTGTCATCGTCTTACGTACTACCATCCCCTTTGTTCTCATATCTTTTATTATTAATATATTAAATTTTTATTGAATTTTATCAGTATAACCTTTTCTTTTTAGTTCATTCCTATTCTACAATCAGTCATGCATCCTATATATTTGGTAGGGTAATTTTCTCTTTTTTTTTTAATTTTTGGTCTTTGAGGTATAATTTAATTAGACAGTCTTACCCTGAAATCAAAAGAGTACACTACAAATAAATTCATTTTGAATAAAATACCAAGTCACTTTTCTGATTTTAATAATTTTGAAAATAATTTAATAAAAATAAGTAAATATTAACAACAAAGAATAGATCACAAAATAATTCTTTAAAAGAAACATAACCAATTAAAAATAATATTTAATTTTAACAATAATATATGTATTACACATATAGTTAGTCAACTCAAACAGTTGAATAAATGTAATGAAAATTTTATAATAAATTAAAATTAGTGTTTTAAACACAAAATAAGTAATATTAGAACAAAAAATTCAAAATATATTTGTTTAATGAAATTTATTTTAATAAAAAATTTTAATATTATCCTGAGAATATTTTAATTAAAATAAATTTATTTATAGTTCTTTTGATTTTAGAAAACAATCATATTATAATCTTTTACAATAAATAAGAGTGATATATAATTAAACTATGGAATAGAATGTATAAAAGGTTATGTTTCAATTGATATGTCTAAGTCAAACAAATAGAACCACATCAAAGTAGGCTTTTCAACTTTAATATGATACAAAAAAAAGAAATGACTAAAAAGTTTTACCATCAAAATCTTTTTTTCATATGCTTAAAATTTTATTTATTTTTTTATTAATGGGTCGTAGCAGATGCCGCGATCTATTTTTTTATTATTTTTTTCTTACTTGGGTCGCGGCATTTGAGATGCCGCAACTCCATATATAATTTTTTTATTTATATTTAATTTATTTAAAAAATAAATTTAAATTTAATATATTTATTATTAAATTTAAAATTATTTATAAAAAGTGTAAATTAAATTTTTTATTTTCTTAGTTTAATTATAATTGAAATTATTTTTATTAATTTTAAAATATATAATTTATTATTATGATTATTTCTTCAACATTTTGAATTTTTTCATTTCAAATAAATTATTAGATTTATTATTTTTTAAAAAAATTGAATTGAATTAATTTTATTTTTATTTTTATTTATCATTTAATTCTTAAATTTAAATTTTCTATATTTATTTCATCCAATTTTTTAATTTTTTCTTTTAAATTAATTACAGAATTTTAAAATTTTTTACAAAATTTTGAATTTAAAATTTTAATTTTTTGTAATTATTATACATATTAATTCGTTAACTTCTTCAAAATATTTAATTTTCAATTCTTGAATGTCTATAACGTTACCAATATAAGCATATCATCGATTACTAGTTCTTATTATTTGAAAATACATCAATTCACTGGCCTCATTGCTATCGACTAAATTTAAATAGGTTTGAGGTTGAATTATATCATTTTTTTCCTCTATTCTTTCAATGCAAAGGACGAAGTAAAAAAAAGAAATATTATGTATCCAAAAAATAAAAAAAAGAAATCTACAATTGCAATTTTTTTTCATCCCAAAAACATAAGCATTTAAGGACTGAAAATTAAAGATTTTGAAAAAGTTAACGAATTAATATATATATATATATATATATAATAACTACAAAGAATTAAAATTTTAAATTCTATAATTGATTTAAATGAAGAAATTTAAAAAAATTGGATGCAATAAATATAAAAAATTTAAATTTAAAAATTATATGATAAATAAAAATAAAAATAAATTTAATTCAATTCAATTCAAATTTTTTAGAAAATAATAAGTCTAATAATTTATTTGAAATAAAAATTTTCAAAATGTTAAAAAAATAATCATAACAATAGATTATATATTTTAAAATTAGTTAAAATAATTTTAATTATAATTAAAACTAAAAAAATAAAAAATTTAATTTATACTTTTGTAGATAATTTCGAATTTAATAATAAATTTATTAAATTTATTTTTTTAAATAAATTAAAAAATACATACTAAATTAAATATAAATAAAAAAATTATATATTGAGTCGCGACATTTGACCCAATTAAGAAAAAATAATAAAAAAATTGGTTGTGGCACCCATTAATAAAAAAAATAAAAAATAAAATTTTAAGTATATAAAAAAAAAGTTTTGGCAACAGAACTTTTTGGTCTATTCATTTTTTTTGTGCCATATTCATGTCAAAAAACTTGTCAAAGTATATGTATGAAGTTGTCGAATCAAGAGGAGACAAGGGGACTTGATTTATTTTTACTTAATAAAGTAACTTTTCCTTTATTCTTGTATGTATGGTTAATTTGGTTAAACCCTTAATTGCTTGTGTGTATTGTTTATAATGGATTGGCTTGTTGATTAGAATATGCAATTGTATGATTCCTTTTTAGATTTATAAATGGGGTGACTCTTTGATGGGTGAGGCTAGGGAGTGAGTTTGGAATTGCTCTACCTTGAACCAATAATCTCTTGAAGGCATGAATTTGTTCTTGCTTAGCCATGGAACCTATAAAGTATGATTTGTTCTCTTGTGTATGTTTTGGCTATAATTACAAAACATGCATATTTGTTTTCATACATGAGTGAATCATATATGTATTTGAATTTTGATTTAATTATTGGGATTCTTTAAATTATATATTTTTTTATTGACACTAATCATGGCCAAATAATATGCAAAGCAAAAGTAAGAAAGAACAACGTATTTAGAAGAGTCTATTATGTCAAGAAATTAGCCTAGACTATGATACTATATAAATATTTATATAAATCTATATTTTGATGTAATGAAATATAAACCTGTTTAAAAGTGTTAGACTATATATTCCATCAAAAAAAATTTATGAAAACGGTAAGTATATTAGGCGGACAATTAAGAAGACAGCATGTGGAGCGTCCACGTGAGCAGCAACAGCTTGCCCATGTGAACATGAAGCTTGTCACCACGTACCCCTCCAAAATGGTCATGTGCAAAATGTACAGCAAATTAGCATGTTGTCTATCG
This sequence comes from Erythrophleum ivorense, assembly GCA_026724425.1. Classification (NCBI taxonomy): domain Eukaryota; kingdom Viridiplantae; phylum Streptophyta; class Magnoliopsida; order Fabales; family Fabaceae; genus Erythrophleum; species Erythrophleum ivorense. The sequence goes on from JAIUCV010000003.1 coordinate 63,274,615, forward strand.
TTCGTCCTTATCCCTACCAATATGGTTCCATTCAATTGCTACCAAAATGTTGGTCCACCAAACATATTCACATTTTTTAATTTCAAGCAACAAATTTATATCAATGTTAGCTTTATTCATTTTCAGAACAAAAAGCACTTCAACATTTTTGGACAACTTTTATCTTTGGTCTTTAAATACAAGTCTATTATTAATTGATTTTCTCAAAGAAAAAACTTTTTTTAATCATTTTAGCACTTAAAAGTATAATTTTATCTTAATTTCATTATCTTTAAAATATTAAAATGATACTATACAATCTTTTGTTAATTGAATATTTTATGAAATTAAAACAAAATGTGATAAATATGAATTTAATTAGTCCGTCTATACAATTGGGCTAAGATCGGTCCAACCCGGTAAAAAATATCCAACTAGACCTAAAGGCACACTTAAGAAGTTCTTTCATAAATATTCAAACATGCTCTTGAAGTAGCTTAACTATCAAGTCTTCATCTCTCATATTTATCTTGCATTATACTATATGCTCTCCCTCCATGCATTTGATTTAAGAATTGGAGTCTACGACGGAAACTCCGACTCCATTATAGCTTTGACGATTCCCTATTTTAAAAGAACTATGTCAAACCTGACCCAAAAACTGACCGAATTAAAAATAGGTTGATCAAAATCAAATTTTTAAATACTAAAATAATTTTAAAAAATAAGGTTCATCAATTGACATAATTGGAATATATAATCCTTTTAGAGAATTTTGGACCACAATGTGTATAAGAAAAGAGTGCATGCCCTGGATCACACGGTACAGCTTGTTGCTCTCTGATAATGAAGGGAGTGGTTTTAGTTTAGAGTTTGCGTTATCCGCTCCTATCTTCTTTTCAAGGTCATCAACCTCGACCCTTTTGTTTTCTTGAATGCATGTGCTTTTGTTGCCTTTCCTTCCTCTATCTTTATCACTCACCATATATATAAAATTTAGTTTACAAATAACCAACATTTTGTTATTTTAGTCTATAAATGCTAATTGAAGTAATTATATATAGACGCACACAAAGCATATATGCTTAAAGGTTTAGATTGTTGGAAGTTCAAAATGGGAAAAAGAATAAAGTAGGGATTGAAACACGTATATAACATCTTTTTAGCACTTAAGCCCAAATAAAATACTACTTGAATCAAAGCTCTTAGACCAAGAAATAATAACTTTTATTCATACTAATTTTTGTTTAAAAAGATTATCAAGTTTTAAGCTCAGACTTCTTTAAAACTTACCAAAATTTAAACTTTTTAGCTCATGATTAAATCCAATTAAGTATTTGGTTATGTTGCAGTAAAGAAAGAAGTTTTTTTTTTTTTAAATTTTTGAGATGACAATAAAATCTATTGATATAGAAAAGAAAGATATTAGACCTTCTCTTATAAAGTAAAATTAAAAATTAAAGTTAAAAATTTAACAAAAATTAATCCTCAATCTACTTAGACAAAAACTTACAAATATTATATAAAAAATTGTGCTAAAAAAATATAGTCAAACACAAAAATAGTTTGCAACACTGCTAAAAAAACCCTAAATTTAGAAGAAATAATTTATTAAAAAATATTAAATTAATTTTTTAATTGTTATAGTTTCACTCAAGTTTTTGCTTAGTTTCTATAACTTAAAATTTATAATTGAGGGTTTATAGTTTTGAAAAATTTTAACTTAGTTCTTGCCGTTAAACTTTCATATTATTTTATTAAATTTTGTTGACATGACTAATTATGTACCATCTTAACATTCTAAATGCACATAATTCAAACCAACTTATCTAATTTACTTAACATAAGTTGCAAGACATATTATGTGAGTTAATTTCTCTTCATTTTTTTACTTTCACTCATTTTGTTGGCATAATAAATGGTGCAAATTTGAAGTATCAAAATGGCACTTGATTAATCATATTAGCAAAATTTAATGAAACATTAACAAATTTTAATGGTAAGGACTCAATTAAAAATATTTAAAATTAAAAGGATTTGATTACAAATTTTTAAATACAACGACCAAACTAAAATTTATGTAAAATTATAGGGACTAAAAGATTAATTTAACTAAAAATAGAAAAAAAATGTTTCTTCTATATAAGCATTAATTTTTGAATATTTCATGAAACACATTAATGAGTTTATCCACATGAAATTAACACATAAAAAGAGAGAATTTAGATATAGTTCATTTATATTTTTATTATCAAGATTTTACATATAAATATATGATTTTTATAATTCAACATCATACATGGAGTCTTTTCAACAACATATTATATGTCATATTCTTGAGTGAAACATGTGATAACAAAAATATGAAAAATTATATCTAAATTTAATCGTGCAAAAAGTAAAATAAGTAGATACTAATAATTGGTAACAAAAAATCTTGCAGTCCATGACTTCTGATCGACATTATCATCAATATGAACCTACTAGAATTGAGAAGAAACTTCAAATCAACTTTCTCGCTAAGCAAATTCAGATGGGACACTTGGCATGGTTTCCAACTTTCAGCTTAACCTCCGATCAAGATTTTTTTTTTTTGGGCCTAATTTTTAGTTTCGAGTCAATTTCAGCCAAACAAATAGAAACCCAGGCTTTTCCCCGAAAAGCAAGGGCACGGCGAGAAAATACTTGAGTTACCATGTCTCATTGTCATAGTTCAAATCACTTCCTCATCTCCAGAAACGTGGCAGGGTCTTGTCTGGTCCATTTAACCCTAGAAAAGCGCAAATTTGGAAGCCGCAGAACCTTACAAAAACCATATCTGCAAGGATATCAAAGTTTCCACCCACGTTTTGACACTTGCCAAACATGGTCCCACTCTGAGGTTATCTCACGGAACTGTCCTTCAATGCACCTTACCATCACTATTAGACCCCGTTTTTTTGCAGGAGAGTTGAGTGAAGGAGAGGGAAAGGGAATATTATTAAAGGAAAAATCTGTTTAGTAGATAAAAGACTTTTTTTTTTGTGAGAGTTGTCTCTTACAAATATGGGAGAGTTTATTTTATTATTTTATAGTGGGAGAGAGTTTTATTGAATAGGAAAATTAAAATTAAAATTGAAATTATTTTGTTCTTTAGATAATTTTTTTATTAAAAGTAAATTAAAAATAAATTTTTAAATTAAAATGTTATTTTATTATTATTTATTATTATTATTGATAATTAAAAATAAAATATTTTATTATATTTTTTAATTATTAAAAATATTTTAATTTTTTGATTCTCTATTCATTTTATTTTTATGTCATTTTTATCTAATTAAGTATAAAAAAATAAAAACATTCATATTTCTTTTTTTATCATACCAAACATAACTATGAGATATAAGATTCTTTTTCATTCCCATTATATTTTTCATTCCCACTCCATGAATGCTCTCTCCCACTTACCAAACGAGGCCTTAATATTAGAAGAAAGGCGGCACTAACTTATAAAAAGTTCATTTAATTTTTTTTCTTTGTTAAAAAATGTAGGAAATAAGAATAAATTATTTTAAATGTATTATCGACGTCAATAACTTGTACATCTGAGATATCAAAAAGGCCGGCAAAAGTTCAACCTAAATCAGCGCAAAAGAATTTTTTTAAGGAATTGACACCAAACGAGATAATCAGTTAAAAAGAAAATTCAACTTTGACACATAAATATATAAAATTTTAATATAATTTCTTTAATAATTAAGGCAACTTTTATTGTTAAATTGGAAAATCCTCACTCAATGTAAACCCTAGTTATCACAGCCCCATTATAAAAGCCATCCATGCCTTGTGCTTACACCTATCCACAACCAAATCAAACCAAACCAACATTTTAAACATAACTTTTCTCTTTCGCTCTCTCTCACTTGGGATTTTCCATTATTCTTCTAGCCCTTCCGTCTCTTCCTCCTTCTTCATCTTCTACTCCATATATACCTCCATAACTATGGCGAATTCACGCATTAAGAAGTTCATCATGGAGGTAGCTCCGCCACAGTATGTGACTGTGATGAGGCGTAGAACATCAAAGATGTTGGATACAATTAGTGAAGAGGATCAGAGGGAAATCAGCAGCCCAAATAATGATCATCATTCTCATAATTCTTCTTCGTCATCATCTTTCCCTAAAAGTTCACCGGCATCATCGGCATCGGCATCGGCATCTTCAGCTTCAATTCCAAGTGCTGATACCAAAAACTTCCTGAAGGAGGTTCACAGATCTCTCTCCAACTTGAACCACTGATGTCGAAAGGAAGAAAGTAGCTCTTGATGAGGCAATCCAGTGTAAACCAACAACCTGGTGGCCTTTTGTATGATGAACCATATAATCAATGTTGCTAGAATGCCGTCTTTTCTTTCTTTCACCGGGCATTCTGGGGCAGTTTGTATAATTATCACGTCATTTATGAACTATATTGAGTTTGTCAATACAATATCAACTAGCGATGATCACTTTCATATTCTGTGACGTATATAACCGGTGGCATTTGATGAATCTTATGAATTGTATGTCTGTGAAAATTGGGAATTATATTGAGCTCAAAGAGAAGCAAATCAAACACTGACATTACTCAATTTACTAAATTTTGTAGTATTGAAAAATTTAATAATACTATAATTCATATTTTGATTAAAAAAATAAATTTTACTCATAATTTAAAATTAAATTGAGTAGTTTTTGCCAAAATAAAATTAGATTATATATAACAAAATATAATTAAAAGTTATATAGAAAATAAAATCCATTACTCATCACCAAATGGATTATTCTAGGAACTAAAGAAGCAAAATCTCATTAGTCACACCACAAAATCCAGGTCTTTTACTTAAGTTATTAATTAGGAATTTTAGTCATTTTTCTCCAATTTTGAATGATAATTTTTTAATATTTCCTAGAACACACACTACCAATTAATATAGTGGTGATTGTGATGATGCTATTGAAAATCACAGACTACAAATAGACCAAATACAAAATTTATAATTGCAAGCTATAAATAGTCGAATCCCTGTAACAATCATAAATTCATAATCATAATTTATAATTTGCACAATATGTATAGTTTTTTGTTTTTTGGAGGGGAAGAAGTGGTATATACAAAGCATATGATAGAAACAATTATTTAATGCACATCAATAGTAGCTGGCAGGGTTTCCTGGACTACAATTAATGCATAAAGTTTCTTTCACGTCGAAGGAAAGTGTTATCGAACTTGAACTCAATTAATTATGCATTACTTTTTCAAAGATAAAACTCAAATGAATTATCTTTTTTAGGTGCCAAATATATTTTTTTTACACTTAGACTTGATGGAGTCACACAGAGATATGTGGAGCCGCAACATGGGACAAACGATAATTCCAGTGACCAAGAGTCGGAGAAAAAAAAAATCTTGTATTTATCGTCTGAATCACTTTATAATGAGATCAAAATTCACTAAAGTTTACGGTTCTGCCTAATATATTAATAAGAGATACCAAAATACTTTAAAAAGAATTCAACTTTCGGTGCACATGTCATTTAACTCTATAAAAGAAGAATATTTTTCTTTTTTTAAATTTTAATCATGTTAATTACTAGTCTTAAATATTTACTTGGGAGTCGTCGTATTTTATTATCATATGTTCTCATCATGAACGATAAAGTTTTGATAGAATATAATTTTCTATTGCTTTTAATGTTTAAATTATATAGAATTTTGATTCATTAATAGAAATTATGATTGTGGACTTGTGGAATTGGATAACATAAATAAAAGAGTCAGTAATTTTGAATTTGATTGTAGAAAACTGGAAAATAATAATTATGTATCCTCAATAATTTTGAATTTGATACTTAGAAAACCGGAAAATAATAATTATGTATCCTCAATTAATTTATATATAAATTACAATTTTGAGATATTTTTATTTGGTGACTCTTAGGTAATTTGCACACAATTTTAGTAGTGTTAGGTTCTAGTAGGTAAATGATACCAAAATAGCCGTCAAGATATTCCACAAGGGTTTTACAGTTCATTAAGTTTAGGCCAGCTATTTTCAAAAGGAGAAAAGAGAAAAAGAAACCCTCTTCTTAAAAAAAATACTTTTAAAAATTCCTTTTGATCCTTTTGATAGTTAATCTAAAATTATTTTCTAGACCAAAATTAATGACACTAAACTTTATTTTTATGATTCTCTTCATAGCAAGTAGTGCTAGAGTGAAAAATATAAAAATTGGAAGTTGTAGCAACTTTGTAGAGACTCAAGAAGAATATGAGTGGAGCGCAAGCTTAAAGTCAGCGCAATTATTGAATTGTTCTTATTTTTCGAAATGATGTATTCGCATAAACTTTCAACATATTTATATTTGTCAATAAAGAAATTTATTTATACCACTTCATTTTGGCATAAATTTCTTGCTTATAATTGAAAATAAATTGAAGTGAACATAAATTGACTTAGATTACCACTTGAATTACAAGGTAAATGGCTCCAAGGCCCAAAATTTATACTCAACATATAGCATAATCTAAAGCGATATTATTAATTGTTCTGAAGTTATTTGGACAAAATACTAATTCATTATAATTACTCCTACATCAACAATTGATTAGGTTAAGTAACATTTTTTGTTTAAGGATTAATATTAGAATAAATTATACAGATTTCCTTTGGGTTTATTAAAATTACATAAACTTCTTTTTTATTTTCAAAATATATATAAATTTATTTTGAAATAAAAAATATAGTTACATTTTAATTCAATTAAAAAAATTTATTAAAATACCTTTCATTAATCTAAATATATAATTAGTTGACCTCCATTCTATTTAGATTAATAGAGAATATTTTAATAAAAAAAATTAAAATTGAATCAAGGTATATATTTCAAAAATGAAAAAAAAAATCTATATGATTTCAATTAAATTCAAAGAAATTTTATGTATTTTACTCTCAATATTATAGTCTAACCTCGTCACAGTTTACCCTGTTATATTGCTTAATAACACCTTTTAATCCCAAGAGAATAGGAAAGCTTTAGAAATAAAATATTTTTAAATTGGGAATCCCACTATATTGAGCTCAAAGAGAAGCAAATTAAACACTATCATTACTCAATTTACCACTTTTTGTGGTATTGAAAATTTTAATAATACTGTTATCCATATTTTTGTAAATAAATAATTTTTACTTATAATTTAAAATCTAATTCAATCATAATTTAAAATTAGATTATGCAGTTTTTACCAAAATAAAATTAGATTATATAACAAAATATAATTAACGGTTATATAGAAAATAAAATCCATTACTCATCACCACATGGATTATTGGAACCAAGGAAGCAAAATCTCTTTAGTCGTCACACCACAAAATTCAGGTCTTTTACTTAAGTTATTAATTAGAAAATTTTTAGTCATTTTTCTCCAATTTTGAATTATAATTTTTTAATATTTCCTAGAACACACACTACTGATTAATATAGTGGTGATTGTGATCATGCTATTGAAAATCACTGGCCACAAATAGACCAAATACAAAATTTATAATAACAAGCTATAAAAAGTCGAATCCCTGTGGCAATCATAAATTCGTAATTATAATTTATAATCTGCACAATATTTATAGTTTTTTTTTTCTAAAAGGTGGGGGGGGGGGGGGTAAGGGACGGTGGTATATATAAAGCATATGACAGAAACAATTATTTAATGCACATCAATGATGGCTGGCAGGGTTTGCTGGACCACAATTAATGCATAAAGTTTCTTTCACATCGAAGGAAAGTGTTATCATCTTTGAACTCAATTAATTATGCATTACTTTTTCAAAGATAAAACTCAAATCAATTATATTTTTTAGGAATCAAATATATGAATTTAGTTTTTCGTTTTTTTTTTTTACTTAGACTTGATGGAGTCACACAGAAATATGTGGAGCCGCAACATGGGAAAAAGGATAATTCTAGTGACCGAGAGTTGGAGAAAAAAATATACAATCTTGTATTTAGTGTTTGAATCACTTTATAATGAGATCAAAATTCACTAAAGTTTACGGTACCAAAATACTTTAAAAAGAATTCAACTTTTGGTGCACTTGTCACTTAACTCTATAAATGAAGAATATTTTTTTTTCTTTTTTTCTTTTTAATTTTAATCATGTTAATTACTAATCTTAAGTATTTACTTGGGACTCATTGTATTTTATTATCATTTGTTCTCATCATAAACAATAAAGTTTTGATACAATATAAATTTTTTATTGCTTTTAATGTTTAAATTATATAGAATCTTGATTCATTAATAGAAATTATGATTGTGGACTTGTGGAATTGGATAACATAAATAAAAGAGTCAGTAATTTTAAATTTTATATGTAAAAAACAGGAAAATAATAATTATGTACCCTCAATTAATTTATATATAAATTACAATTTTGAGATATTTTTATTTTGTGACTCTTAGGTAATTTGGACACAAGTTTAGCAGTGTTAGGTTCCAGTAGGTAAATGATACCAAATAGCAGTCAAGATATTCCACAAGGGTTTCTGCAGTTCATTAAGTTTAGGCCAGCTATTTTCAAAACTGAGAAAAGAGAAAAAAGAAACCCTATTCTTAAAACAAATAAAAATTTCTTTTGTTCCTTTCGATAGTTAATCTAAAATTATTTTCAGGCCAAAATTAATGACACTAAACTTTATTTGTATGATTGTCTTCATAGCAAGTAGTATTGGAGTGATAGATATAAAAATTAGAAGTTTTAGCGATTTTGTAGAGGCTCAAGGAGAACATGAGTGTTACGCTACTTAAACATAAAAAGCTTGAAGTCAGCGCAAGTATTGAATTATCCTTAATTTTCGAAATGATGTATTCACATGAACTTTGAACATACATACATATATGTGTGTGTGTGCAAGTATTGAATTATCCTTAATTTTCGAAATGATGTGTTCACATGAACTTTGAACATACATACACGTGCGTGCGTGCCAATAAACAAATTTATTTATATCATTTCATTTTGGCATAATGTCTTGCTTATAATTGAAAATAAATTGAAGTGAGCATTAGTTGATTCAGATTACCACTTGAATTACAACGTAAATTGCTCCAAAGGCCCAATGTTTATACTCAAAATATAGCATAATCTGTAACAATATTATTAATTGTTCTGAAGTTATTTGGACAAAATACTAGTACATTATAATTACTGCTATATCAACAATTGCCTAGGTTAAGTAACATTTTGTGTTTAAGGATTAATATTAGAGTAAATCGGATAAATTTTCCTTGAATTTGCTAAAATCACACAAACACCTCTTTTATTTTTAAAATATACAAAAAAAAATTTCAACAAAAAATTAAATTACATTTTAATTCAATTTTAAACTTTTGCTAAAATACCTTTCATTATCCTAATCTCCCTTTTATTAAGGTTAATAGAGAATATTTTAATTAAAAAATCTAAAATTAAACTAAAATACATATTATAAGAATAAAAAAATCTATATAATTTCAATTAAATTCAAAAAAAATTATGTAATTTACTTTTAATATTATGGTTTAACCTTATGACAGTTTACCACCTCATATTGTTTAATAACACCTTTTAATCCCCAGAGAATAGGAAAACTTTTAAAATAAATATTTTAAAAAAAAAATTGTAAAAAAAAAACTCTAATCTGATAAATAAACTTATATTGCACCTTTCGGGAAGTACAGCAATACATGTATAAATCAAGTTACACATTCTAATAGTGGAACTTTGACAATACAAAGATCAAACAACCCTAACAAGTATTAGTATACTCCAAGAATTCTTCCAACAATATAGGGTCAAATTTTTCATTAACTTTTTACTTTCCACCCTAATAACTATGCCAGATAAATACAACAACAACAACAACAACAACAACAACAAAGCCTTTTCCCACTAAGTGAGGTCAGCTAACTATGCCAGATAAATCCCCAAATAAAAAGAAATCTAATAATGTTATGGGTAGACATTTCACTTTATATAATTCTACAACAACAACAGGACTTTTTTTCACTAAGTGGAGTCGGCCACATAGATCAAACGATCCTATAAAGTTTCACTGTATATAATTCTAAAAAAGAGAAAAATTAAAGCTATTTTCTACACATTAAGCTTGCTGTTGTCCTGTGTCATTGCCACAGATATTTTGCTTGCTCTCAGTCAGCCCCACCCATGATAGAAGAACAAGACTAAGCAATATTCTTTAGATGTTAGCTGTTATGTTCTCCCATAAAAACAAAACATGTGGATATTCTTTTTTAAATAACCATCCTGTAATAAATTGTTTCAAAAATAATCTGTAAATGTTATATTTTTATCGGAGAACCTCCTATCAACCACCTAAAGAATCACAGAATTACATAAGTTCCCGCCTCAAGATACCATGCCTTAGTGATTTCCATTGTAGAACTTTCATTGTTGGTTCACTTGGTTGAATATATTCCAGGGATTGCTGCGCGATTTTCTCTAACTAATAAGCTATCCCTTTATGTGACAGTGAATAAGTAACTATTCCCCTGTATGCTCTTTTTCATTCTCTTTGCTTGCTTGAGGAGTCTTTGAACTGCTCTTGGGTTTCTTTCGAGCTTCCGAAACTATCTCTTTAAATTTTTTCAGTGCTGTATCAGAAAATTAGGAACATAACAGAGGATTTAATGAAACATGTAATGCCACTCCACCAGGGCAAAAAGGGAAAGAAAATAAAAAAACATTTGATTTTGTCCAAGTTAATATATCTCGCAGGAAATTATGTTATTTTAGAAATTTCTCTAGCAAATTAATGCAATCCTATATTTCCATGCGTTTCCCAGGTATCAAACATGGTTGCAGAACATCAGCATAGGCGCACACTGATAACTAGTAATGAATTTAATCAGTTTAAATAACATTATGCTTTGATCAGAAAAATACGAAATGTATAGACTGAGGAATAACTCTGGTAGAAGTCAAGACATGTTTCCCATTGTTTGATCATGAAGAACAAGTAAAGCCAAAAATAACCTATAATTAAGTCTAATGTCAGTGGCCTGTGGAACTGTTCAGTGTGTTACATTCAATGATGGCTGAGAAATTTGTCAAGTTTATATAAACCAAAATAGACATAACATATACCTGATTGGTAAGTAGTGTGAAGTTCTTCAATCAAACTGGAGGGAACAGTGTGATCACAGCAAGAACTGTGGTCAGCCTTCAGCAACAACTTCTTAAATCGTCGAACCTGCATTATGGTGCACCAGTTCACGCCATTTTGAGGGTGCATTTGTCAAACGTCAGAAGGGCAATATAAGAAATTATATTTACTCTTTCCCCTTGCAAGTTTTGGTAAATAATCTAAGAACACCTTTGAGAAAAAGTGAGACGGCTCCAACAGATCTTTTCCCAATAGCAATTAATCAAGCCCAAAAAATAGATAATTATTACATTTAAGCTTGAACATAAGCCTTTCTTAGTCAACTAAGATTGCAACTTCTTCCATTGGATCCAAAGACATACGACATGGATTGAGCACAAACAATAGTTTGCAAAGTTAAAAGAAACTATTATAGAACCAACCATGACTGAGACAAGATGACTTCATACCTCCTCTTTGGACATTAGTGTGAAGCATCGCCCAGTCTGACCAGCTCTTGCTGTCCTACCAGCTCGATGAACATAAGTCTTTATGTATTTAGGCATGTCATAATTAATGACATTTCTCACCCCTTCAACATCCATTCCACGACTCATTGCATCAGAAGACACAAGCACTTGAAACTTCCCTTTCCGAAATTCCTTCAATGTCTTACTGCACGTAGATTACATTTTCATAACCATCTAATCCTGTTGAATAATAGGATGCATAAAAATAAAAAATAAAGTGGCACAATATTCAAACCTTAACCTGTGTTCAAAGAGACAAATGGAATACAGGCCCATGTAAGTCATGGTGCACAAGCAGGCAAGAACAATACGTATGATTAGTATAGTAAATTACATGAGGAATACTGCTCCTCAGAACAATTGTATCCCCTAAGTAAATCATGCCATTCAAAGACATTGCATTTCTCATAATCCAATTCTCTATAATTTATTTATTTCTTTCCTAACTTAATTTGATTAATTTTCCAATATAGTCTTCTTGAATAGAAAAAATTGATTCCATAGTTTCTTTCCCCAACTTATCTAGTTCCTTGATTTAAGGTCATCTATAGGGCTTCCTTATGTTTTTTTTTTTCCATTTTCATATTTTCTCACTTTTCTTCTTTTCTACCTCAACACACCCACGCTCATTGAGCCTTGGCAAAATACGCAATACATGTGCCCACATTGCTAAGGCCCATGACAGACACAAGGTTGCACCTGTGTCCAAGCAAGGTTTCTTTAACTAAGAACTGAATTTAGCTTAGAAAGTACTTTAGATTTAGAATATGAGGGTAGCATGTGCGCAGTTGTATTTTTGCTGCAATAATTAATTTCTCCGACGGCCCATAGTTATTGGGCCTAAAATAGGGAACGTATAAGAAGGAAGGAAAAAGGGAAAGAGGCCCAAGGGGTGGGTCATCCGGATAAGCTGGACAGAGGGTCAAAAGGGGAATTAACAGCTGTAATTAATGCATGGGCAAGGTGGGGGCCAAAGAGAGAGAATGAGACATCATTAGAGGGTATATTAATGGGTTTTGGGGGAGGAGGGATGTAAGGAGAATTTTACAGAGAAGCTAAGGGTCTCAAAAGCTAGTGGAGCCATTGTTCCTTTTCTTCTACATCTTTTCTTATTTCTACTGGCTACTGTAATTTGAGTCCTGTCATTTTTTATATTATTCAGAGAGCTCCATCACATTTCAAAGCATATCCAAAACACCACATGGCTGAACTGCCTCAATTAAGTCACTTGCGAAGTTTCTAGTGCAACAAGCATTTCATCATGTTAAGTGTCATATGAGATCAAGCACAGTTCAAAATACATTTTACAATAACATAGCATACTTACCTCCTTACATGTTGACGTTGAAGACTAGAATACTCCTTGATCTTAATTTGAAGATCACTAAAATAGTTCAGTAACTTGCACAGACGATGTGTTGAATCCACAGATTTTGTAAAAACTATGCATTTTTCTCCTCCCAATGTTTTTAAAAGGGCAGCCAAATACAAGGGTTTGACCTTTGTTTCACAGATCTACACACAGAAAATGAATAAATGAAATTTAAAATTATCAGAAATTATCAAGTGCTTAGTATCAGCCATCAATTTGTAACATCAAAAGAGTTAAGTTTTACATTGCAATTTACAGGCGTGATCTAGTAAATACAACCAGCCAGCACGTAGCCTTTACATATATATCTGTATATATATATTTCAGATCGATTGGAGTGCTAAATTATTTGTGAGATTAGAACTAAAATATCCTAACCCATGTTTGGTGCTTGAGAATGTTGACAATTGACAGGACTAATTAACCCATCAACCCTTTTATCTGGTTATACTAAGACTACAGAATCCTGTGGGTGCCCTAGGATAACTTATCCAGATGTTACATTCAAAAAAAGAAAAGTTAAAAATGGTGGCATGCTGCAAGGACAGTGATGAAATTAACTTCCAGAAGTTGCACAATCAGTAAGACCATCAAGTGCTAGGTTTCACTGTTCTCTTCATACTCTTTAGATATTCACATACTCCAACTGTGCTCCAACTTAGAACAATGACCACCAATCAGACAGGCCACAAACTCACAGTTGTCTCAACTTAGTCCTCAGCAACACCACTCAACAATTTGAAGTCCTTTGCCCATTGTATGATATCAAGACAAAAATCTAAAATCCACCGGTAGTCCCAACTATTTTCCTCTATTTTTTGGGGGTGGGGGGGGGGTGCCTTTTGGTTACATAGGCATTCCATGACCTAAGGGGTGTGCAGTGTGTCAGGATTAAGCGCTGTTATTTAACTTACATAGGAAGTCCCAACTAGAAATCTTGATCTCAACAACTAGCCACTATAAAAGAATTTTAAATCTTTCCTACATCAAAAAGCCAACAATAACTGTCACAAACCAATTCTACATCTTCCTTTGAAAGATTGAACAATCAAACTCAGCTAAACACTAATAAAACCTAATATAAAGAGAAAATTACTTGATCAACTAAAATATAATATCACAAGATCTTCATGGAAGCAAAAGCAACCTTTTATGAACCTGATGAATTTACCAGTCCTATAAATAATTCCTCATTTGAGTACAGTTACTGTTCCAGATAAGGATGTTTACTAACATTGGTGAGGGGAAAAAAGGGCCCAGAAGCAAAGGGAAAAAGCTATATATCATACAATAAATTTAATCACTTATAATTGTACAATATAGTTTGAAATGAAAGAAATTGAAAGCAAGCAGCTACACTAATTTCTGGAAATTGAAAGGGACAAAAGAATGATTCCAGTTTAAATGAATTCATGCTAATAAATTCATACATTCAGTACTCATGTTTTAATGTCATACCAGTTTAAGTGATTCCAAATTTTCTGGAAGCCTATATCGCATTTGCCCAGCTTTCAAGAATACTGGATGATGTAGATCAAGTTGAACAAGCTTGCCTGGGTCCTGGGTTAATGTTGCAGATAGAAGCATCTTTGCCAACCTGGGGTAAGGTTTATCTTTAAATCCCCTCTCAACACCACTGCAGAAAATAAAAATAAATATTATGAAAAAAATACATACAGTCTCTAACACTGTCAATAGGATAATACTAAAACTCATAAGACACTAAGACCTCAATAATTCAAGGAGCGGCAACATTTTAGTATCAGTGACCCAAGACTATTGTCAGAAATTTCATGTCCCACTAAGACTATATATGCAACAGTGCAAGTATACTGATATGCATCGAGAAGGATTCATAATCCATTGAATAGATCACTTAAAAATGAAGTAAAGGCCAACATATACTATATGATTATCTTTACAGGACTTAATTTACTTCTTGTGGTGGAGAATGGTTCATTTACTCCTTTCTTCTAGCCACTCAGATGTTTGGAAACAGCCCACATAGCACAGTCTAACTATGAACCCAGATAATAAGATTTCTTAAATGAAACCCCATTATGAGCAAAAAATTATAAATACATAATAATAAATAAATTCAACTGAACAACTGACAGGGCAATCTCTAGTTCTTACTTTTTTGAAAACATTTCTCCTAGCTAACATAGTCATTAATACAAAATTGCCCATTTGACCCAGATTAAAAAAAGTTCAAAATCATGTTTGTTATCAGGTAAGACAAACTATTTTCCTTGATAAGAACATTTCAAAAGACAGGTAAATGAACTTTGAACTTACCATCTCCTTCTAGTTCTTAATGCACTAAATGAATTAAGAAGAAAAGAACCAGCCAGTGGATAAATATTCTTGTCCTCAGGTCGAGTCTGTTCCAGCACAGTAGGTAACCAGGATTGGTAGGCCTCCCGAAGAAGTCGATCTGTTTCATCAACCACCTGACATAATTTACCTTGTTCACATAGGTCTATCACATAAGGAAAGACTCAAGCTCAAAGTAAGTCAACACTTTTTTTTTTTGGTGGGAAATTATAAATAAGACATACAATAACCATGTTCATCCCTTTCATAGTCAACTAGCTTCCACCCCCAAATAGATTGATAAGTAAATCAGATAACTGGTTGTCTGATGTGGCCATTAAGATAAAATAAATTATCAAGAAAATACATAGCTCTGTGTGTTCCTTTGTTTCCTATTGGTGCTTGCTGCTTGGCTTTAGGGGTTTTTTAGCAAGAAGGTAGACTTATACAGATATTTTGGCTCTGGCCTTTTAGGGATGTTTCCACAACCAACATTCAAAGATACTGCAATGGCACGAATCTTTATTACATTGGGTTTCATTTATTTATCTGGTTTTTTTTTCTCTCTTTAAAGGACTTATTATCCTCACACATATTCTTTCTTGTCATTTAATAAAATCCTTTTTTCTATAAAAAATGAAAAATAAAATCAAGAAGCTGCATGTGAATACAAGAGCTAATGAAGTATCCATAACTTACAAGATAATAAAGATGCTCAAGCGTGAAACCTTTAGTAGTATTGATGTGATCCATCAGCCTTCCAGGGGTAGCTACTAATATATCCACCTTACTTTGGAACCCAAGTTGGAACTGATGTGATATATCTTCTGGATCATAACACATGCCTGCCTCATGTCTTGGTATATTCACAAGCCTAGAAATCTCATCAGCTATTGAAGATTGACCAACAGCCAAGCCAACATGTAAACCTAGTGGAGATGCAATGGCATCAAAAACTTCTTTAACCTGAAGTGACAAGAGAAATTAGACATAATATGATGACCCATTTTAATGACAAAATCAAATATTCATCTTTGATTTCACATTAACCTACATAGACATGAAATGCATAAGGTTGATATCTAAAAGGACATATATGAGAGTGATATGTTGAATAATTGACATTGAGAAAGAAAACCAAAAATAAAAAACAAGACTTAAAAAAAGGCATCTAACCTGTAAGGCCAGATCACGAGTTGGCACCACCACTAAAGCTCGCAAGCATTTTACAACACGGTTTGACAGCATTTGCACTATTGGCAGAGCATAAGCTAAAGTTTTTCCACTTCCAGTGGGAGAATTTATACAAAGGTCTCGTTCAAAATTACCAGGCCCGACTGTCTCTTCCCAAACTGCAACTTGCACAGGAAAGAGCTTAGAGATACCCATATTCTGCAACGCCAACTTCAACCTGATGTATATAATGAAAAAAAATTGAAACAAAATGAACTGGAAGTAAAGATTAAAAAAATTATGATAAAATTAAAGAAAGAGTAGCATAACATATGGACTAATACAGAACTCTTAGCCTTTGTAAGAAACTGAACCAACTTTGTTTTATTCCAGGAATGAAAGAACGAAATGGGAGACGGAATAAGATATCTCTGAACCCAAATTGGGGGAGCTTAAAACTCTCAAAAGACAACAGATCTTATCTTGGACATTAGGTTTTTGCAGGATACGAATGGTTATATAGCAGCAAAGGTTTAAAATTGGAACTTTAAAGAAATTCATACTTTGGTTCAGGTTCTTGCCCAAGGCTGTGGTCCAGGTTCCAATAGCACATGTACTCCATGGCCCATGAACCAATATGAGTGCAAATCCTCAGCTAAACATGCAGTCTTTAAGCTCATTATGCTCGAGGCCAAATTACAATTATTCATTCAATACCATATTTTCTATCAACTATCATTTGTATGTCTTTATTAATTTTTTAAACAAATCTCTATACTGGTTTATATGATTCTAATTTAAGCTTATGATATTATCCTCTTTTATAAAAACAAGAGTCACGAATATAATCCTATCAATCCTACAATGTCTGCAAGTGAATCCCTCCTTCCCTTCCCTTCCCTTCTTAAATTACCCTACGCAGAAGACCACATTCTGCTAGATCCAAATGCAGCAAAGTACTACAAATAAAGTAAATGCCCATAGAGCATGAACATAGAGCAATTTATGATAACGGTACATTCATACAACAGAATTTGATAACGTTTTATTGAAAATCAATAAATGTCAATAAAAATAACCTCCCTACAAACTAGAAGGCCAGAATGATATGAGCCCATCACATAGTCTACGAGCTATGCCTAACAACAAGAAGAAAAACAGAACATGAAAACTATAAGAGGAGTGACCCAAAAGAAGATAATGCAACTTCTAAACAAGGCCCTGAAGACTCTAATTCCGCATTCTCTTGTATCAACAATTTACCAAAAAGCTGTTTTTCACATTCACTAACTCCATCCAAGGCAAAAGGATAAAGTAAAAATTTTAGTGAGGAAAAAAAATGACCCAGAGAACTAACCACACAGAGAAACACATATCTCTACACTCATATTGAAGAAGTCAAAATGAAACGATGTCTAGAACTGTAAAACAGCACGGCAATAGAGGAAATGGGTACTTGGGATCAAGGAAAGGAACGCGTTCAAGAGGGCATTCTTCAGATAGAGTGACATCAACAGGGTCCCGCATCCATGGCAGAACCGGTACGTTACGTAGCTTCTGTTCGCCCATTCTCTACTTCCTTCAATACCAAAACCCTTCCCCGTTCCACCAACCGCGATGGGGTTTAAGGGGTAAAGGGAACGAAGTCTATACGGCGTCGTTTACGGAAGCATTTAAAAGATGAAAAAAACTTGGCCAAGAATACTCACGCTTGCTCCCAACCTTTACCCCCTCACCCTTGAATATTAATACAGAGAAAGAAACAAAACAAAGTACTATTTTGCAAATGCAGCCTTGAGTCTGCACTATCAACATTTTGTCATGGTTAATGATAGTCCATTATATTTTTTGATAAGAAAAAAAAATTTACTCCATTATAGTATACTTTCACAAATTGTTAAATGATTTATTTTGAAGGTGAAATTATAATAATAAACATCAACTTTTTTATAATTAACTTCACAAAATTATATCAACTTAATATGTTAGGAAAAAATTTTATTGTAATTAAAAAAAATAGCTTCTCTATGTTTGATTGGGTTCAAGACTTGTTCACTTTATTCTAAAATTTTTATATACATTAACATGCTAATTTTTAAAAAAAAATTTGCCCCAAACAATTTAACTTAGACATGTTCCTTTCTAAAACCATGTATGTCATGAATTTAAAGTTTGACATTTCATCTATATTTAAATAAGTTCATGAAGAAGTGTTATGTGGTTGTATATTAAATATTAGCAAGAAAGATTCATTGATTTGTAAACAAATTCACATTATATTATGAGTCATATTATGTTGCTAAATGTTGCTTATGATATATGAGAACTAAAGAATTACTTAATCTAATTCATGATGTATAAAGCAATTCAATTAAGTTAAGAGTAAATTACACACATTTTTTATGAGTTTTATTAAAATTAAATAGACTTCCTATTTAATTTTCAAAATATATGCAAACTTTTACTAAAATAAAAACTTACCTTACATACTAGTCTAATTTCAAATTTTTTGACCAAAATGTTCTCTATTTAAGTTTTTGGTTAGTTAAAAAGATATGTATTTAAATTTAAGGAAAGTTGTTACGATTTAAAAAAATTTAATTAGATTAAAGTATAAAATAATTTTTTATTTCAAGAAACTAGATAGGGCCCATGCTAATAGCATAGGTTCTCATGCAGGAAAAATTTAAATTTTTAGCATATATTTTAATATTAAAAGAAATTTAAATTTTTAAAATAGGTTAAAAAAAAGATGCACAGAGCCCAAGAAGAGGAAGCTGTTATTGTTTTGAAACCGATGATAAATAATGACAACTTCCTACAAATATTATAAATATATAAATAAAATAAAAACTTACCTTACATACTAGTCTAATTTCAAATTTTTTGACCAAAATATTTTCTATTTAAGTTTTTTGTTAGTTAAAAAGATATGTATTTAAATTTAAGGAAAGGTGTTACAATTAAAAATTTTTTAATTAGATTAAAGTATAAAATAACTTTTTATTTCAAGAAACTAGATAGGGCCGTGCTAATAGCACGGGTTCTCATGCAAGAAAAATTTTAATTTTTAGCATAAATTTTAATATTAAAAGAAATTTAAAATTTTAAAACAAGTTAAAAAAAAAGATGCATAGAGCTCGAAAAGAGGAAGCTGTGAGCCGATGATGAATAGTGACAACTTCTTATAAAGATTATAAATATATAGATGTTTATGTATGTTTTGAAAATAAAAAAAATTATGTAATTTCAACAAAATTCAAAGAAGTCTTATAATTTACTCTTAAATTAATTAAAGAATTCAATTATAAATATAAAGAGTCATAATCTTACTGTTAATATAATATAATATGAACCTAAAAAGTTAAACACAACATAAAATAAAACAAAACAAAAGAAACTTAAGTATAAGAGGGCTAATTAGTGATCTGCCTAAACCCTAGTGTGATGGGAGTTTACACTATTTTAAAAATAAAGGATGTATAAACTGTTAACGGTCTCTAATTGCCATTCTCCCTTTTAAAAATCTTAAGTAGAGTTATCTCAACCTAAAAATATGATTTTTAGCATCTTTATTGGTTTTACCTTAGTGTGGATTCGCTTAGAAATAAAGCATTTATGTTACTTTCAAGAATCATTAAGATCTTTGTATTTTGATTTAAAATAAAGTTTAATGATCTATTTATGGCAAAAAAAAAAAACGTGATTTACTATTGTTTGGTAGAATTTCAAAGGCTACCACAACATTTCACGCAAGAAAATCAAGTCTAAAGACTTAAACTTATGTTGTGTTGTTTTCATGATCTTAAGCTTAAAGGTCTAACCTTGTAAATGTGATTAACCACCAAATGATTTATTTAAGTTTCTTTCATGATTTTAATGTGATTTACGAAGAAATCTAACATTAAAAAAGGAAACTTTAAAAATCCCAACTTTTGCTCATTCCTTTATAATTGTTCTAAACATGCATTTTCTTTGTTCAATCAACGTAGATTTTTTTTTTTCTTGATCAATGTACGTACGTTATGATGGATGAAACTTGCGTTGCATGGTGTTCACAGCAGCACGTTGGCATTGTTATGGCGAATAAGGATCCAAAAGCAATGTAAAGGGGAACGAAGCTTCACTTTGCGCCTTTGATAATTATGTTAGAAGATGCCGTGATACACATAAATGACTTGCCTTATGTCTGGAGTTAATTACGCGTCCTAATATGTTGGGCTTACTAACGGGTCAATTAGTTACACTAGGCCCAATTACATTGGTTGTTTTCACATTCTATTGTTTCTTCTAATAAAAGAGAGTTCAAAAGTGCTTTCAACCTGTAGCCATAGAAGCTTTATTATTTGATAGATGCACAAGCGCACACACACACACATATATAAAAATATATATATATATATATATATATATATAAAAGCTAGACAGGAACCTTCAACTTATCATTTGCAACACCAAATAAGCCCACATTCTCATAGTGGGTCATTAAGAAAGAGAAATTCTTACATCAAACTCGATATACATTAAAAAATTAGGTGCACCAATGTGAGTAATAACGTTTTTTCAATTGTGTTAATAATATTTAATTAATGTTTAAATAATAGTTAATAATAATGTCTTAGTGAAATTACCAGCATCTTA
Organism: Erythrophleum ivorense; assembly: GCA_026724425.1. Taxonomy (NCBI): domain Eukaryota; kingdom Viridiplantae; phylum Streptophyta; class Magnoliopsida; order Fabales; family Fabaceae; genus Erythrophleum; species Erythrophleum ivorense. Next base: position 63,295,787 of record JAIUCV010000003.1, read on the forward strand.
ACCACCACTTACCAACACAATAAAAATCAATTACTAATGTAAAATTTGCCTTAAATTCAAGTATTAGGATGTGCAGTGTATTTCAGCCTGTTTCCATGCAAGGAGGAAGCATTATATTGGGGTTTTTCAAAATGGCAAAGGTATTTCAAATACTCTAACAAATATGTTTCGGACATTTGCTTACAAATCAATAATTATTACTCTTTTTTAGTGTATAATTTATATTCTTCTTAGATTTATCTATTGATGATTGAAAAAATATTAATCCAATTGAATATCATATTTAATTAAAAAATTATATGATTAATTATTAAATAATTAGTTATTACTTAAAAGAATTTTAAATAATTAATTATCTAATAATAAATAATTAAATTTTAAAATGAAAAGTTATATTCTATTAATTAAATATATTTTATGGATTAAATAAGAGTCTTAAGACTAAAACAATCTAATATTTTTTTTTGAGAAAATTATTAGACTCGCAATGAGAGTTGAGAGAAAGAATTTAGAGTGACTTATTGACAATTAAGTAAGTTTTTTAATTTTCCAATAACTAATTATTGTGTAAAATAAAGTATTATCTAATCTAAAATTTTTATTTTTATAATTTATTTCTTATTATTGAAAAAATCAGGTGATAATCCTTAAAAAAGGTATTAGAAAAAAATATGGCCAAATCTTTTATTAGTAAATTAATTGATCTATTAAGGATTTATTTTTATAAAAAAATTAGAAAATATATTTTAAAGTTTTAAAGGTCAGGGATAAATTACACAAACTTTTTATAAATTTTGTTAAAGTTATATAAATTTTTTTATATTTTGAAATTATGCATAAACTTCTTTTAAAATAGAATAGATATCTCATGAGACAAAAACATTTGTTAGTTTTAAACGGAAGATATCTTTGTAAAAAAATTTAAAATTAAATAAAAACATTTGGTAACTTTTTGTTAAAAAATGTATATATATTTAAAAAATAAAAAAATACAAGAGATCGATATACTAAAATAAAATAAACATAAAATACCTAATTTTTAAAAGTAAACTATACTAATTATTTTTAAATTTTGATTAGATCACTCGTGATATTATTTTTGTTTTAAAAATTACTTCTAATTTTTTTGTTATTTATATATATTTTTAAAAAAAAATTTTTTAATTTATTTTTACTAAAAAAGTTAATATTTTGTGTGATATAAAATTATGATTTTATTTTTAGTATAAAAATAAAAATAATTCAATAAATTTTTTAAAAATATATATATTATTAATGAAGTTAAAGCATATATAACTTCGTGTATAAAAAAAAAAGCATATATAACTTCTGAAAAAAAAAGCAATATTAAATATAATTTAACTCAAGATAAAATGAGGTTAAAATAAGGCCCCATTTGGTTCGACGGCGTCAGAAGGATTCCAGATATTCACGAGAAGCGCCACCTCTCCGTCCGTATCCACCTTCCCCCCATAAAATCATGGAGCTCCAATCATAACGCCTGTTGTTGTCTTCTCTCTTGTTTTTTAATCTTGAGATTCTCTTCGTTTTGCTCATTCTCCCTACTAAATCCCTTCAGATCTCCGCCCACCATTCAATTTCTCTCTCATTCGAAACGGAAAATAATAAGTTATTCGATTTGCTTTTCTCAATCCAAAATTCTCTCGTATTTTTCTTTTTGTTCTCGTCCCAAATTTCCCCTCCGTTGATTCATCCGAATTCATGGGGTCTATCTTTGATCGAATGGTTGCCAATTTCCGGACCTATTTCTACTTTAAGTACGAAATTTAAGAATATTGGATTGGTTTCTTCCATTTTAAGGTTCCTGCAGGATCAGGGGCGGATTGCATTTCTTATTTGGGTGCTTAAAGGAAAGGAAGGGAAGATGAGGATGACGAAGTCTCAGGTGTGGCAGCCATGCAAGAAGAAGAGGTCTTGATAGTTTGTGGGGAAGCTGTAGAGAGGCAGTGAAGGAACTTAGAGATAGAGAACCAAAGGGGACTTTCAAGAAAAGGGAAGGAGAAAAACGATGTCGTCCCGTACAGGGGCTTCTAGCGGCAAGACCCGTGTGGGGAAGTACGAGCTGGGTCGGACACTGGGTGAGGGCAATTTCGCCAAGGTAAAGTTTGCCCGGAATGTCGAGACTGCAGAGAATGTGGCCATCAAAATTCTTGACAAGGAAAAGGTTCTCAAGCACAAAATGATTCACCAGGTGTGTGGGTTTCAGTAATTTGTGTGTATATTCATCTTTAGAAATGATCATGGATTGTATAAATCGATATAAAACTTTCTCCCATCTTTTAATTCTTTTTAAATTGTTGATTTGATCTGAAGTTGTGGAATAGATGGTTGATTTGGATTTCTTTCTGTTAAAAAATTTGTAAAAGATTAATTTACCGGTTTCTTTGTTGAATCGAATATGTCACATTCTGAAGAGTCTCTAGTGTCTCTTTTTCAACTGTTTGGTTGTTGGGAATAGTTGTGCTGTTTTATCAATGGAGAATATTCCTTTTAGTTGCGCTGGGATTCCAATTGAGAAGGGATGTAATATTACACAACTCTGTAATTGTAAATTAAGGAAAATGGTTAACTGTGATTTGATATGTTCACTTAAACTCAGTTAAAGCTGAAAAATGATGAGAGAAAACCTTGTAAAAAGAGGAATCATGTATTATTCTTCACTTTTTTTTGGAAAGGAATCAAAAGTTATTGTTGACTCCGATTACTTGGTTATCTTTGTAGAGCTTCTGATTTATTTGTCTCGATGGATCTACTTCTTCTCTTTTATTAGATTCATTCACTTCCTGAAGCTGTTATATTACTTCCTTGGTGATTGAACTTCCCTGTGAAATTGTTCTGGCCAAGCAAAAGTGGGCTCTGGAAATTCTTTTTTTTTGGTAGGAGTTATCAAAACAAAAATTCTACAGATTAACACTTGCTTTAGTTTTGTTACCAAGAGGTAATAAAAGAGTTAATGCTGTCAGTTTCATACTGTTTGTTTTGCACAACATTGCAAAAAATCAGCCCCATTTGGAGTTAAATATTATAATATTGCCAATGAATTACCCTGCCTTGGTGCAGTGGCATGCATAAAATTTTCTGGTGTGACAATCTCCTGCTAAATAACTAGGACTCTATTATTTCAAGCTTGAATATTCTAGTCCTGTCTATATTTTGTGTCTGCCATTACGCAGATAAAGCGAGAGATTTCAACAATGAAACTGATCAGGCACCCAAATGTCATACGCATGTATGAGGTTAGAAGGAAGGAAATGATTGCTTCCATGTATTTCAGTTTTGCATGATTTATTTCTTTGACATCAAATTTACTCAAATTTTTCTTTGGGAGAATTACAATAAAGGACCAAGCTGTACTTCACTTTACAAATATGCAAATAACTGCTTCATAACAGGATTAATTATGCTATGTCGTTAATTGGTCCTTTTATGTAAAATTGACTAGAGAATGGTGCTCCATTCTAACTCTCCCTTTATTTTTATTTTTATTTTTTTCACAATCATTTTACCTGCATTCTGCATAGCAAGTGACTTCCGGCAGCATTTTCGTTGTAGGTGATGGCTAGCAAGACAAAGATATATATTGTACTGGAATTTGTGACTGGTGGGGAACTGTTTGATAAAATTGTAAGACAGTTTGCCTTTCTGTTTCCTTCTGATGGTTAACTGTTGTAATCAGAGTCCAGAGCATTAGCATTTTGTTGCTGTTTTCTTGAGCCAGGCAAGCAAGGGGAGGTTAAAAGAAGATGAAGCAAGAAAATATTTTCAGCAACTTATATGTGCTGTGGATTACTGTCACAGTAGAGGTGTTTGCCATAGAGACCTAAAGGTGAGACTCTTATGTCATTATTGCTGTTTGTATCTTTCATTATTTTTCCTTTTTTTGCCCTGGCTTTTTTGGAGGGGGGTGGTGTGTGGACAATTCAAGCTCTCTGAATATCTTCAATGATGTATTATGAGTGGAAACTTATGTTTAGGAGGGAAAGTACTGACCTAACCAGGAGAGAGAGTCAGGAAGAGTGAGAAGGAAGAAGAAAAGTTAACATGTGTAACTGTGTTTTGTCTGTTGCAGCCGGAAAATTTGTTGCTGGATGCTAATGGAGTGCTGAAAGTTTCAGATTTCGGATTGAGTGCACTGCCTCAACAGCTTCGAGTTAGTATAGTGATTAATACCTTATAATATTAGATACAAAAGTATTTAATTTGTAATTGATGATCCTGTGATCTGATTCAGGAAGACGGGTTGCTTCACACAACATGTGGTACACCAAATTATGTTGCCCCAGAGGTATTTTGGCGGTTGCTGCAAGTTAACATATCTTTTTCTCATGAAAATTTGATTTTGTTCCTTTTTTTTTTTCCCTAATAATTTCTGCTTCCCTTTTTTAGGTGATCCACAACAAAGGCTATGATGGTACAAAGGCTGATCTTTGGTCATGTGGTGTTATTCTTTTTGTTTTAATGGCTGGCTACTTGCCATTTGAAGATACTAACCTTATGTCTTTATACAAAAAGGTTATTCTTTCTTTATGTCTTTTTTTTTTCCCACACCTGACAGAGGAACTCATAATTTACGTTCCAGATGTGACTCTTAATGAGCATGGCAGGTCTGCCAATCATATTACAAAAATATGCCATCCTTGAATGATTGTGCATTGCTTGATGATGAAATGCATTTTTTAAAAAGCATGCATGATCTTGCCTCACTTAATTCCTGTCAGTTTCATTTTTTGTTCTCATTACGCCTATGTCTTCTATACATTTCCTCTGTTTACTTTATTCACTTGTGCCACTACGAAATCTACTGCCTCTATTATACTACTACCTCTAATATAGTAATATCACTATGAAATATGCTGCTGTTGGTTATCTGTTGCACCTCAAAAAGTTGGTTAAACTCCAATTACTCAAATTATGCTTTTAAGCTATAAATTTTACTTGCAAGCTATGCTGAGAAATTGAGAAATGGGCAGGAAAGTAGGGGTGAGTTGTCAGAGAGACAAACATATGCTATGAAACAATTTTTTGAACTAAAGTCAGAGACTTGAATGAGGGGCCTTCCCATGGATAGGAATAGGAGGTACCTGTGGCTGTACTAGCTAAGCTAAAGCCTGAACTGCAAAACAATAGACTATAGAGCTTTCTCTGCATCTTTGCATGCTTGGGTTCCTTTGACATACCATGACTCACAGATATTCAAGGCTGATTTCACATGTCCTCCCTGGTTCTCGTCAAGTGCAAAGAAATTAATCAAGAGAATGCTTGATCCCAATCCTGCTACAGTATGCCCTTTGCCTATGTTAATTTAGCTGAAGTTAATTTATGCCTGCTACTAATTTATCTTTTTGGCAGATACTCCTTTCTTCCTCTGCCTCATCAAACATGTAAAAGCTAACTGTTTTTCTTTTTTGATGATATGAAACAGCGAATTACATTTGCTGAGGTCATTGAGAATGATTGGTTTAAGAAGGGTTATGTGCCTCCTAGATTTGAGCAGGCTGATGTTAGTCTTGATGACGTAGATGCTATTTTCAGTGAATCAACGGTGGGATTTTTTGTTTTGCTTCTATGTTTATTACGATTTATTAGAGCATCTAAATTCTATTTATGATCTTAGTGTTCCTTGTGGTGCATAGGATTCTCAAAATTTTGTTGTTGAGAGGCGAGAAGAGGGGTCTGTGCCAGTGGCACCTATGGCTTTGAATGCTTTCGAACTTATCTCTACATCTCAGGGCCTCAACCTTAGTAGCCTTTTTGAGAAACAAATGGTATGCTCATCTGTATTTGCAAAATAATGGTAAGCTTGTCTTTTATTAGACCTTGGCTCTGAGAAAATAAATGTGGAATGGCTTGAAGGGAAAGAAAAAGCCGAATTTAAATACTTTGTTAGGGTTCCTCAAATTATATGGTATCAGATCACAATTGCTTAATGTCTCATTCATGTTCTCCTTTTGACTCTATTATGTCATTGGTTTGAAGTTGTATGAAATAGGAGTACAAAATCTCTCCAATCCTGATACAAAAAAAAAATTATTTTTAAATATAACGATTAAGATTAGTTTACCTTTCTGGCAACTAGGGACTTGTTAAAAGGGAAACAAGATTCACATCCAAATGTTCAGCAAATGAGATAATTTCAAAAATTGAGCAAACTGCAACACCTCTGGGTTTTGATGTTAAGAAGAATAACTGCAAGGTAAAAATACTATTCTCTTTATTGTCTCACTTTCTCTTTTAACCCAAGAAGTTAGTTCCATCCTTCACTTTTTTGTGTAATAAGGTCCCAGGTATGGGACAACAAGTGTTGTAATACTCTTTGCTGGCTTCTTTGTCCTTCTTTTACTCTCTCCGGCTATCTTTGTACACATCTATGTTGCATTGGCGCAGGTGTGAATATGGGTATGGGGTATGGCAATTTTTGACTTATGTTCAGTTTCTTATACCTCTGGTATCAAGTTTCTCAATTAAAATATGACAAATATATAGTTTTTTAATAATATCATAACAAATGTATAGTTTAATTAGGAAACCATACAATTTTCTACAAAAATCATATATTTGTCATGGTATTATTAAAGAATTAAACACTTGTTATGTTGTAATTGGAAAATCTGATAACAAAAATATAAGTAACTGCATATAAGTTTTATCCAAAATATAATTGTAAAAAATAAAATATATAATATTAATAATTATTATCAGTAATAATAATAAATATTTTTAATATATTGTCAATCAACCTGATAAGTTAAATTCACTTAAATTAATTAAATGTTTATCTAATTGAACATATATTGTTTTAGAAATGAAAATAAAAACTAAAAAAAGCAGTTACTTAGCCAGCTGGGACCTGGAACACACTTAGCTAGCTGTTGAGTTCTAGAAGATCCAAGTCTCCTTAAACTCTTATATCCATAAATGTATTTTGCCGTACCCCAAGCATACCCATGTGGGATATGTCCGTACCTGTGTGTTCACACACATGCAGACAGACGTTATAGTACTTAACAACTTAACAAATATACTTACCTGGACTAATTTGTAATAACTCACTGTTATGAATGTTTCACCTTTTGATAACACCTCTTGTTGTCCGTCACTCCATCTCAGTTAAAGATTCAAGGGGAAAAGAGTGGACGCAAAGGACATCTATCTGTTTCGACTGAGGTAAATGTTTCTCAAAGTTTTTACTTTTAAAATTAGGGTGTTTTCTATGTCTGTCATGTTAATTTCTTTGTAGTCAGGATTCAGGTGTATTTCTAGTGATTGGTTTTATTGTTTTTGTAGATATTTGAGGTGGCCCCTTCGCTTTGCATGGTTGAGCTCCGCAAGGCTGGAGGAGATACTCTGGAATTTCATAAGGTTACATTTTAGAATGAACAAATAAATATTTAATTTTTCCAAGTACTTAACTTTCCCTGCATTAGTAATGGTTTTGATTCTTTCACCCTGTAGAACAGACTTTTCTTTGCCTTTCTTCTTGTAGCCAGCCATGCTTTATGCTTGTGTTGCTCATGCATGTGTTGATGAGATAATTAAATCCACTAAATTATGTTGTTTGGTTCATTTTGCTGTGTACGAATAGAATAAATGCTCAAGTATGGGTTATTGACTTTTGCGTATTGTAAATGCCTATAAAGGATTCATGCTATGCTCAGCAGCTTCTACAGGCTGCTCCAAAACAATCCCTTCTATCCTATTTAAGTTTCATGCAAATATTTTCTAGTCTATTGGATGGAATTTTGGACTAAATCATCTTTCTTTACAGTTCTACAAGAACCTAGCTACCGGGCTGAAAGATGTTGTTTGGAAAGCAGAACCTATAGATGAAGAAACAAATGGTTAGTACTAACTAGCAATCATTTTATTTGAGTACCAACTGCAGTTTCATTAACGAATTCTAATGCTTGGTGGTGGTACACGGTTCGAACCACTCTTGGAATAACGCTTGGATTTTATAAATTTCAAATGATTGAAAGAGTTTAATTCTGCTGCCATGTATTTTATTCATTTTGGTGATGCTGTTTCAGGGTAATAAAGTTGTTAGTATGGAGTGATTTTGATATCAGAGTTAGTTGAAAACTTGCATTTGGTATTAATTAGAAAAGTAGTATTCTCAAACAGTTTAATTGATCAAGAACTAAATAAATATCTGTTAGACTTTAGGCTGATAATTTCATTGGCATTTAAAGTAGGAAGGTGGAAGTGAAAGTAAAAGTTTGGCTGTGTATACTAAAAGGTAAGAGGAGATAGTTATTTAATTTAAGTTTGTTTCTTCTAAAAAGTACTCTAAGAATAAAATTTTAAATGTATTAAGTGGCAATGGGGAGTGTGATCTTGATATCGCTGAGGAGGTGATGGAAATCCCATAATGACCTACTTTAGACATAGAAACTAATATTTAAATTACCTTTTCTTTCCCCCTAAACATTAGTTATCCGCTTAATTATCCTTTATTAAGATTAGAATTTAACATTATTTTATTTTAAATTTGTAGAAGTTATCTTCTAGGCTCTATATAAAGTATTTAGCGGTTGTATTAGGTTAACATAGCCTTTGATTTGAAAATAAAAATATTTTCAAATTCCCTACAAGTTTCCTTCTCCCTCTTTGTTTCTCCCATATCTCCCTCTTTCTTCTTCTTCCTTCCCGTATTCCTCTATTACTTCCATATTCTCCTACATTAGGAGGAGACTTAAATTGGGTAAAATAACCCTGACTGTAATACATTAAGAAAAATGTTGGGCACTGTATTTTTTCTCAAAACTACTGTAAAATTTTTTTGGTTAGTTATGAAAGGGGGGTTTTCTTCTCTGTTTTTAGGGTCTTTCTGGTACTTGTTTCAGCGAAAGTAATTAATTTGAGTTATTTGGAATTTTCAAATGATATTTCTATGAATTCGCTTTGTACAGGTGCTAGTCCATCAACATAGCTCTGTTTCTACATCTTCATAACTGTGCATATACGCCTTCGCGATCTTGGCTATAGGCGGTCAGGTGCTTGGAGAAATCAATCCTTCAGGGGGTGTTTTTTTTGTTTTTTGTACTCTCTGTGTCTTATCATGTAAAATTTTTATTCTGGATGAAAGATCATGTTTCTCAAACTCTAGAAACTAATAACTCCCCCCCCCCCCCCCCCCCCAAAACAAAAAAAAGACTCTAGAAACTAATAAATTGTACTGGTTTTATTTTCTTCGCTGTTTTGGCTCTGTATGGACACAAATTTGTATTTTTATTTTCTTATTTTTATAACTAGTAACTAGAGGTATACACAAGATCCAAGAAATCCAATTGGACCTAGCCATCTCGGGCTAGGCTGTGTTGGTTTTAATTAAAAAAAAATGGGGTTCGGCCCTTTATTATAAAAAAATTTAGGACTAAATTTGAAAAAAATATTTTTTGGTGCTGTTTTATAATTTTAGTCAAAAATATTCAAATACATTTTTATAAATTATAAATAATTAAAGAGTCAAGACTTTTTGAAATATGATTATCATATTTAAACAAACGAAAAAAATAAAAAATATATATTTTTTGAATTTAAAAATAAAAACCGTAAATTAAGATAGTAAATGATTTTTTTTGGGGGAAAAATAGTTAGGTAACTTACTTTTTGTAGTTAGGCTGGCTCTATCTCAAAAAGATGATCACAATTATAAAAAAAGAAAAAAAAACTACTCCAATTAAATTTTTAAATTTTAAGGTATCATATTTTAAAATTTTAGTCTTTATATTTGTATTTTTTCCTATTTTCTCTTTTAAATTCCTTTCTTTTTATTTTCTTTGCCTAGATTTTGAAAAAACATGTTAAAATAAGTGGTTATATATGTAAAATAATGAAATGGATTAAAGTTTTTTCCCAAAATTAAAAAAAAACTTAAAAGTCTGTTTGATTTCCTATTTTTTAGAACATGTTTTTGTTTTTAAAAATAAAAAAAAATTGTTTGATAATGTATTTTTACTTTTTAATAAAGTATTTTGTAAAACACAAAAATAGAACTATATTTTTTGAAAAAAAAAAGAATATTTTTTAGATTTTTTAGATGTTTTGTTAATTTTTATTCTGCAAAATCAGAAAATAATAATAATAATAATAATAATTTTTTAGAATAATGATTCAAATAGATTTTTTAATTTTTTAATTTTTAAAATTTGTTTTAAAAAATATTTATTTTAAAAACATTCAAATTAGAACAGAAATAGATCTTAAGTTTTGCTTAATTGTCTTACTCAACTCAATTATAGATTGGGGCAATGTTAAGCGCTCTAAAATTTTAACTTTGACCTAAATCAAGATGAATATCAAGTTAGGTTGAAATTTGGCTCGGTTCAACCTATATATATATATATATATATATTTCTACTAGTAATTAAATCTGTGTGTATATAGATGCTCAAACAGTAAATAACATTTATGTTACATAATATGTAAAGACTAATAAAAATAAATGCCAATAATGTATATAATTTTAGGAATTATAAATATATAACTTTTTTCAAAACCCAACTTCTACGTGTTATATATATGTGTGTGTGTGTCTTGCCGAGAGTTTCCTTTGTGTCCATCATTCACTCCCTTAGACGATGGCAGCATACAAAAAGGATAAATGGGAGTAGAGAAGGAAGTGGATGTTACACATAGGATTTATATTATACTTGCCCAAAGAAACTGCTGAATCACATGGAAGATTGTTTCTAGCTACATGACATTACCATAAATATGATACATTTTTACCATGAAAGGATAAAGGGGGCACATTTTTTGTAAGACGACTAAAAGCTTGTGCACACAGAAGCACCACTAATGTTTCATATTAATATGGCCTTGGAATAATGGTTTAATTTTAAGGATTCAAGTTCTTCAGAATTTTTGGGCCAAACAAAAAAAAAAGGACTTCGGAATTTAACACTATGCCATGTAATTTTACTGCTCGTCACACTCTCAAAGGGATTTTTACCCCCAGGTAACATAATAAAAATATTAGTTTAAATTCCATTCAAAGCCTTACCTCCTAATGTTTGGAAGACTGCCAATAGTATTTGCAGAAAAATTGTAAAACACTGAAATCATAATTCAACAATTCTTATAATTACCATGGAATTGTTAGTCCTAATTGAGCATTGATACACCATATTATTTAGATCTGGTGAGTTTATTATCTCCTTAGGCATTCTCATATAATCTTTTAGTGCATGTTTGGTTCAGCTTTTTCTTTTCTCAAATTGTGATTTTGGCCAAAGCGACAAATTATAACTTTTACATTTTGTGGTTTACAAAACATAATTTTTTTACCTTCCAGCGCTAAACCAGACATGCATTTAGTACCTCTGCTTCGGAAGGAACTACATTATCAAACAGAATTTCATTTCTATGTCCATAAATACGCCAGCAAATAGTAATGACTCCCATTAGATATTTCCAAAGTTGTCGGACTTAGAAGAATATTCTTGAATTAACAACATTTTGATCCAATCCAAAATAGACGGAGGTCGGATATGATCAATACGAATCGTAGATTAAGAACCAAAGTATAATAATCATGCAAAAGGGCATAGGATAAAACACATAAACTTGAGACATTGAAACCTTGTTTTTTTTTTTTTGGGCAATATTCCTCCTAAAGGTGTTGATTCATGACAAAGTTTCTATGCCAACGTTAATATTTTTCATTTTTTTTCTTGATGGATTTAACCTCCAAATACCCTTATCTTTTTTGTTTAAAAAGAAAATTTTCATACAAATACAAACATAAAGTTCAGTCGTGTGTACAAAAATTAGAGAGATTCTAGAAATAACATTAACATATTTTTTTTTCATAAACTAAAAGGCAAATAAAAATTTTGTCAACCACATCTAGGGTATGAAAAATCATCACCAACATCATTGGTGTCTAACACAGGTTATGGATCCTTTGAAATGTGTAATATGTAAAAAGCCTTTGATGTGAAAAAGAAAAAGTGATATAATGAGTGAGAATGTATATAGAGTCTACTTTATCTATTTTTACTTTTTTTTTTTTATTTCTCACTCACTCTAAAAATATGATACAGGCTTCACACTTTAGAAGATTTAAACTTGTTTGACATGATATCTACATATATTCTCTTGTCATATTAAATATAATAATTTTTATAACTTTATAAGATTTGTAGACCTCTAAAAAATTACAAAAATTTGTATAAGAAGGAATACAAATTTTAATTAGGACTAAAGAACCTTTTGATTTACCAGCAAAGATAAATGAAAAAATTGAAAATATTTTTGGATATATTAAGAGATGGATGAAAAAGCTTAAAACTTTTTCAATTTTCAATAAGGACAAATTAAAAGTATTTCCTCAAATCTCACCCAGAAAGATAGATTCAAAGTGATATGGAAGAAGTGTGGAACTTGGTGTGTTTGGTTTAATATTTGAAGTGCTAAAAAGTTTATTTGTACTTCAAATGTGGATTTGCTATAGATTGGGTTATTTAGTTTAGGGTTAGATTTTCTCCTTACGTCACATTTGTCTTTTAAACATTTATTTGTACAAGTGCAAAAAAGATTTCCTTCTACATTGGATACACTGCACTAATGGTAAAAATTACTTTTTAAATATAAATTATAGTAATACAAATTTACTTTTGACCAAAATCCAATTGATTCGAAATAAAGTTTTCACAACTCTAATACAAACACACACGAAAAAGTATTGGGTTACTCAGGGCATATGTGTTCGAAGTTAGTGTTGCTCCTTTTGTAACGAGTGTTGTCCAACTTTGATATAGATGACTCAAATTTCATTTTTTGTATTGTATTGTATTGTATTGTATTTTTTGTTTCACAGGATGTAAAGCATAAAATTATATTAGCTTTTTTAAATGCTAACTTAAAAAATAATAATAATTAATATTAAAAATACCACAATAAAAATATAAAATCTTAGTTGTTTAAATTTAACCTAAAGAATTCTTATTACAGAAAGCACATCTCTACTCCTCTTAAGAGCAGCACCAAATTCAGGTTGTATTGGTATGGCCACTTACATACATGCAAAGCTTAGTGTGTGTGTGTGTTGTGTGTGCTTGCGTCGTGCATGTGTGTGTGTGTGGATTTTTAAAACTATACAAAAAATTTATTTTCTATAAATTCTATCCCTATGATTAGTTATAAGTACACTTACATGTAGTAGGAATTATTATTGATTATTGGATAATGCATCATGATTCATGCAATATATAATAATATTGTCAAATGCTTTACCGCAAATTATTAAATAAGATTAGAAAATTCTTGATTTATTAAACTCTATTAGAATTTGATACTAAAAATGTATTTAATCAAATTAGTTGCTTGAGAAATTTTGGAATATAAATGAGTTTTTTCATGTGCATTATTGTAGATTGATTTCTATGAACATCGTATTTTGTCCAGACAAAGTACAAAAATAATAATAAAATTAAATTAACAAAAATACAAAAAAAAGAAAGAAAATAGAAAATTAGGAGAAAATGAAAAAATAAAAAAAAATCTAAATCAAATGCTCTAGAAAACAAAACAAAATAAAAAAAACCCAAAGGAAAAAATAATAAAAAAAGAGAAAAGAGAAAAAGAAAACTAAAAGAAATATAAAAAAAATTAAAGGATTAAGAGAAAAGATTAAAAAAAAAAAGCCCAAGTTTTTTAAAAAAAAAAAGAAATTGTAAGGGCCTGAAAAAAAAATTTCTCCTGCAATCCAATATCTGATAATAAAAATTCTGCCCAGTAAAAATGGGCCGAAGAAAAATGGGTGAACTAGACTTTCATTGGACCTGCTTCAATCGAACTCGGATCCATTTTCCATAACCTTGCCCGCATCTCTAGCCCTGGACTCTTTCTGGCAACAGACACAGACGCACGACTCTGGAGTTCAGAGGAGCAGACGGGCAAGAACAGGACTGAGACGAGGAGGCGAGCAGATCGCAGTGTCTCAGAAAAATTGAAAGGATAGGCTACAGCAAAGCGCCCGAAGAGTTGACCTCCCTCTCATGTCTCTTTCATTGTGGAAGGCCGAGAAGAGAGAAATGTGAAAACGAAAAGGAGAAAGAGGGACGCGAATTGATGAGGATAGAGGAGACGGCAGAAAGGAAATGGAGACGAAAATTCGAGATTAAAAAGAGGACGCAGAGGGCAAGACTGGGGGAGGAAGAAGGAGGCAAGGCAGAGATTTTCGAATTTGGGAAAAATTCGCACAGAGAGAGAGACCAAGGGTGAGACTCAGGGGAGGAACAGATAGAAGCATAGAGGGTTCTGGGTTGATCGAGGAGAAGAGAGGCCGAAAGTGAGAGACGGGTTGAGACTAGAACAGAGAGTGAGAGATTGGGGGATTCTGATCAAGAAGAAAGGTAGAGAATGAGAGAGGATTCAATTTTGCGTTTGAGGGGATCAGCGAAAAAATAGAGACTGAGATGGCGAGGGAGGCACGGTGAAGCTATCGGAGAACAATGAATGAAAGATTTTAGCCACAGACTATAAGTGAGATGTACCCGGAAATCCACTAGAGATATGTTGTTGATTCTATTTAAGGCTCTGTTTGTTGGTTACTGGTAGTTTCATTTTGAATTCATTATGTCCATTGGGTACTTGGTAAACATGCTGCGTTAATTCCAGAATCCAATTTTCTTTTGTATGGGATAGCTAGTTATTGCGTTTTAGACCACCTTTGCTGCACATTTTGATCTTACTGGCTTTTGGGCATGTAAAGGTTCTATGCAACTCTACATAAGATAACCTTTCTATACCATTAAAATCCTTATTTGCATCCCAAGTCTCCTTGTTGCTGTATGATGCGATGTTGTAGTTGATTTAATGTTAACACCCTACACTTAGCATTTAATTTCAATGTGCTTGGGCTCTACTCAAAGTTTGCGTTGATATAAATGTTAGGTCTGATTTGGTTTAACATTTTGTTGGTCATTAACCTATTCCAGTTTGTACTTGAGCATAAAATTTGAAAGGTCCTGCCATTGCCCCTGTTGACGTTCAGTGTGATTTAGCTTAGGTTTTGAATATAAATTGTGATTTGAATCCTGTTCAAAACATGCCTATACCCTTTGTGATGTTAGTGTGACCATAGCACGGTATTACCTCGCAACTTGAATTGAATTTTGTCAAGTGTCTTTGGGTGGTCCTAATGGCATTTGAACAGGGGTTGAGTTATGATCTTTAACTTGAAATCTGATCTAAAGTCATCACCCTTTTCCCCACATTTTCCAATTTTTAGTTTACCTTCAGTATAATGTTAGTGATATAAGCTCTCCAACATGGCACTTGCAGTTGAAAATATGGCAAGTGTTAATCTCGGATGTTTAAATAATTGAAATTCTCTAGGGTAATTTGTGGCCTAGATTCAACTTCGATTAAAGGAAAATTCCTACTTGTTTGACTTGTTAGGGTGCAATTGTTTTATTGGGAATTTCAGTTTGCATATCTTACTTACTTAGGTTCCTGTTGCCTTATACAACAATTTGGAATGTGTGATTTCGCATAATAAGTGACCGAATGATCTTACCAGACTAGATTTTAAGTTTCTAGATGACGATGAACTTTCTGTTCGGCACGTGTGGGATTAGTTAGAATGGATTTGGATGATGTTTTAAGTAATATTGGGGACATTGTTCTGCCTGTACTATTGCTGGAAATGTGATTCTGTTGGGAACCTTTACTTGTTTATTTGTGAGGTTATAGTGTCCATACTTTTTTTTTTCGATGGTTGATTATATTTAAAGATTGGTTATGCAAAATTTTTGAATGCAACCTGACTTGCATGAGACCTTGATTGTTTTGTCTGGTATCAAGACCTCAGTTGTTTCTGGCTCATGAAAAGTAAGTTGTTGTGACACCTTTGCTTCTTTTTTTTATTGCATGTGAGGCCCATAATCTGGAGGCCCATGACTTGACGAAAGCAAATGAGAGGGAAGCTGTTCGTGAAAGATGGCTGGAAGGGGCATCACATGGTTTTATTGTCTTCTTTTATCCGCGAGCAGAAATTGAAATGTAAATATGTATAGAATAATTGGTACCTTGTAATTACTTTCATTTTTATATATATATATTATTTCACTTTTTAAATGTCCGTGTGGGATCTTCTATCCCCTCAGACCTATAAGAGCCAACTTAAGGATCATGTGAGGCAATAAGTCTCCTTAGTATCCATTAGATATTAATTTATGTTTCAATAAGTTTTGGGCTGTTATTAAATGGATCTTCTTTGAAGAAAGTTGTCAAAAAAATAATAATATTTTTTTTAAATAATCATAATAACGAAAATAAAATGAATAAACTTTTCAAATTTAAAAGATAATTTTAAGTAGTTAAGTTTTCATAACTTCTTATTAAATAACAATAATGATAATGATAATAAATGAACAAAGTTTTAATTAAATTCTTTTTTTTTGTTTTTGTAAATTTTAGAATTTTTCTTTAACTTTCATTCGACAAAATTAGAAACTAAAATGTGCTTTATAAAAATGCCAAGAAGATTGTTTTTTTTTTAAGAATAAAAAAATGGGAATCGATTATTAAAAAAAAATTGTAATAATAAATATCATCAAAAAAAGAAAAAAGGAAGGTAAAATGGACTTTATCCTTTACAAAATAAGGACCTGCTTTGTTCATAAATGTTAAAAGCTATTTTCCCTTTCTCTTTCCCTTTTCACCAAAAGCTAATTACAATGTAGAAGTTTTATTTTTAGAGAAAAAAATAAAAAAGGATCAAAATACAAAAAAGAAAAAAAGAACTAAAAAATATAGAACAAAATAAAATAATAAATAAGAGGAAGAGAAAGAATGAAAAAAAAAATGAAAGAAAAAATTACAAAAAAGAAGAAGAAGAAAACACCAAAACAAAAAAAAGGGAAACAAAAACAGAAAAAGAAAAGGAAAGAATAAAATTAGTTACGCCTTTTTGCAAATAAATGCCCTGTTTGATTTAATTCTATAGAACAATTTTTTTGTTTTCAAGAACAAAAAAACGAAAAAATTTGTTTGATAATGTGTTTTTAATGAAGTATTTTGTAAAACAAAAAAATAAATTTATTTTTAAAAACAAAAAACTCAGAACACTTTTTAAATGTTCTGTAATTTTTGTTCTACAGAATCAGGTAAAAAATAGAAAACAATTACTTTTCAAAATAATGATTCAAACAGATTTTTTTAATTTTTTTGTTCTCAAAATTTTGTTCTTAAAAACATATGTTTTGAAAACATTAAA
This sequence comes from Erythrophleum ivorense, assembly GCA_026724425.1. Taxonomy (NCBI): domain Eukaryota; kingdom Viridiplantae; phylum Streptophyta; class Magnoliopsida; order Fabales; family Fabaceae; genus Erythrophleum; species Erythrophleum ivorense. Next base: position 63,313,035 of record JAIUCV010000003.1, read on the forward strand.
ACAAAAACAATTTCAAACAGGCCCAAAAACACCCCAACCATCTTCAAATTTATTTTGTTTGCAAAAGTTTAAATGATTTTTACTCTTTTTCGCCCTAATAAATAAATAAATAAATAATAATAATCAAGAATCAAACAAAAACTAAACAAAAAAAAAAACAACAAAACAATGAAAACAAAAACAAACACTAAATACATTCTCCAGTCGAACTACATAGACTTTGATCCATTCCGGAGGGTATGTAGACCCTAGGCTCTGATCTTAGGTCAAGTCCGTCCTTATAAATAAAATTTTCTGTTTCTTTCATTTTGTTTTTCTAATTTTGTTTCTTTAATTTCTTTCTTCCTTTTTTTATTTTCAATTTCATCTCATTTATTTTCACTTCTTATTTTACATATGATTTGTTAGGGAGAATTAAAATAGAATATAGGCCATATTGATCTTGCACAACTGATTTAGGGTAACTGTTTTCAAGAACTGGTGTGGTGGGATGCCTAATACTTTCCCCACTCACAATCAACTCCCGAACTCGTATCTGATTCGTAGACCACTTTTGTTTTTCTTATAAAGAAAGGTTTTTCCAAAATTTTATCTTTTCAAAAAATAAAATTTTGGTGGTGACTCTACTACTTTTATTTTAATTTTGATTTTGATTTAGCGCCGCGCGGTCGCATTTTCGAATGTGACAACTTCAGTTAAAAAAATTAGTTATTTAATATTATAAATTTTTGCATGCTGGTATATATTACTGTTATATTTGTGTCTTTTTTTTCTTTTGATATGCTTGTAATGTTGACATCAAAATTTTAATCCAAATCATTACATTTATTATAACAAAAGTATTAATTGAGTTGATTGAATTTAAGTTCATGGAAACTTAAAAGCAGTCCAAAACTAGGTTATGTTGAACTCTATCATATTCGTATGAAGTTAGATTAATATTTTAATAAAATAAAAATTTGATTAATATTCAAATCAAAGTTAAATTTCCTTTCAAAAATACTATAAGATTACACTCTAAATATATAAAATCAAATATATTTTTCCCAATGTTTAAGGTCTGACTAGCCTATCCAACTTAACCACATCAAGTTAGATTAAGTTGGACAAAACAAAATCAGGGTCAAACTAATTTTGAGGGATAGTTTGATTTGACTTTATTTGATCATGTTATATTGAAAAAAATTATAAGGATTTATATAAAAAGTTTAATTTTTTTAAGATAAAATATAATTTTATTAGAGTTATATGAAAAATTTATTTTTTAGGAATTGCTTTATAATTTTTATCAAAAATTTAAAAAAGAAAGCATAGCTAAACTCAAGCATTGAACTTCTATTTTAAAGTTTAGTTAATAATTAGATTAGGAATAAACTTAAACTAATGTCTAACTCGTAACCACTCTTCATACTTTATAATTGTGGAAAAAAAATAATTTGGACCAAAAAAGTAGTGACAAGAAAAAAAAAAGGTCAAATTTACGAGTTTTTTTTTCTCGTAAAAAGATTTATTAGTGTATGATCTTTGATAAATGATAGGAAAAGGATCCGAATATCCGAATTCAACCGGACATGCTCCCACGTCATCAGTAAACCTGGTGTTTTTGAAGGTAGGCTCGCACGCACTTGGAGGCACGCGCTGACACTCGCCTATATAATGAAGCTCGCATTCTACTTCCGCGGTGAATTCCATTGCTTCGAAATTAGAGAAAGCGAGAGAGATGAGAGAAGAGGTAATCAGCTCCGGAGGCACCGTTGATCCCACACCTGCAGCTAGGTACCTAACCCCCTTTCTCTCTCTCTCTCTCTCTCTTCCTTAGGCTCGCACACTTATGCAAGCAAAACATTGAAATGTCCTCTAATTAGGGTTCATATTTGCATCCAATTTTTGGGATTTTTCTGATTTGTCACTGGGGTTTTCAATTTGCTTGGTTTGGCAAAATTTCAAAGATTTAAACTTGAATTGGATTGTAAAGAGCTAATATGATGGTTGCTGTGTGCGGTATGGGTCTCCTTTGTTGGTCTAACGGCACTGCGGCTGCTGCTGCTCGAAAACTGGATCTGATGGAAAAGGGTTGCATGCTGTTTGTGTTAGTGGCGATTAGTCACATACCTGTGGGTTTGGACGTGGTCAGAGAAGCCGTTAGCTGTTTAAATGAAATTTGGGAGACAACTCACATATTATATGTAAACATGATGCCCATTGTGGGATCATAGTTTTGGAAAGTGTAGCAAGTTACCCTGCCGCATTCGGTCTCAGCTTGTAGCTTACTCGTTGCTTATGAAACAAAATGAAATATCTTTTCTAATTCTAAATGCTAGAGGCAGGAAATGAAACTTAAAAACATTGTTGATTTATCCTTGGCTCACTCAAACTCCTTACGAGTGATCCTGTATTAAATGTCCTAACATCCAGTGTCTGGATTGTAAAATGAAAGCTCCCTTGATCACCATATGAAATTCCTTTTGTTTGATGCGGTTTATGCCTTTAGAAAGGAACAAACTTCTCATTGATAGTTGAAAAGTTATTTTTTGACTGTTGGCAGGGCCTTTTCTTTACATATATCCATACTTATTAGATGCATTTTTAATGAGATTTATAATCATCTATAATGTTTCGACAAGTCAAGCATGATTGTCTTAAGCAATTGTGGCTTAAGGATTAGACAATATATAGATTTTAAAAAAGATAATTTTTTAATAATTATATATATAATTTTATTTTGTAAATCCATTTTCAAATGTCAAAAGTTAACTAAACAATATTTTAAGTTAATTTTTGTTTTAATTAATTAATTTTTAAATAAAAAACGTATCTCTGATTATACATCATCTGGTTGAAATATTATTTTGATTTTTTATGTTATTTTAATTATAAATGGTTCAACCTGCTTATCAATGACCCTATGGTTAAGCCAATGAGCCAATGACCAAGCACCTTCACTGGGTCAATCACCAGCAGTCAAACATAGAGTTTTCTATCATCTCTTAGGTATCAATTTTTCCCTGCTTGTTATAAATGGTGTTTATAGTCTCATGCATAAATTAATGAGATTACTTTTTGTTAGAAGTCATTTTTGAAATTGTAAACCATTTGTTACGAATATATGAAGAATGTTTTTTATTCTTCGTATTGTATAACCATTCTGCTATCAAATGGCTTATAGCGTCTTGTCTCTATCAAAATTGTTTTTACATCTATTCATGATTTACACTTTATGCTGGCCATTCCACACTGTATGGTAGGTTATATAAAAATGCAAACTTGAAGCTGTATGGGACTGCATTGAAAGAAAATGCAAAATAAGTTGATGCTAGCTGTAATTTTATTTAAGCAATAAGCAAGTTTCTTAAATTTCTGTAGACTTGAACTCCTATCAAAACACACTCTGAAGTCTGAATGACTTTTGTATGTGAGATGTGTGGCTGGTGACTGTAAATGTTAGTATCTCTTAAGAGAATTCAATTAGCTTGCCAAGATATTGTTTATCATTATCTAATGAAATTTCTTAAAAGGACTAATTACACATACATTTTATCAGTTCTGCTGGAGCATCTTCACCGGCTGTTCCAATGAATGTTGGCAGCATAGATGGATCAAGTCATGGACAAGGCTCTAAAGCGGCTTCTCTTTCTTGTGTTGGTTCACAAGCACCATGGACTTCCTTGAGCACAAGTGCTGGTTGTTCAGCTTTTGGTTCATCAAGACCTTCATGTAGACCCTGGGAAAGGGGGGATTTATTAAGGCGTTTGGCAACATTTAATCCTTTGAATTGGCTTGGAAAGCCTAAGGTTTGAACTTGACATGGCCTTCCAAGAATAAGTATATTATAGTCACAATAATATATATTTAGGTATTCCTCATTTTTTTTTTGGGCTTGTGATTGGTATGTCTGTGTAACTGATGCTTTCTGTGTCTTCAACTCATGGTGTTTCCTGAAGAACATTCAATTATTTGTCTAAACCCTAAAGTGAAAGTCAGCATTGCAAAATGCATTCTGCATGTCGTGTATTAGTAATGATATGCTAATAATTGAAACCTATGGTGTTATACAATCTAACTCAGTTATTTATCACCGTTTTTCAAGTTTTATTTTTTGTTTACCAAGAATAGAAATCTTGCCTTTTTCCTTCCATCCAGTGATCTAATTCTCTGTGTTGCTTTCTTCTCTTAATTTCTTTTGGCAAGTGATCACTAGCACTTGAAATGAACTAGTTTAATGTCTTAGCTTTCAGAATGGAAGTGGGGATAGAAAGAACAAAATTAATTCACTACTCACAGGGTGCAACAAGATCTCCTTTTTCCTTGTACTTTTTATTTTTGGAAAAAAAAAAAGAAGTAATCTTAAAATATTGAAGCAGGCTTTTTCCTTTTTACAGAAACTTTAGCCAGATTTTTTGCTATTTTACAAGCCATTGATTAATTTTTCTCATGCTTTAGTTTTTATGCTGCACTGCAGCTTTTTTTGTGTGTTGTGATAATATGCCTTGTAGTGATGCCATATTAAAGAACTGATAGTTCTTACCTTCCCATATTTTGTGGGATACACTTGTATACTTGGCATCCATGAGGGTGCTAGCACATGATTTATTTAGGGCGCTTTCTCTTGTGAATTTATGAAGGGACTTGAGAACTCTTTTGAAATAATATACTGTTACTGCACCTTTTTTCCCCTCCTCAAGGAGGATTGCCTGTCCTTTTTCTCTGTTTTCTCTGAATGAATTCTTCTTGTGTAAAGGAAATTGAAAAAAAAAAAGACTTATTTTCAAATGTTTGATCCAATCAAAACTTTGGCTCACTGCACTCTCTTCTTACCATTGACTTTACTCTGTCATTCTTTCTTAGTTTTGTTTAACATTCCTTTTCCACCCATTGGTAAATCTCTTTAATTATAATGATCACCATTTTTTGAACCTACCTTTTGGCTTTTGGGGTGAGTCACACTCTCCATCATCTTTTGCATCTGGGAACAATGATTGTTCTAGTTGCAGAAAATCACTGTACACCTGTTACTCTCACCTCTATCTCATGTTTATTTTGCTCCCGGGGAACTGCAGAATTCCCTCCATCTTTTGTGCTTTCAGGCACTGTAGAACAGATTTGATTTTGCTATCCAATTTTTTTCCCCCTTTAAAACCTTAATCTAAGCACCTTTTAAATCTTAGACAGCTGGGCCATCTTCTGCTACGGTGTTCTTAATTTCTCTAACCTTTTGCTAATTTACATATATCATTCTCCGGGAGATAAAAAACCAGAAATTCTGGAAACTACCATTCAAGGGCCTGAGATAGAAAATTGTCTCACTCGGAGGCCCTAGTTTACTGCATGAGCATAGTTAGTAAATTTATGCACTTCAATTATATCTTGCAGCTTATATTAGGCTTGGTCATGTTCATTTTCATAATTTGAATAGTTGACTTTAATCTATAACTGTTTCATCTCTCTCCTGCAAGTAATCAGTAAAACTTTGTCAATATTTAGATTGGCTGGCAACGTAAGTTGCACTCTTTCAGCAAGATTGTCGATGAAAGTTATTGCTAACTAAAAAGTGAATTTTAGTCTTCTAACAATCTTATTGAATGTTGGAATGATGCCATATCTTAATTTGCAAAAAATAAAATTTCAAGTCCTGGATTTTAGTCTTTAAGAAAATCTTCTTCTCTGTCACAAACAGTTTGCAATAATATTGAGCAATGGTCAGGTTAATTGCTAATAAATGGAGAAAAGATAATAAATATGACTTGCATAAGAGAAAGTCTGGCATCATGTGCAGGTCCACCTATATGTGTTTCTGTTGTGTAAATTTCCTGCTTATTTGTCTACAGCAATATCTTCTTATGTATTGCATCAAGTATTGGTCCAAGGAAATAATTGTACCAGGGACATAAACTTCAGCTAGTGAATATGAGAGATAATATATATAACTCTTGGTACTCCAAAAGTTTTAACCAAGTAGATATGTGGTAATCTCAAGAGATCAGTGATCACATCCTCTTTAATTTCTTCCAGATCATCAGCTCATTGTCTTGTGCTCAAAAAGGTTGGATGAATGTCGGTGTTGACAAAATTGCATGTGAGTCATGTGGTGCATGCCTGAGTTTTACATCATCATCATCATCATCATCTTGGACATTGGCAGAAGGTTAGTAGTTGCAATTTAAATATGTTGAGTTACACCCCTCTGCTTTTGAAGTTCATTGTTTCCGTGAGATGAGGTGTGTTAAAAGTAATTAGGGCAGCAATTGTAAAGAATAGTCATTGCTTTCATGTGGACCATGGCTGTTAATAAAGGTTAAATTTGGTTGAGGTGCCCTTTATTTTATACAAGGCATATGCAGATGAAGTCAACAATGATGCAGAGAGAAGTTTTTTAAAAAGTTATAGGATGAACTTCTTAACAGTTAAAATGAGGGCTTATCGTTCATTTAATTTCTGTCTTTTGATAACTGGTAAATCAGCGAAATATATATATACTCATACTCAGATTTGCGTATACTTAACAGTAGAAGCAGCACCGTTGCCTCCATGGGCCTCCATTTGTCAAAAGTCCAATATAACTCAATGCTGCACAATTTGTATCATATGAATTGTAATCCAATATTCAATCCATACAATATTAGTTGGCCAATAAATATATAGATATATTTTTTGGGGTTCTATTTAAGATTAATGCAGGGTACTATTTGTCCTATAAAATATCAGATTTGATAGTTTTAAGTTAGTCATTAAATACAGTAATTTTTATGATTGTACTTAGCATATAAACAGAATAATAGTTGTGGCACTTAGTTCCAAGGTTCCCATAGTATGGAGTACCAACTTTCAGTTTAAAAAATGGACAGCTTTAATTTTTCTCAACTAATTTTGAAAGCCAACTTTATCTGATAACTAAGCAAAAGAAGCTTCTCTGTTGCTGTTGCTGATTGTATTCCTCACTGTTTTTTAACTTTATTTTTTATTGTAATGGCTGAAGCTCAAAATGCCAGCAAATCCTTTGCCAGGCAGCTGGATTCAGACCATAAAGTTAATTGCTCTTGGAGAGGAAACAGCTGTCCAGAAAGCCTGGTGCAGTTCCCTCCAACTCCTCAGTCTGCATTAATTGGTGGGTACAAGGATAGATGTGATGGACTTGTGCAGTTTCAGCATCTACCTGTGGTTGCAATCTCTGCAATTGAGTTAATGCGTGTTTCTCGAGGCCCACAGATTGATCGCTTTCTGTCCCAGTCACAAAATTTTATGTCAGGAGAAGTAGACATAAAGCCAGAGATTATGTCAGAACTTGAAAGCTCTCGAGATGAGGCATATTGCATATTTTCTCGTGTAAGAATTTTTATGAACTCTTTCCTATGAGCAGGTAGCTAACTTATCCAATACATTTCTGCTTAAGTATATTGTTATTTTCCACTTGTGTATCTTCCTTTTGGCAGGCACAGAAGCTTATAAGCCTTTGTGGTTGGGAACCAAGATGGCTTTTAAATGTTCAGGATTGTGAAGAACATTCAGCTCAGTCAGCAAGAAATGAACATTCTTTTGGCCCAGGCCAGACTCAGCTTCATCTTCCTCAGGATTCTGGACCAAAAGCAGTTTCTGCTTCTGCTAAACTGGACTCCAGAAAGACTAAGGTGTCTCATAAGGAGTCTAGACTTGAATCTAGGTCACCTTTGCTTGATTGTAGCTTATGTGGAGCTACAATTAGAGTTATGGATTTTTTGACTGTTCCTCGCCCTTCTCGATTTGCTCCTAACAACATTGATATTCCTGAGACCAGCAAAAAAATGGGATTGACCCGTGGAGTGAGTGCAGCAAGTGGAATCAATGGTTGGGTTGCAGCTGATGATACAGAGAAAGATCAGACAGGAGACCGTGATGAAGTAACAACAACAAACGAAGGGAAATTTTTGGCAAACACAGATGTAGATTTGACTCTTTCTATGGGAGGGGGTTTTCCCTGTACTTCAATGGGAAGGATAGCAACATCTGAAAAAAGTCATGATGTAGATATGGGAAGGGATTTAATGATCGGACAACCTTCAGGGAGTGAGATTGGTGATCGTGCAGCTTCATATGAATCACGAGGCCCAAGCTCTCGTAAGAGGAATCTTGAAAAGGGTGGAAGCTCAGATGATAGGCCAGCCCTTGGGTTGCAGCAGCAGGCTGATAGCGTTGAAGGAACAGTCATTGATTGTGATGGTGATGAAGTTACAGATTGTAGACAATATTTAGCTGGTCCCTCGAAACGTGCTCGTGACTCTGATATTTTTGATTGTTCACCTCATCAGAGAGATTCATCTGGTGCTGGTCCTAGCCATTCAGTGGGTCCTGAGGCTTATGCTGAGGGCAATCGAGTTTCTTCATTCCATCAAGAGAATGACCGCCTTATGGGAATCCAATCAGCTAGGGATTCAACCTGTGCATCATCTGTCATTGCGATGGATATAGTATGTCGTGATGTAAATGATGACTCTATGGAAAGTGTTGAAAACTACCCAGGAGATCTTGATGATGTTCATTTCCCCTCCTCTAGCAATGTGGATATGAATGAGACATCAGAACTGAATAACAGCAATCAAGTTCAGCAGAGCATCTGTTTGCAAACAGCTGCTGAAGTTGCCCCTGGTGAAATGGGTGTAAGTAGTACAAATTATGGGGAAGAAATTTTCAATGCAGAAACTGCTCAGGCTCGGGATGGAATTAGTTTTGGTGTTAGCGGAGGGAGTGTTGGAATTTGTGCTAGTCATGAAGCCGAAATCCATGGAGCAGATATATCTGTACATAGAGCGGATAGTGTTGTTGGTGACGTGGAAACTAGAGTAGAAGATGCTGAAAACCAGGGACAGACCGGTGAATCTACTCCAGATCCTGGTCTAACGGATGAGATTGTTCCTGATATGAACAGGGAAGATCCCAATGGTGATAATCAGGAGATATTGTCTCACTCTGCAGCAAGGACAGACAGTGGGTCAAAAATTGGTTGTACTACAAAGGCTGAATCTGTTGAAAGTGGTGAAAAAATTAGTCAAGCTTGCAATCTCCCACCTGCAAACAGTAGTCATCCATCCCGTTCTGGCAACATTATTGTGAATTCTGGTTGTGGACATACTAAGGAAGATATTGTGAAGGATGGTAAATCATCATTCACCAACAATTGTGCTCACCTTGAGTTGGATTTTGCCATTGCCAGTGGGATAGGTAAGTTCTTATATTAATGGTTTTGACGATGTTTCACTTCTGCCCCTGATTACAACCACATCCCATTGCATGTATAGACTTTTGAACCTTGAAATGGTGTCTTGAAGCTTATCTTTCTCTTCCCTTCTTATCCGTCTTTTGTTGTGTTCCGCATTCCAACCTTTATTGGGAGAAAAAAGAGGGATGCTGGTATTTGGTATCAGTAACTATTACTAACATTTTTCTTAATAAGTTCAAATTGATATTGATGATTCAGGGAATAACTCTAAGGTAATTTCAGCATTAACTAATCATTTAAACCTTTTGCTATCTTCCTATTGTCAAAATTTTTATTTTTATATATTTTAGAATATAGCATTAGTTTGTCTTTGTTCTTTGTTTAGTTATACTATAAAAGTTGCAAATTGGTTGTTTCTCAGGCTATTTGACCTTTTCTCTACTATAAATATGAGTAACACAAGCAAGCTTTCCTTATTATCAAGGCTTTTAAAAGCATTATCTCTCTTTCTTTTATTCTTTACATATATCACTTAAATTGAAGGGGCATCTTTGTTAGGAAATTGAAGAAGAGCCTAAAGGGAAAATTGTTTGCACATCTAGCATAATATCAATAGAATTGCTCATTAACATTTTTAAGTTTGATCTTTACTTTTCATGCCTAGCAGAAATAAGACTGAAGCAACTTCTAGGCAACAAATTAATATTTCTTCTTCTTCTTTTCTCTTTTTAGTTTTTTTTTTTTAATCTTTTGTTAGCTTTCTATATTATGTGGTTTTCAAATTGTTGTATTCGATGTTTTCTCCATACAACTGTTTGTGTTTGACTAAATACAGGGCTTTGCCACTTTATTCTTCTTGACATTTTTGATCCTACAAATCTGTCAGAATCTTTTAAACTTCCAACTGGGTCTACTTTGGTTTTGTTCTCGCCAGTTGAATATTCCTGATTTGGCAATTTGCTTGTTGAGTTGGTCATTTTTATTTCTCTGTTTCACATGTCAGATAAATTTAGTTGACTTGTTCCTTTTAAATCTGTACTTTATTTGAAAGATTTGCCTCATTGTTCCTACTTGTTTCTTTTATGTTGCCCTTTCATTTGTATTTGTTACACTATTTTTAAGGAATTATTTGCTGTTTAATGTATAAGCAGAAAATTATGTCAACATAGCCAATTTATGAAAATTTCTCTTTATCATGATATACGACGGATAACCTATTAGGTTATTTTATATATATATATAGAGAGAGAGAGAGAGAGAGAGAGAGAGAGATAGAACAGATCACCTGTTAGTTATCTGTCAAGTATCTAGAAAATTGCAGATTTGCACTCTTATTATTTGATTATAAATGAGTAGTGCCAAGCTGCCATCCACTTTATTGGCACTGCATTGGATTTGGGTGACTTAATATTGGAAGGAAGGAAGTGCAACCTGTTGTCTTACTCTTCAATGTGGAACTTACAGTTGGAAAGGGATAGTTCTTTCTCTGACTTGGAGTCCACTATTGAGAGGATTCCCTGGGTTGGTGTAGCTGGGCTTTTGACCTTTTCTCTTGTGGCTCCAGGTCCAAGGCTTTTTTTAGATAGTTTCTAGATTCTTTGTTTAGCTCCTGACGGGAGTGTTCTTTCCATAGGACTAGTTTTTTTAGTTTGAGGTTCCCCATATGTATACTATATACTAACATACTACCAATGTTGTTGTGTCCCTCCCCCTCCCTTGGCACCTTTTTATCAAATGTCATACTGAAAAAGAATATTGTAATTTTATTCCAAGGTCCTGCTGAACTTTATTGATTAATTCTTATGTGTGTTGGGACTACAGCAACTTACATTGACCAATTATTTAGGGCCTCCAAAAGGAGAAAGTAATTATGAAGAAGCTCTAGAATTTGATCCTATTGTCCATCACAACCAATATTGCCCTTGGGTGAATGGAAATGTTGCTGCTGCCGGATGTGCTAGCTCTAGTCCAAGCACCAGCACTGATGCTATTGCACTTTGTGGTTGGCAGCTGACTTTAGATGCTTTGGATGCTTTCCGATCTTTGGGACTTAATGCAATTCAGACAGTACAGTCTGAGTCTGCTGCATCTTTGTACAAGGTGTGTTTGTCTTATTCATGTCAATTGCTCTCTGCTTTTCACCCTTCCTGCATGTAATTTATGTATTAGTGAATGCCCCACTTTGGATTATATTTCTTTTATGATCTGTTTTATTTATTACTGGATAAAAATGAACTGTTTTATTTATAGATATGGCATTAACCATATAGTACATAATTTTTTTAAGCATGTTGCACAATTTCATTTTGCTTTGTGGATGTGACTGCATCCCCATTTGGCAGGCATATTAGATTCCTTGGGTGAGACACTCAGAATTTCTGTAGCCCTTCTCAATCACAATTATTATATTCCTCTTTTGTTTTCTCCTGGTGTCCTAAAATTCTTTGTTGTCGAATTCTGTTATCATGTGAAAGCAAAAGTCTAGGTAACACAAAACGTATAGGCTACGTGGGTTATCATTGTGGCATCTTATTGGAGGGTGAAAAATGCATCAGCCACTATATGCATTTCTTTATTGTTTCCTTTACCTGGGGAAGGGTTGATTGCTTGCAAGTTGAAACTTTTATGGGAATGAAGACTGTAAAATTTAGGGTAAAAGTAGAGAAATGTGGTAAATGGGAAGGCTTGCACACATGCAGAACTGTCATACGTTGTAGCAGCCCCTCTTCTCTTTTCATCTATAATAATTGAAAATAGAGATTAACTCCAAGATAAACTCTTAAAGATATTGATAAAGGATAATTAGGACTTCCAAATGGTAATAAATTATAGGACTAGATAATGATAAACCCAAACACTTTAGGATAATAAACTTCAAGACTTAATAATAAACTTCTAATCCTTTAGGAGTTCTACTTTAATAGGGTTTCTCAATAAAGACTACTTACACAAAGTATACATGTAATACGTTTTAGATGGCACACAATGTCGGTCTGCCGTTAATGGAGAACTTTATTGTTTAAATACAAATGTTGTGAGATGTCCTCTTGTTCTATTGAATATATAGGGAGAATTAATATAGGAATTCCTGGCTAAATCATTTCCAGTTTAGGAGCATATGAATGACTAACCAGACGTGTTTAGTCAAATTTATTGTATTTTATGATTTTATGGTTTTATTAATTTACAAATTTTCCAATGAATAATTTGTGTGTCCATGTAATACTGTGCATGAATTCCTTCTTGTAGGATGATCAGCAAGCACCTGGTCAAAAGCTCCTTCAGCACCCTTCTATGAGTAGAAGTCACGGGCAACACTGAGATTTAGTCGGAGTATTGGGTGTTTCCATTTGCTTGTAAGTTGATCATGTCATATTTAATCATTCATATATAAGTCATTTGTCTGTAGTAATCTTGGCCAACAAATCTTAGGGACAGCTTTAAATGTTTGCTATTAAGTTCTCCTATAAAACTTAACCAGTGGATATTTTTATACAATTCACACCTCATGATTGGGTGTTTTAAAAAAATTCCTTCAGACATTTTGTTTCTATTGGAAAACTTAATAGTAAACACCTAAGAAACTTTACTTAAGTTTTATCCATTTTTGACTGCAAACTTGTACTGCACTATGTTTTCTCCACCTATTTTTGGTGTCCTAATTTTCAGTAGGTTGGTATTTTAGATACATTAAAGTTTCATCAGTTGCTGCTTGGTGAAGTTGGGTAGACGTCTTGCTTATATTCTCTTAAGTTCTATCCATTTTTTACTGCAAACTTGTACGCACTATGTTTTCTCCACCTATTTTTGGTGTCCTAATTTTCAGTAGGTTGGTATTTTAGATACATTTAAAGTTTCACTAGTTGCTGCTTGGTGAAGTTGGGTAGAACGTCTTGCTTATATTCTCTATCTTCCCAACCTGTATGCAGATGTTATAGGAGCTATAGTTGTTCGGCAGAACTTGGATATTTCTTGCGTTTATCTGTTGGGTACAAGACTAAATAGTTTTTTATTAAACAATATCTATACGCTTCGAAGGCCTGTATTATTAGTTAAGACTTGAGAGCATTGAACTGTAAATTATGATAGATATTTGAGTCTTATGACACAATGGCATGGTATGGGACTTGAATTACACATTGAAAGTATGAGATTTTAACGTGGAGGAGTTTTTAATAAATCTTGGATTCTCTAATCTCAACTAGCCTTTTAGGTATGACTCTTCTAAAGGTTTATATCAATTGTATCAAAACCTTGCAGCGCCTTCCATCCTCTCTCTCTCTCCCTCTCGTCCACGGTAAGGGATGCATGAGCTGCTGAATGTGGTGAATGTGACCCATTTGCAAGGTGTAGGACTTTGAGCACACGATGAAAGTATATCATTCCAAGGGGAGACATAGATCTTAAGGCTCTTAAAACTTCACCAGTCACTTTTGGGATATGGTTTTCCCAATAGTTCATATGATTGGAGGATCAGGATTAGTTCTTTTCCTTTGTGTTACTTAGAATTGTATTTATGCTTTTGTGAAGTGGATCAATGACTAAGTGTTAATCACTGGAATTTTTATGTAGGTTATTTTCTTTTTGTCTTTTTAAGAATTTCAGAAGGACGTCTAAACAAATCTCTAAATACTGACCTCAGAAAATTTACATTTTATTAGTTGTTTTATCATACACTAATCCTCAGCTGCGTTCTTTTTTCTTGTAAAATGTAGTTTCATCTCACTTGGGGTGTCACACCATTTATATTGAAAATAGAGCTCCAACTGTTAAAGTAGTTTTATTAAAAGGAAAGAATGTCTTTTTCTTTGGGACAGTTGATTTCACTTAAATTTAATCTTTTTGAATCTGGTACAACTAGTCTCACTTAAACTATTTGTATCTTAATATTCAAACAATTTGGGTATCTTTTGTTTTGAATTAGTGAAGCAATCAAGTGCTATATTAGAGACGAGGAGTTGATACAAATTTATTATACTTCAGGAGAAGTAATTTCTTCTAAAGGAAATATAAAAATGGAAAAAAAAAAAACTCAAGACTGTTTTCTGAACGAAATTGCTTTGTTTCAATTTAATGTTGCTTTTGTTTATACGAGTATTTTTGTATTCAAATTTATTTTCTATCGAATCTTATAACACACCTAATAAATGTGTAATAAGATTATATTATAAAAGTGAACATGTTATACGTTTAAAAGCTTATTAGGAGGATAATTTAGGTGAAAGACATGCTAAATATACCTGACTATTATCGACCGTGCAAGTATGGCATTGACTTCGTTTTTTGGTTGGGCCGTCAAGTTGCCATCGACTTGGAATACAAAAAATCTCTAATTTCTGAGTGCATTCCGGATTGATTGTGTTTATATGAATATAATCATGAAATTCATCCCAGTAATTGAGTTTCTTAGTGTATCAAAATTTAGCTAGAATCAATTACAAAATTGATAACTATGCGTTAAGCGAGGATGAAACTACAGGGATCAGAGACTTTAGATAGATCTGATTAATAAAAAATAAACAGATTAAATGTATTATAAAAAAACATATAAACATATTATAAGGAATATACTTAGTATATTTGTTTAGTATATTTGTATGCCATTCTATGTTAGATTAAATTATTATTTTTGTCCTTATAAGATATGACCTTTCTCAATGTAGTCTCTTATTTTCAATCATTGTTAATTTAGGCCTCATTTAGTATTCTAAAAGAGAAGGAAAAGGAAATAAAAAATTCTGTGTAATGTATATTTTGTTTTTGTAATCTAGTTTTTATCATTTTTATTAATTTTGTAAAATAGAAATATAAGAATCATTTTTCATCCATAAAATCATCCTTTTTATTTTAATTTCTATTTCTAACTTTTTATATATCAAAGCCTTGTGACTTCTTCAATTTAATTATTTTGTTGAATCAAATTATGCTTTCCTAATTCATTTGCTAACATTCTTTTTTTTTAACGTGTCAACTAATGGATGTATATGTGTATATTATGTTGACATATGCTAATAATATATATTATATAAAAGTATAAGAAATTATTATTTGAAATATCTTGTCATGTGAACCCATGTAATGGCACCGGACACGAAATTAGTTTATCTATCTTTATCTATTATATAAAAGTATAGAATGTTAGTGTTTTAAACATTTTGTCATATGAATTTGAGCAATAATACAAAATATGAAGCTAATTTAACTAAAAGGAAATCATTTAAGCTGATAAAAGGACTAAATTGATGAATGATTAATAAATAATATATTAAATTGAGAAATTAAAAATGAGGAATCAAATTCAAAAAATTTGTGCTTTCTGAAAACTAAAATATTAATTTGGCTTATAGTTTATAAATTGAGCCATTCTAATAAAATTTTCGATAACGAAATAACTACATGGGTCCCACTGATTCCATCAAAATAACAATCTGTGAAATCCATTTTCAGCCAATCAAATTCAAATAAATCCCCACGTGTCGTCCCACAATGGCGCAGCATCTCGATAATAACTGATTTGAGAGGGGGGACACACACACACCCGCGCACGCTCTCTCTCCACCATGCCTCCTGCTGGAGCCACAGCTCTTCACTCTTCCCTCTGCAGCTTCTCTTCTCACAAACCATCATCTCCAAATTCCCAGCAATCAAACGCCCAATTGGGTCCCAAACCCAAAAGCCTCCTCCAAAAGCACCCACTCTATTCTCCAACACACACAACACTCTCCCTTGAATTCAAAGAGAAAATCCTTTGCCTTGAGATAATGGGTGTTGATGCAGGCAAGGCACTTTCACAAAACCCTGATCTCAGAATTGCCACTATGGAATCCATCCATTCCATCATTTCCTTTCTTCACTCCAAAGGCATCCAACAGAAGGACTTACCCAGAATTTTGGGCATGTGCCCTAAGATTCTCACCTCCAACGTCAAATCTGAACTCAACCCAGTTTTTGATTTTCTCTCAAAGGACCTTAAAGTCCCAGATCATAGCTTTAGGAAGGTCATTAATAAATGCCCAAGATTGCTTACTTCAAGTGTCAAAGACCAGCTCAAGCCAGCTCTGCTCTACCTTCAGAGACTAGGGTTCAAGGATTTGTCAGCCCTGGCTTATCAAGACTCTGTTTTGTTGGTTTCTAGTGTGGAAAGGACTCTAATTCCTAAACTGAAGTATTTGGAGAATCTAGGGTTTTCAAAGGAAGAAACTAGAGATATGGTATTGAGGTGTCCGGCATTGTTGACCTTCAGTATTGACAATAATTTTCAGCCCAAGTTTGAGTATTTTGCTGGGGAAATGGGGAGAAAGTTGGAGGAGCTGAAGGAGTTTCCTCAGTACTTTGCTTTTAGCTTGGAAAACAGGATAAAGCCTAGGCACATGGAGGTTGTGCAAAGTGAGATCAATTTGCCTTTGTCTGTGATGCTTAAGAGCACTGATGATGAATTTACAGAGCTCATAAAGCAGAAAACTGGGTTATTTTGATAAGAGATGATGTATTACTAGAGATATTCTTAGATAAATTTGGTCTACAAAAAATAAATAGGTCAAGTTAATTACTGAAGGACGTGCCAGTATATGAGAGGTGGGTTTCATTGAAAAATATGTTGATATATTTGTATGTTTCATTATGATTGGTTGCATCCACTTATCCTTTATAGTCTATGTTTAGTTAAAGAATTTTTTGCTTGATATATTATGGTCTCTGTAATTGTAAATATATATGTATGCATGCTGTCCAAATGAAAATTGGATCTTCGACATTTTTTTCTCTTTCTATTCTTTGTTCTTTGGATTTTTTTAGAACAGGGTCCTAATGGGAGGCACCTAAAATTTTGTCAATTTACTATTGTACATCTTTGGTTGCCCTTATCATCCTGGCCTGTGAATCTATATGTATGAAGGAAAATTGAATCTTTGACTCTCTTTTTTCTCTCATTGTACTTTTGAGTTCTTTAGGACAGGCTCTAGACTACCTGTAAATGGTCACCCAAGGGGATTGTGAATTCTCCAGTTATTGATCATTCAGTGGGTGAAGCACTATTGTTAATGAATGTGATCCTGAACATGATTTAAAACTGACCATTTTATTATATGGAGAAAGAATGGAATTGTATGATGTCTCATGTTAAACATTATGTGACATTTTATATTACACTTGAACGCTGCATATTTTGTCTTATCAAGTTGTATTTTTGGTAATCATGTCAATAGTTGTGCTTATTAGCTTCTTTCGTTCATCGTTATAGGTTTAAGAGTGGAAATGGGATTTTTGCTGTGACCGGGGCAAGTGCCATAGCAATAAGTGACATGAGATTAGACAATCTAGGATAGACAAGGTATACCAAATTATTCATAAATATATTTATCACACAAGATTCATGAAATTTTATTACATTAAAATTGTATTTTTTATTATTGATTTTCACTTATTGGTCAATGTGGTCCATAGATGATGTGGTAAAATTGTTTACTTCAAGAAAAAGCTACATGAAACGCCTAAATGGTTCAGTTCTACAGCTTGGACCATATGTAGACATAAAAAATTATTTGCCCCTGGATAATAAAACAAAGTTATCTGGAAGAGTGCGCAGAATTATGCTTATCTAACAGAGGAGTGACGGCAGTTAAAGAGATGGGAATGAAATATGCTTAAATAGTCGAGAAAAGAAAACAGAATTAAGAATACAAATAAATAAACTAACTTCTTGTTTCCATGTCATCATATACAAGTCAAATACTGAAAGCAATCAAATACCTTCTTAACTACTTTCAAAATATTACTTACAAGAGCCTCAAACAACATATGATACAACCATAATCAAACAAAACAGAAGATCAATCTGTCAACTATTTGTACAAAGGAGCTTCTATTTTCACTTTTCATGTGTATTTCTGCGCGTTGACAAACACTTCCATCATTCCAAGTTTCTTGTTTGTCCACGACTTTTAAGCCACATATGGGTTCTCAGGAATTAGAGTCATCCGCTAGTTAAAAAAGAAACATCTTCAGAAATGAATGCAGCCCATGCATCCTGCAAGGAAGCATTGATCTTTGATTGAATCAGAAACTTAATGGGACAACTTATTGGTTTATGGTAAAAAATTAACAAAAGACTATATTTTGATGCTCAAAAAATAAGTGTAATTATTAATTTGATACCCTGTCTTATTTTAGTACCTGAAAGTATGGTTTCATTCCAATTTTACCCTCCCAAAGGTACTAAAATGATGCTAAACAATCTTTCAAAGATTAAATATGCTATGTGGATGAAACAAAATTATACTCTCAGGTACTAAAGAGATACAAAAATTGTATGGGGTATTAAATTCATAATGAATAATGAAAGCATCTTTAAATGACCAAAACAGAGTTTTTGTATAACAAATTTACAAACCTGAAGAATGGAGAAAGCCTTCTCTGCTACATATTTTTGTGGATGTGTTGCTCCTCGTTGCTGAAGTTTGTCCGGGTGGAGGCATAATCTTGCTTTTTGATAAGCCTTCTTCACCTGTGAGCTTTCTATCAGGCTCATGAGAGGAATAGCATACCAGCCACTCTCGGGCCATAGAATCTAGAAATGAAAACACACAACGATATCAATATCCTGTCCTCTGCATGCCTTGAAGCCTTCAAAATGCAAGGTATAAAATTATGGGCAAAATTTATATACAGTTCTTTATGTGTTTGCTATTAAGCTCTTCATGACATGTGGAGAAACTTTTTTGAATAAGTCCATGGTGTACCAAAAATGTCCAAATGTCATGCTTTTGTTCAAGAACTTAGTAACAAGTACCTAAAAAATTGCACCAAATTTTTCCCCCCTTAAATTACAGAATATTTAACTAGTCGAATGTAAAAGATAATAAGTTAACGTAAAAGAAAGTCTTACATAATGTAGTGTTGAAAGCAGTAGCCGGATGTCAGTTTCCTTGCCAGATGACCACAATCTTATATCTCTGTCCAACTTCTCTGTTTCCATCTGTAGCTTCTGTTGAAATAGCAGAAGTATCAATCCAAAAATCTTTGTACTCAGCCCAAAAAAAAAAGAGTTCATGGAATAGGTGGAATATCCATAGATCAACTATTGGCTCTACAAAGGATGAAAGCTTCTTCTACTTTTTAACATAAAACATTTTATTTTTGGTTAGAATGCACATTCACCCTCTTCAATATTTTACACACTCAGTATTTTATTCTTCCAAAAAGTGTCATCAATCTTTATAATCATATTTAAACTTTTTCTCACTTGAAGTTTCTATTTAGAACGCCTTATAGAACAATCCAAAAGACAAGGTAGAAAGCAGGGCAAATAAAAAGAAATTGTTCAAGATAAAGAATTTGTTGATGTACTACACCCTTTGTGTTATAGTTTACAAGCGGAGATCCTATTCCAAGCCCTTGATGTTCATTAAATTTTAGTAAGTTTTGTATCAGTAATACGATGCTCATTTAACCTTCCCCAATAAATTAAGTTACCTCTGGAGATTGAACTGTCCCGATCCCTTCACCATGGGAATCACTTGCATCAGGTTGATCACCTTTACTTCCAGCACATTGCTCATCACCATTATTTCTCATGTTTGAATCTTCATCAGAAGTTTGTGTTTGAAACTTCTCTTTGGCCCATGCAATTGCTTCATCAATAGCTGCAGATCCACTATCTTCCTCTTTCAGGTTGGAGTTGACCTCTATGACATAGGAGCTCATAACTTCATCACTATCATCATCATCCTGTTCTATAATTTGTTCTGGATCCACATGATGGTGAACTGCAGATTTTGCCACCTCAGGTTCTTGACAAAGTGAAGAGACAGCCGAAAATGGCGAATTGGGTTCCCAGTCATCAATGGATACTTTGATGCTTTGATATGAATTGGATTCGAGGCTAATGGTTTCTGGGGACGAGACTCTTCTCGAGAATCCTAAATTGGAACTCTTGAAGTTCTCCTTGTACTCATTATCCTGACATTGAATTTCAAATAACTGGCCATTACATGGAAAAAATGGTCTCCCTTCTTTATTCAAGTGTTCCTCAGGCATCATAATGGATGAGTTCCATCTACATGGGACATTAATAGGCCTGTAGCAATCAGTAAAAAGCCTCAGGATTCAAAGTACTAGCTCAGCACATTTTTTAAGAGACATTATTTCCTCTATACGTTACTGTGAAAATTATCTTCATATTATGGAAATTCTATATGACAACTGAAAACAAGCATAACTTGCATTAAGCTGTTAAATATTTGCCTTAAATGATTTGCTAATTTACAAAACTTAACATGCAGTTTCTTCAGTGTTTTGAAAATTTTTAACTCAGTACTACATTTTTTTACCCTTTCAAAGAAGTTCCTCCAAGTGACATAACTTAATTAAAAGAACCTGACAATAAAGTCCTTACAAACTGCCTGCAAGTTTTCTTCATTGCTAATGGCTAATTCCAAGGCCAAAAGTGGAAGAGAGAAGCTAGAGGTAAGCTACCTCATCAGGTGAATGATCAGCAAAAGCTGCTTTTCAAACAATTCAGTTTGTCTTCTAAGTTAAACTGCCTGCATTATATGTTGTCTAGAGCCTATTTACTAGTTTATTTAACACTGTGTATCATTGTTCAATCAAAGAGATAACGAAACAACAATTATTTCTCCATATAAAATCTCCAACTTTAGCTAGCTCTAGTGTTAGCTACCTGCTCTAATGAATGTCTAAACTTTTAGGGTTCAAATGGAAATTTTAGCTTCAAGATTACTATAAAGTAAAAGCAATTCTTCCTAGCTAGTTAGTTAAATTCCACAGTCATCGCATTAGCACCTAGAGCAACTAGAATATATCTGCAAATATACCTATTCACAGGGGGTATAAATGTCATTTCATGCATAACAGACTGAGCAGAGTGGTTTCTCGCTGTACCAGACCAGTACCAGTACCTGAGCTTTGAAGCAAAGACAGACAATGCCACGTCATCGCCAATCGCCGGCCGAGCAGGACTCAGCTCCTCCGAACTCAGCACCGACGACGAATTCGACTTTGCCTTCGAGTGCGATCCTGATCGCTCTCTGGATTTCCGGTCATCGTCCGACCCGAAGATATCGCTGTAAAATCCCTCATTCTTCGTCGGGATCCTGAAGACCGGCAGGTTTCTGCCACCCTTCGTCGCCGGAGATACGAATTCCGGCGGCCGGAAAATCTCCTCGTAGAATGAACTGGACCTCGAGAATTTGTGTGCGAGGAGGCTTCTCGGTGGACCTCCGAAGACGTCGGCGAAGTCGTCCGGGTCTAAGTTTTCCGATTCGCAGACGCTGCCGCCGCCGGCGAAGATGGATCGCCTTGAACGGGAAGACGACCTGTCCTCCATAGACCGCCGTCGAGGGAGACCCGGCATTAACCCCATGCGCATCCGCCATGACTCATCCATTTTCCGGCGAAACTCCTCCGTTCAGCTCCGGTGACCGGCCGGAAAATTCAGTGGAGAAACACAGAGGAAAGCTTTTGCTCACTTATATATATAGAGTTGAAAAACAGTAAACAAAGAGATTCATGAAAAAGCTATTGATTGACTTTTACTCCTTTTCGCTCTTTGCTCTAATTTCTTTTACTTTTATATATAATAAAATCTTAACCAATATTATTTAACATTTATTATTACATTTGTAACACACTCTAGCACTAAAATTTTATATAATGAATTTATTTTGATTTAAGAAATCACGATCTAAATAAAAAAATCAAAAGATTAAGAATTTATTAAATATAAAAATCTTTTTGGAAAGGAATACAAGATAAAGTGAAAAATAATGCTTCTTAGGCTTGACTAGTTTAAATATATGAGAAGTTTATGCCTGTATTTAATAGCCACTTAATTCCTTGATTCCTTTTTTATTTGAATTGTCATCGTTCGAACTGAAACAAAATTAGAGTGACATAGCATGTGTGTTATTAAGACTCTATAAAGAGAAATATTATCTTTTTTAGTCTTTTCCTTTATGTTACAGTCAGGGTATTATTCTGAATTCCATATATATTTCTTGGGGTGTCAATGGTTAGTGAGAAGTGAAAGGAAAATGCAAAGTGGGATATTGCAATGAGTTTGCTTGCCTGGAAAGATGGTGAGGATGGAAAGAAAGACCCCACAAACATAATGATGAATGGTATGTTTTATTTTGCCTGCTTTACACTATGCTTTTGATTTTCTTTATGGGTGGGGGCATGTGCTTCTGTTGTGTGTCTACCCTTTTGGTTGTCCTCATGCTGTGAGTTTGCGAAGCCATGATGATGTTAATCTTGAAGAAGAAAACTATATGAGTGAAGAAGATGTGAATAAGTATCCTAAGACATTGTGACTCTCTAATAATTTGCTTCTAAATGGGGAAATTGGATGAAATTGTCAGAACTTGTGTATGGCTCAAGATGAAAAAGTTGAAAAAGAGAAGGTGGTGGAAAGGATGATTGATACCTCAAAAGGGGACAATGCATGCATTAAATTGATATGGGATCAGAATTCTTACGCCTAACTCTACCTTTACTTTAATTTTTTCCTTAGAGATCTTAATCAATACTTTTTCAGTTGACACTATCATCAATCAACAGAGAGGCATATTCTTTGCTTTTCTTTTCTTTTCTTTCTTATTTTCCTTTTGTGTTTCTCCTTGTCCTCTTTTGGCTGTTAAACACAATAATGTCCACAAGAGAAGGATAGACTTGTGGTTCAGAGAAGAAGCAATCCCATTATTGTTTAAGAGGGATAAACATATTGGTTTACAAATCTAAAACAATTTTTCAAAGCTGAAATTAAAAAGAAAAAAAAAACCCAATTTATTGGCTTGCAAAAGTTACTTAATGTTATATCATTTATTTGTATATATATATATATATATATACATAATCTCTAAACTAGAATGAACAGTGCTTATAAACACTAATCAGTTTTTTATTCTTTTGGTTTATTTTTTTAAAATTTGACTTATTGGTACAAATTTTTGTACATCTATATAGAGCCCCACTCATCTTTCAATTAAAATACTAATACTTATTAGTATTTTATTAAGAATTGTCTTAAACAAAAAAAATTATTTGCTTGCAAAAGCTAGTTTATGGTATATAGTTACTATTAATACTTAAAATAATATTTAAGCTTTGAAATTTTATGATTTCACTTGTTTACTCTTAGTCAAACTGTAATAATTAGTATTTTTATTGAAAATTGGCTCAAAGAAATGGAGTAAAAATCAATCAAAGTGATTTATTGCGAATGCTGACTTTTGAAGAAATATGCAGCAGTATTTTTTTTACATTAATTAGGTAACTATTAAATCTTGACAAACTAATCTTGTAAGCTTAGCTATCCTATTATTTTTGCCTCTTGTATGATGGAGTGGTCCAAAAAACATGATAGACGCGTCAACCAAGTAATACTGTTCAATGTGATTGGTAAGAGGAACAAGTCTAATTAAAAACTTGATGATTTTAAGATAAGAATAAAAATTAAAAAAAAATTACAGTTGAGATCTTAAGTTAGACATATTTATATTGATGGATTTTAAATCTTGAAATTATTATAAAATACTCAAAAATTAAAAGTTTAAATTATACACAAAAATTATAATTAAAAATCCTCAATTAAAATTTGTTCATCTTTAAATTTTTTAAAATAATTTTAAAATATTTTAATATAAATATTTTTTACTTAAGATTCCTAATTATAATTTTTCTTAAGATTAATGCAACAAGGTCTCTTTCACTGGGCCATTGAAAGTGTTGTTCACTGATATAGATTGATTTGTTGTCAATCTGGCTTCAAATGCACGTCATTCATATATAACAAACTTATCATTAGGGGCTCTCACTCTCGCGACCTTCAACATGTTAATTTAGTGCGTGTTTCGTTCAATTTTTTCTCTTGTAATTTAGCCGAAACAATAAATTATAACTTTTGTATTTTGTAAATTACAAATGTGATTTTTTAACTTCTTCAACGTAAAACCGAACGAGCCATTAATAATTAGAGTTTAATAATGATGTGAATAAATACATTACACAAGTTTAAATTATAGTTATTCTAAATTTTTGAAATTAAATTGTAAGAATTTTTTGAATTTTTTAATTTTTCACATAAATAATATGCATGTAAATTAACCTAGACAGCATTTAATTCAATTAAAACAGAAGCTATTTTCACAAACTCTATCAAAATCTCCTCACGACCATTTATATTTAAGGAAAATGTAATCATTAAGAAGTGTGAATTGGTTTAAAAGAATTTGAAAATGAGTTGTTTGATGAGTGAAAATTAAGTTTGTGGTGAGAAGATTGTAAAAGGAGATTATCCTACCTGAGTTTAATGGATAAAGATCCTTTGTTACCATATTTGCATAGCACAACATGTTGTGCAAGCAGCACAACAAGTTTTTTTTTTAATTTTAATTATTTTTTTATTTTAAAGAAAACAAAATGTAAGATAAAGATAATTTTATAATTTCTTAGAAGATTGTCTTTATCCTAATGGCCATTGTGTCCTAAGAATCTGTTAAGCTTTTACCATTAAACTAAACCCACTTTTAAAGTTATACAAAAATTGAACCAATATACTTTTAGACAATAATATATATATTGACAGAAAGTTAATGACAGTAAAATGATGTACTGCACTAAAAATTACTCAGGATCTTTTTTTATTCAAGAGAATTTGAGAGGAGAGAGAAAGAGACAATGAGCTGTGAGGTTCACAGAAAGGGTCTTATTAGAGTTTATCTCATGTTTCTTTCTCTTTTGAACAAATTCTTTTCCAAACAAGAGAGAATCTACTTGCTCAAAAAACACAACAGAAAAAGCCAAAAGGAACACAGCCATATATTGCAATGAATTTGAATACAATGTATCCTTAAATTTTTGTAAGATATATTTCAGACATCATAAGTGACTATCATACACATGATTATAGTCCTTCCTTAAACATTAGCAGTGATGAGGACAACAGCAGAATTATATGTATGTAGCTTCATAGTCGTAGATAAGTTCAAATGG
Source organism: Erythrophleum ivorense (assembly GCA_026724425.1). NCBI lineage: Eukaryota > Viridiplantae > Streptophyta > Magnoliopsida > Fabales > Fabaceae > Erythrophleum > Erythrophleum ivorense. The sequence goes on from JAIUCV010000003.1 coordinate 63,338,230, forward strand.
GCACAGTCCAGAGTGACAGTGGTACAGTCGAAGATTCATCTTGCAGGAGAGGGCCAATGACTATGTTATAAATTATGAGTGAAAGCTATTACACAATGACTATGTTATAAATTATCTAGTAAATATCTTATTTTTTTTAAATTTACCAAATGTCAAACTATTTTATAAGTCTAAGAAGCCTTTGGTTCTTAATTATGCTTGAAGAAGTGGGCATTATCTAACTGTATTTTGATTAAATTATATTTTTAAAAAAAATTTTGGCTAAAATATATTTAATATTCTTCTTATTAATTTCATTTGATTCCTGGGACATTAATATATATTACAAAAACTTCCCCTATATGAAATTATAATTTTATTTTTAATATAACAATAAAAGTAATTAAATTAATGTCAAATTTTAAAATAAAATTGTGGTTTTATTTTTAATATAATAATAAAATCAACTAAGTAATTTCATTTAAGGAAGGAACAGATACTATACATAACATTAGTTAATTTTATTTATAGAAAATAAATTTATAAGAATAACTTTTATAACATATACCAAATATCAAGAGAGACAAATAATACTTTAAAATTAAGACAGTATCAAGAATAATTTAATCAAATCTTAAAAGAAAGTACTAAAATTTACTCTTTTATTTGACATAGGGTGCTTGATAAGCTTAAAGGTGTAGCAATATAACATACTTAACCTTAATAATGATACTTTTTGTTTCCCATTTGAAAAGTAACTATATAGTTTCATTTCATATGATATATGCATCAAACTTTGCCAAAGAGTAATGCCATTCCCTAAAGTGTATGGCACACGTGAAGTTTGTCTACTTTAGCCTTCAGAATTAGTGTCATGGTTTTGTCCACACGAAGTGTTAAGGATTTTTATACTCTTTTTTGTTTTTGGTATTGCAATTCATAAGATATTCGGGTCAACTTGTATATACCTCAATTAATTTATTTATTCACTTTAGTTAAAGTTAACATTTGAATGAGATTTAAAAATTACAAATTTACAATACCTTGCATTAAACTTCATTTTAATTAAAAGATAGAGGAACAAGGGTGAAACTCCCAATCATCCCCTCGATCATAGAAGTTTTAAAACTATTACATGAAAAATTATGAATAATTTTACTACCATTTTTAATACACTACTTAACCCTATGTTTAGAAAATCTCAAGACTATTTCAACTTCATACAAGACTTTGTATGCTTGATGAAGTTTTGTATCAACAACAACAAATAATGTTTTTGATAACTTAACTTGAAATTAACATCGAAATGTGATTTCCCTAAAAGTGAGGGAAAGTGTAATCTTTATATTTAAATAGTCCATTCATGATTGTACTTAACCACACTTGAAAAAAATTAGGAAATTTTGTTGGTGTATTGTTAAAAAAAATGTAACATTTTATTAATAGTATTTAATGTCAAATGGCTATGTTATAAACGTGGCTGATTTCCATGGCTTTTTTTTTTTTGGCCAACATGGCTTATTTTCATGGTTAATGGCAAGAAGGTCATCATTATTTTCTTATAAATTCGTACGATTTGGCTGATATGCAGAAAGGCACTAATTTTCTAACAACTAGATATAATAGAGGTGCACGCCAAACTTAGGAATCCTAATTGTTTGATCCAGCCCAATTATACCAGGTTAAGTTCGATTAGGCTAAAAAAATTGCCTAAATTAGATGAGGCTGGCTATGTTAACTATTATAGCTTGGTTCATTCTAGTAATGTAATATATTTTTTTTATAAAAAATGATTTATAGGAAGTTATACAAAAATTTTGTTCCTTTTAGGGATAATATAATTTTATAAAGATTTATATAAATTATTTTATTTTTTTAAAACAATAAGTTTACAACTTATAAAGATTTATACATAAGGGTAAATTTTACAACTTATACATAAAGATTTATAACTTAAAAAAAATTTTAAGGACAAAATATAATTTTATACATAATTGTATAAAAAAAATTTAGAGGATTTTTTTATAATTTTTATAAAAAAAATGTATAGTCAATTCGATCAAATCAGGTGAGGCACCAAACTAACAAAAAGTCCAGCTCAACCTGATATTTATGCCACCCAATTAGGTAAAAGCTTTCTTTAATCTTTTCAAATATGGCAAATACTAGCCCTATGGGGTTGATATTTATAGCCTGTATATATGAGCTTTGAATAATTATGAAAAATGTATGAGAAACTAGCATGAAAAATGCTAAGAAATATGTCTAGTATATTATGTTCTAAACTTAAGTATAATTTTTTTATATTTTTGTTATTAAATTCTTCAACAAAATTATAAGGCATTAAAGAAACTCTTTAAAAAATAATCATGTAATGCTGAATTTTAAAAATAATATATTTATCTGCAAAAGTTACATACTTGTCATATTTTAAACAAAAATCTAATAGTAAAAATATAAATATTGATAAATATTTTTTTCATATAATATACAATACTTTAGGTTAAAAAAATAAAAAAGAATAGTTAGAGTCATATCTTCCTCTCTATGCGAGGTTGAAGAACTAAAATTGTTCATGCATTTTGAACTCGCTATACCTAATGATAAGGCAAAATCAATTTACAAGAGATATAATTTACTTTAAAGAAAACGATATACTTGTGTCTTGGTCTACAGTCACGTATATCATTTTTTATAGTATTCTTCATCTTTTTCTTTGTCTTCCTTCTTAATTTTAAGTCACCGTACCAACAAAATTTACTAGTAAGTGAGATTAAAGAAGTAAGAAATTAATATGATCATATGGTTGAATTTGCAAGCAACAAAGTAGTTGTTGGATGATTAATATAAAACAGTAACTTCTTTAAATTAAAAATAAATTAAATTTATAAATTTTATCACAATAAATAATGTTGAAATAAAAATTTAAGAAATATATATTTTTTAAATAAGTTATATTTAATAATCAATATTATTATTGAAGGTATTTAAATATTTTTTTAATTTTAAAAGATATTTATGTATATTTTTATAATAAAAAAAGACTATATAATTTAAACATTTCAAAATAAAAATTACCCTTAAAAAGTCATCATAGTATCTTATTTAATATATATTTGCATCAAATACAACATCATGGTTTAAAATCATTTTCAATGAGGTAAAGTGCATATATCCATTGTTTTTAAACTTTTTATCCATTAACAAAAATGTCTCAAATATTGTCCCTTTTTTTTTAAAACAAGCACAGGTAGATCAAAGCACTTAACGCAGATATTGATCATACTTATAAAATGTCTACTTATATACCTAATACACATAAACTTAATACTAAAGATGTAGAGACTAAACCTCACCCTCGGTGGGGTGGGACCTAAGCACAGCAAAAGCTACGACATATCTATTTTACACACACTTGATATTATCATTTATCATGTGGCGTGCTCACAATAAATGACAGACTTTAAGGTTATATTTTCATTAGGTTGAATGGTGTAAATCTTAAAGATTGATAATTGAAGAAGGATATTTTTCTTTTTTCTTTTTTTTTTAAGAAGTTGAAAAAGTATTTGCAAATGACTCAAAATTAATAGGTTTTTGTATTTTTGTTATTAGTGGAAAGTAAAGCTGACTTGAAAACTATGAGCCTGCTAAAAATTTTCTGAAATTTGCTACTTTTAATTTATAAATGAACCCTTAATATGCTTCTTTATCACTTTTTTTTTAATATACATATTAATTATAACCGTAAATTTGACATTTAGAGTAGCATATTGAAAAGTAGTTAGCATGGGAACTAAATTTTTAATTCGGATAAATCAATGTCTTTCGGTTTTCGTTCAAAGGCACTGTTTTAATTCGGATAAACACATTAACACTGACTTTTTATATTTCCTTTTTGTTAATCATTCTTTACATGATTTCTTTTTAATCATTTAATATTTAATCATATTTTGATAAATTTAATTAAGACTTTACGTGATTTCATACCATTGGGAAAATTACGATTCTTATTCAGAGTTTCTGTACATGATACATGCTTGAGGTGGAGCATATGAATTTATTTACTTGTAAACTAGAACTAGAAAAAAAATCACTCAATTTTATTGAATAATATGTGCCGCATAGAAAAGCAAACACATTTCATTGCCCTATGTTTGGAGCTGGACATGAAAAGTGCCCTTTATCTCCCTACGAAAAAGTAAAAGAAAAAGCAGCCCAAAGGGCCACCACTCTCACACCATTACCCTTTAACATTTTTATTCTTCCTTTTGTTTTTGTTTTTCTTTTTCTTTTTCTCCTCTTTCATCTTCCCATGTTGTGATTGAGCTTTTCGGGATGTTTGTACAGTTACCTTTTCTGTATCTAGTGACTAATCATAATTTTGGAAAACAAATTTTTATTGGTAAGTTTTTAAGTCAATTCAAAACGAAACCTAAACACAGTTGATTTTAGCCTCATCAGTTTTTATTTGAACCATAAGTTCTGCTATTTCTCTCACCTCTTAATTTTTTAGTTTGGTTAAAATTTATTTAAAAAAAATGCTTGCCTTTAGTGCAAAATCTTCAATGTCATCTAAAATTTCGAGATGCATATCATTTTGAATAATATTATTTTGGATAATATCAACGTGATTGTAAGCAACAAAGCAGCTGTTACCATCAGGATACTATTGAAAACTTGAATTTTTTAATAGCTTTAACTACAGTAAATGATCAAATCAGATATAGGGGAGTTGGAAGAACAAAATGATATCATCAGAATAAAATCTATTCCCCCTCACAAGGTTGGGTCAAAAGCTTCAATGCCATCATCCTATCACCAAAATCTTTTGGACCCATTATTGTCATAATATGCAGCACCTTCATTCATCTCCACACAATGGAATCTTCATGATTTTCCACTCAGTTATTTGACGCCATCAAGCATGCCTCTACCTGTTTAGAGGAAAAAAAGTTCCCGTCATCTTTAAAATGCCCACAAAATCAAGTGCCCCTGATTCTCCTTTTACAGTCAGCAAGAACCAACAATTGTTCCAGTCTTGGCCTACCAGCAAGAATTCTTTGCGTGTGTATTGTCTACAGTTACAAGGTGAACACAAAGAAAGTAACCGCTACAAGGAACTGATAAATTGCATATTTAACAAAACTTCATCTTTAACATGAAGCAAAGTTTAATAAATAGATTTTTAATTTTTTTTTTAAAAACCTTATAGATATATTCTGCAACCGAATTGGTGGTTATGTTTCAGTTTATTGTTAGCAATGTGTGTGCGGGTGTCTTTTCTTTCTTCTTTTTTTTTTGGGTTCTTTGGGGGGGAAGGCGGTACAAATCTAGTCAAAGGAGTGGTTTTAGGAGGCGAGAGCCCGAGAGGAGTCAGTAACCATCATTAGATCAAAATTAGCAGTCAAGTTTAAACCCCATTTTTAATGCTGTAAGATAACCACCTGATAACTACCTATGGATGTTTGGAAACACACACACACACACAGATATATATAAAGAAGATTCTTATTACATGCAAATTCTGCAACCCAAAATTGGAACTGAACTTCAATATTATGTTTTGTATATTAAACCTGCAGCAGAAGCCTCTGCATGGAGTTGTACTTAACTACTCTTCCATCCAAGATATAGGCCTAATCAAATTTCAAATGTAATTCAGATAGACCAGATCCAAAGTTTCTTGATTCACAAGCTATACACATGATCAATGCATCAAACTCCAAAATCCCGGTATGCGGAGACCTGAATTGTTCTCTCATACTCAACTAAAACACAGTGCCACTGCCTTCCTGAATAAAATCAGACCAAAAGGAAGTAAAACTTTCAAAAAGCTGTAAGGACAAGAAGTTTCGGCAAACAATGAGATGCAGTACTTTAATCTAGTGCCCTAGCAACAAGTGGATTCTAGGATAAATAACTGCTATACCAACCATTTATGGTCAGGAGAATTGACGTTGTGCACAAGACTTGACAGGGCAAGGGTCAGTCTGATCAAATGTGAATATCCACCACAACTGTCAATAATGACATGAAGCAGAGCTGAGCTAAGGATTTACATTGTTGCACTACTTCAGGAGGATGGGTCGTCAGTGCAGAAAAAAGACCAACAGAGAAGCGTTAACAATCAATGATCTAAGAATCACAGTAATTCACCCTTGTGAGGATATGTTTTGAAAAAGATTACCATCAGAATAGCAACACCATACTTGCATTCTCAAGGCAGCCTTCAAAGCACACCTGCTCCATGTAAGCATAGCTTGATACACTTGAGCTGGCAAATCCTTGACCCAGGTCAAGCATATACAGACCCAAATTCAATGTCTACATTACTTGCAATATGTGTCTAAATAAAGCATCATTGTTGGTATGATGGGCACCATTATACTTATTACTTACTGTTGGCACCATGATGCTGCTCAGAGAGATCCCTCAACAGTTCAATAAATTCAATAAGCACCCCTCCCAGCTGATTCATCTGCAATAAGGAAAACTGCATAGCAGAGAAACACCTTTAGACATTGACACATAAGAACTAACATTAATAATACATAAGAACAACTACAAAGAATCAATACTAAATCCATCACTGTTAAGGAAGTTAAATGCAGGCCCATCACAAGAGTTGTCTGTATTCACTGCTATTTGAAGGCAGCTTCTGTAAGTTTTGACCAGCATCAAAACTTTAGTATGCTAAATATGGTGTGAACTCTGGTAACAGAACAGCTCCTTTTACAACAAAGCTATATATTGAAGCTCCCTGACTCACCTCTAGAAAGGTCCACAACCAGAATATTATTATCTTAGTTGCCCCTACAGCAGTAATAGTGTATCCAACCCATGGACCTAAAAGTAAAACAAAAATATTCATCTAAACATGGAAGGAAAGATCCATCAGATTCCATTAACTTTCTTAGAACCGACTTATGAATTAAGTTGCAGTTTCTGTGGAAAACCAACCCATTGTGATTGCCATTGAAGCAATAACTACATACAAATTAGAGCAAGAAAAAGCAAAATGCACATTATTTTATAAAATAAAACAAAATGCTTATTTTTAGCTGATACAATTTCCAGTCAACTTTTACTTAACAAAGCAATTAGGCTTATGCCTCTGGATCTTTCAGTTTACTGAGTCTCTTTTCTTTCTCTTTTTTTTTTTTTAAAAAACCAAGTCCTTCTCTGATTGGAACCTTGGCTTTTTTGCTTTTACAATTTACTCTCTTTGCTTTTGATCAAAATAAAAGAATTGATTTCATGGAAGCAGAGGGATGGAAGTGAATTGAAGAATCAGGATACAGAAAAGATAATCTAAAATAATTGAATGAGAAAATTTTGACACCAAAATAAAGGGGGGGGGGGGGGGACCAAGTCAAAGAACACAGACAGAGACTAAGAATTAGAAACATAAGGAGAAAAGAATCAAAGGAATTGAACCACTGTATTCTGGTCATGTGTTTAATTTGAAGCAAATGTCACAATAATTTTTGGGGCGAATGGGAAGGAGCTTATGTTATGATATGAAAGGGGCAGCAATATGCTAGTAAATGCCTTCTAACTTGAAATTTTGACTTAGTCATGCCAAAAGGAGCTCAAAGTAAGGCAGATCTGAACCCCTTTAAAATGGAGGCATGGTGTCTACCTCATCAGCCAAGTAACACTACATAAAAGAGAAAATGGGGCCATAGTGTATAGCTCAAGGTGACTTTGTAAAGCTTGGAAAAGGGCTTGGAAGTAGTGAGGAAGAGGCAAAGTATTGATTGAATCTTCTTGTCAACAGTCACTGGAAAATTGGCTAAAAATACAAAACTTAAATATATTAAAAAAAAAAAAGCACATGTGAATGGAACATCACTGCAGGGGCATTTAAATATAGAATATATGAATGTGAGTGCGTGTGTGTGTGTGTGTGTAAACAATCATCTCTAATGTAGTAGTACATGCTACTCCTCTCTTTCTTGGAATTAAGGCCAAGCTTCCCTCTAAAATTAGGACATTTCTTTTGTCATTAGTACTTTATTTGGATTAAATCTAATGAACTGTTGCAGGTGCCCACGGATGTGTTAAGGTTCACAAGGAGTTGGTGAGCAAGGACCATCCAGATAGATATATTATGTGCTCTCATAATTTGAAATCCCTAGGTTGCTGAATTGCTCAGAATATGTATTATGGCTTTTTGAGTCCTTAGCGAATTTGTCCTTGGATTTAGGAGGAGTTCCTCATAATTCACTTGAAAGGTTTCAGAAGGCAGGAGACTGATGGACCCACAAATGATAGGCCCAAATGCCCAAATATGGAAAGGTTTACATCAAGACATCAGGAGGAATAAGGGAAGGTTGGGCAAAATAATTGAGGTGGCATCTCATAACTAACTTCTCACGTGTGCTGCTGGCTGTGAAAGGAGAGAGAGATGCATTGTGGGTTGTTAAGCTTGGGTGGGCCTGAGCACACCCCAACAAGTTTGTGGCAAGTGAGGAGAGTGCTCTGGTCTCTTGAATACCAGAGGAGTGTTTTCTTGCTCTTTCTGTTCTCTCTAGCTGTACATCTTCTTCCTCCCACTAGCTTAAGGAAGGAGACTCTATTTCTGTTCTACTTCCGTTTTCTAGCTTTAATTCTACCTCTGTTACTGTAATCGCAGCTCACTTTCTCACCTATTAAAAGGAAAAGGCTGTAATTCCATTTATAAATAAGAAAAGAGTTGAAGAGTTTCATCAATGCTATCAGAGCGATGACAACCCAGGCAAGGCTAAGACAATGGGAATCTTTAGTGAAGAAAGTGAAAGAGTGTTTGCCAAATGAAAGAAGGAGATGCAAATAGAGAAATGGTGAAGAGAGAGGGAAGAGATGAACGAAACAGATATGAAAGAAATGATGAAGCACTTACTGAACCTCATAAAGAGGAGAGCGGACAAGGAATACATAGGGAAGGAGCCTATCCAAGATGGTGGATCATAGCTTCCACCCTTTGCTGACAAAAAGTCTCCAACTCTGATCTAATTTCACCACTTGAAAGGTTTCAGAGGGCAGGAGACAAACTGACAAAGATCTTTTAGTGATTTCCGTCTTTGTTGGCAGTTTAGTTTGTGGTTAGAGCACAAGCTAGGATGTTTGAGCACCAATTTCTTCCCAGTCTTTATGTGATTATCTACATGTCTTCCCTATGAAATTCAGCTTTCTAGGTGATTTAAGCACACTTCCTTTACAGTATATTTAAATTAAGAAAAAGGGAAGGGAAGGGAAGGGAAGGGAAGGTTTGATACTTTGATTTAGATTTAAACCAAAGCAAAGATCTAAATTAAACCTTTCCTTCCCTTTCCTTCTCCTAATCCAAGCATATACTAAGGGATATTTAAGTGGATTAGAGGGCTTTTCCTTATTCAAATTTTCTTCCTTCTTTTGTAGTCTCATTAGGTGGGATATCTTGTGACTCAGTTGCACTCTTCTTTCTTCATCCAAGAAGAAAGTTACAGCTACATGGAGAGGAAGATTACTCAAAAGTCGAAACATAGTTAACAACCATGTGAGCAACTCATCAATGGGCCAAAAATGCTATGCACTAAACTAGAAACAAATCTCTGAAGCAACTAGAAGAAGTAAAATAATCTAAATTGCATATATGGTTATATAAGAAAATAATTAAAGGAAAAAAAATAACTACAATTAAGTTAAAGAAAATGGAATACCAACAATGGAAAATGATAACTGCAGGAAAAAAAAAAACCATATCTATACCATTTGAGCTTCAACCAGCAAACTAACTTCACAAATGTGCCCTGTTTTGTGGTGTCATACATCCACGCTCTACAAATCGTAACATGAGGTTATCAGCCTCCACCAACATACCATCCATCATCAGTTTCTTGCTCACTTTCTCACACAACTTAAGATCAGGAATCAAATTGCGGCTAAACATTCGACTAGCCACCTTATATGCTGATAGAGTCATCCCTTTACTCAGATAGCTCTCCATCAGAACATGGCATGTATTAGCATCAAGTTTTGATGCTGTTCTCAAAACCTTTCCTAAAAGTTTATCAGCTTCCTCAAGGTTCCCAAAATCACAAAGCTTCTCAATAACCTGATTGTATGCTGTTCTGAATGTCTGCCTGGCAAGCATTTTATCCAATAATTTCAACAAATCCTCCACTCTACCCCATTGACAATACCAGTGGATGACTGTCCTGTATGTTACAGGCGTAGGAACCAAACCTTTGTTAAGCATTTTCATGATTAGTTCAGAAGCCTCTTCCATTCTACCTTTCTTCCCAAATGCATCAAATAATGCTGTATATGTGACTGCATCAGGATGTTTGTTGCTTAAATACATGTCATCAAGCACAGACAAGGCAGCTTCCAAGTCACCAATCTGGCAAAAACCATGAATCACTGTGGTAAAGTTGACAATATTAATGGCACAGCCTTTACTCAGACACTCCTCCATAAATTTTTTAGCCTCAGTTATTTTCCCATCTTGACATAAAGACTGAAGTAGCAAGTTAATTTCAACTGGTGTTGGGAAAAAACCCCTTTTAATCATTTCCCAAACCAAATCACATGCCTCAGACAATTTTCCCTCCCTACGTAGCCCATGCATGACAACACTATAAGTGACAGCATTTGGGGTCCACCAATGCTCCTCACTTGCATTTATCATTTCTCTTGCCTCGATTGACTTTCCACTGTGACAGAGGCCATTCAACAAAGCTGTATATGATACAGTATTGGGCTTGCACCCATGTTTGTACATCTGCTGCAGCATCCTTTTAGCTTCTTCCACCTTCCCTGTGTGACAAAATCCATCAATAATAGCAGTATATGTCACTACATCAGGAATACAACCCTGTAAGTGCATATTGTTCACTAAACTCTTTGCCTCGCATATCCTGCCCTTCTTACAAAATGAATGAACTATTGCACTATACCCAACCTTATCAATGTGAAAACCTTTCTCTTCTGCTTCCCTTAAAAATGCAAGAGCATCATCTCCATGTCCATGCTTTGAAAGTACATGGATAAGAGTATTATATGTAACCTGATCTGGTATTAATTTACTATCCCTAACCATATTCTCCATTAACTGCTTCACTTCTTCAATTCTTTTCTCCTTACAGAGGAAAGCCATCACAGTATAGTAACTAACTTTATCTGGCAGGCATCCCTTAGATGGCATTTGAGCAATAAGCTCCAATGCATCCTCAATTCGATTTAAATCACAGAACCCTTTGATCAAGCAGTTATAAGAGATAGTATTGGGTTTGATTCCTATTAGTTGCATTCTTTCCAAGAACCTCAGTGCCTTTTTCAGTTTGTTCCCCTTCACCAAGACATAGATGGCAGTGTTACATATAGATAAATTTGGGTCAACACCAGCTTTCTGCATCAAGGTCAAAATTCGCAGGGCATTCCTCAATTTGCCTGCACGACTATAAGATACCATCACATAACCAAAAGCTTCAGGTGAACATCCAATTTCCCTGCGGGTCATTAGCCGAAGAACTCGCTTAGCACCTTGACACAATTTAGTCTTGCTAAGGACATCCAGCATTGTATAGTAGACAATAATGTCATGTCGGTAACGCCATTGCCGATCAGCCCAATAGAAAAAATTCAAAGCAACACGCTCATCATCTTGGGAGCGTAAAACAGCACAGACTTGCGGGGGCTTGAGGCTTCTCAATAAGTGCCTCAATTCTCCTTCCAGTTTTGGGTTCCAAGCTGATCTAAGTGTAACTAACCTACAAACCTCTCTGACTAAAGGGTGTCTAAATTCATTCTCATCGATTTCAAATTTCCTAATTTCTTCTCTTTCTCTGTGACCATCTTGAAAGGGACTGAGAACTTCAAGACGATCATCATCACTACCATGCTCTCCTTCATCATCATCATCTTCTTCTTCTTCTTCATCTTCATCATCATCATCTTGGTAGTGCTTATGTGATTCAACCTTGTTAAGACACCCAAAACTGAAGTAGTGAGGAATATGAGCATCATCGTTGGCACTTCCTGTAAAATGTAATTCCCCAGTAACCCCAGAACCCATCTTCCCCGAACCATCATACCCATCATTGATATTGTTGGTTTTACATTCCCCCTCACTTTGAGGTCGAAAATTAGTTGTTGAAAATACACACAGTCTAATACAGGATAAATGGTTTGCACAAGAATGACCTAATCGTCTATAGGCAGATACCTTTGTCTGTAGATTCAACCCCAGTACCATTGCCACAGAAATAATACTTAAAGAAATAAACACAGTTAAAAGGGCTAATCAGGATTCTTTGGGATTACAGACTAATAGCTCATGTCAAAGAGAAGTTCAAAATTTCAACAAAGTTGCAACGTGCTGGTCCAAAGTTTCCAATGTATGTGTCCCATCACATCCAGATCAACTCCTTTTTGGGAGGGAACAGGAAGCTGTGCCGTGCAGAAATTATGGGCCATTGGATTGATTGAACGGTTGTACAAGAGCCATATCTGTGACGCCTTGAAACGCAGCATTTTCTTTTCCCAACACTTATGCTACACAATCGCAATATCTAACAAAATCAGAAAGAATTCAATAAATTCATACTTAAAGATAAGATATACAGAAGCATTTTCTCTTTCCAGGATTTATAAGTTTTGAAGAACCAGATGCATTTAATTTTGAAGATGATGAAGAGAAAAACAATTAAAAAAAATAAAAACTAAGCCCCTTAACGAATATTTCTCCTTAGTTGAGAAGCAGTATCATGAATTATGTTAGTACTCACCCCTACTCTAAAGCTTTACCAACGCTGACACAAAATAAAATCATGAATTCTATACTACGAAGAACAGAGCCGCATTCTCTCAAGGTATGATGATCCATCTGTGGCATTCCACATAAAATTATTTTGCTATCACACCTTCGCCGGCAAACCCACAAAATAGGACTCATCAATTAACGAATCAAGCAAAAATCACTAAGTAAGTTTTCTTTCTTGAATGTCCGCATCGATCAAACCCACCCACACTCGTTTGCTTCTACTACAATATATTAATATAATCAACTTAAAATACTAAAAAACTGTAAAAGTGTAAATTTGTAATACAGAATTGAAAAGTGCAGAAGGAACTAAGATATAGAAAACTCGAGAGAGAAAGAACCTTGGTTTTGGTCTCAATACGGACGTCAAGCGAGGAAAGCCTGGTAGAGTGGACGCCGGCGAAGGGATTGAAGAAGTGGAAACCAGGCTGAGCTAACAGGTAGAATCAACCCCATCTTTCCACTACTCCCACGTTTGACAGCTGTATGCACCCGCAGAATGCTTGAACGTGATGTAATTTTCACTCTCCAGGGACTGCAGCTCAAACGCAGCGTTTTGGGCCTCCGATTTCATGCCAAAACGCTGCGTTGGTGCATTTTGTTATTAGGACGGCGACGTATCTTAGCTTTTTTGCATGCACCGACTTTCGAGAATCACATAAGAAAGGGCACCGAATTTCGAGAATTAAATAAGGAAGGGAGACCCATGTAAGTGAGCCTCACCTCCTCCATTTTTTTTATGAAAAAATAAAATAAAATAATTATTATTAAGTTTTAAAAAATTTATTATCAAATTTAAGAGATTTATTTTTAAATATAAAAAAGTGTTAATTATTTTTAAGAATCATAATTATCATTAAATTTTAAAAAACTTTCAATTTTTAAAATATGGTTCATAAATTCAAACTAATTGTTTATTTAGTGTTTATAATTCATATTTAAACTATTCATAACATTAGAATTAAAAAAAAACTCTTCCTAAATACTTAGAATACTTTTTGGCTGAGTCCATACTTAAGAAAGACACCAAGGAAATTTTATTCATTTCTCTTAAAAAATTGGCATTCATGAAACTTCTCAAGTTTTTTATAAACCTAAACATGCTCTTATATAAGTTAAATCATCACCAAAAAGTTTCATAAATCCTCAGGTACAATCAAAACTATAATTTCTCATTTATGCGTTCTATGACTTCTTACTTTGTTCTAATGACAAAATCTTAATCTCCATATTCCACAACCTTAATTCCTAACATGATTCAATGAAAAACCAACTCCCCCCATATCCCCCCTTAGCTAATCAAACCTATAAGATGGTGGAGAAACAAAGAGAAGCAATCTTCTATACCAAAGCACACACCAATTGAAAAAGCCTTCCATAATAGTTAATTTGGTGTGTTTGGTTCTTTATTTAAAGTACTTTTCTCCATGGGTTCAAATTCAAAACACCTTCCTTTGAAATGTCAAAACCATGGAGAAAAAAAGAAGAAAAAAATGGAAACTAGACAATAAGAATATCATAAGCAAATTTCTTAAATTTCCTTACCTTAGGTGGCTTCAATCTCCCTTGGGTTTTAATGTTGTTTGGGGCGTCTTTTGGGTTTGGTTCAAAGGTGAGAATTTCAGCCAAATGAAGAAGAAGAAGGTGGAGGGGGCTATTTATATGAAAGAGCCAAGGTTTCACATATTTTCAATATTCCAATTTTACCATTAAACTTTGTTTTCTTTGTTTGGACTCAATTCAAATCTTTTTTTGAGGACTGTCTTTCCTATCATAAAATTTAAATTATCTAATTTATAAAATATCTTTGATTTCATTTAAATGGGATTTAAAACCTTATCGAATTATCCGGTTAAAGTTTCAATTAATCAATAACTTAAAATGCACATCGAAGGAGTTTTAACTATTTTAAAGGTTCTTATGATTTTTAGAACCTCTAAGAATTCCACAAAACTTAATTTTTTTTATTTAAAAGTTCCTTTACATGTAGACTCTATTTGTGGACTACAAAGAATCCAAAATGGTGTCCAATTGGAAAGTGAGGAGGAAGAGTGAAATGAGAGGGGGGGAAAGTATTTTTTTTATTTACAAAAAGAAAAATTAATTTTATGAATTAATATTGTGAACTTCATGAGTTTATCATTCCTACATAAGTAATCTCGGGCAAGAAAAGTATTTTCAGGATATTTCTCCTTGTACTTAAGAAAAAAAAAACACTTTTAAGAAACATGACAAAGAAATCATTTTTAAAAAAATTATTGTGATTAACAAGATGAAACAAAAAAAAAAGTTAAAATTTCAAATGATTTCTATTTGTAATGTTTCAATTCAATAAATAATACAGTGAGTAAAAGAGTTACTTTTGTTAATAAAGAAATGCCAACCCTTTCCATTCATCTCACTCCATCTTAAATGTTTTTTCTCAAATATAATTCTTACTTCCCATTCTTTATATATATATATATATATATATATATATAATATTAAAGCATTTGCTATCAAATTTTATAATAAAATTATGACATAGAAAATTTTCTAAAATCAAATAATGCATTGTTAAATTTCAAGAAATGCCAACATGGCACATGTTATAATTGTATGTAAAAGCAAATTAAAGCAAATACCTAAAAATATTTTTCTTAGCTCTTTTTCTGCTTTACATTTTCATCCTTTCCCTTCAACTCTATTAAACTTTTTTATTTAAAGGTTTTAAAAAGCTATGGACAATCTAAATTTACATGTTTAATAGTTTGCTTCAAGTATACTCACAAATACAAGTTTCGTATTTGTAGGTTTCAATGATAAAGGTTAGAGAGAGAAAGAGAGACAGATTGACACTTTGTTTTGTTTTCCTTCCTAAGCTTTGGTTTACACTTCACATCCATCATTTTGTGTAAGGAATTAAAAATTTAAGAATAGCAATGAATCTTTTGTAGTGAAAAAAAAGGCAATAAGAGAAAAAGTGACTAAAAGATAATGGGTCTTATACAAATAAGTTTTATCAACCCCCTTAATCTTTCTCTCCTCTACTATTCTTTGAGAATATATATGAAAATTGGTTTTGTCCAAGATATATGAGAACAAAGAATCAATTAGGATTAAACATAAGTTTAAACACTTTATCTCTTGTCATAAATGGATCTAAAACTTGTCTTAACGATTATGAAATTAGACAAGTTAACTAAAGTCACAAGTCTACACAATAGTGCATTTATGGCTGGTAACAATTATTACATGAAAGGCATGATTAGGTATAAGAAAAGATTGAAGAACCTCGAAAGCATATGCCTTTAAATGGTGACTATGTTCAATCATATTAAGTGGATGAGGACAAAGAAGAATGGAGAGATAAAGAATATGAGTTGGATATTCTATTGTTTCTTAAAAGGAACCTAGATTTAGTACTCGTCAAGGGTGAAAAGCACGACATGCTCATCACTCCTAAATCGTCCAAATTTTAATTTTTTATTTTTTAATATAAATTATCATCTTGTAAGTTAATAATTAAAAGATTATTTTTATTATGAATTTTATGTTCTTTAAAATAAAAATATTAAAATAAAAAAATAGATAAAATAAAATATGGACTATCTAAGTCAAATTTCATGATCTAAGACATGCTTATCACTCCTAATGAGCACTAAATCTAGGTTCATCCTAAAAGTAACAAGTCATGTTACTTGTTTGATCAATGCCTTTCATGTCATCCAAGGTAAAGGGAAACATAAAACTTCTTTTTTAAATTTGCAAAAAAAGAAATGTATCATTATCACTTCTCGTACAAACATCTTTTTTTTAAGTTATAGTTGAGACAATCAAATACAGAGAAATGGGAAGTGGGAACTCATAGACGTATAGTGCTATGGATGAGAGATCAAGGATAAAGTTGATATCTATATTGGTGGTGTCGAGAATGTCAAAACTGGGGATATTGACACTATTAAGGCAAAGGTCATTAAGATTGATGTCAAACGAGGCGAAATTCTTGATTGCTTCTTGCATTAACATTCCTTTTAGAGGTGTTTAACTACTTGAATAATTTTCATATAAACTCAATGCCTATGTTTGACAGTTTTAAAGCAAGGTACACTAGTAAACCAAATCATCCTTGCTCCATAGGGGTGAGATAAGGATTCCAAGTATTCAATGGCTTTGTCAACTTCTTCATAGCAGCAGTGCTTCCTTTCCTCTCAAGCCAATTCAATTTCTTTAGCTCATTTCTAAATGGTTCCCTATTTAGTCTATGTATTATCTTCTATTATAAATTGTCTTTCTTGGACAATTTGGCTCCATTCTAAAAATTCTCAGGTGCCAAGCCATCAATAAAGAAAAGGATCCTTATATGATATGTCAAAAGAGGCAAACTTTGGTAAATGTGGTTTGCAAATGTATCAATAGTTAGTTCATGTTATTTTCAAAATATAGGGATCTAGAAGGCGGATGTTTGTATTTATAGAGACTAGCAAGCTTAATCTATGACATGTCTAACAAGTTATTAGTTTAATGGAAATAAAAAGCACTAGTTATCCCTTCCATATTGCAACTTGTCTGGCATTGCCTTTTCTTCCAATCTTATTCTTGTCCTTTTCACATGTATAAGGATGGTTTTAGTTAAAGATGATAAGTAGATATATCTTTAACTAAACTTTGAAATGTAAAATGCTCGAAGGACCCAAGTTTAGTTATTCTATAAATGGAGGCCATTCTCTCCTATAAATCTTCCATTTTTATAAAGTATCTTAGTAAAACTAAAAGTGAAGCAAATATCAATTTTTCATTATTCTAAACTCTTGAAAGGTATAAACCATCAAACCAAATGCATTTATATACATTCATCAAGTCAACTCCAAGATGAGCCTTAAACACCATATTTTTAGGCATGTTGCCTAAGAGAACATCAAGATTTACTTCAAATATGCTTTAGAGAATGCCAAAACAAATCTAGGCTCCAAGTTTGATGGACTAAAGCATTAGGGTGATACAAAAATGGGTTAAGGAATGCTTATCCAACATAAATGGCCAGTGCATTTTGATCCCATTAGCAATGTGGTGTGACCCATTCCTTCAATGATGCAAACAACTAGGATTCATTACTCAAAATTGTGCATTTAAACAAGTAGTATGGTATGTAGTTTTCGAGCAACAATAGAAAATTTGATTTCTTAGAGAGTGATATGTATGGCAAGAATTTAAAGGCTGGCTGACTAAAATGTTTGAGTGCCAATATAGTAATTATATTTTCAAGTGAGCATAAATTAATAAATAGTTTTAGTTAATGTTTCAAAAATTGAACCAATAATTAAACTGATGAAAATACTAATTCTTAATTTATTAGTTTAACCATAGTTGAGTTGAGGTTGAATAATAACAATAATTAAATATATATTTTTAAAGTTTTAGATAATTAAATGCATATTTTTGAAATTTTATATATTAAAATTTTAATATAAAAATAAATAGTAATAAATTTTAAATATTACTAATTATTAGTTTTAATTATTGATGAAAAAAAGAATAATTTTAGCCAAATACATTAATATTTAAAAAAGATGCACTAGAAGATTAAATATGATGAAAACCAAGCATTGAAAATGGCTAAGTACTTTTTTTTTATTTCTCTTATATTTTTTTATTTACATTTCTCTTCGTTTCAACATTTTCTTTCTTTTATTACCTTATATTCTCAAATTTTCAAATCTATCCATGATGAAATAAGAAATTATATTAAAAAAATTTCAAAACCAATAGAACTTTGAACTTGTCTAGTTTTGACCAAATTAATCAATTATTGATCAATTTTTTGGTAAATTGATTTTATGAATCAATTGAATTAGTTCTTTGATCAGTTTCATCAATTTCAATCCAATTTTCTTATAATTGGTTTTAACATCTACTTGCTCTCAGGGGTCAATTAAAAATAATATATTTTTTTTTGTAAAATTAAAAATATTATAAATTATAAGGATTTGATTATAAAATTTTAAACTATAAAATATAAATTAAAATTTAACCAAACATAACGTTAGATTCCAACTAAGCTTTTGGACTGAATGGGCTTTAGACAATATGGTAAGACAATTGTTTGCCCACTAGGTTTCGGAGCGACACTGAAACTGCTGGGCCAGATATGGGGCTAAGGAAGCCGAACTTTTTTTCAAATGAACACAAGAACAACAGACGTACAGTCCCAAAAAATAAAAAAGTTACAACAACAGCAACATCTCATGTGTGTGTGTATATATACACAAACATGTTACTGACCCCCAAAAAAAGGAAAAAATATTACCTCATTAAAAAACATTATAGAATTGAATTAGGATGCCCTTGTGAATTTTGATTCCTTTGATTGCAGTCAGCAGCAACTAACTCCTTATTAAATTATTAAATGAAAATAATTTTCTTCAATATAACCATTAATCTCTTTAAATGTCAATAGTTTTCTTTAATACACATTCAACACTTGATATGAACCTTTTTTTTTTAGAAAAAAAAAACACTAATTTAAGGCCTAGTTTTTCATCATTAGCCATTTCAACACCGAATTTTCAGTGTTAAAATTTTCAATTTTATCAAATCCACCTTAATTAAATCAATTTAAGTGCTATAGAAGAAAATAAATTCTAGTCTATATCTTGGTAAGTTTGAAGTTTGGACTAAAGTTATGTTTAAAAAGATATAATATTAAGTATGTAAAAAAGAAGAAAATGAAAAAAGTGAATGAAATAGATAGAAATAATATTTATATTCTTATTTAAAAAATAATATAAATAAATAAATATTAGTAAATAATTATTGTAAAAATATAATAAACATTGCACCAAATATTACATTACATTCCATTAACTAGAAATAACACAAGCTCATTCTCATTTTGCAACTGAATCTCAGAACCGCCAATAGCCAAAGCAGGCAATGAACTTTTCAATCACTCCAACCCATGGCTACTTGATTTCTTGAAACATCATAATCAAGTGCCACACACTTGAGGGCACTTCTATATCCTTTTGGTCTTTGTTTAGAATTATATTTTAATTTCAACTAAAAGGTGGGCCACTTTGATTTTATTTAGATTTTAAATTTTTCTCTTGTAGATTAGCCACATATATTGTTAAAAATTTAACTCATTTACAAAAGATAAATTGATTAAATCAATAATAAATTAACATATAGACATGTTAATGGAAATAAGTCTTGTTAAAAATTGTATTTATTATTTTTGGACTACATTTAAGTTCAATTTTTTATATTTTTTATTAATTTTTTTAATAAAATTATAGCACATGTAGGAAAAAACCCTTTTAAAAATTTAATTATATGATACCGAGTTATAAAAATTATACACTTATCATGTTTAATTAAAAAATCTGATAACAAAGATATAAAAAGCATATATACAATTTTTTAATATATTTACATGTCTCTATATATTCAATTTAATCTACTTATATTTTATAAATTCAAGCTAGTACAAAATATATTGTCATACCTTACTTTCAAAGGCTATCATTAAAATATCATTGACTTCAAATCCAAATCTAGCAAGAATCCATTATGATTGACGAAAGGGGAGAAGAAGAAAGCATAAATTAAGAAGCAGCTTTCCCCACCAAAACTGGCAAAGTTTTCAAAGATGGGAAAAGGAAATACAACCGATCAAGAGGGTCCCATTGGTCATCAAGCTTTTACCAAATCTATATATATTCGTAAATCCAGATCTGTACCCCATGCATGATGCATGGGTGTTTAGAAATTTATTTAAAAAAAAAAAAAAGAGATACCAAAAGAAGAAGAAGGAGATGGTGGAGGAGGAAAAAGTAAAAAAAGTCTCATGCATGAACATATCGTGAACAGTGAAAGAAATAATAATGAACAGTACGGATGTGATTATATATATATATATATATTGATTTGTTCCTACAAAGATCCCATTCCCCCTTTATAAAAGTTCAATTTGTTAATTTGACATCACTATGCCATTTAACAACCACGAGGAACTTCCCTCTTCCTAGTTCTTGAAAAGACTCCAATGATATGAAATAGATAGGAATTTGTTATAAAAGGTTTAAAATTTTCACTATTGAATTATTTCTTTAAATCTGTATGTATAATAATGATAATAATTGCTTTACATAAATCTCAAAAAAAATTAAGAATAAAAAAGCTAAAATTCTCAAAAAGTGAAAGGCTTGTTTGATATCCAAAAAATTAGATATGGAAATGGAAAGAAAAAGAAAAAAGATAATTTTGAAGATAGAAAATGACTTTATTATCTTTACTTTTTATGATTGAAAAATAATTAATAGATAGTATTAAATAATGATTGAATAATGATTACAAGGATAAAATAGATATCACAAAATAATTTTCTCTTCCTTCTTACTTTCCCTTGCTCTCCCTTGCATTCCAAACCCTAAATTCTCCGTAGCATTATCTAATCATATATAATGATAAGTCATATTTTCTTCTTCTTTCGAATATAAAAATATGTTAAATTGAGTTTAAATTTATAGTATAAGAGTATTGATTTTATAGTTTCTAGATAACAATTAAACTATGTATGCAATAAAAGATTATAAAAATCATGACTTTTAAAGTGAAGTAAAATATTTGGATTAGAGATGACAATAATCCAGAGCATATAATAAAGAGGTGATTATAAGATATATGTTAACATTTTATTATTTAAGCTAGCTTAAGTCAATTCGGACTTTTGATTAATATTATTCTAAACAAATCACTTTTTCTTGTATAAGATGCCTTTTTTCCCCTCTCTCACCATAATTAGATATTGCTAGTTGGCCTCTCACTTTTAGTTGGGACGCAAGCTACCACTAATCAAATTATGTTGTCGAAGTTAAACAGTGTAGTTAAGTCATGGGGGGACATGAATAGTTAATAAATAGTTCAAATACCAATTTTGTTATATATATATATATATATATAAGAATAAATTACTTTCTCTTTTTTTTTTCTGGGAGAGATGCTTAAGTTATAGAACATTTCTTTCTATTATGAAAGTAAATGAAAAAATGTATTGCAGCTAAAATTTGATCAAAGTACCCTCACAAATAATATTGATTTAAAAATATAACTTATTAAAAAAATATATTTTAAAGTTTTATTTTAATTTTATTTGTTTTATGTTCAAAATTATAAAATTGATTATTTATATATTGATCAAATATATATATTTAATACTTATTACATTAAATAAAAAATATGTATAAATATATTTTAGTCAAAATAAATATAATTGCAACTCATCTTTTATTGCAAGAAAATTAATATAATGAATTTTCTAATTTCAGAAAATAATAATTCAAATATTCAAAATAGAGATAAAGACCTATAATTTAAATATCTTTCAAAGAATAAAAATATAATTTATTCGAAAAATAATATTACAGTTCAATTTCTGTGCACAGTCAATATAATGCACAATTTTATATTTTAACTTTTAATATGACAATATATTTTATATAATTTGATCCATATCACTACTTTTTTTTTTTTTTTTTGCCCACATGTTACTACATTTTAATCAAAAGATTCTACCATGTACGTGATCCCTAAAAAACAAGTAAATACTAACCTTAAGGTGTGCGCGTGAAAAGGACCTATCTTGGCCCTTATTAAATTACTGACATGGCTTCAAGGTATGATGGAGTAACAGTACATATATATGAAAGAAGCATATCTTCTTCTTTTTTTATCGCAGCAATAAGAATAGTCCTCCATGAGAAATTCTTACGTGCACCAGAGTGCCACGTCATTCATATATTCAATGATTAAGATTTATTCTGCACGTGAACCCCACCTGTACTACATATGGACCCCACTTGTACAAATTAAATCCTGATCATTCATTTCACTTGGTGCACCATGCACCAAGTGCACCCAAAAAATTTTCGTCCTCTATATCAGAAGGTATGGATGTAAGTCCACGTGGATTTATCAAAGTTTGCCACACATGGTAGACATTGTTGACTAGATTACAACTTTATGAAATTTAAAAGAGGCCAAAAAATTTGAAAATGAATTATGAAATTTACCTATGTACCCAACATACTTTGCCCAAATATCCTTGACTCTTGAAATTTTTTAGTTTGTCCAAGTAGTTTCGTTGTTTTTCCAAAAACTTCAACCCTTTTACAATAATATCAAATCTTTGACCTACTCTCTTCACTCAAGCTCACTCAACCAAATCTGAGAGCATCACATTGTGTTATTTTAATATTTAAAAGGGTTTCAAGTGTAAATATTAAAAAACTTTTTTTTTGGGCTTAAAAGCTGTTGATGCTAAAATATAAATGCCGCTTCTTATTTCTAAATGTGCTACACATGTTTTTAATTTTGAAAAATAATCACGTACCTAGTCAACATAGCTCACCATGTGAAGTTGAGTTGGTGAACATTCGGTGGTCCATCAATGTCTCCCGATCAGCAGGGTCATGGAAGAATGCACCGTCGGGAATGCTATTCTCATAAATGTATTAAAAAGTTGTTGCTGCTTTAGACATGGAAAGATCAGTCTAGCTTTCTAAAGAGATTGAAGATAACCATGCAGGAATTAATATGTGAAAACAATACTAATTCAAATTGATAAAAAAAGAAAAAGAAAAAGAAAACAGGTGATTATCAAGTTTTTTAATAAAAGTATAATATATGAATATCTTTTTATAATTTATTATTACAAGATTGATTCTCTATTTAGAAAGAAATATTCTATATATTATTCTTCTCTTAAAAATAACTAATAACAAACATATGGGGAATTGTGCTTAAATATTGTCCTTAATAAAATTCTATATGTACGTATGATTGGTTTTATGTTTTGAAAATTATGTAAGTCTCAGTTTGTTAATTTTTTTTTCTTTTGGGCAACAAGATGGGTCATTAAGCTAAGAGAAAACGAAAAACAAAAAACAAAATAATTAATCCGAAAAGAAAAACTCCTCTAAAATCATCAAAAATGAGAATTTCAATATCATTGAGAAACCTATCAAATTCATGAATACCTAGAGATAGAGTTAAATTATAGTTATCAACTCAATCTGCACGTCAATTGCTTTCTCTGATAAGATAGAAAACAACTCTCCATTGAAGACTCAGCCTTTTCTTGATTCTTCTGAGAAGATGGTTAATTATAATTATAATTAGTACATTGCTTTGTAATAATGATATTTAGGACGTCTTTGCAATTAGTTTGAACTATAACTCTTATGTGACTATCTCTGCAAACAATTTTCAATTCCAAAAAGATCCCCTAGAGCTCAGTATCAAAGGAGTTTGTGACTCATAAATTGAAAGCATACGCCTCGATCCATCTCCTCATTGTCATGAAAAATTTTCCGGCATCCTATGGGACCATTGAAGCTTTTCTTAGCATTATCAGAGCTAATTTTTATCCAATCTAGATTACGTAATGTAACTAATCTTCTCCCATTTGCAGATCTGACAAGTTGCAGTATCAAATATTTGAGTTGGCATTCAAAATCTGCTGGGTATATTCATTTATGACTCCTATGGTACGGTGCTGCGAATAGGTAAAAACTTGCTTATGAATCAGTTAACTTATTTCTCCAAAGCCGAATGTGCCAACAGGTAAACTTCAAAAGAGGATCAATTGTCAAGTGTGGTTTTCCCAAGTGGATGGATTTGGTGCTGCACAGCACTAACAACATTAGATTTAAATAAAAGATAAATAAAAAAAAAAAAATCTAACTCTCTATATAAAGGGTCAAGATCTGTGCAGCACGCCAAGCATAATGTGTTGTACAATAGAGAAATCGGACATGTTTTTTCGGTGAGATGATACGTGCTACTTTGTTGACATTGTTAAATGTTTTATCGTGCACTTTTTAAAGATTATTTTTAACTCTATTTAAATTTTTATTAAACACAAGTTTATGATTTGCTTTATGTATGAATATTTATATCCGCACATATAAAATGTTCCACACCGAATAAATTTCTCTCTAATTAGCAATCTATAATTTGGGAGGAACTTTTTTGTTTGCCATTACTTTATTTTGGTAATAACATAGCAACGAGAAATCTTTCATTCCTAATATTAATATAATATGCAATATTAAACTAATGAAATATGAAGTGAATATGTGTTATAAGAATAACATGTAGTTAAAAATTGTTAATATGCTTGCCTTAAAAAAAAAAAAAAAGAAGAACACGAGCATGATTAATAGAATTTTGTTGTAGAAAGTTTGACCTCTAAGGCAATGGAAACACATGAAAATGGAAAAATTAGACAAAATTTCAGAGATTCGAAGTAAAAAAATTTCTATTCATGAAAAATTGTCATCAAATTAAACAAAAGGTATTTATATGTTCACTCTAATTAATTTTTGAAAAAGAAATAAAAGTACCAAAAATAAAAGTCTTGAAATGTTGAAAAAAAAAGAAGAAGGATTTTGAGCCTTAAAATGACTTCTATCAAGTAAATCTGACTTTAGGCAATGACGAATTTTGAAAAAACTTTTTGAAAATATGTAGTGAACTCTCAAGACCTGTTTGTTTTTCTAAATGAAAAAAGGAATGTAAAAAAAAATAATTCTGTAAATAAAAAAGACTTTTATATTTTTATTTTAATTTAAATTAAAAAATGAATATTATTAAATAATATTTACAAGAACATAACAAATATTATACATAATTATATAAAAAAAATACATTTACATTGCATAAAACCAAATGAGCCCTTGTTGGATTGAAAGTTATAACCATTTTAAGTTGAGTTATTTGTCTAGGTCTTTAATGATTAGTCTGTTCTATACACTTTTTTATTAAATGTTTTATGTCAACTTTTAAACATTTTATTGTTGAATTATTTTAAAATAATGATAAAAATATTTTATTTATAAAAAAAATCTAATTAGAAGAGAATTTGTGGGGTTGCCCTAACAAACATGGAGGACCGCCGTCTTGTCTTCTAATTCTGAACATGTGCAGAAGCTGGTCAAATATGGAGGGGGAGATTCAAAGGAAAGAAGACGAAGTGGTCAAAATCATAATAACAAAACATGCAAAAGACACGTCATCGCCAATGCACTTCCCTGTGACAGTGGGAACAAGCCATGTGAAAGTTGGTCACATTCACTAATCACAATGTCTTTTCCTTCCCCAACTTTTCATTACTAATTAAGTATCATTATCAATATCAATAATTAAAAAAGAATGTTTCTTGGGCCCATAACAAATTCTGAAAATTATTAAAAAAAAGAAAAAGAAAAAGGCTTGTGTAGGGACCATGGCAATATATACACGAGCTCCTAGGGCATTGAGTTTTAACGCTTTTACTTCATCATGGATAATGTAGCAATTCTTGATTATTAAAATTTTACAATTCGTATGTTTATCTCCATTTAAACATTTTTTAAATAAATTATACAATTTTTTTATAATTTTTTTAAAATTATATAAATTTTTTTCTAATTTTAAAATATACATAGGGTTATCTTGAAATAAAAAGTTATATATATATATATATATATTTTAGTTTAATTTAAAATTTTTTTTACTAAAATTTTTTTTATTAAACTTAAATACATAATTTTTAATTACAAACAATTTTAAATGACGGGTTTAATTAAAAGTATTTTAGTTAAATAAATTAGAATTCAACTAAAGTATAAAATAATTTTTTATTTTAAGAGAAGTATGTGTATATTTAAAAGATAGAAACAAATATTATAACTTCAATAAGGATTAAAAAAATTATGTAATCTACGTTAATTCTTTATATTCAACTTTGCCAACACTGACTTTACATAATGTTATTTAATAATATAAAAATACTATATTTTACATGTGTTTCAATGGATTACAATCGTATATATGTAGATATATCAATAATTTTATATAATATGTAAAAAGATCATTATTAATTTATCTGCGTTTTGTCTTTTTATAATTTTTTTCTTATTTACTGTGGGAAGGCCTAGACAATAGTTCCAACGCATTTTAACTATTTTATTTTTTTTAATTTGATGGATTTGATCATAGACAGGCCTCCTACTTAAAGATCTAGAAATTCATTTTAAAAAAAAAAAAACTTGCAATGGATTTAAGAGATTCCAAAAAAAAAATTATCATAGCAAAAATTTGGTTAGAACTGATTTAATAGTGTTAGCATCCAAAAATAGATAGAATTGAGTCATCTCCTTGCAAGTTAAAGAATCTCACTCAATTCTTATTGATAATTCTTATTTAGTCAGCATTTACAAATTACAGCATATTTTGATAACTTTAAATTAAAGTAATTTATCTATTTTCTAAATAAAAATAATAATGCATGTGTCTCCCTTCTTCAATTTTTTAGGGTTGTTTGGTTTGTAGAATTTTACAATTTTAAGATTGTGATTCTTAAGAATTTTACCACATTTAAAAATAATTTAATATTTCCATGTTTGGCTCATATTAATTTTTTTAAAATTACATATCTTAAGATTATTTTTATTTTACAAATTGTTTACTTTTTATTTTATTTTTATATATTAAATAATATATTTATTATTTTACACGTATATATTTATTTTTTACTTATTTTATAATTTTATATAATTATTTTAGTTATTTATTTTATTTATTGTTTTTGAAGTATTTTGCAATAAAAATGAATAAAATAGTCTTTTATTATATCTGAAACATTCATTTTCAAGGAAATTCAACATTCCCATCTCCCCCTAAGATAATGAAAATGGGAAATTTTGTGGAAGTATTTGCATTTCTAGGAATGTGACATTCTTGAGAATACTTTTCTCAAACCCGAATCAAACATGCAAAAAAATGCACCATTTTCATAAAAACATTTTCAAGAATCCCAAAATGACTTTGCCAACCAAACATCCCCTTAATATCATTTCTATTAGAAGTCTTTTTTACCCCTTCTCTCTCTTTGTTGGATAAGGACAAAGATAAACTTGCCCTTAGTGACAAATTTTGGTGTTCTTAAAAAAGACTTTCATTTAAGTTGAGCATACATTTAATTATATATTAAGCATCAAAGCATATGGGATTAATAATGATCAGGATAATTACTTAACGATTACATACCTAATGTTTTATCATGAATCCAAGTGAATACGTATGATGGGTGATTAAAAGTTAAGTATTTTTATTTTTATTTTTATTTTTATTTTTAGAAAGTTGTTTTTTTATACTATTATATGGTAAGAATATCTCTGCGTTAATTTGCACATCAATTAAGATTAAGTATTTTTCCGGGCAATTTTAAAAGTGCATATACTGCATTGGTATGATGTATTTTGGAGAATAGATTCTACTAAATGCTAGCCCTAATTCAAACTCAAATACTTAAGAAAAAGAGCAAGCTGCCTTGACTACTAAATCAATCTCTTAAGTTAAGTATTTGATTAGTACGATTATAAACATTGAACTTATAGTCTATTTAGTAATCTTTATATAAATGGATTATCTTTACATAACTTATATATATGTTTATTATATCTTTATAGTTATTATTTAATAATTTTTATTATTTTTTAAAAATAAGAATATCAAGTTCCATTCTCGACCTAATTGCAATCCTTTTACACTATGCATACTAAATGATTTAGTTCATCAAACTAAAGGCAACCAAACTACTGGTAGGTGAAGCCTAATTCACTTGAGGTATACCACAACCCAATAATGATGCAACCACAGTGGAAAGCTATCATCAGAGAAACCATAGACAACTTAAATTGGTCCAAAAGTCTTACTCAAATAACACTTTCTCTTAATTTTAAGTTTTATAAATATTTGATATACTTTTATTCAATCTTTATCTATCCATTTCATTACTCCAACTCTTAAGACCTTTGTCTCCCCTTTCTAAAAAAATAATTTAAATCACTCTTCTCATTTGTTACATTTATTTTATTTTTTTAATTTAATCTTTTAATTTGTTGGTTCTATTTAATTTGTGCAAAAAATAAAAGTCTGTTAACAAAAATAAATTAAAATGGAAGTTTTTGAAATATATATCAAAATATCAAAGGTTCAACTGTAATTTCTGAAATAATAAAAATATCAAGTATAAATTTAACCACACCTCAAAGAAAATTAATGTAATTTATTCTTATTGAAATTTCTCAATTAAATTAAAAAAATTAAATATAACCCTTAATTGTATGATCAATTTCATAAAAGTGTGAAAATTTTATAAGAAAAATCAATAACATAATATTAAATTCTAAAAAATACTTATTATAATTTTTTCAATAAAAAATAAACATATAGAACAACAAATATTTTAGAACCTAATATCCATACCTGAATAAGCCACCCCAATTGATTATTCAATTATGATAGTCAAAAAATTCAAAGTTAGGTGCTACAAAGAAAGTGGATTAGGTGACTAAGGAGGAGGGAAAAAAAATTAAAAAATGTGTAGAGTAGGAATAGTAAAGAAATGAAAAGTGAAATAAAAAATTATGAAGTAGTATAATGTAGAGTCACATTACAAAATTTTGAACCCTCTGACACTATTCTAGCTGCTCCCATTCGCTTTCACACTTTCATCTCAATTTAATTAAATCAATTAACAAGTGTTGAATACATCGGTGGATGTGTTTTTCCCATGCCATGTCAGAAGTATCTTTGACCAGTGACATCATTTCTTCTTTTTTTGTTTAAATTTTTTCATTTTATTCCTTCAATCAAATATTCAAATCTCTCCAATTAATCGTCAATTCTTCGTCGTCAAATCTCCCATCAATCATTACCTTTTAAACCATCAAATTCAAAAGCTGTGTGAAGCCGAGATTATCGCTACCAGTGTGTACCTCGTGGCCAGCGACGGAGACCTAAAACAAAAGTTAAAAACTATAAATAGTAATTTTAAAAGTTTAAATGATAATTTTTTTGAATAAAAGTACCAATTATAACCTTAATTCTTTAAATTTTTTTTGATTTTTAAAATCCTTTAGTATTATTTTCACCAACTTATGATCTTTATATATAATTTTTTTAATATTTTTTGTATCTTATTTTGATTATTAAGATAATGAACCAAAATTATAATTATTTTTCAAGTTTGATGATAAATTATTTAAAATAATTTTAGTTTGTTATTGTTAAAAATTAAATTCATGAACTCTAAATAAAGATTATTATTTTAATGATAATTATCTCTTTAATTTTTTTATTTCCTATTCAAAATCTAAAAAAATTACAAACATATTTATCATAAATTATATTTTAATATAATGAAGACTATAATTAAAAATAATCAAAAGTATCACAAATTCACAATTAGACATTAAAAAAATATAGCATAAATAATGAATTAGAATTTGTAACATAAATATTAAAAAATGAATTAGATAGAAAAGAAATTCTTAATAATCCAACAAACATATGTAGTATCTAACTTTTAACTTCTTTTATCTTTGTATATTTTAACCAAAAAGTCAATGACTTTTGCCTTGCTAACTTTGTGATATATTATGTAATTTAATAAAACTTAGACATTATAAAAGAGATTGAATAACACATCTCATTTTATGATTAACATATGTCGTTATATAAAAATATATATATATAAAAAAAAAAGGGGAGAAAAAAGCTTTCACCTCTCTCTCATATACTCACACCAAAAACACAATAACCAAAAAAATGAAGATGAAGATACAACAGTGCAGGTGTAGCACAGTAGTACCAACTTGCAATAGAGCAACAAATGCAAAAATAGAAAAACAATAGTCCATGGTCAATGTATGAAGAAAAGTGCAAGCAGCACAAGATACCGGCTATTGAAAATTTAAAATTAAATTGATGAAAATGAAGTGAAGTCAAAAGCATGAAATATAGAAAAGGGAGAAAGAAAATAGACAAGTAACAAGATGTAACATGTTTCACACGATTATTAGTTAGCTTTTTGAAAGATTAAGGATAAGGAAGAGAGAGGCACTTATTTGTAAGATTAAAGAAGGATATTTTTAGGGGGAAAAAGATAAAAGAATAATAATAAAGGTTTTTTTAATTATATACATGTGTGTAAATTTATTGAATTCAAATTAAAATATCAAATATTTGTTAAAAAACATATAATTTAATCATATGTATATTTGACTCTAATGAGTTCAAAATTAAGCATAACATCAAAGTTTAATGTTATGTACATAGAATTTTTAAAACTTGAATGGGGTAGTTGTTCTCTTCAAATACATATAGCTTCATGAGAAATTTTTAAGTATTCTTATAGTATCATATTATTGATATTTGTTAATTATAAAAGTCAAAATCAAATAAAATAGGATACATCAACCAATAGATTAAAATTTCTCATAGTAGATAATAAAATATAGGCCCCATATACCACTTTATTTATGTGATAATAAATTAGTGGGCAATTGAATGTGTAATCTAATTATATAACTTGATATTATTTTATTAGTAGGTAAATCCTATTTTGTTCAATTTAAAATATTTTATTAAATGGAGTATAAATAATATGAAAATTTAAAAGTACCTAAAAATTTCTCCAACTTTGTCATTGCTTTTGCACTCATTAATCACTTAAGTTGGCCCAAAGAAAGGAAAGTTGTAATTATATATATATATATATATAATTAAAAATAAGTAAATTAAAAATAAAAAAATTTATTTACAATAAAAAATTAAAAGAAACTAATTGACATTTTATTTTAGCCTATTTAGCTTACACCACCACAACATGACTGCTCAGAGAAATTCAAAGTAAAGTTTCATTTTAATCCTTCATAAATGAAATATTTTTTAATTCAATGTCATATAGAAATTTTTTTATTTAATCATTCATTAATAAATTATTTTTCAATTCAGTCCCTTATAAATAAAATTTATTAATAATATTCTTTTATCAATCTATTAAAAATATTTCATTTCTAAAAACTTAAAATAAAATTTTAGTCCAAAAATGAGATTTTAGTAAAAAAAATCCAAGTGTCAAGACGCAATTTGGACACTAAATGCAGGGATCCAAATTGGTAAAGATGTGGCACAATATGGAGATTAGTTTTGAAGGTAGTGTGTTTTAAGAAATAGTATAAATGGCGTCGTTATCTGGCAAAAAAACCCTTGTTTTTGTGATTTTTGTTAGTGATTTTGATTAAGACCCACTTCCTCTAACACAGTTACTAAGCAGGGAAAGTTGAAATCTCAACTTTTCATCATTGCCAGTGGTTCAGATGCCTGCCCTCAATCATTTCCTTATCTCATTTACCTTTATCTACTTCTGAAAAAAAATACGGGTACTCTCTTTTTGTTTTTGAATTAACTGCATCAATTTATTTTATAAACTAAAAACAAAACATGTGAAATTCATTTTAATTGTCCGTTCGAATTGGATAATGGCCTATGTGAAACCACGCACTCTATATTTACTTTTTTTTTTAATTCAATAATATAAATTAAAAATAACAAATGAGCAAAACAAAATAAACAACTTACCTTTTATAGCATTATATTTTTAGAAGTCTAAAATATGCTTTTAAATTTTTAACTTTATTTTAAATTTTATTTTATCCTTTAATTTTATTTGATCCTTTAATTTTATTATAAGTCTTATTTTTGTCCTTTAATTTTATTTTTAATTCAATTTACTCTAATTTAACTAATAATTTTATTTTATTTTACTAATGATCACATAAAAATTTTCTATTAAGTATTTTAATTTAATAGTATTAAAGAAAAAATATTCAAGTAATTTTTTAAAATTAATGATCAAATTAAAATAAAATAAAATAAATAGATGAAAATGAAATATGAAATAAAATTAAAGAACTAAATTAGAATTAAATAACATTAAAAAAAATAAAATTTAAAGTGAAGTTAGAAAGAATAAATTAAAATTAAATAAAACTTAAAATAAAAATAAAAAATTAAATTAAAATTGAATGAAAGTAAAGAATAAAAATAAAAATTTTAAATAAAATTAAAGGGTAAAAATATATTTTTGTCTTTTTTTTTTCCAATTTAGATCGGCAATTCCGGAGGCACATGATGATTGTGGCAAATCAATGGGGAAGCATTCAAGAAAACTCAAAAGCACTGCCTTCCTCCATTTAGATCTTTCCATGTCATGGGGCCCACCACTCTTCTGATTGCGTGGCGAGATTAAATTTGGATAGAGCATCCCCCCGTACCGTAGAGGAACCATACTATTACTAGAGCAACACAAACCTGCTGCTGCAAAATAAAATAAAATAAACTCATACTCTCTCTCATTCCCGCTGTGATGTTCATCCCTCCCAAGCTGTAATTAAACTCTTCCTTTCTCCACGGTATTATTTTTGCGAGCGAGTTAGAGAGAGATCCAATGGAGTACGAGAGGATTGACAAAGTTCTGGTATGGCGTTTTCTTGCAGCATCTAGAAACGAAACCCAATCTTTTATTCTCTGTTTCTTATGAGCTTTTCTTTGTCAATGGGACTGTTTGATCTTGTGCCTTGTGGGTTCTGTATTATTCTCACGGCTTTTGTTCTTGAAAAATTGAATCTTTATACTGTTTCCAAAACTGGTTTCGTGGAAAATGCTGGGTATTTGCTTGGGTCTGAGAATTTCTGAGAATTTCAAGGAGTTCAGAAAGAGCCAATTCTGTTTGATTTCTATGGGCTTCATCATATTAATTCCCTCCAAAAGAACTTTTTAGCCTAAATTTAAAACTTTTGCTTTTACTTTTTCTACTTTTATAGTGACCAAAATAGTTGGATTTGTCATGATTGTTTGTTTGGGTGAAAGTTGGGATAAAAAAAAAAAAAGAGAGGGAGGAGAGCAGAGTTTAAATCACCCTTAGAATTCTTCTTGGGGTTAAAAAGGGTATATTTGAATGGGAGAAAGTGGTCAATTTCTGGGTTTCTTTGTTTACGGTTTGTTGAAAGATGGGCACTTTCTGCAATTTTTAATTGGGTTTTAGGCGTTCAATAAGGATGAGTCTGCCATTTGTGCTTTCTACATTTGCAGATTGGAATAGTTTCTCCTAGTGAAAAGGGTATGTTGAAATGGAAGAAAGTGGTCAATTTCTGGGATTCTTTGTTTATATAGTTTGTTCAAAGATGGATACTTTTTGAAATTTTCTAATTGAGTTTTAGGGTTTAAGTGAGGATGGATTTACCATTTGCTCTTTCTACACCTGCAGAATGGAATAATTTCTCCTAGTAAACTGAGGATGAAGCTTATGGGGCCTCACCATCACAAGAAAAAGGATGGATCCAACTGTAATTCGTCTAGAACTTCCCCTTCAAGGCTTGAGGATGCTGAATTTGTGAAGAACAGCTTACTTGCCTCAAAAAGTGACAACCTTGATGATGAAGGTCCACAATCTTGTTATATTTTTATTTTATTTTTACATTTGTGCTTGTATTATGTATATTGGAGCACTAGTTTCAGTTTAAGCTAGCTGTTTCACCCTTTTTTTTCCCTTTCCAGTTTTAGGCGATCAAAACTTCATATACATTGAAAAGAAATAGGATTTTGTATATTAGAAATGATCAAAACATATTTTGTCCAGTTTCAATAAATGATAACCTTGAGGATGGAATTCTGCAATTTTAATATGACTTTTTTTTTTTAAACTGACATTTATATTTCTAACATGTAGTAGAGAGCTTAAACCAGTTTAAGCTAGCTGTCCCCCCCCCCCCCCCCCCCCCCCTTCTTTTCTTTTTTTTAGTTTTAAGGGACCAAAACTTCATGTTCACTGAAAGAAATATGATTTGGTATTTCAGAACGGATTTAAACATATTTCCTCTAGTTTCAAAAATTGACAACCTTGATGATAAAGGTCTGCAATCCCAATATTTATTTTATTTCATTTCTTACATTTATACTTCTATTACGTATTAAAGCACTTAAACCAGTTGCGCCCGGGGGGGGGGGGGGGGTTGCTGTGACATTAAAACTTCATGTTCATTGAAAAGAACTAGGCTTCTGTATTTCGGAACTAATTAAAGCATATTTCCTTTCAGTCATATCTCCCAGCTTAGAGATATTGTCGTTAAAGCCATCCAATGATGTAGTGCTGGACCAAAGACAGAGTATTCAGACTTCTTTTGAACCAAAGGAGACAATGCCTAGGGAAAATAGTGACATAAGTCGTGCGAAGATGCAGCATGTTTCAAAGTATGACA
Organism: Erythrophleum ivorense; assembly: GCA_026724425.1. Classification (NCBI taxonomy): domain Eukaryota; kingdom Viridiplantae; phylum Streptophyta; class Magnoliopsida; order Fabales; family Fabaceae; genus Erythrophleum; species Erythrophleum ivorense. Next base: position 63,373,129 of record JAIUCV010000003.1, read on the forward strand.
ATGGCAATTCAAGTGCAATTCACCCAGTGAGGACAACAGAAGATGAAAATCTTGATTACGACAGCAATGCTAGCTCATCGAGCTTTGAGTTTCATAAAGGAGAGAGATCAGTGAGCAATCCTGCAACAAGATCCCTATTGAGACCTATCCCGTCTAAGTGGAATGATGCCGAGAAATGGATAATGAATAGGCAAAATATACAAGCTAACAACTCAAAAAAGAATGCTGTACAAAGCCAAGCAAATCGTTTGCCAGCAACAAATATGGTGAGGGTTGCTCCAGAGTCTGCCAATTATGATCATCATAAGTTACTGATGAGCAGAGTGACTGAAACAAAGGGAGTTGATATCTGTCAACCAACAACGTCACATATTGGGTTTGAGAAATTGTCTTTTGTTCCATCCGAGGCTCATTCAGTTTCAGGTCAAGCTCATGGAAGGGTTCCAATAGTGGACTCCCTTACCCAAAGCAAAGATTTGAAGGAAGTAAATGAATTAATTATATCCTGTTCAAGTACAGATGATCAAACAGGTATAGAAAACATGAATATATATAATTTGAGCATGTCATGCATACTATGAGGCATGCACACAAGACACAACACCAAGATGGTGCACGCACACATACACACACAAATATTGGTACATGTTTCATATTCAAATCTCAATTTTTAAAATTTTTATTTAGTGATCTACTTCCACAAATAACGGTCCCTCTTCCTTGTTGAATTCCTTGAGAGGAAGTAGCCTATGAAGCACAAACATGCAACACAACACATCAAATGTATAATTATATGTGTGTGTGTGTGCACGCGTATGCACACTTGCACATATATGTACACTCTTCTCCTCAATAATTGGGTAGAGGTTAGCAATTCAACTTTTTCAGTTGGACAGAAAGCGACTATTTTTTAACATAAATAAAAGAAGCTAGTGGGTATTCATGTGATTTTGATATAGAGATTAATCTCAACACCCTTGATTCAAGGTGTCTTAATCCCCCTCTTTCATGCCTTTTTATGCTTTTCTTAATTCTCTTCCCTGAGAATCACTTTCTTCTCAATGTCTCTATAATTGTGTTGGTTCAAAACATGCCCTTTTTTTCTCGTCATTTGGTGTGGCAGGGCGGGAAAAAGTGTGTTTCAACTGAAACAGAGGGTAAAAATTGATTTTATGAAGAGGGAAGAACATGAGAGACATGATAAAACATAAGAGTTAGTTAAGCTAGGAAGACAGGTTGAGTTTCGCAATTAATTTATTTTTGTAACAAAATTGCGTAAGTGACCATAATTTTCTTTTGTTTTATGTAAAAGAATGGTGTTTGTCCAACTAAAATTTCATTGTCTGGCACATGTTTGACGTGCTCGATAATGTGTGTCTCTGCTTCATAGGAAGTAACCTTCCCCAACAATCATAGGTAATTTTATTTATGCAATGGGTAATAAGATCTGCAAGAAGAAGGCTACCTCCTACTTTTCACTGGTCCATCCACAAATGACAAGTTCTAGTTCAAAAGTCAGAATGCTTAGATAACATAGTGATGCATCCCTTGTTGCATACCTATGTAATTGTTCCCACTTCAGCTTAACATTTGTTCATCAAAACGAGCACTTTTAAGGCAACTTAGTTCCTTGCATTGCTGGAGAATCACAAATTTGAGCTGATTATCATGTGCTAAAATTAATGGAGCAGGCATTGGTAATTTGATTTTTGAATGTAGATATGATGGTTATGTCCTAGAAAATGTTTCATAATCTATATTTTATAGACCATGTTTTGTAATTAGCAGATGAAGCATCTGGGTGACAGTAACAAGTGCCGTTTGGATATCATAATGCATATACGCATTCTGTTATGTGTGAAATTCCCCCCCCCCCTCCCAACCGAAAAAAAAACCACAAAAACACAAATGGATGACATATTCAGTATGCAGATAAGAAGATTGTCTTGTTCATTTGATGCAGCTATTCCTGGGATTAGATCAGTTGCTATGAGAGACATGGGAACAGAGATGACCCCTATGACAAGCCAAGAACCTTCGCAAACTGCTACGCCAGTTGGGTCTACAACCCCACTACGTAGCCCAACTTCCTCAATACCTTCAACTCCTAGGAGGGATGCACCTGCTCCTACACCTTTCGACAACAAAGCTGATGAGGATTTACATTTTCCAGTTGGAAGCAACAAGAAACAGTTGTCAGAAGAAGAAATTAAGCTTAAGACAAGGAGAGAGATTGCAGCTCTTGGAGTGCAGCTTGGTAAGATGAGTATAGCTGCATGGGCAAGTAAAGATGAGCAGGAGAAGCACAAATCTTCTGCTCAGAACATGAACCAAGAAGAACTTGAGAGAATTGAATTTGAAAAACGTGCTGCTTTGTGGATGGAAGCCGAAAAATCTAAACATACTGCAAGGTTTATTCATGACTTGTTCTCCAAGAACTAGAATAAACTGTGTTTTTTTTTTTCTTTTAATTTTTAATGATATAATCTTATTTTTAGTGCATTAGGCCTTTCTAATTTGATAATGGCATGTTAATATTGCAGATATAAGCGTGAAGAAATTAAAATTCAGGCATGGGAAAGTCAACAAAAGGCAAAATTAGAAGCTGAAATGAGGAGAATTGAGGTAGTTATGTTCTTTCTTATGCAGGGTCTATGTTGATGTCTGCTTGATAAGATTAAAAAGCAGTTTGAACTATGTATGGGGAGATAGAGAGATCAACTTTGTTCTGATTAATACTGATATCTACTTAAATATTTTGCATGGAATGGCTTGCTAACTAGGAACACTTGTCTGTTTGGATATGTTAAAAAACTCAAATCCTATTTTGGTCCTCTGCTGATGGACCAATTCTCAAGTTGGTCCGTCGCATTTCAAAACTCATCTAATTTAGTCCTTCCGTTGGTGAATTAGTAGATTTGTTAATGGATTTAGTGACATCATGAGTTTTCAATGATGGGGCATTTTTAAGTGCCAACCAAAATGTGTCATATCATTAGATCTGTTAACAAAGTTATCAGTTTCACTTATTGAGGGACTAAATTGGATGAATTTTGAAAAGAAAAAGACTAAAATGAGAATGAAAATTAATGAAGGATCGACTTGAGATTTGGTCCGTGTGTGGAGAATCAAAATAGGGTTTTAGTCAAATAAGATACGAAACATATGATTGATTCAATTAGAAGTTCTTTTATTGGATTAAATCTATATGTTTCTCTGGCCTATCTTTAATTGCAGTTGTAGTATGACCTTATAAGTCCTTAGTGTTACTTCTGAACAACTTTTACGTTGCCATTGATGGAAACTTATGCATTTTAGTCCAAAGTTGAGCAAATGAGAGCCCAGGCTCATGCAAAGATAGTGAAAAAGATTGCTATGGCGAGGCAAAGATCAGAAGAAAAACATGCTGCAGCTGAAGCGAGAAGAAATCAAGAAGCGGAAAGAACTGCAGCTCAAGCAGAATATATACGTCAAACTGGACGAATGCCGTATTCAAATTACACTTGTTGTGGTTGGCTGTGATATAACCAAGACACTGCAATTAGAAGAAAAATGTTGCTTCTCTTTAAATGCAGTAGATGTGGGTCATTATTTATACGTGGCATATTGTGTTATAGGTCACTTGAATCTTGTAATTTCCCAAGCAATTGAGTGCATGTTGGTGCATGAAGTGAGATTGATAGAGGGAAAAGAGAGTGATGATGTTTACAGGTCACAAAAATTTGTAAAGATTTGCTATCACAAGTTGAACTTTTTTTTGGGGGGGGGGGGGTGTTCAGTTTGACATTCTATCTACAGAAGTTTCTTGGTAGTTTTTATCTTATTCATGTCCTCATATCTGAACACTTAAAGGAGTTATCCGACCAATTTACGGAGCCATTACTGCAAAGAACAAACACGACAGCATTTTTAGATGAGATAAATGGCAATGAAAACAGAAGAAATTGAAGTCAGAAAAATTGTCATATGAAACCATCACATACACCCCGTCGTATTTGCTTGTGATGTACTGTCCTCAAAATGCATTGTACGCAAAATAATCAATTAAATTTCTTTTTTAAAATTACATTCATAACTTTTTATGCCTTTGTGGCATTGTAAACACACTATCTAAAGTTCGGGGTATTTTACTATGTAAACCTAAAGGCACACCAACTGTTTTCATTGTTATTGTATTTGTCCTTGTTATGGCATGCTTGATGGAAATGAAAGTAGGATGGATGTTTCATTTCTCTTAATTTTTGCTTTTAATAAACCCTACTTGCGTTGCTGGTTCAGTTCCAGCCCTAGACCTTCTACGTAACTCGAGCTTATACAAAAGTATTGTTCAAATATTCCAATTTTATGAACTAAACTAGCAGTCTAGCATTCTGCCGTTCTTAAGATTTCGGAAGAACTTAGAAATACATACTTTAACTTGGAAGTATTTACAAATATTTCTCAACTATAAAGAAAAAAGTACCCCTCTCAATAATAACCATTCCGAGTTAAACCCTCCTGTTACCTTCTAGTTCCCACAAACCTCGAGTTCCACTTGAGACTTATACTATTTTGTCATATAATACACTCTCATTCGTCTAAAAACTGTTGCAAAATTTGAGCTTGAGCCGTCATCTTTTATTACCCTAAAAAAAGAAAAAGAAAAACAAGAAACAAAACAAGAATTTAAATCCTAAAATACAATAATTAGGGAATATATTTTTCAAAACCTAAGAGAATAGTGTATACAAGTGAGTTAAAGAGAGGTATCTACATTTTCCACTAAGTTTCAAACCAAACTCATATTACGATTTTATGAAATCAACTCGTGCAGATTTCAAATAGAACATTTTTTGTTTAGTTTAACGGTTTGAGATGGTAATATATAATCCTCATATAATCTAGAAATTAAACATATTTTTTATTTCTTGGGTTCAAAGTTGAAATAGTATTATCAGATTCTACACTTTTTACGGATTTTCTTTCATTTTGATTTTTAACTACGGCATGAAGAAAGCATACACGCAATAGAAAAGACGATTGAAGTTTATCCACTAGAGTATATATCAAGCTAATACGAAATGCCATTCATTTTCCAAATAAGAGACGAAAAATCATGTTTCTTAAACTTAAAAACGACAATAAAATTATCCCGACCTGCTACAAGAACATCTCTTAATATTTAACCAGCATTAGAGAATAACCAAGAAACAGATATCAATAAAATTTTTTCCTTTTTGGAAGGGGGGGGGGGTGCGGAGACCCTCCTTGTTCCATCAAGAGTTCTTTTACAGGTCTTGAACGCTCAAACCTACAAACATAAAGAGAAATGAAAGTTATTGAGTAGTGGACAAGATGATATAGCACCCTAAGAAGCATGAACATTGATAGAAATGCTGCAACATGACAAAATTTGAAATGTCCATGTATAATTTTAAGCGTTGGGTTTAATACAAGCCTCCAAAACATTTAGACTCATAGGGCTTCTTTTATAAAGTGTCATGTTTTATACAGCACAAACTAGAATATCATGCATAAAATAAAGGACACTGTTCCTTCCATTTTACTAACCAGGAGGAAGTGATTGCTTCAACTTATCGGCCTTCTCAGGGTCAAACACACAGAGTGTGTACAAGTACTTGGAGCATCGGACCTTGAACTTGACAACATCTCTACTCCTCTTGATTTTCACTGACCTTGCATCCTTCCGTCGGGCAGTGAGAAGGAAATCCTTAATCTCGTGGATTTGCTTAGGCTGGGGAGAATGCACAACATCAAGCAACAGAAATGTTTGCATGCTAAGAATTATGGAGACATTGACACAAAATATGACACATGTCAAATGCAAACACATCTCTCTCTTTTTTTTTTCTTTTTTTTTGAAGTGTCCATGTTTTATACATTATATGTAAAATCAAATTGGCATACTGAATAAGCAAGCAAGCTGAGATATTTGGCATTAACATTTAAAAACTTGATTAAGAATAATTAGAAATTCAGAATCTGCAACTAAACTATGCATGGAGACAAAATTTCCCACTATCAACCTAATCATTAAACACGTTATCACATCCTACAAAAAACACTAATTATCAAGATCAGTCGTCTAACATTATAGATATACAACTTAAAAGTCACAGTGCATTATAATCAATGTTGACAATTCCAAAAGGACTTCTTTCCAGAGAAAACTATCAATCTGAGTGTCCAACCGTAAATAATCTTTAGCAGCAAAAAGGAGCAAGTAAAAGGACACCCACATAAGGTTTGAGATACTATAACTAATTAGCAGAGGCTAATAGAAGAACTGTATTCTTTCAAATTCGATTCCTAAAGCTGGGTATAGCCCACCTACCCACAACAAAGAATTCAGAAAAAAACCTAGAACATGAATGGAACACATTTGTGTTCATGGTTCATCATAGACCAACTCTTCATCTTAACCATATATACACGCCATCTATCTGGAAAAAAAGCATCCATATTTTACAGAATAATAGCACATTTCCCGTCCCCTTTTCCCCCTTTTTATCATTTTCTACAAATTAATTCTTCTGCGCTTTTTATTCGTTCCACAACAATGCCAAAAATAAATAAATAAATAAAATATCATACAATCTTCCCTTTTCAAGTAGAAAGGTTCAACCATCAGAAATTGTATCCAGATTCAAACAAAGTGAAAGAGGTGTCAATCAAATCCCAAAGACAAAAGAGATAGAAGCCATATTCCTCTTCATTATAGTTTATCTGAACAATAAAGAAGGGATGCAAAATCCAGAATCTCACGAATCGCTAATGGACAAAGCGAAAATTGCAGAGAAATAGAATACCATTGTGATGAGGCCGAGGTAACTCCCCAGTACAAATGCCAAGCAAACAAATCAACTTCGGCTTGCTCGGAGCAGGGGATATATTGGCCACTGGCAGAAGTTCATAAACCCTACCCGATTTGACCCGTAAAGCCCAAATCAGGCTCTAGGACCCAGTACTTTGCTCAGAGGCACCTACAATTTCAAGGTCTTTGGGCCAAAGCCCAAAACTTATGATAGCTGGGATTCAAACGTCAAGGCCCAAAGGATTCGGCAAGCCCACCCAAATTTGTCTAGATATACACTTTCCAAATGCCAATGGAGTTAAAAAAAAAAACAGATTAGATATATTTTTCACATTTTTGCTATTAAATTCTCTAAAAAAAAAGTGAATCCTTTTTTATAAATCAGCACTATATAATTAAGTGTTTTAAAAAATTTTAACTACATTTCATATTTATATTGAAAAGCCTGAAAATAGCTTAAAAAATTTTATCTAAGTTTAATTTTAAAATGTCTTAAGTGGACATTTGTAAAACGAAAAAGGAAAATTGAAAAAAAAGGAAGCTACATCTCCGTTAAAAAGCTTAAATATACTAATTTTTGTTGCCTCCAATTTATTTTTTTTCATAACATGAAAGATATGTGTTTCACAATTTGACATGGGCCAGTATATCCAGGTTAAGAAAAAAAAATTAATGGATCGCATATGATAGATAATTTTTTCTTTACTAATATATATTTTTCTTATATATATATATAACTCTCTTTTCATAAAAAGCATTAACATACTATTCTTTTAACTTATAAATAATATTATTTATAAAACCAATTTATATGCATATAAGTCTAATCGTTGTTTTTATCTTAAATATGTGTGTTTGTTTTAGTATCATCAATAGTAGTGTATAATCGGTAATTTACACTTCATCTTATTCTTTATTAAGTTAGTTATTATTTATAATTGTTTGAAAATTTATATTATTTTAATTAATTCAAATAAATATAATTACTGAACAAAACCCGTGCATCACACAAATACAATATACTAATTTGTAGGAAAATGTAACAACTAAAGTGAAATTATTTCTTTTATTAACAGAAACTCTGTTTAACATGGAACAATTTCAATTGGTAAACAATGCCTGGACTAGGGCCCTATTTAGTATATAAAAAGTATTTAGATAGGAATGAGAAAATGAATAGAAATAGAATAAAATTCTAATGTCTAAATCATGTTTGATATAACAAAAAAAATAGTGGGAATAAGTCTACATTTTAACATTCCATTTAAAGAACATAATATAGGAATGGAAAATAAAAAGAATAAAATAATCATAATATAATATCTTTTTTTTTAATTCTTATTCCAAAAAATAGAAATGGATATACTCATGTTGAGAGAATATTCATGTTCCTCACGTTATCTCTCATAAGGGATTCATTCTCTCCAAAAAAAAAAAAATTAAAAAAAGAAATCAAGTTTGGGAGACATATAAGTAAACAAAGAGGTTTTTAACCTGAGCAAATCCAAATTTCCAAAAAACACCATGACCTCACTAGCTCCAAAAATAACTTCACAATTATATCAATAAAATTTGTCATTAATTTATTTCCAAAACTAATATCTAATTTAGTATGCAAAAAAGTTAACTATAGAACTGAAAAAGAAAAAAAGAAAAATAATTTTAAAGATGAAAAATGATTTTATTACTTTGATTGAATAATGATTAATAAATAATATTAAATAATAATTATAAAGATAAAATAAATATTATAAAAAAAAAATTTCCCTTCTCTCCCATTTTTGTCCACCAATTCTTGCATTCCAAGCGATCCCTAAAATACCTCAACAAACCCCAAAACTAAGAAACCTCACAATTTCATCTGCAAAAGTTATCATCAAGCAGCGTAGAATTTGGACCCGAATGAAAGACAGAAAAGAGATAGACACAGGTATCCAGCAACAGAGCTTTATAAGCCACTAGTAATCTTGAAAGGCCTTCTGAGAACGGAGGGAAGAGGAACATCATAGTTGAAGCGACTAGTTTGGACATCACTGTAGACAAAGGTGAGACGACTTGTGACTGAAGCAGAGGCAAACCTCCCAGAGGCCACTGTTAGGGGCGATGAATCTTCGTCCATGGTTATGGCTTCTTCTTCGTTGTAGCTATGAGCTGTAGTGGATGAGAGATTTGAGGGGACAAGATGGTCATAATTTTTTTCTCTCCCAGAAGTGTGGCTCATTCCATCAAGCGGAGGAGGGATGGCAAATTCCTTCAATCATAGGAATGTTCAAAAACACAATGACAGGAAGTTATGTACCAAGCAGCCAAAATTTAACATTCCTGCAGGGCTTAAGAGTTGAAGTATAGAGTATTTTGATTAGTGTAGAGTGTAGTGGTAGTTTGATTTACATAATTAAAAATCTGATTATTCTATGCTATTACTTTGTTGGTTCGATAGAATTACCATTTAATTCAACATGAGTTGACCCATTTAGTTTTAATATTGAGTATAAGGCTGCAAATTTACCCCCCCCCCAAAAAAAAGGTATACTTCTCTTTCACCCAATATACATGCAAAAAATCAAGAAAATCTCACTAAAATAAATGTCTTAAATGATAGGATCCAATGATACTCACCTTTTCACCAGTTCATATAAACTCACTTTTTTTTTTTGGTGTTTGTGTGTGTGTTTTAGTGTAGTTTTATCCTAACTATTTTTAATCTTAGTCAATATTTATAAAATTTCAAACAATCACAGCCTTTGCAAGCAAACCACTATATTCAATGATTATAGCCCACTTTAATATGATAAAAAATGAAAATTTATAATCGAATTGATATATCATGAGTACTGAAATACTTCATAAGATTAAAAATCAAGTTTCTCTTTTTTCATACTTTAACTATAGAGTAACAAAATTAGAAAAATAAATAAATAAAAAGTGAAAAATGTTTATCCCTAAGTTTAGTAAAAATTCAAGGTTTACTTTTTTTCTTGAACATATTTTATTTTTAAGTTAATTCTAAATATATAAAAACATTATTTAAAACTAACTAAAAATAAATAAGTCTTAATTGAAATAAAACAAATAAATTAAATAAAAAACTTAATTAAAATCAATGCCATTTCCAACAAGTTCCAAAATAGAAATACAAGAATAAGACAATAATTACCAACTAAAATATCTTGTATATGATAAAGGATATGGATACCATTACTCCCTTAAAACAAATCCAAAAAATAGTCAAAAATAGAGAGAAAATCTATCCTCATTGTTCAATTATAATCACCATTTTGAGACTGCAAAAAATATCTTATGTTGTTGTCTAAATATTCCAAAATTAAAAGAATTGTTACCATATAACTACCGTTAAACTTATTAAATCACACTAATTATAAATAATGCATATACGCTTTCTGTTATGTGTGATTTTTTTTTTCCCCCTTAGATGACATATTCAGTATGTAGATAAGAAGATTGTCTTGTTCATTTGATGTAGATATTCCTGGGATTAGATCCGCTGCTATGAGAGACATGGGAACAGAGATAACCCCCGTGACAAGCCAAGAACCTTCGCAAACTGCTACGCCAGTTGGGTCGACAACTCCCTACTACGTAGCCCACCTTCCTCAATACCTTCAACTCCTAGGAGGAATGCACCCGCTCCTACACCTTTCGAGAACAAAGCCGATAAGGATTTACAGTTTCCAGTTGGAAGCAACAAGAAACATTTGTCAGAAGAAGAAATTAAGCTCAAGACAAGGAGAGAGATTGCAGCTTGGCAAGATGAATATAGCTGCATAGGTAAGTAAAGATGAGCAGGAGAAGAACAAATCTTCAGCTCAGAACAAATCTTGAGAGAATTGAATTTGAAGAACGTGCTGCTTTATGGATGGAAGCCGAAAAATCTAAACATACTGTAAGGTTTATTCATGACTCATTCTCCAAGAACTAGAATAAACTGTGTTTTTATCTTTTAGTTTTTAATGATATAAACGTATTTTTGGTGCGTTAAGCTTTCAAGTTTGATAATGGCATGTTAATATTGCAGATATAAGCGTGAAGAAATTAAAATTCAAGCATGGGAAAGTCAACAAAAGGCAAAATTAGAAGCAGAAATGAGGAGAATTGAGGTAATTCTTCTTTTTCATTCTCCATTCACGTTGGGAACCAAGAAGTTTGGAAACTTCATGTTCTTTCTGATGCAGTGTCGATGTTAATGTCTGCTTGATAAAATTTAAAAGCATTTTGAACCATGAATGGGAAGATAGAGACATCAACTTTGTTCTGGCTAACTAGGAACACTTGTCTGTTTGGATATGTCAAAAAACTCAAATCCTATTTTGGTCCTCCGCCGAGTCCGTCGCATTTCAAAACTCGTCTAATTTAGTTCTTCCGTTGGTGAACTAGTAGATCTGCTAATGGATTTAGTGACATCATAAGTTTTCTATGATGGGGCATTTTTAAGTGCCAACCAAAATGTGTCATATCACTAGATCTGTTAACAAAGTTAGCAGATTTACTTACTGAGGGACTGAATTGGATAAATTTTGAAAAGCAAAAGACTAAAATGAGAATGAAAATTAATGAAGGATCAACTTGAGATTTGGTCCATGAGGAGAGGATCAAAATAAGGTTTTAGCCAAATAAGATAGAAACATATGATTGATTCAATTAGAAGTTCTTTTATTGGATTATATCTTTATGTTTCTCTGGCCCATCTTTAATTGCAGTTGCAGTATGACCTTACAAGTACTTAATGTTACTATTGAACAACTTTTACGTTGTCATTGATGGAAACTTTGTCCATTTTAGTCCAAAGTTGAGCAAATGAGAGCTCAGGCTCATGCAAAGATAGTGAAAGAGATTGCTATGGCAAGGCAAAGATCAGAAGAAAAACATGCTGCAGCAGCGAGAAGAAATCGACAAGCGGAAAGAACTGCAGCTCAAGCAGAATATATACGTCAAACTGGATAAATGCCATATTCGAATTAGACTTCTTGTGATTGGCTGTGATACAATTAAGACGCTGCAATTAGAAGAAAAATTTTGCTTTTCCTTTAATGCAGTAGATATGGGTCGTTATTTATACATGGCATATTGTGTTATAGGTTACTCAAATCTTGTAATTTCCCAAGCAACTGAGTGCGTTGGTGCATGAAGTGAAATTGATAGAGGGAAAAGAGAGTGATGATGTTTACAGGTCACAAATTTGTAAAGATTTGCAATCACAAATTGAACTTTTCTATGTTTTTTGGTTCAGTTTGACATTCTATCTAAAGAAATTTCTTGATAATTTTTATCTTATTCATATCCTTATATCTAAACACTTACAAGAGTTATCCGACCAATTTACGGAGTCATTCCTGCAAAGAACAGACACGAGCGTTTTTAAGAGAAGATGAATGGCAATGAGAACACAGGAGAAATTAGAGTCATATGAAACCATTACATACACCACATCATATCTGCTAATAAGACGTACTGTCCTCAAAATGCATTGTACAAAAAATAATCAATTAAATTTTGTTTCTTAAAATTACATTCATTACTTTTAATACCTTCGTGGCATTGTAAACATAAGATCTAAAGTTCGGGGTATTTTACTTATGTAAACCTAAAGACACCAATTATTTTCTAATGGTTATTGTATTTGTCCTAGTTATGGCATGTTTGATGGAAATGAAAGTAGGATGGATGTTTCATTTGTCTTAATTTTTTCTTTTAATAAACTCTACATCCATTGCTGGTTCTCTTCCAACCCTAGACCTTGTACGTAACTGGAGCTTATACTAGAACATTGCTCAAATGTTCCAATTTTATGAACTAAATTAGCGTTGTGCTATTCTTAAAATTTTCGAAGAAATTACAAATCCATCCCTTAAAGTATTTTCAAATATTTTTCAACTTTAAACAAAAAAATACCCCTCTCTGCAATCACCATTCCGAATTAAACCCTTTATTCATCTTCTTGCAAGTTCCAATAACTAAAATAACACTTCAAACTTTATCATTTGTTATCTAGTACACCCTCATTCGTCCGAAAGCAACTACAAAATTCGAGCCCAAGGTGTCATCCCTTTTTACCAAAAAAGAAAAGTTTAAATGCTAAAATATAATAATTGGGGAACATATTTTTCAGCACTTGGAAGAGTGTATACAAATGAGTTAAAGAAAGGTATTTACATTTTCCACCAAGTTTCAAACCAAACCAATATTATGATTTTATGAAATCAACTCGTGCTGATTTCAAATAGAACGTTTTTTGTTTAGTTTAACGGTTATAGATGGTAATATGTAATCCTCATATAATCTAGAAATTAAACACCTCTTTTGTTTTTTGTTTTTTTTTGGGGGCGGGGCTGAATTTTCTTTCATTTGGATTTTTAACTCCGGCATAAAGAAAGCCTACATGCAATAGAAAAGACGATTGAAGTTTATCCACTAGAGTATATACCAAGCTAAAACCGAAATGTCATTCATTTTCCAGATGAGAGACGAAAAATCATGTTTCTTAAACTAAAAAACGACAATAAAATTATCCAGACATGCTACAAACATCAATAAAATATATTGGGAAAAAAAAAAGCCCCTCCTTGTTCTATCACAGTTCTTTTACAGGTCTTGAACGAGCAAACCTGGAAACATAAAGAGGAATATAAGTTATAGAGCAGTGGGGGCCTAGTGGCCAAGATGATATAGCACCCTAGGAAGCATGAACATTGATAGCAACACTGCAACATGACAAAATTGGAAGTGCCCATGTGTAGTTTTGAGTGTTGTGTTTAATACAAGCCTCCAAAATATTTAGACTCGTATGGTTTCCTTTTTCTTTTTAATGCAAAATTGGGAGGGACTTCACCTTCCCGGCAGGATTGAAATTCCAGCAGCTGGGGATTCCGGTCAGTACCTTGGACCAATGCCCCCCCCCCAAATGGGACCTAGAGAACCAAGGTCTTGGACACGGACCAGACAGTTACTAGCAGGCCTCAGACCACTAGGGTGGGGGATCTTCCCGCGATAAGGTGCCACCAAGCAGGATTGAGTGAGCATGAGGGGTATCGAACCCGCAACGCAACCCGGAGGCTGCGAGAACAGCCCTCATGCTACTTGCCCAACCTGCATTGGTGACTCGTATGGCTTCTTTTATAGTATCACGTTTTATAGAATAGCACAAACTACAATATCACGCATAAAATAAAAGGACACCGTTCCTTCCATTTTACTAACCTGGAGGAAGTGATTGCTTCAACTTATCAGCCTTCTCAGTGTCAAACACACAAAGTGTGTACAAGTACTTGGAGCATCGGACCTTGAACTTGACAGCATCTCTACTCCTCTTGATTTTCACTGACCTTGCATCTTTCCGTCGGGCAGTGAGAAGGAAATCCTTAATCTCGTGGATTTGCTTAGGCTGCGTAGAATGCACAACATTAAGCAACAGAAATGTTTGTCTGCTAAGAATCATGGAGACATTGACACAGAATACGATACGTGTCAAACGCAGAGACATCTCTTTTTTTCTTGAAAGTGTCCATGTTTTGTACATTATATGTAAAATCAAATTGGCATATTAAATAAGCAAGCTGAGATATTTGGCATAAACATTTAAAAACTTGATTAAGAATAATTAGAAATTCAGAATCTGCGACTAAATCATGCATTGAGCAAAATTTCCCATTATCAACCTAATCATTAAACACGGTATCACATCCTACAAAAAACAATAATTATCAAGATCAGATCTTCTAACATTATAGACATACAGTTTAAAAATCAGAGTGTATTATTAAGAATCAACGTTGATAAATCCAAAAGGACTTCTTTCCAGAGAAAACTATCAATCTGGGTGTCCAGCCATAAAGAATCTATAGCAGCAAAAAGAAACAATTAAAAAGACACCCATATAAGGTTTGAGAAACCATAACTAATTAGCAGATGCTAATAGAAGAACAGACTTATTTCAAATTCAATTCCTAAAGCTAGGCATAACTCACTTACCCACAACAAAGAATTCAGAAAAAACCTAGAACATGAATGGAACACACTGTGTTCATGGTTCATCATAGACGAACACTTAAAATATATACACACCATTTATCTGGAAAAAAGCATCTTTATTTTATAGAACAATAGCACATTTCCCATCCCCTTTTGGCCATTTTCCTAAATTTTTACTGATTAATTCTTCCGCCAACAAAGCAAAAAGAAAAAAGAAAATATCATACAATCCTCCTTTTTCAAGTAGAAAAGTCCAACCATCAGAAATTTAATCCAGATTCAAACCAAGTGAAAGAGGTATCAATCAAATCCCAAAGATAAAAGAGATACAGGCCATATCCCTTTTAATCATAGTTTATCTGAACAATAAAGAAGGGATGCAAAATCCAGAATCTCACAAATCGCTGATGGACAAAGCGAAAATTGCAAAGAAAGAAAATACCATTGTGATGAGGCCGAGGACTGTCCGAAGTACGAATGCTTAGCAACAAATCAACTTCGGCTTGCTCGGATTAAAGGTTATATTGGCCAACTGCAGAAGCTCAAAAACCCTACCCGATTTGACCCGTAAAGCCCAAACCAATTTCTGGGGCCCAATACTTTCCTCAAGGCTCTTGTAGTTCACAGGGCTTTTGGGTTAAAGCCCAAAACTTTTTAAAGCTTGGATTCATAAGTCAAGGCCCAATGGATCCACCCAAATTTGGTTAGATATACTCTTTCCTAATGTTTGTGGAATATTTTTATCATAAAATTTTCCAATAAAAATATAAGAAGTAAATAGTTTTTATAACTCACCATTGTATAATTAGGCCTTTCAAAAATTTTTAACCATGTTTTATATTTATATTGAAAACCCTAAAAACAAATATGTAAAAAGCTTCATCTAAATTTAAGATGTCTCAAGTGGACATTTATGAAACAAAAAAGGAAGCTACATATCTGTCAAAAGGCTACTAATTTGTGTTGCCTCCAATTTATTTTTTTCATAACATGATAAATATATGTGTTTCATAATTTGACATAGGCTAGTAGTATATCCAAGTAAAAGAAAAAAAAAAAAGAATTAATGATGGCATATGATTGATAGTTGTTTTTTTACTACTATATTTTTTTATTTTTTATATAAAAAACAACTTTTTTTTAGAAAAAGCATTAATGTACTCTTCTTTTAACTTATAAATATTATTACTTTAAAAAAATTATATACAATTGTTTATATTTTTACTATCAAGTTTTTTAATTAAAATATAACAAGTGTATTATTTTCTAATAATAACATGACATATATGGTTTTTGTATATAAATATATGATTCTCTAATTAAACTATATACTTTTTCATGTTTTAATTAAATAATTATATGCTTATCACGTTTTAATTAAAAAAATATAATAGCAAGAAATATAAGAAATTGCATATAATTCTAATCTTTGTTTTTATTTTAAATATGAGTATTTGTTTTAGTATTAACAATAGAATTGTATAACTTGTAATTTACACTTTTCGTTATTCTTAATTTAATTATTAAATGATTGTGTTGAAAATTTATATTTATTTATTTAATTCAAAATAAATATAATTATTGAACAAAAACTGCATGTCAAAAAAGTGCAAAATACTAGTTTGTAGTAAAGTGTAACAACTCAAGTGAAATTATGTCTTTTATTAATAGAAACCCTACTTAACATGGAACAATTTGATAAGTACTTAATATCTCATTTGATTGAGAAAAGTTTACAGCTTCAATTGGTAAAGAAGGCTTGAACTAAGGGTTGAAGTATAGAGTATTTTGATTAGTATAAAGTGTAGTGGTAGTTTGGTTTACATAATTACAAATCTAATTATTCTATACTATTACCTCATTGGTTGTGATAGAATTATATTTTAATTCAACAAGAGTTACACCATTTAACTTTAATCTTCAATATAAGGCAACAAATTTACAAAATAATTTAGGTATAGTTCTCTCTCACCCAATATATATACAAAGAAGCAATAAAATCTTACTAAAATAAGTAAATTAAATGAGAGGATCCAATAATACTTACCTTTTATGAATTCATACAAAGTCGCTTTTGTGTGTGAGTGTGTGTTTTAGTGTAATCTTATCCTCTCTATCTTTTAATCTTAGTCAACATTAAGGAGAGTGCACACAGACGAGCCAAACATTGGCCAATGCCTAACTCAAATGTATTTTTCTAAACCCAATGCCCTACTTAGGCTAGTTCCTCGAGCTTGCTAGGCCATCCTCTTCTAAAAAATCATAAAAATGATAAATGACCCATAATTTTTTTTATATAAGCCTTTATAAAATTACATTTTTCTTGATATGGCTAGCCGAACTAGGTCTTGTGTACCCCTAGTCAATATTCATAAAATTTCAAGTTGCCATTGCCCTTACAAGCATATCATTGTAGCCAAACTTCAACATGATAAGAAAAAGAAAATTTGTAAGACCATTAATTAATATATCATTCCTGAGCATTGAAATACATCATGAGACAAAAAAAAAACAACTTTCACTTTTCATAATAAATGAAAACAACCATGTGCAACTAGTAATTGTCTAAATATAAGATCAAGTCCCACAAAAATCTCACACTTTAGCTATAGAGTAACAAAATCAGGATCAAAAAAATAAAGAGGGAAAATTGCTTATCCTTGTTCTCCTATTTAGTACTTTTATAGGTCTTGAATGCTCAAACCTACATGCATGTGGAAGAATAAGTTCTAAAACAAAGGAAAGGACAAAAATTATTAGTTATATAAAAATTCAAGGTTTAATTTTTCTTTGAACCTATTCCATTTTTAAGTTAATCCTAAACGCATAAAAATCCAAAACTAATTAAATACAAACAAGCCTTAATCACAAAAAAAAAAAACAAATAAAATAACTAAAAATAACTTTATTAAAACTAACAATAATTTCCAACAAGTTCTAGAATTGAAATACGAGAACGAGACAATAATTACCAACTAAAATATCTTACATATAATAAAAAATACGGATATCATTACTACCTTAAAAAATACCCTAAAGAGAAGTCAAAAATAAAAATAAAATATATCCCCATTATTCGATTGTAATCACCATATATGTTTTGAGACGATAGAGAATCTATAATGTTGTCGTTTATATATTTTGAAATTAAAGGAATCATTATTGTATAACTATTACTAAACTTATTAAATCACACTAGTTACAAACAACTTCTAAAGGTAATCGAGTTAGAAACATACATCTTCACTCACCTTATGAGATTTGAATTCACTCTAATAAAAAAATATATGTATCCCCCTCATCCAAATATTTTCAATTTTATTATAGCAATCAATAGTTGCATAATAAAGTCATAATTTGGTGTATTATATAATAAATACAGCACTTGCAGCATAGACATTTTCCCCAATTAACATGAAGGAAAATATTGCTTCAACTTATCAACCTTCTTTAGGTCAAACACACAAAGTGTGTACAATACTTGGAGCATCAAAGCTTAAACTTAACATCTCTGCCCTTTTTTATTTTCACCGGCATTGCATCCTTCCTTCATGTGATGAGAAGAAAATCCTTAATCTCATGAATTTGTTTAGGCTATGTAGAACATATAAAAGCACTAAGAGAAAAGAGTATATAATATTATACTAAAGAAACAAACAAGATGAGATATAGACATTGATATTGCGGAACTTGGAGCCAAGATGGCAAATTCTTTATTTTTTTTTAAAGTTATAGCATAAATATCTCCATTAAAGTTAGAAGCATAAACATCTCCATTAAAGCTAGAAGCATAAACAAGTGCCAATATCAAATAAGAAAAACGAGCATTGTCTCAATTCAAGCTATCAATTAGATTGACCAAATGATCATAAATTCCTAACAAGAAAAAGGAGCAAGTGAAAAAAGAAAAAAAAAATTAGAATAAGGTATATGTAACCTGAATAAATTAGCAAAGGATGATATGAACAATTATCAGTTCCAAATTCAATTTTCTATGGCTAAGTATAACCCACTTTCCTAATGCTCTCCAATCTAATATATGAGCAAATAACCAACTAGAAATTGAGTAAAACAGAAGACACAAGTTACTCATCACTTATGAATCCTTGTTTCTTATATATAAAAATGCAATTTATCAAAGAAGTATTTCACTTTTTCCTCATTTTCATTTATTTGTACAAATCAATTATTTTAAGTATTGCATTTCCACAAGCCTATTCACAAAACTTTACTTCGGCTTGCTTTTTTGCATCAATAAACTAAAGATACAAAAAAAATCAATCTTTGTATAATCTTTTCTATTCAAGTAAAAATATTCAACCCTAAAAAAATTTGACTTAAATGACAAACTAAAATAGCACGTTAATTAAATCCCAAAGGCAAAATTACACATGCTATACACATATAAATTGGCAAAAAATGCTAACATTTCATTGAGAAGGAGATTTAAGCCCTTGCTCTATCACAAAAAGGGTAATTGAATTTGAAAAAAAAAAGATACATAAACGAGACATAACCAAAGATAAAGAATTGATCGAGAAAAAATAAAATAACATACCATTAAATGAAATATTGAAGCCAAATGTGGCAACTCATAAACCCCAATCTCTAAATTCCTATATTTAGCCCTACAACCCAAACCAAAATATGCTACTAGCCTAATTTAAACTAGTAGGTTTCTCTACGCCTTATCGTAATATTTGTTGGTTTCATTAAGCCCAAAGCCCAATAAGTATGATTCCCAAAAACAATTAATGGGCTTAAACTTTAACTTTATTTTGATTAAAAGATCAAACTTGGACTTAACATAGCCATGTTAAGGCACGTGACATCATTAAGGTACTAAACTATTTTAGTATTTTATTTTAAAGTAAAATATAATATGGTATTTCATAGTTTAATCTATTTGCATTATGATATCTTATGGTTTAAAAGTATGTATTTGAAAATCTAAGATTTAAATTATTAGTACATTGATATATTGTGATATCATTCAATTAACTTTTTAATGAAAAATATTATGCATATGTCATGTAACAAAAAAGTTGGCTTAATGTACATAATCTTTAACCTTTAAAATCCAAATTTATCATTTTCACCAATTTTCCCAAACTTTTTGAACAAATTCGAAACTCCTTCAAAGACAAAGGCCATTTCTTGACCTAATTTATTCCTTTAGTTGGTTTTGGTCAGTGCCTTTGAAAGAAGTTTATACACTATACTTGAAAATCATCCCTCAGGACTATGAATTGATTCTATTGTGTTGAATGGTTTAATGCCTATGCTTGCATGAGTGGCCATAAAGTTACCACAAGGTGTAAGACAAACTCCACAAGATGTTGGGTGAAACTAAAGAGTTGAAGCAATTGGAGAAGACAACCACTCATGTGGAAAGAAAGGCTGAAAATTATAAAAATGATGGAAAGAGAGTGTGAAGGCTATATAAAATTTGGAGACCAACTTGTGTGTGTTGATGGAAGAACTAAGAAAATTCAATATGTTGTAAGACACTATTAAATATAAGATAAATGGCAAAATTTGTGTGAAATTTTGGCATAATTTGAAAAAATACTTGCACCATCCGGACAAAATTTTAGCAAGAGTTTTAGTACAATGTTGGCAACTTGTACATAGAGCAATCGAAAAATCAAAAAAAAAAAAAAACAAATTCATTCCATTCATGAGGTATCCATTTCCAATCTGAATCTTCAATTACTCGATAAGAGCAAAATGCCATCCTACTAAAGAGAGATAAAGAGAAAAGAATAAATGTGTGAAAAGAGCAAAAAGTGCACTTAATAGGAGAGAATTCTCACTCATTTATATCATTTTCTCATAGTCTTTTTTTAGTAGAACGATGGACTAAATAGTAAAGAATCCAAATTAATTCATTCCTAAAATGTCTCTAAAGATCAGTCAGAAATTATCGTAAAAAAAATAAAATATTGTTTGGTTATCTAAGAAAAATTAAGAGTTTCAAATTAACCCAGTGATTTTCATATTAACTTTTTAAAAATGTTTTCATTATAACTTTTTAACTCATTAATCTCTAGAAATATTTTTATAATAATTAATTATAGATGTAAAATGATATATACTTTTTACTTATATATTATTATGATTATTATTAACAAATACTATATATATATATATATATATATATATTATTTTGCAATATGAAGAACAATAGGAAATTATGCCTTAATAGCCAACCCTAGAAAATTTCTTTATGTTGGACCATGTTTCACGAATTTCATCCCTTCTTCTTTATATAATTTCTCAATCAAAAGCACTAAAAATTTATTGTGTAATTGTATCCAATTAACACTACCTTTCTACTATAAATATGCAGAATATTTCAGTCCTTCAAAGTACTAGGATTTTGATCAAGAAAGTTTCACTTTGTGAGAGATGAATCACTCTAAAATTTATATGTATGATAACAAAAAATTTATTTGCAAATTATAAAAAAAAATCTAATAGTGAACAATCTCAATTTTTCAAGAATTTGAACTTTTCATAATATTGTCTAAAGCATTATTTGTGTTCATTGGTTAGCACAAACTAGTAGCAAATTATACCAAATATTGATACAAAGAACCAAAAATTTATGACAAAAAAATTATTTAGAATTGATGTTTCAATGCATATGTATCAAAAATTTATAATAAAGTATAGATATATGTAGGATGTCTAAGGAAGCATGCCTTAACTTTTTAGAACAAATATGGCATCATTTTTTACAATGGAAACAAGAAATGACATGGTGCGTGCACGTGTTAAACAACCTTCATACAAACTTTTTGGTCATATTGTGTAGGTGACATAGTAGTGCCAAGGAAGGAGAAGAAGTGTAAGTTTTTTGTTTGAATAGAGTTAGTTTATAATAATTAAGAAATTAAATAAATTATAAATAAATACATCAAAAGATATTTTTTTAATAAAATTGATCTCTACCATGCCTATATTTCATAGCTTCTATCTAACTTTTAATTTGCAAAAGGCTAAGGAAAAAGAAAAAAAAGGTTAGTGTGCTTACAAATTGAATATTGCAAAAGCATATGATAAAGTTTCTTGGCAATTTCTAGATACTGTTATGAGAAAGACGAAATTTTTAAAGAATTGGATCCAAATGATAATGTAATATGTTTCTTGGGCTTCTTACTAAGTGATTGCTAATGGCCATCCAACTAAGAGATTTATCTCTTAATAAGGACTTCATTAAAATGACTCAGTTTGATCCAGTCTCTCCGTATTTGTTGTTACAATGTGCTAATATTTTTTCCAATATGATCCATGGTTGAACAATACCAAAAATGGAGAGGAATTAAAATTTCAAGAGCAATGGAAATAATATTTCACTTGATATAAACAAATGATACTTTATGATTTTTTAAAGCTACAAAATCTATGTGTTGTCAAGTATATAACACACTTAATTGGTATAGCAAATTATTAGATCAATGTATTAATCCTAAAAAAAAATCAATAATTATATATAGTCCTTGTGTGTACTAGAGTATAAAGAAAAGTTTTGCTAGAATTCTTGGAGTTAAATTTAAAACATGACTTAAAAAGTACTTAAGTACTCCAATAGATTTGGGTCATAGTAAAACACAACTATATAAGAAGGTTATGGACAAAATTGATAAGAAAGTACAAGATTGAAAATTTGTGTTCAAGCATGTAGATTGATACTAATAAAGTCTATTTGAACTTTAATTCTAACAAATTTGCTATTATGTTTTGCACTTCTTAAAAAATTTTGTCATGAGGTTGATATGAAATTGGCCAATTTCTTTTGAGAATACACCTACTCCAAACCGAAATTACATCTTTTAAGATAGACTGAAGTATGTCGTCTTACATAGAGGGAGGATTGGGAATTAAACAAACTCAAGTTTTTAGTCAAGCATTATTAGATAAGCATGTGTGGAGACTAATTTTCAAATAATAATAATTCCTTATTTATGAGGGCGTTAAGATCTAGGTATTATAAGAATAGTCGTTAGTAAAAAAGGAAGTATTCAAAGTCACTTAATGCGCACCTAGATCTAAAAAGGTATTTAGAAATCTAGTGCAATTGTATGTGATAATTTACACTGACAAATAGATAATTAATACTTAATTTCTTTAGATTACCATTATCAATGGCCCATGCAACTAGATGCTATAATATTTCAGAGAATTGTGAGTGATCTTATTTAGCATGAACATGAATGATGGAATGTGGATATATTGAACCAAATTTATGTACCAAGTTAGATTTAACAAATTCTCAAATTTTCATTTTCTACGATGGGGCAAGTAAATAAATTAGTTTGGACTAGTGATTTGATAGATAATTATGAGGTAGTAGATGGTTATAGATTGATGATACAAGGAGCTAATCAAAGAATCCACTCTTAAGACATCAATTAAACTAGGTTATGGAAACCATAACTGCCACTACAAATAGTGCTCTTTCTTTGAAAATTAGTGCGGAACAGTCTTCCAACATCTTCAATATTGCATCCTCATCATTTGCCTATTTAAGAAAGATGTGTGTTTTGTAACTCAAACGACGAAATGATCAATCATCTTTTTCATCTTTATCCATTTGCAAGGGCACTTCAGTTTGGATCTCAATCAAACCTGCGTTTAGATCAATTACAACTAATGAATTTATTATTTTGGACTTATCAATAGCTAGAGAGTGGTCTAAATCATGATTTATAGAAGGAGGGGAAACAGATGGACTTTGCAATCACATTGTATGTAATTCGGTTCTTTTAAGACCAAAAAACTTTTTTAAAACAGGGATTGCATGCCAGAATAGGCTTTACAAATGGTTAATCACATCAGAGGTCAATATTTTGAAATCCTAAATTGCCAGGATCGAGTTCATAAGAGTAAAAAATTTCATGTGGATAGGTGACTTCCACATAAATCAGTGGCGTGTAATTACATACTGTTCTAAGCAACACAACAAGCGAAGGAGACATAAGATTTACACTGTGGTCGGGTTTGGGTTCATGATGATGAGGAATTGGATTTGGCGAGACAGTATCTGACGACACAAAATTACAGGGATTTTTAAAGCTATCTAGAAGGCACTACAATTCATAACCGAACAGGTCACCATTATTTGTCCTCACAATTTTCCTCTCAATCTTCTTTACAAAATCTCGTGGTTTTATTTTGCTATCTAATCATAATGTTTCAATGCAAGTGGAAGTTATATGTCAAGATATTAGGAGGCAGATGGCTCAATTTATAGATAGTAAATGTATGTATATATCTAATAACCTACTTGGTGGATTTCAAGCTTTATTTCGGAATGATATAGCTTTCCGTTGTTAATATAATGTTTTTAGTTTGATTAAAAAAAAGCTTATATATGATAAAATCAAATCAAACCAATAATTTTTCTAATCAACTAACACGGGTCTGTACTACGCAGGAGAATAAACAAAAAACATAAGAGGAAGAAAATATAGAAAAATTTAAGAGAGGTAAGGAAAAAAAATTAAGCATAAAATTCAAAGCAAAGCCACAACTATGTGGCTGTGGCTTGCGGAGACTAATTTTTCTATCAAATTTTATATATACATAGATAATGTAAATCCAATGAATACAAATTCTTTGTTGATTAGCTAGAGCAGCATGCTCAATTTAGATCCTTAATTTTTTATTTAATCTCAATCATTTATTTTTTTGTTTTGATAAAAGTAAAACTTAAATAAAGATAATCTTTTAATTTTTACTACATAAAATATCAAAATAAAAAATAATTAAGATTACAAATGATGATGATGACGATGAAGAACATAATTGAGGTAAAGACTCTTTTTTCAAATCGAATATACTAACCATCAATAAGCCGATTATTTCTTTTTTGTGGTACGACAAGTTTGAGTATAAAATTTTGTACTAGCTACTCACATCCTTTAATATTAGACTTCATTAATATACATTAAGTTTACAACCAAAAGTAAGTAGCATTGTTTTTCTTTTAATATAAATGACAAAAATTTTAATGCTTGTGAATTCAATTCTTATTAACGGTAACATAATAAATTTATTTGAAAATATAATCTATAAACGACAAGATACACATTGCCTATACATACATACATACATATATATATATATATATATATCTCATTTTATAATACACTTACCTATCATGAATAAATTAGGTTTTTCTTAAAAAAATATGAATAATAAAGGAAAAATTCCAAATCCTAACTTCACAATAATAACACTGAAACACCTTAAAAATCAAAATTTCTCAGAACAATCAAAATTAATGCTAATGCTTTCAAAACTTACTATTCATATTCTTTAAAATTATAATTTAATTTTTTCGACGTTACAAGAATATCTTTATCTATGAATATTCTTATTCTTTTAATATTAAAAAAATAAATAAATAGTAACTTTGATCACTTAATTCTTTAAAAAAATATAGTTTATATATTTTTTAATATTATTTTTATGAAATGAAAGTCTTTTAAGTAAAACTTTTTCAACAATAAAGTCACGTCCACTGAAAATGTAAAAGGAGGGATAGGGTTAGGGTTAGGATTTGTTGGGTTGGCAACCCTACCTTTTTATTGGAGTTATACTTGTTGATAGTGGCCTACCTTGTCACCATTCCATACCCAGAAAAGCCTCCAACACCAACTGATAGGGTAGCCCCACAACATGTGTCCATAACAATGCCCCAAATCAACACTCAACTCCAACTTTCATCCACCCACATTGCCCCACACAACTCTTAAAAACGGACACCTCAATTTTAGCCATCTTTGTTCTTTCCTCTTCTTATGTTCAATACCTTTCACAGTAAGAGAAACTCCAAAAATACCTAAACGACAAAACTTAAGAAGTTAAAATTTTGTAAGTAATTATAATTTAATTTTTAATAAAAAAAATATAATATTCAAATTTTTTTAAAAAAAAGGTTGATTATTTTATATGTATATATCTTTATACATACTCGTGTAATTTTATTGTAAAAAATTTAACAATAAATATCTAAAAACTACACCTAAATTGATTTTTTTAAAGAAAGGAAAAAAAAAAACTGAACATAAGAATGAAGTGGCTGTAACTTGTCCATTATGCCGACATAATTGCCATATTTGTAAAGGATGAATTGGACCATTTCCTAGAATTGCAATTCTTAAAAATTATTGTCCGACTTGGATTCTTTTCAGCTCACATGACTATGTAAGAGGGGTAGCTTTTATTTTATTAGGGATAGTTATTTAAAAAAAAAAAATAGCTTCAATGGCATGTATTTGTAGAGGCTAAATAATTACACATTCAATTAAATGGTGTGGTTATTTCATATCCTAATTTGTTAGCAGAATAAAGTTTTAAACCTCTCATAAGTTTTGCAAAAATTACATAAATTTTTCTTTTACTTTTAAAATATATACAACCCTCTTCTAAATTTGTTTAAAATTACACAAATCTCTTATCAATTTTTTAAATATACATAAGTCTTTCTTAAAATAAAGAGTAAACAACACACCTGTCCTAAATTTTGAAAATAGAGAAAAGGTTTATATAATTTGAACAAAATTTAAAGAAGGTTAATGTAATTTACTCTTTCTTTTAGGAAAGGTTTGTATATATATATATTTTAAAAATCTTTATAATTTTACAAAATTCAATAGAAATTTGTATAATTTATTCTAAAGTTTTATACTATAGATCTCTTTCTTACATTATTTCTTCTATGATCAAAGTGTAATCTAATTTCAGACTTTTACAACTGATTTACTAATGGATTGATGGTTGTAGGTTTTTCAAATATTCTAAAATTAAATTATTTAAAATTTGACAAAAATGAGACTGCCAATCCAGCCCATAATCAGGTATATTAAGTAAGTATACACTTTAAATAAAAATACGTAAACATGAATAGAACTAATATATTAATTTTAAAGCATTTGTCATTAAATTTCTGTATTAAAACTAAAATGTAATTTTTTCTGGGGTGTCAAACTGATCATGATGTCACTCGACCATTTCCATTTTTTTTAATTCTATTTAATTTCCATTATGATTCAAACTCAAATCCTTTTTTCCCTAGTAACAATTATAGTTCCACTTGTACGTCCTCCACATATCATTATTAAGTGAAAAAAAAAAAACTTCGTAAATAATACCTAGACATTCTCCATTCTCACACGGCAAATGGTCAAAAGACACAGGTTCGGTGGATGACAAAGATAGACATTACATGCACACTTCCACTTTTCCTACTTTTTCAACACCTTATGTTAGCGATTAAGTTGATATCTGATGGCCCCAAAAAACGTTTAACTTCGCAATTTATGAATTACCAACACAAAGGTATTATCACTATACAACGGAAGTGTTGCCGGCTAGCATAGTGATGTGAAAAAGACTAGGTGTTCATATGCATTATCTCCTTAGCCTCCATCTAGGCATAAAAGAGCCATCACTTTTGGTGGATTGAACAGCTTTGGCTTTTACCACTAATGAAGTAGAACTATTACAGAAGGTGAAGCGATGCATGGCCAAAACCAAGAAGAAAACAAAGCAAGCCACTTTCACAATAATTGAAACACACTATAACTTTGTTCTTCCATCCTTGGATGTTTCAGAGACAAACACATCACATGCCCTTCGTGTCCTCATGTTCACAGTAAAGATATATAAACAAAATTAATCATAAGAAAACATGTAAACATATCATGAATGAATCTCTCACTGGCAAACTGACCACTTCCATCCTTGGATGTTTAGTGACACACAGCACATGACCCTAGTGTCCTCCTCATGTTTCGCAGACAATCTACAAAAATATTTGCAAATCAACCTAACCATGAAATGACCAAAAATAAATCCAGCCAAAATAAAACACTTGGGCATATTGCAGATGAACCCTCTGAAAACTGTTGTTACTATAGACAGTCTACTTCAGAATTTTCCTGTTGAAGGAAATCACATCCTCCTTGCCCATAGAATTAGCCATAACGGTCAATAGATATAACATCATATGCAGTTTCCTATATCAACAATTAGCCAAATACACAGTTAAAAGTAATCCTTCCATTTTCCAACTCCTTAACAGAGAGTTAGGTCAGAAATCATTAAAGGTCAAGAAGTCTGTCTAACAACACCTTCACTGTCCTGTAGAACACACTGTCCATTCAAGTCTTCAAAGATTTGCCAAAAGTCTACTCTAAGTTCCATAAAACTTATAAATAGAGAGAGAGCGCTATGTACACATGCGATTTCCTAAGACGTTAATATATTGAATAAACTGTGGCAGATGGGTGAAATTTCATATAATTACAGTATAAGCTTATCAATAGTCCTAGCAGGGAAAAACAAATACAGAAGGCTTATGAGTAGGCTATAAACTACAACTAGGCAATACTTCCCACCAGTAGCGAAAGGTTAGGAAGCAAAGCTAATAATATTACAGGAGACAGAAGAAAATGCAGAATCTAAACTGTCACATAGTTCAGTAGTCTAGAGAACCCACAGTTGTTATCCCAGTGCTTATATTCCTTGGGTCCTGACGGCTCACATAGTCTTCACAGATGCCATTAGAGAGTCTTTGAATTGGAACTGAGTTCAGATGCTCGAGGCCATGGTTGCCCATTTGTTGCACTTCTTGTGGGGAAAGTATCTTGATACACCAAACACTATTGACGAATTCCCTGTAATTTGATAGACCAAGTTTTAAAGAGCATCACCAAGAGAGGGATGGAAAGTATCGAAAAGGAAGCTTGAATAATTGGATTTCATAGAAGTCAGACGCTTGTATGCACAACAGATAATCATCACCGCAATATGGAGAGCCAAAAAGCAATGGCACAAAAAAAAAAGGGGTAACATAGCCCATAATAGATCTTTTAGTTGTGCTAAATTTTAGTTAAAAGAAAAAGGCATAGGCAGATGGACACTTACGGCCAGGGGCCATCACCGAGGAGAAGAACATCATTCTCTCGGTCAACAAATACAAGCTGCCAGCCTGATCTCACAGGGTCCTCCAACTCGCCTTCAAGGCCAAACATACGAGCAAGCTCACGGCGCAGCTCATAGTAGCTGCTGAATTTAGTGATATCCAATGATCTTCCGAAGGACCCTGACTTGTAAACCTGTAAAAACATACCAAATAAAAATGCAGGAAATAATAAGTCAACTGTGTTATGTATTATAACAGTGGAGATGATATAAATGCGACAGAGGATAATTCCTGATGGATAAATCACCTTTACAAAGGTTTTATTTGGCGAATTTCCTTGGCCCATATTTTCCAGGGCATGCAAGAATCCTGATTCACCAATGCTGTGTGTCATTCCAGGATTCAATGTAGATTCAGAGCCTGTAGCATTCAGGTAATTAGAAGATTGAAAAGGTATGGCTGTAGAATCACTGTTGCTGCTGACCCCCTTAAGGCTTGACATCCCATTCTGCACCAGAAGAGATGAGGGCTCTATATTAACACCAAATAAAAGATGGTTTTGTGGATCAGTGCTTCCTTCTTGGTCCATCGAGCACTCTCTGCCAGGAAAGGGCGGCAAAGTGATTGCATTTTGAGACAAAGTATTTTGGCGCCGCCCTAACTGATCCATGTGAGGTAAATCACATTGAGAAGCTCCAGAAGAAAGGTGAGGATCCACTGCAACACGCTTGGAGGGCCAGGTAGTAGTAGATGGTTGAACAGGTATCCAAGAGCTTGTTCTAGGAAGATTGAGAAGCTGGGAAGTTTCTTCCTGAGGAAATGAACCTAAGATACTATGCAGGGGAGAAACCATAGCAGAAGTCACAGGGTTCCCATTTGAATCAGAAAAACTTTGCTGGTGGCACAATGAAGAGATAGCTTGCATGGGTGGTGACTGAGGTTGAGATGCTGAAATAAACTGAGACATTGTAGAGACAACATTTGAAATCTGCTGATCAGAAAAACTTTGATGTTGATGTTGCTGCTGCTGTTGATGGTGCTGATTAACGAAAGTGTGTTGATGCTGAAGATGAGTCTGACTTTGAGCCTCAGATTGAGATGGATGCTGATTCTCTTGATTACTGTGAAAAGCTTGTTGAGGTTGAGACGGCTGCAACATCTGGGCCTGCATTAAAGCAGCAGTCCTGTTGGGGAAGTTCTGTGGTTGCTGAAATTGAAGGGGGGATGTTGCATGCTGTTTGGAAGGATCTATAGTCCTTATATCCTGAAGTGCAGCAGTAGCCATGGCTTGATACATGTCAGTTTGCAAATTCAGAATGGAGGGATCAAGCCTAGGTTGCACCCAAGGAGTAACCCCAATTCCCGGAAAACCAAGAGACTGAAGCCCTCTATCCCACAATAACGGAGAATTTATGCCCAACTCATCATCTTTCATACCTGCAAACATTTCATACAAGGAAAATTGGGAGAAGCATCGAGAACTTTAGTTTCCAACAATGCATAGACAAGAAAACTAGGATATGTAATAATCTTTTAAAGTTGGAACTAGTATAAGTAGTCAAATGTAATTGTGGATTATTGCCCTAAAGTTGGCAAGAAGCATACCATGGAAAGAAGGCAGCCCTGGAGGCCATGGTCGTTTAAGCCTAAGGGGGAATGGAGATGGATACATTGGAAATGTCGTTAACGGCTCAATTTCCCACAGGGACACTCTAGGTTGCCTATCTCCTGCTGTGGATTCATCCCAGCCAACCTGCAAGTCAATTCACATCCACATTTTTTAGACCTTTCATAATCAGTCGAAAGCCATTCACCAAGCTTTCGTAAGGAGAAGTCCAGCATCCGGAGATGCAAGACTAGCATTCAAATTAATTATATGATATCACACCAATAAAATATCAGCGTTTGCTTACAGACCTTAACTGAGCGCCAATGTGAATTCGGCCACCGAGCAGGATCCAGGTCACTGATGCCAGTTATTGTGCCCATGTATCTGATCAATGAAGAAAGAGTACATATTAAAAGCTTGTGTCACAAGCTTAAGTCACTGATGATATTTATCCAGTCAATGAGAAAATGTATCAAAGCAACTTCATAGATGACAATAATAAGTGTGTGTTTGGAAATGCGGTACCTCTCCCCAAAACCACGTTTCATACAAAGCTCAAATTTGATGCTTCCATATAAACGTGCTCTTCTACCGCACTTCGGCATTATTCAGGTGTAGAACCAAAAGAATAAATTGAATCTACCCATCTCTCGATATTTTCCCATTGCAACACTCATACCATCATAAAGATAAAGTGTAATATCGATTAAAATGATTTTTATAGCAATTCTAGATCAGTGGACAACAGTTGCCTTTGGACCTTACTTTGTGGCATGAAATTTCAGTCATTTAAACTAAGGTAAGGGTCATGGAAGTGTGGAAAAGACAACCATTTAGACTTATAAAGTCAATTTTCTTTGAAGTTACTGACATCTCAGAAGTGCACATCGATAAAGAAAGTATGTAGCACTATCATGCTCAACATGAACAGTTCTGTAAACCTACCGGCGTACACTTGATTCCTCAGTTTCAAACAACATCCGGAAGCGCATGCCAACTGAAACTCGAGTATGATACACAGCTTTAACATACTTTGCTAAGGGTATGACAAATTCTGACGGGCTAGCACTGAGTTTAAAAGGAAAAATAAATTGTCAATCGAAGGCAGTATGCAGTAATTTCAAAGTTCCACAAATTTGCACCAACTATACCGCGGGTTATAAAAAATGGTGAAACGACTGTTTGTTGCAGCTGCATGTGCTGCAGCAGCAAGAAGCCCCAAGTGCATGCTATCACTTGATAGCACTGATGATGGCATCACTGTTTGTGGTCGATTTGCACGCCGAATACCAAGAAGCAATTGATTCTTTTCATTCCTGTTGAAAAATATACTCCATTTACTTCAATCATATCACGTTAAGTATCTGCTAAATTGACAATGCTTAACACAGTACCAAATAGCCCAAATACAAAAGCTGGTAGCTAGGAGAGAGAACAAACAACCACTCTCTTCAAGCCAGAATTATAGGCACAGGACATAAAACAGGAAGACTATCTTACCAATAGTAATCCTATAAAGGATTTCTCACTCAGAAAATGACCTCGTAGGAACATTTCTATACATGATGCTCATCCAAAAAAATTGTTTCCCTACATTCTTCTGAGTGGCTAGATGACAAATAAGTAATGCAGCTTTGTTCCAGAAAGCTAGCCAATCAGGAAATAAGTGCCAAAGGATAAATTCCAAATCCCCCCCCCCCAAAAAAAAAAAGAAATGGAAGGAGAGCTGTCCAGATATGAGCCTTACACCCCTCTAGAGTAATAACGAAAATAGAAGGAAACTGGAAAATCACTTACCAGATAAACAGCACAGAATCACCAGCAACAAGTCTTTTAGCACTTACAAAGACACTCCATCCTGTCGTAAGTAGATGTCTTTTAGGCTGACCTGTAGAAAAAAAAGCCAAAGTCCCATGTTGTCAACCAGATGTTTCTATTTTTTGTCTTTGACAGAAACATAGAAACTTCTAACTGAGAAGAAGTTCCCAATTTTATAAAATGACAAAAAAATAAAAAATAAAAAATAAAAAGGCGGAAAACTACATCAGCTACAGAACTCACCCCGGAAGATATGTCTGAATTTCCATTCATTACCATGCAAGTCCCTAGCAATTAACTCTTGTGCTGGAGGCTGTTGAGAGAAGTCCTGTGTGTTAAAATTATTTCGTTAGAAAATTCATAAATTTGCCATAAAAGTTATTTTTTTCTCAAAGCATATACTTCTGATATAGGTTTACCAGGGGAGGAAACACTTTCTCAGCCGCCCGACGAGGAACAGAAAATCCCCCATGAGTGCTTGTATCACTGGCAGTCAAAGTCTTGCAAAAGTAGTTTGTTGGCTGTTTACTGGAAGTGCCTAACTCCGCTGGAAGGTATGCCTCCTTTTGCTCTTGCTGCAAACATAATCATAGTCAAAAGCTGAAGAGAGTAGATATCCGTACAACCTACAACCTAAGTAACCAAGTAACACAGGTTCATACAGGATTTAGAGGTTGCAAGGTCATCTGAGCGTATACTTCATCTGTCTCAGTATCAGCCTGAATTCAAAATAGAAAAACACAAAACCTTGATGAACGAAAAAAGAGTGCATAAATCAGCGTATAGGAGAATTTGAAACAGCAGCAAACCAAAATAAACAGGCCTTACATGCATAGTCACATTATGAAGTTGACAAAAAAGTTGGGGAGGTAGGCTCGGGTAGCTGGGGATATGGGCATCGACCTCCCTGTTAGTTGATGCAGCAACCTAAGCAGAAAACAGCAGAGTTAGGATATGCAGGCAAGCAGCTTGTGCAGAAAATGAACAGAGAGATGCTTTTCAAAGGAAATATTAACATGCAGAAGTTCAAAACTAAAGAATTATGCTTTCCAGCAGGTTATGAACTAAAAAAACACATGGGGTCACCAGATTGAAGGAATAAAACTAGTCGCCCCATCATTTTGCCCCAAGCTCAGGTCTAAATTATTGCTGAGCCAATTAAAACTGTAACAGTAACCCCCCTAAAGCTTAGACCAGGGACGAGGGCCAACAACCAATCAGAGATCATTATATTATTTCCATTTTTAACAAGGTAAAGGAAAGTCGCCAGTTAAAGTCGATGGGGGTTTCCTTTAGGAGCCAAAATCTAACATTATATTTTCACTCACCTGTTCGCTGTGACCCTGAGGAAAGTAGACGACGCGGCTTCCAACTGCTGGTAGAGAAACAAGAGGGCCAGCACAGGCATGCCAGAGTTCTGAATCTAGGACTCGCCTTTCTCCTGGAAAATTCATTCCTATGTCATAAATATGGAAATGAAAGTTCATAACTACCGTTGAAGTGTCTCAAAGGACAAATTGATTCAGGATTTCGGCATATTGATGGCAAAGCCAAGATCTTGAACAGAAACACGCACAAATACTCAGAAGAGGCGGATGTTAGGCAATTGAACCCAGAAGAGGCGGGTTCATTACTTTACTGATCTGTGTGCTATGGAAAGAAAAAAATTGGGGGAAAATAATCTCTCAACTTGTTAATCTTTCAGCTTTCAGCCTTTCACAGCCCCCCTCCAAAAACTTAAAAATACGTGTGTATTACCGTGTTTAACATACAAAATTCAGTGACTAATTATATTTACTCATCAGACTATCAGAGTCCATCAAAATCCAGAATACAGCCATACATAAGGAGGAGAGAGAGAGCATGTCATAATTAGTTGCAGAAAAATGGTAAATATAGAGAGGTGCTAAAGAAAGGAGGAACCGTCAGCAGGCAAGAAATTACTTACCTTCCTGTGGTGAAGGAGTAAAACCAGCCGTAGAGAGTCTCATTTCACCGATTTCAGAACTTGTAATTCAGCTCACAGTCACAACCAAAGATTCAAATACAAACTTAAGTAGAACAAGTAAGAAACAAAATTCTCGCAAAATGACACCCACACCACAAAATAACCCTTCTCGTCTCTTTCTTTCCACCGCACAATATCATTCTTCTTACCGTCCCATCTAAATTTAAGCCTAAATAACACCTGTATTCTCAGTTTGAGCTAGCTTGACTGACCATCAACGAGAATGCTCAGAGACCCCAAAGATTCCCGCCTTTCAATCATTAGCCAAAACCAGTTTTACAAGTAAAAGCAATTGGTTCACGCCTCATTCGCTTTTCTATCCTCCTCAAACCCTCCAATCTTCAACTTAAGACTTCACATCACAATCTTCAACACAAACCTACAGATTCTCGACCCTGAGAGTTCTGGTATCTGGTTTTTCACTGCCTAATTTGGCAACAATCTCAAAGACCAAGCTACTTCCAACCCAAGAATACCCACAAACCAGACAGCCCAATAAACTTCAGGAGCTAATAGATCTCATCCAGAGAACAATGAGTCCCAGAAGAAACCGGATCTCAATGAAAAACAAATTAACCCAGATAAAGGAAAAGGCCAAATGAACTAGAAATCAGTTCAAACACTCGCTCTCGAGCCAAACTGAAGCAAAGTTACAACAAAGGATCACTGGTACAGAAGTGGTACATGAATATTTTCATGGACAGGGAATGGAAACACTGGCTATCCAACCTTGTAGTATATGAAAAATCCAGCGCTTGGTTGGGTTTTTGGGTTCACTTTGCAGTAATGGAAAAAATGGCAATTGGGGTTAGTGGCTATGGTGGTGGTGCGAGCATTGCTTCACGCCTCCTCTCTCTCTCTCTCACTCACTCACACTCTCTCCTCTAATCAATCAAAACACAACCGCCATTATTTTTCGCTGTCCTTTTAAGAGGGAGAAAGAGAGTGTGTACGAGTGTCAGATTTTATTTTTTTTTTTGGAGAAGGTTTTGCAATTTTACTTTTCTTATATTACCTTTCGTGCACACGACTTCAGACAATCAAGGAGGGGACAAATACATCAGCCTCCAGATTCAGTATTTTTACTACGCTATACACACCTACATCATTATCTTTACAAACAATAAAACTAGACTTATTACACCCAAATTACTTCCAGTCAAATGAAAATCATTCATGAGGATGAAACCAGTCACAACCCGATGATTTAGCGTCATTCTATTTAGTAAAATAAATGGGTTAGCTTATATTTTATGCCTTTTCATAGAAAAAATTAAATATAATCTTTTTTAAAATTATAATTTTAATACATAAAATTTTTAAACTATGAGTATGTAATAATTTACTTGTTAAATTATCATAAAAATAAAAACATTATTAATATACTACAATTTGAGTTTACTTGACTATCCACCAAGATTATAGACATTTTAAAAAACATTTATCCATCCCATGACTCGCAATTTTCACAACTGAGTTGTTTGATACATTGAATAAAAAAATAATTTTAATAATAAAAAATAATTTTATATACTTATTTTTAAAACTAATAAAATTTATTAGATAATAATTATAAAATTATAATAAATATTACATAAAATTAAGAAACCTTCTGGTATCATACAGATCAGGTTATTTGGTATACAAAAATTAAGTATAAAAAAAGAAAGAGAATGACCAATAAATGATAAATCAGTAAAAAATAATAAAAAAGATAAATATAATTAAATAATAATAAGAATGGTATAATAGATATTATATTAAAAAATAAATATATCTCTCTTTATATATCAAATAGGCCATTACAATGCTGCAAATCTTGGCCACTTACCTAATAGCTAATAATTAAACCATAAATCACTATTTTATTTTAATTTAATGACTAATATGATTTTTTAAATATTGATAAATATTACTCATTTGATAAGTAACTATACATATTATAAATAAGGAATCATCATACATTCTAACTATACATATTACTTGAGAATCCTAGTAACTTAATCATTGGAGACATAAATCGAAACTTTGCTCCCCCATTGTTCACAGGTTGTTCGCCCCCAGTGATCATTCCATCAGCCACTATGAACAAGATGATTGCCCAAAAAATCACTTATCTGTTACATTATAGTAGAAATTCTTATTTTTGAAATTAAAAATTAGAAATTTGGACGAAATAAAGTATTAGTAATCATGTGGCTTTTTTCAGTTTTAATTTTAATTAACATGTAATGCTTTTACCTTTTATGATATTGTAGGAATAAAGTGTTATATTTTAAAGTTTATATACTGAAATTATAATTAGACTAAATTTTTTTTTAAAAAGGGATCATCTTCTTCTTAAAATGAACAATTTGAGTATGACTCATTTAATTTATATGCTCAGTTCTTATCGTTTATTTTAAAAATATTATTTGGATACTTTAAGAGGCAAATTTTGGTATTAATTTTATAAAATTTGTGATGTTTTTATGCAATAATTTTTTATTTTAATTTTTAAGTGTTTGATAATCTTTGATTTGGTGTGTCGATTTGCTTTACTTAACAAGCTTGAGTCCAAGCTAAATTTAATTTGAATATAAAATTTAAATTTTATTAGACAAATTATTTTATTCATAATTAGGTTAACTCATATTAATAAAATTCCTGACGAGATTAAGACCCATTTTTTAAGTTAAAGTGTTACTACAAATAAAATTCAATTAAATTTATTTCGAAAAGGTATTAAATATACAAGTAAATAAATAATATACTCCGGATAATTATCATGATGAGAATTGTGTGAATTTGTAATTATATAAATACGTTTTTATTTTATTTTATTTTAAGATGCATGGAATCATTATGGAATATATAACATCACCATGTAAACATTGTAGTGATGACTTCAGATGACTCCCTGTAAGGAGGCACTCCTGCAAAAGGCAGAGTTTTGCTGGATATTGTAACGCACTGTTTGGTTGGGGAGAATTTTTCATTTTATAATTTTTATTATATTTTTATAATTATATTTTAATAATTTTTATTTTTATTACATTTAAAAGTACTTAAAATTATATTTTTTACCTTTTATTTTATTTTATTCTATCTTATATATCAAACAAGATGTGAAGTTTTCCAACTTCAGCGATAATTTTTCCAAGTTATTCATTACGTGAAAATATGTCATTTACCTAACATAGAAAACGGTGAAAACCTAG
This sequence comes from Erythrophleum ivorense, assembly GCA_026724425.1. Classification (NCBI taxonomy): domain Eukaryota; kingdom Viridiplantae; phylum Streptophyta; class Magnoliopsida; order Fabales; family Fabaceae; genus Erythrophleum; species Erythrophleum ivorense. The sequence continues at coordinate 63,410,503 of JAIUCV010000003.1, forward strand.
TCGAAAAGCAAAAAGTAAAAATTAACAGTAAAACCCATAAATGTGTTTTTATACATATAAGAAGGAAAAATATTATGTATAATTCTTTATATGTTTTTATTATTAAAATTTTTAATTAAAGTATGATAAATATATAATTTTTTTAATAATAACATGACAAGTGTAGATTTTTTAAAAATAAATATATAATTTTTTAATTAAACTATATACTTTATATATTTTAATTAAATATTATATATTTGTTATTTTTAATTAAATAATCAAATTGTAAATATATAAAAAAAAACTTCATCTTAGTTGATATACAAAATTGTTAAGTATAAAAATGAAGAAGAAACAAAGATGTGAATAGAATAAAATAATTATGATTAATATGATATTAAAAAAAAAACAAAGAACATCAATTTATTTTGTATTTGGTTTGATAAAAATAATATATAAAACATAATAAAAAACAACCTTCATTTTTTTAAGTAAAAAAACTATTGGTGTGAAAAAAATAATAATAACAATGATATAATATATTTTACATAAATTAAATATAATAATTATCTTTGATTTGTATGTTTATAAAATAAAAATAAATTTCTTCTTCAGCTGGATTATTTAACCGACTCCTCTTCGTTTTTCTTCTATCACTTGAGCATAAGTCTAATGATATATATATATATATATATATATATAAGTATTTTTAGATTAATTTATATATTAATTAAGATTAAAATTTTTTAACAATTTTTTCTAAATACTAAATTTAAAATTTAAACTCAAGTACTCAAAGTTAAAAATATCCCCTCCCTTTATTTGTTGAGTCATTTTCTAAAGATTAATATGTCATGTTTTTCTACAGGGAAAAACACTACAAGACAAGTACATGTTATGTTGCATCATGAATTAATGGGTATATTCTTTTTTCATTGTTCGCAAAGATTCTTTTTGTTGGTGCTTAGTGTAATAGTTAAAGATAAAGGATGAAGGTTAACGCAATGGTAGAATACCGTATTGCTTAAAAGAACAAATAAAATTACAAGTTTTTTTTCTTTGTAAATTAAGAGAACAAAGGAGACTTCATCGGTAGTATACAGATGTGTTTTTAACAAAGTAATAAATTTTAAGAATTGGGTAGTTTGAGTGTATTGTTGGTAGTTGATTAAGATTTATTTTTTTTTATATTTAAGAATTTATGTTAATCAGTTCTTACCCTTTGAGGAATTTAAAAAATATCTGTTGATCCCACAAAAAAACTCAAAAAAAAAAAGTAAATAGTAAATATACGAATAAAACATGTTTATGTATAGACATCAATAATATTTTATACGTAATATGTGAAAATTGTATTGTTTACAAATCAAAATCGCATTGTTCACTAGCTGTGGTTCGCACAGGTTTTATTATAATATATTAATTATTATTAAACTCTTTAAAATTAATAAAATAATTATAATTTTGACAATATTAACTGTTAGTCTAAATTACTTAATATTAAATATGTTCATTTATTTTTTTAATTACAAAATTATAAGACTTTTTTTGCCCCCTAAACGACTCTCGAGACAACTTATCCTCCTCTGGTGCTTGAAAATATTGCATTTGAAGTACCAAAAGAGTATATGCTACATCGCAAAACTAAGAAGTATTACGAGCTTGGAGCGTAGATTCTACAAATACATCTTGTGCTCTGGTGTATATTACGTTAAATATCATTTCAAATCGTAAATTAAAAATTAAAATGCAATTAAGGCTCAGAAATAGTTCTATAAACCCTTTTTTAAATTTAAATTTCTGAATTAAAATTATTCTTAACTTAGTTGATGGAGAAGCAATCGGACTTCTCTCCATCTCCATATAAAACTTTGAGTTAAAAGTTAAAAAAAAAAAGTGGGTTAAATAGAAATAAAATTCAAATATATCAAAATTCTTTAATACTGATATCGAGGAAAGATGCTGTTTGAGTCAAAGGTCTTTCCGAAAATAAAACTTTCAATCATAAACTTATGGTATCTTATGAAAATTCTCAATAATTGGAGGAAAATTGAACACGTATGATATTGATTTTGAAACCAAGATTCTCACTTATAGAAATTTTCTAAACTTATGGTATCGTATGATATTGCTAGTCTATCAAAGAGAAAGACAGATATAAAAAATGAATCTATTTTTATATTCGGTTTAATAGTCAGATATTGTATAAATATTAGGAAAAAATAGAATTTATTTTAAGCATATAAATTAAGAATAATTATTATATCTAATTCACATAAAATTTGTTATAATTTTATTATAATTACTTTTTATTAATTTTTTAAAGCAATAATATTCTTGTCATTTCCTAATTATATTATGTTCTATTTTAATGCTACTTTTATTCAACAAAGCATATAAAAGGAATAATAACTTCTTATTTTTATATTACAAATATATAATTTTGTTCTTTTATTTATTTTTATTTTCATTAAAAATAATCCTAGGTACCAATGACGATTAATTCTTGCCATGGTCAAACACGGTGTTCCTCGTCAAAGTTAAGATTGGTGAAGCAAGAGCACATCATAAAAAGTCAGGACATTTAATTCTTCGATTCAATGTTTATCTTTAATAACATATGAGTAGCTTACAATTTTTTCTTTGTTCCCAAATATTCTTGCGAGAATTGTCTCGTGTGGAAGTCGGATTAATGGGAGGAATTAATTTTTCCTCTCCAGTCTCTCTGCAAAAAATAATACTTACTTATATTATTAAAAATTATACTAATATCTATATCAATATAAAATATATTTTAAAATAATTTAAAGACTGAAGTGGGGAAAAAATACTTCATTTAATTTATAGAGTTAGTTGAATTTATCACTTTCAACTTTAAAAATTAATCATAAATTTCTTGTGTTACATGATCTCTCCCTTAACATTGTTGTCTACGACTCTACATACTCCACTTAATTTGTTGCATTGCGAACATATTTTATTTATATAATTTTGTAATATTTATTATGTCATTATATTTCTTATTTTATTTATTAAATTATTTTTTTTAAAAAATAGAGATAAAATAATTATTTTTTATTTCATCTACATTCATCTATTTATATTTTACATTTTCTTCACAATTATATTCTTAAAATATAAATGTATAAAAAAAATGTGAAAGAAAATAATAAAATCATACCATTGTTTATCACTTAGATACTAAATTGATTTTTTTTCTGTTAATTTGACTTCTCTTAATTTACATTAACAAATTGTTGAATTATAAATATGAATTGGAGGTTTCACATTAAAAAAAAAATTGACTATAATAAAAATATATAAATTGAAATGACATATAAACTTAATGCTTTAAAATATTGAGCTAAAATATAGTGTCAAATATACTTCTATACTTTTTCACAAAGTGACCTCACACCTAACACAAGTCATGATAAAATTTTAAGTAACAAAAATTATATAAAGATTGAAATTTTAAAATTTTTATAGTCAAGTTTTTGGCATAATTTAAATAGATGCATGAAAATAATGAGAATAAATCTTTTTATTTTTTGATATTAATATAATATTATTATGTTAAAAAAATGGATACAAGATGTGAGTATGAGATCTAACACTTTATCTCTTTTTAATTTATATATATATATATACACACACATTATACGTAGGGGTTGGAAAGAAAAATGGAGAATTAAAATTCAAAATAATAACAGGAAACTAGTGATTCGTGATTCACGATGAAGGAAAAGAAGGGTAATAAGGGAAGGTTAAGATGGAATCTTGGGTGATCCTGGGGACAGAAGAATGAATCCCGTCCATCGGTTTGAGGGAAAAGGGGGGTCCCACAAAGGAGAAAAAGAGGAGTTAGTGATGGAATGGAACGTGACGTTTAGTGTACAGTACACCACTTTTGTAATGGTCACAATCAGTGTCGTACGATGACTAAACGACACACGCAATGGGTATTGCCCCACGCGTTTTATTGCTCCGTCCCCCTGCAAATTTTGGGGGGGAGTCACTGACTGACTTGACAGCGACAAAGGCTCACACCAACTTTTCCCTTTCTCCCTCTTCCTATGCGTCGTTTCCTCCTCCTCTTCTTTTCATATCTCATCCGTAATGATTTTTTTCCTTTTTTATTTTTTGATTGAGTGAAGTATATAAATTTGTTTTAATTTTTTTTAAAATTATATACATTTTTTTATTTTAAAAATATTAAATTTCAATTGTTTAATTAAAATATCTTTAATTAATAGAAATATATAACAAAAGATAAATTTTATTTTAAATATATATAAATAAAAATAGAAAGATAATATATTTTATTTTTATTAAAATTAATAAAAATATTTAAATTAATAAAAATATTTTAGTGAAAATTTTGTGAAATTAAACTAAAATGTAATATATATTTAAAAAAAAATAGATAAGAAGTACATATAATTTAATTTTTTTATAATAAACATATATTTAAATCAATTTTCACATAAATTAAAACTAGAATTATATTTGAATATAATTTTTTATATATTTATTATCATATTTTTAATTAAAATATAATAAATGTATGAATTTTTAAATAAAATAAAATAAGTATTTAATTTATTTTAATATATATTTATTTGAAAAAATATACTATTATTAAATTATTATAAAAATTATATATTTATTATGTTTTAATTAAAAGATTTGATAACAACAATATATAATTATATATATAATTTTTTCTTAAAATTAACGCTACAAAACTGCCAATAAGTACATGCTACAAAAATCCTTTTTTTATATAAAATGTTATTCAAGTGCAATTATTTAAATTGCATATAATATTTATTCTATCTTTATAATTATTATTTAATAATATTTTTATTATTTTTAAAATAAAAACATAAAATTTATTTATTTTTATTTCTTTTATTCACTTTTTACATTCCCACTTTTTGTTTTTAACAAACATCCTCTAAATCTGAGTGCTTAATAACAATTCATTATAATTTATATAAATTTATTTCGGGGTTAAGTACACTTTTAGTTCATTTAATTTCATATGTTTTATTTTTATTTTCTCAGTTAAAGAACAAGGATTATTATCTTCTTATTTGTTAAATAATTCATTTTTCTCTTTTTTTAAATATTTCATAAATAATTTTTACAACAAAATATTACACTCTTATTTTTAAAATGATTTAATCTTGTTCTTTAGTTACGTAATTTATAAAATATTTAACACCAAATTTAACAATTTTTTGGCTTAAATAATAGAAAAAATTACACTTCAGAATTTTAAATTGAAAATATTCATATATAAAGATATTAAAATTTTAAATTTTGAAATTATTTCAAAGAACTATATAAAAAAATTTAAATTATATTAAAAAAATTACAGTTTAAGACTTCAAAATTAAAATTTTATCATAAAATGCTTCAAAATAATTACAAAATTTAAGGTCTTTTAGTATAAATATATTTAATTTGAAATTCTGAACTATGATTTTGCTTAAATAATAATTAATTAACTAACACCATTAACTCTTACTTAGATTTGGCTTCCAGGTCAGTAAACTGTGAAATTTGATATTAAACTTTTGAATATGAACGTGACAAAGGAGGAAAATTGGATCGATTTAAAAATGAGATGGTAATATTGCTTACTCTTGAACTACAGAAATTAAATTAAATTATTTATAAAATTAAAAGACCAAAAAGTGTAGTTGTGAAAGAAAAGACATTGTTGTATTGGTTACTATCTTTGAAATAAATGAATTATAATTTGACAGCAAGCTTGAAGCGAATTAAAATAAAAGAAAATTAAATTAATAATAATATTTTTATAAACTGTTATTATCAAATTTTTTAATAAAAACATGATAGACAATTCAATATTGAGACTTTTTGAAAGAAAAAAATTACATATATTATTGTTTTTTTAATTAATAACATGATTACAAATACCTAAAATTAAATTACCTAAGTATTGTCTTATATACCTTTATGAATGTTTTATTACCTTTTTTATCTTCTAATTGCATCGCTCTTATTTGATACATTGTAAGATACACAAAATTGGAACGCCAAGCCGTTGATATTTAGAATATTTCAAGATTATTTGAGCGACTTTTGTTCATATATTTTTATTATTTTTTTGTACGCGATAATTACCCTATTAGTCAAAGACTATATATATCTATATATATATATATATATATATTCTTTTCCTTTTCAGATATCGAAGTTGGGAAATTGTACTCATAGTACAACAAGGGCAATCATCTCTTATACCATTCAGTGATTTCTCAAGAACAGAACAAAATCACAAGATGTAGAGTCACCCTCATCATATAGCTCACAGAGAAGCATATTGCCATATTGATCTGAATTGTATAGTCTGAACCCTTATGCGTGTTTATATGATCACTATATATATCAAGTACAACCTTCTACACTATTATTCACCAGAGAAACCATATACTGAATGATGAGCACATGCTATTATTTGTTCAAAAAAATCAATGTCCAATATTGCAGAGTGCTCCCACGTTCTTTGGGAGAGACTCTGGGGGCCATAAAGAGAGTAGATAGATGCTCTGAGTTTTTCCCTTTCAACTCCAAACTTTGTGGTTGAAAGCCAAAGCTTTTGTCTCATGCATTAGTGGCAAAAAAAGAAATACTCATTGGAAACAAGAACAAGAAAACATTGTACTGCAAAAAAAGTCATTCATAATGCAGTTTTTGTTTCTTTTTTTGTTTTTAAAATTACTAACAGAAGGGTATCAATCTTAGATGACATTGAGTTTGTCTTAATCTTAAAAAATGATACTGAAATCAAGTGTAGTGTCAGCTCATTATTAACTTTGATAATACAGTTTGATGCAACCAACACGCATGTTGTTGTTTTCCTGGATGACTTGATCCTATTTGGAGTTTATGTTTTCCTTCTTCAATATTAGTGATATGAAATAGTGGTGATTAGCTGTAAGGGTGTGGTTAACTGGTTAATTATAAGATAATGCCAATGATTATTTGTAATATTTATGGAGAATTCAAAATATACAAACACGATACACTTTTATTTATTTAATATTGGCATTATTGTGTTTTTCATGCAAATCTTAGTTGGTGTGGACCATTTGTTGATGAAAAAAGTGCAAAGAATTCATCAGGGATATAGCTGTGTACTGATGGTTACAACACACGAGAGAGTGACTGAACTTATTACTTACTGACTGGCTCATCTGAGGTCCAAGTGTGTTAGGAGTCAAGCCTATTAATTGGCATTGACGCGTACCTTCAGTGTGGGATCAGATTTTTACAGTAGACGGTAGTGTATGAGGCTAACAAAATAATGGTCTCTCTCTCTCTCTCTCTCTCTCTCTCTCTATATATATATATATATGAAGTATCAAATATCACCAACTTGAGAATTCTCTGAAAATACTCACAGGTTAATCATCCAAGCTAATATGAAGTCACCTGATTTTTCTCAGAACACAAAAATAACATTTGAAGTCTGGGTTATTTTGAAAAGAATAAAAAAAGATAAAAGACAAATATATTTTGATTTTCAAATGACCATGTTTGGTAATTTATATATATTTTTTTATCACTTTAATATTTTTATTCTAATTCTACTCTTTTAAACTATTAGAATTAGAATTGTCAAAAAAAATTATTTGTCATTAAAATTGTCAAGAAAATTGTTGAGCCTCAAAATGAAACTTATGCTATTTTTCAAGCACCAGATATAATTTTTTTTCGTCGTTAAACCAAAGTATAATTTTTATGAAAGACAAAACCGTCATATTTATTTTGTTTTTAATAAAGATAATTATGATCAGGTATGAATAAAATACTCTTGGCAGGTTAAAAGCTCTCGTCTCTATTGAATATATCCTTAAATAATCGATTTCAAACTCATTTATATAAAATCCACAACAAAAAATTAAATCTCTCAAACAATCATTAATATACTTTAACATCAATTCTATTTGGATGATGTTTTTCGTTTATTTTTTCTAATAGATTAAATTGATCAAATAAATAAAATATATTAAGAATTTAGATTAAGATAGATATCATACTATCTAAACTTTTAAATATTTATAAAAATTTTAATATTTAAATCCAAAGGAATAAATCTTAGAGTGTCAATAAAAATTAGATATTTATCCGATCGCTACTTTTTAATGTTTTTAATGATTAATTTTCTCCAGTGTCATTTAATATTCACAAAAGCTAGTGGGAGCTTGGATTCAATTTAAAATAGAGTGAAGGGTTTGGGCAGAAGAACACGGCTAAGAATTTATTAATGGTTCCATACCCTCGGGGTTGGCTTCTCCTGTACATACGTTATAACATAAGAAAAAGATAATATTAAATTTGTGGATCCCACCAAATTTGTATATCTAAAATCAAATATATTCACAAGATATGAGAAGATTTCGGACAGAAAATATAATATAGCGGGGAAATAAATAAATGATGACAAAAACATTCAATTCACTTTCGTTGTTGTTTAAATATATACATTCAAAGATATGTTGAAATCTATAAAAAAATAATAATCATTTTTTATATGGTGAGATTAGGGTTCCTACTTTCGTCCCAATTCAATCTTCTTCTTGGATAACATTGAGGGTACAACTTTCCATATTACATTATTATAAGATTTTATTCTTAAAATACTTTTTAAAAATGTCAAATCCAAGTTTAAAAAGTTAAAATTTGAACTTGTAATATTTCTTTTCTGCTGTCTATTAGTTTTACCCAAGTCTTGTGCCCAAAATTTTTGAAGTGTATACTATTTCATCAATTTAATGTGCTTAAGATTCTATTTTCAATATTTTTAGTGAAGATGATCTCAAGTTGCTAAAATAGATACTATAATGTTTTTTCCGTAATTGAGCTAACTTTTTTAATTATGAATAACGAACGTATAATCATACTGTACTTGCTCCTCCGTTACTAAACCCATCTTTTTTAGTGTTAATTAATATTTAGTAGCTCTGAATCTAATCAAATAAAGTGACGAGGAGTACACCAAATGCTCATTGATTGGATATATTAATTATCAACTTATACCTTCATTGACTTGAAATAGTTGTTGATACATTTGCTTTCAACTTTCCAATGACATTGATCACCTTGATTATTATAATTCATGAGAGAGACTTTAGAGAATGCCACTAGCCACAAATAGAATGTTTGGACTTTAGACCAAACCACTAATATATATATATATATATGATGGTATAAAAAAGCCTAGCTATATTAGATTTCTTGTTCAGGTGAAGTGTATATAGCACTATTTTTATCCTTTCTAGCTAGCCCATTATCTTGAAAGCTTGCTTAACTTTTAATATTCAATCAGACCCAAAAGCCAAGAATTTTTACTTTTCCTTCATATAAAATGAAAAAATAAATTTACTAATTTTTCTTAAAATTTTGATTAAATTATATTTAATATTTTTAAACAATTATAATTAACTCCCTTTTAATTTATTTGTATTTATGAAATTAATTTTTTACATAATATTTGAATCTTCAAACAAAATTATTTAGCTATTTTTTTTCATATTATAAATAAAATCACAATCACATATTGAAACTTAAAATCAGCTTAATTTTTATCATATTAAAAATAAAATTATAATATTTCCTTAAATGAAAAAATTAATCAAGTTAACATAATTTACTTAAAATAAAAAATAAAAAGATGATTGTTTTTAGTTCAAAAGCAATACACTTTAGTCCTAGAGTCAAAAAGCCTCACATTCCATAAGGTGCTTAGCTAGCGAACCACCTGCCTACCTACCTAGCTATCTCAAGCGCCAGCTAAGAAGAGACAAATCAAGTGGATTTATCTTAATATGTTACAGAATTCAGGCATTAAATTTGGGAAAGTGTTAGATGCTAAAGCTTTTTTAATGTTAAAAGAAGTGTCTTGATTCTTCATAACATAACATTATGAGAGACTTTTGTTGTATAAAAGTAGAATCTGGAAGCATGCAAGTCAGGACACGAATTTTTAGTTTCAATAACAAATTGAAGTTGGAAGCTGAATTATAAACTAAGCTAAAGTTCTAGTTTAATATATATGAACAACAATAAATAACTGAAAACTTTCACGTACTCGCCAAGGATCCTCCAATTTCTTATAATATATTCATAGGAAGCATTCATATATATATGTACTCAATATATTTTAATAGAATATGAAATTAAAACATCTGAACTAGAGTCTAAAACATTTTAATATTTAATTATTAATGCAACGATCTTGTTTAAATACCATGTTAATTATAAAGTACAAATTTTGAGAGTGGGTAAATTTTTTTTCCCAATGTCTCCAAAAAGTACTGCATGTATCTTACAATGCTGTGTCGGGAGATCCTATTATTTTCTGTGTGTTTGTTCGAGACACTAATCATTCTGAACTACAGAACATCTGAAGATATTAATTGAGGAAAAGATCTTGAAATTAAGAGTTCTGTTTAGGGTATACTTGAAGGTAAATCAAAGGTTGTCTGAAAATTAGGTAGCATAAGGATGCAATGAATGAATGAAATGGAAACGCACACACACACATATAATAATAGCAAATCAAAATACATTATCTAATATGTATCTATCTCATATCTATCAAACACAATAATATCAGGTGCCTCTCATTAGAAGTGCAGTTTCCATCAATCACTCTGATATGAGTCTCTCTCTTACTCTCTCTTTCATGCATTCTTCAGAAATCACATCAAAAAGGAAGAAACTTATCCAATGCAATAATCTGAAGGGAAATCAGAACCACTCACACGTGCAAACAAATAGAGAGAGGTTGTGAGTTGTGAACTGTGATGAGATTCTTGGAGAAGCATTTCCAAAGTCTCCTAGAAAATGAAAGATGATATATACATAGATATGCATATGGGGTTAATTTTGCAAGTGGGTCCATTTGAGTTCACTGCACGACCTAATTCTTCGTATGGGCCAATAATATTAATTTAAGAAATCAAATATGGCGTCCTCGCAACTAGATTGAAACTCAACAACTTGTGGGACCTTAATTATTGACTCTGATCATGACAATTAACTAAATTATTCATTCATGCACTTCCCCATTCTCTCTCTATCTCTCTCTCTCTCTCTCTCATATTTATTTATTTTTTATTTTTATGATATTATAAATATAATTTCTTTTCATATGATTACTTACATAATTTTTATAGCATATTTAACTTAAAGGCATTTTTTAAAATTAATAAATACATTACAACTAGACTTAATTTTAGACAAAAATTAAAGATCCATTTTATTCCGTTTTTCAGTGGTCAAATTAAAACCGACTGTCACTTTTTTTTTTTGGTTGGGTACTTAGAGTACTCTCATCAATCTCATATATTTTGTGTCCTTTTTATCTGTAAATAAATAGAAGATTTGTGGCTGGCGGCAGGTTGGCAGCGGAATAAAATCTTTTTGATGTCTTCATTTGCTGGAAAATAAAAAGGGACCTATAATATATATATATATATTCATTTTAATTTTGGGAAAAAAAAGTGGCGTTAGGTTTTTTACTATTAGAAAACAGAATTAAACAGATCCCCTAATGTGAAATCCAAAATTGGATTTAGTTGCTACGTGCTCTCTACTAAAAAAAAAAAGTATATATTTTTATAATAAAAATGAAATATGATTAACCCCGTCTCTCACTGATAAAATATTTTACCCTAATTTAAATTTGATTATGGGCCGGTTTTAAACTATTTGAATTTAAAATTTGATAATTTTTTATATGAAATAAAAATTCATGACTCATCAATAAATTGATCACTCATGGTATTATTTTCATTGAATTATTAAGATTAAAGTGAAGTTGATTTCAAATTCTTCGCCATGCGAATGAGTTTTCAAAATTAAGGTGAATTCAAAATTTTGTTTGAACAAATTTTTTTAAATATATTCCTTACTCTTTATACTTTAGCTCAGAATGCAAAACCTTTAATTTGCTTTTCTTCTTGTTAAAAACCACCATATCAAGTTGAGAATAGTCTAAAAACTTTACACAAAGCCCTAAAGCTCTCTCAAAACTGTCAAGAAAATAATATCTTGATGATGATATCACCAGAGGTGCAACATGAGAAATGAGACATAGAAATGTCACAAGTAACAACATTGCATTTCAAATAGCAAAAACCAAATAAGCCTTAAATAGAGTAGTTAGTATATGTTTGGATATGCTTTACAAAATTACATTTATATAGAAACATCAATTCTTTACTTATTGTACAATGTGGTTTGCGTTCTACTGACACCTATCTAAACATGCTATTAAACTAGTTTTAGAATTCAAAAAGAGAGATCCCCTTTGAGACTCTTTTAATTAATGATTGGTTTATATATATATTAAAATAATCTAGTTTTACTCTTCTGTCACATAATCAATTCAAAATTTATTGTTAAATTTAATAATATATTGATTTAGATGTTATTTATGTACTTAGTATTATTAATTCGAACTCAAATTTGACATTATTTTGAATATATGATAAAGGGACAACATTGCCTTAGTGGAGTGGAGAGATTGAATTGAAGTGATATTTATCACGTGATACACTTTTACTTTTTTAAAAATAGTAAATGATAAGATTTAAAGTGTTATTTTTATCAATAAAATTAAAAAAATTAAAATAGATAGAAAGATTTAAATATTAAAAAGTAATAATTGAAAAAAAACATTTGTTATTTTCCAAAATTAAAAAGATATTTGAAAATAATTTAAAATTAGATAAAGAATATTTGTGTAAAAAATATCTTAAAAATTGACCTTTGATTAAAAAGAAGGGATATAGGTGGACAAAAATAAAAGAGCCAAGAGTGGCATAAATGTAAAAAATGAAAAAGAACGAGACAAAAGGTAAGAAATAGGGTATTTAATGAAGATAAGGAGAGGGGAGGGGAAGGGGTTTTGAATGAAATAAAAACAAAATAAAAGGTTTGGCTTTGGGAGCATTTGAAAAAGCAACAGCTCATGTGATACAGATTTGTGGGACCCACAGGGATATATTGGGTAAGTGAGTGTGAGATTTTCATAGTTAGCCTTTTTGACGCGACGCCTTTGGAGAGCGGACCCTCCACCGTCAGCCCACTCCCTCTCACTCTTAAACTCATTCCTCACGTGCCCTCCCTCTCTCTCTCTCTCTACAATTGTTTAATTTGTTAGGCACGTAAATACCTTCTCACTCTGTTGTTTTTTAAAAATTAAAAAAAAAAGACTGTAGGTCATTTGAGTGGAGTTCATTATTGTTTTTAGATGTTTTATTTTATGGTGTAAAGCAAATAGAAGAGGGATAAAATAATTATATTAGAGAAAAATAGACATAAACAGATTCAAAGAGCCAATATTCTTCAAAAAGAGAGAGTAAAAATGCATAAAACTTATGGGCTTATTTGGATTTCTGTTTTCATAACAATTTTTTATTTTTAAAAATAAAAAAATAAAAAAAATTGTTTGATAATGTGTTTTTAATGAGATGTTCTGTAAAACAAAAAAAAAATAGAATTTTATTTTCAGAAACAGAAAAATTAAAACATTTTTTGATGTTTCATAACTTTTGCTTTACAGAATCAGAAAAAAAATAGCTACTTTTTAGAATAATGATTCAAACGAATTTTTTAATTTTTTTGTTCTCAAAACTTGTTTTGAAAAACATTAAAACAAAAACAGAATCAAACATGCCCTATATTTTTATGTCTATTTTTTAAATATGATTACTTATTTTAATGTTAAAAAATGAGCCAAACTAAATTCAAGATTATAATTCATTTGATACGTAAGAAATTAATGATAAAAATAAAAATAAAAAATAAAAATAATTTTTATCTTTATTTTAAAATAAATATTTATTAAGATAAACTCTATTAAATAATAATTATATAAATATAATATTATATAAATATAATAGACATTTTATATATTTTTTTCTCTTTCCATTCCTCCTATCAAATGGGTTGGGACTCGTACAGTTTTCTCTCTTACGCTTTGTTTGGATGGGGGAAGGGAAAAGGAGAGGGAGAGAAAAGTGAGGAGAAGGGCGAGAGAAAACGTATAAACTCCCCATGCGTTTGGATGGATGGAGAGAAAATGTATAAAATATATATATATATTAATTTAATGTAATAATAATTTTTTTATTATTTTAAATTTTTACATATATATTGTTTTAAAAAAAATAAGAATAATAAAAGATATAAAAATTAATTTAAAAATATTTAAATAATTTTAAAAAATTATTTTTGAATAAAACAAAAAATTTTAATAAAAAAACATATATTTAAATTTTAAAAATATTTTAAAAATATTTATTCTTTAAATTAATTAAAGTTATTTTATAAAAAATATTTATAAATTATTACTTTAAAATTATAAATATTAATATTATTTTAATATATATTAATTAATTTAAATATAAAATATAATAAATATTATGTTATAATATAATATATATATGTGTGTGTGTCCGACTGCATGACGCCAAAATGCAGTCGGACGTATATATCCGATTGCATTGCAGTTGTAAGTTTTTTTTAATTATGTATAATTTTTTAAAAATTATATATCATCTATTAATTTTTATATTACAAAATATTATTATTTTGTAAAATATATTAATTAATTTAATAATAAAAATTAATTGTAACATTAATTAATTAATTAAAAATTTTTAACAAATTTATTAAATATATATTTTTATTATTTTACGTAGGCGCACCCCTTTTCCCCTCCAATCTCTCCATATTCGGAGAGAAAAAAAAAACAATGGGATCTACCGTATTTTTCTTTATATTTTTTCTTTTTTTCCTAATTTTCTCTCCGAACCAAATGGGGGAAAATTTCATTTTCCTCCCCTTCCCTTCCCTTCCCTTCCCTTCTCCCCACTTTTCTCTCGATCCAAACACACTATTAGTCTAGGTCTCCCTTTTCAAATTAACAAGCAATTGAGAGAAGATAAATTGAAAAGATTCAAATTTACCTACTTCCTTTCTTTTAATCTATTTTTTTTAACTACATATTATATGTTTACTTATTAAATATGAAAAGTTCATATTTTCTGATCACCTTATTTCTTTCTCTTAATAATTACGCAATATACAATGCAGCAAAGAATCTTATAGCATCAATCCTATGCTTTCTCCATTTTAAGCATTCCCAAGAGTGGAAATTTTGAGTTTTTCATAAATTTGTCCAAATTATTGAATAACAGATATTTTGATATTTTATAAATATATAGCTTGTTTTTATTTATTTTTCAAATTAATATTCTATTTTAATATTTTAATGATTATTTTTATATTTAGTTTAGTAAAAAAGTTATATTCAATTATTTATATTTTTACTTTTAGGTTCTTTAATTAAAATATAATAAATATATAATTTTTATAAATAAATATATGATAGTCTAATTCAAATATAAAGCTATTATATTATCATTAAAAAATATCCACTTATTATATTTTAATAAAAATATATACTATCACCCTAATCCTTTACTAAATGTTCGCATTGCATTAAAATATATTCGTTTATTTATGTTTTTATTTTAAAATTTTTAATTAAAACATGACAATTATATAATTTTTATAAATAAATATATGATACTCTAATTAAAATATTCATTTATTATGTTATTATTAAAAATATCTAATTAATATATTTTAATTAAAAAATTGTTCAAATATATATATATATATATATCACTTTACGGGAAAATAGCATATTTAGGGTCAGTTTAGTACGTATAATGAAAAAAATAAAATAAAAAATTGAATGAAAAATAATTTTAAAGATAAAAAATAATTTTAGTATATTCACTTTAAAAAATAAAAAAAATATTATTAAATAATAATTATAAAAATATAATAAATATTGTACAAATTTGATACAAAAATAATTATTTTTAAATTTTATACCCAAAAAGGAATTATACCTAACAATTTTACTTTATATTTTAGGCCTAGCAAGTATACTATTTAACGGTCACGCCGGCTTGAATTTTGAATGGTCTAACTTTTCATATTCTAAGTTAATGGATTTTATCTACATTTATTTTCAAAATATAATTTTATCTAAAAATATAGTTTTTATTAGGCAAAAGTCCATATTTGACTGTAATTTTATTTATATTTCATTTTAATTCCAAAAATTTATTTTGGTTTAAATCCTCAAAGCTTTAAGGAATTTCATATTATCATTTTCTCAAATGCTATTAATTTTATCAATGTAATTGTCTGATGTGGCAAGGTACGTGACTTTTACAGGCTAAATAAGTTGCTAATATGTAACTCAAATTCAACTCAGAGGTATAGTTTGTTGTTTTCCTTCTTTTAATCATTATAACGTCCAAAAAATTTGTCTTTTTATCAATTGTATTCATACGTTCGTGGGAAGTAGGGAAAAATTCCTTAGGTTTATGTAATTAAATCCAATTCATTCAAATCCTATCATTGATTAAAAGTGAAATTTATGATGTGTGATATCACACAAGGCACTATTTTGTTAGTAGAGTTAACCAGAAAAATGACAATATTAAATTATGTTTGAAACTTTAAAACTTATATTGATTTAAAATGAAATTTGAATAAAAATTTAAATTTGTTTCAAGAAAGTAAAATTTTGCCTTTTTATTAAAAGCTAAATTTACTTGATTACTATTTTAATTTTGTAAATTTCTACCAAGGATTTTTTTAATTAATTTAAACTCACTCTTATTCTGAATCTATGATTAACTCGGCTTGTTCTTTTCACGAATTTTATCAATTCGATTGATTAAGAGAACCGAGTTGCCCTAGCCCAATTAAATTAAATATCAACTTGACCTCTTGGTGTTAATTTTTCTAGAAGATAGATTCTTGCGATTGTTATGATAGATGACTTCGTGAAGAATACTTACAATTAAGTTCTTGGATATCGATCATATCCAAATTATATATCCTATACTTTTATCTCCCTTTTGTACCTATCTTCTTCATAAATAAATAAATAAATAAATAAATAAATATATATATATATATATATATATATATAAAAGCAAACCCTAAGTTTTCTTACTTGTAAAACTTTCCTTGTAGACCTGAGCTCTTAGTACCCCACAGAGCCATATATAACTTGTACTTCGTGAAAATTACATCTTACAGATGCAAATCTATATATTCATACACAAAAGAAGTAACATCTCATTTTATTAAGAGATTCAAGTTGTCAACAAACAAAAAGTAAAATATATATATATGTATATACACACAAATGAAATTTGGCTTCCATGAATAAAGCCAGGCATCCTACCGATGTACGTATACCAATCTAATGCACAACTATATATTACATATAAGGGAAATCAATATAAATGTAGTGAAAGAGGATAGTTCTATAGGAAGGAGACAATGGTTGTAAAGAAACTATATATCCTAAAAAACATCACATCCATGATAATAACTTAGTGCCAATAATTTCAATAGGATATTGATTGTTGTACAGATGAAGAAAAAGGACATGTGATAATTGAGAGGACCCTATCTTCTTTCTCTCTTTGCAATAATGTTGAGGATCTTACGGAATTTGTGACTCCAATGTGTCCACTCATTTCGTTTCTTTTCCACTCGTGATTTCTTGTCAACTAGCATGCACATATATGCTAGGTTAAGATCATCAACTAATTACACTAACAATTAATCCTACGTTGTATTAATTGTGTCCTTAGATTGTTCTCACTGTGCAAATCCTTTTTTTCTTCGTAAGATTGTTTTTCACGCAAATACATTTTTGGACATTAATTCTACTCATTTCTAGTCCAATATACTAATAAAGTACTTCACAATTAGTTGGAAATTAGAAGGTATTGGTGATTTGCCCGATTGATATAAGTTTCATATTAATAATTCGATGTTTAGTCCTATATATCTTTTCTATTTCGTTCTCTATTCTTAAGATCTAGAAGTCTTTCCTTTTTATTTTATTTCAAAAAAGATACCTATGATTAGGGTTAATTTTAGTAAGCGCAAGCAATATTTAGAAAAAATTATTTTAAAAATATATATGAAGAAATTATAACATTTGTCCAAGTTTCGAAAGCCCAAAAAAGACTTTCTTGCGTGTAATAGTGAACGATACTAATAAGTAACTATTTTGATGGCCCATACTGTTTTTTTTTTCTTTCAAAAATTTCAATAATTATAAGAAATGAAAATAAATATATTTTTATTCCTAAAAAAATGCACTATTAAGCATCGTTTGATTAGTTGGAATGTGATTTCTTAGAATGGGAAAAGGGGTGGATTTGCTCAAAATGCATGTTTGGTTAATTGGAAAGTCTTTTCCATGAGCGAGCCAACTCCTTCAAACGTTGGAATCTACAATACTCCAGAACAATGAAGGAAAGAAGTCTGCAACGTGAGATAGGGTCATGTTTTGTTCGTTTTGTCCCTAAATATTGTCAAATTTGGTAGAATATTATTATTTTAGCCATATTAGGGAGATAGTTTTTATTGGGTATATATATATTTTTATTATTAATAATAATTAAAAATAAATATTTTATTATTTATTATTATTAATCATTAAAAATAATTATTTTATTATATTTTATAATTACTAATAATTAAAAAAAGTTAAAAGTATTTTGGTCTTTTTTTAATCTTCTCTTCATTTTATTTCTATCTCATTTTTATCCAACCAAACATAAAAAAACAAAAACATTCTTATTTCTTCTTCCATTATATCAAATATAATTATGAAATACAAAATTTCTTTTTATTCTCATTTTTTTTTCCATTCCTATTCCATCAAAAACTAATCCTCTATATCAAACGAAACCTTCTTGAGTCACCTAAAGGTTTAATGTAAGTCAGGGATGCATGTTTTACATTGTATAATTAATCATATAAAGCTTTGTGATTAACTTGTCAATAATGAATAGCAAATTTTAATTATTAAGGCAAATGTATAGTGTCCACTACTTTAATGATAAATGTATTAATTATTAAACTAAAATAAAAAACAAATCTAGTAGTAAACAATTATGTCTATAAAATAATTAGATGTCGTTGAGACTTGGAATATCAAAAAATTCACCACATCTTTCAACATCCATGACCATATAAGATATCTTACTTGTCATTATAAAGAATTTGGTTGTGATTTAAACTTACGCATCTCAACTTGGCTTATTGTATAAAGAATTCAATTTCTAAAGTGATTCAACATTGATCTCCTATAAACAAACAAGATAAAATGTTAATGCACAACTAATATAGTATATAATTTATTCATTTCAAAAGTAAACAAGCAATTTCCGCGTACAAGCCAATAAGATGTTCATTACTTGGACAAATTAGTGAGTTCTTCAAGAAATTATGTCCCTAATTGTTGATCTAATTACCAATATTTGTACACTTGGATAATTCTAATTGGACGTCTTGAAAATGCAATAGGATTAATTGCGGCGCCAATCAATAATTAATTATTTTTTTAAAAAATAATTATACATTTGAAATCAATGTTCAAAACTTAAAATCATCACATTTAAACAACTTGCTGGACCACAAAAGTGAAAGTAATTAGACGAGCTTATTGAGAATAATACAACCAAAAAGAAAGAGGAGGCAACACTAACAGAATATTAGTGTGGAGCCCATATATCTCTTAATCATGATGGGGTTTCTCTAACCCTAATTATTAATAATCAAAAGGATTTTAGCCATAAGTGTACTCCGTTTTCAAATAAGAAACCCCTCAAAGAAGTTTATTACACCACTAGAGAGAGAGAGAGAAAAGAACAAAGAATGAAACATGTTGACTAAATGTTTGTGTTTCTCCCCTCTAAGTTTGCCATTTTTCAAAGGTATTGGCAGCAAGAGGAGGCAAAAGCAAGAAAGCAAAGAAGCAACCTTTTTAGATTTTTTTCTCTTGGTCATGTTTTGGGTGACATAGGATTTTAAACAGAGAAAAAAAAACCCTAATAATAACAGTTTTGTTTTAATGGTAATTATGCATGTTTGCTGATCACCAGACCCTCCTAATCATTTCTTTATCATCTGAGGTTAGTGAAAATGGACCTACACTAAACATTCTGTCTTTCATGTCAAATCCCTAATTCCCTGTCATTTAGCATTAATAATTCAGTTATGTTCTCTATTATCTCTCTTTTTGTCCCTCTCATATAAATATCTACACGTGGCAATATTGCATTGGTTACACAGTCTGCATCTACATGAGAACGCTCCATAAAAGTCTCCCCCACCATGGTGTAATATTTGTCAATGATGTGTTCTCTTGAACAGCAGTGAGATTTTTCAATATTTAATTCAACTTAATTTTTAACACGTCTCTTTACATCCAAATTAATTTTTTCAAAATTGAAATGTACATAAGTCTATCTTATTTCATATTAAAAGTCAATTTTAATTAAGAAAACAAAGAGTGATAACGTTAAACTCATCATAGAGAGACTCCTCGTATATAATATCTTGTTGAAGATTATTTTTATTTAAATATTTAAAATTTTAAGTTATTTATTTATTTATTTTAGAAAGTGTGAGTTTATTTTAAAACAAATTTCTAAAGAATGATACAAACAGTGAGAATATTAGTATTCTGCATGAAGCTGAATTTAAAACTATATTGGAGTATCATCCCTTGCATATATTTGAAAGTTTTTTTTTAAGTTTTTAAAATTTATGTCAAAGATACAATTCAAAATGAGAAGCTCTTGCAAGAAAGAATCCATGCATTATAATTAATGGGGTCACATGCCAAGCACAGCAAGTGGGTTTGGCACATATTTTGGTTTAGAAAATGTTAGGCCATAATGATGCTATTTATTATGATTATAAAAGTTTTATTATATATAATATCATTAACCTTTTTTTTTCCTTGTAGAATAGTAATAATTGCTGGGAATTTTTTATTGCTATAAAGTATGATATTTTAATGTTTTGAGAACTTTTTAGATCTAGCAGAGGAATCAGTTGGATAGTGTAGGTCATAGAGAATATTAAAATATGGAGAAAGAGTAGGGAGGAACACACCTGGGTTTTAATTAAGTTTCACTCAAGCATGCTCTGGAAAACACTAAGGTCCAAAAAGGAAAACTACGTGCATTATTTTAATGATAAATGAAAGAAAGAAAGAAAACTGCTCCTATGAGATGGAGTTGAAGTGAAGCTAGGTTTGAAAAAAATATTAAAAAGGCTCTCTATAGCTGCTGGAATCACTTTTCAGGGTGTAATTGTTGGAAAAGAATTTAGGTATTTTTAATTAATGTTTGATCTCAAAATTTTTTAAAATAAATTATTGAGTTAGTTCTTAAAATCTGTCAGTGTGAATAATCATTTTAATTTTGATTGAATTAGCCAAAGGATCAAATTGATGAATAATGAATAAGTGAAGTATCTGATTGAGAGCAATTAACAATGAGAGATTAAGTTAAAAAAGCTTGCATCTTTTAGAGATCAAAACATTAATGTATTCAAAATTTTAAAATATAACTTATAACATAATGTTAAATTATAAGCAATATTAACGTATTATATTCTTATTTAATAATAAATACTTAAAAAATATCCTAAATCTTGTCTGTAATTAGAAATCATCAGTTAGTACTGAGTTCTGGTCTAATTTTAGCTTCTAGCTTCAACCTCCATTGGTGACTTGAGAAAAAGCTGAATATGCTTAAAGTGCGTCTCCATATAACGACAAGAGCTGGCATGATTTTGCTAGTCAAACATCAAATCATCACAATTAAGAGAAGCCAAAACATTTGACTATGTAGGAGAAAATGAGCAGCAAATTTGTATGGCTGTGTAGCTTTTGAGAACAGATGAAATGGGGCAAAATAAATAAATAAATAATTAATTAATGACAATAATTGTATTTTGGAATATTTAAAACATAGTTGTATTTATAATTGTAAAACAACGAGAATATTTATATTGGGATAAATTATGTAAATAATATTTTTCTTACTATTGTAAGAGAATTTTATGGAACCTTTAAATATTGATCGTTCAATGACTCTTAGAGAAAGCTATATGGAAAAAAATGAACAAAATCTCATTGTTATTGTCAAAGATCACTTTATATATATTTATATAGGCAAAATCTCATTGTGAACAATCACAAACTCTTGAGTAATTGATATTTAATTATAAATATTTTTATATTATGCCAGGTATCATTTCATCCCAAAAAATAATATAATTAGAAGAAGATTCAAAAATAATATTTGAATATACAATTGAACATAAAATATATGAAAAGGCAGGAAATAATGCTCGAGCTACTATAAGTAAATACAATGAGCCAAACCTATTATAACAAGATAACTTATGTATTTGGCAAATGCATATTTAAGAGTAGTTGTGGTTTCCAAAATAAGTCAAAACACTTGATGGCACAAGTTCCATTAAGACTTGCAAGCACCATTATAATAATGGTCTTTGTTTTAGTTTAGCTGAAAGATCTTTGAAACATGAGAAGAGAAAACATATACAATAACTTCAAAGAAATCCACACATCTCTGTCCTTTTCTAATAGATAAATGGTTAATTCCAGAGAATTGGCTTCTTTTGGAGGTGAGTTTCACATTGGAACTCAAAATTGAGAGCCATAGGATGGACCCTCCCAACTTCAGGTGTGCCAAGAGTTCTCTGTTTTTTTATTTTAGAGAATTTAATAGTTCTCTTTCTTGGTTTTAGGAGAAGACTAAAATGAGACGTACATCTTTGCACAGTTTGGGGCAAGAGACACTATAATTTAATAGTACTTGTCATTTTATGGGGCTATTAAAGTAGACTGAGAGGTACAGAATTTATATATCTCTAGCTTTAGAAATTTTTTTGCACAAATTCAAAGGCTAAGATTTGATCTGTATGACAAACCTCACATGTATGAATCAATTATTGACCATCGTGCACTGAAATTTTTTTTTTTCACTAGCTTATATGATAATAGGTTTTTTTGCTAGTCCCATCTCAGCTCGTGAGCTTACAATATTATATAATTTTTAGTATTAGAATTAGGATTGTCATTAGATAAAGCTCGAACTAAATATCTGTTTGAATAAACTTAAAGATGCACTTTCTATTTATTTGATGCATTTAGAATTTTAATAGAAGTGCTCCTAAGAATAATCAAATTATTATATTTAGTCAAGCCCAACAAGAAGGTTTTGATCTAGGGTTGGTCAGTTCAAACCATTTTAATTAAAGTTGGTTCCTCAGGCCCATGTAGTTGGGTTCATTCAGCCTGCCTTTTATAGCATGATCTTTCAAGTCCAGTCCAAATTGTCCTAGCAGTGGCCAGGTCCAATTGCCAAGTTTGCATATTACAGTATCAATTTCCAATATAAATTTTTGACCGCAAAAAAAGAAATCCCATCTATATTGAAAATTTTCGGTGTGATAAATAGAGTAGGGGAGATGAAAAGACTGGGAAATTTAAATGGATAATATAACAGAAATAGAGACCGGAGGAAAAGATTATGATTTGCTTATTGTGGCTTGAAAGAAAAGATGACAAAAAGAGAGTGAATGAAGGTAAATTGGAAAAAAAAAATTATTTGAATTCTTGACATCATATTTTTACTCATTTTGATATCTAATTTGAAGTAATAAAATTGCTAAAGGAATTCATATGGTGGTCGCTTCAATTTTCATTCTTTTCTCTTTATGCTCATATTAAGCAATATTCATACTATTTCTTAATTTCATTTTTTATTTGTAAACATCCTATTTCTACTTTTCCCATATTCCTTCACATCGAGCATTACCTTAAATAAAGACAACTTCCATGCAATTTTTTTGACTCTTTAATGTTTATTATTAAATTCATTAAAGACATACCATATATATATATATAGCACCACATCATAATTCAAGTGAAAAACGAGATAACAAACATCTTAAAATGTAGGCTTTCTCCTTAATTTAATGGCTTTAGATTTATGATATAATGAGATTCCATTAGTTACTCTTAATGCCATTTTGGTGCGCTTGAGTCTGTTGGAAAGGAGAGTGAAAGGGAGATGTAATAGCCAAAAATTTTGTTTGGTACGCTTCAATAGTTTTCATAGATGAATTTGGCCTCATGTGCTTTAGTGCACTGTGCTCTCTATCATATTATCAAAGAAAAGCTATTGTTGAAGACAAAAGGAGCTAAATAAATATATCATTTCGTCCCAAATAACAGTGATATTTTATTTTCGTTTAAAAAAATTACAATTGAAAACATTATATTAAAAACATTTATAATAAAAAATCTTAAATTTTAAAATTATTTAAAAAATCTAAACTACACACAAAAATTGCACACAAAAATTATAATTCAAAACTTCAAATTAAAATTTTTTATCTTGAGCCTTTTAGAATAATTTTAAAATTTAAAATTCTTCACTATAAATATTTTTAACTTGAAATCATCAACTATTAGTCAACAAAAATTAATTTTTAAAAATTTTTTAACTTTAAGGTGTTTTAGTCATTTACTTACATTTTATTTTTATTTTTATATTATTTTCACACTACAAAACATTTAATAAGAATATGTTTGGTTGAAGGATATAATAGTAAAGGGAATATAAAATGTGAATAGGTGAAAGTAGATGAAATAAAAAAATAATTA
Organism: Erythrophleum ivorense; assembly: GCA_026724425.1. Classification (NCBI taxonomy): domain Eukaryota; kingdom Viridiplantae; phylum Streptophyta; class Magnoliopsida; order Fabales; family Fabaceae; genus Erythrophleum; species Erythrophleum ivorense. The sequence continues at coordinate 63,435,146 of JAIUCV010000003.1, forward strand.
TTTTATTCTTATTTTTAAAAAGATAATTTGATAAATAGAATAATAAATATAAGAGTATAATAAACATTACACAAGTTATGTAAAGAAATTATGTTTGTGATGCAACGAACCAAATAGAGCATAATCTTTTTACTTGCCAAGTCCAGTATGGAGACTAAAATTTTGTTAAGTGTAAGCAGACCAGCATATAGTAGAACGCATAAATGGTGTAATTACAGAAGTACCATTCTTTGGGCACTTAATTTGACTCTTCTTCTTCCTGAAGCCATTGAATATCTCACTCCAACATCTATCTACAGACTACCCTAGGGTCCATGACGTAAAAGAGGAACAACATTTCCAAAATTCAAAGAACAATTCAATATATTAATAAGAAATGGATAATTGACTAAAGGCATATTTGAGGAATAGGCAAGGGCTGATATAACCCTAGATCCAAAATTTTAATATAAGTCTAAACCCCAAAAGCTCTATTCAAATCCCTAATTAAATCTCAAGTTATCCCACCAGTCCAAATTACAAAACCTAATTTCAAATAATAATTACATTGTTACATAATATAATAAATATTAATTCTATCATCCCATACTGCATTGGTCTATTGCGGTAATTCAAGTAATTTTGAGAAGGAATACTTACGTCCAAACCCTTCTGTCTACAACTTAACATACACGACTGCCTCTACATTATATAGCTTGGAAAAGCATGAACTCTTCAAATGAGACATACATTATTCTTCTTCAAAGTCCAGGAGGAAATCAGTCAGGTTCTCAGAATCATCTACAGCCTCTTCCAAGGACAAAGGATCATCCTTCTTGGGCTTAGGCTGCAGGTTTAAGAACAAGAGAATGCTAAGTTGTTTATATATTGTTATTGATGAAAGAAGAAACAAGTGATATACAACAAATTATTCCAAAATGTAGATTTCAGATTTCAAAGTCCCAATTGAAAATACCAGAGTCCTTTTATCTACCTAAGGCTAATATTTCAATAAGACAATAATGAACACGTCAACTTGTTTGGAGGCATTAAAACCCAATTAAACAGAGACAAGGAAACTAGGATGACATTCCAATGAGCATTACAGATACTGTGCATTCCGTTCAGAGTAACATGGGAATCCTATTAAAGCCATTTTTGGCATTTCAGCTATCATTTCATCACCAGTATAGCCGATAGAACCAAGGTGTTCAATAATTGCTCATTCTGAACAATCCAAACAGTTGATAATAACATGTTACAAAGCCACGAGAAAAATAAAAATACCTTTGACTTGCGAAGCTCGGGATTACTTTTTAAGACACTCCAATTGCGAGTAATCTTCTCTTCCTCTTCTTCATCCTCAAGATCACTCTCCTCCTCTTCATCCTATTGTAAGAAAGTGAGAATAACAGTACTAACGTCACTTGCGAGTTACAACCAAGCTTTTAGGACTGAAACTCAACCGTTACTAGGCAACTACATGCCAAGGGTACAGGTCCTAGTCAAAGCGAGTAAATAAAATCTTATAAAAGATGGTCAGTCAAGGCTCACATCATTTTCCCCAATGTCAACAGCTTTTGCCATGGCTTCATCCATATCTGTCATCTGCCATAACACCAAAAATAGGTGTCAAACTATAGTTCTATAACAATATTACAGGTGATAAACCAGGAAGCATTTGAAAGAAGTAAAAAAAGAAAAGGACAAAAAGAATGTTTGTGAGAGGTAATAAGCTGTATGTTCAGAATTAGTACAGCAAAGTTCTTGCTTATCACTTCCTTACCTCAAGTTGTTCAGTCTTTTCCTTTGCAAGAATCTTGTCAAGTTCTTCCCTTGAAATGATTTTTCCATGCTGATCATATGAAGGAAAAGTTCAGTACTTTGCAGTATAGATAAATAACCACACATATTATTAAAGATCAGATATTACCCTTATGCGTCTGAAACTTGGAATTTTCAGGAATCAGTATAAATGGGAAGAAGGAAAAACAAGCACTTCTATAAATTTGAGCACAAAATTTAGTCTCTCTAATAAACATAACCAAAAAATTATGAAAAGCAAGTTGGCTTATGTGGTCCTTTACTTTATCCTGTTATATGAATGAACAGGAATTATCCTAATGGAAGCAACCGGCAGGAATAATCTTGAGAGGGTTAGAATTTAGAAGATATAGAAATTTTACACACTCTATTTATCTTTTAGACCAACAAAATAGAATTGCCTTTCACCTTCAGTTAGAGGGAAATGGTGAAACAAGAAATCTTAGCACCTTGATCTGATATCACAATAAGATTAAGACATAGAATATCATACAAAAGCTAGTTACTTGACCCGTGCTTTGCATGGGGTACTTGGGAAGATGCTATTATCTGGGTTGGATTCTCTTTAGGATCCAACTTTCCACTAATACAGATTGAAGTCACATGCAAATGATGCAGTTTGAGGGGGTGTTAATTATGATATTTCAATTAACTTATGATAAAATTGTAATTAGGGTTTGAGGGTTTATTTACTAGTAATTTGGTTACTTAGTTTAGTTGTTTGGGTCTTTGGATATCTAATCCCATGTTAGGACCCACTGATATTTTAAAAGAACAGGAAAAAGAGACTTATAGTTATAGTATGATAAAAATAAAAATAAAAAGTCAATGATTATAATAAGCTTATAAGTTGGAGAGCTCATAGATATAAGGTAGTACTCCTGCCTTTCACATGAAGCAAGTAGTAGAAAAATATTCTAAACATCTCTTGACTACACTGGCCAGGACACATGTGCCATAATCATCTAAAGAGAACAAGCTTGACTTCCATGGTTCCATTGAGGCACCCAATTCATTTTAATTAAAAAAAATGAAAGGAATTTTTAAGCAAGAAGGAAATCAATGACAATGGCGTAAAATTTTTGAACTTAGAGCAAATAACCTCTTTAAGATAAGCTAGCATATTTGGTGTTGGTTCATGAAAATCTGGTCCCCTGTAGTCGATCACTTCATCTGGATCTTGAATATAGTTCACAGTTGGGTAAACTGGATCTCCACCCCATACTGCAAGAAGAAAGAGAGCATTTAACTACCATTCTGGATTTAAAAGTATCTAGAAGTAGTAAAAGTAGCTAAAATAATAGATGTCTGCATAGGGTAGATGTCATTACTGCAAATGGTGGTGACTTGTTTAAGCATAACACACCTGATAGAATAGTCAAAGCCATTGCATAAAGTATCAGGATATGTGATGGAAGAATGAAATTGAACACTCAGGACAAAATGAAATGCAACTTCAGAAGAAGTGGAGTACTTTGGCCAGTGAATTGTTATGAAACTGACGTAGACCACCATACAAAGCACAAGGGTAACAGTCAACAGAGGCATAAGGAAGAAAGCAGATGGCTGATATGAGGGTATTATTACAAGTATATGGAAGGCAAAATTATCCTGTTTGATATATCTTTTTATAATAATATGTCAAGAACTCAGGATTAAAATACTTATCATGCTCCCAGTCAACACTATTAGGTCAAGCAGTTCTTTGACACAGTATAAAAGCGTCTTAAAACCAACTGGTTTAGAGTTCAGTCTTTTCCACCTATGTTTTTGTTTGTAGTTTTGGTACAAGGTAATGTTGCGAGACACATACTCACAGCCAAGGTAATGGTGATTCTCTACATTGTTCACATTTCATACCTAGTGGACTTTCATGGGTAGGAATATGTTCCAAAACAAAACACATTCTTAGGCCTTTGCTTAACAGCTTATTGCCTTAAAATTTTTAGTTCAGTTTGTTCTATGACAGGTAATGCCAAATAAAGCTGCACAACCTTAGAACCATAAAATTTAAAATATATAGTCAGATGAGAGAAGATAACGACAAAAGGAAGATCTAAACATAACACACAAAAGATTTAAGCTTTGAATTAGATACTTTGCTTTATTTGATCTTCCCTCATTTGCATTGCTAAAGGATCCCTACGGATACGGACATCAGTCCCCATCATTATGCGATACTCTCGGTCTGTTTGATGGCTAAACATTTCAATTAACTGAGTGTTTTCATCTTCGCCAGTTTCTTCAAAATGTTTCTGAATTGCTTCACGAGAAGTGTCCCTCTTCCATGCTTTTACCCATTCTGAATAATATGCTATTGGACCTATCCTTTCCAGTCTCTCTTGTTCAGCTTGAAGCCTGCCAAAAGAGGAAAAAAAAAAGGAGTTATTTTCACAAATTCAATCATATGAGACATGACACAACAGGAAGCTTTTAAACTTTTACAATCAACATTATTCATGTTTGCAAGGCAACCATTACAAAGACACAAGAAAAAAGGTTCTTGATGTGCCTATTTAAGTGCAAGTGATCATGAAAATTTTAAAATATATTTACATCGGTGTTTGAAATATACTGATATGAAAAATTAAGTCAGTCTTCATCCTCAGATATCATACTATTTGGAACTCTAAAACCCACCACAAAGCCACAGCAGGTAGGCTTTGTTAATTTTGTCCTACACACACTGAGTCTTGGGTCTACATGCTGGGAGAATGGTTCCTCATGAACCTAGGAACCGTTGTGCATCCAAAATTTGGGATTCTCCTAGTGGGCACAAGATTTTCTTTGATGACAACACTCATACAGCATATCCCCTAAGACTTTCCATGAAGGAGTAGATTTAACTTTTCACCTACTATCTAAAACCTATTAATTTCTGTTAGGACCTAATTGCAAGGTAGGAGACTTGAGTCTCACATTGGAAGTATGGGATTTTGATGTGGGGTTTGTAGGGACCTTGGGCTTTCTAACTTTATGAGCTTAAGTTTTGGGGTGTGGCTCTCTTAAGGTTTCCATGAATTGCTATCAAAAAGAAAGTCAGTTTAGTATAAAATAGGTTAAATGGAGGAGCTCAAACAAACTTAGACCACAAATGGTTGACCTGTGACCTGTGGAGTAAATGCTTAATTGGGTTACTCCCCTTAATGCATAATATAAATAACGTTAATAGATGGTCTTCTTCATGAAATAATTTTGATGGATCTGCTTAGTCCTTTTAGAATTTCTCACTCTCCAAGGAACTCTAGTTCAAACTTTCTACTCAGATGCTTCTTTTAAGTACTTCTACATTCAGGATATGCTAAACAATACAACATTTTCATTTCAAGGCCTATCAAAACTAAGTGTAATAGTCAACAATACCTTTCTTCCTTAAAAATGTGGCGTCTTGCTCGGTAAAGAGAAGTTTCTGTTAATGTTGGATGTTCACCGTAAATCTTTACTTGCCCGGTTTCTGCCATGGCTTTCAGGAAAACCTGAAAGAGTTGATAAAGAAGCTCAGAGTCCATATGGAAGACTCCATTACCAACAATAAACTTTATAATTTGCAACATACCTAATGGGCTTGCAGACATTTTCTCTAATGAACATCAGCATGGAGGATCTAAAAATGGAATCTAACATGGGATGGGGAATGAGAGCATCTATATCCAAGATGATAATTCTGTGACTAAGTTCTGTAAAAACTCTTCACTTCTTAACAGAATGCACTAATATCAACAGTAATTACTAACCCCCCCCCCCCCCCCCCCAGACAAACAGAAAGAGAAAAAAGAAAAAGGAATTATGACCTTTTTGAAATATTGCATTGATCCAGCAAAACTACCATTCATATGTATAAGTCAGGATTCTAAAACAAACAAGCAAATGAGAATAATATCCATTAGTCACAAGCCATAAAGGAAGTGACATATGATATGGCTCATGTGGCTCGTTATGGATGTGAAACTATGCATTTTTTTATCATTGGTCAAACAATATATTTATGCTGTGAGACACAACTTTTCCCTCTTCTTCCTCACACTGTGCACATGCATAAACACCAATTTACATGGAGTAGTTAGACAATAATAGATGTGACAATTATGATTAAAAGACATTCTCCAGAACCATATCATATCCACCAACCGTTTCAACATCAGGTCGCCTCCTTTGCCATCTGGACCATTGCTCCTTTTCTGGCTTTCTCCAATTCCACCACAGTTCTTCACTTGAACGTGGCTTCTCTATTGGCTTTTTAACTTTTGGATCAATAAATGGATGGGGACGTCCAAGTTTCTTGTCTAATTCGAATCCAGTCTCTTCTTCTTCAGGTTCCGATTGATAAACAACATAGTCAGATGAGAAATCTTGTGAATCTTCTGTGGAGTTCATTGAAGATTCAGGGGGATCAGGGTCATTTAATTCCACATTGGCTTCAGAGGACGCAGCCACAGATGTTTTGTAATTCTTCCTCCTACTTCCTGGCCTTTGGCCATAAGATGGAGATCCTAACGATTCACCAGTTGGTTCAGGCGCTCTAGCAGCCCTAACTTGACTAGCAGTACCCTCAGGCCAATACTCCTGCTCAGGAATACTTGCTCGAGCACCAGAGGCTGGCTCAAGCTCGCCAGAGGTTGAGTCTTTGTATACGTGGTAGGGTGGACGTTCAACGTATTCATATTCAATAGGGTCATCTTTCTTTTCACACTTTATACAAGTATATGAAGTAACCCTTCTTCGGGAATTACTAAAACCAACTCTAACTTGCAAAATTCCGGCTGGAAATGAAATCTACAGATTTCAAGAATCATATAAATGAGCTCCATATAACATCAAAAACAGTGGAAGCATGATAAAGTGAGATAACGAAATAAATAAATAAATCTCCAAACCGAAAGAAATAGAGAAAGATATGTAATTTGTCAGTTTACCACTTTAAACTTCTTTTGAAATTCAACTAACAAATATATCACCTAAATATAGAACAGCATATATGAAATCTCAAGCAACCCACTAGCTAAAAACTAAAAATCTTGACACATTCTTCAAGAAAAGAAACACAAACCCACTGAAAGTTAAGAAATAGAAATTGTTGAAAAGAGAAAAAAGAAACCTGGAAGTGATTGAAGCGCAAGTTGCCCCCAACATTTCCATGAATAGATGCCATAAGGTCCCACTAAATATCGCGTCTGCTCATAGAAAAGTGGCTAGAAATCTGGGTTTGGAAGAAGATGGGGACACCACCAGGTGGGAAATCCAAAACCCAAATATCGGTGGAAATGGCGTCGTACCAAGCCGTTCCAAAGCAAAGTAAGATTAACGAAAGGCAGAGAAGGCGAGAATAGAAGGTGAGTATTTGCGTCAGAACTTAAACGACGACGAATTGCAATTCCAATTGGGAAGCGACGCTGGAGCCGGAGGGAGAGTATCACTGCGACTGCAACCAGCAAATGCTGCTTCTACTTATCATATTTCTCTCCCGTTTTCAAATTTCTAATCCACTCTAGCAGATGGTTCAACGTTTTTTTATGTTATTTGAAAATTTTAAAAAAATTAATTTTATATTTTTTTGGGTGTTTTAACCACTAAATGTTTTTTGTTTGGGAAGTTAATTTTAGAAAATTATCTTTATTTTGTGTTTTTATTTTTTTAAATAAAAAAATAAAATCTAAATCATTAAAGATGCACACTCTGGAATCTGGATTCGCATAGGATGTGCACGCATTCTTGCAGAGTTCACGGCATCCCAAACCTCTGCAGCGCCGTACTTCCAAATAGGGTGTCTGGTCTCTTTTTAATTTTTTCTATTGTTTTATTTTTTATTTTAAATCAATCTTCGTTAGGACAGCAAGTGTTGCCACAACAAAAGATTGATTCTCTAGACATATAGATATGATGGTTGGATACATGTGACTATGAAAAGAAAAGAAACTTTGTGCATATTACTAATGTCCTTACCCATAATATTATTAAAGTAACATTATTTTTATTAACATAAAAAAATAGTCACTTGGAATAATTCTCTTGAAAATATTTATCATTTTCATTTTCAAATTATAAATTTAATAATTATATAAGTGAAATAATTGTTTAAACAAAGTCAATGCTGAATCGTAAAAATATTATATTATTTCGTTTTCATTAAGAAAATGAATTACAAAATTCTCTTATCTAGGCAATAAAACATAATGGCTATCATGCTTTTTTTTTTAGTAACATGTATGGAACTCCTATAAATTTTTTTGAAATGTATGATAAATGTTATATGTATAATGAAAGTTCTATATATTTTATTAAAAACTGACAAAAAAAAGGAAAAAATTATGAAACGAGCAACTTGTAAATTATTTAATCCTGTAAAAGCCTATTAAGATTGAAATTTCAGTTCATCTAAGGAACATTCAACCCAGGCCCAGCCCAATTAATTTAACGTACAATTGCTTTAGTGATTATTATTTATTATTCTTCTGGTATTTTTTTTTTCAGCAATTAGTATTTTGGTTGTGAAACCGAAGGAAGTTTGGATGATACTCATCAGAACATGTTCAAGTTGCGAAAGCTACATGGTTTGGCTTGGATTTATCCTTACGTGTAGCTAATGAAGCTCCTCTTTCTAATCGCGAATTAATGGTTTAACATATTATTTAAAAGATGAAAGAATTTCAGATCTGTTTGGTTTATTCTTTGTGATATAGTGTGTGATATAAATTTTTGGTAATATTTATTATATTTTTATAATAATTACTCAAAAATATATGTTTTTTTATTATTTTTTTAAAAGTAGAAATATAAATGTCATCTCCAATCTTATATATTTATTTTTAACATTCTCTTTTCCTTCCAGGGATGAAATGGTTGAATGGGTTTGAAATTTTAAAATATACAAGAATATAATATTAAAATTCAATATAATATTAATAAATTTAACTGTAACATAATGTTATATTTATGAATTAAATAAGATAAAAAATAATTTTTCATAGGCACCACTAAATTATAAAAGAGTGTATATATATATTTTAATCTAAAATTTTTATATAATTCAGCAGGTTAGATAACAGTCAAGTTCACAAATTAATACTTAATCAAATCTATTCAAAACAACTTATAGATAGAAACTTCTACAACTCAATAATGAGTTTCATTGAAGCTTTGGCTTTTCGAACGCAAGATAGTTAAAAAAAAAACATAAAGCACTAATGAAAATGAATTATATAGGCTTTTTTTATTTTAATATATATATATATATATATTTATTTTAAAATAAAAATTCTTCTTAACCTTACCTTAATTTTAAATTTTTTGACTAAAATATCATCTATTAATTTAAGTACATATTTTTTAAACTAAAAAAGAATTAGATGGACGATAATCTGCTAGAAAATTTAAAATTAAATTGAAACATAAAGTAATTTTTATTTTAAAATAATTTTATATATTTTAAAAATAAATAAAAAATCTGTATAGTTTTAACAAAATTTAGAGAAAGTCTATAAAATTTACTCTTAAAAAAATTAATTAAAGATGTTAATAAAAGAGTAATAAATGTTATAAAATATAAAAAAACAGTTTATAGATATAGATCTAAATATAAGGGAATTTTTTGTTATAATAAAAAATTAATTAGCCATTTGTCATTTTATAATCCTAAAATACTATATATATATATATATATATACATACATACATATATATTTTATATTTGTTTAAAAAATGCTTCTTTAAAGGCTTTCTACCTGCAACAATCTTGGTTTTAAAAATCCAGAATTCTAATGTAGCATTTTTGACTTGAAAAGTTAGGTGGACTGAGATTTTCGATTGAATTCGACGATTTGATCTATTTTTTTCAACCATGATTGAAACTTAGATTAACCTGAGAAAGTATGCAGTAGACCCTCATAGGTCAACTTTTTTTTAATAAAAAAAAAATGTGAGGTTAAAGAAATTTGAGGAAACCCTTTTATGCATGTCATGAGGATTATGAAACTTTGAAAAAACTACTTTTTTAATGGAGGTTTGTGTGCCATTTGATTCTTGAAACAATCATATGAGTTTTTCTAACAAGATATAAGATGCTAAGATTATAATTTTTTAACCTTTTTTTTAAAGGAAATCTTCAAGTTAGCTTATGCGTTTATTGAGGCTAAATATTTTTTAAAATAATCTTACGGACACATTCAATCCATTAATTTAGTGCACTTAAAAAAAATAAATTTTTCTAAATGTTAATTCTAGTGCTTTAATCGGAATACTCAGAATGCGAAGAATACTTCCTTAACCATTAAACCAACTACTAAGACAATAAATTGAACTTGACATCATTAATTTTCAAGATCATATTGGCCTTAGGTCAAGAAAAAAAAGGTTGCATCTTTTGGTAAGAGACCACCATGTTAAGATAATTTCCCAAATAATTTTAGGGTAAATTATATATTTTTTCTTTTAGGACATATTTAAATTATATAACCCTCTTTCTTATTTAAAAAATTTAAACTCTCATTTCTTAACATTAAAAAATACATTATATTAATATTCTTTCAGCAATAGATGAATTATAATTTTATTTATTTATTTTGGCCAAAACACTCTTATAGAATTCAATATTATTCTTGAGGGTCCTTTAGTAATATTTTAACCTTAAATAAATTTATATATATTTTTATAATAAAAGGGAAGAATATGTAATTTAAACATTTTTTTAAAAAATAATATAATAATTTACTCAAATTTTTATTTTTTTTTTCCTGTTAAAAATATCATAAATTTCTACAACCTGACCTACCTCCCTAAGATATGGGAGGTTAAGTCTGATTAATCAAATTTATGAGCTAGATCTTGAGTTTTTTTATTTTTTATTTTAAAGATGTCAAATCTTATTCATTATGGTCAAATTTCATGTTATGGCACATTGGATTTAACATAATCAAGATGTGACCTTGCAACCATGAGGGCAATTTATGAAAAATTACAATCTTTAAACGTATTCTCTTTTATGGTAAACAGAAAAGAAAACAATTAACACATTTCCAATCCAAAGCTCACTTGTTAGAGGCACTCATCATTTTCTTTTTCTTTATTTTGCTAATATTGTTGCTGATAAAATACTATAGGCACAACTGCCTTTTCTGCTAACTCCACCAAATACATTAATGAAAATAAAAAATGTATTATTACGCATGGATTTACGATCATTATAATGTGATAAAATAGATTATACATTATTTAAATGAATATTATATCATCTAATCTTATAATTCAAATTCCTAATCTCATTATTTTTGGGACTTAAAAATAGAAAGGATAATGTTTATGGATTAAAGTTATGAGATTAGATAATGTAATATTTATGTAAACAATGTATAATTTATTTCAGCATGGTATATTAATTGTCAATTGACATATAACAACAGGTTAATCCAGTTGATAAAAGCAATGTTTAGAATAATATTTTTTGGTTAACATATAGAATAAAATTAGCAGCATAAAATAATTATTTGAAGTGAAATTAATAGTGAGTCTAGACTTTTAGAATAAAAAAACTACATTTACTACTATTAAAAAAAATTAAATTCTTCCAAAATTCTTAGCAGCCAAAATTGAAGGAAAAAAAAATCATCTTTTAAGTTCTAAACCTTTTCTTTGCTTTGTCAGCGATATTTCATTAAATAATAAAACATAAAGTCTAGAGATTACATAAGTTTTAACAATGCTTTCCTGTAATATGAAGATTTAAGTCAAAAACCTTCAAAAGCCAAGAAGATGAGAACATTTCTAAAAGATCCAAAAAAAAAAAAAAAGGAAACAACTCTCACAATGAGAGGAGAGCGACAAAGAAGGAAAAGATTTTGAGAACCACGACGCTTATATATATATATATATAGAGAGAGAGAGAGAGAGAGAGAGAGAGAGAGAGAGAACCTAACAAATTTACCTTCACATAACCATCCATCTTCTCTACAAACTTCTAATGTCTCTGCTAGTAGATGCTATCTTTTTTAGATGAAATTAGCAGAGAGGAAAATATTTTCAGTTTAATATTGAAAATTTTGAGTATTATTGGGATTTATATTTTAATAAATGTATAATTTTTTTAAATTTATAATTCAGCTTAGTTAATTATGGTTTAAAATTAAATTATATATCAATTATTAATGATAATAATACTCATTTTTCAGAATTATAGTTAGTTGACCATAGATCTAATTATGGATCAAAATTTTTTTCTAATTTTTTAAAAAATATATGAACCCAAAAAATTGAAAAAAAAACTCATTTTAAAAACGTCTAAATATTAAATGAGTTTACTTTGATTTTTTTTTCGAGGCTAAGATCAAGCTGACTCATATTGTAATCAATTTTTTAATAATATTATTAATAGTATTATTTTATCATATGAACAATGTAGCACAAAAAAAACCCAAAAAAAAAAAATAGTTTGAAGCAAAGTTAACGTAGGCCGGCAAAATGATGGTATCGTTTTCGGCTTGATTAATTATTAAAATAAAGTTTTATGGCAAAAAGAGATTAACAGGAAAAAGGTTACACATGGCTGCAATGCAGGGAAGGTTATACCTAAGCAAGGCATATGGGCACAAAATGATGAAGCAAAGGATGTTATCAAAGCTAAGCAGGGGACAATACTTTTTCAATTTTTTTAAAAAACATTTTCAATTTTTTGGTTAAATAATGAAATACGTTACTTATTACATAAGCTGTATAAATTATGATTAAAAAAATTAAGAATGAAAATTCTTTTTTTTTTTAAATAATTTGAGATTACTATCATTTTTTTAATTATGATATGAAAACATATTCATACTTTATCTAAATTAAATTTTCTCTCATAATAATTTCAAGAGAACCAAAAGGACATAATCCCAAACTTAATGACAAATTATCATGTCATTAATATATTTTTTCCGAACAAAATCACTTAATGTAGCTTTTTAAGACATTTAACATAATACTGATTTGAAAAATAATTATGATTTAATTTTTAGATAATTAAATGATAATTCAGGAGTAAAAACAGTAAAATAGAGAGAGAGAGAGAGAGAGAGAGAGAGAGAGAGGGAGATTTTGTAAGTGGAAAATATAATAAAATCATAAATATTAAATTAACACCAAATTTTTTGCTTAATTTTTGTTTTTCCAATTTCTAAGCTGGGTCCCCTTATTTTCAAGCAATCTCGTTTCGAGTGTCCAGTTGGGTGTCTTCCACATACATGCTAAATACCTGCCTTTCTTCTTCGTCTTCTTCTTTCTGTCCTTCAATTGCTGCCCATATCTCTGGCTTCTTCAACCACGATCAAAGGTCGGCGTTACTATTTTTGGGCAGGCCTTAATCTTGGCATTGATTGCTTCCTTTATTACGGTGGATATCGAGTTTTCTGCAGAATGCTGGCTGAATTTTGAAAAATCCAGGGTTCTGCGTGTCAGATTGTATTGGGTTTTCTCCCAATTTCTTGCTGCATCGGAATATTGTTTGATTTCTGAACTCGATCACTTTCCGTCCACGGAGGTTTGATTCTTTGCATTCTTGCCTAGAAATCCACTCCCATTGTCCAATACCTAACTATTACGATTTTTGCCCAAAGTTGGACGTGTTTTGGCTTTGAAGATTTGACATTGTTGTTGTGTGGGTGCTTTGTCGGTTGCGGAACTTGTTTTGGTTTCTCCTCGTTAGATAGTGTATGGGTCTGAGGGAAATTTTGTTTTCGAATATTGTGGACTAATTCGTGTTTTAAAGATGAAGAGACCAAAAAGTGAACCTCTTAATTCGAGGAGGTTCAAATTGTCGCATTTTTTGTTTTGTATTGGAGCGTTATACTTGGTTTTTATATCATGTAAGTTTCCACAATTTCTAAAGATTGTATCACAGTTAAGTGGGGATGAAAGCTACGCTAGACTGGATGCGACAGCTGTAGGGGGCTCTGACGATGCAGATTTAAGCAAACCCTTTTTTAGTTCTGTTTATAAAGATGCATTTCACCGGAGATTAGAAGATAATGAAGACCAGGATGCTCCATTGAGGCCAAGCAAGGAACCAATGAAGGAGGAACAACACACCCCAGAAAATGTGAAGCAGTTTCCACGGCGATATGGTAGGATTACTGGAGAAATCATGCGGCGATGGAACAGGACTAGTGATTTGACTGTTTTTGAGAGGATGGCAGATGAGGCATGGACATTAGGGTTAAAGGCTTGGCAAGAATTAGATAAGGTTGATGAGAAGGAGTCGGGAGAAAGCTCTATCCTTGAAGGAAAGCCTGAGTCATGCCCTTCTTGGATTTCAATGAGTGCAGAAGAATTGATCAGGGGAGATGGGTTGATGTTCCTTCCTTGCGGCCTTGCAGCAGGTTCTTCAATCACTGTGGTGGGCACACCCCATTATGCTCATAAGGAGTATGTGGCCCAGCTTGCAAAGTTGAGGGTAGGTGCTGGGTTGGTTTCAGTTTCACAGTTCATGGTTGAATTGCAAGGGTTGAAATCAGTGGATGGGGAGGATCCTCCAAAGATATTGCACTTGAATCCTCGATTAAGAGGGGATTGGAGTAAGCAACCCGTTATTGAGCATAATACTTGTTACAGAATGCAGTGGGGAAAAGCTCAAAGATGTGATGGTTTGCCAAGCAGTGATGATGAAGAAATGCTCGGTATGATTAATCATACTTCATTTTAATTTTGAAGCATCTAATTTAGATATAAAGTGCTGCAGAATGGAGTCTGCATTTTCAGACTTGTAAAATGGAGTAAAGACAGAAAAGATTTAGCTGTGATCATTCCCAAAAGGAAGGAGTAAGAGAAAAAGATAAATGATCAGGCCAAACCAAGATTAAAAAACTATATTAACATTTTCTCTAAAGAGCTTTCCATTGCCTTTCGGACACACCCACTGAAAAAACAATTAACTGAAACCCACAGGGAAGGCAAAAATGTTAATTCTCTTCAAAGAAGATGTGTCTGAAGAAACTTTTGAATAGTGACTATGACAACTTATGCAATTGCAAGTTCTATTTATAGTTTTATTCTAGCATTACCATGAGTTTGTAATGATTGATGCAGTGATACTTACCTTTTAAACATGTGTTTTCTTTCGTTGATTTTATGTTTTCTATGGATTTGTGCTTTTATGTACGTTTTCATATTCTAGCCTCATTGTATCCTCTTTTTTTTGTTAAGTACTCTCCTAGTCCCTATATCCATGTCATATCTTGCCAGTTCTTTATCATATCCATGCTTCATAGGTTATGAAGAGCGCATCTTATATGTTACTGTTATATACTCTGGAGATCAAATTGCTATGCACCTTAGTTAATATACACTTATATTGTAATATAGTCAGCATTTGCAGGATTGTGATGTTTTTGGTTGGAATGAAATCCGAGAGTTTTTAATCAGAAGTTTCTTCTTTGGGTTGTTTTCAGCAAATTGTTTTTCTAGGGCACTGTCCCTTGTGGATCTACAAAGGGATTAGAAAGCTCTTCCGAGCTAAAGAGTCTTTAGTCTTTGTTTCATGGTTTTGGGAGGACTACTTGTCCTCTGGTGTTGGATTGTTTTCTATCTCATCAATAAACTCTTCTTTTATAAAATAAAAAATTGATAAATAGTTGCCTTTTTTTGAATATTTCACTTCTGTTTCCATTATCATAAATATTCCAGCTGTTTATGATGTTTAAGTTATGTCTCTTTTTCTGTATTCTAATGCTTGTAAATTTATTTTCTTCTTAAATTTGACAGTTGATGGGTATAGACGATGTGAAAAGTGGATGCGTAACGATATTGTAGACTCAAAAGAGTCCAAGACAACATCATGGTTCAAGCGATTTATAGGACGTGAGCAGAAGCCAGAAGTGACCTGGCCATTTCCTTTCGTAGAGGGTAGAATGTTTATCCTTACACTGCTTGCTGGTGTTGATGGATACCATATTAATGTTGGAGGTCGCCATATAACTGCATTTCCATATCGGACGGTAAGTTACTTGAGATGAGACAGTTATTTTCATCTGATGCTTGCATTAAATACGTACACAGTGTGAAATTGCATATCTAGCTTATTTGCAACAATTATCTCTGTCATGGAGGTTGGACAGCTTTACATCACTGATTGGTTCCTTGCTTAGGAATTTTCATATGGTAATCTGTTTTGAGTCTCTACATGTTTTTATTTGGTTTTGTTGAGGATTTCCTATCCTCCATCTATGTATTTTCTCATCTCTTCTTAGTATATATATATTTTAAATCTCTGTCATGTTGATAAATTTCTTCCTATAATTGCTTTTACTTTACTGTCTTTTTCAGATTTATATTGGTTTACATTCATAGAATTTGGCATACATTCATAATCTTTGTACTTTATAGTGATGATAATAGCCCTTTTTCATGTGTCTAAGGATCACTCCACCTAAAAGCTTAGCTTTGAGAATAGTTGGATTTTATCGCAGTTTTTACCATCCAGGCTGTTGTGGCCATAGAAGCTTTTTCTTTTCCTTTGATTTTTCCTTTTCTAATAATTTTCAGGGATTTACACTTGAAGATGCTACAGGATTAGCAATCAAAGGAGAGGTGGATGTTCATTCAGTTTATGCTACCGCTCTCCCTAGATCTCATCCGAGTTTCTCACCTCAACGAGTACTGGAAATGTCAGAGACTTGGAAAGCCAGTCCTCTACCCAAAAGTCCTATTAAACTTTTTGTTGGAGTTCTTTCTGCGTCTAACCACTTTGCAGAACGCATGGCAATTAGAAAAACATGGATGCAATCAGCTGCTATCAAATCTTCAGATGTAGTTGTACGGTTCTTTGTTGCATTGGTAAGGCTTCTGCCTTTATATTTCTCAGGCAAATGAATGAATGAATGATATCATGATTCACTCAGGACACGAGCTTAAAGAAATGAATGGTCCCAAGAATGGTATGCGATGGCAGTAAAAACTTAATTGATAAGATATGAATGACTATCCTAGGGTTATTATGATGGAAATAGTAGGGTGAATTTGTGGTTTTTAAGTCCTTTAGGAGCAATGCATGGTCCCAAGAATGGTATGGGACAGCTGTAAAAACTCAATTGATAAGATATGGACAACTCTCCTAGGGTTATTATGATGGAAACTGTAGGGTGAAATTGTGGTTTTAAATCCCGTTGGAGCAGTGATAGAAGTGTTTTAAGTCTTGTGAGGGTTTTAATATGATGGCTAAGAAGCTACTGTTAATGGAATTTGGAGTTGCCATATGTTGTGGCTTCTAAATAGCAGCTTCTTAGGGTTTTTGTAAAGCTAGTATCAGATTCATTGGCAGAGAATGTGTTTGAAAACGGTTGAAATATAAACAATGAATTTATGTAGCATTTCAAAATGTTTGAAGATTTTATGATGCTTAATGCTGAAATTATTCATATTTTAATATTATCTCATTTTAGGCTTTCAATTATGTAACTACTTTTCTTTTTCTAAGACTAATTTGTCTCTTAACGGCAGATGTTACAAATCACAATAATTTTGTCATTAAATGATAAATGTACGCTTAAATTATAAATCATATATGTGAGTTACAAAACAAGACCTGGAGTGTCCATATATGTATTGCACAATCAAAGTACAAAAAAAGAGGAGGATTTTGGGGGAAAAAAGTGATGGACGAAAGGTGAAATAGAATGGTGCACAGTCAAAATGCAGACATACCAAAAAGACCACAAGTTAACAAAAAGATGAGAAGAGGGAGAGGGACATAAATAATCTAATGGGTACTTTAGTAGTTGTTTAAAAAGTAATAAGGGACATAAATGTTCTTGCAGATTATTGGTTTATTATTGCTGCAGCAATTCAGTGATCTTTGTTTCACTGAACTGATTCAGCAGTTTTTTCAAGGAACTTGTTTTGGCTCAAACTTATCAAACATGCTAAATTAAGTTCTCGTCCTTTTTTTGTTGGGAGCTTTTTATGCATTTTGCACATACTTGAAAAGGCTCACGATGCTTTTTTGGTTGTGTGGTTATTATTCATTCAAGGCTGGGTTCGGGTGCTGAAAGGTTCTCAATTAATTGATGAAATGCTTTGGGATCTAGATAAGCCTGACCTGACTTATAGATTTTTGAAATTGATTCTAGAGAGTAAATAAGATAAAATTTGCTCTGTTGCCAGAGTTCCTAAGGCTTCACAATCATTAAGCTTCATAGTTTTCGAAAATCTTTTCAAAGCTTTATCCACATTGGCAGCAGAACTTTTTCCCCTGAGAAGAACGGATGGTGAGATATGGAGATCAAAGATTTATGAACCTGTTTGACTTGGTGTTTGTTAAAGCAAGTAATGTGAACATGATCAAACTTAAAATAGGACTCGGGTACCACCTGGATAAGCTATTTTGGTGGGTTTTATGAAGCTTTTCTTTAATTATGATCAGATTCTAAGGTTTTTGTTAATGACAACTTTGATTTGTAATCTTCTGCCTCTTTACTTAATATAATTAGATTTACTTGAATTGTTACAGTGTGTCCTATTTGTAGTGGATTGATACAGGAAAATTTGCCATTTGACGAGTTTATTCCAGGATTGGTTGTTAACACTGATGTCCACTTTGGAGTGGGTGATAGAATACAAATTCATGTGGTGACATTGGAGTTTGTGAGAAATTTTCTATGTATAAGACATTGTAATTACTGAAGAACAACTTATTAGCTTTTTTCATATACTCAGATAATATTATTATGTGTAATTGATGGTTGCATCTGAAAAATTTGACCTAGTTTTGTTTGGCATTCTTCAGTGGCTTTGTGTGCATTTTCATTTCTTTTCCCACAAATATTCTTTCTCTTAATATGGTATGGCTAATTTTTCCTTGTATTGTGCGTGTTATGAATATCGACATGAAGAATCCAAGGAAGGAAGTAAATGCTGTGTTGAAGAAAGAGGCCATGTACTTTGGTGATATTGTCATTTTGCCTTTTATGGACCGCTATGAGCTTGTTGTTCTTAAAACCATTGCCATCTGTGAGTTTGGGGTGAGCTAATTTTAAGCCTTTGGTTATTTTCCCATTCCTTCCTTTAGTTTTTTTTTGGGATCCGCACCCCCGGGGGGTTGGGACTTGTGCTGCTAATGTCCCTCCCTCCTCCTAAAAGGTGCAATTCTTGTGGCTGCTGGCCTTTGTGTTTTCTCCGGTACAAAACCGTTGTTTCTTCATGCAGGTTGAGAATGTGACTGCTGCATATATCATGAAATGTGATGATGATACGTTTATTAGGGTGGATACTGTCTTGAAAGAAATTGAGGGTGTCCCCCCAAAAAAGTCGCTTTATATGGGCAATCTCAATCTCCTGCATCGACCTCTGAGAAATGGCAAATGGGCAGTCACTTATGAGGTACCGTAATTGCATCATATAGTTGAACTGAAAGTTAACAGAGAACTGTGTATCCTGATCAATTTACATGCTAGCTCTTATATGCATTTTCCCAATTTTAAGAAGGATTACACTTTAATTTCACAGGAGTGGCCAGAAGAAGTTTATCCTCCTTATGCAAATGGACCTGCATACGTCATTTCCAGTGACATTGTTAATTTCATCATATCTCAACACAAGAACAGGAGGCTTAGGGTTGGTCATTATAAACATTATCTGGAATTCACATCTGCTTTTCTCAGTATCTTTTGTTCTTCCTTCTATAAACAAATTTTTTAGGTACTTCCAATTTGCTGCATCAGTACAAATTGATGGTGAAATATATTTGTTTGTGGTGGCAGCTCTTTAAGATGGAGGATGTAAGCATGGGAATGTGGGTTCAGCGATTTAACAGTACCATGAGGGTTGTCCAGTACTCCCACAACTGGAAATTTTGTCAGTATGGATGCATGGAGGACTACTTTACGGCACACTACCAATCACCAAGGCAGATGATCTGTCTATGGGACAAATTAACAAGAGGTAGAGCTCGATGCTGCAACTTTAGATGACAATGTGTAACAATACCACTCATAAGCTTTTGTATCATTTGTATTTGAAACCCTACTGCTGATCTCAAGTCCGCTCAGGTTAATGTCCTGAAAAGATTAGTGATAGCAAAATGAGTTGCAAGCACGAAATAGGATTTACTGTGAAGATGTCCCAGAAAATGAAACTAACGAATTGAAAATTGCTCAAAACAAAAGAGGAGTTTTTTTGCTTTTGGGAGGAGGGGGGGGGGGGGGGGGTGTGGGGGACAAATACTTTATGGTGTTTGCGTAGAAAAGAAGGGGCATTGAATTTTTGAGTACATAGTGTATCACCAGAGCTGTATTCCCCGTTGTGACAAACTGTTAATTCTTGCTGCTCCAGTGTATAATTGAGAGTTGCATTGCGTGTATCCAAAAGTCTAGGTAGATTCTTGGTTAAAGAGATATAAGTATATTAAAGGTGATTTTTATTTAAAAAATTTTGTTTTTAATGCTTATATACTTTTTCATAATTAGTTTAATTTACTTAAAATTTTTCAAGAATTTATGAAAAGGTTGTAATTTTTTTAGTAACTTGTAGGGGAGTATTTTTGTGCATCATATCTAGTTTGAAGCTCAAGAAAGAGGACTTGGGTCATTCAAATTATGCACTTTCTTTTAGTAAGCCGATAGGATCTCAACCTTGTTTGCATTCTTGAAGTAAGAACT
Source organism: Erythrophleum ivorense (assembly GCA_026724425.1). Classification (NCBI taxonomy): domain Eukaryota; kingdom Viridiplantae; phylum Streptophyta; class Magnoliopsida; order Fabales; family Fabaceae; genus Erythrophleum; species Erythrophleum ivorense. The sequence continues at coordinate 63,455,560 of JAIUCV010000003.1, forward strand.
ACGTATCCTTGCCAGCTAATAAGCTTGTAGCTCACATCGTACTAACTATAGATTTTGAGATTGATGCCAATTTTATGTTTTGGGTTGCATACCTATTTGTTGCCTTTTCCCTGTTCCCTCTCTTCCGCTTATAGCTACCGTCGCCATCTCATCCCAACTTAAAGTCCTCACATGGTAATGAGATTTGAGAATTAACTTCAAACCTCAAAAATGTCTTCTTTGCGATCCAAAGCTTTCAAGCATCCAAAAGGGCTGTCAAGTCATATCAGGATTATTTATTTAATTTTTTTGTATTGTATATATCTTAAATCATATAAAAATATTGATATTTTTAATGTGTCAATTTCAAATTTTTATAGGTAAGTTTTCAAGAAGATTATATTTGGTACATAGAACGAGTATGTATCAAAATGAAAAGAGGATGAGAATGTGATGAGAGATGATTTTTGTTTCTTTACATAAAAAGAAGGATTATAAAAATAGACGACGCTGTTAAGTAAAGATAATAATGACATAATAAACATGATATAAATTATTTAAATCTTGTTTTCTTTGATTTCATCTCTTCTTCCCTTTGCATCATGATACCAAGCATGGCCTAAGAAATTATGACAGTCATATATTAAACATTACCTTAATAATTCTTACAAGAACAAGACTTACATAAAGTTAGGTGTAATATTAGGTTTGTCAATAAAAACATAATATGTAGAGTAATTTTTTTGAATGACCTAATTATTTAATGCTGCAAAAAATTTTTGCTCGATTTTTTTATTAAAAAACTTAAAAAGCATATAAGTCTTCTTTTTCTTACACTTACCGTGGCTTCAAATTGGCCATTGAAGCAAGGATGTAAACAATGCTTTCACAAGTCAGGCATTCTTCTTCAAAGGTTTTTTTTTTTTTTTTTTTGGGTTTTGGCATAAACAAAACTTTACCTTTTAAAACAGCAAAAATTGAATACAACAAAACAAACTAAAAGCCAAAAATAGAAAGAACAAGTAAATGAGCTAACACCCTCTTTACATAAGATAGAATTAGCATCAAGAATAAAAACCAAAGGGGATAGGGGAACAAAATCCTTACCAAACAGGCTCATCCCCTTACTAGACTCTTTAGCAAGCCAGTTAGCTGCTAAATTCACTAATTGTAGGGCCCATAAAAAAACAAATAGACAGGCTTTTCTAGTCTGGGCAAGAGTTACAACCATGCACAGATTGAATCAAAGCTAGATTATCATATTCAAACACAATTTGATTCAAGTTAGCCTTCCTTCATTCATAAACGCTAAGGAGGCTTTGTGTTCAGTATCACACATCTTAATGACCTGGCTAGTAACATCTCTAAAAATTACTTCAATCCTTGCTTTATTTTGTGATTGATTAAATGCACCATCAGAGTTGATCTTAATGCAATTAGCATCAGATGAAGTCCACCTTATGACTTCCCTCGAACAAGAGTTAGTAGAGGGCCTTTTGGTCGAGGCTTAACATTTCTAAGGAAAAATTTAGCAATGGCTATATGTACCAACATAAGATAGCTACATAATCCTTACTAAAATCATTCATATTCAAATCCACCATTAGCCAATTAAGCCAACAATCCAATATAGAGATACAATTCTTATCAATTTTAAGAGAAAGATTGCACCTAAACCACACCAACCTAGCCCATCTACGCAAAAGAAAAAGATATTCAATGGATTCAATATCAATGCCACAAACTAGGCAACATGAGTTAGAGCAACATTTTCTCTTCCATAAACATTCTTTAGTTAGGATGGCATATTTATTGATCTTCCATAAAAAGTGTTCTATTTTTTAAGGAGCCGTAAGGTTCCAATTTGTTTTTTAGAGGGATCTAAAAGGCTATAAAGAGCTACTAGGTCCAAAAGCACCATCATGATTGAACAAAGAATAAGCAAGCTTATACCCCTCCTTTATAGTGTATATGCCTTTTTGCTACCACACCAAACAAAGTTGTCTTCTTTATTACTAAAGGAAATAAGAATGCGCAAAATGGCATCAATCACGTATGGGGAGAGCCAAGCTTCAATTAGAGATAGCCCCCCTTTTGTTAGTTATAAGTTTAGCCACTTTGTACCCCTCTAAAGCTTCATAAGCAACATCAGCATCAATTCAAAAACTTGTGCCATAAGGAATCTAAGGATCTATCCAAATGTTTATTTTGGCTCCATTTCCCATCTTTAAATAGATTTGCTCTTGTATTAATTTCCTGCCTTCCAAAATATTCACCCAAGCCTAGAAGCATGAGCCCTTTGCTTAGCTGAAAGGAAATAGTTTTAAGAAGATAGTCATAACTCCTTTAGATTTTTACAATCTTCCACACTTACTTAGCAAGTGGAGCTAGGTTAAAATTTAAAAAATCTTTGAAAGGAGCCCACCATCATATTTAGACATAGCCATTCTTTTTCATGAAACCCAATGTATTCTACCCTTTTCTCTTTTTTTACCTTCTAAAATTTGGTAAGCAAGCTATGTAGCTCTTGGCATGATCGCTTTGGAAAGAGAAAACATGACATAAGGAATATTGGGATGGCATTAGGAATAACCTTTATAAGAGTTTCTCTCCTCGCTTAAGACAAACAACTATGCTTTTGCCCCTAAAGCTTTCTTCTAATCTTGTCTCTTACAAAAGTAATTGCCTGATCCTTGGATCTACCTTGCAACATAGGAAGTTTGAGGTATTTACCTAGAGTCTCAACATTCTTAATGTCCAAAATGTTACACAAATCTACCCTTAACTCATTTGGTTGTTCTTTGAGAAAAAAATGAAGAATTTTTTTAAATTGATTGCTTGACCTAAGGCATAATAATACTCAACAAATATTTACTTCATCTTCATGCAGTCCCCTCTATCCCTCCTTAGGAAGAAAACTACATCATCAACAAAGAGGAAATAGGAAAGGTTGGGCAGCCTCTAATACATTTAATACCCTTCAGCAAACCTTGATCCACATATGAATTGATCATTCTAGACAATATATCCATTACAATAATAAAGAGATAATAAGAAAAGGGGTCTTCTTATCTTAATCCTTTTTAGGGCACTATATTTATAACTTTCCTTATTGACAATAGCAAATTGAACTCAATTGAACATATGCATTTCAAAATTCTATCCACCTACACTGAGCTAATACCAAATTCAATAATACAACCTTGAGAAAATCCCACTCAACACTGTTATAAGCTTTGTTCATGTCAAGCTTTAAAGCTAATTTACTTTTATCCCTTCTCTTAGCCTTTAGGAATTGTAAAGTTTCATGCACAATCAAAATGTTATCTTCTATTAGCCTTCTCAGGATAAAAGTGCGTTGATTCTAAAAAATAACCTTAGAGAGTAAGCTCTTCATTCTCGAGATAAAGGCATGCTAATTTTAAAAAATGACCTTAGAGAGTACCCCTTCATTTTGTTTGCTATTACTTTAGAAAAAACCCTTAGAAGAAAAATTACAAAAGCTTATTGGTATGAAATTCCCCACATTCTTAGGCACTTTACTTTGAGGATTAGCATCAAATTTGTAAAGTTCAAATCAGCCATTGAATAGCCATGTATAAAAAACTCCTTAACCATAGTGCAAACTTGAGCAATCACTACATCCCACAAATGACGATAGAAAATGCTAGAAAAGCCATTGCGATTAGGGCCCTTTAAAATGCCAAGTTTACAAGCAGCCTTTTTAAATTCTTTAGTGGAACTAGAACTAAGAAAAATAGAATTATCTTCAGTAGTAATAACAATCTCAAATAAATCCAGTACCTTTGAAAAATCTCTATTACCACCTGAGGCAAAGACGTTATTATAAAGCAAAAAAAAATTCTTTCTAATAGCTTCTAAATCATCAAGCCATGAACCATCCTTATTCTTCAGCTTGAGCATTTTATTTTTTTACCTTCTCATCACCATAGTAGCATGGAAAAATCTATAGTTCTTGCCACCTATTTTAGCTATTGAATATGAGAATGTGAGCCCAATATTGCTTTTCCTTATCTCATAGATTTGCCACTTCTTTTGATCTTTCTCTTGCCTTGGCAGCCATTTCTTCATTCCAATCACTATCAACACATTCATGGAATTAAGCCAGTAGATAAGAAATTTACTTAAGATAGTGTGAAAACTCCTTTTTACTCTATTGTCGTAGCATTGTCCTCATTCTCTTCAAGTTCAGTATGAAAATAGCCAACACTTTAGGGTCACAATCATCATTACCCTTCCACTTTTGAGCAATTAGATTTTTAAGATTAGTATACTCTAGCCACATGAGTTCAACTTTAAATGTTTTTGAGGTTATAATCTTAGAGAAATTAAAATTTAAAAGAATTGGTGAGTAGTCTAATCTTATGAGTTCAAGGTGAACAACCTAGGCTTTAGCAAAAGTTTCCCTTTAAAGCACATTAAAAATAGCTCTGCCTAGTCTTTCCTTTATATGTGCATGACTTATCCTTCTATTCAACCATGTAAATTTAGAGCCCTTAAATTCCAATTTGATAAGACCATCATTAACCAAAAGCTGTGGAACTCATCAAAGTTGTCAAACTACTTTTTCTATAGCTATACCTTATAATTCTTACCTAACCAATGTACAATACAATAGAGTTCCTACAAATAAGTGCTAATTTAATTTAATTTTAATTATTTTTGTTATATGCCAATTCAAACTTTAAACTTTTATTTTCTATTGTACGGTTAAAATATCATTGCAATCCTGAACCTACTTAAAGATCTTGTGGGGAAGGTTTAGATTTTGTTAATAAGGTTATAAATCAAAGCACTAAGGCGTAATTAAAGGCCAATCATATTAGTCTATAATGTTTAAAATCTTGTTAACAAGGTCTTCTAACAATCTATAAGATGTAAGATCAGACTTCAAACCTTCAACAAGCCAAAAGGCTAAAGGAAATTATGGCAACACTTTAAAAAATCTAAATGGGCACACCTAAGCAAAACTACAATAGGAGTTCTTAAAATTCTCCAAACTTTCAACCACCATGCTATGCTAAGTATAAGCTGTTATAAATACATATAAATTCTATAGACTGAGTATCAAACTAGTCTATGGAAGAAACAAGAATAATGGATAGCAAAACCTATAAAAATCACACTTTTTTTCTCATTTAAATACCCTTGAAACACTACAAAACTTCTTCCCATTTTTCCACATTCTAAAATATGCCTAAATCAATATCTACAACATAAAAAATCAAAGAAAAAACATTAGGATAGCCTTCACTACACTAGGACAGTAGTTGTACAATTTTTGACAACAAATACAGGATAAAAAGAGTAAACTACCATATAAAATCAACCCATAGTCATCCAAAACTCTTAAGACCACTTCCATACACCCTTAGACATAATATAACATCTATTTCTATCAAAGAACTTATGAGAAAGTGAGGTAAATAGAGTAAGAGACATAGGACAATAAGCATCATGCACATAAAATATGATAGTAGCAAAAATGCATCAAGCCACTATAATTTTCAAACTTTTACTTCTTGAATTTACCTTAAGCTCACCAAGACTCTCCCTAAATATTTTGCATCATCTCTAAGCACCCTAAATAATTATAAATTTTAAAATATTCTCCAAAGTAGCATTAAACCAAGGTCTTTCTCCTATGACAGCATAAAAACCAAAAATAAAAAAAATGACACTTAAAGCTCTACGTGCAAAAGCAAAAAGTTTAACCACATTTCCAATTGGCACCAAACCAATTGGAACAAGTTTAAAACACTTAAAGAAAGTTGCCTAAGTACAAAAATCTCACACTTAGGTTCTAAATCAAATTTTAAGCTCTCAACCCTCAAATTAGACACTTTTTAGCTTACGAATGGTTCAATACTTGGATTTTGCGTGCCCAAATTTTGCTAACTCTTCTCAAAAATTTCTAAACCTTGACTACCATTTTTCTTTCACTAAAATAAAGTTGCTCAAAATATAAAAATCATAGTTTTCCAATTAAATAAATAATTTGCTACACTAACCCTGTATAAAACTACTTAATGGCAGCGAAGAATGATAGCAAATGAGTCAACTTGCATTTTATAAGGTTTCTCCTTATCTAACCACCTTAAACACAAACCAAAAGACTAAGGTAGACCTAAAATACTTCTAAAAGCCAAAAATAACAACTAAGATACTTTTAGGATGCATAACAATCATTGAGTCCTTCAATGTGTACATTCAACTTATGCATGCTTAAAGACGAAACATGCTTGTTGTTTTATATATAATCATTGAGATAAGATTGACCAAAAACAAAATAAGATTATCATACTTTCAATTTGAATATATTACAAGGTCATAGCATACACAAGGAAAATTATATTATGCATTAATAATTTCTTTATATACATGCTTATATCTCAAAATAGCCATTAGTGCCCAAAAATAGAACATATGGAACACACACACACACACATAATCAAAACTTATATTCACACATCAAAAGACCATATATAACCTCCTGCATTTCTCTCTTATAAACCTGTTTAGGTTTTAGGTTGTTTCTCAGGCCTTCTATTTGACTTTCTCTTAAAAAAGATGTTAAAACAGTCTTTCAAAGGGATGAGATATACTCTTAATAATTACCTTACCTTTTCGAAACATATTTCAAAGCAACAAGGTACAAAGAACTATTATGGCATGTAAGGAAATATATTCAAGGGAAAATTATGTTTAAGGACCAAAAGATAAAAAAAAATTATTCTTAAGAACTTTTACTACTAGGTTCAACGATTTGTTGTTAAACTCAATGGTAGTCATCCTAAAACAAGTAGTAATAGGTCCTTAAAAATAATTTTCTTTATCTTTGGGTCATTTATTATAATTCTCTATATATTCAACATATATATATGGTATATTTGATTACATATAAGGGTCACATAATAACATTATATATCATATATCATTAAAAAGTCTTTCGAAGGGATGAGATACACTCCTAATAATTATCTTACATTTTCGAAACATATTTCAAAGCAACAAGGTACAAAAAACTATTATGGCATGTGAGGAAATATATTCAACACACATATATATATGGCATATTTGATTACATATAAGGGTCACATAATAACATTATATATCACATATCATTATAGAATTAATCTCAATCATGCTTATCATACATTTCTCATATCTGTAGTGAGGCATGTTCTTCTCACTAATATAATTCTTCCGCCATATAAATGGTACAATGAGACATGGCCTTCTCATCGATTTTAAGCATATGCATCATCATCAAATGGAGAGGAATAGCCTTCTCCTAGGACATAACCTTTCTTTTTAAAAATAGTGGGGTGAGATATAACCTTTTCACTGGTTTCATCTCATAAATATCTCATAGGCAATCAAATAATAAAAAAACTCATGAACAAGCATTTCACATAATAATTCATAGAAAATATATTCAAAAAGGTAAGAAATTACCTAACTAGCAACCCAAGTGTTTCCTAGTTACTTTTTGGTAAGGCAAACTCTAATTCTCGCTACCAATAAGCATACCTTAACATAATTATAACCCTAAAAGACAACCAAATCAAAATCTAAGTTTGAAATTATTAATTTACTAAATAAGAAGCTATAAAGGTATATTCTTTACCTATGCATAAATTCTTCCAACTACTTCTAATTTATTCACTCTGCAATCAAAATTCTCCTTCAATTTGCCCTTGCTTAATCATGGTAAAAAATAGAACAACCACCCAGTCAATGTCAATTTATCATATTTAACAATGATTATTGAATATTTTAAGCAAATATTATACCTTTACACCATTCCTTAAATTCTCATATAACAAACTAGCTCCAAACCTCTTTAACTCATTTTTAGTTTAGATTTACAAAAGGTTATTATCTACACATTTTTAGCTAATAATTGGTAAACTAAACTCAACTATAATTATACAAAATTTCCTCTCCTTATATCTTCCAAAGCTTGGTTCAGAACTGTAGCAAAAACACCCTTCATATAACATTATAAATATATAATTATAAAGTTATATCTTGATTAAAAATTTTGATTTTTCTCTTTCCTTTAAACTTCAATTGAATCATGAAGTAATACTCTATTTTTCTTTAAACCACAGTTAAAATTTCCAGTAGCAACCAAAGATAAAAATTAGATTTTGAAACCCCCCCAATTTAGCTAAAAAGTAGCAACCACTTATCTTACAAAACATCCTCCCTTCGACTTCTTCCACTTCCATGTAGATATCTTCCCTTCTCTCAACTTTCCTTCAGCTGAAACTATCATCAAATCACAAGCTTCATGCATGAACTTCAACCTATGACTCCATGGCTGCACATTTCCTCTCAATCAGAACTTCTTTTGCTGCATAGAATAGAGTTGGATGAAATAAAAGAGGGAGGAATGGTTATAGATGAGGAATTTTTAATTTAATGGGTCAGGGGTTTGTTCAGCTAGTCATTAATTCCCAAAGAATTTAATCTTATATTAGGTTCTAATCTCTTAATTTATCTCTTTTAATGTATAGAATTATAAGATATCCAATTTTATACTTTAATTCAATCATCTCCCTCTTAAATATTTTTTTAAATCTCTTAAATTTTACTTTAACTCACTCTCTCCTTAATTTCTAATTAACTTCATATATTGGGATGTTACAAAAGTTGCTACATGATCTAATTCTGCCCTCTGCCTTCTAGAATTAAATAGTAAGTTATTGAAATCTCCCACATACAACTAAGGCAAACATTTACCTAGCTTAAAGAGCCTCAATTCCTCCCACCATCTTGCTTTATCTTGTTCTCACGGGGAACTATAAACTAAGTAATAAAGCCCTACAGATTATCTAGGCCTCTAGCTACCTCAACATGTATAACATTTTTAGAAACATGGTAAACATTCAATCTCACATCCTCTTTCCTTATAAGATTAAACCACCAGATAAACTTTTAGCTTCCACCATAACAACATGATGAAATTTAAACTCTTTTTTTGTAATTTTTCTATTTAATTTTCTTTATTTTGGTTTCCATGAGGAAAACCAATAAGGGCTTATACTTCTCACATAAAACCTTAATTCTTACTGGTCAAGGTTCCCCCGCTCCTTGATAATTCTATACTATGAGACTCATGGTGGCCTAATGGTTTTTGACCAACCACCAAAATTATCAGCTTCATTCCTTATAGTTGTAGATACAAATACCATTTCATCCTAATTCCCTTTATGTGATAATCTGAATTGAAAGGATCCCATTTGAATTGATGTATCCACTAGCTTCTCTATTTTAAGACACCTTTTTTTCTTTGAGATTCATTTCTTTCTAGCCTTTATTGGAGATTTTGAGCTCTTACCCCTCACAAAGCTTTGCCCCATGATTACTTGATTAGAACCAAACTCTCTATCAACAGAATCAACAATAATCGATGGCTTATGCACCTTTTCTTATTAGGCTTTCTTTAGGTTTGGAAGGTACTACTTAGATTCTGCATTTCTCTTTAGATTAATTTTCTACAATTCATAAACCTACTCTGGTTTGTATCTTGCCATTGGGTTTATAGTCAAAGCTTTTCTATTCACTTCTTCTTCATTCTTTGGTGGCAATTCGACAAAATAAGGGATGAATTTGCTAATTAATAGACCATATACCTTTTGCCTTGACTCATAATTTACCATTAAGAAGCCCACACCCAAAGCTCCTCTTAGCCCAATGCTTTCACCATTAAGTACTCACTGGGCCAAACCAACATTCACAAAAGGCTTATATCGAAATGCCTCATTCTTTTCAACATCCAAATTGTCATTCATTTTTAGGATAGCTCGGTTTTCAGCTTTCATGTTAAAATGCTTTCTGTTATCCTTATCTACATGTAACCTTCCTTTTAAATTCTCAGGGTTGTTAGTAACTACCTCTACCAACAAAGATACCACCATTGAGAAAACCTTCCTCCATGTTCTCCAACGTTAGTGAAACTCCATACACTACCACCTTTTTAGGCTTTCTCATTGCTTTGGTCTTAACCACACCACATGAGTCATTAATCTTATAGGAGAAACACCATACCAATTCCAAATCTAGGTTTCAAAGGATCTTGTAAGGACATGACTTTATTAAAATTGCATGACTTACTATCATGACCAATCCTCCCATAGTTGTAATAGTATAAATACCTAAATTTTTGATAGGTTTGGTCTAGGAACCCACAAACCTACTACCAGTGGAAATTCCACATCTATTTTTGCCCTTGCCTTAACATAAGACCTGCTAACATCACCATTAACCCAAAGCTCCTCAAACATTACTACCTCTCCCACTCTACTTCCTATTTTCACAAAATTCTTACTAGTCACCCCTTCAATTGACACTCCATGAAACTAAACCTAGAACAAACATTTTGTCATATTAACCTTATGAATTGCCAACAATAAAGACCAATGTTTCAACATTAAAAGCAAGCCTATTACTATCCATGGACCTCTCATAATTTTTTCACATTCTTCTTTATTGGCAAAATTAAAGATGAACAAGTTATCACTAGCATCATTGATATTATTTCCACCTTTTAGATTCCATGCCTTGAGGATTAATAATTTAACAATAGCTCGATTAGGACCCTTACATGTCAATAACTTGTCAATTAAAGTAAGACACTTCCTATTTTTCTGGGCTCCATCTTCCTAATCCAGGGTTATAGGATCCTTCTCACCATCCACACCTCCTAAGCCTCCATCAATTTCCATTCTACATCCAAAACACTACAAAAAACATTCCAAGCAAAATAGAGAACTCCCATCTCTCAGGAGACTAAAATGAATAGGAACATATGTTCAAAGAGACAACTCTCATTAAGGAGAAAATTCAACTTTCACTGGGGAAAGAGTTTTTCATTAAAGATTTTTTTTAAAAGAAAAATAATTTTAACTTGGTGCAACCAATTTCAATTTTTAAGATTGTTTGGATATTATTCAAACATCTTTTTATAATATCATATTTCTAGTGGTTTAAGTATGAGTTATACAACTGATGCTTTGCATATCATTAAAAAAAAGTATAATAATCTTTCATATAATATAAGACATGGTTTACTATAGAAAATATCAGTTCTTGATATGTTGTCAAAATATTATTCTTACACCAAGAGATGACCACAATAATAATATTTATATCACAGTATTAAGGCCTTGTTTGCTTGATGAAATAATTTTTGCGAGAATGAGAATATTAATAAGAATGAGAATAAGAATAAAAATGGGTTTTAATGTAATGAAATAATTATGTTTAATATGTCATAGAAAGAAATAATATTATCAAGTCTTTTCTGTATTTGGTTAGATGAAAATAAAGTAGAAATGAAAAAGAAAAGATAATAAAATGACCATAATATCTCCAATACAAAAATATATTAAAATAATAATAATTTTTTAATTTTAAAATTTTTTTCACATAACTTTAATAAAATTATTAAAATATTCGTTTTTAAAATTTTTTTAAGTTTATAAAAAGTTTTTAAAATTACCATTAATAAAGTATTACTTTTGTTCAATAAAAAAATAAAAATAAAAGAATCATTTTAATTACCCATAATAATAATACTAAAATAATAATTTTGCAATTCAACAAAATAATTTATGATTTCATAGTTTTTTAGAATATATAATAGAAGAGAAAGTCGTTATTGTAATTAAAAAAAATATTTTAACTAGGATAAAAAAAACATGTGAAGGTTATTTCAGTTATTCATTTTATGCTTTCCTAGCGCGCGGATTCCATAGTTTTTTAGATAGAGTTGTGATTCATTCAAAACAAGAAATAATGATTATATATGGAATGGAATATTAATTAAAAAAACCAATTAAATATGTGAAGTATTGCAATCTCATTTTCTTCCCATCATCTACAGTGACAAATGCATCATATCAAATGGGGCCTAATAGTATGGAGAGTGATTTAATGTGTTTCAAATCACACATCTAATTAAAATATGGCGTATGATGTGTTTTATTTCAATAAATGGTTTTTAAAAATATTTTGTGATATGATTATATTTTCATCATCTATCTAAAGTATCCCCCAGCCCAATTAAATTTAATAGAAAATTAAGATAGAATTTATATTCCAGGGTTTAAGAACGATATAGTTCTTAATTTGATATTTTATATACCCAGATGATTACTTGCACATACTTATATGCTGTATTTTTTGAAAAATCAGTGACATTAGATTCGACTTTAAAAGCCTAAAATTTTATCAAATAAATTTAAATAAAGATTATTTAAAATTTAAAATAAATTTAAATTTATGATTACAGTAAATATTTTAAATTTATGATGAATTTAAAATTTTATCGGATATTGTTTATCTATAGGGTATTATTAGATATTGTTTAGGCTAAATTTTGCATACAGGGATTTTAATGACAAAGACACATCCTTCATATTGGTCTAATATACTTAAAATTTTATTCTTAGAACACCTTTCCAAAGGTTAAGCTTAAATTATTAAATAAAAATAATATATTTTATTCTGACACATATAGTAAAATAATATAATTATAAATTTAAATATTCGTTTTCCATATGATAATGAAGTACCACTCCTAAAATGTACAGCACAAGAACTTGGCAGATTAAGGGGCAGCCAATTTTAAACTTTTGGAAGGATTCACAATATGTGGTGCTGCTTATGCCACCAGCAACAAGATCATATGTGGCAGCAAAGGAATTTTTTGTAGTCATAAATTAATTTTATATAATATAGTCCAAAAAAATAAAGAAAAAAATGAGTTTAGATTTACAATTATCAATTAATTATACATGATACTATTAAAAAGAAATAAAATTAAATATAAAAAGAAGAAGTAGACGTAAATATACTCTTATTCTTCTACTTCTATGGTTATATAACTATAGAGTATTTAATTTTTGAAAAATTAATATCATATTTAAATATTTAAAACATAAAAAGAAATTAGTGAAAATAAATAATTAAAATACTTGCGTGGAGAAGTTGCCTTGCCACTTGCTTTCAGAGACAAGATTTTTGTTTCTTTGTCCAATGATATTTACTCTGCTCTTGCTTCCGTGTCCAGGCGTCTGGGTCCCACTTTTCCCCAGTACTATCCGATTCACGAACCACTTTTGTCCATTTTCTACCGGGCACGTGCCTTGGCCCCCATCACGTGCTTATCTTTCCGCATTAAATTCGAATCCCAACAAACTTAAGAAACATAACGGTCACGCAACGAGAGAGAACAGACTGTGAGCCTGTCGGCAGCATACTTATCTGCCACGTGTCCAACCATATCTCCCTTCGCGACACGTGTGGTCTGTAATTGGCTTCTGGACTGAGCCACGTCGGCAGCCCAAAATATCTACTTTTGCAGCACCTGGATCACATAAATTTTTACAGCACGACAATCGACGGTCTCAGGTGAAATGACTAGATTAACCTCTTCATTGTTATTACTTTTTTTAGTATTATCTTTTTTCTCTCATTATATATCAAGTTCGAATAAAAACAAATTATATTAGTTTTTCATTTAAATAATTAATATTTTTTAAAATTAAAAAAAATTAAAAAAGTATGTGTGAGATATATGATGACAACTATAACTAAAAATATTAAAATTCATAAATTTCTTTTAAATTTTAAGTTATGTTTAGATAATTTTTAATTTTTAAATTTTTATAATAATTTTTTAAATTATAAATTATATACTAGTAATTTTTTGCTATTAGTTAATTCATTATTTTATTAATAGAAACGTAATATATTAGAGGAATTATCTATATGTAATATAAAATTTAAAGAGTTATTATACATATAATTCAAAGTTTTAAAAAAATTATTTATTTAAAAAAATAAAGTTTATAAGATTTATTTAATTGACATGTTATTTTTTTTATTAGTAAATTAATATATTTATAAACAGTAAAAATTATTTGTATAAATTTAAAAGTTTAAAGGAATCTATTATTAAGTTTTAAAAATTAAAAAAATTAATTATACATAACTCAAAATTTAAAAAAAGTTATATATATATATATTAGGCAAACTAAAATTGTTATCCGCGATATGTTTCAAAGTAGAGCAAGCAAAAACTTGTTTTCATATTACTAAATTCATATTATTATACAGTATTTATCACAAACAAGTTACTTACCTCATAAACTATTTTATATTGAATTAATAGCGGTGGAGTAGGCTAAAATAAATGTGTGAAAATATCATTCAAAATTTGTCTTTTAGGAATTTTCAAATTTTAAAATGGAAGCCCTTGCCTTGTGGCTCCATTAGGCCGTAAATAAGTAAAGGGAAGAGTATTAACAAATCATATAAAATTATTTGCTTTAAAAAAAAATAGATGCAAATTTTAAGTACTTATTACTTTCTAGTTTTTCATGAGAGTTATTAATGTTAAAAAAATACTTTAAAAGAGTAACTAGTATTATTTTAAATTACAAAAAAAAAATCATATATTGTAATTGATCTGCATGATTTCTTTGATTAAAATATTCAATCAACAACTTTTGACTACAATATGTCATCTTTTTCATGTGTATATTTTAATTATTCTATATAATCTAATGAAGACACTGTCAAATTAGTAATCTACACAAGCAATGTAACGTCACTAAAAGACACACGTAAATAAGCTTGGATATTCTAATTAGAATATAAGAAGTTTAGATTTGTTAACCTCAAATAAATCCATTTTGAGCTGGATTAATTGATAGCTTAGTTTTATTATTTTATCTTTTTCCTGCTGGTTAAATATGTTATATACATCAACTCTGAACTTATCTCAAACGCGAGTTGTTTAACTTTATATATTAAAAATTTGTACACAAAATTCGTTTATTACAAATAAGTAAATTAATTAATTATAAATATATATAAAAGATAAATTCTATCAAAAAATAGATATAATATATATATTCATAATTATTTTGACAGATTAATTTTTTTACAAGCATGATCTCTCTTAAAATTTCTTTATATATATACTAACTAAATTGTGCTGGTGTAATAGAATCCATTGATCAAATATATCCATTGACTTCCTCGAGAATCACATGGATATCATTTGAGTAGTTTATTTTAAACCATATAATATACCATGAAATTTAGTGAGTGATTGCTTGAGCATTGTCTCAATTTGAAGCAACTAATACAAAATATTAAAAAATTTGTATGTTATTATTTAATTTAATCACTATACTTGTTTCTTCATCAATTAAATCTCGAAAATGACACATAGATATTAGTAAATATATGTACAAAGGTAATCGTTGTTAAATCTTGTGTATTATTGACATCTCTGCATTAATTAATATTACTAAATTTTTTAATATTTATCAAAATAAATTAAATGTATAATTCACTAATCTATTTTCAAATTAAAAAAAGTAAATAATGTATATATTTATTTATTTTTATTTTTATTTTCATCATTACTCTCATATTTATTTTTTTACTCATCTCTAATAAAATATTTAAAAATAATTTATTATATAATTATTTAACTAAATAAGATACAAGCCATTCTTGAGTTTTCTTAAAATTATATTATCTTTCTATCTATTTTTAAAAGATATATAAATTTTATTTAAAATAAAAAATTACACTATATTTGAGTCTAATTTTAATTTTTTGATTAAAATATCTTTCATTAATCATTTTTATATTTTATTTTATACAAGATATTTTAGTAAAAAAATTTGAAATTGAACTTAATTGTATTTTTTAAAAATAAAAAAAGATTTGTATACTTTTGAAAAAATTCAAAAAAAGGTTTATATAATTTACTCTAATTATTTATATTCTGTCTCCATCTGATATTTATTGTAAATTTCTTGATCTTGTGTCTCTATTTTAATTTAACCAATATAAAAATTAATTCTCATACAGATAATTGACGGGCAATATAGGTAATTCATGTATAAGCTGGGGGCATCTCTGTCATATCACGAATTTGTTCATGTTAGTCTGCTTTTGTCCTTTTCTTTTCTCAATTCTCTTTCTTCAATGGGTCACACCATGTTCCCTTATATTCCGCTCTCTCTCTCCCCCTCTCACACATATACGCACATTCTCTCTCTTCGCATCAGATTCAGAAACTGAAGAAGGACAAGGCATTGAATTTTTTTCAAAACTGCATTAAAATGGAGTTTAAGATATGAAAAAGCTAAGGTACCCCACAACAACTACCTTGCTTATCCACGCTCAAAAATATCCCTTTTCTCTTTCAGTTTTGCTCCGCAAGTGCTTCTTCTTCGCCACCTGCAATTAATTTCTCGCCTAGTGAATGACATTTCCCATTTCTGGTTCTGTAACTGAAGCACTTTGTTGAAGAAGGTGAATTAGGGTCTTCGAGATGGATTTTTCTTCGTTCTTGACGTCTTTGTTGACGTCGTTTGTGATTTTCGTGGTTTTGATGCTTCTCTTCGAGTGGTTATCGGCTAGACCCGGGAACAATGTGGTGTACTATCCGAATCGGATCCTTAAGGGGTTGGATCCGGTCGAAAGCGGGTTACGGATCCGGAACCCTTTTTCTTGGATCTGGGAGGCTTTTTCATCGACGGAGAAGGACGTAATCGTCATGTCTGGCGTGGACACTGCCGTATACTTTGTGTTCTTGAGCACCGGTTGGTTTGTCTTCTTTTTTCCCGTCAGTTAAAAAATAAATAAATTTTGCTGTTATTTTAGTTGTTGCTTTGAGAAAAATAGATCTAAGCAATTTTAACTGCGCTTTTTTTTTTGATGCAATTTAGTCTTAGTCTTAATAATTTTAGTATCTGAAAATTAATAATCTAGTGACTGTTTAAATTAATTCTTCAAAAGTAACAAGTTCAGTACAAATTTGTTTAGAGTACATGACAAAAAGAGTTTTATACAATGATTTTATTATTTATAAAAATATATTCATGAATTCACTAATTTTCAAAGATTAAAATTAAAATATACTTAATGATTTAAAGACCAAACTTTTAGTTTATTTTTTCTTGTAAATTTTATTGCTTTGATCAAAACTTTCTTTTTATGGAGAAACATATGTTCAGGGGAGAAAAGGAACTAATAATATTAATATTTAAAACAAAATTTTAAAATAGTATAACAACAATTATAAAGCTTTTTGGGTATTATATACTATTATTAATAAATACAATTGTCTTAAAAATATCCTTTGGAGTGTCGTACCAAAAGAAGTACCGTTAAGATTTTTTTTTAAATATATAAATTTATGACCATTATAATATTGTGTTTCACTCCAAAATTACACGTTTAAAAATTAGTTACTACTACATATATAAGTATTGAATATATATATATATATATAACTTTAATAGTATTGGGCAATCTATGACCTAAAAATGTCTGAAAGTGTCATTCAAAGACTTCCAACGTAGTATATTGTATGTGAATATATTAATCTTTGCTTACGAGCAATGAATGCGGACCGTGGAACCGACCATATTTTAATGAAGGTTTTAAAACTGCGGTTTGCCACAATAGTAGTTATAATATTGCTTTTCTAGTGGGTTAAGTAGCCGCATCAAGCCACAATTGTGGTCCACATTTGCCACATCTGTTTGCATTTTTACACGATCTCCACAACCACAACCGCAATTGAAAACCATAATTCTAAGTAGGATCACTGGGGATTGTATCAGTTGTTCTTAATCTTACCAGCTGATCTTGGTTATTTATTTGCTTTGGCCAAAACTTAGCAACCTGTGAGCCATGACTGATCTTGACTGCTCCAAAAGAGAAAGGTTGGAAACTATATGGTACATCAGATTGATGTCTCTTCCAGAATACCAAACTAAAGATGTTAATATACAGGGCCAACATCCAGAATTACCAGTTTCTCATTTAGAATAGTTACATGCAGGAACTAGTCGTAGCAAGTGCTGGGTGAAGCCATATGTACAGTGAACATTATGTGCTATCCCGACATAATTGTAACAGGAAAAATAACTAGCTCTTCAAAAAGGGCTCACTAAACATGCTTCATCGTGAGCATCTTATACTCAAATATAAACTGTTAATTTTCTTTTTGAGTCATGCACAGATAGTAGTAGAAAAGCATTTAAAATATTGATTTGTTCTGGGAATTTTTCATCCTTCCTCACCTTTTAGAACAAGATTATAAATATCTTTAAATAGTTACATAATGAGTATCAGGTTAACATTTGGAGACTACTTTGTTCCCAAGGTTCCTCATCCTTTCTCACTTCATAACTAGTGTCTAGAAGAACACAGATATGGTCCTGATTATTTTGCTTCCCAGAATTTATACTGGGTTGGAGCACCTTTCTGTGGTTACTTGATGATATGACTTAGATATTTCCTTTGGAAATCGTTGTTAATTCTCATGGGCAAATGAACTTCCATAGAAAAAGGGACAAGTTACAATATTGAAGCCATAGTGAGGACCTTGACAAGATCAATTAGGTGAGATGTGATACGCAAATGTTTGGAGGATCTCAAAATAGTTTTGGGGGCTCAAATAGGATTTTTGAGTATCATGAATCCAAAGGAATTATTTTCCATGAATTGTGGGAACTTTGTGCTCATCAATGATTTCTAAATCCTTCCTTATGGAAATTTAGGGAGCAAAATCTGATAATTATGTTAAGAAAGTCCTATATTACTCAAAGATAGTTTCCAAAATGGTGGAGTAGTTTGGTTGTGAACTTTCATGTTTTGTTGTACCTCTCTTTTTTGTTCCCTAGTCAGAAACATAAAATTGGTGCAAGTTTTTAAGTCTCTCAGTATAATGGTCTTTATTTTTAATGATCTTATGTCCTCTTACGATAAGCTTTTGTTTACATTAAATGTGGCCAAACTGATGTCATATATCCAACTTCATTATTAGTTATTTCGTGGTGGGAAATTAATCCATACATCTGATGACTTTTGAATAAATTTAGTCTGTTTGTAATTGTTATTCTTCTTGTAATGTGCCAGTGTTGGGTATCCTCGTTTTATCTGGCATTATACTGCTACCAGTTCTTCTGCCTGTTGCTATTACTGATGATGGAGTGAAGTCTAATTCAAAAACTGTTAGCAATGGGACGTTCAACGAACTTGACAAGTTATCTATGGGAAATATCAAAGTAAGATCTGTTTTTATTATATAGTGGAATGATCAAATTCTTCTTGTTCATCTAAATACTTAGTGCGCAACACCCCCCCCCCCCCCAAAAAAAAAAAAAACCGTGCTGGTGCAGGTAAAGAGTTCAAGGTTGTGGGCCTTTTTGATCGCCACCTATTGGGTCTCGCTTGTTACATTGTACCTCTTATGGAAGTCTTACAACCATGTGTCATGGCTGCGATCTGAAGCTCTTAGTTCTCCTGAAGTGAAACCTGAACAGTTTGCTATAGTTGTGAGAGACATACCTCCTGTACATCAAGGTCAGCCTAGGAAAGAGCAGGTTGACTCATATTTTAAAGCCATCTATTCTGAGACCTATTACAGATCTATGATTGTCACGGACAACAAAGAGGTATGGTGTTCATTTCATTGTCTTTAGTCATATTCTCTGAATTACCTTTCTTATTTCTGATTCCCTGCCTTACTCTGGAGTCTGCCTTTACAATTTCTAATTGCTGTGGCATTTAGAAATCGAAGAAAGAATGCAGTAGATCTAATGAATGTGTTCTTGTAACTTAATTTTTCTATGGTGCTTGTTTCCAATTCTTTTCTGCCTTTGAGTACTGTAATATATAATTTAATGCCCTTAGAATTAATGCTAACAGGTGAACAAGATTTGGGAGGAGTTAGAAGGGTATAAGAAGAAGTTTGCACGTGCTCAAGCTGTATATGAACGGTCAAAAACAACAGCCAAACCAGAAGGAACAAGGCCAACTAATAGGATTGGCTTCCTCGGTCTTGTTGGTGAAAAGGTGGATAGCATAGAATATTGCAATGAGAAGATAAATGAATTAGTTGCTAAATTGGAATCTGAGCAAAAGGTCACTCTCAAAGACAAACAGCAAAATGCTGCTCTGGTTTTCTTCACAAATAGAGTAGCTGCAGCATCTGCAGCTCAGAGTTTACATGCACAAATGGTTGACACATGGACAGTGTTTGATGCTCCTGAACCACGACAACTTATATGGTCAAATTTGAAAATTAAGTTTTTCGAAAGAGAACTTAGGCAGTATGTGGTGTATATTATTGTTGCGCTAACTATATTCTTTTACATGATTCCGATTACATTTGTTTCTGCTTTCACAACTCTGAAGAATCTGATGAAACTTCTACCATTCTTAAAGCCAGTTGTGCGTATAACGGTTGTGAGGACGGTGTTGGAAGCTTATCTCCCTCAAATTGCACTGATTGTCTTCTTGGCTTTATTGCCCAAGTTCCTTTTCTTTCTATCTAAACTTGAGGGCATTCCGACCGAAAGTCATGCAATCAGGGCTGCTTCTGGGAAATATTTCTATTTTACTGTGCTTAATGTTTTCATTGGAGTTACTTTGGGCGCTACTTTGTTCCGCACAGTCAAGATCATTGAGAAGCACCCAAATAAAATTGTGTCCTTGCTAGCTCATAGCCTCCCCAGCAATGCTATTTTCTTTTTGACCTTTGTAGCTCTCAAGTAAGTTATCCTTCTAATGTTCAGTTTCTAATGTTCATATTACTCAATAAGAGCAGATAAAATAACCCCTTACCCTGCCCCCTTATTTCTACAAGGGCAAAAAGTGCAATTTTTAGATGTTTGCTATCAGGTTCTTCAATAAAAGTATGATAAGTGGATATTGTTTACATATCAGTACTACATGATTGGATCTTTTTTTTAAAAAAAAAATACTCCATAATGTATGTTTTTACTGGAAAATTTGATAGCAAACACCTCAGAAACTTTACCTCTAAGTCTTGTCCTCTTTGTGAATGGGAGCTGTCTAATGATAGATAAATAATAGTAAGTGCAATTATCTGTGAATGCTGTCTCACACTATCTCTTAATTCCCTTTTCCTAGAGCCCCTTGAAGGAGGAGATAGTGTGTATATTTTGAAGTATGCTTGTAACAACTTGCTATTTTCTACCATGATTTGGTTGCACTTCAAAATTTGCACCATTCGCACTAAACACAAGAAGAATCAAAATTTTACCCTTTCTGTTGATGTAGATTCACAGATTTTTTTTTTTAATTGTTTGTCTCAGATTTTTTGTTGGCTATGGGCTTGAACTCTCCCGAATAGTTCCTCTTATAATATACCATTTGAAGAGGAAGTATCTTTGTAAGACTGAAGCTGAGTTGAAAGAAGCTTGGTTTCCTGGAGATCTTGGTTATGGGACTAGAGTTCCTGGTGACATGCTGATTGTTACAATTGTCCTCTGCTACTCTGTTATTGCTCCTTTGATAATCCCATTTGGTGTTATTTATTTTGGTCTTGGATGGCTTATACTGCGAAACCAGGTGAAGCTCTTGGAGTTTTGTTATAATGAACTTCAACTTTTTTCTTTGGCAATTTCTTAGTTCAAGCTTTAGAAAAACTATGAAGTATAAAACAGAAGAAGTATGAGATTGTCAAATTTTAAGGAGTAAAATACTTTGACTTCTATAGTTAGCGTTAAATATGTAGTTCTCCCTAATAATACAAAGAAAAAAAAAAGCATGCTACCATTGAGCCCTTTCTAGAGTTATGTTTCACATAATTGTTATTAAGGCGTTAGAAACCAGTCAAAAGGCCAAATTTGGTGGTCAAATGCTTAAAACTCATTGGATT
This sequence comes from Erythrophleum ivorense, assembly GCA_026724425.1. Classification (NCBI taxonomy): domain Eukaryota; kingdom Viridiplantae; phylum Streptophyta; class Magnoliopsida; order Fabales; family Fabaceae; genus Erythrophleum; species Erythrophleum ivorense. The sequence continues at coordinate 63,477,299 of JAIUCV010000003.1, forward strand.
AACAATATTTAGTACTCTAATAGGCTGTTTTTAAATTTCAAAAACGCGTACAGCTTTGCCTTCAACCTCCTCATACAGACAAAGGTCATGTTTGAAATAATTTTCTACGATAAGTATTTTAGGCATCTGACATTTGAGTTTAACCTTTTGACTGACTTCTATAGTCTTGATTATCAATTTTGTTAAGCATAACTCTAGAGAGTACTAAATGGTAGATAAAGGAGATCTGTATATTTTATTAAAATGGAGATGTCCACATATTTAATATTAAACTGAAGGGAGGTCGAAGTATTTTACTCAATTCTAATTATTTTTTGTTTACCTGAGCTTTGCCCCAAGACTAGAAATATTCATTGCCACAATTACAGATTCTTTGTAATCGTTGTTGGAAAATGCTTCTGAAAATGGATAGTTTTTGCTCTTAGCCATCAAATTTTACATGATTTACCTTGAAAAGTTTAGCCAATTAAAGCATGTAAACATAGGTTTTAATCCCATGATTTAATATTTTTTTTAAAAGTTTTTTGTCTTATCCCTGTATCAACAGGCACTGAAAGTGTATGTTCCATCATATGAAAGCTATGGAAGAATGTGGCCCCACATTAACAACCGTATACTAGCATCTTTGATACTCTACCAAGTTACCATGATTGGTTACTTTGGGGTGCAGGAATTCGTTTTTGCACCATTGCTAATTCCTCTACCAATATTGTCCTTAGTCTTTGGTTTCATCTGTGCAAAGAAATTCTACCCTGCATTTCATCGCCCTGCACTTGAGGTTGCAGCCCATGGTCTGAAGGAGCATCCAAACATGGAACAGATTTTCAGATCATTCATTCCACCCAGCTTGAGTTCTGAGAAGATTGATGATGATCAGTTTGAAGATGCTTTGTCTCAAGTTTCAAGGTCAACGTCGTTTGTCTGATGTATGTAATTCTGTGAATTTCAACTTGCTTTTACTTGGTAATTGTAGTGTCTTAGTGAATAGTGGTGTTTCTTTTGTATTTTATTCATTGATTGTTGATAATAGGCCTTAGGAAACAAGGTTGTTGACTGTTTGTGTATTGTGATATTATATATGTTCCTGTAAGATTGGTGGTTTGGAAATAGTGTCAACGTTAAGTTAGTGTGCAAAATGTAATTCTTGGGGTTTTGTTGGCACTTGTGGATGCGTATACCAATGTTCAATTTGCAGGAGGAAGAACTTTATTTTCTTACGCTTTTCTAATATTAGGTTTTGCTTTTTCAGCTTGTTGACATTGCTTAATCTTTAAGGAACCGATGAGAAAGCTTGAGCTTGACAAATTTATGAATTAGAACATATAGCCACTTTTTTTATCTAAGTTTTTCTCAGAAGGAAAATGAGTTATTTGATACTTTATGTAGAAATTGATAGACAAGTCACTTACAAAAATGATTTCACATTTGTTTAGCTCCGTTTATATTTTCTCTATGTTGTAGATTTTAGTCATCAGATTTCAAAAAATGCACATTGTCTCAATCCATGATATAGTTAAGTTAATGCCTTCATCCTTTTTTCGTATGCTGGAAAACTGTTTTAAGCAGAGTGCATCCTACATATTAATGGGTAAAGTGCTAGCATCTTAGTACTTTAAGAGGATACGTTGTTTACACATTATCATGTAGCTATAATTTTCCCCGGTTTGAGAAGTCCTTGCTACGAGAACTTCCTTACTGGAACCCCTTCTGTAACTACTAGAGAATAACTATCACAGGGATTTTTTTTTTTGGGTTAATTAGAGGGCTTTTTAGGAGGCAAAAAGATGAGATCCAGAATCAACAAATTGAGTGATTATGATGGAATATTCCAACAACAATAATATTAATCCTACTAAACATTTTACATTAATCGGTCGTAAGCTGAAAAGCGTTTTATTTTTTTTGGGTACACAAAAAGAAGAGAAGCTTATCAAGACAACCAAGTACCGCCCCAACCAGTAGAACTGGATGGGAACGATCCTCTGCAGCCTAGCTAACGCCTACGGTAGCCCACCAAAGCCATTAATCACGGTCTGGTCCCAGCTCCGTTGTTCATCCACCAAGCCTTGGTTTCTGTCCCCTTAGAACTCAAAGAAATAGAGATACGAACCCATGAACAAATCCTCTTACTCTTAAGTGCTCACTCTCTTTCTCTGCTTCGAGTGTTTCTCTACGGGTTCTAAATGTTCTTTATGGTATAAGAGTAGGATCATCCACCAGTAGATTGGAGCACATGACTTGTTGAGAACCTTGTGCTTTGCCGTCTAGGCTAGCCAAGCATAGGTTGGTGATCAAAGTCCCAATTTCATACCACAATCCCAGTTGTCTTAAGAGAATCTCGATCCGTCATCGTCTTTCCAAGTCTGACATCTAATACTGTTATTGAACTGAAAAGAATTGAATCTTGACATGTTCAAACTTGTTCATTGAATAAATGAACCAGGCCAAATGTGAGTTTTTCATGTGCAGAGGCCAAAAAATTTACGAATAGCTCAGTTCTTTTACACACCGAGTGACATGCATGTATGCGCCACTAGTGACCTGTTGTGTCTCATCTGTGCGCTAGCAAATGAGGGTGTGTGGAGATATATTTTCCGTCCGCCTTCTAGCCGTCTCCAATATTCACAGAGAATCTTGTCTAGCATCTTTTTTCCCCTTCAAGTTAGAAGCCCTTTTAGGCTCACATTATATTAGTACTTTAGAAGCCCTTTTAGGCTCACATTATATAGTTGTGGAGATTAAAACTAACGTACAAAATGTACAGTAAAGACATAATTCCATTCATAAATATGATTATCATGAGCAAACATTGAATAATTCTATCATCAGAACGCCACAAGCTTGCTAAGCTATCTTCAGATGATTAACCCTCAAGTATCCCTCTGTAAGTCACCAAGATAAGTTGGGATTGTCCGAATAATAGAGAAATAGGGCTAAAGATAAAATTTTGTCACTTCAACCGCAAGTAGACAAGTGCTGACACTACAACCCTTTTTAGATGAATTCATGGGCCTAACCGATGGGCAATGAACAAGAACAAAACAATCAGATGATCCTTATGTTGCTTTAGTTGGTTATTGGGCAGCAAAGAAGTCCATCCAATAAATCATCCACGACCCAGTCCCGAAAGGTTCCACCACTACGATAGAGGAAAAAAGTTATTCACCTGTATTTACTCCAACTCGGCTATCATGTGGCCTCTCAAAGTTGTTGTCTCCATAAAATGTTTATATTTCTAGTAATACGTGGTGTCTTTCATAATAAAGGCCGCTCTATCCATATTGTCAAGATCAATTTATATGAGACATGGGGTATATTCAGGTGTAAAGAAACCAAGTTACTCTCATTCCCACTATTGTGTGGAATTCTACCGCCCGAAAGGGCAAAGATTTCAGTAGAGGTTGAAAGAATTTCTCACAGCAAGCACAATGCTTCTATTTATCTGCATCCGTCACTCTTATTCAAGAATAGCAGTCACCTCATACAAAATATCCAGTGCTTTGTAGCACTCACAGTTTTGATTGGCAGAAAAAAGGAATTTAACAAAGAAATGTCTTATGCATCCTGAAATAAAACCAAACGTCAGAAGTAGAGAATCTATTCCTGGGATATGAAATGCAATCCATTCAACAAAGTCTTGTGTGTCTTTTCATTCATTGAAATATCCCTCTTCCTCCATTCACCAAGCAGTTCAAAGGCCTCATTGCCTCTCCCTTCTCGACACAAGCCTTCCAATACAGTCTTGTAAGTCAGATGATCAGGGGACCTAGAATTATCCAACATATCAAACACAATCTCAATAGCATCCTCAAACCTCCTCTCCAAAGCAAGACTACAAATGATGATCACATAAGTACTAGTACTTGGCACCAAACACTTACTCCTCATTTCCTTGTAAAACCCTAAACCTTGATTCACCCTCCCTTTCTCACACAAACCCTTCGCGATATAACCATAAGTATAAGCATTAGGCTCACACCCATATAATCCCATTTCACGGAAAACCCTAACGGCCTCATCAACTTCTAAACACTTTGCATAAGCTTTTATAATCATATTCAGCACAAAAGTGTCAGGAATAACCCCAGATGCCTTCATCTGCTTGGTCATTGATCTAACCGCATGTAAATACACGTAACACACATTCAATTTATTAAACCTCCTGAGAAGTGAATTGAACAATAAGGAAAAAGTTTCCAGTGTGGGCTTACAATCCTCGGACTTCAACATTTTCTTATACACATCGAATGCCCGATTAAACAGGAACTTCCGACCACAACAGAATCGAATGATGGAGTTGTACAGAGGGACACTAACATCACAAGCACCGGCAATTACCTCCTCAACTAAGGTTTCTGCGTATCGATATCGCCTACCCGCGATGAGTTGTTTGATCATCGTAAGGTACGTGACACTGTTATGCCTATACCCACGTTGCTGGGCAGTCCATCGGAAGATGTCAAGCGCGAGATCAGGGTCTGATTGAGCACGCAAGGCTTCGTCGACGTCAGATGGGGTGAACCCAGGCTTGAGCTTCTGAACCCATGTCTCGAATTGTTTCTCCATTGGGGTTCTGGCACGAGGCCTAGGGTTTGTGAATTGGGATTGAGGGTTTTCATTTTGGTGGGGGGAGGAGGAAATTGAGCGAGCATAGAGGAATGAGCGAGTGAGACAAAGAAAGGGTTGTGGGTATAGGAGACTAGGGGAAGAAGATAGGATATGGATACTTCTGAGGATGGAAGGAAGGAAGCGTTTTGAAGCCACAGGCATAGTATAGTGCCCAAGAGTGACGAAGTAGTAGAAGCAGGGTATCGATGGGCGCGTAGAAAGGCTGAGGTCAATACTTGAGAGCGAAAGGAGTGGAAATAAGGAGGAAGCTTTCCAACTATTATCAGAAAGATTATTTTCTTATATTTTCTATTTAATTAAAATATAAAGTATATAACTTTCTAATAATATATATATGATTTAATTAAAAAATTATATAATTATTTATAAAAATTTTATACTCTTTATATTACTATTAAATAATTATATATTTATTATATTTTAATTAAAAATTTAATAATAAAGATATAAAAATTACATATAATTTTTTATAAAAAAATACATTTTTGTTGAAGTGGTTTTATTAGCATAACTATTACATGATATATATTAAAAGGAAAATACGTGATAATTATGTGTAAAATTATGTTGATGGGATGTCAATATGTAATAATTTAATTTAGTTAGCATATGTTGAGAGTCAAGGACGTGTGTTTTCTTTTTATTGTACTGTACAATAATTGTGTTGGTACAACTATTTTTAAGGATATATTAAAAAATTTATCTTACAAAAAAGAAAATTTTATTTGATAAAATAAAAGTAAATTCTTTAGTACATCTTCAAAAATAATTATATTGGTACAATCATTACTTGACATACTAAAAATAAGACATAAAGCTATGACATGTTTAACAAATACTGATCGAATGCTAACTTGAAATAATTAGTCGTATTTACAATGTGAAATAATTATTTTAAATGGGCATCCAATTAAAAGCCTGCTTAATAGGCAAAAAATTATAAATAAAAATGAGAATAAAAAGTAAAAAAATAATTTTAAAAGTAAAAAATAATTTTTTGTTCTTATTTTAAAATAGATAGTTATTAAAATAAATACTATTTAATAATAATTACACAGATATAATAAGTATTTTGTAAAATTTTTCCTTCTCTTTTCCTTTCCATTCACCGAAGGTGTGCTAACAGATTTTGACATGTTGCTACATATCTTCTTTTTATTGTGTCATGTAATAATTGTATTAGTATAATTACTTCTAAAGATATATCAAAGAATTCACCTTAAAAGTAAAATAAAACATACTTATAACAATACTAAAAAAAATTATTCATAATTTTCTTTTGTTGAACGAAGGGTGTTGAAAAATAGATAATTTAGTTTTTCAAAAATATTTTTTATATTTCATTTTTTAATTTTTTTAATGCGAATTAACCCTTAAATACTCAAAGTATGTAACATGTGTTTGTACGTGTATATTGTATTAGTTCATTAAAGTAAAATAAATATATAATTTAATAAAACAAAAGAATTAGTGTGTAACAAGTTGTAAAAATTGAAGAATTAATTTGTGTAAAAAAAACATATTCTGAGACAAAAGCTTTAGCTTTAATAAGAAGCATATTTTTATATCATAAATAAAGTTGATTATGGTAGAATACTATAATTCTCATTCCCAAACTTACATTTAGCAAGTAAAATTTTTTTTATCTCTATCGAATTCTTAAACTTTGACTCATTTATCCAAAAAATTTTAAAAATAAAAAAAATTCTTAAATTAAAACTTATTTACATAAACTCTATTCATTTAAAATCACAACAAAAAATAAGATGGATCAAACAATTATTAATATTACTCAAAACCTATACAATATTATTTAGTTGGTTATTTTAAACTTTTTGGTAATATATTATATTGATATATATGTGTGTGTGTGTGTGTTACAAGTTAAGGCAAGGTGGATATCATACTATTTACTATTTAGATACGAATTCTTAAAATATTTATACTCAAACTCAAACAGAAATATTTTGTGAGACGTATAAGATATAAATATTTTGTCCATCCCTAATCAAAAGTGTATTTACTCTACATTTTTTTTAATAAAAAATATAATATTCATTTTTTTTTGGTTATAAATAAACTTTACATGATAAGATACAGTTTTCATTAAAAAAAAAAGTTAATATATTTGTATTACAAAAGTAATAAAAGTATCAATAACATTTTAAAATCAATAAAACAATTAGAATTTTATCTTTTCTCTGAAATATTGGTGTCTTAATTCAAATTTAAATTTACATTGTGTATTTTTTTAATTATTAGTGGTTTTTATAGATTGTATATTTTTTATTATTAATGGTTTTTATAGATTTAATTTTAAAAAAATTACTCTAAAACTTCTCATGTATACTATCTAAAATATTTTGTCAGTGATTGTCAGAGAATCAAACTTACGTAAAAAAAAATTAAAAAAAAAAATAAAAATGGAATTAAAATAACAAAAATTATACAACTATAAAATTACATGAATAAAATGTAAACTCTCAATTTTAACAATGACAATTCAAAAATAAAATTATTTGGGTATTTACTTCTATCTTCAATAAATTTTTTTTCTCTCTTTTATGAGAGTTTTCTTCTCTGTTAACTAAGGAATTTATGTTATTGTGTGGTATATTATAGTGTGTTATGAATGTACAAGACAATCCGATAAAAGTGGTGGAGAAGGAAATAATTGTGACCATGGAGGAACACAATCTGATATGGTTCTATCGTTCTTCATCATTTTAGATGAATGATACTCACTTTGCTTGCTTTGAACTATCGCATAATTTGTTCATGGCAAATGATGTGGATTGGATAATTTTGGGATGTCTTTATTTGCATGGCTTTGTTGGCAAGTTTGAAAATCAATATGTAATTTATGTATTATTTAATATTATAAGGGGAAAAAAGTAAGGAAACAATATAGAGGGAAAAAATGGAAGAGAAAGTGGATGGATAGTCACTTTGCTTGATATCATACTATTTGGGTTTTTATCGAAATCCTTATTGGTTGATTGGTTGAGAGTGGATAGTTATATAAATGAATATCCGATAACTCCATTTGGTCCTTGTTTTAAGAATAGATCATGATTATTTAAAGACATTCTCTCTGTAGGTTTGGCTAACAAATTTTGACTACAGTCATAAATATTGATTAATAAATTTTAATTATAGTTGTAGGTGTTATCGGATTAACTTTGGCTCTAACAATAGGCATCAACTAGTGATTTATAGTTATAATTATAGGTCTCAATTGATGAATTTCGACTGCAATTACAAGTATTGGCTAATGAGTTTTAGATATAGCTATAGGTGTCAGTTGATTCATTTTGGTTACAACCACAAGTATTGCTTGATGATTTATGGCCATGGTTACAAGTCTTGGCTAATGATTTCTAACTATTAGAAAGCTAGATGTTGTCATAATGTTGAACAATTGCCCTCAAGTTGATAAAACATGCCCCTTAACTTGCCTTGTGATTGCTTTTTCTCTTTCTTGCTCCCTATAAAATTTGTTAACCATTGTAAGCTTCATAATTTCAACAAATGTAGCAAGCATCATCAGTATACAATCTTGTATACCTTTTATCAGATAGTATTTCAATGATGGAATTGTGATTATTGCAAATGTGAACGATCTAAAATAGTCTTCATCTTTTGTAGGTGCTTTGCTAGTTTCCTTAATAATGTGATAAGTATCTTCTATAGCCATATCTCTATCAAACAAATAGTTGTTCAACCATTGATAGGTTTCAAACATACTCAAGTGCTCAAAATCTACATAGTGCATCCAATCAAGCCAAAAATGTGTTAGAAAGTTTTTATCAAAATCCCCATTGGTTGATTGATTGAAAGCTAATAATCATATGAAGAAATTTCGAATAACTCCATTCTATCCTTACTTTATGAATGGATCATGGTAATAAGACATGAGTCTTCAAAGACGACCCTTTCTAAGTTCTAAACCTAGTTAAACCTAGGTAAAAGAAGGTAAAAAATGAAAATAAATTGAAAAGGATGAAGATAAATATAATTAGGAGCTAGAAATATATTGTTTCAAATTGATTAAAATATTGATATAAACTAAAGCAATACTAAATGATGACCTAAAAAAAATTTTCAAAGAAGCTAAAAACAATTCTAACAATGGATTGAAAACAATGGTAAGATGCTAGAATAAAAGGCATAAAGTGAATAAATAAAGTGAACAAATAAAACTAAAAATAAAAGTGCGTGAAATAAAGAAATCGTTTAATAATTTCTTTTGTAATTTGATTGTGTCTTCATGTTTTGGCTTTCTTTCCCTTGTATAAGGGTTTCTATTACATATGATAAGCTGTCATTTATATTTTATATTTTCATTAACTTTATGGCATTTTTTATACTTAAATAGAACATCATTATATAACAAATTGTGTTGAAATGGTCAAGTTCCACATTCCTCCTTTTGTCGACTATCAACTTTTAAGACTCTACTAATTTAGTTGGACTTTCAACTAAATTATTATCTTTTTGTGCTAACACATACAAGATAAAGAAAAAGATAGCTTCCTTCTCTTATTTGATTTCATCAAGAAAAAAAAAATAGACACATATAAACAAGATGTGAAATTACTTTATTATCATTCATTTAATTAAATGTATTTATTATGAATATAGTATATTTCATCCTTATTTGTTTATATTAATATAAGTATGCATTTTATTTACCTTGATTGTTTTATAATTAAATTATAATACAACAATAATTTTTATCTATAAATGCGTGGCAGGGAAATGTGCTTGTACTTCCTGCATATATGAATTTATTTGCAAAGTTGACATAAACTTTCAAAACTTCTTTCACTAACAATTTAGGATGTAAAAGAGATCACCTATGAAAACTAATATATCAAAAAGTTTCATGCCACGTTGTTGAGCAAATTTTCAAATATCAGACCAACGCAGACGAGGGAAAAATTAGTGAGTATGAATGAACATAAAGCATTGCTATTTATGTTCCTAGTCTATTATATTTGCAATAAAGATTCAGATATGTAGTTAAGTAAATCTAGATTTTCTAATGCTAATATTAGCAAATTGTACCACAAGTTAGTATGTAATGCTTATAGCTCAAACATAACAAAACAAACTCGAACATCTATTAGTCTATCAAATACAAAATCCGCATACATTATATTAAGTTTGGAAGGTTAATCACAATGTCTGAGCCAAACAAGTTTTAATAAAGCTCGCCAAGACTACTTGCCGTTAGTGAGAATGAAGAGTCAAAATGTGACCATGAACCATGTGGATCAAATCAAATTTCAATTAATATTTGCTCGCAAATGATTTCAATATAATTAGAAAGCCCCGACTCGTTTGGTGTGCAAAAAAATTAAAGATAAAAATAAAAAAGATAATTTTATAAATAAAAAATTCTTATAATATTTATATTTTTAATAATTAAATAATGATTAATAGATAATATTAAATAATAATTATAAAGATAAAAATAGAATTTTATCAAATTTTTCATTCATTTTCTTTTTCCATCAACAAACCAAACATGCCGTTAAAGAGAATATCGAGAATCCATGAATAGGTGAGAAAATTTCTCAAATTGATCGAAAATTGAGAAATTATCATAACTTAATCAGTGTCTCGGAAAATTGCAAATCGAAAGCTATGGAAGAAAGAGAATGAAAGACACGCCTTCCTGAGAAAAAAGTGAGTAAGAAGTGGCTTCAATAGATATTGGAATCCGAATAGAAAGTGAAAGAGGAGTGCGTAAAATTGAAATGTCAAAAAAACGAGCAGCTTTAAAAATTAGGTAAAGTTGAATTGTGAAATTTTATTTTGGTAAATAAAATATTTGATTCTTTACTTTCTCCCCTTTTTTGTTTATTGTTGAACAAGTTGTATTTTCGTGAGTCTCACGGACTGAGAATCTTTTTTCTTATTTATGCATAACAAAAAGAAAGAAAAGACATCATCTATGCACAATTTTTTTTTCCCTTCGTATCAAACAAGATGGAAAAATCTACTACTCAACACTATTACAATGCTACTCATAAAACTAATCATAATTCTACATGGGCAGTTGACGGTGTCTTGAATTCTATAGACAAGTGGATTTTTGTGGGGTGAGAGTTAAGGTCACGTTGTAGAAAAAATGAAATAATAAAAATAAGTAAGTAAAATGAAAAATAATATTTATATTCTTGTTTTATAAAAAATAATTAAAAAATATTATGAATAATAATTATAAAGATGTATTCTTTTTCCGTGAAAACTTTCTGTTAATACAATGTACAAAACATGGCCTTAGAACAATGTGGATGCTTCCTTCTACGTGCCTCATCTTCATATTGGTACCACTGTAACTATTCTTGTGTTGTTGACCCAAATAATCCTCTCCTATATTCTCTCAATTATTCTCTTTGATGCAAAAAATCTAGATTGTCTAAATTGATTTAGATGGTCTAAATTTATTTTTTTTAATTTTTTTATAAAATAATTTTTTAAGGAAAATAAAATATAAAATAAAATAAATATTTTAATTGTGAATTAAAAAATAATAATATTTAAGTTTACAAAAAATTAAATCATTTAAATTAACATCTGAATAGTCGAAACCTTATGGGAGAGATAAGGATAAGAATGTTATAGGAAAGCATTCGAATTCGTTTTTGATAGATGTGGTTCGGGTATCCCATTCAAATGACTCTTCCTCTGGGTTTCTCCCACATCATTGAGGGATCAGATTATAAACATCTCATTCATTGGAACATCTTGATAATTTCTGATTGGAGAAATATTGGGGTAATTAATGACATTGGAGTCTTGTCTCAACTTTAATTGGATTAGGCCTTTGAAAATTTAGTTGTCAATTGAGTGGCCTCTTTTGCTCCAAGGAAAATATATTCCTTGGAGCAACCATATTTCATCAAGATGCCTGTATTTCTCAGGGTGTTGTTACATAATATCTTGTTTTATGTTTGTAGCATTTTCACCATCCCTATGTTTACTATGTGTTATTGTCACGTTTGTTTGTATACTATTGTTACTCTTGTTACAATAAAGTACACATTGGCCTCCAAAAAAAAATTGAAAAAAAAGAATCATAATTTAATAAGAATTTCATTAAGAAAATCTAAAAACTCAAAATTTTGTAAAAATAACTAAAAAATAAAGGCATGTTTGGTATGTAGTTGGAAAATAAAAAAAATAATTTTTTTATATAATATCTATTATATAATATCTATTTTTTTATTATATTTTTAAAGAAAAGGTATAAGAGTTATTTTTTTCTTTATAAAATTATTTTTTTATACTTAACTTCCAATGTTGTAACCTTAGAGAAAGTTAAATTATAATTTTATAGAGCATAAAAGATAATTTTAAAAAGTACAAATAGCAACTTATTTTTTTTATTTATTAAAGAAAATTTAATTTTTAAGATCTTTTAGTGAAATTTATGTAAGTTCTGATTCGTAAGTAGAGTTTTTTCAAAAAATCTTAACATTAAATGGCTATTTTTTAAAAGAAATTTATACTTTATTTCACCTGAAAATTTAATCTTAATACTAAACTACAAGAAATAGGTACGTAAATCTTCAAATGAAGGAGCCCATCTAAATTCGACATCTTTTTCTTACAGGTGGAAAAGAACTAAAAAAGAGGGAGAAGGAAAAGACGGTGGGAGTGAAGGGAAGCCGATAGCTAAAAGCTTTGCTATAAAACCCCAACAGGAGCATCATTTCGCTCCTGAAGCTCAAATTCAGACGCACCCTATTTCAAAATTCTCCCAAAAAATGTCTTCTTTAACACCAGACTTGCTTGTTAACAATCGCTTTCTGGGATTCTTAATCTGGCAATCGATTCCCTCCACCATAGTATACTTCTTCTTCAAAACTTTCATCTCTGCTATTGCCAACTTCATAGCTGATAGTGATACCTCCAACTCACATAATACCAGTAGTTTCAGGAAAAACTCGTTATTTTGGGCTTTTGTACCATCATTCCGGGGCTTCATCTCATTCTTGACATTCCACCTCTCGCAGCACCTTTTCTCTTCCACACTCTCCGCCATCGCTTCTCCGCAACCTGAACGTCCGGCCTCCCTACTTGAGCTTGCCACTGGCCTTGTCCGCTTCCTATTTGTTCCCGGAGGCGGCGATGGCGGCTCTCCGGCGGGTAATTCCGGCGGTTTTCGCCGCCGGGCGAAGGTTTCTTTGAGCTTTGTGTTGTTTGTGGCAGCATCAGCAGCTTCGGGTTTCACAGCATCGGTGTCGATTTGTGGGGTGAGAGCCATCAGAGAGTATGATGATGGGGTTTGGGTGATGGGAAGAGTGGGTTTAAGGGGTTTCTTGGTGGGTTTGCTTTTTGGGTTGCATTATGTTTATAAGCGCCGGTGGGTTTTGGACTTTCCTATTATTCAGGTCAGTCTGTAACTTTTTTTAATATGGTTGTCATAAACATTTGTTCTGTGCTCTTGATGTTTTCTGGGTAGTCTTCCTGACCTATTCTAACTGCATTAGTAATTGTTAATTCGATGTTATTTCACTTGCTGGAGGTGGAAATGATAAAACTACTTCACGACCTACCCAGTCTGTTACCTATGGCTCTTAACCAGGATGGATGTTGCAAATTAAAATCATGGGGAGTATATTTCTTCATTAATCACCAAAAACGTGTACGGCAGTGACATTAATGGGTTGCAAGCAATATATCAGATATAACTGTATGTTATTATCATACCACCTAGATATATCTGGGTTCTAAAAGGGAGGGCAATTAGATGTTTTTGGATGTGAATCAAATTTATAGATTTATTCTGATGGTAGGGATATAATACTATTTTTCCGTCTCTTCTATCATTTTTAATTTGATTCATTTTTGTTGGCAGAAGGTCAGCTAATTCAATTGTCTTGAAGAGATACGTGTTTAATAAGTCATTGCTACCATCGGCATCCTTTTTTTTTTAATTATACCTTTTTGTCTTATCTAAATAATATTCTGGTTTGTAACTGCTCTTTCCACAGTCTGGGGCTTTGTTGTTTGATTTTCTAGTTTGGTCTATGTACAAGAGAAAGCTGTAAATTGTCCTTACTACCACTATGTTCTGCACTCACTCCAATAACTTCTCTATTTTCCTAACAGTCTAATAAGAGCTTTTTCACCATTTCTTTGATGAGGTTGTACTATCAAGCTGTACATATTTGTTGTTATGTCTGAAACTGTATTGTTTTCCATGAATCCTGGAGTTTATATTTGGTGTATGAAAATTTGATTGAGCACTTTTTCTTCTTGATAATCATAAGCACTGACTCCAACTGCTTGCATGAGCAGCGTCCTCCTTACTTCAGCTTCAAAATGGGACTTCCTTCAGCTGTTAGAGGAGCTTTGAGGCTTTCCTGTGTGGCTTTCCTATTTTCGGCTAGTTTGGTTGAGTTTCTTCCACATCCATTGAAGAGCAGCATCACAATGCGAAGGTTCTTCACAGAGCAGATCATCTGTTCTGTTGGGAGTTTTGCTGTCTTTATTTGTTGGGAATTGACTCATCATTTGCACCGGGTTGGTTTTCTAACATACTCAACTTAGTTGAACGTTCACTACACTTAGTATTGCCCGTTGTTGACAGCTGCATTGCATAGCATCTTTGTTTCTCATGTTCAACATTCTTATGGTTGTTAGTCCCCAGTTTTGACAATCTTAATTGGGTGTTCTGCCATTCATATGCTGATCTAAAAATAGAATGGTGTTATAATATATTATTTATCTGGTATGTAGTTTTCTTAAGCTGATGCTCCCTAATCTTAACTCCATGTTTGAATAGCAAAAACTTATTGTTCACATATCTGTACATTCATATTTTTCTTATGTTGTCATGCTTCAGTCATGCTGTGCTTGTTTGAATCTGTTCAGTTAACCATGTCGGCATATACTTCTCTATAATATCTTTGGCTCTATCTGTGACCTTGCCCTGCAGATGTGATCTTTAAAATCTCTTTCATATAGATTAAAACTTCGTTCTAACTATTTAGCACCCGTTTGGTTGGATGAATATTATGAATGTAAAAATTGAGTGGGTGGGATAAGAAATGATATATATATTTTTTAAAGTATTAAAAAATGATAAATACTATTGAGTAATAATTATAAATGCATAATAGATATTGCAAAAAATATTGCATTGGGGATTGCATCGCAATGAGCGAACCAAATGGGCCCTTAAACTGTGAATATATATGTTTACCCTTAAACTGTGATATATATGTTTACTATAGCATGCCCACTAGCATAATGCAGATTTATATCCAAGATGTTACTTTAACTGAAAATCTAATTATGCATATTGGTTGTCTCAACATTTTACAATACAAGAATGGTGAAAAGAAAATTTTATAATGCAAGATGTTTTATTTCACAATTATTGGCTTTAATTGAGTACTTCAATAGTTATCATAACAAGATAACATTTGAAAATACAAAAATGGCATATACATTATAAATATCTGCATTAACAGACAAGATTACATGTACTCTTTCAGTAATGAACCCTGTGTCCTACTAATAGCAACATATACAACTATCTGGAATTTTAGATCATTTTTTCCTTTAATCCATGCACTTCAAACATCTGGAGGGCAGGAATTGTTAGCCACTGACTGCATTCTCTCTATTGTTTGAATATGATATGTAGGTTTTACATACTAAAAGGTTCATGTTTGCACCCCCAAAAGGGTCAGCAGCAGCTGAAACAAATCCAAGTGAACTTCTTCTTGTAGCCTTGGAGGAGAGTAATCCAACATCTCTTCTACGGTACCTTGCATATCTTGATCTCTGTATGGTTTGTGAGAACAATGTTGACACTTGGCGGCGAGCTGCCTTTTTTGAAGAAACTGGTGAGACTTACAAAAGAGTAGTAGCTGTGTGCTTGAGGCCTCTGGAGCAGCTTGCCTCAAGATTAGGTGAAGGCTTGGGAAAGTCTGTCGACAAACCTGCCCAATTATCGAATCAATTATTGTCTCCAACAGATTCCCAACTAGATATGAAGTACTTAGAACCACTAAATAACTTCAAGGTAAGATTATACTTGTGATCCTTCTATAATGTTTACCTTTAGTTAATAGACTTTACAATTTTATTGCTGCGAGAAAGCTTTGGGAATTTATCTCTTTAAACTAATTTTGTATCTCTATTTTTCTGTTTGTAAATTATCTTACACCTATAATAGACAAAATTTGTCAGGTCTATCCATAGGCTGGACATTCTAATTTCAGAAGTTAATTATCTAGAACTATGCCGGGCTTGACATTAGCATCACTGCAATGTTTTTCAATTTCTTTTAAAAGAAGTACAAAGATGGGGGAGAGGTAATCCTTCTAGAACAAATGTACAAGGAGAAACAAAATGTAAAATCGAAGAAAAAGCATTAGCTCAATAGAGCTCTACAATCCCTCTGTATTCTGTAAGTGTGTGAAACCCACATAGAAGCCAGTTGCTGTTCTGTTTTTGCTGTTTGATGTTCGTTTTTTACTTGATATAATTGAAATTTTATTAAAAGCTGCAAAGCCAGCATAGGCAACTCTGCAGGAAGTATACAAATGTGCCACTTCAGAAAGAGAAACAAAGCATACATGGAAAGAACAGTCATGACTTTAAAATCTCAAGAAACTCTAAGAAATACTTACAACAATTCCCACTGAAATGGATAATCCCAGAAAGCATGTGTAACACTGGTTGTTCAACATCATGAAAGATTCTCCTAGCATTTTAAGGACAAAGTCCATGACTGAAAACCTGAAAGAGTCTCTGAACCCTCCCCTTTGTAGTATTGCTCTCTCTCTTAACTTGTGACAAAAAGTCATTTTCTTATACTTTTTGTTTGCCCTTATGTGATTTGCTTAGGAATAGAATATATATATTAAGATTTTTGTTTGCATGTTTATACATTTTTACACAATCAGATTCATGGGGTTGGCATAGATGTGTGCGTCAGCTACTCAAGTTCCTAGTTTTGGCTGCATATCTGGAAATTTAACTTTTGCTCAGTTTGTGAATGGGGAATGTAAGAATAATGAAACAAGTTCAATTTCTTACTGGTTCCAGTTTGTCTCTCTGTTTAATGTAGAATACTACAAAGAGTAACTTGCAATATTTATCTATAAAAATGCTATAACTAGTGTTTATATGCATTTAGAAATGTCAATACTTGAATGCTGATATCTATAGAAACTGCCCATGCATGCCTGGAAGAGTTTTCCTATAACTTATGTTATTCTATGAACACACAGATAGTCAAATGAAAAACACACACACGCACACACACACACACACACACACACTGAAAGGGTCACCTTGAATGAAATACTTTTAGGCTACATTTGGAACCGTGCAAAATGCATTCCAGGGAATGAAACTATTCACCAAAAAAAAAAAGAAAAGAAATGTCTATTATATACTTGTCATCATTACTCATAGTACCTGTTCTTTTTTATTACTTTTTTTAAAAGAAGGGACATGAGTGTCATTTTCCATTCCACTTACATTTTTCTTTTTTTTTTTTTCCATTCTCACAATCTCTTTTCCCGCTTACCAAATGCAACTGTAGTGATTACTTCCCAGAACCTTTTTCATAAGCTGCTGTTAGTCTCTGTTCCTCCTTCCTTTATTTTTTGTGTGTGCATGTGCCTGTGTCTTTTTATATGACTGAGATTTTAACAGAGGGAGTCAGATATGCACAGCACACATACTTATCACTAATCATTTAGGTGCAGGAAGAAGCCAGATCATACTCAGTTAATTACCTTCTTCTTTATTGATGATTGGGATAGGGATACTTCTTAAAGTATTGAACTGAGGCCTTTAAGTCATTCTCTATATTCTTATAGCATCCAATTGCAGTTCCTATATGATGACTCTGTTAAGTTGATACTTTGTATTTTCTTAGATATGATGAGGACTCAAATTTTTTACTATTTAGGTGAAATATCAGCTACTTAAGAATAAAGATGGGTTCAAAAGATGCCTTGTGATTTTTATGTTGTAACATCAGGCAGCTGGTGATATTTCTGTATGTCGCTTTGTACCATACAAGCTTTCCATAGAAAATCTGTTGTTTTAATAACATTGCTACCATATTTAATTTTTTTTTAATACATTTCTCCCCTAGGACCACCCATTAATGCTTCATATCATAGATTTATGCAATTGAGTAATTGCTTGCACTTTGCATTGAAATTTGGTTATAGTATATCTATTTTTACATCTGAATCAAGGTAGAAAAACTTTGTGCTTTCAAATTATGTAATAATTTCTAGCTCCTAAGGCAGAATTTGGACAGTATGGAGTTGTTCTGCTTCAAAACCACGGGGTGTCTCCCAAGAAATTCATGTGGTGGGTCATCAAAACTTGTTTTCTGTGGTTTTTCAACTTGATTGGACAATACAAAGTTGTAGACTTCGAAATGAAACAGTCAGTTCATGACTCCAGCAATAGGTAGATAGTTACCAGTTTGGACTTCAGATCAAGCGGTTACTGATAGATAAATATTTGATTGAAGATGCTGTGAAGATTTGTTAGCAGATGGTACTCTGCTCAATGCCTACATGACATACTATTAGGATTTGCTTGAACAAAGAATGGTTTTAGTTGATTAATCAGTTCATTTTTGCTACCTACCTAGTAGTTTATTAGCTTGCATTAATGCAGTTTTGTGTTGGTGCCCAAGTTAGTGGCATATGCAATTGTCGAATGCCTTAGCTGTGTTCTCTTGCCCCAATTTTTTTTTTTTAAGTTATTGCTGGTTATTTCATTTTTAAAGAAAAATTAATTATATAAAAATTTGCGTGAACATGAATTCTTATTCAGTCAAGAATTTACATGGGTAGAGTTCAAAAATGTTTAGTAACTCCATAATGTGATGTTTGTTAGCTTCTATTTTGCTGAAATTAGGTTATATCCTATTTCCCATTTCAAGCCAGTCCTTTTATTTATCTTTTCCCTTAAGTTGACTTCTAGTGGTTTCTTTGTTTTGTACTGTGTTCCACTTACTGACTATGACAATAATGTTAAGATTTAAATTTCTCCAGGAGGCTTCCAACGTTTAATTACTAATAATCTGAACTCTATTAATTTCTTCTAATGACATTTACAATTAATTGTGTTAAATTTTTTGCTCTCTCCAAGGGACAACCCCACTGGGTAGAATGTCCTTGTTAAAACTGACATTTCTGCTGAATATAAAAAGTCATTTTTATGAAAGCCTCCCTTATAAGATTCATGGCCTGCAAATTACAAATCATAATGACATAATTCCACTTGTTATTGTCATTGGCTGATTAGAGACCATATAAAAAAAGGGAAATAGAAGAAAAAGACGAAACCTAGGTAAAGTTTTTTAGGTATTTGCTGTTAGCCTGTTAGGTTCTCTAATAAAAACATGGCATATGGAGGGATTTTTTTGAATAACATCTAAAAAATCTGCACCCAAGATTTGTCCAAACAAAAGACCTGTCATTATGAATTAGTATTTGACATGTTAAAAGCTGCCGGTTTGCTTATATGCAGCTTTATGCGTGGTGTTGCAAGACGGTTGCCTCACTAACTGCCTGCTCACACAGAGAGGACAAGTTTGGAGTTGCTCAGCTTTCGGGGAGTAATGCTGCTGTGGTTTCGACATTGATATCCTGCCTTCTTGCGGTTGAAACATTCATGGGAAAGAAAACAAATCTACAATCTCCAAATCAGCTGTTGGGACCTGCCGGTATCAGATGGTTACCAGCAAATAGTGGAAGGGCTGATGTTGCAACTGGTAAAAGAAGAAGTGGCCCAGTAAATTCAAAAGCTTATGCTATTGCTGATGTCCTGAAGAACTCTATCTACCAGGTAGTCTCTGCATTCCATGATGAGATGTTGGCCAGTGCTAAAGCAGGTCTTCTTGAGAAGGACTGGATCACAAGTGGGAAACCCGTTTTCGGTACTCGTGAGATCCTTGTACAAAAATTACATCTCTTCCTTGATTTTCGAGCTACCTAACTGCAATTTTCTGGGTTTGACGCTGCTTTCCTTTTAACCTATTGGTGATATCCTTTGATCTATCAACATGCTTGTAAGACATTATAGTTACACACATAGGTTGTTTGCCTAATGGAGGTATGGATGGACTAGTAAGAGGGGATTCAATTTTGCTGTCTGAATATTGAGATGAAGGATATTAATCTTTTACTGTTTTCTTGAATATACTTGCTTTGGCAGTTAAATTCATAGTAGCAAGATTTGGTAAGGAATGATCTGGCGTTGATTGACCTAAATAGAGAGTATGGGTTTAATTTTCAATGGCCTTATTTTGCTCTTTGGTCTTGAAATTATTCTTGTTTTAGCTTTCCTGCAAGTATTTTATGGGCAAGTGTAAGCCTAAGGATATATGTGTGTGTGTGTGTATTTTTCTTGTTTTGAGATATTGCAATCAGGTGGTGTCCAAATTAGCTCACGCATTTTGACTAATTTTAGCCTAATAGAGGTTAGACCATCTACATAGGAACTAGGAAATTCACTAGAAATTTCTTACAACTTAACCTAGGGGAATTCATCGAGTCGGTCATCTAAACCAATTGCATGGATCTAAGTGATTGAAAATCTCAGCCAATCAATTTAATTAAATTGGTCATTATGGTACTAATCTAATCTTTGTTCGGTTTAAATTGGACCGAATGGTTGGGTTTTTTTTTTTTAAGTTCTTGTAATATATTTTAAAATTTAAAATTTTGTATTTATAAAATATAAATAATTATGAAGATGAATATTTCAAATATTATGTTACAACAAAATCAATAACAATAACAACAATAGATTTTTTTTCACTAGATGAAATCGGTTATATAGATCAAACGACGTCATAAAATTTTATTATAAATTATTTATGAAAAATAAAAAATAGTTAAAAATTGTTTAAGTAAATGAGAAAATAATAAAAAACTATAAATTATTATATATAATATAAAATATTCAACTAATTAATATATAATCCATTTATATCAGTGTAATTTAAATTGGATTGAATGTTTTATATTAAGACCCATTAAAACTTATAAATATGTTGTTTATAAAGAATTTAGATTTTCTACAATTATAAATTAACTACATATAATGCAATTAAGAGAGAAAGATGGGAGACAAGAAGACATTGAGGTAGGGCGATAATCCTGAGAAAGATGTTGCAGACTACTTTGTGGGTGGGACAAGAGAGAAGTCAATGGCGGCAAGGATGGAAGACGTGTGAGGTTTGGAATCCTGAATGATGACATGTTTAAAAACGTGTTATCCTTTGCCAAAATTACGTTTGACAAGAAGTAAAATGTTGAAGTTTCTGCATCGACGTGATTTTTCACCACGTTTCCAAACAAGCACTGAATCTATGAAAAGCCCAAGCAAAAAATCTAGTTTCATCTATGAACATACTAGTTTAAACTTAAATTACTCTAGAATGTCGTGGAAAGAACCAATGTGAACATGTTTCCATAATCAACTCTGCTTCTTGAAGGCCAAGGTAAGTATGACTTCAATTTCTGTAATATTGTATTTGTTTGCGTTTTTCAAAGTGAATTGTGTTCCACGCAACTTCCCTTTTGTGCTATTCTTTTCCTCACCTTTCTACTTTCCTTGCCTTTGAATCAAGATGGACTCAAACTCGTGTGTTATGTGTATGACTTGAGAATATGATATGTAGTCAAAGTGTCAGGTAGGCCGTGTTGACGTAATTTTTAAATTTATATGATTAATTTCTTCAATTAAATATTTTACATGTATAATTTTTATAATTTAGTTTTATCTTATTAAAATTTTTAATTTTTTTATATTGTATTTATTAAAAAATTTAATAATAAAAATATAAAGAAGCATAAAGAAATGTCTATTTTCATACCCCACATTTCTATTGTCACATCTCCCGATGGACCTAACTACGTTCTCTCTCAAACGGGCACATCTAAATTTTTTTTTTGGAGGAAATGTAATTTTTTATTTTTGAAAGATATTTATCTTAATTATTTGCTATATGAATGTTAAAAATATATGATTCAATTTTTTGAAAATTTGAGTCACTGCTCATTAATACTTGGAGTATGTAGTATTTTGAGTCAATAATTTTTCATAACTGAATATTGTATTTTGAAGATTCAAAGATTAGGTAATTAAGATATATATTTTTTAGAGAGAGAGAGAAAGAGAAATATATAAAAAATATCTTCAAAAAATTTTTATATTAAATCATTCCTTTTAGAGGTTAATAGGGAGATTTTCTTTAAAAAATTTCTTAATTCAAGCTAATCTCTTTCGTTCAATTGAAGGTTGTTTGGTTCTATGTTGTAAGAGATTTATCTTTTGGATTTAAGAATATTTCTTATCACAGTTGATAGAAGTTGACTTAGGGCGAGCTCTTATTAATTTTATCTATAAGGGGTGGTCGTAAAACAATAATAAAGACTGGTAATCTTATGATGTTGAAGCTTATAAAAATTTTTAATAATGATCTAATGATTATGTTTAATTGCTTAAAACATTACGATACTTATTAATTAATATTTGTAATAAAATTAATTTATTTTTTTTATGTAATTAGTAAATATAATTGTAATAATAAATTTAATAAAATAGATCAAATATTATTCTATATTTAATAATTATTCTATTGTCATTAGAATTCATAGTAAACTTGAATCCATAAGATACGTCACTAAAAAAAATTTAAAAAGATGGGAAATTTGGTTTAACAAGATAAAGTTGATCTAGTAAAATAGATAAATATGTTTGGTATAATGTGAAAAGACTTTTAAAATAATTCAAATACAAATTTAGTCAAAAGTTTATCCATGTTGGGAAATTGAATAAGGTTGCTTTTTTTAATTCCTCATCTTTCGTTTTTACTAAAGAAAATTACTTATTAATTGAAATATACTTTTCGCTTTTTGTCAACTAAAGCATTGTGAATTGGTAAGGTTGAAGCAAGGTTTTTAAAACCGGACCGGTCATCGAACCGGTGGAGGTACTGGTTCACGGTTTATTGGTCGGACCGTGGTTCAACCGTGGTCGAACCGGTAATAATTAAATATATATTTTTAAAATTTTATATATTAAAATTTTAATGTAACAAATAAATATTAGTAAATTTTTAATACTTAATTACTTATCCAATATTTTTTTAAGATATTGCAAAAATTATTTTATAATTTCTAAATTATATTAAGATTCTACTTATTATTAAATAATAAATGATAAATAATAATTTTAGTTAAATACTTTGATATTATAGAAAAATGTTACTAAGAAATGAAACATAAATATAATAGAAAATAAGTATAAAAAATAGTCAAATATATACATTTTATTATTTTTATATTTTCTCTTTTTCAAAAAAATCTTTATCTTTAAACTTTTTTCTCTTTTTTGTTTTTTATTTTTAATTTATTAAATTTATTTGAGATGAATTACTATATTATATAAGAAAAAATTCAAAAAAAAAAATTTTGGAACGGACCGGTTCAACCCGGTTTTAACCGGTTTTTCACCGGTTTTGCCCGGTTTTGACCGGTTCTTCACCGGTTTGACCGGTTCTCCACCGGTTTTGTAGCTGCCCGATTTTCTAGAGCAACCGGACCGGACCAGGGACCGGTTCCCGGTTGAACCGGTCGAACCGGCCGGTCCGGTCCGGTTTTCTTAACCATGGGTTGAAGTACTTGGCTAAAATTGCCCAGGTTCCATTCGCTTTTGGTAGTCATGCACTTAGAAAATATTTTCATATATTGTTGAATATCATAAAGTATCTTAGATATATATCGAGTACATTAATATTTAAGATATTAATTTTAGATGACATAAATTATGATGACTTTAAGTTTATTAGTTTTTATAAAATATAAATTGTATCTTTTTTATAATAATTTTTTTATTGTCACACAAAATACAAAAAAATTAAATATTATAATATTTTATGTTTTAATTCTTATTGTTATATTATGATATTTAAAAAGACACACCGACCATACTGGTTATTAAATGTTTGTAGTTGGGAAATGAGATATAAAATTTTATCGTTGACCTAACTTATGGGAGTTATAACTTTTGTTTCCTTGAAAAATTTCGAGTTTTTATTAGCAGCTTTATGATAATTGAAAAATCTATTAGTCAATATATAAAGAACTAGTTTCTTCCCTTAGGGGGATTTAAAAAATACTTGTGAGACTCACACAAAAAAAACTTTAAAAAAGGATTGAATAACAAATATACAAACATACATTGTTTATGTACGGATCATTGTTTATGTACGGATATCAACAATGTCTTAGCGCATAATTCGTTGAAGCTGCACTGTTTATAAGTTGCGGCTTGAACGGACTTTTATATAATATATTAATTATATTTAAATCTAATAAAAAATTAAAAAGGCAGGAAAGTTGGTTCAACAAGTTGATCAAGTCTCCATATGCATATCGTATAATGTGAAAAGATTTTTAAACTCAAATACAATGTCAAAAGTTTGAGTCTGAATGATGGAAAACTGAAGAAGTTGCTTTTTTTTTATTTCCTCATCTTTCTTTTTCATGGATTACGTTCCTTTTGCTTTTTAAGTATAACGTGTTAAATTTTTTATCTTTCAATATTTGATCTTTAAAAAGAAAAGGTAGGCATGCATTTAGAAAGTATTTTGCTATATTATTTTATTGAATATATCATAAGGTATTTGAGATATCAAGTATATTAATATTGAAGATGTTCATTATTTTAGATGGTATTTTATACTATTAAAAAATTATGATAATTTTAAGTTTGTTAGTTTTTATTAAATATAAATTGTATCTTTTCTATAATATTTTTTTATTGTTATACAAAATATAAAAATTTTAAATATCATGATATTTTTATATTTATTGCTATATTATAATTTTTAAAATATTATAAAAATGTAAAATAAAAAGAGCACCAAATAATTCTTATCCTTTATTAGTTGTGTTACATCTTATTTTATAATATAAACATCTAAGGATGAAACTAAGTATAGTAAAAAAAAGGAGCAGTTGCCCCCTATAAAAAAATGAAAAATTCATAAGTTTGATTCAATTAGTATTAAAGAAAGTGTTGAAAAGTTGAAATTATGTAGGTAGTATAGTACATTTCATCCCCTAAGAGATGATATTGTACATTTTGCTTCTCATGCTATTTTTTCTAGTTCTGTCCCTGGAAACATCCTTATAGATTCTTTTGCTTACCAAAAAAAAGTTGGTGCTATTTGTTTTTGACATGAAGGTTCATGAAAAAGGCTAGTAGGCCACCTCAAAATGTGATGAAACTCCTTCCACTATCTCACGCGAGCCTAGAGGACTTAGACTGGTCCATGTTTAATTGATGACATTAAAGAAACTTGAAAAACATTATTGACACATATTATGCTTTAGAAAATTAGTAAGTGAAATCTCAATAAATTACAATTTAGGATAAACTATTTTCTCTATTTTTGAAAGGTATATGAATTATACAGCCTTTTTTCTATTATGAAAAATATACAAAAATTTTCTTGAAATTAAAAATAACTAAAATATCTTTTAGAATAATATTAGTTTTTTTATTAAAAATATTTTTTTCAACTTTTATTTCAATTTTATTTATGTGTGTTGAAAACTATAGATTTATTTTATTTTAAATTTAAAAAATTGACTATTTTTATATTATTCAAATACATATTTAATATTTGTTATACTATATAAATAATAGATATAAGAATATATATATATATATATATATATTGTAATTTACTTTTTTGTTGCCGAATAGGTTAATGTATTGCATATTTTAATTTTAAGAAAAAGGAATATAAATTTTTAAAATAAAATAAAGACCACGTAGTTTGAGTGTCTCAAAAAATAAATAATTTATCCTATTATTTTAAAATCTTTTAAGTTGAATAGGATAGTGTGTGTGTGTGTGTGTTAAAAGATAATCTAGCCTTTTAATTGAATAAATTAATTAAACGGAAAAGCCTCTAACCTTAAGGCAATTATGTCAATTTAATGGGCCCTCTATGTAAGTTAAATTAAACTAAGAAGATGATTTTTTTTTTTTGGGAAAAAATGTTTGTGATTGGGAAACAATAAACATAGAATTTTTTCTTTGATTTGGCTTTTAAGGCTTTGACTTTCGTTCCCTTGGAATTTTTCAACTTTTTAAATAGCAGCTTTGTGTTAATGTAATTATTAAGGGCTAATTTGGCCAGAAAAATTATTAAATGTTAATTGTGATTACTTAGGGTGCATGGAGATTTGAAAGCATACGAGACTGAATGTGAATGCAAAAAAATTAGGTGTGTGTTGAAAGTCAAAGAAAGACTAACATGCAAATTTTTAGAAAAATTAGAGGATTTTAAATTAAAGATATTTATATTAAAAAAATTTAAAATTTAAAATTATTTTAAAAGATTTAAAAATTAAAAATTTAAATTGTACACAAAATTATAATTTAGAATCTTAAATTAATTTTTTTAAATTTTTATGTCATTTTAAATAATTTTAAAATTTAATATCCTTCAATATAAATATTTTTAACTTGAAATCTTTAAATATAATTTTTTTACTAATTGGCACAGAAATTTACTTTATAAACCTTTGCTTACAAAAAGAAAAACTTTATAAACGTTATTCTTTTTCTTTTCCTTTTTTAACCCCAAAAGTTTAAGAGTGATAGAAAACCTCCACAAACTAAATTGTCTTAAACACTTCAAAATATCCAGTAAAAAGGATAATCTGAAGTGCACAAATTTAACGACTGAGAGTGATTAACTATGATTTAGCACTACGAATTTATGTTTGAATCTTAAAATCCCCAGAGACACATATATGTACACATAACGAAAATAAAGTTATAAAATCACATGAAAATACATAATCCTAAAGTCCTTAAAAAAAACTTGGTTTTAAGATATTAAAGCAGCACTTCTTTCAATAATGTAAAAAAGAATTAAGAAATATTTATTATGACAAAATCTCAAGATACACCCCATCTACTAAACATAAGTTTCACTTGAAGCATTAATATTTTATTTACTTATTTATTATTGACTTAATTTAAATCGTCTTAAGATTTTTCTCTTATCATATATCTAGTTTGCTTATAATTTAGCATCATATTATAAACGAAGGAAAAAAAAAATGCAATTATATGCAATGAAGTGGCAATCTAGATATTTACCACAAGACCAAGGGTAAACATATCTAAATTTAATTTGCATACGTTAAATATAATACTCCACTACACCCACATAATACTTTTCAGAATGACTCTTTCAAATATTTCATTCATCTACGACTCCTTCCATGTGACATAGCTTTCAAACTTCCAATAATTTAAACCATTCATTCTTTAACCTCTATGTGTATATATAGCCTCATAGATGCTTTCCTTGCATCACTCTCTCTCAAATTACTAAACCCTTTAGAGTCTTTGCACCAAATTCCCTACCTTTTTCCATCGAACTCTTGCCCATTTCAGCTTGAGCACCACCACCTATGGCACTTTCCACGATGAACTACACCCACCTTCCGGCCGCCAGCGAACCCGGACCTAGCCGGTTAAACGTGGCTCGGGCCCTACAACAGGTGGTTCATGATCACCCACAAGCCAAAACCACCAATAGAGCTACTCGTTTGGCTGAATCATTATCCCATCTACTTCACCTTCACATTGAACCACCTTCTTCTTTGCATGCCAGTGTCCGAAACTTCAATTGGGACTTACTAAGTGACCATGAACAAAAGCTTTCAACCCCAGTTATGTCTCCCAAGGAAGACATATCCCAAAAAATGGCGGGAAATCCAAGGCTTTCTCTTCTGATTGGGAGGACCTCTTGGACCCACTCCATCCATGGCTACGTAGGGAAGTAGTCAAATATGGTGAATTTGCTCAAGCAACCTACGACGCGTTTTGACTTTGACAATTTCTCTGAGTACTGTGGAAGCTGCCGTTACAATAAGCACAAACTGTTTGGCAAAATGGGCCTCACGAAACATGGGTATAGAGTAACAAAAATACATATATGCCATGTCACACATTGAGCTGCCACACTGGCTTGAAAGGTCCCACGTGGCGGACACATGGAGCAAGGACTCGAATTGGATGGGTTACGTGGCGATTAGCGACGATGAGGAGACACGTAGGATTGGACGGAGGGACATCCTCGTGGCATGGCGTGGCACTGTGGCGCCATGTGAGTGGTATGAGGACTTCCAAAGGAAGTTGGAAACCAATAGGGCAAGGGGAAGCCAAAGTGGAACATGGGTTTCTGAGCATTTACACTTCTAAAAGTGATTCCACAAGGTACAACAAGTCAAGTGCCTCAGAACAAGTCATGAGGGAAGTGATAAAATTGGTGAACGTCTACAAGGAAAAAAGGTGAGGAAGTGAGCCTCACAATCACAGGGCATAGCATGGGAGGAGCATTGGCTTTGCTCAATGCATATGAAGCAGGATCCACCATTCCTGATCTTCCTATAACTGTAATATCCTTTGGAGCACCTAGGGTCGGGAATTTTGCTTTCAAAGATGAATTGGACAAACTGGGGGTGAAAACCCTAAGAATTGTGGGGAAACAAGACTTGGTCCCAAGAATGCCAGGGCTAGTTTTCAATGAGGCACTTCAGATTTTTGAAGAAATTACAGGGACATTGGAATGGGTTTACACTCATGTTGGAGTTGAATTGAAGCTTGATGTTCATTCATCTCCTTGTTTGAAACAAGGGATCAATTTTGTAGGGTTTCATAGCTTAGAGACATACCTTCATCTTGTGGATGGGTACTTGAGCTCCAAAGTGCCATTTAGGGTTGAAGCTAGAAGGGATGTGACCTTGGTGAACAAGGCATGTGATATGGTGGTTGATGAGCTTAGAATCCCACATTGTTGGTACCAGTTGGCCAATAAAGGATTGGTTTGTAATGATCATGGAAGATGGGTTAAACCCAAGAGGGAACCAGATGATGTACCTTCGCCAACTAAAGAAGCACACAACCATGATCTTCCAGTTGAAATGCAAATGTATAATGTAAATGTAATTAGACCTCTTGGTACTGCATAAAATTTTGAAGTTAATTTCTTCTAATGAGTAAGCAAACTAATACCAAGTTGTATTTTTTTTTTTTTGGTGTTATGGCTAGAGGTTAAATTTTTCTTCATAAATAATTTTAGAGGAACATTCTTTTTCATTAACTCAATACATTTAAAATATTAATTTTATAATTAACCACAGAAGAATTAAACGCAAATTAATAAAGAAAAAATACTATCTTCTCTTATAAATTAAAACTGACTTAAATTGGTGTTGATGTTTTTAATTCAAACCCCAAGAATTAAACCAGGAAAAAAAAACTAGAGACAGCTAACAATTACCCTCTTTTCTAAGAATCTAATACAAATATATCCTAGAAGAAAGAAGGCATCTTGCTTTATGTGCTACAGTGCAATATCGTTGTCGACTGGAAGAAGTTGCACTGTTTATGATTGGAGTTCTTCAAACTCGAAACAATTAAAAATTGATAGACAGAAATTTAAGAAAGAGGAATAATTTATCCCTTGCAGAACTTCTAGTAAATAAGTAGACTGAGTTTTTTTTTCCTTTTTTAAAACCATCTTTTGGGGTCTTAATAGTTCATAGGTGCATATAAATAATCAATTAAAGTTATGTACCTGAACGACAATGACACATTGTCTTCTAGAAAAGTTACCTTTAAATTTCATGATACAACCTTTTAGAATAAATTTAAGGTAAAGCACTTGGTTATTTTTTCTTTTTTGGCCAAAAGTTATTCTTCAGTCTAGTATTATTACTTTTTCAATTTATTACATATGCATGAAATAAAAGATTGTCTATCAGGAGGTAACTACTGATATCATTGTTTTAAACAATATAGTTCTTTCGTTCTTATTATAGTTTCATTGTTCGAAATTACTTGAATTGAAGCAGCAGAATAATACTTTCTACTTTTCAAGGAATTTAAATCCTTGCCTGATAAACATCTTAGAAATTATACGAGGCCTTACAATTTTGATGCTACGCAGTCAAAAGAATTAAGCAAAGCAAGTGATATGTTCTCGTATCTTCTTTTTATCTACTGAACTAACAGAAATTACATAATAAAAATAATATGTAAAAAGATTAAAAGACAGGTAAAAGACCCCAAAAAAAAAGGAGTAATTTAAACTTAATCAGTAAACAAACTCAAGAGTAACAATTGCATATTCTCCCGTACTTCACTTTCAAAATGACTGCCTATGATTCATTTAATCCTTGGTGTTATAACCCCTACTTTATCAATCATGTAACTAATCTCAATATATAAGAGCCAAACAGCAATCAGAGCTTGTCTTAAAAGCCTCATGGTAGAAGTGCCCAGCAAAATGTGAACATGTTTCCATAATCAACTCTGCTTCTTGAAGGCCAAGGTAAGTATGACTTCAATTTTTGTAATGTTGTATTTGTTTACTTTTTGAAAGTGAATTGTGCTCTACGCAACTTTCCTTTTGTCCTATTCTCCCCCCCCCCCCCCCCCCCCTCCCCTTCCTACTTTCCTTGCCTTTGAATCGAGATGGACTCAAACTCGTGTGTTATGTATGACTTGAAGAATATGATCTGTAGTCAAAGTGTTAGGTAGGTCGGTGTTGACTTAATTTTTAAATTTATATTATTAATTTATTTAATTAAAATATTTTACATGTATAATTTTTATAATTCAGTTTTATATTATTAAAAATTTTAAATTTTTATATTATATTTATTAAAAATTTTAATAATAAAAATATAAAGAAGCATAAAGAAATGTCTATCCTCATACCCCACATTTCTATTATCACATCACCCGATGGACCTAACTACGTTTCTCCTCAAACGGGCACATTTAGAGGTTTTTTTTTTTGGGAGGAAATGTAATTTATATTTGAAAGATATTTATCTGAATTATTTGCTATATGAATGTTAAAAATATATGATTCAATTTTTTGAAAATTTGAGTCACTGCTCATTAATTCTTGGAGTATGTAGTATTTTGAGTCAATAATTTTTCATAACTGAATATTGTATTTTGAAGATTCAAATACTAAGTAATTAAGATATATATTTTTTAGAGAAAGAAAAAATATATCTGAATATATTAAATATTTTTTCGCCATAGAAAATATCCTCAAAATTTTTTTTATATTAAATCATTCCTTTCAGAGATTAATAGAGAGATTTTCTTAAAAAAAATTTAATTCAAGCTATTCTCTTTCGTTCAATTTAAGGTTGTTTGGTTCTACGTTGTAAGAGATTTATCCTTTGGATTTAAGAATCTTTCTTATCACAGTTGATAGAAGTTGACTTTGGGCGAGCTCAAGAAGAATGTCTGATTAATTTTATCTATAAGGGGTGGACGTAAAACAATAATAAAGAAGTTGATTTTAATTGCTTAAAACATTACGATACTTATTAATTAAAATTTTTAATAAAATTAATTTAATTCTTATGTAATTAATAAATATAATTGTAATAATAAATTTAATAAAATAGATAAAATATTATTCTATATTTAATAATTATTCAGTTATTATCAGAATTCATAATAAACTTGAATCCATAAGATCCATCACTAAAAAAAAAAGAGTTTAAAACGGTAGGAAATCTGGTTTAACAAGATAAAGTTAACCTAATAAAATAGATAAATATGTTTGGTATAATGTGAAAAGAATTTTAAAATAACTCAAATACAAATTTAGTCAAAAGTTTTTCAATGTTGGGAAATTGAATAAGGTTTTTTTTTTAATTCCTCATCTTTCGTTTTTATTAAAGAAAATTACTCATTAATTGAAATATACTTTTCGTTTTTTGTCAACTGCAGTATTGTGAATTGGCAAGGTCGAAGTACTTGGCTAAAATTGCCTAGGCTCCATTCGCTTTTGGTAGTCATGCATTTAGAAAATATTTTTCATATATTGTTTTCTTGAATATCATAAAGTATCTTAGATATATATCAAGTACATTAATATTTAAGATATTAATTTTAGATGATATAAATGATGATGACTTTAAGTTTATTAGTTTTTATAAAATATAAATTGTATCCTTTTCACCCCCATAACCAACCAAACTGGTTATTAAATGTTTGTAGTTGGGAAATGAGATATAACATTTTATCATTGACTTGACTTATCGGAGGTATAACTTTTGTTTCCTTGAAAATTTTCAAGTTTTTATTAGCAGCTTTGTGATAATTGAAAAATCTATTAGTAAATATATAAAGAATTATATTTAAGTCTAAAAAAAATTAAAAAGGCAGGAAAGTTGGTTTAACAAGTTGATCAAGTCTACATATGCATGGTATAATGTGAAAAGATGTTTAAAATAACTCAAATACAATGTCAAAGGTTTGAGTCTGAATGATGGAAAACTGAAGAAGTTGCTTTTTTATTTCCTCATCTTTCTTTTTCATGGATTAAAGAAAATGCCCCATCATTTGTGTGTGGTTTAAAGTGTAATTTTCCTTTTTCGGTCAACTGGTATTGTAAATTGGTAAGATTGAAGTACATGACTAAAACTGCTTAGGTTCCTTTTGCTTTCTAAGTATAACGCGTATAGTGAAGATAACGTGTTAAATTTTTTATCTTTCAATATTTGATCTTATAAAAAAAAAAAGGTAGGCATGCATTTAGAAAGTATTTTGCTATATTATTTTATTGAATATATCATAAGGTATTTGAGATATCAAGTATATTAATATTGAAGATGTTTATTATCATCTAAAATAATGAGAGATATGATATGATATTATTTTAGATGGTATTTTATACTATTAAAAAATTATGATAATTTTAAGTTTGTTAGTTTTTATTAAATATAAATTGTATCTTTTCTATAATATTTTTTATTGTTATACAAAATATAAAAATTTTAAATATCATGATATTTTTATGTTTTTATTGCTATATTATAATACTTAAAATATTATAAAAATGTAAAATAAAAAGAGCACCAAATAATTCTTATCCTTTATTAGTTGTGGTACATCTTATTTTTTGACTAAAACATTCAAGGATGAAACTAAGTATAGTAAAAATGGGGCAGTTGCCCCCTATAGAAAATGAAAAATTCATAAGTTTGATTCAATTAGTATTAAAGAAAGTGTTGAAAAGTTGAAATTATGTAGGTAGTATAGTACAATACGTCCCCTAAAAGATGATATTGTGCATTTTGCTTCTCATGCTATTTTTTCTAGTTCTGTCCCTAGAAACATCCTTATAGATTTTTTAGCTTACCAAAAAAAAAGTTGTTGCTATTTGTTTTTGACATGAAGGTTCATGAAAAAGGCTAGTAGGCCACTTCAAAATGTGATGAAACTCCTTCCACTATCTCAAGTGAGCCTAGAGGACTTAAACTGGTCAATGTTTAATTTATGACATTAAAGAAACTTGAAAAATAATATTGACACAAATTATGCTTTGGAAAATTAGTAAGTGAAATCTCAATAAATTATAATTTAGGATAAACTATTTTCGCTATTTTTGAAAGATATATGAATTATACATCTTTTTTTCTATTATGAAAAATATACACAAATTTTCTTGAAATTAAAAATAACTAAAATATCTTTTAGAATAATATTAGTTTTTTTATTAAAAATATTTTTTAAACTTTTATTTCAATTTTATTTATTTGTGTTGAAAACTATAAATTTATTTTATTTTAAATTTAAAAAATTGACTATTTTCATATTGTTCAAATACATATTTAATATTGATTATATAACTTATTTTTTTGTTGCCGAATAAGTTAATGTATTGCATATTTTAATTTTAAGAAAAGGAATATAAATTTTTAAAATAAAATAAAGACCATGAAGTTTAAGTTTAAGTTTCAAAAAAAAATTTTATTCTATTATTTTAAAATCTTTTAAGTTGAATAGGATAGTGTGTGTGTGTGAAAAGACAATCTAGCCTTTTAATTGAATAAATTAATTAAACAGAAAAAGCTTCTAACCTTTAGGCAATTATGTCAATCTAGTGGGCCCTCTATGTAAGTTAAATTAAACTAAGAAGATAATTTTTTTTTTGGAAAAAATGTTTGTGATTGGGAAACAAGAAACACAGAATTTTATCTTATTTGATTTGGCTTTTAAGGCTTTGACTTTCGTTCCCTTGGAATTTTTCAACTTTTTAAATAGCAGCTTTGTGTTAATGTAATTATTAAGGGCTAATTTGGCCAGAAAAATTATTAAATGTTAATTGTGATTACTTAGGGTGCATGGAGATTTGAAAGCATACGAGACTGAATGTGAATGCAAAAAAATTAGGTGTGTGTTGAAAGTCAAAGAAAGACTAACATGCAAATTTTTAGAAAAATTAGAGGATTTTAAATTAAAGATATTTATATTAAAAAAATTTAAAATTTAAAATTATTTTAAAAGATTTAAAAATTAAAAATTTAAATTGTACACAAAATTATAATTTAGAATCTTAAATTAATTTTTTTTAATTTTTATGTCATTTTAAATAATTTTAAAATTTAATATCCTTCAATATAAATATTTTTAACTTGAAATCTTTAAATATAAGTTTTTTACTAATTGGCACAGAAATTTACTTTATAAACCTTTGCTTACAAAAAGAAAAACTTTATAAACGTTATTCTTTTTCTTTTCCTTTTTTAACCCCAAAAGTTTAAGAGTGATAGAAAACCTCCACAAACTAAATTGTCTTAAACACTTCAAAATATCCAGTAAAAAGGATAATCTGAAGTGCAAAAATTTAACGCTGAGAGTGATTAAATATGATTTAGCACTACGAATTTATGTTTGAATCTTAAAATCCCCAGAGACACATATATGTACACATAACGAAAATAAAGTTATAAAATCACATGAAAATACATAATCCTAAAGTCCTTAAAAAAAACTTGGTTTTAAGATATTAAAGCAGCACTTCTTTCAATAATGTAAAAAAGAATTAAGAAATATTTATTATGAGAAAATCTCAAGATACACCCCATCTACTAAACATAAGTTTCACTTGAAGTATTAATATTTTATTTACTTATTTATTATTGACTTAATTTAAATCGTCTTAAGATTTTTCTCTTATCATATATCTAGTTTGCTTAATAATTTAGCATCATATTATAAACGAAGGAAAAAAAATGCAATTATATGCAATGAAGTGGCAATCTAGATATTTACCACAAGACCAAGGGTAAACATATCTAAATTTAATTTGCATACGTTAAATATAATACTCCACTACACCCACATAATACTTTTCAGAATGACTCTTTCAAATATTTCATTCATCTACGACTCCTTCCACGTGACATAGCTTTCAAACTTCCAATAATTTAAACCATTCATTCTTTAACCTTTATGTGTATATATAGACTCCTAAATGCTTCCTTGCATCACTCTCTCTCAAATTACTAAACCCTTTAGAGTCTTTGTCACCAAATTCCCTACCTTTTTCCATCGAACTCTTGCCCATTTCAGCTTCAGCACCACCGCCTATGGCACTTTCCACGATGAACTACACCCACCTTCCGGCCGCCGGCGAACCCGGACCTAGCCTGTTAAACGTGGCTCGGGCCCTACAACAGGTGGTTCATGATCACCCACAAGCCAAAACCACCAATAGAGCTACTCGTTTGGCTGAATCATTATCCCATCTACTTCACCTTCACATTGAACCACCTTCTTCTTTGCATGCCAGTGTCCGAAACTTCAATTGGGACTTACGAAGTGACCATGAACAAAAGCTTTCAACCCCAGTTGTGTCTCCCAAGGAAGACATATCCCAAAAATGGCGGGAAATCCAAGGCTTCTCTTCTGATTGGGAGGACCTCTTGGACCCACTCCATCCATGGCTACGTAGGGAAATAGTCAAATATGGTGAATTTGCACAAGCAACCTACGACGCGTTTGACTTTGACAATTTCTCTGAGTACTGTGGAAGCTGCCGTTACAATAAGCACAAACTGTTTGACAAAATGGGCCTCACGAAACATGGGTATAGAGTAACAAAATACATATATGCCATGTCACACATTGAGCTGCCACACTGGCTTGAAAGGTCCCACGTGGCGGACACATGGAGCAAGGACTCGAATTGGATGGGTTACGTGGCGATTAGCGACGATGAGGAGACACGTAGGATTGGACGGAGGGACATCCTCGTGGCATGGCGTGGCACTGTGGCGCCATGTGAGTGGTATGAGGACTTCCAAAGGAAGTTGGAACCAATAGGGCAAGGGGAAGCCAAAGTGGAACATGGGTTTCTGAGCATTTACACTTCTAAAAGTGATTCCACAAGGTACAACAAGTCAAGTGCCTCAGAACAAGTCATGAAGGAAGTGATAAAATTGGTGAACTTCTACAAGGAAAAAGGTGAGGAAGTGAGCCTCACAATCACAGGGCATAGCATGGGAGGAGCATTGGCTTTGCTCAATGCATATGAAGCAGCATCCACCATTCCTGATCTTCCTATAACTGTAATTTCCTTTGGAGCACCTAGGGTCGGGAATTTTGCTTTCAAAGATGAATTGGACAAATTGGGCGTGAAAACCCTAAGAATT
Organism: Erythrophleum ivorense; assembly: GCA_026724425.1. Taxonomy (NCBI): domain Eukaryota; kingdom Viridiplantae; phylum Streptophyta; class Magnoliopsida; order Fabales; family Fabaceae; genus Erythrophleum; species Erythrophleum ivorense. The sequence continues at coordinate 63,513,517 of JAIUCV010000003.1, forward strand.
GTGGGGAAACAAGATTTGGTCCCAAGAATGCCAGGGCTAGTTTTCAATGAGGCACTTCAGATTTTTGAAGAAATTACAGGGACATTGGAATGGGTTTACACTCATGTTGGAGTTGAATTGAAGCTTGACGTTCATTCATCTCCTTATTTGAAAAAGGGGATCAATTTTTTAGGGTTTCATAGCTTAGAGACATACCTTCACCTTGTGGATGGGTACTTGAGCTCCAAAGTGCCATTTAGGGTTGAAGCTAGAAGGGATGTGGCCTTGGTGAACAAGGCATGTGATATGGTGGTTGATGAGCTTAGAATCCCACGTTGTTGGTACCAGTTGGCCAATAAAGGATTGGTTTGTAATGATCATGGAAGATGGGTTAAACCCAAGAGAGAACCAGATGACGTACCTTCACCAACTAAAGAAGCACACAACTATGATCTTCCAGTTGAAATGCAAATGTATAATGTAAATGTAATTAGACCTCTTGGCACTGCATAAAATTTTGAAGTTAATTTCTTCTAATGAGTAGCCAAACTAATACCAAGTTGTAATTTTTTTTTTTTTTGGGTGTTATGGCTAGAGGTTAAATTTTCTTCATAAATAATTTTAGAGGAACATTCTTTTTCATTAACTTAATACATTTAAAATATTAATTTTATAATTAACCACAGAAGAATTAAACGCAAATTAATAAAGAAAAATACTATCTTCTCTTATAAATTAAAGTAACTTAAATTGGTGTTGATGTTTTAATTCAAACCCCCAGAATTAAACCAGGAAAAAAAAACCAGAGACAGCGAACAATTACCCTCTTTTCTAATAATCTAACACAAACATATCCTAGAAGAAAGAACGCATCTTGCTTCATGTGCTACGGTGCTATATCGTTGTCGACTGGAAGAAGTTATACTGTTTATGATTGGAGTTCTTCAAACTCGAACAATTAAAAATTGATTGACAGAAATCTAAGAGGAATAATTTATCCCTTGCAGAACTTTTAGTAAATAAGTAGAATGAGTTTTTTTTTTCCTCTCTTTAAACGATCTTTTGGGGGTCTTAATGGTTTATAGGTGCATATAAATAATCTATTACAGTTATGTACATGAAAGACAATGACACATTATCTATTAGAAAAGTTACCTTTAAATTTCATGATACAACCTTTTAGAATAAATTTAAGGTAAAGCACTTGGTTATTTTTTCTTTTTTTGGCCAAAAGTTATTCTTCAGTCTAGTATTATTACTTTTTCAATTTATTACATATGCATTAAATAAAAGATTGTCTATTAGTAGGTAACTACTGATATCATTGTTTTAAATAGTTCTTTCATTTTTATTATGTTTTCATTGTTCGAAATTACTTGAGTTGAAGCTGCAGAATAATACTTTCTACTTTTCAAGGAATTTAAATCCTTGCCTAATAAACATCTTAAGCTCTGTTTGGTAGATCAAAGGAATGTAAAAGTTAAAAAAAAAATTGTGTAATATCTATTTTGTCCTTATAATCATTACTAAATCATTATTTAATACTATCTACTAATTATTACTTAATCATTAAAGCTAAAGACATTAAAGTCATTTTTTATTTCTAAAATTATCTTTTTCTTTTTTGTTTCTAAACTTAACTTTTTAACCTTTAAAAATTATACCAGGCCTTGCAATTTTGATGCTACGCAGTCAAAAGAATTAAGCAAAGCAAGTCACATGTACTGGCATCTTCTTTTTATCTATTGAACTAACAAGAATTACATAATAAAAATAATATGTCAAAAAATTAAAAGACAGGTAAAAACACCCCAAAAAAATGAGTAATTCAAAATTAATCAATAAACAAACTCCAGAATAAAAGTTGCTTATTCTCCCCTGCTTCACTTTCAAAATCACCTATGATTCACTTAATCCTTAGTCTTACCCCTACTTCAATCATGCAACTAATCTCAATATATAATTGTCAAACAGCAATCAGAGCTTGTCTTAAGAGCCTCACGGCAGAAGTGCCCAGCAAAATGTGACAACAGAGCGATGTCAAGTGAATTAACGCCTTGGTCCTTGAAAGATTGTACTTTTCTCAATTTAATTCTTCATTTTCAAGGTTTATCATTGTAGTCTTCCAAAGTGACTTTCCTGAACAATACAATCGTAATTTTAACGGAGTTAACAATAAATTAATAAAAATGATGACATGGTTTAATCATCTTCCCATGAGATGATGTGGCACTTAAAATCATGTTTTTTTTTCTCTGACTAGGTCAAGATAGCTTATTTACTTCTTTTCATGGAGTACAAACCCCCCCCCCCCCCAAAAAAAAAAAAAGAAATCACAATTTAGATGTCAAATCTTCAAATAATGGTCACGTAAAATGATTGTTAAGCCATATCAACATTTCTATTTACTTGCTACTGACATGAGGACTCTATTGGTAACGGAAGTCGTTTTGGAGGACTACAATGAAAGGCCTTAAAATGGAGGATCAGACTGAGAAAAGTGGCATCTTTTCAGGACTAAAACTTCAATTTACTCATTTCGAATTAGTAGGCACACCCTCGAAGGAACCAAAAAAAAAAAAAACGAACTTCCTCCCTCCATTGTCTCAATCGCTTGCAAAGAAGGATCCTTGCTCGCCTCAGGCCTCCTTTTCTGAACAAGTTAAAAGAGAGAAGTTATTTTAAAAGTGTAATTCAAGCTTCACATGACAGCCATTATTTTATCAAGACTCATGAGAGTACGGACACTGGATCATCGAAAGTGCACCCAAGGGCAATGGACTTCCCAACATAAGTATCCAAAAATCTGGCTTGTCTTACCAGGTGTGTGATGCAAACTTAACGTATGGGAAAAAAATCAATGGGAGAATTATGTATAATATATATAAAATCATTGTTGTACATGGCCTCTCAATCAAATATTGCAATGGTTAGCTCAAGAATATAAAATATTTCAGTCGAACCAAAATCAGTAGTAGTTAACTAAGTGAGCATTGATTTTGACCCCAATAGTACTGAGTATTCCCAATTTCTCATTCAATTGGAAACTAGGCAATATACTAAAGCATGTGAACAAAACAAGGTGGTCCTCAGGTGCAAAATCTTTAACAAATGGTGGTGCTCGAACACCCCATAAAGAGAAGATGTCACGAGCAACCAATTAAAAAAAACAAATTAAGGTATTCTCTATGCCTATACATATGTACATCTATACACACACACAAACATACTTCAGAGAAATCAGAGCAGAGGAAACCTGCCTAGTAACTTCACCAAGGTATGTATAATAATAAACAATACAGATGATGGAATAGTAGCAATACTCTTGTTACCCCTTTCTTCTAACAAAAACTGAATTGCTTAGATCAATCACCTCCTGATACAGGTCTAGGAACCTGCTCCCGTGTCAAATAATTTCAGGTGAGTCCATGGCTCGGCTAGAGATCAGTTATGACCACAAGAACGAGCTCCTAGAAATGTCACAACAACTAAAGATGGAAAAAGTTTTGGCATTTTTTGGCATTTGTTTCCTCATACAAAATGCTTTTTTCGAGGAATTTTATCATGGCGAATAAAAAATGAAAGATACAATAGGTGGGCCATCAAATAAATGAGGTTCCACATAATTTTATGATTGTAGTTGAATGTGGGTTAATATAAGAAATTTTATTGTGATGTTATGTTAACATCTTCATTCCCCACAATTGAGCCTCATAAAAGAGAATGTAGTAAAGAAATGTACAATGCTTACCAGAGTGTAATTGATGATACCAAACATTTGATGTGTACTCTAAAACCCAAAAAACAAGAACAAATAAAGTCTTATATCTTCTGCTAGTTTATATATTAAAATCATAAAGGAATGATAATCAAATTAACACAAATTTAACCAAGGACTGGTTGTGTTTTGCAATTATAGGTAGCTCTCTCTGACAGCAAACAAGGTTTAATCAATTAGATAACATAAAGCACAGAAACTTTAAACATTATACTGAACAAGTATACCAGACAAGACAAGTCTCAGTCATGGAAAAAGAAACAACTGTATACCAAAGAAAGGGAACATACTAATGAAGCACAATCATCTGGTATTTGGTTAAAAGCACACTCTGGAAAGAAAATTTGATTTCTATGGAAACTTGATAATTTGTAAATGCTCACCTAGTTATCAGTGTGAGGAGGAGCAGGCTTTACTTGGTTGGCCTCTGCAGCAAAAAGTATTTATAAGCCATAATTTAGAAATAAACAAGAACCAACAGGACACATGAAAGAGAATACTGCAAATAATATTTAGAAGTGATACCTGAAGTGCAAATATTTTGCAGTAAGATTAAGACCAATTCTTTTCTTCTATATAATGGAAACATCTTCGATCTTCAGCCATGTTTCCATGTAAATGCATCACATCTTACCTTGAAACCAACATAGCTTTTTACACACAAGACAACTAAAATATGGCCTTGTTAATTCCCCATATTTTCATTTATTACCGGTAATCCTTACAAAACCACCTCTAAAATGGTTAAAAGCAACTATTATCCCTGATAATAATCTCTCTGTCATACACCCTTGATATGAGTTTAATAGCCATATGACAAGTTGCACAAACTCTTAAATTCTTCATAACCCTGATTGGGGTCCCCAATGTTGTATTTAAGAGCATAAAAGCAATTGCAGCTAAAAAATGCACCTAGAGGGGGGCAAATAGATGCTTTTGCAGAAATTAATATAACTAATGAAATTCTTAAACAAATATGCAAAACCAAAATTTTTTCTAGATACAAAAAGATCTTGTGATGGTATAAAATGTAACTGAATAGTTAAGGATCAAGGAGACAAAGCATGACTTTGTTGACAAGGTTGTCAAACAAAATGCAATAATAACAAATTAAAACTAAGAGATAAAAAGATACACCTTATATATCCTAGTTTGGTTCTTTTGACCTACGTTTAGTCCGCTTGCAAACACCAAGGAATTTTCATTATCTAATCAGAGTTAGACAATAGCAAGCACTTAGGTTTTCAAGTTCACCTAAAACTTTTACAGATAGTTTCACAACTTACACATAAATTAACTCTCCTCTCCAAGAAAAGACTTACATAGAAGAGATGTAAGGTTGTGGGAATCTTTATCAATCAAAGGACTATAAGTATATTCTCAGGTTGACTCTCAAATAGTCAAATAAATCAGATACCTAGCAAGGATAGAATTTAGAATAATGAGAATAAGGTGGACTACAACAAATTCTAGAATAATATAACTTTGTATTCCCTGGTTGTTGTCAAGGTTCTGCACTTCTTCTCCTTAAGTAGAATTCCAAATTTCTAGCCATTGTGAAACAACTCCAGATTTGTCCATTGAAGTAGTAGGCCATGATGATTCTTGAGTAGCCATGGAGGAGTAAGGTGGCTTCTCCTTTTTAGCTGGCTTTGGGAGATTTTCATACCATCTCTGTTTTCTTTCATGGTTTTATACAATTGAAGCACATCTAGCAAAGATGCATCATGCAACAGCTTATCCAATTGTCTTATTCTAATTAACGCTCATTAATGCATTCAAATGACGTAAAAGACAAAGCAAAGCAAGGTTAACTTTTACTTTTGCCAATGTCAATTAATAGAAATGATAGATAAGCAAAAGCTATAGGGCTTTTTGCTTTTAGCAAAAAGACAAAGGCAAAAATGAAAAAGAATAATTAAAAAATGGAGATTTTGTCTTTTCTGCACACTATAAAAATGGCCAAACAGAAAGTGATTAAGAATAAATCAATTAACTTGAGTTTTTATCTAAACTTGGGCTTTTGAAATCATCAAATAAAAAGAGGGTTGAGAGACCATTAGGCCAACAACAACTTTCTTACTATGACAAGACAAAGCTTGCTCCTTCTCCTCCTCTATGTCTGCTAGCACATTTGCAGTATGAGGAACACAGCCTTCTAACTTCAGCAATTCTGTGATCTCTTCTGGCAATGCATATACATTCTGAGATGAGATCCAAAGGTTGAGCTACGTGTTGTTCCTTGGGGAAGGGGGGAGATGCCCCCCATTTTGTCAAGGATGATATGGACGCAATATTAAGTATAATATTATGTACCCTTATCCTTTAAAATTTTGAACCCATTAGACCCTCACATGTATATACCTGATTATGTAATTTTTTTTCATTGTTTGACATATGAACTTAATCAACTCCCCCATATTTATTATGTATGTAATTCTAACCAATATATATATATATTTATTGCTATTTCTTTTTTCTCCCTACTTTATCACTATCTTCTTCCTTTTTTAATCATCTGCACACTTTTTTCATTTTTTGCCAAATTAGTGAATTACTTTCTCCACTCAAACACGTTTGACTTCTCTCCCCCATCCCATCTTTGCTCTTGCTTTTCTTTAGTCTCAGAATTCACAGTTTCAGACTTCTCCACTCAAACATGTTCGGCCATTGGTATGAGCTCCTTTGTTGTTGGCTGGCTATTGGTGAGCTCCACTAGCACTGTTGCTACCTTGCTAGTGTGGCATGAGTCTGTCAGAGAGAGAGTGAAAGAACAAGGTGAGAACTGCTTTTTTTTTCTACCACAGATCTTGATTCTGTCCAATTTTGAGAGAGAATATGAAGAATTGCACCATTGCATATATATATATATATATATATATATCGAATTTTAGTTTTTCTTTTTTATTTACTTTTTATATGCATCTGTTTAATATTTGATTGTGATACTCTTGGCCATTTAATTTTTTTGAATAGGATATAGAAAAACCTTTTTAAAAGAAAATTGATATCAGAATGACAAAATTCATCTAGAGCTTATGAATATGATATCCACTAACAACAAACTGAGATTAATTTAAGAGATTTGTCATCAGATCCAGAAAAGTGAATTTAAATTTCAACCTATCATCTTAATGACCAAAATAAGTAAGAACAGAATTACTAAGCTGAAAGTACAAAAAAAAAAAAAGGGAACTAGACATACCTCTAGTGCACCTCTAATCAGTATTCCAGCCTAAACCAGTAGTGTAACCACAACAATAAGCAAAGAAGAAGGATAGGCTTTAGCACAAATTGAGACTGCTAGATGTCTCCCATAACTTCCTTGCCTTCTCTCTCGCCCTCCACCCCCTTTATTCTTTTATAACAAACTTCTAACTAACTCCCCTCACCTGCCATGTGTGCCCTTTTTCAACTTCAGTAGTGTCACATTCTTTCATCTCTACTCCTCTTCTTCTTTGGCCACACTTCTTTTCATAAACTCTAGTCATCATTCTCCCATCACCACCTAATAGAATATTATTACCGTTACAGCTATACCAAAGGGAGAAAGTAATTAGGCAAATGTTCATACCTCACAGGAACAGGGGTTCTACTTTAGAAGGGAAGATCTCGATAACTTGAGCAGCCTTATAAATTGCTTAAGCCTAATCCAACAAAAACAGCTTATTGAGTAGAACTTTTATTATTTTTAGAAATCCAGAACAAAAAAGGGTAAGATAAAATATATATATGTGTGTGTGTGTGTGTGTGTGTGTGTGTGTGTGTGTATAATAAATACGTAGATGAATAAAAGAATTGGGTACCTATATTCCGCAACAAGCAAAGTTAAAAGCAAGATGGGTCACATACCACATGGCAGATAAGAAAATGAAGATAGAAAAGCAATTATAAACTAGTACATACCAAATGGGAGATAAAGAAGAGAGCAAGAGGAAGAAGAACAAGGGGTATAGAGTGAGTGAGTGAATCAGAAGCTGAATGAGACGATCGAATGAACTAGAATGAGATGCCAAAACTGTGAGCAGTAATTAGAAGGTAGAAAAATAAATTAACAAAGATGATAGAGCATGAGCACTAGTTTTTCTTGTCATCAATGACCAAGCACCAAATGAGAAGTGGGGAGTCACACTTTTATATGTCAGAGCGAGCATTCTTCAGGATTTTTTTATAATTGATCACCTCATGATCATAAATGTCCAATTGGCTCTAATTGTTATATCACTGTGTTTAAACCTCACGATATCCTCTGAATGTGAGGCTCTAATAGACAGTGAACCAAGAAATAAGGACAAGCATTTAAAAGGATTTAATCCAAAGCTTTTTACGAAGATAGTGATGGGGTACTGAACATGTAGAGTTATAGACCAAAGCATAAAGCAGATCACAAAAAACGTTTAAACAAAATTATATATTCTCCATAAAGCACTGCTGTAATCCCCATGGGTGTATTATTAGAAATTTACAAACTAGAAACAAAAGAAGCAATTTTCACAGCATGCTTATGTTCTCACCATCAAAGTTGTTCTACCCATATATGTCCACCTTGGGGTCACGGGTGGGTGTGGGTGAAAAGACAAACAATAGAAACTGCATGTACCAGAAATAAGAATTTATTTCCTTGTTTTATAAATCATAGCCATGAAAATCATCCAACAAATTATATGCTTCTGAAAAAATCAGTTTATTCAAGGAACACACAAATAAAATAGGCATGGAAAAAATAAGAAGACAAGATGTGATAAGCCATATCACAGTTATAACCCTTTATTAACAAAAAATAGTGTTTCCATAATTACAAAAAGGGTTTACCTAACCAAATAATAACTGATGAAATGACTTCTTAATGAGATGATGTATCAAAAAATCCTTTTTCCCCTTTTTCACAGGTTATACCATCACATTGTGCCTCAATCTCAATATTCATAAAATTGAATGATTTTGGAAGAAAAAGCAATCAGAAATGGTCTTTGTAAACAAAGAGTATTAGTGCATAATGAAGGAGCAATGAGATATAGGAATTAGGAAGCCACCAAAATCATTCAAGACATGAGAAATCCAGTCACAACTTTTAGAACAAAGGACCTTTGACAATCAAGCAGTTCATGATTTCCCACACTCCACAGCAAACGAAGGAAAAGTCACCTGTAGGCTCTATTACAGAAAGCACAATTAATCTTCTGCTTCCAACAATCCATTTGATTTAACAAGAATGCCAAGAAATATATAGTTCATATTCTGTGAGTGACAATATTATGTATGCTCCAGTGTAAAACCAAATGTTTCGAAAGTGTTCCTAATCTAACAAAGTAATCATGAAAAAGAGAATAAGAAAACAATTAAAAGGCTACTTAAGCTTCTTACCACTCCCAATTCTTTCCCAAATCTTTTGCTTTGAAGATCCATCTTTCTAAATTCTAATTACTTCACAAAGTACAGCTCAAATGCATCCACCAATTATGATGAACGACAATAAAGGAAGTATATCAGTGATGAACACTCTCCAAATTTAGACTAAAATAGTAACATAATATATTTTGAATACTGATACCCCTCCATAGGAAATTGCTAATTAAAATTTGCATGTCTATTATTCATCTTTAGGCATGTTGCTCTGAAGAGCGACGCTTGTTGCAAACTTTCTGCCCATTATTTAGTTCTTCTATCAAATTTCTAAAGAAATTTTACTCATTGAAAAGAACTTTACATTTTGCTTGACTATCAACATTCCTAATGGAATTCTAATACCTATAGCATAAGTCAGTATAAATAGTTACCCCCTCAATACTGAAAAGGAAAAAGGAAGTGTATATCGTATTTGAGTACTAATAAATTATCTTAATTCTTAAAAATTTGAAAGCCTGTACCGAAGTACCTCAGAGAATAAACCCATCTGGAAAAAGGCTAATGAATCAGAGTCTTACTTCGTGTTGCACTATTTATCATGATTGTCCATTAGGTTAAGAAATAGCTCCCCAAATACATTGTTGTCTAATGGCTTATTTGAATACGAACTTGTTGCAGAAAAGACCCAAAAAAAAAATGTTTGAAGTCAATTCAAATCAAGGATCAATAGAAACAAGTCAAATGTATACCCTTCACGAGAACTCAGTTTTAGCCCATCACCCCCTAAAGCCGCTGAGAATGAATCAGAGAAACCAATGAAATCAATGCTTGAGCAGAAGAGAGGAAAGAAGATGATCCCCTTAGAACGAAGCAGAGCTACCGATGGGATGAGCAGCCTGGGAGTCAGAAACCAGGGAAGGAGTTGAACCTTCTATCTGCTGATTGCACAGAAAATTACGGCTCGCTGTGGAGCATAGGGTTACACTGGAGTCAGTTTAACTATCTTTTTGTCTTTTTTTGTTTTGGACGGTAAATTGACTATTTAAAAACATTTTGAAATACATAAAGTTAAATATGGAAATAAAATAAATAAATAATAATAATCATGTTTTCATTTTAAAAAATGATAAAAATAGATATTACTAAATAATAATAAAAAATTAATAAATATTATAAAAAGGTTGAAAGTAACCATTATGGTCTAAACTATTGTTGGGATAAAAGAAAGTAAGGCTAACGAGGGGAAATTTTTTTTTCTTTGCAAAAAGAATTATTGTTTATTTCATAAAAATTTGTATTCAGGCCCAAACCTAGCTGATACTAAACTATGATGATAAGTAATAATGACGAAGGTTATAGTAAAAATGAAAAAGATTTAGGGTTTGTTTAAAATTATTTTTGTTTTAATGTTTTCAAAACATATGTTTTTAAGAATAAAAAAATTAAAAAATTTGTTTGAATCATTATTTTAAAAAGTAATTATTTTTTGTTTTTATCTAATTTTTTAGAACAAAAATTACAGAACACTTAAAAAGTGTTTTGAATTTTTTATTTTTGAAAACAAAATTTTGTTTTTTTGTTTTACAAAACACTTCACTAAAAATACATTATCAAACAAGTTTTTTTATTTTTTTTCTTGAAAACAAAAAATTTGTTTTACAGAATCAAATCTAATAGGGCCTTATTTTTAAGAAGAAATTTTTTTTTTTGAAGGATTGAAGTAAATTTTAGATTAATACAATAGTTTCTTTGCCAAAAAAAAAAGAAATTCTGAAAGACAAATACAACAAGCCTTTTTTTTAATATATATATAGGAAAGTTTGCCAATGAAACAGAGTAAGATGTGTGAGTGGGGGATAGAATAATGGGGGTACAATAATCTTTGCAAATTTGGAGATGGGAGAAAACATGGCCCATTGCCAAGTTTATTTGAGACTAGTGATTGAAGTATCAATGAGTCTAATGAATAAAATTTTAAATATTATTAATTAAATATACTCACATTGAGAAAAAAATGCTACGTATGCAATTTTAACATTAATACATATCCTTCTCTGTTGAATAATGTTCAACTAAGAACATAATTATATATAGACACACACAAATTCAACTACCGGTTAAAGTTTAATTATGACTATTATAACTATAGTATATCAACTCTAAAATATAACAAAATATCTCTTTGAATTAACGTTTAATTACAAGATTAAGATGTAACAAATTACTCTCTTAAACTAAGACTTACTTCCAATTTCAGTATGTCAATTTAAAATGTAACCAAAAAACCTTATATTGTTTTAGAAAAAAAAAATGTTAACTCTTCATCTTTCTGAAAGTTAAGTTTATAACGTGTGATCATTTATTTCTGTAATTTCTTTCATATTCCTTGAGTTGACTTGTAAAGGAAAAGCCAAATCCTTAATCAAGTCGAAGTGGTGATAAGGAAAAAAAAAACTAATGGGGGTTTACATTTAGTGGCATGTGCTTCTTAATTTTATTAATGTTAAGATACCACGTGAGTTGAGCATATTTTTATTAAAAACAACTTTTCTAAGAGAAATATATCCAAGCCTTTCATTTCTAAAGGATTCAAGCAATTAATAAAGGAATAAATTTCAAATAAGATAAGCAATTAATGTACCTAACACTCCCTACTCTACAACCTAATTCTCAAACCTTTTATCTCTGTATAGAACAATATGGAGCTAATTGGTCAATTTCTTCATATACTTTCTCTTTTATTTGCCCCGATGACTCTCTCCCCATGGTTAAAGCCACTACCAGTCTGCGGCCTCTAACGTGACGATCAAAGCAATGGGGCACTGTCTGCTCTTTGAGGGGCTCGGGGTGGTCATTGTTTCCTCTGGCCTCGCTATAAGGTGGTGTGTTCATCTTTTTAGTAGTCACTATTATGAGGAAGAATCTAACCTTTTTAACTGCCTCTCTCGCCAAAACTGCAAGCGCTAATATTTTATGTTATAAATTTTGATAATAATTAATATGTGAAAAATGAGTTATAAATATAATATTCATATGTGCTTATTGTATTATAATAATTAACATGCAATACCTAATACTTGAATCATATTTTATTTTTTTAACTATGAGATATATTTGCTTATAATATATCAATACGTTTTAGGAAATTTTGTTTATAATACAAAATTGGATATATCTTTCTAAGAATCCTATATGCATGATGAAATTATATATATTGCACCAAACGCTATTGACTCATACATATTGTTTAATGAGGCACTTTTAACTATGAATCGGACTAACTCTATAGTTTTTAAGTTAAACAACCTGTTTGGTAGGATGGTCCAAAGTAAGAAGAGTAAAGAGAATAGAAGATTAATATCATATTTTACTCAAAAAAATAGCAAGTAAGAAAAATGTTCTAAGAGTTGAAGAATATAAAGATTTGGAAATTTGGTTGTATTAAGATAGTAAAGGGACTTAAATAAATATATTTTGTCATGACCCAAAATCCAAGATCATAATCAATGCATAAACTAAGTCAAATCAAGCTAACCCAGTTTAACAAACCTAATGAACAATATCATTCTTTGACAATTTAATTTAGAATACTCATCTCAATCACATAAATTTGTTAGGGGTTGCCAAAAATCCAATACAATCTCCTTTAGAAACTAGACATTTCCCTTTTATACAATCAATCAAACAATAGCATTATTTCAAAAACATAAAACAATTACAACATATATGGCCATCACAAAGCCTATAGGCATCATTTTTCATTCAAAGTAAACTAGATAAAGAACCACTATACTTGCCACACCATAGAGTCTATGAACATGAAGCCACCTACAAGAAAAAGAGGTATACCCAAAGATGTATGGGAGTTAGTCAAACCCCAAAGCATGCCACTCAAGAGTGTGTTCCTCGAAAAGTATAAATATATAAAAGAGTAAATCATATAAACTTAATGAGTGCATAATAAATAAAGAGAAGGAAATAGGAAACAAACATATGCATAAGTTTTTCACAAAGCACAATAACTGATTACCATAAAATAAATCATTCAACTTAATGAATCCAAATAATTTCAACATAAGGGGACTAATTAGAGTAAAAGCAAGCGTTTATGAAGTAAATATTAAGAATAAAAATTGGCATTTATGAAATAAATATTAAGAATAAACATTAGTGTTTATTTTAAGAATAAAAATTTGTGCTTGCAAGGTGAATATCAAGAACAAAAACTAATGATTACTAAGTAAATATTAAGAGCAAAGATTAGTGTCAACAAAATAAATATTAAGCAAATAAAAGTGAGTGGCACATAATCCCAATCATTGTCGTTAAAGGCAGCTACACCACATTAATAGCTTCTTATCTTTTTATAGGTAGCTACACTTAACTAACAACTCCTTCTCCACCTAACCATACCATCTCGATCCATTAGGGGTGATTACATTTTGTTGGTAACTCCTTGCCCTTTGTGAGTGGTTACACCTAACAAGTAACTCACTCTCCTCTCAATATCATGCCATCTCAATCTATTAGGAGCATCTACATCTCAATAATAGCTTCTTCCCCTTTCATGGGCACCTACACTTAATTGGCATCTCTTTCTCCATCTAATATTATCATAATCCATTTTGTAGGTATACTTAGGCTATTACCTTTGTTAATGATTATGAGGTTTTAACACAAATTTCTAACTAATTATTTTAGGCAAAAATAAATAATTACAATAATTAAGTAATGAAAGTGAAGCAAAGGGAACAAATTTAAAGAAAATAAACTTAAACATAATATGTAAAAAGACTAGATTAAAGGGTATTAATTAATAAAATAAATAAATAATAATTAAATTTAGGTATGTAAATAAAAATAAAAGTCCAACAACCGCTTACAAATAATATCACATCATAGCAATCTAAATAACATCAAATTACTATTCAGAGCATAGGCTTAGCCATACTATCATTTGCATAACATTTAGATTTGAGTATTTTCAAGAATAATGTTCAATATATGGTCTAAGCTGCATCAGAGTGAACAATAACTATATATTATAGCTTTTTAGGCCAACTTTAGAAATTCATTAATTATTTTATAGAGTTTAAAAATATACAAATTTTAGCTTATTAGAAAGTTTTATAAGTCATTTAATTGTTCACCAAATTTTAACTCCAAACTAAGTTATTTGAGTTCTTAAAGGTAAAGTTGCATTTTATGGTTCATTTGGATTAAATTTTGATTTTAAAGTAGTCCAATTGAGCTTTAATATGCAATCTTTTACTTTAAACAAAAATCAATCCATTTATATATTATTTCTATAAGGGTTAATTGGATTCATTTTAACCTGAAATTTTTACAATAGATAGTTTAGATTATGAGCTTTTCATTGCCATCTAATTTGCATAAATCGAATTTGTATAGGTAAAGTTATGAATTTTTAAAATTTTGAGCTATATTATGTGACTATGGCCAAAATAAGCTATATGGTTCCTTTATGTAAATGGGACTTGTATCAAGGTCATATGGATCAAAGCAAATATGTGTATGGGAGTTGTGAATTAAAAGGGAAAGGAATTCAATTTTTGGCTTTCAGAAGTCTATTCAAGGTATTGAACAACTGAAATTTTGTTGCTATTAGTATTGTTGCGAATACCTTTTCTTATATTTGACACTAATGGCACGAAATCAGTTTACTATAGTAAGATGTAACAAATTTAACCATATACTAATCATAAAAATGTTATGTAATTGAAATTCAAAGCAAGGCCTTGTTCTCCCATGGACAATTTAGAGTAAAAATCAATTTAAAGGTTTGTTTGAATAATAGTTTAGAATGGATAATTAATATTGATTTATTAAATTAAATTCAAACATAAAGAGACTACTTGTTCAAATCAAGTGCAAGCTTTAATTAATATAAATTGGAATTAATAACGTAATGAGAATATTATTTGAAGCACATAGAAAATGCCTTTTCATCTTTTATACACTCATAGACAAGGACTAATAATGATGGTCCCCTCTTTTACTACCTCAAGGTAAAACCTTAGTTGGAGATCCTCATTTACGAGCTCAATATGAAATCAACATTTTAACCACTCAATTGATATATAATGTCCTCAATTTAGTTAAAAAAATTCTCTAATACCAAAAGCCTTAATCTTCATTTTTTTTTCTCATTACTAGCCTTAAATTTAGGTTTTTTCTAATTAAGCTTCCAAATTTAAAATTAAACTTAGAGATTACCTCAAGGAGCTAAAAAATTAAAGGTTGAGGGAGTGGGTAGCTTTTCAAAACACTCATACCTTAAGAAGTTTTAAGTGCACTAATTTCTCTTCAAAGTTTTTAAAATTAAACCAGTTATTAAACAGATAAAAATATTAGTTCACGATTCATTGGTTTGACCGTAATTAAAATGGTGATAATTAAATATATATATATATATATTATTAAAATTTTAGATAATAAATAATAATAAACAAATATTAATAAAATTTGAAACACTTTATTACTAATTATATAAAAAAGTAAATCAAATATAATATAATATTTAAATTTATTGACTTTTTAACTTTAAAATTTGAATCTAAAATAACTTATTTATTGATAAATATAATCATCACATATTAATGTATTAAAACAACTATTGAAACTAAGATATTATAAGAACTAACTATTTAATATATTAATTTATTATTTTTTAAAAAAAAGTGTATAATAAAATTTAATTAGTTATTAAAAGTTTGAATACAGTGTAAAAAATGATATTTAATAAATGTCTAAGTAAAATATCATAAATTTTAAAGGAAATACTATAATTATATTTATATAATATTATGCACAATCTTATTAAAGAGAATAAGGTGTCACAGTGGTTAAAATATTGAAATCCCTCCTCATGTGGCTAATTTTATAAAAAAATGCAAGCAACCCACTAGAATAATCTATTTATATAAAAATTTAGACATATAAATTGAAGATGCATTATAGGTCAATTAGCATACATGTATTTTGGAAGCAAGGGGTATGTGGTTCAAATCCAGCTTCTAATTTTAAAAGATTTCTTAGGAGGATCGATTCAATATAATCTGTTTGTACTGGTTATAGTCCAAAATCAGCCGGTTAAACTCGATTCTTAACCAATGTTAACTGATTTTTGAAAGTATTAGTTTAGAGAGTTGTTTGGATTGAACCAGAGTTTGGTTCTCGATCTAACTAATTGAATTGATTAATTCAGTCTAGTTATAATTACTTTGTTTTTCCTTACTTAAAAAGAAAGTCACGACCACTGAATACAGGGAAGAGAGAAGCTACCATACCAAGCCATGAAAGGAAGAAAATAAGGGGAAATGGAAGGAGAAAGAGAGAGAAATGAATGAAAACAAAGAAGGATGCAAAACTCACCACCCACACATTGCCAAAGCAAAGATGATGAAGAGACAATGTGTTAGAGTGATAGAAGTTGACAATATGCTATGTAATGGTCAAGGTCATGATGACGATAGAAGCAGTGTTGGACAACAATGATGGTGATAAATCACAATGGTGAGAGTATGAGAGAGAAACACAAGGGAAAGAGAAAGTGTGAAATTAAGAAAGAAGAAAGGGAATGTATTGATAAGGAAAGGTGGAAAAGAGAAAAATAGAGGAAAAAATAAAAAGAAAAATATAGGTATAGATATTTTGCCATTATGATCAAAATAGGTTGAATCCATTGGGATAATTAATTTAATCAACTTGGTAAGTTGGATTTACATTTTATCAATCATATAACTTCAAGATCATTTTGTCCTTACCTACTTAATTCGCAAGTTATATAAACTAACATGTATAACCTGTAGGGAAGCATTCTTTTTTATTGTTATACTAATCCTATGTGTTGTAACCTAATACTAAAGTAATAACCACTTTTGAAATGGCATTTTAGTTTCATCAAAATAAAAAGTCTTTCACATGCAAAAATAGTATAGAATGAAAATGGGTTTCATTTTAGTTATGGTGGGGCTTCTTTATGATAGATGATGTATGTATATGTTTATACATTGTAAATAGAAATAAACTTTCTCATTAAAAAAAATAATGGAAAAGAAAGAAAACCCTTTTTTCTTGCTTCATTTTCCTTTTAATTGTTTGGTGAATTAAAAAAGTTGGCTTGTTTAACCCATTTAGTGAGATGGGTTGACATTTCTTGGCCCATTTAATAGATGAGCCAAGTTAACTTACCTCACTTAACTTGTGAATTGACAACAATACTATTAAAAAGAAAAAAAAAACTTGCATATTTTTTTCATCTTTCTCATATCAAATATGCCCCAGTTAGTAACTTTAAATTGAAAAATGTAACCTAAAATTAATTATGCCAACAATTTCGTAAATTGGGAAAGTTAATTAAAACACTTTCATGATTGTGAAAAAAACAATCAAATATAGAAACAATAAGTGATTGCAAATTTAATATTATAAACATTGAACCTTTTCTGGGTAGTTTTGTATGGATGTGAGCAGTAGGTAGAATATAGCCTAGTTTTTACACACATGCACACATATAGTACATTAATAATTAAATCCTGAATTTTTAAATCCATTTCGCTTTAGTCTCTAAAAATTAATTAGTTTACAAGTTAGTTTTTAAAAATAATAAACTTGTTGCACATTCATCACTTTTTTCAAATGATCCAAAGATATCAAAAGGACTAATGTTCAAATTTGTCATTTTTGAAAACTAACCTGTGCCTTTACGAATTTTCAAAGATTAAAACTAAATGAGCCTAACAATTAATAAACCAAATTGTTATTTCACTCCATATGTGTATATATATAACCTCTCATTCCTCCTCAAACCCATCCATCTCCAACCAGTCTTCTTCTCCTTTTTCATCTTTTACTAATCTTAGCAAATTAGGCATCATGGGTCGCCGAAAGATTGAGATGAAATTGGTGAGGGATTCAAGCTCAAGGCAAGTCACCTTCTCCAAGCGTCGAACTGGTGTGTTCAAGAAAGCAAATGAACTAGCAACCTTGTGTGGAGCAGAAGTTGCTATTGTTGCTTTCTCCCCTGGAGGAAAACCCTTCTCCTATGGCCAACCAAGTGTTAATGCTGTGGCCAACAGGTTTCTTCACCGTGATTGCACCAGAAGCAGATCCAA
This sequence comes from Erythrophleum ivorense, assembly GCA_026724425.1. NCBI lineage: Eukaryota > Viridiplantae > Streptophyta > Magnoliopsida > Fabales > Fabaceae > Erythrophleum > Erythrophleum ivorense. Next base: position 63,531,757 of record JAIUCV010000003.1, read on the forward strand.
CAATGGCAGATCCTCTGCAATAAAGGGTGCTAGTAATCGTATGATCGACAACCTAAGCCAACAACTTACGAATTTGATGAACGAGACCCAAGTGGAGAAGAAGCAGGGTAAGATGTTTGACAAGACCTTGAAGAAGAATAACTTGACCCCGGGGAAATTGCCAATGGAAGGGCTGGATTTGAATGAGCTTCAGAAGTTAAAAAATTCACTGAAAGAGCTAAAAGATGATGTGCAAGAGTGTGTGAAACAGTTGGAGGCATCGTCGTGCTTGATGCTCCTTGCTGAGAAAGCCGTGGACAAGAAAGAAAATCGTAATGTTGCAAAATATGCTTGAAATTTCTTGAAGTATGCAATCTCTGTCTAGAATAATCTCCCTTATTTTTTTCTTCATACAACGAAAATGGAGGAAACAAAAATCTAGGGGTGATAAATAAGTGGTTTGTTTTTGGGCGGATCTTCATTGCTATTTGATTAACTTAAAATCATTACTTTTGTTAGTTGAAATTACTAAATTTTATGTTGAAGTTTCTCTTTCAGAAGTAAGTTTTGATACAAGATTTGAAGCACCTAAACAAACACATAAAAATAAATCTTTAACGAATAAATGTTTTGTTAGGTATAATTTTCACTTGTCCTTTTTATTTTTGATATTATGGTTAGAGGTTAAATTCACTCCCTGAATGATTTCAATAGCACAATCCTCCACATTGATATGGTAATTAGTAGAAACTAAAAATTTAATATTATGTTTCTCTTTTGAAAATCATTAAGTTTTTTATGCAAAATTTGGTGTTTTCATCTGATTGAACACATAAAATTAATCTTTGATGAAAATATGTTTTTCTGGGTGCAAATTTCCATAGGTTTTTTTTTTTTGGGAGTATTACGAGTGATTTAAAGGTATATTCTCTTGCATTTAGTAAAAGTTAAAAATTTGTATTTTAATTTTTCCCTTTTGGAAATATGGAAACAAACTTTTCAATGCATGCATCGAAACAAACACAAGAGATTAACTTTAAATAGTCTCAAACAAAACTTGATGCATAGTCGCGTACAAAGAATTAATTTTAAATAAAACTATTCTATATAAAAAAAGAATAAATTAAGAATAAAAATTTCAATTCTGTAAATTGAAAAGTAATATTTTAATCAAAGTTGTTATATATGTTCATTTCTTTTTCTCTCTTTTATTTTAAATGTGTTCTAGATTTCCCACGCATTTATATACATATAAAACAACATGAAACTAAATTTCAATATTATTCATGAAAATCAATATACTAGTTAAAAAAGCATATTTAGAAGATTATGATAAATTTTAAGAAAATAATGTCATTAAAATGTTTTATCTCTCTTTTTTATAAATATATAAGGAAATTGGCGCATGTATTCAAACGAAATACAAGCTAACTGAATATATATATATATATATATTTGTTGATGTTGAAAAGAAAAATTATTCAATTTGAAATGGAACAAAGAAGGTTGTGATGAATTATTAAAATATTAAGATTAATATTTTTAATATAAACTATTTTTTTAAGATGAAAATTTGTCCCCAACTATAATAGCAATAGGGGTGACAACTATGAGTTTGAAATTGAATTCCTATGAAGATTGCAATTGACTCAATTTGAAATTTAATTATGTGCAGGTTCCAATAAAATCAATCCATTAAAACTTTGGCTACTAAGGTCATCACTGCAAGTTTTCTACAATAATGACCTTCATAAAACATCAAATGAATAGTTATTAGTGATCACATTTTATAATTGTTATTAAAACCTTTAATCATGAGATTTTAGTGATGATAACTTGTTGTCACTAAAAACTTTTTGTAGTGACCTTTTAGCTTTGAAGGTAGCAAAAACCATTACCAAAAGTTTTGTTTTTTTTAGTCCACAATTTAAACACAAGAAAAATTAATGGACATAATTGACAATTCATTAAAGTTAAATTCAAATTGACATGAAATATATTTCTACTTGAGCCATGTTAATATATTTTCAAAATATGCTTGGTCATATTGGTTCATCCTTACTTATAAGAAAACTAGCACATGCACTTAACTACGCATAAACTTTTTAGTAAATAACTTTCCTTAAATTGAAAGAAATGAAAATAATATTTTCCAATAAACTTTCCTTGTCTATATTGTAAAATGTATTCAATATATTCCTCTTGCAAGTAATTAAGTTGGTTTTATGTGTAACGAAGATTCATAATAAAAAACAAAATAAGTAACTTTTTATGAAAAAATGAAAAATACTAGCATAATAATCTTTTTTATTATAGCTGTCAAAATAACACCACTAAAAAGTTACAATTTAATGATGGAAACCAATTCCATGTTTGAAATAGTCTTTTAATAACAGAGGATAAAATCATCTCTTTTTTTTCTTTTCTATAACATTGCACATTTAGCAATAGATTAGCAATGACCATATATGTTGTTAAAATTTAGCAATTGATGAATGTTGCTAAATAACTCTGCCTATGCTATGTTTTGATACAAATCATTTCATAGTTAGTCCCAAGTTCAGAAAAAAAAAAAAGAAAGAAAGAAAGAAAGATTGTATTAGGCAATTGACAACTAAAGTAAAATATTGGCAAATCTGTATGTCATAGATTAATGATATGTTAGAGTTAATGCTGAGTCGTTACCTAAAAGCAACAAGTTGTATACCTCAATTACAGTGTCAAATGAGTAGGAGTCGTTGCATTGATACCTAGATGTAGTAAAAAATAAGCAAGAGTTTTTATATTTTCATGAATGAATGTAGATAAAGAAGCTAGTTCATAAGAGTAGAATTCATTTTAGAACTAAGAACATAGGCACACTCATAGGTTAATTAATGGAAATAATAGATACAATGATTAGGAGGAGGATTAATTTTATGTACTTATAAAAAATTAAATGGGTAGGAGAAAAAGTGAAAGAACTAAACATTTTAGGTTTTAAACTCTAGTAGACCGGCAAGATTAAATCTAAAAATTGGATAGGTATAATTGTAGATAAATATTAGAAAAATATTGTGATAGATATAAAAAAGTTAGAAGATAGAATCATAACGTTAAAGTTTGCAATGGTAAGAAAAATTTTTAAGGTTATTAGTACTTATATACTATAAGTAGGGTTAAAAGAATACTACCAGGTAAAGTTTTAAGAGGACTTAGAAGGTTTAATTCAGAGAATATTATTAGAAAAAAATATTCTCCTAGAAAGGGATCTTAATAGTCATATGATGGGTGTATCTAGAGGTTATCAAAGTTCGCAATGGGGAATATAACTTAAAGGAAGTAAATACAAAAAATTAAATTATTCTAAACTTTTTATTAGCATCTAACTTTACAATAGCTAACTTGTTTTAGGAAATGTGAGTAATATCTTATTACTTACAAAAGCTGGGGGCATACTTTTAAATTGATTTCTTTTTAATAAGGAACGTGGACAGAAAGCTCTACGTGAATTGCAAAGTTATACTTTTAGAGAGCTTGACCACCCAGCATAAGGTCTTGGTTGTAAATGTTCAAGTCAAGAGGAGAATAAAGAGCAAAAGCTAAGATAAAGTGTCAAAAATCAAGTGGTAACAATTAAAAGGCGCTAAAAAAAAGGTTTACAAAAAAGGATTTTGGATGAAGGGTCTTGGGAAGTGTAAGGAAGGATTAACGATATATGGAATGAGATGGTTAAAAAGATTAGGAATGTTGCAAAAGAGATACTTAATGAATTAAGAAGTTTTGGACCTAAGCATAAAGAATTTTAATGACTAGATACAAGCATACAAGATAAAGTTAAGGTTAAAAGGAAATATTATAAAGCATAGTCTTTATGTAAAAGTATTGAAAATTAGGGAAAAAATATAAGTAACTGAAAAAGACATTAAAAAGGCAGTGAGCAAAGTGACAGTTAAGGCACTTAAATGATTTTACCAATCCTTAGGTATTAGAGTTGGAGAAACGAGTATTTACAAGCTTAATAAAAATAGGGAAAGAAAACAAGAGACGTAGATCAAATGAAATGCATTAAGAACGAAAAAGAAAAAATCTTGGTCACGAAACAAGATATCAAAAAAAGTGTAACTATTATTTTTAGAGGCTACATAATGAAGGACACGAAATCTTATTGTACTCGGATAAGTTAGACACTAAAGAAAAGAATCAAAATTGTACCTTTTATTATAGAATTCAAAAGTTAGAAGTAAAAGAAGCACTAAAGAAGATGGAGAATGACTAAACAATTAGACCAGGTAATACACCTATTGAGGTATCGAATGGGTTAGGATTAAAAGTCATAAGTTAACTAACAAAGTTGTTTGACGAGATCATAAGGTTTAAGAGAATGCCAACGAATTGAGGAAAAATACTTTAATCTCTATTTATAAAAACAAGGGAGATATATAAAAATATACAAATTATAGAGAAATTAAACTTATGAACTACACTAAAAGGCTATAGAAGAAGGTAATTGAGCAAAAATTAAGACAAAAAACTCACATTACAGAGAATCATTTTGGCTTTATGTTAGTAAGATCAATTATGAAAGTAATATACTTGTCGAAAAAATTGATGAAAAGATATCAAATGAATAAAAAAAACCCCACACATAGTGTTCATTGATTTGAAGAAGGCATACAATAAAGTGCCAAGAAAGGTTTTGTGGAAGACTCTGGAGAAAAAAAGAGTCCATATTATTTATTTTCGAGTCATTCAGAGTATATATGAAAGGATTATAATTAGTATGAGAATAAAATGTAGGCCTATAGAAAATTTTTTGATAACTATTGGCTTGTATTAGATGCCAACTTTGAGCCTCTATTACTTTAGTCTTAGATGTGTTTACTGAACATATCCACTAGCTGGTGCCACAATGCATACATTTTGTAAACGATATAATCCTAATTAGAGAGAAAATAAATGAGAAGTTAAAAATGTGGAGACTAACTTTGGAAGCACATAGATTCTATTTAAGTAAAAGTAAAATAGAATATTTAAAATATAAATTTAGCAAGAGGCGCACTAATTCTAATGTAGAAGTAAAAATTGGACAATATACCATACTATAAATCATATGGTTTAAATATCTTAGGTCCATTATAAATATGATAGGAAAATAAAAAAAGATATAAATTATAGGATTTAAGCATGTAGATGAAATAAATGAGTGTTTCGAGTATTATTTATGATAAAAAAGTACTACTCAAATTTAAAAATAAATTTCACTGCATAGTTATAAGATTTAAAATGTTGTATGAGATTGAGTGTTAGGTAATAAAAGGTCAACAAAAAAATAAGTTTAATATTGAAGAGATGAAAATATTGTATTAGATTAGTGGACACATCAAATAAGATAAAATTAAAAATAAATATATTAAAAAAAATAGAGGTCATATCTATTATGGAAACATTGCAAAATCGTATCTTAGATTGTTTAGGTATATGTAAAAAAGACTTATAGAAACTCCAATAAGAAAAATAGATCAAATGAAGAATAGTCTAATAGTTAGAAGTAAAAAAAGACTAAGAAAAATTATAGGCGAAACCATTAAGAAGGATTTAGATTTAAATGATTTATCTATAAACATTATTCACGATAAAACTTTATAGTATTATTTGCTTTATGTAACCAACCTAACATAATAGGAAAAAGCTTGTTGTTGTTGTTATTGTTGTTGTATGGATATTGCTAAATATGTTGCTAAAACAAACAAAAAAATTCCATTTATTTATTTAGAAAGGGATTTAGTGATGTTATTGCCATTTTTAAACAAATTTTAATATTTTTAACAGTGCCCAAAATTTCCCTCACTTGTCTTCCATGCCCTAAAACTATAATCTTTGCAAAACCAAAATTTTGCCTCGCATATTAAACCAACATTTCAAAAAAAGACTAAAACTTCTACACTCTCATCTTCATCCTAACCTACTAACATTGCATTCTTGTCGCCGTCCTAACCTATGCTTTAAAGTAAAAACCAAAATTTTTGCACTCTCATCCTAACTTTCCTAGCCTCTTATCTCTTCAACATTTTGATTGGGGCAGAAAAGGTGAACTTGTGCCCTAAAGCATCTTAAAGGTACTAGTTTAGGGCAAAATCACTAGAATCAAGTAACTTATTTTCATTTTTGCTTTTTGATTATGAAGTCTTTTGGTTTTCATTTCACCTTTGCTCTCCTCCATTTTCATTTTAGTTCAAAAATGGAAGGAGGAAAGAAACCTATTTCAGTTCTACTTTTCATTCTTTTTTCTTTTAAAAAAATTTGTTCCTACTTCAATAATATTTGTGATATATGTGTTAGACTATATAAAGTTCAAAGCTACCCTAACTAAAAAGACTTTTAAGGAGACTATTCAAGACCATTAAGAGTTAACTTTACACCAAAAATCTTATATTCATGAGGTATCATTATTTAATACAATGGCAGTTTTTAAGTAAAATAAGTACAAGTAGATAATTAGATACACTTATTGGATTTTGTTTGGGAATATGGGATTTTCACATATCAATATATAGATTTGGTCCATGATGTATATATTCACAAGACTAGGTTAGTAATATGCTACAACTTTAGTACCACAATCACTTTATGATCTCAATCCGCAAGTTTTAATGGATAATTTTATGAAAAAAATTTGCAATAAAAAATACTCATGCCTTTTAATATTTGAGTGCTAACTCTTCCTTTAATGGCTATTTGGTCTATTTATGCAGGACTAGAATCCTCTTATTGTGTAATTTTCAAGTCCATATGTTCATCTAATTCTCTTAAGCCTAATTTAAAAAGGGGTTAAATGTTTATTCTATTTATTATGTTAGCACCACTATTCTAGTTTATCTTCAATTTTGAAGCCTTGTGTTTGAGCTAGCCGGCCTTTTAAACCTTTTATATAAAATTATACAATAACCCTTGAAAAAAATAAGATTTTCATATAAGTCCTTGTAAAATTACATTTTACTCTTAAAAAAATTTAAACATTTCATATAGATCCTTATTAAAAAAATTTTAATAAAAGGATAAGACTGAGCTAAGTCATACCAACCTCTAGGATCGGCCCAACTAGGTGGCCTAGCCTAGCCTTGAAATTTTTTTTCTCAACCTAACCCAACTCTATTGTCGCCAAGCTGAACTAGGCTAGCGGAGTTATAAACATCTCTATCACTAACTAATCCAATGTCACTTATTTATTTATACTTGTTTATATTTTATAGCTTTTGAAAATTTGCGCAAAACTGGGTGAAATGGCTTATTACGGCAAGCTAAGATAAAATTGCAACTAAAAACCATAACATATACCATAAATTTTGTGAAATCTTTACATGTGGGCTATGTGTTACTAGTTTAGCAATCTCATTGACTAAAGACACCTGTAAAGGCTAGCCATGTCTTATTTTCTACAAGCAAAAATTGGGCATCTTATAGTCAGGTTTGAATTTAATTGCTTGACTTTTTTTTTTTCTTAATGCATGATTTGTTTCAGTCTTGAAGTACTCTTAATTCCTTGTAGCCTAATTATGAATTTCGAAATAGGTCTCATTTTATGAACTTTAAAGGTCTAAGAGATAGCTTGTGGTTACATTTGTTTTGATCTTTACAATGTCAACCTATGATTTCTTCATAATAATGTGCCTATTAGCATGAATAAATTTATGTTTCATTCATTTCAATCCATGTCTCAAATGGTTTTTGATTTACTCCCCCTCAATTGTTAAGTAAAACCATTAGTTATCTGCCTATGCTCTAACATGAAGGAATAATAAAGCAATATAATTGCCTTTTTATTTTATTTAAGATGGCCTATGTTTAGAAGATGGCAATTCAATCGACATAATTAAGCTTGATGTAGATAAGATAATATTAGTACTAGTTTCTTAAGAATTTTGTTTAATATGCACTTCTATAGATGGTTAGAGCTTATTTGTTTTTCTATATTTTTAGTTTTATTTTTAGATGAGACTTATAATATTTATAGGAATTCACAACCACACAAAGGAAAAGAATTATTGTCTTAATTATTGTTCAAGTTTTTTTGTAATGAGAATTATGTTTATGCCCTCTTTACTTTTTTGCCTTAAAAGTTTTATTTTAACCTTGCATACTTTGCTCAATTTTAGAGCTTCTCCTCCTTAAAAGAAATTTTATGGTTAATTGTACAAATATTATGCATTTGCTATTCACTTACAATTAAACATATTGTATTGACATTAAGATTATTTAAACACACAAGTCATTTATGCCTTCTTCTTTGTGATAGCACTTTTTTTTAGGAATTAATCCTTGTATCTTGCAACATGAATATATTACTTACATCATTCAAATGACATATTTTGTTTACATATTATATGAATGGTAGATCTTACTACAAGTAGTTGTTGGAGTGGAACAAGGAATAAATTCAAGACCCACCTACAATGGAGAAATCTAATTTGCTCACAAAACAATTGTGTTTACACTTGCCTTGCAAGGTTATATTTTCTTTAACCTTGCTCTTTTACTTTGATAGTATTGATTTTGGAAGGATTCACTGTATAAGATAATTTATATTCAATGTGGCCTAAAATAATTTTTAGATTTTGATATTGTTTTTGACATTCTTTGAGTCTTGGTTGCATATTGTCTAATATTACCACCCTTCCTCTTGGAAAATAATTAAGGAAGCCAAGAAGAGAGGATGCTAATTTTGTATCCATTGCATTCTCATGTGGCACTAAGACTAAAAAAAAGGAAGTAGACAATCTTATGATTATGATATTAATAGGTTTAGAAATGATTTTTTTTAATTTAACATAATTTTAGCAATGGATATAATAATAAATATATCTCTATTTAAAATTAACAATAGATTTAACAATAGATGTTTTAAAAAAATTCTAACCATAATTTAACAACAAATTATCCATTTTAAAATTAATGATAAATATACAACCACCATTATAAGATACATGTGTGGAACTTATTAACTAAATTTAACGACAGCTACATTTGAAACTAGCAACAGATTGGAGTGGATGGTGCTAAAGTTAAGCAAGGCCTTGTTTAGCCAAAGATTTAGTAATGCCACTATTTGTTGTTAATTTGCGGTTAGGGAATTGAATTTTCCCTTTAGCAATAGATTAAGTTGTCACTAGATGTTCTAGTAATAGATCTAATTCAATGATTTGGTAGTTTTACATTTTATCAAGCTATCAAATTGCATGCATGTACTAATTTGTTTGAAAAGAATTTAGCTATTTTATAGTGCTAAGCAATTATATTATTATAATTTGTTTTTTATATTGATCTTAACTTGGTGAGCTAGTATTAATAGTTTCAATTAATTCATGTACTTTAAAATATCACCCTTATGTACTTTATTTCTATAAACCACTGTTTCATATTTTTCATCCAATTTCTAATGATAATAAACTTGCAAATATCACTTGAAAATTAAAAAAATTAATTTTCCTAGTTTGGCCTAGTGGAACTTACTTTGGACAAAAGTTGATAGAGGAACATTTGTTCACAGGTTGCGAGCAAGTTTAAGGTAGAGGCACATATACCAAGTTGAGTTTCACGTGATCCGACTTAGATTTCTTAGTTAACATCATTGTCCTATGGCACTTTGAGCATAATGAAAGAGTTTGACACGGTATAATTATAGAATATTAAACTTGATGAAAGTTTATAAAAGTGCTAGTAACATGTCACTAAGGTGAGAGTAACTCATGGCTAAAAATGCTAATAGTACCTTATATATTAAAGTATAAGTAACAAATTCTTAAAGTATAGTATTAGGTTACAACACTATTAGTGAAAAGGTTAAGGTGTTAGTAAACTAATAATAGTTGACTAAAACACTAAAAATGAAATATGGATGGTTTGCAGTAACAAGCATTATTGTAGATAGTCCTGTAGATTTTTACTTTTTAAGTTTAGAAATAAAAATAAAATGAAAAAATTATAACTATAAGAAAAAGTTATACTTTTAAAAATAAAATGAAAATTTTAAAAGTATAACTTGTTCTCATAGTTATAATTTTTATCCTTATAGTTATAATTTGTATCTCTAAATTCAAAAAGACAAAAAAGATAGAAAACTACCTACTGAATACTACTACGCACAAACCATCTAATATAAAGGATTTGCATGTCTAATAATGATTGTCTAAAATGCTAGTAACAGCTGGTTAAAGTGATAGTGACACGTTTTTATAGGAAATGATAATTAAGGCAAGGGTCAACTTAATATTTCCTCATTTAAAATAAAATTTCAAAGTATTGCATATTTCTCTAATCTTGTCAAGTTAAAATTTACTTTATCATGCAATAAGTTTTATAACTTATTTACATACCTTTAAAGTATTAAATATTTTATAAAAGTCATTATGGGTGAAAATATTCATTAAGGAAATATTGACTTGTATTGCTACCATTTATAATTATGTTCATAATATTACAAAGTTACACAATTTTCTCAAAATGTTATTCTATTACTTTTAGTTTTACATAGCTAGTGACAATTTTATAAATAAGGTGAAACTAAATTCCACTTTGTTTTTTTTTTTCGTCTATATCAACCCAAAACTTATAATTACTTCCCATTCCTCTGCAATTTTCATTCTTCCTCGTCTCCATTTGATATCCTCTCATTTTCTTTACTTTCTTATGGATATATCACATAGAATCACACACCCATAGCAAGATATTAAAGTTTTCCTCCTATTAGCCCTACAAACACTTTTTTCACAATTCTTCATCTTTAAAGGTTTTAAGTGAGATTTGGTAATGGAGAACCTTCTTTCTTTGAATTAAAAGCAATATTTAAACAAATAGAAGTTTGTTTAATTAGCATACCTTTTTGTCGATAAGGTTGAAACTAATTTTATTTCCTTCCATTTTGTGTTTTTCCTTTGAAACTCTAACCCTAACACCTTTAAATATCAATTCTCCTGCATCTTATAATGGTTGAAATATTTTTATATTCATTTTGTCATGCTTGGAATAAAGATATGACCAGCATGAAATACAAGATAATCTCACATATATAAACCTAACTAAACAAACAAATTCTTATTCATACATCAAATCCCCTTTCTATAAATAATATTATATAATGAATTCAATCTTAATTTGTTTACATAAATTCTAACAGAGTGTTCTTTGTAAATAGGATGTCCTAGAATTACTTACAATAGTTAAACAATTATATATCACAAAGAGAGCTCTACTTTCAATTCTCAACCAATAATAGAGCATGATAACTAAGGCAGGGATTCTATTTGTAGTTTGTGGAGCCAACTCTAACATACACTTATACTTACATGTAGAAAGGAAAATTAAACCATGGATATTGAATATGTTGATTGAGATCTCACCACTATTCCTACTCCTAAGCTAAACAAAAAGAAATGATTCTCACATGACTCTACCATATACAATAATAAACAAAGAATGAGCTATGTTACTCAATGAATGGAAGATAAAGTATGATAGATGAAGGAAGTAGTGAGCATAGAGTTTTTTTGGTTTTTCTAATTGAAAATAAGTTTTGTTAAAAGATTTTATAACTAGGATTTAAATATAAATTTTATAGGCGATTAAATTAATTAAGAATAAAATTTCAACATTTAGATTAGGAAGATTTATAAAACATTATTATGAAGTTAATTATTATTAATGTGTACAATGCAATTAAAATAATAAATATAAATATGAATTTTTTATGTACAACTAAAATTTCAAACAAATTTAACCATCGTATCTTAATTAATTGATTCATAAAATTTTACGTTAAAGAGTTAAAGATTGGATAAAATGAAATACTTGCATATTTATATTTAAATTAATTTGGGTTCCATAATTAGTTAAAAACAATAAAAAAGGAAGTCATAATGATTAATTTGTATGTTGAAACAAAATAATAAACAATAATTGAAATTTGTTAAATATTTGTATAGAAAATAATTTTGAATGAACCTTTTATTGGAAGATTCGTGCAAAACTTAAATCTTTAACATGGGCACACAATTCATTCATGAGAATAAATTACCACATATTATAGACATGGGCAAATAGCTTATGACAATAAGTAATCAAAATCTCAAACATAGGCCTTCCATCCACGAACAAACATAGAGCATCTAACTCAATATCTTTTAAGTATTTGACTACAAATCCACATGGAGTTATCCTAGCAACTAGCATTTTGAAATCCTATCTTATAAAGGAAAATAAATAAATAAAATAAAGTTTATTATCATAAATATTCCAAATATTAAAGCTAGCACTAAAATTGTATATATGTTGTTATTGCTTTCACATACATAATGATTTGAGCAAATCAACCATTTACCATTACAGAAATTCATATAAAGAACATTACAATTACAATTTGTATAATTAGGTTATTAGTTTTTCTTATGAACATGCACGCACACAAATATTTTAAGTGTCATTTTAGTATTTCCTTTCATTCGAACGGAACATCTCCAACGCCTTCATTTTTGAAGTAATATTAAAAAAATGTTTTTAGGAACTTCTAAAAAAAAGTTATCATAAAAAATACATTTGTAGTGGTGACTTTTTTTAGTTGTTGTTAAAAGTTGTCACTAAAAGAGTATCTCTCATTTTGTCTAAACTTTTAATGGCAATAAAAAAAAATTAGCCATTAAAAATCTTTTATAACAATAAAATACCTTTGGTAGCAACTCATGATAAGTTGCCATTAAAAGTTTTCTGTGATGACAAAATTGTTGTCATAAAAAAGAACTTTTGTTGCAACTTCTTAAGGTTACCTAAAAAAATGTTTAAATGTCATCACTAAATGTCTTTACTTGCCACTAAACATCTTTAGTGGTGGGATTGAAAATTTTAGTGGCAATATTTCTCTTTACAAAAAACCAAAGCTACAAACAAATTTTGACACAAAACTATTTAGGTCATCATTTTAGATGTTTTAATGACGACAAAAGTTAGTACTAAAAGTATTATCTAATCATTAATTAAAAATAAAAAATAAGCCAAATAGATAATTATCACATTTGATAAGTTATCTAATTGTTTATTATTTAAGAAAATTAGTTGATTATTATTTTTAATTTTTTATTATTAAATTAAACTTTTAGATTTTAAAATTCATATATCTAAGACCAAAGATTTAGGATTTAAGAAACTAGTAGGATAATTTTTTTAATTTATTATCATTTAGAACTATATAATATATTGTGTATTAATTCATTATGTTTTCATTTATTATGTCATATTATATTATTAAATATTATTTATTAATTTAATACTTTTACTATACTTTCACATTAAATGTTATATATGTTTTCTTAAAAATTAATATTAAAATTTGTTTCAATAAAAAATTCATTGAATAAACATTAAATTATTTTTTTAAAATTTTAAATATGAAAATAGAACCGACTTTGTTTTTATTTTTTTAATTATTAAAAAAGAAAAACAATAGGCAAAACTTTACATCTTCTCAAATAGTCCTGGTTCCATCGTCTTTCATCTCCTTCCATCTCACCTCTCAGTTTCGTCTTCCATCATCTACTATCAAATCTTTGTCCTTATCGGCCATTCTCAAGCAAGTCAAGATTCCTTTATTTTATTTTCATTTTTCCCCTTAGTATCTCTCTACCCAAATCTCAGTTGTGCCCTTCACTTTTAAATTTCAAATCTCTCATCTGCGTATGCCATCGCTTTCTTCATTTTTCATTAATTTGATATCTCTCATATGTGCATCTAATCTTCTTTTTCCTCTTTCATTGATAATATCAAAGGTAGAGGTAACACCTTGAAAGTTCATCAGAATGGTTCCATCAAGTTGAGGAATAGAACACGGGAGAAGAGTACATGAGACCCATTAAAGCATACCCACTCAAACTGATGTTGACCCATTTTAGAGGAAGGAGGAAGGAGAAGTGTGCAAAAGAAGATATAGAAACATAGATTAAGAGTAGAAAAGACGATGGACGGACAGGAAGCCATCTATTATGAGTTCCACATCGGGAATATTTCCTTGAAAGAGAGGCCTTATAAGAACTTGGACTCTCCCACTCTAATAGCTAGTTTTTAGAGTGTGGTTCTCCTAAGGACTTATACTCATAACACCATCCATAGGTAAAACCTATTTATGCTTGATTATTTGTTTTGGTAAAGATCGGGGATTTATCTTATGCTTCAACCTTTTACGAATAATATGAGGTCATTGGTAGTTTGTGTTTAAATGTTGTCTTTTATAAGTTTAATATTGGGTTTGTGTCTGATGGTATAACATGATTTAGTTGCGGTTTTGAATTCAACTTTGTGCCAAATGCCAAGTTAAATTAATGTTTACCATCCTACCTATCTTAATAGGATTTAGTTTTGATTTTAAACTCAATTTGGTGCCCAAGGTTGAATTAGAATAATGCTTGCTATCCTAAGTGGTAATCATAGTTTAGTTTTGCTTTGTAGCATGACTTTGTGCCAAATGATGAGTTGAACTGATGCTTGCTACCTTATGACCCTTAATGTGATTTAATTTCATTTTTAAACTTAACTTTTGTGCCAAGGATTAAGCTAAGATGGAGGCTATATTGCTTGGGACTTGTCTATAAGAATCTAGCTATATTCTTTGGCTTAAAAATATTATTTTAGGTTGTTGTTCTTGGCTTAAAATTTGGTTGAAGTGCTAGCTGCTGTTCCATTGTATCTAATATTGATTTAACCGTGTTTTTAGCTTACTTTTCAGTATAAACTCTACTTGGCAATCATCTTGGCTTGAGATTGCTTTGTTTTTGGTTTAAAATTCATTTTACCTATTGGATCCATAGCTAGTCTATTGCCATTGGTTTTTAGCATGAGTATTGTTTGGTTTTCACTTAAAAAGTGAGTTGTAATGTGTCTAAATGATGGTTGGTGGCTTCAATGGTTTTAAAATGAGCATTGGCCTTATTTTTAATTGGAAAGTTGAAGTTGAAAATCTATTTTTGATGTGATTTATAGCCCCAACTATGCTTCTATTGCTTTGATTCATGAACATGAATGGGAAGTAAAGGAACTTTGCTGGAAATACAACGACATTTTGAGCATCAGGCTTTAGAAAAGTTCCAATGTATCCTAGTTATATATGGTCTTATTGTACTAATGTTAGACACTAAGCTTTACATTCAATTGCCCACTTTGTATGTCACAACATTCAACAATTACAGCAATTATATCCAAGATTTTGATAATTACATTGTCAATTTTCAAACTTGATATTTTAATCTACTTGAAATTGTTTCTATTTGTGTGATAGCTACACTGCCTCTTCTATCCAAGGAATAGAAAGGCTAAGCTTGGCAATTATATCATGATTGGTTTTTTACAAATGATAGTGAGGTTATTTAATTCAGTACATATAACTAAGTTTTTTTAAAAAAAAATTAAAAACCTTTTTAGTGGTTGCCACTAAACTTTTTAAAAAAATTTCTTGCATTGCCACTAAAAGTATCTTTTTAACATGTCATGATTTAAAAGATTTGATAACATTAACCTTATAGTCTACATGATTTCATATTCAAATCAATAGTATAATCACATTTAACGTATCATAATCTAAAAGATTTAATAATATTAACACAAAAAAATGCTACTTAGGAAGTCCAAAAAATGCACATAATGATGAAAAGAATTTAGTATTGGAAGAAGAAGTTAGGAAAAACAAAAAGTATCATGTTGTATAATCTACTCATAGTGTTTGCAAAACAATTTCTAATTCATCTATCATTGAACTACCATCACATCCCTCCAACGAAAGAGCCTAGGAACGTTTGTAGACACAATTACCATGATACTTAAATATTTAAAGGACAAGTATACTTTTCTTTTTACACTTTACGTCATCAAGTTACTTTATCTTAGAATAAATTTTTATTCATGCCTTATCTACTTCTGAGTTTCCTACATTATTTAGCTTAATTTTTCTTGTTACCCTTATCAACTTAGATTAAAAATTAACTTTGTTTACAATTTTGAGGGTTTTAAAATTTATCTCAAGGGTTCAAGATTATGGAATTTAAGTTAATAGATGACTCATCCTAGTTTACTAGCCTACCTTGATTAATTGTTTTATTTTATTGCAAATTCTCAATGCTAGTGTTTGCCCTAGTTAAATATTCAATTTATTTTAATTAGTTTACCATCCAAGTAAGTTCTTGTTTCAAGCACAATTCCTCCTCATTTCCTACTTCAAGTTAATCTTTCTTAAATTAAATTCTACAATGTTTTTGCTCTAATATTCTATCCTCCATTAATTCTCAACTTATTTAAGTCAACCCTTTACTTAGTTTAAGTGTTAGCTCTTGTTAAATTTATGTCTCCTACTAATTTTTCAACAAAGCATGAGAATTTTATACTTACCTTCTTGTTCCCTGATACCCATTAGCCCTCACTTAGCTTAAACTTTCCATTACTTCACTCAAATTTAAGCTTTTTTGGATAATGGTAAAATCCTACCACGCATAACTGAAGTCCCACCCATAGAAAGAGTGACTCACCATGAGATGAGTTCAAAATCTTGAAATCAACCCAACTACTGCAACCAGGTATTCCGTGGCACTTCTTGCTCAACACCCAAGAGCTGGGAGAATGGGATCGCCAAGGGCGTATTTGGTAATTTTCATGTAGAAGAATTATTTTTATATATTTTTTTGTACAATATTTATTATACTTTTATAACTATTATTTAATAATATTTTATTATTTTTTTATGTAGCAAATGGGCCAAGTGAATGGGAAACGGCTACTACTAGGAGCAAGGTTGGAGCTGTTCATCGGGGGAGCAGAAAAAGACTTTGGCCACTCCTCAATGGCTGAACAGAGGAAGCCAAGCAGGCATGAAAGAGTTGTTTTAGGAACTTCAAAGCTGGACGGCAAGAAATACAGGCATGAAAATCGGCTTTATACCATAAAAGAAATAGACGAGACGAGGAGGTGAAGAACCAACCGAGATTGAGATAGAATGGTGAAGCCTCCACATTGCTGCTGCTGCACGAACTGGATGAACTTCCACATCAACAAAAATGGCGAGAAAGAAGCAGAACTCCATGGAAGAAGAGAGAAGGGAAGCTGCAGAGCTGGACCGAAACGGAAAAATGAAGGCAAGGAAAAGAAGCTTTGGGTGATTGAATAAAAATGGAGGCAAGGTAGAACGTGTGGAGGAAGGAAGGTGATGCTATGGTCACAGGCCTAAGGTTTGACTGATGTCTTCAGAGGAGAAAAAACTGAGGGGAAAAAGAGCAATTATGGAACGATGGAGGGCTGTTTTGAAAATCTGCAACTTGATCCTCATGCAATACCTATAGTAGGTATAGCAAGGAAGGAAAAAGAAAAAAAATGGCACAATAACCTCACTTGGTTTTGGACTCTAAACCACCTTAAATACCAATCCCTCACCTTACCACTAAATTTTATTCTAGACTTTACTTTGGTTTGTCGGAATTACTTAATTATTACTATCATTATTATCATTAATCTTATTTATTTTAATTGTCAATGCTAATGGGCATTACCACTTAATTACCTGTTTCAATGAATTGTCTTCTTGTTTCAAATTCTTAATTTATGGGTTATCACACATATCATACATTAAAGCATCTGTTTAGCCATTTATTTCAATTAAATGGTTTTCTAAGAAGTGCTAGTATGTGAATGATATGATTTTGAACAAAACTTATATTATGTTTAAGGGATTGTGAATAGTAAGTTGGGAATAAATTATTAGAAGTAGGAGAAGTTCTAAATGGAACAAGAATGTGACTTTTAGTGCTTTCTAAGGAAAACTCATTTATGTGAGATTTCAGGGTAGGAGCAAAATGTAGTTAGGCTCCCTTTAGTGGTTGTCTATCACAGTTTGGCATGCTCAAACTCATCTTGACATAACGACATAGTTCATATTCTTGTTAAATTGCTTTGGAGATCCTACACACACCCATGCACGTGAGCTGTAGGAGTCAAATCAAGCTTGTTTCGGCAAGACATCAAACTGTAAGCGGATAATGAGCAATGAGACGCGTTTTATCATCCTAAATATTATTTTTTTTATATCTTTATTTTCTTTATATTTATATCAAGGATTAAATTTAGATGGAATTTTTTATATTTTTATTATTAAATTTTTTAATTAAAGTATAATAAATACATACTCTTTTAATAACATTATATTAAGTGTTTATTTTAATTAATAAATTATATAATTATTTTTAAAAATCATACATTTGTCATATTATAATTAAAAAAATTATACATTTATTATATTTTAATTAAACAACTTAATATCAAATATATAAAAGATAACATATACATTTTTTTTTTCTTTATATGAACTTGAACGGATTCTTATGAACAAGTATTGAATCCTATGCAATTGCATAGTTCAAAAAAAGCTTTTGCAATTAAAAAACATAGTTCAAAAAAATTATTGAAAAATAATTTCACCCATCCTAAGAAGCAAAATCGCATAACTTTGAAACAGTGTGACCTGATATAATGACTTGCTAGAAGGTTATATAATATATAGACTGTTTATACGAGGTCTTGAACTACATCTGCTATGAATACTACTATTTCCTTTTTTTTCAATCTCAATGTAAACGAAAAAACAGAAGTGAGAAAATAAAACCACCCATTTATTCCATCTTTTGAATATATTTTCATATTCACTTTGATTATTGTCAAAGATAAGTCCAATTTCATTGGTTATAAAATATCTTTTTATTTTTATGAACTTAAATTTGGTTATTTCAAACTAAATTTTAGATTAAAATTGTAAAAATAGTAAGCTAATGTAATATATATATATATATATATATCATAAGATTAGCCAAAGAAAAAAACTTAATTCAAAAAAAAATCTGAAAATACCCTCTCTCACTATAATATTAAAAGACTTGAATTTAAAATTTAATACTATAGGTGACAACTAAAGTCCATTATGTAATCAATTAGCCCTCATCTTGTCAAAGTTTAATCACATTCCTTAATCCTATCAATTACGAGTTGTTAAACCTTATCCATCTCCTCCAACAAAGATTACAACTCCAAGCAAAATCATGTAGCCAATCAATAATCACAAATCACACAAGACCCTGCGATCTGTTGACTTTGAACTCCAACCAATGGCCATGATTGCTTCTCCCATCTCAAAATCACATCAGCTTCATGGCTTCACTGCCAAACATGTCGCTTTCCCCATTTCCGTACCTACCCATGAAAATGAAACTAATTAACACAAACCCAACCCTTGAACTCCATCATATGACAGAACTTGTTAGGTTGAATTGGTTGGCTACACAATGAAAATTCATCGACATTATTGTTTGAGATAGTGAAATTTATTAATATATAAAGCTATTTTGACGTATTTGTATTATTTTTTTATGCTAATTGGTCATGGTTATTAAAAATTTCTATCCAAAAGAAAGCCCTAGAATTCCTTTTGATACATAAATGTATCAATCGGTTGTGTTAATAAAAATTTATTAAAATAAAATTTGGATCTTTTTTTATTATGCGATATGATAACTTTGTGAGTAGTGAGATATATAATTTTTAAAAAAAAAACTAAAATACTTGTCTATATATATTCTTACGTGATAATTGTACACATTAAAAAAAATCCAAGCCTATTAAAGTTAATGTTTTAAATAGTAAGATTTAATCTTTATTGAATAAGGCCCCTTCGGCGACGTCCAATAAAATTGGAAATTTTTATTAAATAATTTAAAATTTTTATTTTGAAGAAAAAAACTCGATAACTATCCTATCGATTTCACAAGAAGGACCTACAATTTATCATCCAATCAAAATACTCCACGTGTCCAACGTAGCACTATAAACAAAGCAACAAGGCCCATGTGTCGCTTCTCTTGGATTAGATGCTTCCTTGAGCTGTCGGCAACCTCCTCTGCTTAGCTGTCACTGCACACAAACAAACCGAGCCCTACACGTGGCGCACCTCTCATTGGTCCAATATTCTCCCGTCATACTCCGCATGAGTACGATGGTTTTGCCCAACTCCTGCACTATAAAACCCCCACACACCGAGCATTACAACTTGGCAGTGTCGGCAGATCAATGCGACGTTCTCCACTCATGCCTTGAGATATTTTCCCTCATTTTCCCGAGAAAACAGTCTCTCTCTCTCTTTCCCTGTGCTTTTTATATGCTTCGAGACTTTTTCCCGGGAAAATTGAGTTCAAAATGATGAGGAAGAAACTGAACGCGTACAGTAGACCCAGTGGGAGCTCGACAGCGATAAGGACGCCGTCGTCGTCGTCGTCTACTACGAGAGATGAAGATACTGAGTGGGAAATGAGGCCCGGAGGAATGTTGGTGCAGAAAAGAAACGACAAACCAGAAGCTCCCGCGCCGAATTTGCGGCTTCGGATCGCATACGGTGCTCTAAGATACGAGATCTCAGTCAGTTCCATGGCGACTTTTGGTGAGATAAGCTGGATCTAGAATCGCCATTGTTATATTTTCATTTTCTGTTTGGTTGCTGAGAAAATTTGGTTGGGTGAAGAAAATGTAACTGATTAGCAATGAAGATGACTGTGTTGGAAGGTGAAATTGAGTTAGGTGTAACTTCAGTAGTAATCATTACAATGCTACGTGCCTACGTAGCATTGCATGGTGTGTTTTAAAAATTTTTCTTTTCTCTTTCTTAGAAACCAAACAAGACAGGATGGAAATGATGACAAAAATATTCATGATTTTAGAATGATGTGTGGTCACTATCTTTCGCATTTGATACGACTGATTTGACATTTGTGATGGAAACTGAGAAAGAAAAATGTAAAACTTACAGGGGAAATGAAGAAGCTGCTAACGGAGGAGACAGGGTTACAACCGGGTGAACAGAGGGTTGTTTTCCGAGGGAAAGAGCGAGAAAATGGAGAATACTTGGACATGTGCGGGGTGAAAGACCGATCAAAAATCATTCTAATTCAAGACCCGTCCAGCATTGAGCGACGGTTCCTTGAGATGCGTAGGAATGCTAAGATCCAGAGTGCACGTCGCGCTATTTCGGACGTGTCCACAGAACTTGACAAGCTGGCGGAGCAAGTAAGCAAAACCCCACCACTGTTTTTTTTTTTTTCTTCTTTTCGTCGATAATTGTGTTTCTTACATTTAATTATTATTAATGTCTATTTTTGTTAATGCGCAATGAGATTTTAGGAGTACCTATCATTTCCATCTGTGTAACTGGTAACTACTGGGTGAAGGAGTGCGTGACAGTTCAATTTAGAGAGTTATGATGATCACGCAGCTAAGAATGTGCGGGTTTCATAATTTCTTTTACATAGAAATTTGTGGGATTTCAAATTCGAACCTTTTGAAAATTGACAAAAATTAGACTTGCAGCCTGTTCATAATCAGCTCTACATTAAAGCACAGTTGAATTTGAATGCTTGATGTAATTATTGGATGTTTAAATCTCGATCTTGAACATCAAGTTGTTCTTAAGTGGGGTCAAGAGAGCTTTGGGTTGCAAGCTCAGCATAATTTCAATTTGCGGAGAGACAGAGTAGAAGGTACATTTCAGCCAGTTATTTTTAAATCCAATATTTCTTTTTAGCAGTTGATTTTTGACAGGCAGAGGATCTGTAATCTATTGGCTTAGATTCAGATGCCCCTGGACCACACTGAAAGTTTCAGGGAATCTGAATTTTTCTTGTCAAGTGGACTATATGTGAAGGCAAAGTTTGGCCTTCCCACTCATTCTGTCATCTTTCCTTCATTTCTTTGGCTTCCTTTTCATATGTTTCCCAAATATGTGAGGGATTTTCTTTCGTAGATAATGTCTGCCACGTCATTTATTAACCGTATCTATAAATAAGTGAGAGTCAGCTATAAAATATACAACTTTAGTGTAGTGGAGTCCTCTCAAATATTGTGTGGCAAACTCATCTGTGAATCTAATCCATAGATGGTTATACCTAAAATGTCTCGATATTAAGTTTGAATGTTTACCCTTTTTCGTTTCGGTTTCCTTTTAAATGTGAGCTAGGTGGCAGAAGCCTATAACATTGCCTTGACAATTGAGTCAATTTTAAGTTTTAACCCTGACTATAAGCATGTTTTGTTCGAATGAGTTAAAACACATGATCTGCTCGTGCTATCATGTTTTGCAATTTTAACCATAATAGCTTTTGTTTTTGAGAATGTCCAAACACTCAGAACTTTATTTTTTTTTGGTTATCAACGTTAAGTATTGGTGAGGATTCACATGATAATGGAGAAGGTGACATAATGAGGTCAATACCTTCTTTTGTGTTCCTGCCTCTTAACGGATGCAGAAACTCCACCAGACCTATATGCTAGAATCAACAAAGTTCTTCAGAGTTAAACTGTAGTGATTAAGAACCTAAAAACATGCAAAATAATTAAATTGTCATATTGCAGTATTTTTGTTCAGTCCACAGGAATGTGAGCTCCCTAATAGAGATAATTCATTTCCAGTGTACTCACTACTTCCAATAAAATTAATTGTGATATAATTGAAGCAGGCCAATGTTCAATAATGGAAATGTCTCATTGGACACTTTAAATTGCTATAGTTGGTTAGGATGAAATTTTATTAGCGCAAAAATGATCCCGCTTTAAAGTAAGCTTGTTTTAGTATGAGTTATCCAAACGACTTAACTTCTCAACTGTCAACGTAGTGTATTGGTGAAAATTCCGCTGACCAAGCCCATCAATTCAGGTTTTGTTTTGGGTCCGAAATGAAACATGATGTTATGGTTGCACTACCATTGGTGGTATTATGTAAATCTAGTTAATATGTAGGAAAAGAAGAAAGTTAAAGTTAGTAACCTTGTATTCTTTTCATAATAATATATTGCCCTCAGAGCTCAGTATCTTTTTTCTTTGGTTGCAATCCTGTGAGCAATTGTAAGACACCCTGCCTTTACTTCTAACTTAACCAAAGTGATTAACATGATAGATTTATGCGACAATGCACTAGTGTATACTCCTTTTTGCATCCTCTGACCTATCCTAAATATTGTACTGCCCTTTCACATTAATAATAGACTCTAGCCGTCTAGCCAAGTTTTAGCTTCAATTATGTATTCTTCTCAACCCCAAAGTTTAAATCCTTTTCAATATTTGATGCTTGATTGCTCTTGTTTCTTCATTGCCAATTGAATGACCACTTATATAATGTAATGTAAACGGTGGGTGCCTATGTGATTGTAAATTGTACGTGCTAGCTGAATTTTTTCCCCCCTCTAAGCAGAGGAAATAATGCATTTTTCTTTTTTATAGGTCTCCGCAATTGAAAAGTCTATTTCCAATGGGGTCAAGGTGCCAGAACTTCAGATCACAACACTAATTGAGATGCTTATGAGACAAGCAATCAAATTAGAAAGCATTCAAGCAGAAGGAGAAGCTTCTGCACAGAAAAATTTGCAGGTAATAACCATCTCAAATTCTCAAATCTCAATTGAAGTTTTGTAAGCCTCTTTAGTAAATTGATAATTAGATATAATTACTAGGTATGGTCTAGTTAAGTAGTTCTCAGAAAGTCTTGGGTTCAAACCTATGTGCCCTCACAGATAGAATAATCAACTTAACCTTCATAATGGATCATTGGATCAACAATCTTCCCTTTATCTTCATTGGTTCAGCAAGTGCATATATAGTTTTTTCTTTTGCCATTCAAGTGCATATATAGTTTATGTATCCAAATAACCCCTCGAACCTAAAGCCATGCACGTTCCAGACTACCAGTATGCTCAAATGCATGAGCTGGTTGAGTGGAATTGAATCTGATTTTGTGACCCCGCCCTATCTGCCTTCTTTGGAAAGTTAAATGTAACAAGGGCCAAAAGGAGAAAAGGGCTTTCAAAACATTTTTGCAACAAGTATGACTCTGCCATGGATTATTTTCATAATGAGAAAAATCCTTGTAATTTAATGTTACCTATAGAAAATATAGTTTACTCATGCGTTTGAAAAAGAAAAAAAAGGTTAAGGAAATAAAACTTCACCGCAGGATTTGGCTCCTTCAAAATGCAAAGAGTAAAGTGCAAGTAGGTATCCGATGATTTTTCTTATCATCAGTTGAGATTTTGATAACTATGAGCAAACTGATAACTACTTATAGATGTGTTAAAATCAGTTCTCTTAATTTTCTCAACAATGATTACCTACTTACACTAAAAGTACAAAGGTGCACTTGAGAGGAGCCTGATCCATCACTGCATATTACACGTTTGGATTGTGGTAGGTTTGTAGGGAGCATTAAACTATAGGCTAAATCTGATGGTTGCATTTTCAGGGCAAGAGAGTACAGAAATGTGTAGAAACCCTTGATGTACTGAAGATATCTAATGCGAGAATAAAGCCTGTTGTTGTTACAACAAAGTGGGAGACCTTTGATCCTCCCCCATCCGACACCCAATGGGAATTATTCGATTGAGCTCTCTCGCGCGGGCGTTTTTTCTTTTGACATTGTCTTTGCTTGTTTATATGTACTTAGCTCAAGGGAGCGTAAACAAGCTACGATACTTAAGACACCAATAAATCTTGCTATGATCACAGAGCTAAACTTTTGCTCAAAATGTACTGTATACTTCAAAGTACAGTCCCAATGGCAGTTGAAGATGTGAATATGTTCTTTTTTTTTTAGGGGGGGTTAAATTTGTTTTATCCTTTTAACCATGGAGATTGCTTCACCATGTTCCATGGTTAACCGTTGGGTCACATGGAATGTATATTCTTCTTGTATTTTATGATGAGTGGTTGGAATAGAATTGCTCTAGTTATTGTAATTGTGACTTTTTAATTAAATGTTCCATTTTTGAGGAATGCGTATTGAACCCTTCTTGGTACGAAGATAGACTTCCAACATTTTGTGACGGGAGAGGGATATCTGTCTTCCCAAACATACATTTATATTTATATCAATCGATAATTTTGAAACGAATACTATATGTGGCGTAACATTTGTCACATTGTTAACAATTAGGGATGTTTAAAGGTTGAATTTAGTTTTGCACCAAAACCAATTAAGTCGATTTAGTTTTATAAAATGGAAGACTTATTTAATTTTAAGTTATAATTAATTTGATTTAGTTCATTCCAAGTTTTTTTTGTCAAATATTTACTTTTCACACAATATATATAGGTGTTTGCATTGTCAATTTAATGCAAAATTACTTAATTAATAAGAATTTATACATAATTGTGTTAATAGTTAATTCATGTAAACTCTAAATTCTAACAAGTATTAGGTAGATATATCGCAAATTAATAATTATATATCCATTTCTAATTACATTTCAAGTCTTTTGCATGAGTCACTATATTAAATTTCAAGGAAATATAATTATTAATAATGAATTGGTGAAATATCATATTGTAAAAGTTGATTGACTTTTATGTTTAAATTATTAGTTCTGTCTTAATCGAATTAAACCAAACAAAACCCAAAAATGAACTGATTAAATTGGTTTTGACAAGTAAAAAATCAAATTGAATATTTTTTTTTGGGGTTTGGTATGGTTTTAAATACCTTATTAACAACTTGTATTTGGTTTTAACATATTTTCATTTCAGAACTAATTATAAATTATTTTGTATAAATTCAATTTTTATTACTAATCCCTGATATAGCTAAAATAAATTGAAGGTTTTAATCTTTTCATTAAATTTGGATTCATTTCCTTTTTATTAAAAAAAAAAATCTAAGTATAATTTTAAGTTTATCTCTAGCGCATATTCACTAACTTTCACCTTCCCGAATACTAGAAACAAATTATGCATTTCCAAAAGAATTTAACTGAAATGGATTTACTCCAACTAGTCAGGAAGTAACCTCCACCTCTTTGGCTCTGGAGGAAGGACATTTCATCATTAATGAATTATCAGAATATCCTCTTGGTGACATTATCTTCATCCAACCTGCTCAAGAAACCTAGTTGTTATTTATTTATTTTAAGCCGAACCATTTGAAGCCCAATTTGTCACTAGTAATGTCATAGTCCAAGACTTCTTACATCCAATCGAACGTAACCCTAAATGAGAATTTAATCTAGAAGAACTATCATATTAGTCCTAATAGATAAACAAATATGGAGACATAAATTCAAACTACTCTAATAAGAATTTCAATCTCTCTTTTAGTTAAAACCCCATATGAAAAGACTCGTTCTCACCTTTCACATTAAGACCATCTAAATATCTTTTTAATGATATTATCCTCACCAACCCACTCAAGAAGCCGAACTTGCCACTAATGATGTCATATGTGAAAATAATTAAAATTCAATAAAATTTAATCCTAAATGAGAATATGACCCAAAAGAACTATCACCTTAGTCTTAGCAGCTAAACATATATGAGAATATAGACTTTGATAACTTAAGTTATAGAGACTTCAATCTCTCTCTAAATCAGAACTCCAGATGAAAAGATTCATTATCATCTTTTACAACCTAATTTGGACAACTTTGTCAAAAATTTTCTTAGACTCATTAAAAATTTGTGCCAACTTTAACTTTGTCATACTTTATAAAAGTAGTTTTAATTCTAGTCTATGTGTTTATTATGATTTGAGTTACATAAACAAGTACATATTGTGATATATTTGATTGTGTGAGCCTCTTTCAATTATAAGTAAGTTCATCTATTATTATGTTTTTTTCCTTCTCATTACGAGTACGTCTTCTAAGCTTGTCTCTTTCCTTCGAAAATAAGACGAGATATGATTAAGGATAAAAGTCTACTAGAAATTACAAGGGAGAATAAAAGAGAATAATGTTTGCCACTAAATTTTAAGTTATTTACAATTGTAAAAGTCCTAGCGCAAAATTATTTTGAAGCTCAATCTATGTAATTAATCAAATATAAAATCTTGTTCAATTTTATTCAATATGATAAATAAACAATAGAACTCGATTCAACGTCGTATTCCTAATGCGCCGCAGTAATCGAGGCGCTTCCCTCGCGCCTGTTTTCGGAGGTGGGTGGAGAGTAGCGACATTGCTTCTTTTCTTTATGAACAATTTGATTAGTCGAGGATGTTGGTATCACGAGTGATTCAACTTAGCCTCAACTCCAGAATTCTCTACTTGCTATGTTACTGGGATCATCACTGTAATTTAATGCTGAATTCGAACTAGAAATTCCTTTTAAGGCTTTTTATCCTACAAATACAAGTTTGTATCGAATGCACTCAAAGTTTTCATCTTTGTTAACTTACAATCCCAGAAATCACTCACGCTTCTTTGCAAGCTCCTTATCATCTTCCCCAGAAAACTCAATACCATATATTCTCAGGAAATGCATTACTCTTTTGCAATTATGTGCCTCTTCCAATTATAAACTGAGGCAAATCCATGCATTTTCCATTAGGCATGGTGTCTCAATCAAAGACGCTGAAATGGGCAAGCATCTTATCTACACAAGTGTGTCCCTCTCAGTATCCATGTCCTATTCCTCCCATATCTTTTCCCAAATCCAAAATCCCAATATATTTACTTGGAACACCATGATTAGAGGCTATGCTGAAAGCGAAAACCCATGGCCTGCAATTCATTTGTACCGAAAAATGCATGCTTCTTCTATTGAACCTGACACCCACACTTACCCTTTTCTTCTTAAGGCTGTTTCTAAGTCAACCAATGTTAGAGAGGGTGAAGTAATACATGCAGTTACTATAAGAAACGGTTTTGAGTCGTTGCTTTTTGTTCAGAACACTTTGCTTCATATGTATGCTGCTTGTGGGGAAACAGAGAGTGCACACCAGATGTTTGAGTTAATGACAGACAGGGATCTTGTGGCTTGGAATTCTGTGATTAATGGGTTTGCTCTCAATGGAAGGCCCAATGAGTCTCTGACTCTGTTCAGGGAAATGAGTTTGGAGGGTGTGGAGCCAGATGGGTTCACTATGGTTAGCTTGTTGTCTGTTTGTGCTGAACTTGGAGCTTCAGAGTTAGGGCGGAGGATCCATGTGTACATGTTGAAAGTAGGTTTGCGAGAGAATTTGCATGCTAGCAATGCCCTATTGGACCTTTATGCAAAATGTGGGAGCATAAGAGAGGCCCAAAAAGTGTTCAATGAGATGCGTGAAAAGAACGTGGTTTCTTGGACATCTTTGATAGTTGGTTTAGCTGTTAATGGATTTGGAGAGGAAGCACTTGAACTTTTCAAAGAGGTGGAAAGACAAGGACTAATGCCTAGTGAGATCACTTTTGTTGGTGTCTTGTATGCTTGCAGTCACTGTGGTATGTTAGATGAAGGGTTCAATTACTTTAAAAGGATGAAACAGGAATATGGTATTGTGCCAAGGATAGAACACTATGGTTGCATGGTAGATCTGTTGGCCAGGGCAGGTTTGGTGAAACAAGCCTATGAATATATTCAGGATATGCCATTACAGCCTAATGCAGTTATCTGGAGGACCTTATTAGGGGCGTGTACAATACATGGACAATTGGCTCTTGCAAAAATAGCAAGATCTCACCTTTTACAGTTAGAACCTAAACATAGTGGAGATTATGTGCTCCTCTCCAATCTATATGCCTCCGAACGCCGATGGTCAGATGTTCAGATGGTGAGGAGGTCAATGCTAAATGATGGTGTTAGGAAAAACCCTGGCTTTAGTCTGGTTGAGTTGGGAAATCGTGTATATGAATTTACCATGGGTGATAGATCTCATCCTCAAAGTCAGGATGTATATGAGCTGCTAGAGAAGATCACAGAATTGTTGAAGTTAGAAGGTTATGTACCTCATACTGCAAACGTGCTAGCAGACATAGAGGAAGAGGAGAAGGAGCAAGCTTTGTCTTATCACAGTGAAAAAGTTGCAATAGCTTTTATGCTCTTAAATACAACACCAGGGACCCCAATAAGGGTTATGAAGAATCTGAGAGTTTGTGCAGATTGTCATATGGCTATTAAACTCATATCAAAGGTTTATGACAGAGAGATTGTTATCAGGGATAATAGTCGCTTCCACCATTTCAGAGGTGGTTCATGTTCCTGTAAGGATTACTGGTAATATATGGAAACATGGGAACTTGACAAAGCCATTTATTAGTTGTCTTGTGTGTAAAGAGCTCTGTTGGTTTTGAGGTAAGATGTAATGGTTTTACATAGATGTTTGCAATTGTTTATGAGAAATAATTTGGTCTTATATTGCAAAATTTTTGTACCTCAGGTTCAGTTCTTAATGTTTGTTAGGGTCCTGAAGCATAGACACTTCTATTTTTAGGTGTGTTAAACATGTCTCATACATTAACATTGTTACGTTGAATTGCTGACATACATATGGATGTGTCAAAATAAACATTTTTTTAATAATAAATTTTAGCATATTTTGCTGCAGAGGCTAACCAAGTTAAGCTTGCTTCTCCTCACATTGGTAACTTGGTGAGCATCCACAAATTGTGAAGTTTCTTTGGAAATCACTTTTTCTGTAGTTAGTGTACTTTGACCATATACCCAGATGACTGTGGTTCAATAGTATGTTTCGCTTTATTTGGTATGGAGGTTTTTCTTTGTTATAACTAGGACCTCTCTTGTCTGCTATACTTCTGCAGTATAATGTGTAAAGTTTCTGTGCTTCTTGTTATCAAGTGTTTAAATCTTGTTTTGTCAGAAAGTCCTATGATTGTGAAACACTAGCAGTCCTAAGTTGATTTTTTGTTAATTTGAATATCATTCTTTTATGATTTTAATATATAAACTAGCAGAAAATCTAGGACTTAAATTTGTTTTTGTCTTTTTGGTTTTAGAGTAGACAACGATTAGTTTGTTCTCTAAATTTTTTATATTGGCATTATCAATGATACTTTGGTAAACATTATATTAGATCTTTCCTCCATGACCTTTGATGAGGTTCAGCTGAGGAGAATAACAATCTTTACAGTACAATAAAATATCTAATCTCAACCCGCGGTCAACTACAACCTTAAATTTATGTGGAACTTCATGTAATGGATAGTAACTATTGTATCTTTCATTCTTGATCTTATATTTATGCTGTCATGATAAAATTCCTGAAAACTAGCATTTTGGATAAGGAATTAAATGCCCAATAAAATAAAATAAAATCTTGGTAGATCATCCATCTTTTGTGACATTTGTGGAAGTTCCAACTTGAATTCATAGTTGATCTGCACTGTAGCCAACCCAAGAACTCACGTGAAACCAAGGTGGGAGCAGGTTTATTGCCTGTATCGGTAGGTTATTGGGCTAAGCAATTCAGTTTGTTTTGTTAAGAGAAAGGGATAACAAGAGTCTTGCTAGTGTTCTGGGTCATCTGTATCGTTCATTACTGGTTAGCCTCTGGTAGAATTTCTAGGTTGGTCACCTCTGCTCTGAATTCTTTGGGGTGTGTGTGTGTGTGTGTCTATATATATATATATATATATATAACCCTCCACGGCTCTGAATTCTTTGGGGTGTGTATATATATATATATATAACCCTCCATACCAATTACATGGAGGTTATCAATTTTCACATTTAGTGATTTGACTAAAATCCCTTATTCTTCCACTAAAACAGATACAAGAATATTTAGGTTGTTTTCTCATAATTTTTCATTGATTATGGTGTGGAGAAATGACTTAAATAGTTAAATACTCTTGTATTTAGATTGTTTGTATGAGGAAATAATTTAAATATATCTAAATACTCTTGTTGACCCTTTATTAGTAGTCACATAAAACGTCATTTCAGCATAATTAAAATCATCTCAACTGCGATTGAAATGATGAATTTGACAATGTAAAACATTTATTGAACAAATTAAAATAATAAACTATTTTAGCATGTTTCAAATTTAAAGACTAATTTAAAATTTTAAATAAAGTTAAGAAATAAAATACTAATTTGACTTTACATTTGTTGTGTTGTAAATAATAACCTAAACACCTATATACATTGTTACACTCCCCATACTAGTGTAGATACACACACACACACACACACATATTGCCCCAAAGGATACCTTCACTTTGGTTTTATGGTTTCATATCCCTTGTTCTTTTTGTAGGTTGGTCGATCACCGCTGTTTGTGGGAGATTTTGTACCTAAGGACCTAAGGTATTCGATCAATCTTTTGTCCAAGCATCCGAGTATTTGAAAATTCAGTGATATCTTCTTTTCTTGAGAGTAATCTGAAATGTTTTAATCGCAAATTTGCAGTGTACCCACCAAGTACAAATGAAGTATCACGAAACATCGTTAAATGCTAACTTTCTCATTGAACAATAAAGTCCGAACTGGAGCTGCATACATTCATGCCTTGCCCACTACCTTGTGTAGGATGAGAAATTTTAGGTGGATACAAAAATGGATAAATTAAATTAATTATAAATAAATATGTAAGTATATTATTAATATATATATTCTACTACAATCTCTTTATATTTATGATATGTTTATTTATTTATTTATTTAAAATTAGTTCAATTAATTATTTTTTCTAAATTAAATCTATTTGAATTTTTTTCAGAGAATTCATGGAAAGTTACCTATATTTAATGCTTGTCGATTGTAGGGCTGGCAGAATAAATTCTTATTTTGAGTGAGTAGCTGCTTTCATACTCCACATGATTTTTCACATATCTTTGTTGTAATTAGGGTGGATTTAAACCTCATTATGAGTCGAGTTCGTTAACAAAACTACTGGTCAGGTCCATTAAAAAGAGAACATCAAAATTGGGCTTGAACCCTAGCTCAAGCTTGGATTTCTTCTATTTTTGAGCTCAGCTAAACTTAAAAAAATTCAAATAAGCTTGACCATAACTACTTTCTCCTTCAATATTAGTTTTTTTTTTTTTTGTGTGGCTACCTTCTTCTTTTCATAGTTAGTTACTTCTTTTTTCTTAAAATAAAATTAAAGAAAAAGACATTCTCTAAAAATTCAAAAATAAAAAGATTAAATTAGTTTACCAAACAATATTTAATATTGTAAAATATGATTTAATTATAAATAATACTCACTTTTGCATTTATTAAACTCATTTATCAATAAATAATATAGTATATATTAATTATATTATTTGAGGATATAATTTTTGGGTTAAAATAACATACTAATTATCTACAATTTATGGATGTAGTTGATCCTTATTTGATTTCTTTTCTGAAACTATGTGGCTCTATTATTTTCATATTTGACAATCATAATTTAATATTTAAATTTTCAGTATAACGGTGCCAACACTAATGGTTGTGTCTTTACTTCAAATTGTATTAATAATTAATTTTCAAATTTTATTTGAGAAAAAATGATAAAATAAAAGGGAAAAAACTATGAAATATTTAAATAGAATTTAATAATATTATAATAAAATACAATAAAAAATTACTTGTGCCGGGCTTATGCTTAAAAAAAGCTTGACTCATTTTACATTTGACATTTTTTTGGATGGGCTCTTGTTTTTTGGGTTTGAATAGACTTTTTAATCCATAATCAAATCTACGTAAGCCTCATGCCGTTGTTTCAAATTTCAAAAAATAGAGCAAAAATTCTAAAAATAAAAAGAAAGGAAAAACAAAAATAAACTACAACATGCACACACTCAAAAGCATAAATTGCACTGTTTATGGCTTAAAGATGGAACCTCTCTTTCTCACACAAGCAGGTGCATGAATTCTGAATAGGCTTTCATTGTAAACGCATGGATTGTGACTAAAATGAAAGTATTTTATATCAATGAATTTTACTTTGTAAATATATGTTATTTGTGTACTAGTGTAATTGCCATTAATATTATTTTAAAATTTTGGTAACATCTATTTAATGTGTTAAATAGCCAGTTACTGACTTTTTAAACACTGTATTGATCGTGCTAAAAACATTTTCTCAAAATAATGGTAACACCTTTTTAATTGCTAGTAACAGGTTACCTCTATAACTCTTAACAGAAAATTATTGTTTTCCTCCATTGCGTTATAAGCACTTTGGGAAGGAGCTACAAACACTTCAAAAATTGATAACGTTTTTATCAATGTATTAGTAATATGAAATTTACTTAATTGTCAGCATTAGAGCTATTTAAGAGTAGAGTCCGGCTGGACATCTAGTATGTCTAATATTCAATCCGATTAAGATATCGAATTTGTTTTTATACTCGTAGCCTTGTCCCACTCAAACAAATTCGATTTTATGTTGGGTTATAGCGTTTTAGAGCTACCCGAGCCATTTTTTTTCTTTATGAACTAATACTTAATAATATAAAAACATATTTTTGCAAACTCATAAGCATATATTCTAAAACAATAGATTTTTAAAATTTTCATATTTTTATCAATAATAAAAAAATAGTTTGATATTATCAAATAAAATATAAATTATACTAATATAATTAACCTTAGATAAATATGTGTATTTTCATTATTTAACAAAAGAAATGTCAGTAAACATATACATAAATGATAAAAATAATTAAGAAGTAGAGAGGATTTAATTAGATAGTGAAAGTTATAGTATGCATAGAGAATAAGATGAAATAAGAATAAAAAATATATATAAGATGACAAAATATTGATAACTAACAAAAAATAACTATTATGGTAGATTGGGTAGAACAAGTCTTTACCTGTGTCGCGATCCAACAAGACCTAATATAATTTTGTTTAAAATTATATCCATTTATATTTTTTGCTCGACCCGACCTACCTCAATTAGGTCGAATTAAAACAAAACTGAACACCCTTCAGTACATGGAAAAGATGTTATTCACACAATTGCATTGGTATACATAGACCATAAATTTGTATTGTAAAATTAACCATTAATAACAAATAATAATAAGCAATTGTCTCAAGAAGATGCAATGGCTCACTAATCTACGGTTCAATTCATTTAGTTTAGACCTTTTGTTAAATAGCAATGAGCTATGGTCCTTCGAGGTAAAAATAAAAAAAAAGGTTTGATTTAATAATAGTTGAGTTATGTATATCGAAGTATGAAACTATATTTAATATACAGGATTGTTAAATATAAAAAATAAAAAGAGAATGAGAATATAGTGAGAAATAATTTTTGCACTTTTACATTAAAAAAATAAAAAAGACAAATAATAATAATAATGAATAAATAAATATTGTATAAATTATGTATCTATCATTTTTTGGTGATTTTATCTCTTTTGCCCCTTTTTGTTGTTCTACCAAACACAGCTGTCGCTCATAGTTAAAACTAAACTAATTAAAAAAGTGAATTCTTGAACCAAAGTTAATAATCAGCATTAAAAATTGTTGTTAATACCAATTTTTTAAAAATCAAATTAATTATTGAATCGGTAGAAATATTAGTTCACGATTTAATAATATAACTATTATCAAAATAGTAATAATTAAATATATTTTTTAAATGTAATATATTAAAATTTTAATATAATAAATAAATAATAAAATTTAAAATATTAAATTATTGATTTTTTATTTTTTAAAATATTTAAGAATTTATTTTTTAAGTAAAAGTAAAAATTATTTATCATTGAAATTTAAGAATATTCAATTTTAAGTTTTTTGGATTCTTAAATTATATCAAAATTTCACTTATCATTAAAAAAAATTAAAAGGTTTGAAAATTATAAATTAGAAAAATAATTTATCTAATAAAAAAACTTAACTAAATTAAAAATATAGTTGTAAATAGTATATATATTAATTTATATGTTTTTATATATTATATATGATATATAATTATTTATTATATTATTTCATTGATATATTTATATATATTAAAAAATATAATATTATTAAAGAAGATTTATAATTTAAATGAAATTATAAATAGTATATAAATAATTCAAGTGAATAATAAATTCCACGAGTTTTTTATATATAAAATGATTTCATTATCAATTATCTATTTGTATGATAATATATATTTATTAATTTTATTTGTCATTAAAATGTTTGCGCCCAAGTCGGAACGACCCAAGAGACAAGAAAGAAAATTTTGTTACCCGCCAACGGCGAAAGGAATTGGCGCGTGAGCATCGACGAACGCGGGCGGGTTGAAGTTCAAAATCAGCTCGGAATTTGAATCCTAAATCTCTCATACGCCTCCCGCTTTTGGCATCCAGTTCAGGCTTCTAGTTCGTTCTCTATTCTATCGTCTCTCTCGTTCAGCCTCTGCCCTCTAATTCAATCATTCACTGTCGCTTTCCTCGTTCTTCATCCTCTTTCTCCGTTCTCTATCTCTCGCTTTCCGATCGATAATGGGGGATCCTACTCATCTAGAGAAGATGGGCAGAGAACTCAAGTGCCCCATTTGGTATGTAATTCTTTATTATTTCTTCCATTTTCTTCATCTGCAATTTGGTATGTGATCCATCTTGCTTTCAGCTTTGATTGCTTGCAGAAAATAGGTATCCGATTCCTTTATTCATTTACATTTTAAACTTGTTTTATCTTACTCACCCCCCTTTTTTTCTTTGGGTTTCTGGGTTACCCACCCCCCCTCCCCCTAAAAAAAAAAAAGAAGAAAAACTCTACTCAATAAGCTGTTGTTTTCATATGTGGCTTAAACAATATAAAAGACTGCTTATGTTATAGTGATTTTCCCTGCAGTCGAAAATTGAATTGAATATATATATATATATATATATATATATATATAGACACACACACACACACACACACACACACACACATACATACATTGTTAAAGAAGACTGCTTTTTATTACTGTGTTTAGCCCAATTCACTGCCAAATAGGATCCATGCTTCCGTAATTATGTTCTATCAATGATACTTATGGAAGGAATCATGAACGCTTTCCCATTTACTTGCTCCCTTCAGTATAGCTGCAATGTTAGTAATAATGCAGTATACTATGAAGCGACCTGTTAATCCTTGCTTCTGCGATAACTTTTAATATTTAAAGAAAGAATAAGAATCATCTTCGCTGTAAATTTCAAATGGGTTGAAATTTGAAACAATTTTCTTCGGATATAATTGGTTGATTTTGTACATATTGTATTGGCTATGCAGTTGGAGTTTACTGAATTCTGCAGTGTCCCTTACATGCAATCATGTATTCTGCAAGTAAGTTGCTTTGTAGATTTTATAAATGGTGCGTTTTTCTGTTTTAAGAGTCAATAATTAAGGATACTGAAAGTAAATTTTTCCTCCTGGTTTCAGCTCATGTATTGTGAAATCAATGAAGTCAGGTTCTAGTTGCCCTGTGTGTAAAGTGCCCTTCCGGCGTAGAGGTAAGTTTCATGATTTTGCATAGTGATAATAGGTTGCAGACTTGCAATGAGGAAAAACTAATTTAATATTCTTGAATGATATATTATTCCTTCAAAAGGTGCTGATTGTGTGGTTAAATATGCACCCAATTTAAGTGGTTCTTACTAGTTGCAAAATTGCAATTAATTTTCATATGAATATAGTCAATATGAACTGCTCTGGGAAACAAGGCTTATGTTCTGCGGCAAGTATGTCGGACAGTGTACTGCACCGTTTAATCATGACATTTTTAAGGATATGTTCTGTGCTTTTTGATGTGTGTTGTTTGTATATTTGAGCTAAGAACAGAAGTTTCGAAGGCCGCCATTTGACTCCTTGTTTACTTTCGGACAGAAATGTTCACTTTGCTTCCATGTGAGATTTTTGTTTGCTTGATCGTTGATTCTTGTTCTCTTGCTTGCTATTCTTTTTCTTTTCTTTTCCTGATTTCAAAAATTAATATTTTCCTATTAAAGTAAAAGGAAGATTCTGGTACACAATGTTTGAGAGTGGGGATCTTACTGCACAAGGATAGTTAAGTACTTCAAGAAAATTGAGTGGTTACTGTGATGTTAATATTCCATCTAAACATCCCATAAGGCCCTCAGTATTTTTGGTTGAGTTGCAGGGGTAAATGTGCCGCTTAGTGGATAAAATTATCAGTCTGGTACAAGAGATACATAATATTTTACAATGTTTCTGGTTTACGGTTTAGGGTGTAACCTTTTCATGTTTTAAGATCTTAGTCTTTTTTACAATTGGACAAGCACATCTAAATGTTCATAGTTCTAGAGTCTAGAATCTAGATTACAGAACATAGAAATTTGAAAAGGAGTCCACATGATATGTCCACGACTATGTGTTAGCTTGATTGCCCTGCACATCTAATTTTATGTTTGCATTGTACAATTATGAGCATCTTGCGCTTTCTTTGTGTGTTAAATGAGCCTGGTATTGCTTGAAACTCCTGGATTCCTTGTCTCAAATTAAATTTCATGTTCCATTTCTGGTTCCTTCTGTATGCTCTGTCATAGACATCTTTTTATAAATATTGTATGAAATTAATTTTCATTTTCTCATTATGTTGAAGTATATCAACATGGTTTACGGATATTGCTCAGAAATATCTATCTATCTATCTATATATAAGTTAAAAGTAAAGAAAACATAGTTACCAAATTTTATGCCTCTTATATGCTGTTGGTACTTGGATCTTAGAAATTCTTGGCTTAATCCCGAGCAATATATTTCTTTGTGAAGAGATTCGCCCTGCT
Organism: Erythrophleum ivorense; assembly: GCA_026724425.1. Lineage (NCBI taxonomy): Eukaryota > Viridiplantae > Streptophyta > Magnoliopsida > Fabales > Fabaceae > Erythrophleum > Erythrophleum ivorense. The sequence goes on from JAIUCV010000003.1 coordinate 63,569,256, forward strand.
CCTCATATGGATAACTTGGTGAGTATCTACAAAAGCATGGAAGTTTCTTCAGGAATTAATATATTTGTCACCCAGAATGCACCTGGTACTAAATTATCAGGTAATTTTACTTCTTTATTTATCTTTTGATGATCACAATATTTGCAAAACCATTCTGATATTTTTTGGATACTTAAGGATTTTTGTTTACCGGACTATTTTTCAATCTTGTCCTTGTATGTTTCTCAACTAGCAAATGTTGAGTTTTATTTGTTTTATGTTATTATGCCTCATTATATTGGGCAAAGAAGATTATAAAGAACTGATTTTCATCTGTATCGATTATTTTCTCCTAGAAAAAAGAGTAGTTATCGACTATATAAAGTTTAATTTGAATTTTATAATCATCCCTCGGTTATGAGCTTATTACATACATTATTATAGTCTTACAGGTAAAATTTTGTTTTGTCATAATTACATGCCAAATATGCTTGTAGTTTGTTATCTGTTAGGCACATTACTGCTTTTAATTACCTTGCATGTGAAGCTGCATGTACATCTGTCTTCCATTCATGCAATCGACCTTTAATTTTATATGGCTTATGCTGTATTCTTATCCCCTTTTGATATAGTACCAACACTACTATCTTGCAGATGGAGAAAAGCAATGTGACGGTGTTAGCAACTGTGGCGTGAAGGTTGCTGGTGATACGCATCAAAACCTTTCAAGGACAAAAGGACGCATAAGAAAGGGGTCAAGGAAAGAGACTGAGACCAGTGTTAAGAGTTCTGGTGCTGACTCTGTAAAACCTACTTTTCCAACAAAGAAAAGGGTTCAGGTGCCACAAAGTCCTTTTTCAAAAACTCCATTTAAGATTGCAAAGTTTGGACCTTCTGTAAGTGAAATTAACACAGAGGGAACAAAAGAGGGTTTGGCCACGTTAAATGGGGGGCCTCTTGGAAATGAGAAAGAAAAAATTGCTCTTTCACCCTTCTTTTGGTTAAGAGATGAAGAAGACGGAGAAAAGTTAAGTCAGGGCACTGTTGGGGATAAACTTAGTGATACACCGACACCAAATCCTCCTTCATTCAGTGATCTTAAGGACTCTGATGATGAAAACCCTTCTAAAGTGGCTCCATCAGTAAGTATATATCGTGTACTATTACAACTTACTAAGTTGCAAGAAACTATGAATTTCTTAATAGTTAATTAAAATAGTAGTTGCTTACGGTGCTTGTCATGTCTGATGGAAAAGAAAGGTGAAATCTGGCTCTTATGTGTCTTTTGAATACTCTGATTAGTGGATTGACTTGGCCACTTGATTATTGACTAGTGAGAAAGCAAACCTTGCAGAAATCACTCAACTGCAAAAATCAGCTTAATTGACCATTGTGCATTTTTTCTGGAACTGTTCTGTTTGGCTGAATAAAAACTGAAACAGGTTGAATAGATAAGATCTAGCCACAACAGTATGGATCATCGTATAATATTGATTCTTGTTATTGCCTTGTAGGATGATATACAAGATAAAGCCTTTGTTGATTTATTTGATAGTGAAATGTTTGAATGGACACAAAGGCCTTGTTCCCCTGAATTATGTTCAAGTCCCTTCAAGATGCAGGTAGTGATAATCAATAGCCATAGTTTCCTCAAACATAAGCTTGGATCTTATCTACACCTTATCTACTAGTTTATGTTTATTAAATTGCATGTTATTTGCAGGTTGCAGATACTGGTGAGGTTGATGAAAATCAAGGGAAGGATTTTGTAGCAGACTCACTGGACCTCGAAGCAAATCGGTTAAGTGCTGAGAATACAAAATTTGAGAATTCGAAACAAGAAAATGATTTGACCGATATGTTATCACCCAGAGCGGCTTATCCTCGAAAGAAGACTGGAAAGAGAGGCAGGAAGGTGACGGAAAACCCCCGGAAAGAGCAGACTGAGAAATATGGAGGCCCAATTAATGGAATTGACATTGTTTCAGAGAGATTATCAAAAGTCAGTCAGGAGCAAACATGGGACAATAAACACAATTCTTCAAATCTGGAGAAAAATATAAGAGGTAAGGTTTGTTTCAATACTAATTCAAAACTAACACCTCATGCTGCTCAAGCACTTTCCGATGTATCTGGGATTATTAGTAATGGTGAAGCAAAGATGGTAAACGATTCACCCGCTTCACCAAGTAAACAAGAACATGAGAAGGATTTTAGTCTGAAGAATTCTAAGAAAAGCCAGAGGAAAAGGTCTGGGAAACAAAAGCTGAATAAGGTGCAGAACATAGTTGAAGACTCATCTGCAATACAAAACCATAACAATGAGTATGCTGCTTGTCCATCATCAAGTCTCCAGATGGATAATAATGGAAAGCCCTCTAATAGCAGGCAGAAGGAAATTAGTTCTGCCAGAAAATCCAGGTCTTACGACAGACAATCGAGAAATAATAAAAGGTTGAAAATTTCCTCTGATTGCATCTCCCAGCAGACACGTGTTGAAAAAACTCAGCCTACTGAAAGGATTCATCAAAACCCTGGCACCGGCGCTTTGAATGAATCATCAAAAGAGAAACAATGTTCTTGGACGGATGAAGTAGTTTTACGGAAATGTGAGACCCATAACAAGAAGCTCCAATGCTCTTTCTGTCTCTCATCAGAAGAATCAGAGGTAAAAAATGCTTGTTTGCTTATTGTCCATAACTGCATATAATTATTCGCTCCGGAGCTACTTTCCCACTCTATGTTGATGCTAGCTAGACATCATTATATATGGACTGACACTTGCAATCTTTAAACCAACATACAGGCTTCTGGCCAGATGGTGCATTATTATAATGGCAAGCCTGTTACTGCAGATCATGAAGGAGGATCAAAAGTTATACATTCTCACAGGAACTGCACTGAATGGTAAGAAATTGTTACTAAAGTAATATGATTGTTTTTGCAATGGTACCTTGCGTCATCTTAATTTAGCATGAAGTATAGCCATGTTGGTTTTGAGCCTGCGCTTATTCAGAAAAGCTTTGCATCTTTCCAGATCATAATGTCATACTAATATGTTCAATTGCGATTGATCATCCTTCTTATAAATAAACATTCATCTTTTACAGATTTGATATAGTTAAGTTGGTTTAATTAGTTCTAGTTTCAACGTGAACGTGTGAGTTGGATATGTTTACTGCAGTTGAACTGTTTTAAACGTACACAGGGCCCCCAATGTATATTTTGAAGACGATATTGCAATTAATCTTGAGGCTGAAATAAGTAGAAGTCGAAGAATTAAGTGTAGTTTCTGTGGACTTAAGGGGGCGGCACTAGGTTGTTTTGAAAAAAGTTGTCGCAGGAGCTTTCATGTTCCTTGCGCCAAGTGGACTTCTCAGTGTCGATGGGATATGGTATGTGGTAAAAATCAAATTGCATCTAAGATTTCATGCAACTTATTTAGGAAAAAGTTGTCTAATTCGATCCTCTTACCTTACTGATTCAGGATAACTTTGTTATGTTATGCCCTCTTCATGCTTCTTTGAAGTTGCCGTGTGAAAGTTCAGGAACCCAAAACAGAAGCAACAAATGCACAGCTACAGAGTAAGCCGAGGCCAGGATATCCTTTTGATTATGTAAATAATTGTCACTTATTATTTAACATATATTTTCAATTTCCTTCTATTTACCCTTTTGTCAGACGAGCAAATCAACGCAATAACGCTGCTGGCAAGCATGTCACTGATGTCCAAAATCTGAATGCTCATGGATCATATAAGAAAATTGTTCTCTGTTGTTCAGCTTTATCTGGACTAGAGAGGGTATTATGTTTGCTTTTGGCATCCAATTGCTATTTTTATTTTTGAATAAATCTAATTTCTATTTTTCTTATTATGGTTGGAAACTGTAGGATGTTGTTTCTAAATTTGAAAGAGCAACCAAGGTTACAGTTTTGAAAAAGTGGGATACAAATGTCACCCATGTTATAGCATCAACAGATGAAAATGGGGCATGCAAAAGAACCCTCAAAGTGCTCTTGGGTATCCTCGAGGGAAAGTGGATTCTCAATGTGGAATGTAAGTTCTGTTCTTTTCCGAAAATTCTGTTGTTCATAATAAATGTCTACAGTTTTGTCTTCCTTTTTCTCGTTTTGTAATTTTCTTTTTTGGTTTGGCGGGGGCGATGGGTGGATTTGGGGTGCTAAGCAGGGATTAAAGCTTCGATGAAAGCAATGGAACCTGTTGATGAGAAGCGTTATGAAATTACTGCTGACATCCATGGAATCAGGGATGGCCCTCGGCTTGGACGACTAAGAGTATTGAATAAGGTTGGTTTTACCTGTCTGCTGGCGATTTTTGGAAAAAAGAAGGAATTTTATTGATACAATGAATGTCTAAACTAAAAAAAAAAATTGCAATAGTAAACAGCTTTTTTGTGGTCATTACCCTCCCCGAGGAGCTATTCTTAAAAATAAGAATAAAACACCAACAGGAAGTCCCAAAAAAAAGGGAAAGTTCTATCTCAGAATATCTGCAAACTCGAATCAGGTGTAAACCAATGGCTTCCTTCAAAGTTCAAATTGTCATGGGAACTGTAGGGACTGAGAGTATTGAGGATAGATGGAAATTGGAGGAATGAACATGAGTGATATAAACGATGTATATATACTTATACCATTTCTAAATTCCTTGTAAAATTTAACTCCATCTTACACCTCATTTAAATTCTTAACAAGCACAACGTAAATGTGCCCTGGAGTTGTCAAGAGGATTATCCTATATGTTTTATATGTTTGATGGTTTGGTAATTGGTATATATGAGTTATTCTAGACTGTAGTCTATCAAGCAATAGCACTTGATCTCAATGTTTTAATTGAAGTGTGATTGATGACGCCCAAGATATAGAACTATACATTTATTAAAATGAATACTAAATGCCTACTTGTGTGCTGACACGTACTATCTTTTGTGTCTACCAATGTTCTAATGCAGCAACCAAAGCTTTTTGATGGCTTCAAGTTCTTTTTTACGTGTGACTTTATGCCATCATATAAGGGCTATTTACAGGACCTTGTCACGGCTGCTGGAGGGATCCTTCTGCACAGAAAACCAGTATGTGGGGACCAAAAAGCAGTATCACCTGATGGGCATCCATCCCAAACCCTCATTATTTACAGCCTCGAACTTCCTGATAAATTTGATCCCTTAAAAAGGGATACAATTCTCAGTCGAAGGCGATATGATGCAGAGGCTTTGGCAAGTTCAACTGGTTCAAAAGCAGCAAGTAATACATGGATTTTAAATTCTATTGCAGCCTGCAAATTGCAAAGCCTTGCTCAATAAAATATACATACTTCAAATCCCTGATTCATGTACATGTACATGATCCCTATCCTACCTCATCTTTCCTTTCTTATCTTTAGTTTACAAAAATAACATTGGAACAATTTGTATAACAAATAATATTGATATTATTTGTGCGTGTGGGATTTGTCAGGAGTAGATTGTTGCATCATGAGCAGAATTCATACCCAATTTTCGTTCTTAAATGTTCACTATACTGAGACGTACAGAAAGTATGGTGTTGACGTCAATAGCAAGCGGTTATAAATTTAAATTGTAGGAAGATGTTTAAATGCTTGTAAGAAAAGCATATGGTGATATACATCCTTGATAATTAGTTACATACATAGCTTTATAATGATCAATTACAAGATTAAACCGCCATATGAGGTCCTCAAATTTTCTTTTCCTGGTAAAATATAAATTGAACACAGCTTGGGTTTTGGACTTGCGGGCAGAGTACAGAGGAAAGGAAAGAATCTGGAATATACAACTCTTGGGCCAGTGGACGTACGGAAAGCTGAAGTTTCAGGAATATGTGCAAGGTTACTAATCTCCTCTACTTTGACTCATTTCCTCACCCTCACAGAACGAACTATTATTAAAGGCAAACTATTTAATCCTTGGCTCCTTTTCTTTTCATGGTCTAAGAGCATGCTTTCTAGAACTGAAAATGAGTTGAGGTCGGCGAAGAGTGAATAATGATCTCAAGCCCACCTCTCGTCTTCACCTCTACCGAGCACATGTTGAGCTTTTGGATTATGATCTCAAGTTTCCTTTTGCCTATGTTTTGAAATTTTCAAGTTGAGAGATTTAAGCATATGCTCCAGAGCTGAAATTTCCTCTTCGACAGCGATGTCTGCTTCTCCATTTGTTGCCATTTTTTCCTTGAAGCCATGTATCTGGTCAATGCCTGCTTGAACTTCCACCTCCATTTCCTCCATTGTAGCAAGAATCTCCGTCTTTTCCTCTTGTGTTGCTTGGAATTTTCTCTTCAGAGATCGAATACCATCAATTGACTTTAGGAGTTGCTCCGACAGTAACTTGTTTTGCTCCTGCAGCGCTATGTTGCCTTGCATTTCCATTCCGCTACTCTTCTTGTGTTCTGAGCTGCAAGCTTGCAACTTCTCCATCAACATCTGATTCTGATCCTTTAAATCACTAATATACTCCTCCATTTCGGTCAATTCTTGAGCCTTTTTTGCAAGTTCTGCTGCCATGATTTGCTTCTCTTTTCCCAGACTTGAACACATTGCTTGAATGCTCTGTCTTGCTATCAAGCTTGCATGAAGCTCTCTCCTTAGCCTTTCTTTCTCATCTGTTATCAGATCAGGAGCTTTCTTGTCCCTTGGACTTGGAATATTAGGCTTAACATCGGTGTTACAGCGCCTAAGTTCCGCTCTTCTCTTTGAAGTTGTTTGAATCTTTTGAATTCTGGTCTTAACATCATCTATGATAGAAATCATTCCAGCCACCCTGTGATGCTTGCGCTCCAAATTATCTTTCGAGACACCCCCATTATGATCTTGAATTAGTTTCAGCAACAGCTTGACATTGGTGGCAACACCTATATAGCAAATAAGAAACAGCAAAGTAGGATGAATAATGCTTGTTCAGCCTTCTATTTCATCTGAGTCATTTAATATGCTGTCATTTTCATCCTGATATCTTGGATGTTAAAAATCACCCAATATACTTGTGTTTGGTTTGTCCAGTTGCCACCAAGATAACAGGAGGCACAGAATCTTGTCAATATTCAAGCTTTTATAAAATACCAAATGTATCATTTCTTTTATATATAATATTAAATACTATGATATCCAAGATATCAGCAAATGGTAAAATCCAATAATCTTGGGCAACGTTTCATTGGTTTTCTGATTGAATGCAAAATGATGGATCATATCATGGATTGCCTGAGCAAAAATTGCTGGCAAATCCATTCTATCTAAAACGAAAGGTATTACTTGGAAAAGAGGGCTCATAGATTACCTTCAAAACCACAATCATTTTCTCCTGGCTGTCCAATGCTGCTTGAAGAAGAAGGTATTAGTTCTGGTGCTGAAACTGCTCGAAGTTGACTCATGATATACTCAGGAAAATGCAGGAGAAGGACTTATTTTTGCTTTTTTCCCCCCTCTCTCTCTTTTTCAAGAGAAAGAAACTATTATGGTACAAGAAGAAAAGAGGAAGATGAGTATAAGGAAAGGGATAAATTTTTGTGATGGCAAAATTTTAATGGCAATGTGTTCTGTATCAGAGATCCAAGAAAGAGAGATTGCTTTGTGCAGCCTCTCTTCCCCTTTCTCTCTCTGTTCTATGGAAAATTTTCCCTTTCCATTTCACCATTTCTAATTCAGTATATTCTTAAGTTGGTGTTAGTTTGGATGTGGTTGGTTAATGCGCAATTATTGGGGGTGTGATTTTGACTTTTTCCATGGCCTTTGGTTCCTTTGTCCTTCCCATAAGGTCCAAACCACATGGGAGATAGATGTATCCAACTGCGATAGTATTCTTTTATGAGGAAAATGTTTCTGTAAAACAAACACTCCCTCTTGTTGAACACCCAATTTGTCTCAAAGGCCTTGCACTGCAATCTGGTTCATTTGACATCTATAGGACAATTTTTTTTTTTTTTAAAGATGGAGTTCATTTAACAAAAGCATTTTTTTACTCTGATTCTCAACAACCATTTTGTATGAAATAATAACCAAAATTTACTACAAAAAAAGGCCCCTTAAGTGAAAAAAAAACAGTTATTTTAATGGAAGCTAAATAGAGTTCTTCAATGAGAAAAATAATTGCATTATTCTAGACAAAGAGACCAGACTCTTGAATTTGATCCTAAGAGTTCATTTGCGTACTATTAATAACCGTAATCTAACATTATCTTAGCTTCAAAATTAGAAAAAAAATGTTTCCAAGAAAATTTTCTAAGCTGTGATGACAAATTCAGTATTAAGAGCAATTTTTTTAGAAACTTTAAAAAGAAAAAAAGTAAGAGTAAACTACATTTGATGCATGAAGGATACACCGTTTTGATCCTTAAAAGAATAATTATCATTGGGCTCCAAGAGTTTTAAATCAATATGATCTTGTTGGGATCAAATTGATGATTAATAAAGCTTACAATCCAATCAAATTAATCATAAATGACTTTCTTTTCTCATTGATTTAGTATATAATTCAATTTTTTAAAACATTATTTATAATTTTTTGAATTTCACTTGTTTTATAAAAGAATTAAATTTCTTTCAAAAATTTTGGTTCACATAATACATCTTTCATATTTTAAGTGTGAAGTGACTTAATGTATTTAGGTTTAATCTTTATTTTATTCTTTTTTGTTTAGTTCCAATTCCTTAAGTCTTGTGCCTTTTATATAATAAAAAAATGAATTTAATTATAATTTTGTAGTTTAATTAAAGTTTATACCCAAATTTAAATTTAATATATTTTAAATCAACAAACTTAAACAAGTAACCACTGGGGGTAGGTTACATCTTTGAAGGCTAACATACAATTTTGTTAATCACAAGAAAGAGTAAATTACAATTTAATCCCATAAGAGTTGGCTTAAAATTAGTTTTTCCTATGGTTTAAAGCATTTGTTTCAATCATATCTTTTGCTTAATTATCAATTAATCATTTTATGGTATTTATTATTTTGACATTAATAAAAATAATCATGTAAAAATACAATTTCTATACAAAAAGAAAAAGTGCTAGTTTAATCCTAAAAGATACTTTTATAACAATCTGAAATTATTAAAAGTATGAATGGAATAAACTTTAAATAATAAAATAATTTATGATTTTGATATTTATTCAATTATTGTGGTTAAAATTATGATGAAAAATATTACATACAAAGACAAGCTAATTTTAGGTTAAACTATCTTAGACAAATTATAATTTACCTAAAAATTATCTGTGCTACTAAAAAAATGCTCAACGAATAATATTTTGACACTCTAATTGGGCTAAAATAGGATCAATTTAAATGCTTAATTTTACCAATACACTATAATTTGTCAAAATAAAAAAATTTTGATTCTCTGTGCCGCTATAAAAAAGCTCGGCTGAGAGTATTGTGACACTTAACAATACAAATTTTCTCAATATTACTGTAAATATTTTGTTAAAATTGGTTATAAAATGCAATTAACAATTTCTCTTAATGGAAAATTTAGAAATATTTAGTTGCCCCCAAAAAATAAATTAGATATATTTTTTTAAGCAAACATAGGAAGACCCAAACAGCTCTTCGCTTTCCAATTTTGTTTCTGAGAATTGTGGATGAATTCTCAAAAACCCATTTTACGTTCCACCCACAAAGGGAAAAACAAGGGTTGAATCCATCAAGTTTTCAGTTGTTCAGTTTCCGAGAAACCTCAATCGATGTCGTCTTATTCGTCTTCGTCTTCGTCTTCGTCTCCGTCTCCGTCTCCGTCTTCATCTTCGAACGCCCTATCCGATTATGAAGAGCACGAAACCAGGAACTGGCTAGACCTTCCTCGGGACGTGACGGCAACGATTCTCCTGAAACTCGGCGCAGTTGAAATCCTCACGAGTGCTCAGCGGGTATGCTCTTCGTGGCGGAGTATCTGCAAGGAACCTCTCATGTGGCGCGCCATTGACATGCACAATTTGGGGGATCTCCATAGTATGCCTTACGATTTGGGGATTATGTGCCGCCACGCTATTGACCGAAGCTGTGGCCAATTGGTCGATATTAATGTCGAGTATTTCGGTACTGATGATCTCCTCAAGTACATCACTGATTGGTAAACTTTGACACTTTTGTGGCTGTTACTTTTCAGACGTTATGATTGGTTGATTTTGGAGGCTTTTTAGAGTAAGAATTTTTATGGTTCTGAATTTCCCTTTTTATGGGTGTTGTTATGAGTTCCAATTAACTATAAGTGGTGCTGACGGTGATAATTGTTTGCTCGCGTTCTGTTTTCAGAAAAAGGTTGATTTGTTGTTTTTTTTATTCCTTTGAGTTTATATGTGAAAATTGAATGCATTTTGGACCTTTATTCTGGAAAGGAGGAAGCACTTTTAGGGTTATGTTACCTAAAGTTGCGACCTTTTTGAACTATGAAGATGCGTTCCTTTTCCTTTGCATGTGGATCTTTTTGTATTGTGTTATAGGGAGCAGATTATGTTGCAAATGCAAAAATGGTTATGGTGAAATATAATAATAAGATGTATTGTTTCCATCCTTACAGTGCAAGGAGAATTATTTGGCCACTTGATATTACTGCAGATTTCAGTTGCAGCGATAAGTTAGCTTTCTTTTACTGATTCTAGTGCTTGAGATGGCTTGTTTCTTGGATAAACTAAGTTTGCATTCAATCTGGAAAATTCTAGGAGCTGTCTATAAAATCGAAGAAACAAAAATTGAAATTATGTTGCGAAATTTTCAGACAAATTTTAAGAGTGACTAAGTGAGTGTACTGTAAAAATTGAGACTTGAGAGTAAGCTATGGTTGTCTCTCCCTTGAAGTTTTGCATGGGTACATGTGATACAATCCTTGTTTAAAATATGCATTGACTCCCCACTCCTTACATTTTGTTTCCATGTGACCTAATCCCTTTGATGAAAATGTCTTGTTAGGTGTAAGTGATTAACTTTTCACATGACAAATTTACCCTTTTATCATATTGTTTAATATGAAAATATGATGCGAAGCTCTCTCTCCTCTTATTACTAAATCCTTATGATCCAATTCTGAAGTTGAATGTTCAACCACCAACCAAATTGCAGAAATGCCAATCCACAAGCTTCTGCTCAATAGTGCACATCCCCAAGGTGTGGCTCCACCAGGAATCATGGGTCCCAATTTGTTTTTACTTATTCTACGTGGGCATCATCTGGGCTGTTTGGTACAAGAGCAATACGTAGGTTAATATGGAAAAGCTGCTATCGATAGTGGGGAAGGGTTGGGTAGGTAAGTAGGGATAGGAAGATCTTGGCCACATTTGTTGTGGAGTTGAAGAAAAAGGCGTTGAATTTCAATTTCTTAAATATCTAATGAAAGTGGGTAAATGTATGATTAATTGGAACTTGCAAGCAAGTGTTTGTGTCCGGTCCCTCTATATTCCTCAGAAGGTTCCAAAACCATTATTTCTTGAAGAGTTTCCCCAATACCCAGATTTAAATTTAAATAACAAGCAAGGAGGACAAATGTATTCCCAAGATTGACATGAGGAATGGGCATGAGGAGGCCTGAATTTTCACTGAACACAACCATTTTTCTGTTGTTGGAATAGAACCACAGTTTGCAAAAGTTCAAACTACTCTGGAAACTGGAAGCAGAGGATGTGAACATATTGAGCTTCTTGTTCTATACTATCTCTCTTGCACTAGAAACGAGAATGAAATCAACCCATTGCAAGCCCCATGTCTAGGACTTGTGAAGCTTGAATATTTTGATTTAAGACTATAAAACCCAAGTATTTGATTTACTACCTCAAATATTCACTACTCCCATGACTCATTTAGTTTGTTTTGAACCCCTGGGATCTGATTTGGGACTTTCTGGGTGATATTGGTGGTTTTGGAGTACTATGATTTCTGTTGACCGAAACAATTTTGTCTTGGTTGGCTTTGAGCTTGGAATTAATGAAATGGAGTTCTACCATGAAGGTGAAGACACACTAGCTATCTAATATATTTATGAACATAAAGGAGCTCTAGATGGGTGTACAGAATTAGAGGAAGTAGGGGGTAATTGTTGATAATAGTGGCGTGGTTCCCATCTGGTTTGGAGGGACAGAAAGGCTAGGATTGTGATTTAGACAATAAATCTACACAGAGTCGGAGAGCAAATTTCAGGATGAATGTAAATGTTTTAGATGAAAAGCACAATGAATGTATTTAAAATTGGGTAAAACAAAAGGAAATTTACATTATTACCATTATCTAATGTCTGTCTCTGATAAGGAAGTGGGCAGTAATTTTCTAAACAAAGGATATCAAGTGTGATTAGACTAAGCTTAAGTGGGGTGATTTTTGCTGACTCTGATTTTCATAATCGGTCACTTTTTGACAAGGAAGACTAGAGAAACAGAATTCTGTAGGTGATAGCAGTTAAATGTATGAAAGAGAGAGAGGAAGTAATGAATCTTATTATTAAAGGCTTATTTTCCTTTTAATTTCCTCCTTTTCCCTTTTTCTAGTTAAGAATTTAAGATCATGCTTCTCCTTGCCGTGGATTGAATTTATGGTAGTTATATTGAAAGATGAACCTTGGTTCAATTTTAAGTGCCGATTGTCTTTTATATTTTGCAATTAATATGCTCTGTTGAGGGGTGTGTGTGTGTGTATTAAAATATGTCTTTGTGCGTCATAACTTAGTTGATTTTCAATTCTTGTGTTTGATGTCTGAAACTGTTCATTTATATTTCTTGTATTTGGCAATGTAGTTTTTACTTTTTTCTGGTAGCTATAACATCATCCCCTGTCATTATGTCTTGTTATTTTACAGTACAAGTCATCTACGACGCCTACGGATAGTTTGTTGCTATAGTATATCAGACGAGGGATTAATTGAAGTTGCAGAGAAGCTTCCACTGTTAGAGGAACTCGACATTTCGATCGGCAACTTGTCTAAAGATCCTCTGGAAGCTATTGGCAAAAGCTGCCCTCGTTTAAAATCCCTGAAATTCAATATGGAGGGTTATAGACGTCCTCACATTGAATGTGATGAGGAGGCATTTGCTATTGCAAAAACCATGCCTGAGCTGCGCCATCTCCAGCTTTTTGGAAACAAGCTGACTAATGTTGGCTTGCTTGCCATTCTTAATGGTTGTCCTTGCCTTGAATCCCTCGACCTGCGACAGTGTTTCAATGTTAATTTGGAAGGAATTTTGGGAAAAAGATGTGCTGAACAGATCAAAGATTTGCGGCGTCCATATGATCCCACTAATGACTACCCTTTTGAAGCTGAAATTTATGATGATGGATCATTTGATGAAGACTACCCATTGGGGATATCGGACATAGATTTCTTGTCAGATGATGATTATGACTATTATGCATTCTCAGGCGAGAGTGATTTTTCTGACTATGAAGTTGACTACGATGATTATGAACCTTATGACTTTTAGCAAATCTTGAAACATTTTGAAGAAAATAGGTGTTGTGGAAATTTGAGTTTTCATCCTTGTTTATTGCTCTTATAAAATTGGGATCAAAGTACAGCTGGAAAAAGCTCGTCAGTACATGTCATTCAAGTTACCTGGATCTTGTAGGTGTTGATGCTGTTTTAATGAATATTGTAGGTGGAGTAAGGCTGACTGGTAGAGCATATGAACTTTCTTACTGGAGAAGATAGTTGATGATTATGTGGAACGTCTATGAGACACATGCATGGTTTGCAACATTCATCTATGTTCTTTTTTTCCTTCCCCGTTTCAATTAGTATTTTGCATTTTGAAATTTATTTATTGTTTCGATTTGGTCCCTCAATTATGCTTTGTGCTATGTTAGTCTTTCAACATGTATCCTAAGCCGTAAGTTCAAGTTAAGAGGTACGTTGGATGTCAGATCTGCATCGTCAGACGTATTATGAAATTGATGGATGGAGCTGATGGTTAGTGATACGTACGAATTAGAAGTTTAGGGACTAATGTAGCACAAACACATCAGGAGCCCGATTTAAACAGTAAATAAACTCAAGGGATTAAGATATTGATTTAACCATTTTCTTCCTTTTTTGTTTGAATAGCCTTGAATCCTAACTTCAGTCGTCTTATACTTTTGTCTTCTGGAAGGTGTTCCTTTGGTGCTTCATGTTGCTCAACCAACATTTCTCTCAAGCTACAACTCTTGGAACGTGGAAGAATTCTTCTTTTAAAATATTGTAATTATGTATTATGTTTGGAAACGCTGTCTTCAGTGCTGAGTGAATTTATATTGTGAATGGTGCTGACTCTTGAGTATAAAATTATGATTGGACAGAGACATATTTCAACTTCCAAGTCTGTATCGTGAAGAATATTAGCCTTTGAACCAAAATGTCTTCATCAGAAATCTAATTATGTCAATACTATTACTATCCATAGAATTAAAGGTCGGTCTTCATCCGGTATGAAGGCTGAAAAGTGAAAACATCATTTAACACAAACAGAAAAAATCTGTTTGTAGAATTTTTTTGTTTCATTTTCAATTCGAATCATAGAAAATAAGAAACAAGAATCGTTCGATTCTAGTTATTGGGGCTTGACCCTCTGGTCCATGAATCAAGATGTCACTTTGTGGATGGGAATACGCATTACTGAAAGGAAAGAAGATAATACACATAATTCAGATTTGTGTGCTTTTACTCTGTTCTCTATGACTGATTTTTTTTACTAAATAGCAAGAAATCCACGCCTACAGGGAAGCTATACCAAACATCCAAATGGTTGTTAATTGTTTTGCTTCATCGGGGAGATCAACATTTTAATTTATATTTAAAAGTTTATTAAAACTGGGGAAAATTATATTAAACCTTTTTGAATGGAGTCTAGTTACAAGTAAAATGAAAACTTAAAATCTCGATTAAAATTTATTGAAGAGATTACTTATTTGCTCCAATAATTTTCAAAGAGGTAACAATACAAGGCTACTTGAGAATCACATGGCCTCCTAGAGTTACGTTTTAGTTTTAGCTGAAATTTAATATTTTTATTTTAGTTTGTAATTTATGAAAATATGTTTTATTACATTTTAAAATTTATATAGAATGAGCTTGAAAAACAACTCAGTCCAAACGTATCAAGAAATTGATATATAAAATCCCATCACACAAATTTGAAAGAATAATTATTAAGATCTTAACATTAAAGAATATGTACATATTTCAAATTCAAATCGACAAGAATTAAGACAATTCAAAAGTGCAATAAAGTTATTTATCGGATGTATACAAAGTAGATCTTTCCCACTAGTACAGTATTGGGAAAATATATTGGCAAACAGAAAAAAAAAAAAAAAAGGAATTAGTACTTACCAAACAATCTGAAAAACAAATAATTATAAACCAAAGGTGAAGGGTACTCTAGTGGATAGAAACCATTAGTTGACGGCAATGGAATTCGCAATTTTGGAATCACTGGTATCATAGCATTGAATCTCAAACCATACAGAATTCCTTGAAACTTTCGGAGCTCACAATTTCCATTAAAATAGACATCTTTCAACTTCACAAACTTGTGTGAGAGTTAGCAAGCTATCAGACCCAGCTCGGTGACTCTTCCCAGTTACACGATCCAGTTCAAGGTCTTAGCCACTCTTTCTAAGCCACCATAGAAGCCATTGCAGAACTTCGTTATATGCCTCATGTCATAAATTTTAGGTCCAAAGTACTGAGCCACCAAAAATCTGAACTGGTGAACGTAAGGCAGCAATTCTCTCCCAGTTAGGAGTTTGATCAAAAACCCAAAATCATAACTGCTATGGAACATGACCCATGTGAGACGAGACATGTTGAACAATAACCCAGATTTTAAAATAAAATTTCTGAAAACCCAGGATGAAATACCCTCCTTGTTCTTCAAGAAATCAATCCCTTGTTTCTGCAGTAGTAGAATTGACTCAGCATTGTAAAGATCACGTTCAATGTCGAAGTCGCAGAAATTGAATTGCCATATATAACCATATTGGGTTCCAAAATCAGGTAGATTCCCATCAGAATCAGATAAAGTAAGACCAAGTTGAATGATCTTCAAAGCATCTACATTGGCTTTCATAAAACTATAATTGGTTGAAGGAGATAGCTTCAAGTAAAAGTGCTTATCCACATTAGGTGTAAAAATCGTACCAGGAAACTCAATATCGAAAAAGGCTAAAGAGTAAAGAGGAAGAATTGTGTGAATCAAAGACAATTTGCACTGTAAATTTGAAGCCCAAACTTGATGAACAATTATTTGCTTTTCATTCGGAATCATTGTGCTTCTACTTTTTCACCCTCAAAAGAAAATTGAGTGTAAAGAACTCCTCTCCCTTGTTTATACATACACACAATTTGTCCTAGTCATAGTAGGAGTAGATAGTGGAGTTTTCTTTGGGGTCGTCTTCTTTGTTTCACGTCCGGATTGTCTACTTTGCAAGTTGCAGAGCACGCCATACTTTTAGACAAAACGGCGCCGTCTCTGGATTTAATGAAACGTCACGTTTCAGCAGCAATTCTGGTATCCAAAAGTGCAATCATAGCTGTTCATTATGGTGCAATCCCAGCCGTCCCCTAAAGCAGCAAAGATCAGTGTTTTTGTGCGGGAAAATTATGGATTCAACCCCTGTTTCATCGTCTTGTCCTTCAACGTATCGTGCTGCAGCATTTGGGTGGGAAAGAGCATCATTCTTGCTCCATTCGTGAAGGTCGTGAAGGTCGGAGAGCAAGCCGCCATAAAAGCACAACTTGAAGCTTGTTTGTCGAATGAGATTTACATTTTGATCCTTTATATATTTTGATAGATAAATAATAAATATAAATCCATTTAAACAATAAATATAAATCTATCTAGCCACAAATCTGAATTTTTTTTTTAGAAATAATGAAAAAGATTTTTATATTTTTCATTTATTTAAGTGAAGTAATCCAGCTTTTCCTTTGCTATTGAAATATGCACAAAAAGATAATCAATAAGGAAAAAAGTTGTTGAGGCAAATTTCCTCTATTAAGTTAATTCAATGAAGAATTGCTTGCTCTGAATAATTTTTGCTGGTTATTTTGTGCCTGAGAATTGACATTATTTTGTGACATAGGCCTTTGATTTGGGAGCATTTTTTCATTGTAGAATGAAATTGGCATTAATGATTTATGTTTTGCACTACATTGGTGCAAAATATGCTATGTATTGGAGTTGGCTTGTGTTTTTTTTATTTATGGTATAATTTATGCTTCTATCATAAATTTAACTTATATATGATATTTTTTAAATGAAAAGATATCAAGGAATTTAATATATGGTACAAATAACGAATGCATCTCAATGTGATGTAGAAATAACATGTGAAAAATGCAAATGTTGATATTTATTCTACTTTCTTCATTTTTTTCTGTTGTGATTCACACAAGAACTAAATTAATTTTGCCTTCTTTTGTTTTTATAGGAACCAATCCATGGAGGATGATTTGACCCCTACGTTAGGCAAGGAATTCGACAGTCTAAAAGAAGCATGAAAGTTTTGGGTTACTTATGTTGAGAAAATTGGTTTTGGAGTAAGGAAACATACTTTTACCAAGAGTAGGAAAGATGGTTCCATCATTTCATATAGATATATATGTTGCAAAGAAGGTTGGCAAAAGAAAGACAAACGAGATGTTATGACCATTAATCCTCGACCTAAAACAAAGATAGGATGTAAAGCAAAAATGGGAGTTGCACGTGTGAATGATAAGTATAAAATTGATGTCTTTATTGAAGAACATAACCACCCGCTTCATCTTCCTGAAACAGTTCATATGTTGCCTTCACAATGTAAGTTAATCGAAATTCAAGCCTACCAAATAGATTTGGTAGAGGATGTTGGGATCCAACAGAAATCATCGTTTTAGTTGATGAGCAGACATGTTGGAGGAAAGGCTAACCTTGGTTACACCCAATTAGATACTAAAAACTATCTAAATTCCAAAAGACAGAGAAGCATAGTCTATGGAGAAGCTGGATGTTTATTATAATATTTTCAGAAATAGTATTTAGAAAATCCATCATTCTACCATGCATACCAGATGGATAAGGAAGAGCAAATAACAAATGTTTTTTGGACTGATGTACGCATGTTAATTGATTATGCATATTTTGTGGAAGTAGTGTCAATGGACACAAAATACAGCACCAACCGTGATTATAGGCCACTTGCAATATTTTCAGGCTTTAATCATTACAAAGGAGCGATTATTTTTGGTGCTGCATTACCATATGATGAAACAACAGAATCATTTAAGTGGCTACTAGAAACTTTTTTAGAGGTGCACAAGAAAAAAAAAGTCACTTATAGTCTTTACAGATCATGATCAAGCAATGGCAAGAACCTTACATGGAGTCCTTCCAAAAACAAAGCATAGATTATGCACATGGCACCTAAAGCAAAATGGCATCAAGTATCTTGGGAATTTGATTAAGCATGGATCACATTTTTTGTCTGATTTCTCAAAGTGTATACATGAGTATGTGGAGGAAACACAATTTGAGACTACACGGAGTCGCTTACTAAAAACTTACAACGTGCAAGATAACACATGGCTTAAGTTAATCTACAACATAAAGGAGAAATGGGCAAAGTGTCATATGAACAATATTGTTACATTGGGGATCAAAGCACACAATTATCTGAAAGTATAAATGCTGATATAAAGAGTTGTACAAAACCAGACATAGATATTAATCAGTTTTTCAAGTATTTTGAACGCGTTGTGGAGGACAAAAGGTATAATGAATTGATTTATGAGTTCGAGTTACGACAAAAAATGCCATGATTAATTGTTCAGAGTTCACCTATGCTTCGACAGCTTGCTTAGATTTATGCAACCCCAATCTTTGAATTATTTCAAGAACAGTAGGATTTATTTGCAGCTGCTTGTATAACTCATAAAAATAAGATAGATTTAATGTTTGAATATGTTGTTAATATGGTTGATGAAGAGGGAAAATGGATAGTTCATTTTGATCATAGCGGTAGATCAATTTTATGCAGTTGTCGAAAGTTTGAAACTTGAGGGATATTATGTCGTCACGTTTTGAATTATATGATGTCAATTATGTGAAAAAAATTTCTCAGCCATATATTCTTAAGAGATGGACAAAAGAAGTAAGGAGCAATATAATACATGATATTATGAGAAATGAGGTGTAAATATATCTTAAGCATGAAAGCACGCAACAATATAGGCAACTCTGTCCCATTATGATTAGATTAGCTTCTGAGGCATTTGACTATCCAAAAACATTTTCACTAGTGCATAAGGGTGTGATAGAATTGAGCAAGCAAGTGGCAGAGTTTCGCTCTACCCTAAAGAGTCCAAATAATGATAGCAGTATGGGTACAACACCTCCAACAGATGGCATTATGCAACCAAGGGGATTTAAAAAGAGAGATGACATTAGGAGGAAAAAATGACTAAAGAGTTAGCCAGAGAAACTATTAAAAAAAAAAAAGACCAACTTTCACAGTCAACAATTCACAAAATCACCTAACTATGGTATGAACATAAATCACTAGATCCACTTTATGCCCATTGTTCAAGCAATATTAATGAAACTTTTTTCTTTTAGGATGATCAAATGCAAGCAAGCACTCCTAGCACTGCACCTTTAATGCAACAGGGAATAATGACTTTAGTACCTCCAACATCAAGTGAATTTACTTTTACTTAAATGTTAATGGTTAGTATAGATTATATTTTTTCAAAAGAACTTTAATTATGTTGGATATTTAGTGTTAATGATATGAGATATATTTATTTACTTTGCAGGCACCACTTGATTGTCCCATATCATCGCTTGAAGTATTAAAATTTAGTGAAGATATCTTTAGAGATATGTAATAATAAAAGAACTTTAATAGACAAAATGCAAAATATTCAACTTTATTGAAACAAATGATTATTACAAGAAATTCTTTATCATAGTAGAATACTACAACTTGAAAAAAAAAATTACTACGAAATATACAACATGTCTTTATCATAGTTTGTTTCATTTTCAATATATCCTAGTAAGCAACAACTGTCTTCTTGCAGAATTGGCCTCATGGTTCATTATTTGTCTTTTATGCAAATGTAAGTTTAGCAAGCTTTTTAATAGGAGAAGCAAGTCATGGTTAGGCTCAAATCAACACTGTAGGAGCAAACCTTCCAACAGTTTAATACACAGATAAGCACCATCACAAGACATGTACTTCCACTGGAGTTGGCAATTGGCTTCATGCACTGTAAACTGTTCAGTTATTCTTTTGGTTACAATTGTACATGCAATTGTTATTTTGTTTCCAATTGTACACAAAGGTTGTAGCAACCCTGCATTGGCATAGAAATAAAATTATATGTTATATATGACAAGCTTCCTAGCAATAAATTCTGATGTTTTCGACTACAGAAAAATTAAATGAATACTATGCAACAGATTACTGTATCCAACAATCAATCTCAATCTTGACATCAATAATAATCTGTTTTGGTATTTTCATTTTTCATTCAACTGATCTATCTCATTGAATTCACAATTCAATTCATATACCAAATAACTAATTCACACTTCAATTCATTCACAACTCAATACACTTTCAGCATACAAGCATAGTATCAACATCAAGTACGGTATTGGCATCAGCAAGCATATCCTAACAATTTAACTCACATAACTAAATAATTGAGATATCTCATTCAATTCACAAACAATCCAATATACATGTTTAACACACAAGTAACAGACATAGTCATTCATCTGTAACAAACACAGCATCTGTAGCAGACGCAGACATTCTTAGCCACTACAAGAAGGTTAGTTCCTGTGGTGTTGATCTGAGCCACTACAATTTCCTTATAGAAGCATTCTATTGTGATGAAGCTACAAATTGAAACGTTTAGCATACAAGCTTATGAAGCATTCCACTGTCATGAAGCTTCTACCAAAAAAAATTTAGGATACTAATATCAGCCACTACAATTTATTTTGACAGATTCATAATTAAAATTGAATATGGGTTTGAACAAAAAACAAAATTGAACCTATAAATTGAACACAAAACAAAATTGAAGCTACAAATTGAAATGAAGAGGGAAGAGGAAAAAATTAAACTGGATGAACAATAATCTATTGCAAAATCTTTGCTCTTGAAGCTACAAATTGAAATGAAAAAGCACGGGGAAGGGGGGAAAATTGAAGACACCACGGATCTTTGCTTTTGAATAAGAAGACTTTGATCCCCCAATTGATTTGGGTTCGAGCTTCTTCACGCATGCCACATTGGAGCTTCTTCACGGATATCGCGAGCTTCAGAAGACCTGGAGGTGCATTTGTGTTGGACGACTACTTCCTGAAAGTCATGGGCTTCAAGCGACTTGGTGGTGCCAAGTGTTGGACAACATCTTCACACCCGCCGCGTGATGGAGAGTCTTGATGTGTTTGGGTGTCGAAGGGAGTTTAGATGTAGCTGAAGTAAAAGCTTAAAACCTGCTGCTCCAGATGCTTTAGATGAAACGGAATGAACGGCTAGATATGATTCTCAAATGAGCGGTTGAGATCATCATTTCATTAAATCCAGAGACGACGTTGTTTTATCTAAAAGTATGACGTGTTTTGCAACCTCCAAAGTAGATAATCCGGACGCCTTTGTTTTCTATTATTGTTAGAATGGTACAGTTATAATTAGCTTTTATTGTTTTTATTTTTAAGCTCTGAATATAATAATTTTTGTAAGAAATTCAAAGTTTAGATGAAAAGATACATGATAAATAAATAAAAAAGTTAAAATGATAACCTAGGCCCAAACTTTGTGAAAACCAATTTAGAGAGATATAGATTATATTTTTATATGAAAAAATTGATATGCACACGAAACTATGGGGATGTTTATGTGGATATTTGTTTAATATTATGTATAAAAATAAATGGAAAGTAAATTAAATAAAATTATCTACCATTTAAAAGTTTAATAAAGAGATAAATAAAAAAATTTGATTCAATTTATTTAAATGATGATAAAAATTACTTGAGATGTATAAAAATTAAAGAGATAATTGTGTAGGTAGATAAATAAAAAAAATTACCTTCTTTTTTCAAGTATAATAGAAAATTAAATAGTTAGAAGATACATTAAATATTATAAATTATCTTATTGTTAATAAAAAATAACTCAACGCAATTTTAATAATCATATTAGTTTTTATTTTATTTAAAATAATTAAATATCACTGTTGATAAGAAGATAGTATTAATTTAACTTAAACTTTCAATTTTTTTTTGTTTATCTATAAATACTTTATGAACCTAACCATGTGAGCTATTATAAAAGTGATGTCCTATACTAAAACTTCTTCATGCGTCACCATAAACTTCAGCTTGATCCTTTTTTTCTTAATATATATGTTTTGGTTGTTGTTTTTTTTCTTTACATAAATTAGTTATGCATATTTTTTTTATGCCTATTATGGTTATTTATTATTACCAAAGGGGGTAATGACACTGTTTTTAGATATGAATAACAAAAAGGATTAGGCTAAAATATAATTTCTTATAATTTTTATTATCAAATTCCTCAATTAAAATATAATAAGCACACAATTTAATTGAAAATAAGACACATATCTAGAAAATACACACTTCCATATTAATATTAAAAAATTATATATTCATTATATTTTAATTAAAAGACTTGATAATAAAAATATAAGAAGTTACATATAATTTTTTATTTTCATAATAGAAACTCTTTAATGTATTTAGATTCAATCCTACTCTATCTCTCTTATTTATTTTCAATTTCCAAAATTTTGTATGCCTTTTGTTAAAAGAAAAAAAAGAAAGTTGTGGTCCAATAGTCAATTATATGAAAGTTATTTGGGAATGGAATATAACATACCGTTTGCTACATAAAAAATTAAAAATAGACACAAAAATAAAAAAATAATTCATGTGTTTTTATTTTAAAAAGTTTTATAAAAAATAGATATCATTAAGCAATAATTATAATAAGGTAATAAAATATCCTCTAAAATTTTTTCTTTCCCAATCATTTTCCCTGGAGTGCCGAGATTGTTATTTGTCAATAAATTGAACATACCATTTACATGTAAAACGATCCCTAGTTGATGACGACTCTGTCGCCAATTGCCTGTGTGCTAAGCAACTCGCCCATATATTTCCCACGTCAACCCGAACGCGCAACAACAGACTTTTGAAAATCACAATACTCAACGCGCAACAACAACAGTTCCGCCGGCGACGACGGTGATCTCATCCTCCGGTACCTCCGTCTTCGTCTGGGTTCATCATTGTTTGATAAGCGGCAATTCGGATCCGAAGGATTGGGCGGATAGTAGATCTTCTTTGTTTGGACCTCATCCTCATGCTTCACAAATCCATACTCATAGCATTCCTCTTCAACTTGTTCTTCGGATATGCGGATCCTGATGGGAATTGCTCCCGGACCAGCCCTCTTGTTGATTTGGAGTCAGAGTTCAAAATGGTTCAGCATCAGCTCAGAGGGTATGTGAAAATCATCGATGATTGTTCATTTAGGGTTTCACAATTCGATATGCTTTCTGGGTCTGATGTCCATTGGTGGGGTGCAGTCGCTTCTGATTTCGAAAATTTTACTGGGGGATTCATCGTCTCTGATCATAAATTGAATGATACTTGCAAGAATGCTAGCTTTGTCGTGCGTTTGATGAAGAATATTACATGGGATATGATCCAGGTACTGGCTGTGTGGGATCTCCCCACTGCCTCCGATTTTGGACATGTCATGCTCGGGGAGTTGATGAATGCCACTGCGATTTCTCCTAGTCCTAGTTTGGCTCCTTCGCCTTCAAGCAATGCCGATTATGGGGCAGAGGAGGGTCGCAATCACACGGAGCCAACAATGTTTGAGAATTGTAAGGTGTTGTCGAAGGACTTCCGAGTTAGGTGGACGCTAAACGTTAAGGAGGATTTCATTGATATTGGGTTGGAGGCTGCAACTGGGATTCTGAATTACATGGCATTTGGGTGGGCGGCCCCGAATTCTTCTTCCGAACTCATGATTGGAGCAGATGTGGTTGTGGCAGGGTTTAAGGTAGATGGTTTTCCATTTGTGGATAACTTTTACATTACCAAGTATAGTGAGTGTATGACAAAGAGTGACGGATCAGCGGAAGGGGTTTGTCCCGATTCAGTCTATGGAGGGTCAGACGGGGTTGGTTTAGAAAACAACACGAAGCTAATTTATGGGCATAGGAAGGATGGGGTCTCATTTATTCGATATCGGAGGCCATTGAGTAAGGTGCACGAAAAGTATGATCACCCAGTGAACCATACAGCAAATATGACAGTGATTTGGGCTTTGGGGTTAATTAAACCTCCTGATTCTATTCGGCCTTACTATCTTCCTCAAAATCATGGGGGGCCTCCGTTTGAGACATATGGGCATCTGGTTCTGAATGTGTCGGAGCACTTGAATGACTGTTTAGGTCCAATGGATGCAGAAGACAAGGAGGATCAAGATATTATCATTGCAGATGCAAAAGTTCCATTGGTGATTTCATCAGGTCCAGCGTTGCATTACCCAAACCCTCCAAATCCAGCCAAAGTTCTTTACATCAACAAAAAGGAAGCTCCCGTCTTAAGAGTGGAAAGAGGGGTGCCAGTTAAGTTTTCAATACAAGCTGGGCATGACGTTGCACTTTATATTACATCAGATCCAATTGGCGGAAATGCAACATTGAGGAATTTGACTGAAACTATTTATGCTGGAGGTCCTGAAGCAGAAGGAGTTCAAGCCAGTCCCAAAGAGTTAGTTTGGGCTCCTGATAGGAACACTCCTGACCATATCTACTATCATTCATTGTATGAGCAGAAGATGGGTTGGAGAGTGGAGGTAGTTGATGGGGGTCTGTCAGACATGTATAATAACAGTGTTATTCTGGACGATCAACAGGTTACCTTCTTTTGGACGCTGTCAAAGGATTCAATTTCCATTGCTGCCCGTGCCGAGAAAAAAAGTGGATATCTTGCAATAGGATTTGGAGATGGAATGGTAAAAAGTTACGCTTACGTAGGTTGGATCGATGATAATGGTGTTGGTCGTGTAGATACTTACTGGATTGATGGAAAGGATGCCTCAAGTATACATCACACAAATGAGAATTTGACATATGTGAGATGCAAAACAGAAAATGGCATCATTACTTTGGAATTTACACGTCCCTTGAACCCATCTTGTAATCAAGGCACTAGACCAGAATGTAAAAATATTATTGATCCCACAATTCCTCTTAAAGTTGTTTGGGCAATGGGTGCTTCATGGACTAATGAGCATATCAGTGAGAGTAATATGCATTCTCTTACAAGCAGTAGACCTATCCATGTACTACTGATGCGTGGTTCTGCAGAAGCGGAGCAAGACTTGCTTCCTGTTCTAGCAGTGCATGGGTTTATGATGTTTCTTGCATGGGGTATCTTGCTTCCTGGCGGTATTTTGGCAGCCAGATATGCAAAGCATCTTAAGGGTGATTTATGGTACAGAATTCATGTTTATTTGCAATACTCGGGGTTAACTATTATTTTACTTGCCCTTCTCTTTGCTGTGGGGGAGCTGCGGGGTTTCTACGTCAGCTCATTACATGTTAAATTTGGCATTGCTGCAATATTTTTGGCTTGTATACAGCCAGTGAATGCGTCCCTAAGGCCTCAAAAACCAGCAAATGGGGAGCATGTGCCCATTAAGAGGCTCGTTTGGGGATACTTTCACATAATTGTTGGCAGATCTGCCATTGTTGTAGGCATTGCAGCACTGTTTAGTGGGATGAAGCATCTCGGAGACAGATATGGTGCTGAAAATATTCATGGACTCGATTGGGCATTGGCAATTTGGTTTTTAGCCTGTGCACTGATGGTTGCCTATCTAGAATACCGTGAAAAGCAGCTACTAAGGGATCAGGTATTTGGAAGAAGCAATTGGGTGTTTGGTAATCCTGAGACGGAGGATTCCCTTGATCTCTTGAGCCCACACAGGACAGCTGCTGAGGAAGGGTTAGATTCTTCTGTAAGAATGGAAGTACAGTTAGAACCTTTGAGAAGATAGATGAGTGTCTGATAGTAAGATACAGTTTCGCACCAAATTTGGAAATTTCTTATATAATCTTGGGCTGGCAGGATCCTTCATTTGTTTGGAGGCTTTTTTTCAAAAGAAAAAAAAAAAACTCTGTTTTGAGGTACATTGGGAGGCAGTTGCTCTTTAGTCTCTTAGTTCAACCCGATGTTGCATTCTGTGAAGAGTAGCTTTCCAACATGTATTTCCTATAGTCAACACATCTTCAATGAAATAGGTTACATGATTTCTCTACTCTAGCTGCTAAACTCTTCTTTTAATTTCTTCTCTTTTTTCCCGAAGAAAAAAAAAAGAGAGAGAGAGAAATTGAACTTTACAAAGTGAAAATTTTCTTGTGCTTTAAGGTAGGTTCTGTATGCTTAGTTTGATAGTATCCAGCATGTTCTTGAGGCAAGGAAAGCAATTCGGCAAAAAGCATTATTGTGAACTGTGAGATGCAGAAAATAAAATATAATATCATACCATTCCTATCATCCATGGTAACACTTGATATTAGATTCAATGTGTTTGCATGTTTCTTCTTTGGATGTCATATGCTATCAATCCCAGTGGATACAGGAGCCGAACTATAATAATTGTAATCTCAAGTGGCAAGAAATCAATACAAAGGAGTCTAGACCAGTTCTGACATTTTGGCCTTAAATGTAAACAGAAGTATAGTATAGAATTTCATATATATGATTTAATATGTTAGAATTAATGGAAAATTATTTTCTTTTCTTTTGCTGTAAACTATTTGGTGTTTCAGTTTATCAACTGTGACATCATTGAGAAAGACACCTTTGCTTACTAGTGATTTTGTATGGTTAAAGAATTTCTCTTTTGTACTTAAATTGCGATTTTTTTTTCTTTTTTTAATCATTGGTCACTGAGGTTAGCTTCGGCCTAGGTGGTTCACGCTTATGCAGAAACTGATGCATCCAAGGACCAAGGACCGATGCCCTTTGTGATGGTGAAGGTGTTCCCATTGTTAAAATTAGCAGTTTTCTAATTATCGGAGAGGTTGTCAATCTCTGCAGTGTTTTGTTTAAAAGTTTCCACATATCCACTTAAAAACATGATAAATGCAAGGATATTCAGTTCATTTCCTCATATGACACAAAAGAAGTTTTTTTTTTTGTGGGAAAATGGTCTAAGTACCCCGACATTTGTGACTTTTAAGTAAGGAATGAGGATTTTTTGGTTAAAACATCCTATTTGGAGATAATTGGAAGTGACATTTATCGAAAATTTTCAAGTTTGAATGTATGCCTACGTTTGACTGGAGAAGGGCATTTTACTGGTTGACATCAGACATTCCATGCCTCGGTTTGTGACCACTGACCACATCAAAGCTGCTGGAACATTTTGCCTTGTTTTGAAGGTTAATAAAAGTAGGAGGTTGTAAAATCTTATCACTTGAGTTCTGTTATAGTGGACACTATGTTTTGAATTAGGCCATAGCTAGATTGGGTAGATTGCTAATAGAAAATGCTTCTTGGTGCTGCCTTGCTTGTGGATTTATGCTGCTATCGGCTTGGGGCTGGTTTTGGTGGTGTACCCATTTGCAAGGTTTTTTGCCTGGTTAACTAGAAACCGTTTGCTGAGTCATACCAGTAAGCTAACTGAATTCAGTGTTATGTTTGCTGGTATAATTTCCTTAAGGAAAAGGTTTAGAATTAACATTTTGAGTTTAAATAATGGATATTTACCATTTGTATATGATTGGGTGATTTTGGGGAGTGATCCTAGCAGATTATTCTGGGAATGTGTATAATTCCGCCTAATATTCTTATATAAATACAGGCGAAGGCTAAGGTGGAAAATACCCTGAACGCTACCTTTCTCCTCTCTATCTTCAGTTGAAACACAGCTTTTATATATTTTTAAACAATTGAAACTTGCTTTTCTAACTCTTTTAAGTAGCTAAGTCACAGTTTAAAAAGTTATCAACGCAGAGTCACCAGCAAGCATAAAGAGGTGGAAAAAATTAGTATGACAAGTGGTTAGATAATAGAACTCCCCTGCAGAAATTAAACTAACACTGACAATGCAACAATTCCTCTGATATAGACTCAGTAATATTATTTCATTCAACAGTAAATCCAGCAAGAACAACACAAAACATCATTCAATTAATCAGCACAGTCAAGCAGAAAATTTAGAGAAATCAAGAGAATAAAGGGTTGTTAGCTTTCGAGAAGCTAGCCCTCTGCCAGAGACAATTTTCCAAAATTCTCCACATTCGCCAACACAGCAAAACCACCCTCAAATATCCCTGTAACCGCCTCCTTCTCACTGGGTCACCCTTCCTCACATACAGTAACAAGTCAGTTATTAGCATGAATTTCCCTTTTCATAATTCCCAGCCGCCTCAACCCCTTTGACCCTTCTGTAAGACACCTTAATCTCTGTAGTTGAACCATTGATCTCGGGTCCAATTTCCTCTTTTCCTTTCTTTTCTGATGATAGTGTTTGCTGGGTTTTAGTAGCAGTGGTGGGTTGAGCACGCCCATCAGTATCCCCTCCCAAAGAAGTTGCATCTTGTTCTCAAGGTGAAAGTCTGGGAACTGTAGTTGAAAGGTATTAGAGTTCTCCCTTGTGTTTTAAAACTCAGGCAGTCCCAACCATTTGATTAACACTTAAAGTTGCCCATTTGTCAGTCTTTTGATACTTCGTACAACTTCAGGTACCTGAAGTTCCAAATCAGTATTCATGCTCTTGGTGGCAATTACAGGCAATAAGTTGAATTTTTTGATCTACCAGTTTATGTTTTTCAACTTTCACTTTCTAATAAGGTATTATGATTTTATTGTTCCCATGGGATCTTCTTCTAGAAGACATCTCACACGCCGTGACAGTGGGCCGCAGAGAACAAACATGTCCTTCACATCAATTGACAGTTAATAGCAAACCCATTTTAAGAACAGTGCAGCTCGGAACTTATGAGATCAAACACTAACGTAAGGATGATCATTTCGTTGATTCACTAACTCAAGGAGCAAACTGGAGTTCATCACTAGCTATTACAGCAAAGACGTAGTACCATAAATTTGGTTTAACATTTTCTGAACCATTCAATTAGTTATAAAATCCCCAAATTCTTGTTTTCTGACTTCTCTTCTTAATACTTTAATTTTGATCTTACAGTGATGTCTCCCAACCAGATGGCATTGAGAAGCAAGATGAAACAGCTTGGTTGTTTCAATTTTCCAATTGCTTATGTAGTTACCAATTGTCCTTCTCAGTATATAAGTTTCTCAGTTATCTTAAAAAGCCCATTTTAAGGAATAGAATTAGTTTAGAAGATCAAGTGCTAAACTGAGAATGATCAATTTGTTGATGCTACTACTCAAGATGCAGCACTTGAGTCTTCATCATTCTTTATTCATTAAATTAGTTCTGTTAGACACCAATTTAACAGTGCTAACTGTTTCTATCGTATTAACTGTTGTTTTAAAAAAAAATATTTATTTTTAAGAACACCTATGAATTTCTGTTACATTTGGAAGGGGATCCTTATTCTTATTGGCAATGATTGTTAGTTCATGTTTTACGAAGATAGGTGGGACAAGAGAGACATTAGTTGTGAACCAATGGATAATAGACATTTATATAGTCATCATCCATGTAAGTTGTCTATTTCCCAACCATATAGTTGCTGAAAGTGGAATCAATATGCATTGAACTCTTCCTCTTGATTTTGTGTAGTAGATGGTTGCCACTTAAAAGGATCTCATGCATGTTGTTAGTATTGTTGCAATGAATTCTTCATTCATGTTTGTCCTGTATATTATGATTTTTTCTTTCGAATGGCTAGAAGTTACGTGCGCTCCCTTAGGCCGAGGGTAAATTGGTTGGAGAAACTTCTTGTAGTTTCTCTTAAAGAAGGGTGAACTTTAGTGAATAGTTTTCGCAACTCATTATTGCTTGCGTTTTATGCTAATTGAGTTTCTTGCTAACAGCTTTACAAGTCAATTGTGTATGATGTTGTGAGGATCAATTAAGGTGCACATTATTGTTTCTTCTGGAGATCCCATCTTTTCAGTTAATAATTGATTAGTGAAGTGCATTGGTTCGATTTGTTTTTGTTGGCATTTTTTTTTTAAATTACATAAAGTTTTTAGAATCTTGCTGTAAACAATAGGTTCTTGAATTTGATTCATTATCATAACACTTCTTAATGAATGAATCATAGAATACTAATTCAACTTATCCTTTTCTCTAAGGCTGGCACTAAAACAGTCTTCTCGTAGGAAGAGCTTGAGTAGATGTTGTGTTCCTTCTATCCAGAACCTCGTAATGGAGGAAGAAATGCATGAAATTACAGTGTTCCATATGTAAGAGATGATGTGAGGATTTTGTACTCTTTTATCCCTAACTTTGCATTGGGGCATCTCTTCCATTTGAGCAATTTGTCATTGATGAAGCACTTCAGTGCCTTAACCCTACAGGTTGTGTTATTAGGAATTTGTCGAACTTTTTCATTTTCGGTTTTAGTTTTCCATTTAACAGACAGTATGTTTCTTATGAAGAAGAACGGTGGAGGAACAGGAAGAATAAGGAGTGTACTAGTTGTTTTATAAGAATGTGATGATTTAACATCAATATATATATAAGGTTTTGGTTTACTGTTCACAACGTGAAGCAAGATGTGATTGTTTCTTTTTTTTTTTTAAAACCGTGGAGCCTACCAAATTTTGATGGGGGCCCACCCACCAAACTCAATTGGTAGAATCGAGCTGTGTTAAGCAAAAAGTTTCTAATTTAATTTCAATTGGTAGCCAACGTGCTCACCAATTACCATGTGCTTTGTTTTGAAGTTAGAAGAACCTATTTAACTTTGAAATCTTTCTTTTTTCATTAAAAAAAAAATTAGAAGATAGCATGTATAGAATGAAGTTTTGTTGGCTTGTTTCTGTTTGCTTACACGACCATGCAATGCTTGTGGATTCCTTGTGTAAACTCATGTCAAACAAATCTTCTAAAGATTGTTGACATGATTTCTTGTATGTAAGTGGAATGCTTTATGTCTTGGAGTTGCGATCATGTAATATTTCGAATGTTGAGACTTCCTAAAACCCTTTATAATTTTGATATATAAAGATGCTGAATCTAGGATTGGAATGCTTGGATATACTCACTGCATTGGAGTGATTCAGCCAAGAAAACAAAGTAGATAATATACTTGAGGCATAGCATACAGTCATAGATGCTGAAATGTGATTATGGGATTATTTGAAGTTTGAAAGTTGGCAGGATCATCTTGGAGAAGCCTTCACATTTTCAAATATATTAAATTGCCTATTGATATTGGTGGGCTAGATAGACTTATATCACAATTGAATCACACAATATTTGACCTGATACCCAGTCTGTCTCAGAAAGATCTAATTTGTGATTAAGTTGGATAGAGTTAAATTGGCTGGGTATTTTTTATAAATATTAAAAAAAATGGCACTTAAAATAAATAAAATTTTTATATAACAATACTAATAATAGACTTTTTTTTTCCATTAGGTGAGATAAGCCACATAGATTAAACATTATCATAAAATTCTATCATAAGAAATTTTTATATAAATCCTTAAAAAATAATTAAAATCATGTATATATATATTTGATTGGCTAGACCTGGCTAACTTAGCCGAAATACTTGGCTTGATCTAAATTTTTTTTTTCTAGGCTAGGTCATTGAATTTTTTATGCAATCCTAATGTTAGATTGGATTAGCCATTATATTGTTAAAAAAATTTCATAAATAGGCACTTTTTCCAAAATAAAAGATAAATAAACTAGTTCAATTATAAAGAAACAAATAAACTAGTCAAAAGTGAGTTTTGCTAAAATTGCGTCTAACATATTTATATATGTCTTTAAGATGAACAAGGTTTTGATACATTGTACTGACTTAAGAATTTTCCTATTTTAATTATAGTGATGCAACTATTTGTTACCTGGACCAGTTTTCTGCAAATGCATAATAGTGTGTTTGGTAACGCAGCAACCCCTTTCAAAATCATGTTTGACACGAAACAAGATATTGATATTTCTATATGAAAATGATTTTTCATCGCGATTCCAAATGAGTCCTAAATACTCACCTTTCGGTTGGATTGTACTTCTTTTTTTTTGTTAACTTTATAGAGAGTACAACTGCAATATGATATTTGCAATATAATTCGTGTGATTGGTTTGTGAATAGGAAGCTGGTATGCCAGCGTGAAGCAGTTGGGTGGAGAGATTCAATGGGAACGAAGACACAATGGGCTTGGAAACATTAATGGACTGGGCTGATGGTCCAGCCCATTGGGCTCAATCGGCCCAAACCAAGAGTTAAGAGAAAAAAATTGGTATTTATATGAAATAATTGTTTGGAAAACGTATTTTTTTTAATATATTTATGTAACAGATTTTCATGAACTTTAAACTGAAGTACCTAAAAATTCAAAGTTAGTGATTCTTGTTATGGTAAAGCTAACCCCTAGAAGGAGGGCTCAAAGGTCGAAACTCGAAACAAAAAATGATATTTAATTAATGTAAGATGGATGTAGGGCGTAAGCAAGCAGAATGTAGGACTGAGAGAGAGAGAGAGAGAGAGAGAAGGCTATTAGTGTAGTGAATGAGATTAATTGCAGAAGGCATAGCATAGCCCAATAGGCCACGTAACTCTAGGACCCCTACACGCTAGCTACAAGTTCCCGTGCATGCCCTTCTCACGTGACCCAACTCTCTCTCTCTCTCTAGCCCTGGTCTGCGACGCCGTCTTGGACATGAGAAACGACAGAGACAGAGAAACAGTGGACGCACTAATACGTAAATTACTCTAATGTCTGAAATTAAATCAAATTATGTTTAATTTCTTTTTTAAAAAGTTTTATTCACAATTTTTTTGGTTAATTAAGTTAATTTTTTGATAATATATTTTTAAAAAAATTAAAATTATGTAATTAATGTTATTATTATGTTGAGAATAAAATTAAATTGTAGAGATTAATATTAATTGTTTTTATTGTCATACTAGCAATAAAATTACAATTTTATAAAAAGTTAACTTTTTGCTAAAAATAAATTTTAATTATAAAAATAAAAATTTTAATTGTGAAAGAAAAATATATTTTACTATTTATCTAATTTTTTATTTCTATTTATTTATAATTATAATTTTTTATTATTTTAAAATTTAAATTTTTATAATAAACATTTTAATTTATAGTCGAATGAAAAAAAAAATTAAGGGTGATCTGATGATGTGAATAATCACACAGTGACGCACACAAAACATCACCTTGCGTTTGTTTTTGCTTTTCTTTCTTTTCCTTCTTTCTGACGGCTTCCCGTTTTCAATCTTCATCTACCTTTACTTATTTTAAATATTAAGCTGTAAATTTATTTTGAAATTATATTAAATTTTAATTAACGAATTTATAATAAAAATTCAACATCTTTACAAATAAAACACTTGATAAAATTAGTCTATAATTTAATATCCTCACAAAGCAAACCAATTTTGGGAATTGCAAACAGTGTGAGCATTTTGAAGGCAAGTTTTGTTATGTCGGTTGATATTGAAGTCAACTAATTTAAATAATTGGTACTATTAGGCAATAAGGAATCTACGTGGGTGTCTCCATATATGCATTGAAATAAGAAATAGCAAACCCGTATAATCAATTAACAATAATGATATTAATAATAATATTATTCATTAACGTTTGTAATAATAGTCCAACATTTTGTCCTCGCGCAACGAAACCCATTTCGTAGCGCTTGGATCCATGTAACTTCTACTGTCTAAGTCAACAATCTACCTATAGATTATGCGAACGGATTTGCCTGCTCTTCAAGAAAACGTGGACGGCTCAATTTTTTTATTTTGATTTTTTAAAAAATATATAATATAAATTTAATTTAATTTTTTAAAAATTAAATTAAAAAAATAATGATTAATATTACAAAAATAAATAAATAAATTTAGATTATCCAAATTAAATGTAAATAATTTAAATCAAACTTAAACCTTGAACGCCTCACTCTTCCCAAAATGCAGAGAATTTATTCGCATGGATTATATACTTATGGTCAGTCATTTCATTCAATATTTTTTAAAATAAAAATTTTAACTTTTTAGTAAAGTAGATTATACAAATCTTTTATAAATTTTGTTAAAATTACATAAATTTTTTATCTATTTTTAAAACACACATAAACTTCACTTACAACAGAAGTTACAAAACTTATCTTATAGTTTAATTTAATTTAAATTTTTTTGATCATAATAAATTATTTGTTATAATTTCCTCCATCATATCTTTGCTTTTAGGACTTTATTTTGCTACGGCGGAATAGCATCTGATCAGACAATTGTCATACCCGATCGAGTACAAGGTTTTTTTAAGGCCCTACGTGTCCAAATTGTTTTAAAAAAAGAAAATTCTAAATTTATTTTAAGAGATTTTTAAAACCAACATTTTTAACTTAAAATTTTAAACTTTAATTATTTTTCAGCAATTTAGGGCCTGTTTGAAATTGTTTTTGTTTTAATATTTTCAAAACATATGTTTTCAAGAACAAGTTTTTGAGAACAAAAAAATTAAAAAATCTGTTTGAATCATTATTTTAAAAAGTAATTATTTTCTGTTTTTCACCTGATTCTATAGAACAAAAATTACAAAACACTTAAAAAGTGTTCTGAGTTTTTTGTTTTTGAAAACAAAATTTTGTTTTTTTGTTTTACAAAACACTTCATTAAAAACACATTATCAAACAGGTTTTTTTGTTTTTTTGTTCTTGAAAACAAAAAAATTGTTTTGCAGAATCAAATCAAACAGACCCTTAAATTTTTTGTCATAGAATTTTTTTAAAATAATCTTAGATTTTAAAATTATTTAATATAATTTTTTTAATTTTAAATCCTAAATTTTATTTTATTTTCTTAAAAGTAAGTTAAGCTGTGATTTTGTCACAAATTTCGATGATTAAAGTATTAAAATATAAATAGTTTTAAAACAAGAGTATTATGGTAATAAAATCATACTAGAGGAATACTTTTGTATGATGAAATCTATAACAGTTTGATCACACAGAGCATCTATGAAGAATTTTGAGAGACTCGTGTAATGGACTAATCATCTCAGTTTAATTGACTCTAATGTTAATCATCAATTGCATACTTTTTTTTTCGTAGGATGAAATGAAATTCCAAACAATTAAGCGAAGAGGGTATTTTTTTTTTAATAGAATTAACTTGAATTTTCACATTGAATTGCAACCGAGATTATTGCAATTAAACATTAATTAAATAGTGAATACGTAAAATGGTGAAAGAGTCACTTTATCACGAGGTGTTGGTGTATGTTTCCTATTAAATACTCTTTCCATTCATATATATATATATATATATATATACAAGAAATAAATAATTAATTCAAAAGGATTAAAAAAATTAGTTAAAAATAAATAATTTTTTTTAATATTATGTCAAATACAAATTATTTTTTAAAAATATCTCTATTTAATATATGTACTTTTTTTAAAATTAATCAGAGTTACTACTTATAATTTAAATAATTTATTTAATAGAAGATATAATTAGAATATTATAATTAATATATAAAACATTAATAATTTATTTTTTATATTTAAAATTAAATCAAATTTCCAAAAAATCCGGTATATATGAAGCCGAGAGCATTTCTTGGGAAGTTGATGTGACTTTGTTGGGATATTGGATTTGGAACCTAACTCTTCAATCCCTATTTTTAAAGAGATAGAGAAAATGGAATACAAATCTCCTATAAAAAGAGGTTTCTGAGATATTAAATGTAGTTAAACTTCAAATTGAGTCGTCAAGCGTATGTGCATACATAGGTAAAAAGAGCTTATGAAATAAAAAGAGTATTGAATAGTATTAAAATGAAATATACAAATTTTGAAAGAGATTGATAACAATTTTAAGTATAAATTAGATTGAAAGTAATAAATAAAGTAGTAGAAAAAATCGATAAATAAAATTGATAAATAATTGAAATTAAAAAAAAAATTGTAAAACAAACATCTATGTTTGTTTCCACCAAATGTTCATGAAGGTTGCTATAATGTTGTATCATCACTTCCTCTTCCATTTGGCTCGATGTGAGTCATTGGCTAATAAAACGGATTCAACTACTTGCGGGTTCGGCTAACACCTTGGCCTTTGTTAGGCAACTTCTTTAAGAGTTGTTAGTAGAATTGTGCTTGACAAACTCTAGCTACTATGTGTTAATTATTGTCCTATGTATCTTAAAACTAACACTAGGTTACATTTAGAACCTTATAGTTTTTTTTCTTGTAATTACACATATAAAACTGATCCTCTTTTGAAATGGTGTATAATTTTATTATCCAAAAGATCTTATGATATTAAAGTTACAAAGAAATAGAGAAACTTATACACAAGACTAAGAAATTAAATGAATTATTTTTATGGATTATATATATTTCTACTTTATCAAGAATAATCAAAAGATTACAAGTATAATCTATTCTTACCAAAATATTCTCTATGATTGAGAAATATACTAATTGATTTTTTTTAGTATTACTTGCTGAGTTTAGATATGTAATTATCTAATTTTAATAATTTTAATTTCACTATAGCAAATTTGTAACTGTTTTTTAATATTTATATTGAGATATTAATAATTTCAAAAGAATTATAGATAATTTTCTTAATTTGTAAAAAAAAAGTGGTAATTATTAGACACTTAAATACCTTTGCAAAGTATATATAATAACTATCATAATTTTAACAATATGTCATTGTAACTACTAAAGACATTTTCAAGTTCATAGCAATAAAGTTAAAATTGTTAAAATTAAATAATAACATACCTAAATTTAACAAATAACATTAAAAAATAATTTAATAAATTTCTTATCCATAATTTTAGTAAGAATATATTGCAGTCTTAGTCATTTTGTTACTCAGAATAAATTAAAATTATTAAATAAACTAGTTTAATTTTTTTCATTTCTATCTATAATTTGTTCCACAGGAAAAGATAGAGACGTGGCAGGAGATAATTGGTTGGGAGGCAACAGCAAGGTTGTGGACAAGAGAGGGGACAAAGCCTTAAAGAGAGTGGGTAGGGCTGCCTGGTTGGCAGGAAGTCACATGGCCCCTTCCCATGTGTCGTCACTTGGACTTTCACATCCTCATCCGATTATTATCTTACAATCATAAGCCAAACAAATCAAAACCCTACCTCTCATGCTACATTTTGCTCCTTTAAAAAAAATTAAATTATATAATTTTAGATGTATAGCAAAGTTATTTCAATGTTATTAATAAAGACTGGCTTGTTTAGAATCACTTATTAACACATGTTCATATATATTTACCAATTTTACTATGCTTATATTCATCCACTCTATGTTAATCAATGTACTAGTGACATGTATTAGATTTTCTTCTAATTCCACGTTTATTTCTATCAAACGTACGGTACTTATGTTTGACATTTTGGTATAAGAATTAGTATAGACGTAGAGCCAACCAAATAATAAGAAGAGGACAACCAAACAATTGAGTGTTTGAAGATTTAGTTGGAGAGAATTAACCTTCAACATACTTTCTCAATATATTTCATTAGGGTGATTCAAATTCACCTGATATGAGTGATTGTAAAGTTTTTCTTTTTTTTTTTAAATTGTTGTAAAAAAGTTTTCAGAGTAAAATATTAATTTAGTTCTTATAAAATAAAAATCATTGTTTAAATCTAAAATTTTTTAAAATCCATTAATATGTTTATGCCATAAAAAATGAATAGCTAATAAAATATACAAAATGATCATACTGGTAGATTTTTAAAACATTTTGAGTTCAAAGAAAATAATTATTTGTAAAAAATTAAATCGATGAAGCACTTTTTTTAAAAAATACTCAATTGTGTTTATTCACACTACATTTATACATAAACTTAATTTCAGAAGAATTTTTTTTTACATAGAAGTGTGTAATATTTTATATTTAAAATTTTTTGAAAAATATAAAAATTAATTTAAATAAAAAAATTTGTACATACCTAATATATAAAATACATAAAATAAATTGAAATAAATATATAAATATTAATTGCTCGACATGTAACATAGAGTGCATGTCATTATTTTTTGAATTTTTTAAATAAAATTCAAATTATAATTTTTTTAAAATTTTAAAAATAACAAAAAGAAATAGTTTTTCACATATATTAATTTTTTTTCTTGAATCATAATTTATAGTAAAACATAATCGTTCCAACATATCATATTGTTTGTAAACATTAAAAAATAATATTGACTCAATAATACTTAGAGGAAACAAAATTAAAAATTTTAAAATAGAAAAGAAAATAAAAGAACTTGATAGGAACAAAATTAGACATTAGGTCGGTGCTTGCTTGGAAAAAGAACAATTAAATTCGTAGAATAACTATATGTATAATGGACCCCACAAGATGAGCTTATTCTAAACTGTAACACGTTGATTTTTCCGCCATAAGTCCACAAGTGGGGTCCCTTGGAAATTCTGAACTATTTACTCATATAATAATATAATAAAAACGTCGAGGTTTGTGTTGTAAAACTCACTGGTTTTACGTAGTCAAAAGCAAAACGGAATTTGAGGGAAGATTTCATTTCAACCCAAAATAAAAAAATAAAAAAATAAAAGCAATTTTATGAACTTTAAATGGTCAAAACCTACTAATTATTCTAATGGTCACATGCGGGAGAATTTGGTTGAGCTTTCTAGTCCATTTCCCAATACCTTCAACAATTATTGGGCGTTTATTATATGTATGATTCATGGTTTCTTTCTAGTTCCTATTTCAATATGAAACAACAACCAAATTTCATGCCAGATTGGACCAACTAACTCGCTATAACTATTGTTCTTTTTCTTACATAACTGAATCAAATCTATACTCCAACTAGTTTAGTTGCTTTAACTTTGAGACCTAGCTTCTGTTTTCATAATGGAGTTGGTTAACTATTCCTACCTAAAAGTCCAAAGGGGTATATTGTGCACTTAATTATTGTGAAAAATAGGTAAGGAGTGAGGACGAATATTGTGTTTGACACAACCCAAGCAAACAAATTTAGAACCTTCCAGAAAGGATATAAACTTAATCTATTAAAAGATATGTAATTTAAAAATATTAAAGTTATTTTAAGAAAATTAAATTTCTACTTCTTTTAGTATGAAGATTAAGAGTGCTGTCAAATTTTATCTATAATTAAACAGTCTTCTTGTTATTCAAAATTTTACACTCAAATTAGAAATTGAAGTTGATAAAAAGAATATTGCATCTCTTTATCAACCAAAAATCTTTTACAATCTGTTGGGTATTCTCTCAGAAACAAAAATGGGAGATGGAATGCATCAAAATTCCTGTTTGGTTTCATTACTTTTGACAAGGAGATGGAATGCATCAGGCGACGCTTTCCTTCTAGAAGAAAATTATAAAATTTAATTTATATAAAGTTCATTATTATTATTTAATAATTTTTTTAATTGCTTTTTTAATGTAGATGAATTTTTATTATTTTCTTATCATTCTTTTTCATTAAATTTAATATTATTTTTATCTAATTAAACATATAAATAAAATAATATTTTTATTTTTTATATATTATATTAAACATAATTATTCAATTTCATTCACATCTCTATTCTTTTTTTCAATTTGAATAGAAAAAATTTTATGTACTCAACAAAACATTAAGCAATATTTGATAAGTGGATATTTTAATTTTTTTTTGAACATCTATACATTTAGTTATAAAATATTTAAGTATAGGTTATATAAAATTTTCAATTTTATATATTTTATTTGTTCTAAATAATATATTGTTGCTTATATATGAAGATAAACTACTAAAAATTAAATTGATTAGGTTTAGATTCCTGAGTCTTTGGTCTTTGTTTATGAATATCAAAAGAATTATTCAAAAAAGGAGGAGACAAGATAAAAAGAAGAAAAAAAGGTCCAATAAAGCTCTATAAATGGGTATTGATAGGACGGCATCTATTTCAGAAACAGAAATATGAATATCTGTAAAGCCTTTGAACATGCTGGGGGTATCGATTCTTGGGTTTTCCATATTCCATATATATAAGTAAAGTATGACACATAACTTTTGAGAGGCACATTCAGCAAAACGTTCTAGGAGACATTGCATATACAACGGGACGTCTCACAGCTTTATTCCAATTAAAGTCTTTAAAATTTTTACGTGAAATTAGCACTGTGATGTTTAACGTCACTTTTACACCTAAACCCATGCAGAGTCATCATATTAGATGTCTCGTTTAACGTTGAGGGAGAAAAATGAACATTTATTTGAGTAAAGAATCTTTCTATAGCCAGTAATTTAACTCATGTTTTTATCATATCGCTCTTCTCTAGACCTTCCTTATAAGGCAATGACACAACCCCATTTCAGCTTTCCACAGGGACCCCCACCCCTATCATTATCACCTCAGTGCCCTAATTTGCAGCTTCATAAAGCCGACCTATCACTAATTAATTTTTTAAAAATTGATGAGAGAAAAAAAAACAGCAAGTGTTACCCAACTTTATATATTAAAATTAAATTTTTAAGAAGTTCGCTTAAATATTAACTTTCTTTTTCAACAGAGAGAGAGAGAGAGAGAACAGCTCGAATATACAAATACGTCACCCGCCAGTGACAAAATCTGGAGGGGGCACCGACTGAACACGTGGCGCAAAGTTCGCCGGTCGTCGGGTTGATCAGAAGTAATCAAACGACGCCGTTGACTGTAGTTTCTGTCTCCTGCTAGTTCTACTTCTGTTTCCCTTCACATGACCCAGCGGTGTCGTTTTCTGCCTCCTTAACCCTGGCACCTCCGGTGGCGTCATCATCCGTATCAACGCCAAGTTTAGCCCTTTGAAGAACGCGTGCTTCTTCACGTCAGCCGCGCCCCGCTTCGACCCGAGCCTCCGGGTCGGGTCCTTGTTCAACAACCCCGATATCAGGTCCCGCGCGTAGAGCTCAAGCGTGCTGGACGGCGTGGCCGTAGGAAACGTTAGGGGCTCCTTGATGATGCTTCGTAGCGTAGCCTCGTTCGATGGGGCTGCAAACGGTGTTCTGCCGTAGATGAGCTCGTAGATGAATATTCCAAAGGACCACCAGTCGACGGCGTTGCCGTGAGAGTGGCCGGAGGCAACTTCCGGCGAGACGTACTCGTGAGTCCCAACAAAGGAGCATGACCGGGCGGACACCGGCTCGGCCACGAAGAGCCGGTTCGGTTGAAGCGTTTGGACCTTGCGTGACCGGAACACCCTGTTCGGGAGGCACGAGAATGGGCTAGAGTGCGGACGGGTGTAGGGTAATGCATCTGGGAACGCAGGATCTGGGGAGAAGTCAGGGGATTCAACGGCTGGAATTGCGTCGGAACACATCGAGAGATCGAAATCGGAGAGCATGATGTGGCCGTCGGATCTAACTAACACGTTCTCAGGCTTCAGATCTCTGTATATGATTCCCAGCATGTGAAGGTACTCTAACGCCACGAGAACCTCAGCAGCATAAAACCTGAAAAAGAATAATTCCCAGAAAAAAATTAATAAAAAAGAAGAATTTTCTCGGAAATGAAACAGATATCATTGAAAAGAAAAAAAAAATTCTGGAAAACATCATCTACTTCTCATGGATTGAATCAGAAGGCAAAATGTAGCGCCTGATCTAGTAATGTTGATCAGAGTGAGCAAGATTATTCAAATTTCTAATAATGGAAAATTTTTTTCATTAGTGGAAATTTGCGGCTAAGTCAGATATATAATCCGAGAAAATCTCATATGTGGAACAATTAAAAATAGCAATGATATTGAGAAAATGGTTTTTCAAAAGAGAAAAATAAAAAAAAAATCAGTGAAGGGGACATTGCAGAGGTTATAGCAGGTGAGAAAATAACAAGG
This sequence comes from Erythrophleum ivorense, assembly GCA_026724425.1. Lineage (NCBI taxonomy): Eukaryota > Viridiplantae > Streptophyta > Magnoliopsida > Fabales > Fabaceae > Erythrophleum > Erythrophleum ivorense. The sequence continues at coordinate 63,611,307 of JAIUCV010000003.1, forward strand.
CGATAGCTGAAGCAGAAAAAAAAAATCAGAGACAGAAACAGAATGGTTCATGCTACGAGAGAAAACAAAATTTTGCATTACAATACGTTATCGTTTTGGAGGTTGTAGTTGTCGTTGTTGGTACCTACCTTGCAGAGGAGAGAGGGAATCGCTTCTGAGGCTGTCTGTGGCGTAGGGAGTGCAAGTCCCCACCGGAACAGAACTCCATGACAATGCAAGAGAAATGGGAAGCCTCGAACTCGGCGTAGAGTGTAGGGAGGAAGGGGTGATCCAGCATCTTAAGAATCCTCCTCTCCATCTCCGCTCTCTCAGCCTTCTTCTTCAATGCTACCGCCTCTTTGTCCACCACCTTCATGGCGTAGAGGCAGCAACCGTCATCCTCGTCGTTGACAGCGACGTCGTATTCCTCGCCGGCGACGAACCGATCGTCATCGGCGGAGCTATTGTTGCGGAGGCGGCAGAGGTAGACGGTGCCGATATCGCCGGCACCGATGCGGCGGATGAGATGGAAGTCGCGGAAGGAGAGACCGGTCTTACGGCGGAACGTAGCTGAGCGGATGGCAGAGTAGGCGAAGTCCGACGACCGATGAGGCTTGAGAGAGAGGCTATCTGGCGAGGTAGGAAGGAGGTCAAAGGAAAGACGGCTGAAACTGGTGCTGCAAATGCTTTCGCCACTCATGGAACTACGCTGGGTTGAACTCAGAGCCTCGAAACTAAGCTCGGAATCACGACCACAACCACCACTCTCTAACATGATAGAAGAGAAAGCTTCGGAACCCAACAAGCTCTCATAGAAACGAAAGGGTTCTGAAATTTGAGAATCGGAAACGAAAATTGGAAGATCAAACAAAAAGGTGCTTTGAATGCTTAGGTTGAAACTTGAAAGCACGTTTATAGTAGTTGCAGGCTTTTATTTTAAAGTGATTTCTGAGCACAAAATTTTGAAAGAATCATCAATCCCTGTTCGTACGAAGACTTCACAGAGAGAGAGAGAGAGAGACAGAGAGACAGAGAGACAGAGAAGTGGGTTTTGGAGAAGAAGAAAGGGTGGTTATGTGGTATTTATGCTAAGGGCGTACGAACGAAGGAAAAACGTGGTGTAACGGGGAGGAGGGTGGCACGTGAGAGGGGAGGGGTTGCACGTGCCGGGGGTATAGTAGAACCTACAAGGCATAGGATTGTATTGGGTTTTGAATTTTTGACGAAAGTGATGACGTGGGGGTGATGGCACGTGCGGGGTAAAGGGGAGTCACGTGGCAGAGGTTGCTTTGGAGCATAGCTTAAGCTTTGAGAAACTACTGGTGCTACTGGGCGTGTGGTGCAGGGTGAAGGAGGAAGCTTTATCTGCAATTTTTACTGATCGCAATGACAGAAAAGCTCCTGTAACATTTCAGTAAACCCTGCCATGGTCAACCCTAATCTGACCAAGTAATTAAAAAAAAAAAAAGACTAGACTCAATATAAAAATTACAAATATTGTATGACATTAATTTGAAAGTTTAAATCTTTAATCTATCATACATGAACATTAACTTAGATTAATAAGTATGAATTTGGGTAGAGAATGCAAAACCGATTCACTGACCATATGAAATTAATTACACCTATGGTTAAAAAAATATTTTAATGACCAAACAAATAAAATTGACACTTCTTTCAAAATTTCTCTTTTTTTGTGACAACAAAATTTAAACTGATTTCCTCTAGTATTGTTGAGAATTTAAAAGAAAAAAAAAAAGATAAAGAAGAAAAAAGAGACGTTAGTGAGTTTCTCTTTTTCCCTCTATCTCATCCTCTTTTTGTCCTTTTCTAAATTTATGTTATGTATTTAGAAAAAAAAAAACAGAGAATTCTATGACTTTAACTTTCAACAATTTTTTTGTTCTAATTAAATGCAGGAGTAATGTATATTTTATGAATTCTCATCTGTATATTTCCATTCAATTCATCCTCAAGGTGGCATATCTATGCTAATGAACTTTTGCCCAAACACCATTATAAAAATAAATAAATTTAGTTTGCAAAAGATAAATAAACCCACTAATTAAAATTGAGACTCAATTACAAAACATTATTTAATATTTACAATTTTTCATAAAGGGTATAATTTAAAAAAAAAACTGATTCAACCTTATGTTCTATCACATAACAATCGGAATCACCTATAGAAAGTTCATCAAAAAAAAAAAGTATCACCTACAGAAAAACATCAGCAATAAAAGAAAAAAAAATTAAAAAAAAAAGGAAAGAAAACAAGAACAGTGGGTAAAAGATAATTATTTAAGAAACAAGAGCCACAAATTGCGTGTTTGGAATCAGGCTATATAAGAGTGTTCATATACAGTCTAATCAAATGAAAAGAGAGAGAGAGAGTACTGAATTATGAATGACAATATATATATAATGCCTGTAGATGCAGAGACACGGTGAGTGACAATGTTGAACCAAATATGCCCATCGCAGATTCTCACTCAACGTAACTATTCAACAAATTAGCTTCTTCTGGCTTCCCACGCTCAAATGTAATAATGCTGTGTTTGTATCCAACCAAAGTAGTAACCATATATAGGCGGTATATTCCCAAAATTTACTGGTTTCTGTGTGAATATGACCACATGAAAGATGAAAAATAAAATAAAAAATTATATTTAAAAATTTTTAGTTAAAAATATTTATATTAAAACATTTTTAAATTTAAAATTATTTTAAAATATTTAAAATAAAAAATTTAAAATACATAAAAAATTATATATAAAAAATCTGAAGTTACAATTTTTAGTTTTGAGATTTTTTAACTAATTTAAAATTTTAAAAAATTTTAATATAAATATCTTCAATTTAAAATCTTTAATTATATATATTTTTTTAAATAAAACTTCACCTAGGATTGAGATCTTTTTAAAAAATATTTTTCAAATTTACATTTGAATTATATATATATTAATATAATATAATATAAATAATATAAAAGTACTCAAAAGATATTTTATGTGTCCTGCATTGTATTACAAGATTTTAGATTTTGAAAATTTATTCTTAAAATTTAAAAAATAAAAAATTTAAGTTACACAGGAAAGTTATACCTAAAGATCTTAAGTTGAAATTTTTAATTTTTAAAATTTTTAAAATAAATTTAAAATCTTTCAGTATAAATATCTTCAATTTAAAGTTTTAATTAAAGATTTTTCAAAAATAAAGCTCAATGTAGGATTGAAATATTTTTAAAATTTGAGTTTACATTTGAATTATATTCACTTAATATAATAAAAAATAATATAAAAGTACTCAAAAGATATTTTATGTGTTTTGAATTATATTAATGATTTTTTGAGGTATTTTATTTTTTTATACATGAATTTTGAATAAATAGCCCTCAATTTGAGAAAAATATATTTATTTTAAAATTTTTCTAAGTAAATGATTTTAAAAATTTAAGGATTTAATAAAAAGAAAAATAAAATGTAAGTTAATCATTATAAATTTAAAATAAAAAAATTTATGTAATTGTGTAAATCCAAAAAAAAAATGTAATATTGTGACCCACCCCCACCCATAAGTATGGCACTAAATAAGAGCAAGGGATGGACGCAGCTAGCAAGTAGGACCAATTTTGGGGGTACGGCGTATACACATAGGGTTGCCTCTGACCCTTGGGCCTGAGCCCCTTTTAAATCTTGAAAAAGCTTAGCCACTGCATGCATGCCATGGGAATCTTGCCGTTTGGGTATTATTTCACTCACTTTAGCCCTACCAATATTCTTTCTTCCTTCTCCATAGGACCACCCATCTCTCTCTCTCTCTCTCTCTCTTTTTAATTTTTGTTTTTTCCTCTTTCTTTCTTTTCCCTTTTTATATATTACAACTAGAAACACAACTTAATTTTATCTCTTTCTGTCTCTCACTTAAAAAAAACAAAATTTAATAATATTGATCATTTGCAAGAACAGTAAAGAAACAAAATATGCTACATCATTTAGGAGGGTAAACTGGGAAGCAAATTCTCTGTCTGCTAAATGAAAAAATTATTTTCATTTTATGTTTTTTTCAAAATTTAAAAAATATCAAAATAAAAAATAGATGATAAAAATAAAAAAATAAAAAAATTTAAAATGTAGATCATCTAAAGCAAATCTAAATAATTTAAATCTGTTTTTGTGCACACTATATCACAATTTTAATTTTTCAGAGCTTTTCTCAATGCTAATTGGGTGGGACTTAGCCTGTTTAGTACACAAAAAAATTAAGTATAAAAATAAAAATGAAAAGAAAAAAGTGATTTTATAAAAAAAAAGACCTAAGTGCCTCTACTTTTAATTATTGAAAAATAATTAAATAATGATTAATAGACAATATTGAATAATGATTAAAAAATAATTATAAAAATAAAATAAATATTTTATCCAATTTTCTATTTCCATTTCTCTTTCCCACCCTTATTAAACTTTTTTAGAGGAATGACTTCCCTTAAATCAAAATATATAAGTATGTTCTTGATTTTTTGTAAAATTATGAAATTTATTTATACTAATTTTTAAAAATTTTGGACTCATGATTCAATTAATTTTTATATGCTAAATTTGCCTTTTAAAAAATTGATGATAGTTTAATTAATTATAAAGGAAAAAAGTTTATTCATACTTATTATACATAAAATAAAACTTAAATATATCTAATGGAATAATTCAATGTGTTATTAGACAACTATCCTTCTCAATTCGTTTCATATTATCAAATATCAACAAACTTTGTTATTAATATATATCATCCTATTAATTTTGAAACGGTTAGTACCTGATTTAAAAATATTTTAATATGATTATCGTTAACATAAGAAATATATATATATATATATATATATATAAAAAGCAAAATAACTGTTCTCAGGCAGGCCACGATGCGTGAAGCCGTTTTCATTAAAAGATTAGACCAATAATGCTACGGAAAAAGGTAGGGCAATTATTTTTGTGGTCCTATTTTTTCTTTTTAAACTTTTGCATGACGATTTTGATAAGTCATAAGTAACAAATAATGCTATAGTAGTATTGTCCTCCAATATTAGGGTCCATAGTCGCAGACCTTGACAACATAAAGGCCATATATTTGATACTGACCTTATAATTTCTGATTTATCAAAAATTTTATAATCATGTGAATTAAAAAAACACACAATTTACATATATATATTTTTATTATAAGCAAAATAAATCCTAGATAATTATTATTAAGAATGTGAAAAAGATTTTTTTTTTAATTTTCAAATATTGGCATGTTAGATTAAAAATATTGCCAACATTATGAATAAGAAAAATATATTGAACGAAAAATAGCTTTCTTATATTTATATATAAAAAATGTCATATAATTAATTACATCACAAATTCATAATAACAATCACTAATATGTCTGCCTTAAATAATCAGACGCCATATTTTAGAACATATTTAGAAAAAAAAAAACTTTTATACAAATAAAGCTTATTTAATAATGAGTTATCATCAAGGGTCTTAACTCTTAAGAAAATATGAATTTATTAGTGGGATTTCTATGTTTATAACCTTATTTTTTTCTTTTTTTTTCTTTTTTGGAAGGAATATGTCTGACTAGGTAGACTTCACTGAGGGAATAGAAGAGAGTAAGAGATAATGAATTAGAATAATTAATTACATAGAATATATATTTATTATATGAACAAAGATTTCAATATTAATTGAGTCTCCATAATTAATTAACATTAAATCAAAGAAGTTTATAATTAGAAAGATTCATTCTTATATACAAAAATAAGTGGATCAACCCAATCACAAATATGCTTGCATGTGAATTTTTTTTTCAAATGTATATTACATGCTTATATAATAATAATAATAATAATAAATCTAAAAACAAAAGTTAGGTAACGTAGCTTTTAAATACTTGCCATTAGGTAATTCAATAAAAAAGAATATAATTAAATATTTTTTACACTATAATATTATGTAATTCACCAAAATAGTGAAAATAAATTAGAATCTGTTACCCAGCTTGTTTAACTCACAGGCTAATATGAATAAGTAAGAATTCATATTTTTTATAAATTGCTTAATAAAGGGGTCGACCTGTCTTGATTTATTTATGTCTTATCCAATAGAAATTTACCTAATTTTTGTTTATCAATTTTTAACTATAAATTGAATACATCTAAACAATTTAAGCAATCAAGCGGACAATGATGGAATTGGAATTAAGAGCATGCCCGTTAAATATCTTGTCAATGAAGATAGGGAAAGCAACGTAGGCAACAAAAAGCAGACAGATTAGATTGATACTAAGTATTGAGATGGCCCCTAAAAAAAAAAAAAACAGTGCATGCATGGGATGTTATGCAGATTGGAAGCAACAGGGTGGGATGAGCAAGAGAGGGTCCCTCCACTTGAAGAAAGCTATTTGTTGGGTCCCAAATGGAAAACAACACTTCTTTAAATGTTCTCTTGCATGATTTTTTGCATTATTTCACACTTTTGTTTTGAGGAGAGATTGAGAAGAAATTAATTAAATTTAATTGATTCACATATAAAACACACACACATGCAAAGGCCAAAGGGACGAAGGGACCCATGACGGTTTGGATGGGAATTGTGTCTTGGAAAGGAACAGCAAAAAGTGCAGTATGGTGGAATTGTTTGTGCCATTGGGGCCATCCCTTTTTTAAAGAAAAAGGGGGGAAAAAAGGAAAATTCTTCTTCTTCTTCTTCAAAGGGCCAACCCCAAGACACTCGTATTCATGAGCTTTGTTAGTTTGTGAAGTTCATGACAAATTTTTCAACCACCATGAAAGTTACCAAACTCTAACTGTTTACTCACGTGACCGTACACTATTTATGAATTCCTTATTAAATAATTACAAGAATGTCATAATCGAACGATTACATTTGAATAATTCATATGTACTCTGTCTAGTTAGTATTATCAACTGTTAACATAAATTTAAATATTTTGATGTAATTGACTAATGTTGTCATCGAATAGATAGAAGATCAGTACATTTTATTTTATTTGTACAAAAAAGAGATTTTTTGGGTACATTTTAGATTTTTTTTTATGCAAGGGTATAAAACAAACAGGAAAAAAGAAACAAAAATTAAGGGAAAAAAAAATCTAACGAGCTAACCCGAAAACCAAGTAATTAAAAAGCTAAATTGGGAAGGAGGAGTTTCCTTTCTTATACGGCCTTTTGCTCCTTAAGAGAAATTTGGTCAGCCATCCATAACATTATTAACATCTCTAGGGACTAGGGTTTTCTTCTAATTAACTTCTTCTCCATGTTTATTTACCCAAGGTTCTCCTTTTAAGCTGGAAAGGCGAGTGCAAGGTCCGACTTTATGTTTTCTTTTTGACCCCAGCATGTCACTTGAAAGTGAATCTTCCATATAGGACGTTGCCCTAGAGAAAAAAACTTGGAAGTTGTAGAGAAACGAATGAGAAAAGTATTTTGGTAAAGCTTCTCCTTTTTATGTTATATCAATCACTTCAAAATTTGGATATATTGACGATCTCTCTTCTTCCAGATTCCATAGATTTTTCATGATATGAGAAATTAAGGAGATCCCTTCCTAAATCTATGAATCTTCAATGATAATAGTGTCGTATGTCTTCTTCACCCTCGTCATATATATCAGAGTTGGGGGAATTAACAACAGCCATTAGTAATGATTTGATAAGATGATAAGAAATATTTAGACGGGGTTGTGATTAAAACGGGAACTTAATAGCAATCAGAGTAATCCTTACCAAAATTTCTATAAAACATTGTCACAGATGCTAGACTTTGTAGATGATGCTCTAACATGATTGATTGCCAAAAGAGTAAAAAGACACGGGGAGATGCTACGTTGAACCTATACGCAAGTTCAAAAATTGATCAATCAGGCTACACCAAACGAGACTCCACAAATCTGGGAGAAGATCAGAACATCAAGTGTCGGAAGAGACGATCAAATGCTGCCGTAGGAAAACAATGAAGTGATGAGGCTATACATCGACAACAACTCATAAACCCTAGAGTATGAGGGGAGCACCCGGGCAGAGAATCGAGAAGGACTTTCTTTTTTCCCTGAACATATGAGTATATAGTCATTCTCGTTACAGAATAGAGGTTTGAATTTCTTGGTAATTAACTACATTTTAGGTACCTCAAAATATATTTCACAAGCCAATTGTTTATATGGGAAATCAAATGAGCTAGATTTGGATTAATCTTTCTTGTGCTTTTTAGAAAAAGGGTCCATTCGATTTACCACAAAAAAAGTAGAGTTTAGGGTCGGGGTCTTATAATCACGGTTAAAATAATTATGGCCAAAATACATATTAACTATAGATAACATAACTATAGTTGTGATAAAGATTAATCATAATTATATCATAACTGTGATTAAACTTTGTGTTTGATCACAATTAACCACGATTATGTAGTAACTGTGGTCAAACACCACTTCTCTTGACCATAATTGTATAACCATGGCCAAGACAAAAAAACTTAACCACGATTATTGCAATAATCGTGGTTAAGCCACAACTTTCATAACTATGGTTAAACCAAAAAAAGGCTTAATCATAGTTATGGCAAGTCGTAATGAAGCTCACTTAGTGGCTTGACTATGAGTCTTTAAAAAACTGTGATTAAGTTTTTGGTTTAACCATAGTTTAAAAGAATCGTGGTTAAACTATCTCCCTTTTATTTTCCATTGCATTAGATCTGTTAGTCTTCATTTTTGTAGTCTTCATCTTTGTCTCTTTGCCAACGTCTTTCATCTTTTGCAACTCAACACGTCTATCTTATCCCTCTTGGAGATCAAGCTATTTTCAATATCCCTCTTGCATCTTTGTCATCCTTCTTATCTACATGGCCTTCTATACCATTTCTATAAGTTTATTTTTCATTTTTAGTAGCCCACTATTTGACATTTTCAGGCTAGGTAGTTCTAAATTTTTTTTTGGCTTGATTATTCAAAATATAAATAAAATTTATTTTATTACAATGGCAAAATTTTTACTTTATTTTATTAGTGTAGAGTTATATTATCTTGGTGTTGAAATTTTTTTGGCTTTATTGTTGAAAATATGAATGAAATTTGTTTCATTAAATTTTTTATTTTATTGGTGTAGAGTTTTATTATCTTTTTAATTTTTTTTCATTGTGACTAGTGTTTAAGTCTACGTACACTTACCTGAACCAATTTACCTTTCTGATTTGCTAAAAGATAGATTATCAACACAAAAATTAAAGTATTCAAAAGATTTTTTTATTTAACTTTTAAAAAAATTAGTATACCTAAAATAATTATAGGAGACAAAAGCTTTATTGGGCTTAGAAAATAATTTAGGAAAATGCTATATTTTCTTATCAATATAATTTGAAGGAATCATCTAGTGATTATAAAAGTGTAATATTTTATTTTAACAACTTGTCTAAAAAATTGAAATCAACATTTTAAAAAAATTATTTTTTAAAAATATATCATACAAATGTATAGAATATATCCTAAAGATTATTTTAGAAGGGATTAAGTTTATAATAATACAACAAAAATTATTAATATAAGTTTAATTCTTTTGAATAGTACTTAAAAAATAGAACTTAAATGTATTAAATTCACATGGGAAATGCACAAAAAATTTAGATAACATAAAAAAAAAAAAGGAATGAGTGACATGGGTGGTGAATTAGTTTAAATTCACATGTGGATTATTGTCCATAAATATGATGGTGAATCTTATGTCAATAATAAAGCTAAAACTGTTTGCATAAGTGTTTGAATGACAAGGGTGTTGACTTTTGATTTTTTTGAAAGCCTTTATTTTTTAACTAATTTATTATCTTTATTTGAATTTACAAGAACAAATTATAATGTTTCAAACTAAGGACTCTTTTTCTCAAGAAATTTTAAATAATGACTCATTGGCTCAAGTCTTGGCAAGCAAATAGCACTGTGGTCAAATTCAAAGAATGAGATTTGGTGTTTGTCCATTTCAAGTATTTGAATGTTAGGCTCACGAGAGTATGTCTAAACCTTTTTATGCAAAATTGCAAACTGAAGTCACTCAATTTAAAGCAAAAATAGCTTAAAAAGACAAACAACAATGAAAAATAGAGGCTAAAAATGTTACAATTGCTGAGCGACAATGATAAATAAAAGTAAGTGTGGCTTTTATATTCCAAAATTTTTAAAATACATTACCACCAAAGCTTGCAGCTTTAAAAGCTCAAGGAGTAATTTTCCAAATTTGTATTCTAATTATAGCCATACAAATGAATCTTAACTAATAATATTTTTTTAAAAGTTTTATGGACCAAGTGATGGGGACAGTAAACACCAATCTACTAATGATAATCATTCTTCATAAGAATGGACATATTGTTTAAATAGACTTTATAATTATATTACCTATTTGTAAATTAATAGAACATGAATTTATTTTTAATTTTAATAATATTATGATTGTTATCATTGAAAGTTAGTTCTTATTGTTGATATGTTTTTGAAAATTGTTATTGGCAATTAGTTGTTGAATATATTAGTTAAAATTTATTATTATAAGTTTGTGGCAAAAAAAAATTGATTATCACAATTTGTATTAAAAAAAGTCAGCCAAACATGTCCTAGCCATGGTTCATAATTGTGGCTAGGACTTGTTTTAGCCTAATTTAGCAACAGTTCATTGAAATTATAACTAAGACAAGTTTAACCATTATTTACTATAATCATAGTTAAGTGACAAGTTTGACCACAGTTCACTGTAACCATGACTAAGTTTAGCCATGGTTTACTATAACTATGGCTAAGACAAAACTTAGCCACTATTATAATAAACAATAGATAAGTCCTATCTTATCTATAGACTTATCAATGATTTTAAAAAATTGTAGTAAAATCCTTCTCTACAAATGGCTTAATCACAAATATCTTAACTATAACTAAAAATTTAAACTATAGCTATAACTATAGTTAAAGCTATTAAAAAATCGTGACTCAACCCTTTTTTTGGGGTAATATTTGGCCAATTGATAAGGATTAATTCCAGAATGGGTTGGGTTAGCATGCATTGTATAATTGTGTTAATCTAATTAAATATTTATCTTTAGGGCTAGTTTGGTACGATATTACCTTTAAGGGTAGGATTGAATGAAATTAGGTAAAAAAATTATAGGTACCATTCTTAATTAGCAAATTTTTAAATAAAAAATGATAAAATGATTTCTTGGATTTTCCACAAAAAGTTCTTGTGAAAAAAAAAAATCATTGTTTGGATTGTTAAACTGTTAGAAATAATTCTTATTAAAGGGAAAATTACATCTAAAGACTTGAAATTTGTAATATTTATCCTAAAAGGTTTGTTACCATTATTTTATAAAGAATTACCACTAATTTTAACTAAAATCGTGATACCCAATAATAATAGATCTTTCAAAATAAATATAAATTTCAAATCTTTAAATGTAATTTTTTCATTATTAAACTTCGCTTATTTAAAGCGACTATGATTGTTTGACTCCATTTTTATCTTTTCAATAATTACTACTTGACCATTTATGATCCAAATATTTTTTACTTATATTTATATTTGCAAGGGTAATTAATATTGAAATTTTATATTTCACATCCATTCCATCAATTGCATTATAAAGCATGATCAGTTACCATTTTTATTTTTAATAAATTAAATAATAGAGTGTGAACGATATCTTCCTCTTCTGGCTCTACTCCATTTTATCACATGCACTTCATTAGTCATCATTCTACTCATCCTTCAAAACTCCCAAATAAGCTCTTTAAATTTAAAATAAAAAATAAAACAAAACAAAATCTTACAAGTTCGAGTTCAAGTTGTGGCACAAGTAGGTCCTATTTCACCCCTAAAACTGATGCAAATGTGCAATAATGTTTCTGGGGGCAAACAAGCTCATATGGTGAAAGTGAGGAACCAATAATTGATTTAATGGGTGATGATCATAATCCAAGCCATATTCTGTGGGGTACACTATATATAGAAGATGTGAGATCAACTAATAGACAACATGATCGATATCTACAAATAAATTATAGATCAGATTCAGCAAAAACAAAAGATAACAACATATATATATATATATATATGCATATATAGATTTTCACAGTTAATCACAACTATAATAATGAGTGGCTCCAAATCCTAATCCCACTCAAAGAAAAGATATGTGGGCCAAAATTTAACTCACAGCTTGTCTTTGTCTTGCTTCGGTGTTTCTGTCATCTTCTCAAGTACCCACCTGATATATGTACGTGCAGTTTTGTGCAATAACTGAAGAGTTTAAATATGAGCCTCATAATTTAAATAATGAGTGAGATTGCAAGTCCAATAGTTTGTGGCATCAAATATGTAACATGTGCAGCTGCTGCTTCAATTATTACAGTATATATTTTTTAAAAATTTCATCTCATCACAACTTTTAAGTCATCTTCCTGTTTTCTACTATATGGTAAATCATCAATTTACTGTTTTATCTCTTGTGATGATGTCACACATTAATAATAATATAATTACAATTAGAAAAATCTTAAAATGGTGTAGATATATAGATTGGCATAAATAAGAATAGGATAATAATTTATACAGTAAACTACACTATATAAATTTCTAACTATATGTTGGCCAAGTTAATTTCCTATTTATATATGTTTCTCTTTCACAATAAATAAATAAATAATCTATTATGATTTTCCCTTGGTCTTAGCATATTCTTGTTGCGACTGACAAGAAATATGAACTATTTAGTATAAGATCAAACTTCATTCTTGTTTACTTGCTTAGTAGTATTCTTTTAAAGAAAGTTTTATAATAGCAATGATATAATTTGTAATATTGTAAGTTAAATATAAATAATTATATGTATTTTTAAAATGAGCCTGTAGCTTCATTCAAATTTTAAGATTTTATTTGAGTTAAATTTTTTCTCTAAAATTTAAGAACTCTCCTACATTAATCTAATGCATTTAAGATATTATTTTTGAAGTACTTTTTAAAGAAATCAAACTTAGATTGATAACGTATATATGATATTCTTATTATTTTACTAAGCTAACTCTTAAAGATACTTCTTTTACTTTGAAGTATTATAAAAATTTTAATTTTAATAGTTTGATTTCATTTTTTAAAAAAATAAAAAGATGGGGTAAACTCTAATTGCAAGTCGATCGTCCTATAATTGGGTGTTTTTTCTTCCTCTATATAAATTGTAATATAAGAGTCTAAAAGTTAAACAACAAGACATAACTTCAAATTCTATTCAAATTAGTAACAAGTAATCATCATTATTTATATTTCTTTACTTTATGCATGGGCTAACAAAAAGAAGAATTGCATCCCTAATAAGTTAGAATTGGAAAAAAGAAATGCTGAGGTTAGAATCTCAATAATAAGCATAGTTGGCTGAAACAGAGAGAGAGAGAAAAGAAAGGTCAACAATATATAAAAAATTTAGAGAATTCTAGAACTGTAAGCAAATCCTTTTATTCATATATATATATATATATATATATATATATTACGAGGGTAAGAATCAAATTAACGAGTATTGGAAGGGAAGAGCATCGTTTTCTGAGAGATAGAGAGAGAACAGCCACCAATATTCCCGCTGTTTTGATAGGCCGACAATCGGACAAAAAGTGTCAAATAGACGACAACTCATCCTTAGTGCTATTTAAACAAACCTGTTTTAGTTGATTCCCATTACATCATGTCCCCAACCTCCAACACTAAAACAATATTAACAATAATATTAATAGTAATGATCATGATATCAAACTCATCACATAAACAATTTTCTATTCCCTCTGTCCGTAAGATATGTGTAAACATTACCATTTGAGTCAAGGCCATTTTTTTTTTTTTTTTCTTAATATCATAGTGTAATGTGTTTTTCAATTGTTTTATATCTATACGATAATTTATGATTTTATTTTTAGATTTTTTTAAAAGAATTGAATTTAAATTAATAAAAAGGATATTATTTTCTTTTATTAATTGAATTAAATTTATTTAATACATTTCAAAATGAGGATTTAATTAAAAAAATTTCTAAAGTTATACCCCCCACAACTTATAAAATTGTGAATAAGAGTTCTAATGATGGTAAAAAACTCGTGAGTAGAAGCAAGCAATTTTGACCAAAAAATTGAATCATGGATATAGGTCAATTGGGGTTATATATATCTACCAATTTATACTCTTTATTCACATAAGTTTAATGTCACCATATGACCTTTTTTTTTTTTTGTAATGACTAGTTTACAGCTAGTAAAATCTTAAGATTTACATATTATTTTAACTTTCAATGATTACCTAATATGAGACATAACCACTAATGGCATAACTGGTTGGTTATAATATTTTTATAATATATAAATTGTTAAAAGCATAATCCCTATTTAATTTATTAAACTATACATCGATGTATGAACACAAAATACAAATTATATATTAAATAAAATATAATTCATGTAATGAATCAAGAACATTTCAGAAGTAGAAAATTTGGTATGGAATCTCAGTTCCTCTTCCTCCTCGGAACTACAACACTTAAAATCCACACCCTATGTTCCCAAAATTGCTTCACATTGTTCCCATATGTCTGCTTGGTTTAATAATATAAAAATTTAGTTAATATATATAGTTGTTCCTCTGACTACAGATTTTGTCCCACCATTTCATATATAATATTAAACCTTAATCATCTAAATTTAATCATGTGATTATGTGAGGTGATATGTAGCGATTTTTCCTAACAAGATTTAAAAATTCAAATCACATCGTATTAGTCATCCGGTTTTTGTGGCTTTAAATCACTTTTCAACATAGATTTTGGAGGAAATATTAGATTTTTCTTGATTGATTGTGCAAAAATTAGATGTGGACGTATCTAAAGTTAATCCACCTCAGTTCTTCATTAGATTATGTTTAAATTTTATAAGGTTTGTTATAAAATAATTAAACTAAAATCATTACAAGAAAAGTTAGTATTTATGATTGCAAAATGGGACCTTGATTAATTAACTACAACTATATACCTATGATTAGTTCTTATTATGGGTAATCAACATGCCCAGTAGCCCAGTCAGTCCAATCCCATCTGGTCACATAAGCTTGAGTTAGATGAGGCCAAAAAAAGGGTTGACTAGGCTTGTGATGTGGATCATTGTGGCCTAGCCTAAGCTGATGTCTTTAATTTGAAAAAAAAAATATTTAATAGGAATTTATATAAAACTTTTATTCTTGTAGGAGTAAAATGTAATTTTACAAAAAATTATATAAATTTTTGTAAAGATCATTTTATAATTTTTAACAATTTTTAAGAAAAAACTTAATTAGCCTGAAAAACCAATTCAGCCTGATTTGTTGCAAAATCAGATGGACACTGGGCAAGCTAATGTCTGGCCCAATGCAACCCACGATTACATGTAGTTTTCATTAGTTTTTGATATATGATGATGTGCTTTGATATGCTTTTAGTTGCTTTTTGAAAAATATATAACATCCAATTTTGCCATTGATGAACTCCATCCATAATTGGTTAATTTTCATAAGTCTTTGAAATATTAATAATATTAGCGATATAAAAAATTTATGTATTTTTTAATAGTACATAGCCAAACTTTTGAAATAATTTAATTGTTGTTGACATAAAATATTGCACACTAATCTATTAGAAAATTTCTTGTCAATGATAATATGTAGAGCAATTTTCAAGTTATTGTGAACATGCATAATTTGTCCATTGAAATTTGACATCCATAATGAACATAAAATTTTCTCAATTTAATGGTCAAATTAATTAAATATCACATTCTACTAAAAAGTACTCAATAACATAATAATCACTTTCTTGTCTTCTTATGACCACTATTTTTGTCAGCAAAAAAATGAAGAGTAAATCATACTAGTATCTTTCAAGATTTGACCAAAATATAATTGATACACTCTTATTTTAAAAATTATACTCAACTCCTTTAATATTTTAATATATGCTAAAAAAATTCCATCTTCAATTTATTTTTTATAAAATAAATTAACTTTTTGCACAACATGAGACTCTAATTTTAGTTTTAATATGAAAAAAATAGGTAAATTGATGTTAATCTCAAATATGAGACTATGATTCTATTTTTAATATAACAATCAAGACAATTAAATAATTTAACTTATAGAAGGAACACATAAATGGTAGGAAGTTAATTTTATTGACAAAAAGTAAATTAAAATAAAATCAATTATAATTTTTAAAATAAAAAATATTAAATATAATTTAATCAATGCTCTCAAAAGATTAAAGTCTTTTCCTAAAAAAAACATGAAAACTTTCTTTCTTCAAACAACCATTGTTCCATAATTTAATGATGGGTTCGGGGCCCAAAATCTTTACCAAAACTATAAGAAGCCCAGACACGTTACTTGCATTTTATGAGTACTTGCAGCAATACATTCCTTACATTTTATGACTATGGACTATTAAAACATTTAAGACATTGAAAGATATTTTTAAGAGGAATGGGTTCTAATAGAAATTATAAGTGCCTTAGGACTTATGAATTTCGTCTAACAATTGTGGTTCGATGACACTATGATAATGAGAATTGTGCTGAGATGTGTACCTATTTCAAAACATGTAATAGAGATGTTCTGTGTAGTATATTTGAAGTTATGCTATTGGCTTGGGCATACATATGGATGATTATTTTTGAAATCTTAGTTTTGTTAGTATGCAAGAGAAATGATTCTTACAGGCATAATCTCCATACCAGCTTCTTTTCAGAGATGAACCCAAAAACTTTATTTATATATGTGATGTGGATTCAGTTTAAGGAACACTCTGGAGAGCATGATTATGATTGATTTCTTTTACTATACAGTATATGCTCCAATAGTTGTTTCCATGTGCAAGATGATGATTTAGGGACAAGGCTTATCCCTTTTAGTAATATGAGGCTTTTGAAAACTTAGGCTTATGTTTGGTAGTGTAGGACATTGGATATAAAGCCTATGTATCTTTCAATCTAACCCAATCGTATCACTAAGGTGGATGAAGTCATGTCTCCACTGAATGAGATTATGGTCCATTGCCCAATTATATTAAGATATGTGACTATGAGAAATTGCAATGATAGCTTATATGCGGCTTTTGATATATGATGTTATTCTTATTGTGATCTAATATGTTGGTTAATTATTGATTATGTAATTGCCATGCTATTTATTCCCTTCATGCATGATTGACTTATATCTTAGATGGATGAAAAGAAAGTGAAAGTGTTTTCTACACATGTATTAGCTAAATTATTATCCATTTTTAAAAATTATTAATGTCTTATTGAGAATTAGGTAATTCTCACATTATAATAATGTGTTTAGATAATAATAATCTCCATGATCTATTACACTTGTGAGAATTAAATAGATGACGATTAAGATATTAGGTGTCAGCCTAGTACAAGTCATTATTAGTATGAGAACGACTATAATTATTGGAGAAAGTCAGTCGATACCTCCCTCTAGCAATCTTGTAATCTAACCTATCTATGAAGACACCGTAAGGTTAATCTTTTACTGTATATATGTATTAGCTTTGTGAAGGATTATTTTGTTACACTATGAGGCTTAATTGCTCTCTTCTGACGTTGTTGGCTAATAAGTCCCACTATTTAGAATTAGTTTAAAAATTTGTAGCAAATAGTTGTGTAACTTTCCTTACATTAATCGATAGTTAAGAGATTAGCTTCCATTTAGCTATGAATCAATGAATTAAACTTAATAATTAGGTAAATTTAAATAGTAGATATAAGGGGGTTACATAACCAACACTAATGGAATTGAGATTGGTTTTTTCATGCAAAACTTGTGTTAAAGGAATTTCATTTCGGAAATTTTATTGTGTGCTTTGTTCCATTGATAATGTATTTATTTTGATTCATTTTTTTATTTTCACTTTCTATGATGACAAGTTTTTTTTTCATCTTGCATATTATATTTATTATCTGTTTCTTATTCCACTCAATTGAGTTCAATTTAGTACTTATATAATTTTAGAAATATTTTTTATTTATTTTTATTAATTAGGAAAATCCATGTCCACTCATTCCACTTTTAGTTATTGAAACTTGTTATCTATTCATTGAGTTTCATGACTCATTTCTTTGTTTCATATATTATAGATAGTAACGTTGGACCTAAACCTCTTTTCTCATCTTAGATCAAGAGTTGTTCAACCAATAAGCCCTTCATTTGAGTTGGATAGACAAATGTTTTGGTTGTTTTGAGGTTTTCAAATTTTGTGTATGAATAAATCTAGGTGTTGCACCACTTGATTGCAAGCAGGATCCCTATTCTTTGTTTTTAGTTTGGTTAGTTGTTAGGAAATGAGAAAGGAGTGCTTTGATGTATTGCTGGTTTGACGTCGTAGAAACTTTGGAGATGTTCATTTTTCAAGAAACACTCAGCCAAAATTTCTATAACAAATGTGAGAATGTATTTTGTGTTAGACTTCATGAATATATAAAATCATATTTATAATATCTAATGTAAGAGAAATGGATCAAAATGTTACCTCCAGCCATTGCCTCTGAAATCTCTTTTGTGAAGCGTGTTTTGCGACAGAAAACTTTTAAACTCTTGTTTTTACTGAATGATTGTGTGTAGCAAATGTAAAAGCGAGTTCAGGAATCCTGTATTTATAGGCAAATTCTTTCAACAACGATTCTATCATGTTGCTAAAGAAGATGTATCGTGCAAAAGTGGGATATGCACGTTTTGTTTCATCCCACGAAACTCATGATTTTTGAATCATAATTGAGTTGTTGCCTGCCAACGTAGTTTGTTGTCACGATCTGCTTCCCACATTCTGTATTGTTCCCATGTTCCAGATGCAACATTCTACATTTTGGCCATGAATTTTGTGTATGCAAATGGGGGTATTGACTTTCTGAACAAAGAATAGTACTAATTGAGAATTTGTATCACCAAGACGTTTTGTTTAGCCTTGATTAGCTAGTGGATACAAGACTTGTCTCATTTTTTTTGCACCGGTCCTGCCTTCAATTTTGGATTCTGACACCAATGAAATACCATACTCAATAACGATGATCATTAATGATAGTAGTATGATTATTCGTGGATAAGTTTTCAACTAAATGGGGCATGCCAACTTCATAATTTCAACATATCACTTGCTCATATTTTTCCATAATTTCAAAATATTCCAAAATAGCATAAAGTCAATGACATATTTCTCTTCATTGCTAAATATTCTAAAATAACACAAAGAGCAACAACTTTGTCTTCATTGCTAAATATATATACATTCCAAAATAAGATAAATTCAACAACAACTTCATTTTCATTGCTAAATCTTTCATAATACATAGTGCCTATTCACTATTGTTGCTGTGATGCTTGAAAGCTTGGGTAGGTGGAGGGTGGCATTACCTACGAGAGCACAAGATACAAATCGTTAGGTCCATTTAATGTATTTAAAACAAGAAATACATTTGCCACTAGAATTGAAATTTAAGAGATCCATTTATATATTTATTTTTCATTAGTCTTGAAATAATAAAAATATTAGGGTAAATTATGTTTTCATCTCCCAAGACATGCCAAATTATATAGCCCTCTTTCCTATTATAAAAATATATACAAAATTTTATTGAAGTTAAAAGCTGACCAAAATATATTGATTTCTTTTATCGTATATATATAAATGTATTTCCTAAACTTGTGTTTCATTATTGTTTATTATGTGTTTAAAATTATTGATTTTTTTATTTTATATTTACAAAATAAAAATTTTATATTAGTAAAATACACATTTAATACTTATTATATTTTATAAGTAATAAATATGAGGATATTCTAATCAAAATCGGTGCCATTGTATCTTATCTTTTATTTCAAGAAATATTAGTATAATGCACCTTATAATTTTAGGTGAGAAAAGGGTATTTTTTTTAATAAAAAAAGGAGGATCTCATAATTTGAACATCTCTCAACAAAATAAAAGTAATTTATTCTAAATATTAACATAATGATTTGAACTTTGAGGAAATCTGATTTGTTAACATGATTTGTTTATACACTATAAGTTGAGTAGCGAAAAGAGGTTGTATGTTTGAGATATAAATAAAATTTATATCCATTTTTTTATATTAGCAAAAAGCTTCAAATAATTTGATTGATGTAAGTTAATATTGTTTGCTTATGGCAAATTTCTTGTTAATGATATTATGATGAGCAATTTTTAAGTTATATTGAACATGCATTATCTGGGATAAGGGAGACTATCCATTTATGAAACAATTTCTCAAATTTAATGGTCAATTTTATTAAATATCACATTCTATAACAATTAGCAATACTAGCTACTCTCCCCTCGTATAACAACATAATCAAAATATGAACACTTTCTTTTTTTTAAAGCAAAATATACAAATCATCTCAAAATTGTTATTGAAATTATAGAGATCTCTCATTTACTTTTAAAAATAGAGATAAAATTTATATAATCTATGTATTTATAAAGTTTGTAAGTCGATTATTGTTCATCAGTTCGGAATAGTAACTGACTTCCCATCCTCAAGCTACGTGCAATTTTTTTTTTAATTTTGTATATTGAGACTTGTGCTAGTATTGGGACTGTGCTGCCAGCATCAGCCTCTTCTAGTTTTAGTAAAACTTAATGAAATCTTTATAATTTACATTTTTTTTTTAGCAAAAACACATACGAACACAAACAAGAATAGGCTAGAGCCTGATCTCTGCAATAGTCCATCTTTTGGATTTTACATGGAAAACATTTTCATATGTATATAATATATAGGCTTATTAGTAAAATAAGCAAATAAATATTTATTATAGAAGATAATATAAGTGGTAGAATTTGCTAACATATTCAACTTTAATAAAATTTCATTGATTCTTTGTAACTACAAATTATTCTTTTGCAAGATTTTTTAATAGCTCATGAATATGCTCATTGACTCACTTTGTCAATCTAGGTTTTCTCTAAACAAATTTGAAATAAATGAAACAAATATTTTAAAGTAAATTCATTATTTAGTCTTTGAAATATCATTATTTTTTCAAATTGATCCTTCAAAGATAAAATATTTTAATTCAATCACTTAAAAATTATTTTCCTCTCAATTTAATCTTCTAAAAATAAAGTGTTTTAATTTGGTCTTTCAAACATTAATTTTTTCCAATCAAAATGATTCATCCAATAAACATGTATGACTCTATTTCATGGATTATTTTCAATGAAAAAAAATTATTTGAAGATTAAATTAAAAAAATTTATCTTTAAAGAACTAAATAAAAAAAATTTCAAGAATGACATCATTAATTATTTTATATTTTATTCTTCAATAATTGGATTGGATTAACTTATCATAAATATTAAATTAAACACCAATATATTAAATACTAAAAATATTGGACAAATTTTTTTTATAAAATTAAATTAATTATTGGTCATGTTGAAACACAATCCATGTTTTAAATAAGTTATGAGAATGGATCCACTGTGTTGAGTTTTACGTGCTGTTGTGAAGTTAGCAGAGAAATGGATGTGTTTTGATTTTTCTAATTTTAAATTAAACTCATTCATTCATTTTTTTTTAATTTTTTTCTAACTGTAGAGAGAACTAACGGTAGAGAATCTTAGTGTGTAGGCTATGGATATTTCTGAACTTTAACCAAATTTTCAAACCTGTTCAACTCTTCAATTATTACTTCTACTTAAAAGATGAGTCTTTATAATATATTTTATTAGTTTGATTAAATCTAATTTAATCAAATTTATCTTTATAAATTTTTTTATATTTTAAATTTATCTTTATTACAAGATATGTCATCTACTTATTATGCTGTACTTATATAATGTACTAACCCTTTAAGCATGAACACATTTATTATGCATGATGGATCCAATTGACTCATATATTTCATGTGATAGTTTAATATAAGAGTAGTTGATATTAACAATTATTATGACATTAGCATTGTTATCTGTACATATTTTTCTGTATTTCATTATATTTATGAGATAGTGGAGTAAACTAAAATTTTAAATTAACTTGTTTAAATTTGGAAATATTTTCTTTCATTAATCTAAATTCTAGTGTCATAATCAGAAAGATCAAGAGTTGTCACAAATATATTTCTATAATTGAATGAATGCAACGGGACTATGTTTATCAAATAAAGAATAAGTATTTTTCCATACAATTTAAATTGGAAGATGTTTTTGTCAGAACGTATTAAAGTTGATAGTTTTGATGTAACATAGCAACTAATATTGATTGAAAAAACAATAATTAAAGTATGAAATTACATGCTCTTTAGAAAAAATGGAGAATTATGAGATGTTATGAGTAGAAGTTTTTTTATATTGATTAGATATGATTGTTGAATCAACTTCAAGAAAGTTGAATGAAGAAAATTTGCATAATTTTATTTTTTAAATTTTTATAAATTAAGAATCTTTTCATATTAACTCATAATCAAAATTAATTTTGCATGATTGAATAACTTTTAAAAATAAGTCTTTTGCAAAATTTATCATTGGATTGAAAGTTCTTATCAATCATTTGCATGAAATTTAATATTATTTTGAAATTGTTTGATGCTTACCGCTTAATCTAAAATATTAAAACATATAAGAGTGTCAAATTTTATCCCAATATCAATTGATGCTCTACACACACACACACACACACACACACACACACACACACACACACACACACACACACATATATATATATATATAGTTTTTTATATTTTTACTATTAAATTATTTAATTGAAATATAACAAGTGCATAATATGATAGGTGTATGGTTTAATTAGGAAATTATATATGTATTTGCAAATAACATACACATTTTATATTATTATTATACAATCAGATACTTGTTATGTTTTCATTTGAAAACCTAATAATAAGGATATAGAAAACCACCTATAAGCTTTTTCTATATATATATATATATATATACATGTATTATTACTTGAATTTATATATGTGTACTTGCTCAAAATTAAAATTTCTGTATATTTTCTTTATTATAAGATAATTATAGTTTTATTAAAAATATAATTATTATGTAATTAAACTATATTATGAGCACTTTATTAAAATTACTATAGCTCATGTAATGACTACACCAAGAACACTTTAAAAGTAATAGATTTGAAACTTATTGGTTTAGTAGAAAAAGCAAACATATAATATATATATATATATATATATAGTTAAATTTACCCCCTCTCTCTCACACACACATACTATTTGACATGTGTGATTAACATAATCAAAATTTCGAATTTAATGATGAAATTAATCAGATATTACATTCTAAGAAGAAATACATTCAATGAAATACTAACCACTTTAATGTCTTGCAACTACAATTAAAAAATAAATACTCAAAAAGTCAAGACATTATCTCACTGACTGCACTATAAAAGAAAAATGAACACTGGAACCGCCACTGTATCTTAACTTAATAATTGGCTTGGGGGCCCAAAGTCTTTAATTTGAATGGTCTACTCTTTGCCCCAAAGAATTAGCCCAAGAGATGGTAGGAATGGTGTACTCTTCGGTTACTAGGTTTCATGTGAAGGTTATAGTGAATTTAATTTAACCTTGATCTTAATCAATTGGAAAAGTATAATATACTGAATTAAATTTGAATTTCAGAATATAATTATCAATTTTTTTAACATAAAATCACTTGATATGGTGTACCTCAAGTAATAAAGGTGAATTAAAATGCTTCTTTGTAAACTACTAATGATATTAACCAATTCTACAAATGATTATTTTCTTCTTCTTCTTTTTCTAAAAAAAAGGCATTTGAGGTGTATGATCTAATTTATGAAATTAGATGTGAAGTTAAATTTCAGTTATATATGTCTGAGTAGAAGAGACAAATATTAGTAATTTTATTTAGAAAATAGGGTTTACTCAAAATGTACCAATATTCTAAATTCATTAGTTGTAACACATCAATTAAACAGGATATCAATACATTTTGGCGCTGAAAAATTATCGATTTTGTCTGATGTTAGATTTACGAATGTATATAATAATTTGTTACATATAATTATTGTTTTTAAAATTTAAAATTAGGTGAATGTTGTTAGGATCAAACACTTACTATTGCACAAAAAATTGCATGATTATTACATGAGGATAATAATTTAACTATGTGTGGATAGTTTTTGGAACTAAATGAAAGTTTAATAGCTTATTGGTTTTGGTATTAAAAGAGAATGCAATTATGGGCAATCTCTCCCATGATTTGGCCTCAGTGAAAATTTTAAAAACTTGACCCATATTTATATATATTTTAAAAAAGAAATTGGCCTGGCTCAATTATTAGTCTGGTAAGAAATCTACCAAAACTATTATAGTATTATGACAATTACATTATAAATTTAGAAATTATAAAAACAATTTAAAATTTGGATGGAATTATAAATTATTATTATTATTATTATTATTATTATTATTATTATTATTATTTCTAACTAAACTTACCAATCTCATACATAGAATCCAACCAACTAGTGCATATGGCCAAATTTGTAGTCTATCTAAAATTGCAGAAATTATATAGCATAGGTACTTATCAATTTATATAGAAAAGGAAAGACAAAGCAAGTAGCTTGCGAAAGGAATTGAAGCAGCAAATAGGCAAAATCTTTCGCCAATATGAGCTTTGTCTTTTTGTTCTTTCTTTTTTTTTTTTTCTTCTTTTTCAACCAGAAAACAACAATCTGGGAAAATGGGTTCGACACATCCTTTTCAAGTTTTCAATGTCAAGATTCAAGAGGAATTTTTGGATACGAAGTTATTATCATGTTATTTATAGACAGTATTTATTGTTAACTTTTGACTATTTATGAGTATAATTCATAAATAGGCATTATCCATTAAAAAAAAAAATTCAAATCCCAAACTGTGCTTATAACTATATAGCACCCTCCATGGTAAATTCAATAACATTACCAAATTGTTAAGTAGATTTATAACCTATAAAAATAAATTAAGTCATTTATGTATGGTACTTAAGTATGTCATATATAACTTTCAACAAAAATTTGTCTATGTATTTATCAATGATTAGTTTAGTTTACTTAAAATTTCTTCTAAACTCTAAACAGTGCCCGTGGCTTGAGTTAAATGAGTTTTGAATTCTATTTTAATATAAATGTTTTACATTGTAATAACCCAAATACTCCAAAAGACAAAAAATGGGCGTAAATTTGAATTTTGGAAGGGTTCTAAGTTAAGATATTCAATTTAGATATGGTCTAGCTAGTTGAAACTAATCTAAATTATAGGACACATTGATGATAAATCAGGGTCACTACACTACTATATAAGTTAGATTTAAAAGAATTGAAGTTGGTAATTATTGGGTAAATTAACTTACTTGATGCATTGGAATTTGAGGATTTATATGCATTAAGTGTTGTGAATTCACTGTAAGTTAGTAATTAGTTAAATTTTGGTTTCGTCTCTTATTTAATTAGACTCTTGAGCAGATGCTATTGATGGTAGGTTGATTCAACTAGATGTTGATCAATAACCACTTGTTGCAACTCCTAATGTGGACTCTTTAGAAATGATTCTAACATTCCTTTATTTTGTTACATATTGAGTTGAAAAGTGGTATATAATATGGCTAGAGTGAAAAATGGAAGAAATCGGAAGATGAGGCAAATTGAAGGGTAGCTTTGGAAAGTGTATTTTAACAAAATTGCAAATTAAAGTAGTATTGAAATCACTTTGCAACACAATTCCTATAAATTAAATTAAAAGCCATAGATGGAGTGATTAATAAATTTCAAAAGGGGTTACTTATAGCAATTATAAGGCTTTTAGCATCAAGTAAATTGGACTACCATAATTCCTAGTGAATTAGTGAACTAGATAATAATAATATTTCACTTTGCATTCCTAGTAGGCTTTGAGGTTAATTTCATATCCAGGGTTGTTAAAGTAGATAGAAAAGGTCAATGCATCATCCATTCTATAAGTAAATAGCGTACCATTGCATGCTTTGTGTTTCATACTTTTCCTATCATGCATTTTATACTTTATGAAATATCATAATTTCTAAAATTCTTCATTTCTGAAAGCATCGATGATCAACTGACAAATATTTTAATTATATTAAAATTATTAATATTTTCTTTAAATTGTTGACACATATGTGAAATCAATGAGAGTAATCATGAGAATTTTATTCACAAATCTCTATGTTGGTTTCTTGTGAGAAAAGTTTGTGTATAAACTAAATTAGTATTGTTCCATACATGATGATAACGTTTTATGGAAAAACTAGATATAGAACATTAGTTGCTAATATCAATTCCTCTAACCTTCTATGCACCATGGTTGATACCTTAGGTAGCAAGAAATGCAAAGAATTCTAACCTCGTGTGACAACCATCACACGTGGAGTGGAGGGATAATGTTTTATGTGAGTTGAAAACTCACAATAGATTGATTATTTCTTCACATGGGTTATGTGCCCATGATGAATAAATTATTTACTCACATGAATTGTGTGCATATGACAACTATTCTAGTACAAGAAAGTTCTTTTAATGGAAATGTTTTGAAAGAATATGATTTTCAGAATTGTCAATACATACCTTAAAAGTTACATAGTTATTTTATTACTATTACCATTTTCTCATTGTTTTATGATTGTCTTAGTAGTAGATACTTAGTATACATTTTCATGCTTGGATGCTTAGAAACTGTCCATTTTATTTAAAAGCATGAAATTCCAACTTTAAATCCATGCAAAAGTACTTATTTATGGTGCTTCATTTAATAACTTAATTACATACGCACTTTCTTATGTACCTACTATTTAATTAATTTGGAATGTTATTTACTTGTTAAATGTTTGGCCTTTCATGTAGTTGTAATAGTCTGAAGTGGATATTTATTTTTTTAAAAAAAAGATAAATGAATAAATAACAAATAAAACATTCTTTTCTTTTATTCCTCTTTCTTTCATCCGTCCCTCCCACCTTATTCTTTATTTTTCCATTGCGTTCAGCCTCCTTCCCCTTCGAAGCTCGCGTGTTTCCTTATCAATAGAGCTACTACCATTTCCTCCATCGTGAAGCTTCCTCCAGCATTGTGCAAACCCCTCAAATTCCCCTGTTGTTGATTCATGTGTTAAGGTCCCTAGTTAAAGCTGGTAATGCCGACGGACCACAATGAGCATCTTCCTTTTCCCATTTCCATTTTTCCCCATTTCTATCCTTAATTTCTTCAATTTTTGGCTCTCCCCTTCCATTTTCGGCCCATCCTAGTTGTTATAAGGAGACAAAGAAGTTTTGAAATCCTTCTTCTTTTGGGCTTATTGTGTAGCAATGTGGGAGTTGGGTTTTCTTAGATTGAGCTTCCTAATCACATTATACTTGCATAAATCTTCAAATTTTGATTTTTGGAAGTGATCCTTAAGCTTAGTTTATGGATTGATAATTGAATCAAAAGATTTAAGTGTGTAATTAGTTATGTGATTGAGAAGTAAGATTACGGAATGGGGATTTAATTAATTGGCTATTATCAGGTTTAATGAATGTTAGAAATTGTTGGTTTGAACTTATAAAATAATTTGGGGAATTGTGGCTATTGTTAGGAAGCTTCAAAGGCACTGGTAGTGGAAGGAATTACTCTTTTTGGGAGGAACAAGTGTCCTTTAGCACTCGGTATCACTGTGAGTAGATAACATATTAGAATTTGTTTATTGTGTTCCTATATCATTTATGAGTATTGGATAATAGTAGTTAAAATATCATTCAATAGCTCATGCTTTGTGATAGTGAAATAGACTCTTAAATTGCCTATTTGTTATCTGTTTGAGTCATGAACATGACAATATGGATGAAGTAGATTCTCAGTACCTTATGCTAATGTAACTAAGGTAAGCACTTCATGATGAGGGTTGGTGTACTATTAGGTAATTCAAGGTATGACTTTTATAATTAACATAATTATAAATTTGTACTTAAGTTTATAAACCAATAAATCATATACATATGTATAAATGAGGGTATATAATTATATGTACATATATACATACATATATATATATATATATACTGATATAGTACATTTTTTTAATTGTTGTGTATTTTTAATATAACTAGATCGATTATTGGAGTAATTAAATTTCATTAATTATTGGCTATTATTTATTTAATTGAGTATCTCATTGTTTCTACTTAAGTAAACTTATGACTAATTTATACAAATTAAAGCATAAACACTTGACAATTGCTAATATTTTTATATGTAGTTCATTTTAGATACAAATCACTTAGCTCTGGTAGAAAAATGGACATGTTTGATGGAATCCATTGTTAGAAGTGTCGTTAAAAGTCTTAGGTGCCCCTAGATAAGAAATAGGAAGCTTGGGTGGAAAAAGAAGCTACCCGTTCGATGTAGCCACCCTTAAAAGGATAAGGAGCTGCTAACGAGGTATAGTTGTCCCCAAGATATTATATAAAAATCATAACATAAAGAGGAAGGTAGAAAAGAAGTTGCCCATTAGGTGTAGCCACTCCATGAGGGTAAGGACCTACCAACGAGGCATAGCCGCCACCTTCATGAAAGAAAACAAATGGTCCCTATCTTATACTCACCATTCTTGGTATTGACATCCTTGAGACAACCTTTGTATGGGTTTGTCTAAAATGAAACTTTTACTACTTAGTATGATAAATTGATTTATGAAATTCTTAGCTTCTTTTGTGTCACGATTTTTGTTGTTTTCTATTTTAGTGATTGGTTATTTGTTCACTAAGTTTTGTACTCACTCTTTAAACTTTCAATTTTTCATATAGTGATGTTGGGTCCGATTCACCTTTGTCATCTTAGAATTCAGAGGCATGTAGTGGTGAGCCCTATCTTTGGATCGTTGGGGTGTAGAATTTTGTTGTGGGAAAATTTTGATTTGGTTATTGTAAAATATTTTAGACGAGGCTTCACTTAACACAAATAGGACCCCCTTGCCTTGTATTTCTTTTGTTCTTTTAGTATATTTGACTGTTGTGGTGAGAGCGGATCTTACCTTTGCTGTTGTTGCTGGTCATTAACTATTGTAGAAAATTTGGGACATCCGAGTTTTAAGAGAAATTCTGCCAAAATTTTTACAAAAGCTAAGGATACTTATATAGATATAATAAGACAACATAATGAAGTAGATAAAGAATTGTTATATGTGCTACATTATCAAGAGACCTTTTAATCTTTAGTGATGTCTACTAGGCTTACGGATTTGAGCTTTAGTTTCTCTCTCCGTGTCAATCACTCCCTCTTGTTTTGGGGCGTGATAGTAGTATAGTTGATCTTAAGCTTCCTCCAACATTGTAGCATGGGTAGTCATTCTTTTAGGTGAGCCTCGCATTTTTTTGCATGAATTAAGCCTATTTTGATTTATTTTGTTGTATTATAGATGAAACTCAATATAACTCACAAGTATGACCCCCTAACCCCAATAAACATGGTTTAGTAGATGGAGATAATAGCAAAGCTCTCTTTGTTGTTTAACTATTGTAATTGTTTGATTGTAAAAATTTCAAGAAATCCCAATTTTAGGAAAGACTCTATCGAAATTTCTATAGATAGATCATCCTAAAAATTTGCATTAATGATTTGGAAATAAAGTAAGGAATTTATCACATGATTGAGTTAGCAGATATCTTGTTAATATAAAGCTACATCTTTGCATTTAGGAAGGAGTTTGTTTAGGAAGATTAGGCTTACAAAAGTGTGATTAACCCTTTGTGTTGTGCTAGTCATACCTTTGTTTTTAGGGTGCAACATGAATTTTAGACTTAATTTTTTTAAAAGAAATTGATTAAAAAAAACACTCACCTTTATTCACAATCACATCTAGCTCCTTCATACTAGGATTCTTCTCTATTCTCTTGAAGAAACTTTTCTTTTAACATTCCTTGCTAGTTGCTTAATTTTAGGATGCTATTTTAATGCAGATCATGAAATGATATAAGAGTGAAAATAATTAATAAAGAAAGGGTGATAGTCAACGGTCATAGTGGTAAGTGGCTATTTGAAACTCAAGAAATGGCAATAGTTCAATTTTTGGAGGTGCCAATTTAGGGAGGGCTCTTGCCCATTATGCTCCTAATCCAAAAGGGATTAGTCTTCCATCCAATTAGGTGGGAGAATCGCCTTGGTATTCATCAAAAATAGAATATGTTATAAAATGTTCTAATATGCTTTTTGTTCTGTTTAGCATTTTGAGTTTTTAAAGTTGGTTTTCTGAAAATCATCTTGAAAAATTGATTTAATTGGATTGAATGATATATATTACTTGGGAGGATATATTGGTATTCACAAAGAATAGAATGTATTGTAAAATGTTCCAATATAACTTCTTATTATGCTTAGCATTTTGAGTTTCTAAAGTTGGTTTTGTGAAAATCATCTTAAAATTTTGATTTAATTGGGTCAAAGGATATATATTACTCTAAATATGCATGATGTTACCATGTAATTTGATTTTTTTTTTATCAAACCTCAATTTCTTTTTCAATTTAACTCCAAAGAGTTGTTTTTAGCTACTATAACTTTTAAAGCTAGGCTAGTTTTTATAACATGTGTATACTTTAATACCACTTACAATTTTGAACATATTATAACATTGGACAACAAGTTTTACATGAATTAAAGTGATGAAACTCTCTTAATGCTATTTACATTAATTGTGAAATTATTTGGATAGTTGATTGTCCTTAAAGATTCGTATAATAAGGGATTGTTTCTCAGCGAATTGTTGTATTCATTAATTAAACTTGTTGCATGATAATTATATTAGTTATGCCAATATGTCAATACAACAACATACTCATTGCATGATAATTATATTAGTCATGCCAATATGTTAGCTATACATCTATGTATCATTTATGCATGACGGATCCGTCAAGCCTTTTATTTACTGTGACTCTCGAATATAAGAGCTTTACTTTTCATAGAATCGGTGTATTTCAAAAATTTTTTGGTAATTACCTATCGTATTGATATTATTGTCTTTTGTATTTGTGAAGATATATATAAGAAGTTGAAGTAAAATAAATTAATATAGCATTGATATTATTTCTTTACCAAAGCGTCCACCATGGAGCCATGACTAAGGAGATAAGGTCATTTAGATAGTAGAAGTAGGAGGTGGGCTAGATTTAGGTAAAGTTCACTGAGCTTCAAACTTGTATGTTAAAAATGGAAGGTGTAATAACCTAAGAATTAAGAAAGCAGGATTATAGGAGAGTTAGTTTTAAATAAAATGAATAAGTTAAAATATCTGTTAAAAATTCACAATGTCAATTAGAGGCAAACTAAAGTTGTAGTTCAATAAGGTTTTGTGTGAGGTTGGCAACCTTTGTTACTTTCTGTTATGACTAACTGTGTTTAGGGGCTAATAGTTACATTGTTGTCATACTTTTGGTTGTTAAGGCATATCTTTTTTAATGTGTGTTTGCATTTTTCTTTCTTATGGATATTGTTGTAATGTATTTCCATAATTTTCTATTATTTTGTTATTTTGAAATTCCAGACACTAAATTTAGAACATGATTTAATTCATTATAAAGAAAAGTTGAAGGTTTAGGAAGGCTATTGTTTACTAAGTGTTCTTCTCTTTTTGAAGGGAATGTGATTCAAACAATGGACATGTTGTCGACCAAAAAAATTTGAATATGTTGTTCAAAGCTGTGCTTAACTATTTTTTGGTGTTGTATGTTCAACCTATGAATTGTTAATTGATTGTACAGAATGGGTCTTTGAAATTAACTGCTAGCTTTTTGGTTATTTATTTACTTATTTAATTAAAATAAATAAATCATTTTAGAGGATAAAAGATTGTATAAAGAATGATTATACTTGTTGTCTTATCCATCTGAATAAAATTTAATTAGGTTTTTAAACCCTAAGTAGGGTTTGGTTTTGAATAAAGATATTAAATCAATGCAATAGTTTTACTGTTCAAGTCTATAGGGTTGACTTATAGGTGGGATTGTTGTATTTTCTTATTTTCTTTTATCTTGATTGATTGAACTATAGAGATTTTAATTATTTGAAATAATATCTTAATGATTTTAATAGAAAAGGAGTAAAATGAATATTGATTATGTATATGAGAATTCAATGGATCATCAAAGCGATGATATGACATTAATTGTATTTTGATGATTTCAAAGACATTCCCTTGTTGGGAATTATTAGTGAAAATGGTAGAAAGAATAATTAAAGTCTGTTTAATTGGATGATATAAAAAAGGAAAGAAATGTAAAAAGTAAATAAATAGGATAGAAAATGAATTTTATATTTATACTTTAAAAATAATAATTTGATAGTTAAAATGATAATTTGATAAATAAAATAATAAATATAAAGGTATAATAAATATTATATAAACTATATAATTATATTATGCTCACCTTGTAGTAAACCAAACCAGCCCTTATTATATCATATGCATTATAAGCAGATAATGTTGTCTAAACTTATTTTTCTACCTTCATCTTGTTTCTTCTATTTAAATTTGTGCCTTGGAGACAAATTTTTTATCCATATTATTTTTTATACATGCAATTCTAGTCTAAAATAGTCTAAATATTTGAATAATCTAATTATAATTTGCTTTAATACTTAAAACTGTTTAAATAGTTTAAAATCATTGTATCGATAAGTTTTGATGAAAGATGCACGATGTTGGATGATTTTGATCTATGATAGCACTTTGATTTTAGATTTTCTAAATATTTCAATATTATGTTTGGAAAGTTTAGGTAAAAAGTGATTCTAGTAGAATTGATTTTGTTTGAATATTATATACTAGAATCACTTTTAAGTGTAAAATTATCAAAACGGATAGTCATATTATTTTGTTTTAATTTATTCCTATAACATTACTTTTTTTAAATAACATTTAACAAATGATATAGCATAATATATCTTTTTATTTCTATTGATATTAGAATTAAAATATAAATTAAAAATAAATATTTTAGTTAAGTCTATAAATATGCATAGCATAAAAATAAAGTATTACACTTGATTGAAACTACTAATCTATAAATGTGCATAGTATAGCAAAGCAAGCTTAAAGCCCTGAGTATTTCTCGGGAGGCAAAATGCTAATGAAAGTAAAGATAAACAAGCGAATCACATACAATGTAGAAAACCCATCTCCTAAAGACAATTTTGGGCAACCAAGCTTATAAGAAATTGCTCCACAAGTCTACATTACTCTTAACAAAAACGAAAAGACCCATAATACAAGTATAATAATCAGAAGACAAAATTCCAAATTAAAGGAAATAAGCAATATACACAAATGAAATGAAAACTCACAAAGTCACTGAATCTAGCAAGCCCAAGTAAAAGATTGCATAACAAAAGAAATTTATGCGTAAAACAATAGAAAATCATAGAAGTAAAAATCCTAACTCGCGTACAGGAGGAATGACATTCACCTGAAGAGTGTAAGCCATCAGCAAAAACGACCACCAGACCAGGATGGAAATCCAATTTAGATGTAAAGTCTTTTGTGGCCTACCCACTACAATCATTTGTGTCAGTTCTATTATCTACCACAGTTCAAGATCAGCTATTGAAATCCAATTTCTGACTGGAGGGATTATAATTACAAATCAAATAAAATGATAAAGGATCTAAAAGTGACTTGCCAGAAGAATCCAAATACCAGAATGTCCTAGTCTTAGTAACAGTTACGTCTATCAAGCAGAATCTTCTCCATCTTAACTAATAAATTGTTTTCATGTTATTATTTAAGTATAGGTTTTTACAAGAGTGCCACACTTCAAAAAAGTTATATTGTGAATACCAAAGTAATACAATTATTCACTATGAAAAAACATGCAGGCAATGAATATGAGATTATGTTCATATGGCAACGCTTTAATACAGTAAAGAGAAATAATATATATGAATCATCAAGAAAAATAATTGCAACGTAATATGGAAACTTCGTAACCTATGCTCTGGGGAATTTAATATATTCATGTTACTAGTCATTCAACTGTAGGAAAATATTATAATATTGATATTAAAAAACGCCACATATTAGTTAATAGGAATAATATCATAAAGTGAAAGAATAGTAATATATATAACAATGAAACTATGTACAGTAATGGATTGAAATAAGAAGCTAATGTTAATATCATAATCAATGTTCAGAATGAATTTACGTCGTATTGACAACTATTTATTTTAAACATTATACCACGTTGGACATAGACATTATCAGATTGAGCTTTAACAATAATAAGAATTAACATCTCAAAAATTAAATAATGCCATATTGAAACAAAAATATATGAACTGTAAAATGTTGTAGATAATTGTAGTAGCACTTGTAGAATAACATAATTAGTTTGGGTATGTAGATATCCAAATCCCAAATTAATTTGAGTAAAATAAAGAATATAATTCTAAATTGACTTAAATATAAAAATTACTATAAAAATACCTTAAACATAAGTTTTAAAATATTTTAATATTAAAATACTGAGAAAGAGGTTGCTATTATCTACATCCAACCAAAAACTCGTTTCTCCCCCACCGTTTTCCGGCATCTCTCAGCTTTCTCCATCCAACCAAAAACACTTATAAATAAAACTAACTTAGCTAATGGGAATTGAAACAAAGCATACCGAGCAGGTGGCTTTGTTGACAGTATCAGCATCATAGCTAGCAAGGTCAGCCCGGTCAAGGATAGACATCATGACATTGATGAAGTCATGCTCTGTTTTAGGC
The DNA here is from genome assembly GCA_026724425.1 of Erythrophleum ivorense. NCBI lineage: Eukaryota > Viridiplantae > Streptophyta > Magnoliopsida > Fabales > Fabaceae > Erythrophleum > Erythrophleum ivorense. The sequence goes on from JAIUCV010000003.1 coordinate 63,646,212, forward strand.
TCACCGGAATCTCTTTCCTGGTGATGTTCTTCTAACCATCTCGTAATAAGGTTATCCATTTCTCTGGTCGTCCTTCTCATGTCCTTCACGTGACCACCGAAATCAAGCCACCCAAGAAATGGAATTGCATCTCCCACCACAAATAGTCCCCTTAAACGAAAAAGCTCTCTGAACACCTTTCGACACCGCCTAACCTCTTTCTCATTTGCATCTTCGCCCGAGTATCTCTTTTCAGCAATCATCTTGAGGCTCTTTATACATGACGTCTAGTGTGGGTTTGCAAGGGTCGTAACAACATGCATATACCATTTGTTTTTAAGTCATACGCAGAAGATGATGTTATGGAAGATAATATTACCTGAAATAGATCAGAAGAAGAAGACGAAGGAGCAACAACACAAAAGCTTGAAACTTCGACTTAGGATGTCCGAACCTCTACAATGTATTCGCAAAACAGAGGAGCAGATTCTTTTGCAACAAGGTTGGCAGAGATGCTCCGAACACAAACGATGGACTACAGGATTTTCATTAACTACGTTTGTTGTATCCTCGGACTGATTTGAACTTGGGGTATAAAGGACATTAGCTGTTGGAGATGTTAATGTGTCTTCAATGCAAGACATTCGCGGTTGGCAGAAAGCAAGTATGAATAGCTTCGACCCAATGCGATTTTTGGATGCTCCTGAACCATGGTGTGGCCTGAGGAACGCGAATCCAAACATGATGAAAACAGGCTTTTGCAAAGCAAATCGAAGTTTAGGCCAAAACGCAGATGCATCAACGTTGTTCCAAACAGGCAGTATATTGTGGGACTTGTGATCTCATTTGCATATTGTGTGTCTCGTATTCTTGTATGGATATTGTGGGCCTCACACCTCCGTTTATTTCGTTTTCATTAGATACTTCCCTCCATTATCTGTTATGCTGACGTTTTGACCATATTTTCCTTAAGCTACATGTTTATTTGATCTTTGAATGTGAATTTGAGTGCACTTTAACATTTTTATTTGACTTATTAGCAACATATTGTTTTAAAATTGAAAATAAAATAATATGAAATTTTTACTATTTATCCAATTATTTAATCCTTTATTTGCCAAAAACTCATGTGACTATGGCATATCTTTTTTTAACGTAAATAATATTATCTACTCATTGGGTATCATCGCTTATCTTTTTTAACATTTTTATAGGTTACACAATTGTAAGATCGGTAGTTTTGTGACGAGAGTAAGTGAATGATTAGTTATTGATGATTGTAATCTATAATAGTTAAAGGCAGGATCCCCACCCCCACTGTGTATTATGTGATCAATGAGATTGGAGAAAAAAAACCTTCGTTATTATACTATGGATATTTGAATTGTTCTAAAAATTTCAAAATGGCCAGGACTTCCTACCAAAATATCAGAATACGATTAAACTATGCAATTAAATGGATTTGTTCTAGTAATGTAAAAGTATAGGTTCTATTGTATAAAAAGGTTTACATATGCGAGTTTTTACTCGGATTCAGCTTCTCTGCAATTGTACGGTGTCCTGTCTTCGTCCAGTTAAATTACTTAATCTATTTTTTGTTTTTTTAAAATAAACTTAAATGAAAAAAACAAAGACAGAGAAGATGGAAAATGCCTGACAGGATGGGGAATTGACATACAAGACTGCAGAGAAGCCGGACCCTTTTTACTCATACATTGTATTGGTCACATATTCGTATTTGAGATGTGACAGAAGGCTTCTTAGCGAAGGTTTCAACCAAAGTACTTCAAGCAGGGGTGGGTTTCTTTGAGGAAATTGAGGGCATCCAGAGAAGAAATAATGCTGCAGCTTTTGGTTGGAAGTTTGCTTATTCAAATTTATTAGGCGGGAAAATTTGTATTTTTATTAAAGATTTGATTTACATTTATTTATTTGTTGGCCTACTTCTTACTAAAAATTCACAACTTGATATAAGCGCTAAGTATATATGTTTTTGCTTATTTTATGCTTTTGTTTCACGATATGACATCAACCCAATCAAGAAAAACAAGCCAATGTTTTTCTTATGATTGTAAGAGATTTATAGAATTGATAATAAGTAACTTTGCTTTTGATATATTTATCTTCTATGTTTGATTTATTTGTCGTTGTTGAGACTTACATCCTAAGATTATGTTCCATTTTTTTATTAAACAATCTATCGATAAAATATTTATGGAACTTTTCTAATTTGTCATTCTCATCAGTTCTGGATTTATTCCTTGAAAGTTATTGTCTGTGAAGGTGATCAATCAACTGCATTGTCCTTCAAACTTTATTTTCTTGGGAAGCATGTAATCTCGTATTAGGATTGACCTTGCAGATTGTTTCTTATTTTTTGAAGTGCAGCGGCTGTTATGTCAATCACTCTTGTTATCCTTCTCTATCCTAGTTCTTGTGTAGTTTCTGGAGCAATAACCTTTATTTACGAATTTACTCAATCGACCTCTTTGGATGAGGTCTTTTATTTCGTCTTTCAAGGTAATGATCCTCCGTGTTAGGTTTATAGTCTCTTTTGCTCTTCTTTAACACTGTGTTTGGATGGGGTGATTATTGGAGAGAAAAGAAAGGGAGGGAGGAAAAACGGAGATTTCCCCTATTTGTGTCGAGGAGAAACCGGAGGAGAGGAGAGAGTCGCGAAGGAAAAGTACGGTGGGTCCCACACACAAATTTACGCCCCTAATATGGAGAGATTGGGGGAGAAAACGCGTCGGCATTAATTATTTTCCAAAATTGCCCTTCGCTATTCTAATAAAATGTCCACCTAATCCCGTTAAACAAGTGTACAAATTAGGTTATCGTTTTCATTTTATTGCGGCAAAACTCCCAGGATTCGATTTGCTTTTCCACTCATCGCCTTGTCTGCAGAACTTCCAGGATTCAATTTGCTCTTTCACCCATCCCTTATCTGCAAGGTTTTTTCTCTTTCTCCTTGTCTTCTTCCTCCTCATCATCTTCCATAATATTAGTGTATCTATATTATTTAGATACGATAGGCCGACTTCTTAACACTATTATAATATTGTCCTCACATACTATAGAATAAAACCAAAAACTCGATTCTGTGTGAAAGTTGAAAAGATTAATTTTTACATTCATGTTTTGTTTTTCTCCCACACGCTAACATGGAACCAACAGAAATGGATAAAAAGATTCCAACAAGCAAGGATAGGGAAGATGAAAAAAATGATATGATGAGCGAATTAATCCTTACATTTTTCATCATATGTCATATGATACTAAATTTTGCATATTTACCATGGTTTCTAGTAATAAACTTACATAGTTTAAATGTGAAAGATAAGAAAAAAATAATAAAAAAATTAGGGCCAATAACTCTAAAAAAATACAATAAAAAATATAATTTCAGATGACTGTTAAAATATTAAATATATCAAGAAAAAAATTTTAAGTGTGACTAAAAAATAAAAATACCTAATTTTTTTAGTAATCCCTAAGACCTCAAATCAAATTAAATAATAGACCTCAACTAAAATTACAAAGAATAGGAAAAAAATAAAACAAAAAAAAAGTCCGACTGCCATGCCAAAAAAATTAGGTATTTTTATTTTTTAGTCAACTAAAGAAAGCTTCATTTTTTCCAAAAATATAACGTATTAAAATATTAAAATTTATTTTAATATTATTTAGTGTGTGTGAAAAAATTTAAATTTAATATAATGAAAATTCAAAAAGTTATTATTTAATATTAATTAAATGAATATTAGTACTTATCATATTATATAAAATTCAAATAAAATGATATTTATACCAAAATATATATAGTTATTGTTTATGCTTCGTAAAATAAACCATGTCAATTTTTATCATTTCTTTTTTTTTTTTGCTTTCATCGCTTGATAACTTTATATATTTCTTAACAAATTTATATATGTCGTTAAGATTATTTATCAGGATATCACATCATATATATGTGTTTCTATGTAAACATACTGAAATGAAATTGGATTGGATATACTAATAGCGGTATTAAAAGATCATGTATATATATATATATATTTCATAGATATATGTTTATAATCAATAACTTAAAGCAAAATATATAAATATATATATGTTCATAAACAGGTACAATATTTTTATTTTGTGATGCTAGTAAGAAAAATTTTAATATTGTTATACTATTTTTAATTTTCAAATTGTTTGTTTAAAAAATTATTTTAAAATTTTAAAAATTAAAAAATTAGTCGGCCCGTGAGATCAAATTTGGAGGATTGCATTTATGCGTAGCCAAAAAAAGGAAAAAGTCATTCCAATGATATTTCAAGGATAAAATTGTCCAAAAAAATAGTTACAAATTTTTTCCCTCCCCGTCTCTCTGCGTTCCATCCAAACGAGGGAAGAGAACCTTCCTTCTGCCCCCCTCTCTCTCCCCTCTCTTTTCTCTCTGCTTTTCTCTCCCTCCACTTTTCTCTTCCCCCGTCCAAATGAAACGTTAAAGGCAGCTCTTTTTTGCATTATTTACCATCCATAATTGAAAATAAATTAAAATAAAAAATAAAAAATATATATTTTATATAATAAAATCCTTTTAAATATAATTCATATATAATGTGCTTGATTAATAAGCTAATTGAAAAATGTTAACATGAGTTGACTTAACTAGTTGAAGTTTTGAAGGAACGCAAATTAAGCATTGCATCCCAATACCATATACAAAGGTTCAAATTCTCCCTCTGACTAATAATCTACTATTAATATTCTGATCAGCAGTTTCAAAATAATTTATTATTCCTAATATATATATATATATATATATATTAAAAAAACAAATGGCTATTCTACCACACCTTTTGAAGGTGCGTAAAAAGTCTCAAATGAACCCAGGGCTGTCCGTAGTCTGCCAAAGATAGTACTAGCTTCTGAAGGATGCATCAGCATCATAACTGTTCTTTGTCCATTAATTACTTCAAAACACCAAATAAAGTCAAAAAGAACAAAATTTCCCCTTCAAGCAACTCCTGATTCCACTACCACCACCACTCCTGCTCCTCTTATTATATCACGTACTCATTGCTCTCTTGCTTTTGCTTCCCTTCTCAGAAGAAAGAGAAAGGCACAGAGAGACAGATTCAGGCTCATGATGGAGAGCTAGAGTGCTTAAAGTTGGAATATTAAGTCATATTCTGTGGAGCAAGAGGAGACCATTTGAAGCTGGTACAACCATGAGCAACAAAATGTGGGTTTTTCTATGCCTGGTTTTCATGGAAGCCCATCTGGGTATGTTCTGTTTCTCATTATTTGCTCCAAACTTCATATCTTTATTTGTTTATTTAGGAAAAGTCATCTGGGTACGTACCTGTTTCCTTATTCTCCAGTTTAGTCCATAGGCCTGGGTTTTTAGCTTCTTGCTTCTGGTTGGTCTTCTCTTGCCTCTTTTGTGTTGCAATTGTTAGTCTAGATTTTCATTCTTGTGTGGTGGTTTCAATACTAATTTAGATTTCTTAGTCTTCGTTCCCATCGAGGCAAAAATGGTGTTCTAATTATGTTAAACGATAAAAATGTAGTCTGACTCCTTTATTTGGAGGAAGCAAAGCATGATGAAAAGCTCATTCTACTCTTCTTATTAAGTGTGAGAAAACCAAAAAATAAAAGAAAAAAAAAATCAAATCCTAAAATTTGTTTACCTCCCTTTTACCTTGTAGTCTTGCTTGTAAACAGGAAGAAAAATAACCATGATTCTTCCAATTTTTTGTTGTTTCCATGGGGAAAGATGTACCATTTAGCTGTTAGTTGAGTATTTGAGTTCAATATGGGACTATGGAGTCAGATTTCTGTATATTATGGTATATGTTTTGCTCTGTTTCTCAATTGAGGCATCATTTGTACTCATGGTAGACTTTAAACCCTAAACCCCAGCAAATGACAACTTTTGGCTTGGCAAACGAAGATGTCGTTTTAGATTTTGAAAAATAAAATAAAAAATAAAAAAGGAAAAGCATGGTGGGGTTCACGCTCTTTACTTCCATCATGAATCTTATTTGATGCCATCAGAATTTCCAGATCTTCTAAAATGTACATATCTTAGGCATAACAAAAGTAATGACCTAAGGCTTTTGTTCCATTTTTCCCTTTTCAGACATGACAAATAGAATAGTAGTTTCTAGAGTTACTAGACATTGCAAACATTGATGTTAAGATTAGAAGCAAAACTACTAGTCTCTTGCTAGTTTTTGTTTAATATTTTCTGTTCTACATTTGATTCTAGATTAACTTGCTTTCACCTTTCCTGAGATTTTTGAAACATATGATCGCGAGTCATGCCTCCTCTAATTCCAATTTATATGAAAGCCTCCTTTTTATTGACAAAATTGTTAACGAAGCTTTACACCCTATGCAATTTTCCTCCTAGAATCACCAGAACCAGATGACCAACTTGATCCTTATAAAAACTTAAAATAAGGAAGGGTTGTGTAGCCACTTTAAAACTAGATGGAGCATGAGTGTAGGTTTCAAAAAGCTCAGGAGGGGGAGTGAAAGTAATTTTGCTTTTGCTTTTAATTTTTATTTCATGAATTTACTGAACTGAATCATGATTGGTGATGTGCTTCTATTTCTCTTGTAAATGCTATTTAGCCATGGGAAGGGGAATTATTGTGCAAGAGAAGGCAGATGCAGCCATTCCAGTCACAACATTGTCACCACCAGAAGGCAACACAACTTTCCTTGATGGCACAACATGGTGTGTGGCCCTTCCTGGTGTTTCCCAAGTTGATTTGCAGAATGCTCTAGACTGGGCTTGTGGGCTTGGAATGGCAGATTGTAATGCCATCCAAGAAGGTGGACTATGCTTTGATCCAGACACTCTGGTGTCTCATGCATCATATGCTTTCAACACCTACTATCAACAAAATGGGAATTCTGATATTGCCTGCAATTTTGGAGGAACTGCCACTCTGACAAGAAAAAACCCTAGTAAGTTAAATATAAATGCCATTCAAATATGTTTTGTTCTATAGATTACAAATTATGAAACAGAGACACTTCAAAGAAGGAGGCAGGTCTATGTGTCATACGCTTGTATCAGACATGACATGATTCTTCAAATTACACATAAACACTTAAATGTTTTATCTGTTACCCTCTCTTTATCTGTGTCATGTCCTTGGTTTGTGTCCATGCTTTTTGTCTGGTAGATCTTGACAACTTTACCTACTTGCCATTTTAGTTTTCCTTATTGCCACATACGTAATAGCCTTTACGTTTTCGGTAACAGGGTTGTGTTTTTGCAATGTATAGTAATGTAAAATTTGTGGTCCTTACTGAATTTCTTGCTGGTTGATGAATACAAAGCATTGTGTAAAAGCTTTCTGTAACTTTTTTACATGTCATTCTTTCTATCTCTTTATTTATTTTGTGTGAGAGAAGATTTAAAGGTGATAATGGCTGGGGCAGAAGCAATTTTGTCCAATCACATCAATTTTATTTTATTTTTTGTACTTTCTAAGTTTGATTTGCATTACTCATCAGTTTTTTCTAGTTTGAAATTAACTATGTTTTTCTTCATAAAAAATGTGAAAGGCACTCATAATATGAAAAACTTTTGAAAGAAGTATTGTTTCCATTATGTTCATGTTTTTCTGATAAATTACAAAGAACTTAGATGCTTCCCTTCACTGCAGGTTATGGAAAATGTTCCTATGCTACATCTGGGTATGTATGGCATCTTAAGCACTACTTTTCTACATTGAAAGAGGCAGCTAACCTCCTCATTCTTGTATGGAAATTAATAATCTTCACATAAGCTACTTTCACGAAAAAGTTATCCCTACTTTAATTTCTTGAGACGAGGGAGGAGGTCAACATTTCCCATATATATTTACTGATGCAGGATGAGAAAATAGAATTATTGTTTATTTTTATTAAATCATGAAATAATAAAATAAACAATAAAATGCTCACGTCTCTCTCTCTCGATATATATATTTGATTGATTCCAACTACGGCATAATCTTTCGTGTCACAGATCTGTAGGTTCTTCTGCTGCACCTCCAATGGGGAAGCATAATCCAAGCTTCATGTGGTGGAAACTTACTGTTCTGCTACTGCTTTCATACTGTGGGAGGTGATTGTGGTGATACAAGTTGGTCTTTTGAAATCTCATTCCAACAAACATAGTTGGAATGTCATGTAATGAAAAAGAAAAAGAGGATAAAAGTTAGGAGGGAGTACCTGCATTAGCATTTTGTAATTGTGTTTTTGCTAAGATATTCCTAGCTTTCATGTTGGGTCAAGAATCTTTAACTGTGCAAATCTTCTTTATATTTTAGTTTGTGTCTAATTTGTAGCCATTATGCTTTATATTCTTCTTGTCTGGTGGCTGCTTCACTGTCACTGCTAATATCTTTGGTATTCAGCTTCTTCCCTTTATTTTTTTTTAAAATAATAAATTTGGCATTGAGTATCTTTTTGTAGCTTTTCAGAACATTCCTTTGGCCGTTTATGGAGCATTCACATATTGCCTATTAATAATTGAAAGATGGCATTTGATAATAAAAAAGGGAGAAAGAAACAAGGCAACGAATGAATGGGCTAAATCAGAGCGATTCATTTCTGGTTTGGTGTAACTAGGTGTTTAAGGTGATTGATAGTAGTGACTTGAAATAATTATATAAACAATAATAATCAGAGATATATTTAGTGCATATCGTATTTGAGATTTTTTGTTTAATAAGTCAATTAGATAATGTGTTATTTGTAAATATCTTAATCATTAGGTTTAATCATTAAATTACATTTATTATGATATAATCTATATATTATATAATTTTATACGAAGTTTTACTGCTGTGAAATTATGAGCAGTACAATTTCGCGGGGTGTAACTGTTTTTCTTTTTAACTCTGTTTGTTTTTAATTTGAAAAACTTTTCATAGACTTCGGGCAGACACATCTAATCAGAGAAAAATGGAACTACATGACGTGGGTGTGTAATTGAAAAAAATTGAGGGAAAATTTCATCCAAAATTTATATTATATAAAATTTATAATAAAGAATCTTAAAAATTAAAATTATTTTCAAGAACATCATTATCATTAAATTTTAAAAGATTTACTATTGGGTGAAAAAAATGTTAAACTTTCTTAAGTTTTTTATACCTAATAATAAATCTCTAAAACTAATAATAAATCTTTTAGAATTTAATGATAATGATAATTCTTAATGACAATTTTAATTTTTAAAATCTTTTATTATAAATTTTATATGATACAGTTTTTAAATATAATTTTTTGAAAAATTAAATAATGCCACTGTCCGTTTCTTTAGCTGCGGTGGGCCTAAGCAGGAAATTTTAAGTAAATTCCTCTGCAAAAAATGTATGCTACAAATTCATGTGTTTATTCATTAGTTTCATTTAGGAAAAAAATTATAGGTTAAATCCATTTATAAATTTTTCATAATCAAAGCATTTCAATTTTCACCCTAAGTCACAATGCAAGCCAGTACCTCAATGGCATGAAAACAGATCCTTTGCTCTCTGAATTATTTAGATTAAATTTGGATAGTTCAATTTTTTTTTTATTTTGTTGTTTTGATACATTTTTTTTGGTTAAAAAAAGTAACATAAAAATAATATTTTAATAATTAACTTATAAAATGATTATTAATATTAAAAAAAATTGAATCATTTAGATAAAATCTAGATGATTCAGACCAGATCTAGACTCCTCCCAAAGGAGCAGTGAAACCGGTCACCAATCACATAATATCAATCGGCAAAGAACTAACTTAATCTAGTTGAAGTGAAACAAAAAATAAAATGAATAACAGAAGCAACACTAATCAGTACAAGTCTAACTCAACAAACCATGGAAGACATACAATGGAAAGTAGGAGCAATAATCAGATTCTCTAGTTGTGGTGCTAAAGCTATATAATCTACATTTATTCCCATCATATAAGTAGTTTGTCCCCCATCCTCTTGGCTAGTGATCAGAGGCCTTCCAACTTTCAAGAGGACTTCTGTTTTGAGGGAAGATTTACTGATGTTGCCTGACTGGGGTTGCGCTTTGTGAACCAAGTGGTATACAGAAACTGCTTATGAGACCCTACATGGTTGCATATAAGACGAAGCTTCTGCCTCTCTCTCATCCATCTCAGCACTAATTTCATGTGACTCTTGCTTGTCAAATCTTTTAATCCAACATCCTTAAAACAGTGAAGATGATCAGTTAGTAGTCGATGTTCATGTAAAGTCATAAGCATTGATCAGTCAAATCTATAGAAAATATAAGGTCACTACGAGTGGTCTAGTGATAACTGGTGAGGAGTCTACGCAGTTAGCAAAATATCTCAGGTCCAAACCTTCGTTTTGTCATTTATGGGGGGAAAAAATCTATAGGAAAAATGACTGAGAATTCATGTGTATTCCATTTGGTTTGCCTAACTAAGTAACACAAAAGATTCTGTTAATTGCTGGGATGGGGGAATGAGTTCCTTTGGTTTCATTCATCTTTTCCTCAGCCTAAAACATACATAATCACAAGCATAATCACTTTAAATTTTGAATAAATAGCTTGCCCATTCCAAATGCAGTCTTCATAAACATGACTTGATTCAATGGAATGTAAACAGAATATCCCGCCTATCATTGCCTATCAAGCAACAGTATATCATCCAAAAGATCCAAGAGCAAGCCAAGATGATAAGTTTCAACCAGTTAGTGACAAACAAGAAAGTTACTGTTGAAATGTGTCTAAACCCAAAGGTGACATTTGGTGTATGAACATCCTAATTTCTCAGGTACTTGAAAACTCATTTAAATATATGAAAAAAATTATTATCACTATGTTATTTAGGATACATAACACAAACTTTAAAATTTTCATATTTATTATAACTAAATATCTTATAAATAAGTTTTCAAGTGACAAACACTGCCCAAAGGTTTCATAGTTTGTAATGTTTGAAATGGAATTCAAAGTGCATAAATCAATCAAAAAGAGAGACAGTATATTCAGCTATACCTGGACACGTTGCCAGGTCTCTCCAATGTTGAGGGGACCATGCTCATTCACTATATCAAAGAGAACCCTAGTGATGGTTTGCCTCTGCTCTGGCGGAGTTTTGAGCGATATTGGTCCCATCTTTGGCTTTGATTTCTTGGCCAAGTACCTAATTGCTGTCCCAAACATAGTGTGGTCTTGTCCTGAAACCTAAATGAATACCCTCCTCCTTGCAGAGTCTAAGAACACTAACACCAATTCTACAAACAAATGACAAATCATATTCCATAAGCAGCACATCTCAAATGTCTAAACTCTAAACGAGGTTATGAAAGCTGAAACTTCTTTAAATTGTGAAGATTTAGGACAAAACCAAATCAACCCGTTAAATTGTAAGATCTCATAAATGGAAATTGTGACTTAGCAAATGACCAAAAAAAAAGAGAATCCATAGTATGTCAAGATAGATACTTAATATGAAATAACTCAAACAATAAAGATAAGTTGCTGCTATGGCACAACATAAAGGCCAATGAAGAGTTTGAATCAGCTGCATTATAGAATCAGTAGATAGAGAAAAAAAGATTAAAGTCATCCAATCAAATCGAGACGATAATAAGATACCTGTATGGGTGAGAAACACTAACTCTACAGACAAATGACAAAACATATTTTAGGGACACATTTCGAATGTCTATACGAGGTTATGAAAGCTGAAATTTTTCTGAAATTGATGAAGACTTAGGACAAAACCAAATCGACCCATGATAGAGAGAGAACTCACAAATGGAATTTATGACTTATGTAGCAAGTGAACTAAAAAAGCCATAGCATACCACCATAGAGGCGAATGAAGAATTTGAATAAGCATTGAGAGAATCAGCAGACAGAGAAGCAAAGATTAGAGGAATCAAATCGAATCAAATCGAAAAGAGAAAAAGATACCTGCGTGGATGAGAAACGCAGCGAGGGAGGCGAAATCTCAAGTGGGTGGAAACTGGAAACCCTGCTCACTCTCCCGAGCATTCGAAGCCGGAGGAAGAGAAAGGGAAGGCCGCAATTTTGCCTGCTGCAAAACGGCATCCCATATTGCGTTTTGATCCGTGATGAGAAGTTGGGCCTGTTTGAAATTGTTTTTGTTTTAATGTTTTCAAAACAGGTGTTTTTAAGAACAAGTTTTTGAGAACAAAAAAATTAAAAAATCTGTTTGAATCATTATTTTGAAAAGTACTTGTTTTTTATTTTTTACCTGATTCTGTGGAACAAAAATTACAGAACACTTAAAAAGTGTTCTGAGTTTTTTGTTTTTGAAAATAAAATTTTATTTTTTTGTTTTACAAAACACTTCATTAAAAACACATTATCAAACAGGGTTTTTTGTTTTTTTGTTCTTGAAAACAAAAAAATTGTTTTACAGAACTGAATCAAACAGGCCCGTAAACTACGGGTCCATCTCCCTAAATTATTCAATTTTTTTTTATTTTTAAAATATATATACATTTTATTTAAAATAAAAAAATTACTTGACACTTTAATTTATTAACCTAAAGTAATGAATGTGTAAAATATTTTTTTATTTCATGCAAAATTTATGTATCTTATAAAATAAATAAAAAATTAATGCAATTTTGTAAGAAAATTTCTAATGACAAAAATCCTTTTTTTTTTAATCTAAGTGCTTGTACAAGTAGGCTTTTTGACAGATATATACGAAAGAAAAAAACAAAAGAAAGATATGTATAACAGTAAAAACTATTTCCCAATATATATAATTGAATTATTTTTAAAATTTAAATATTTTTTTAAAAAAAAATTAGAACGCGGGATCACAGATCCCGCATTCCTCAAAAATTTAAAAAAAAAAAATTTTAATTGGGGGTCAGTTTCTACTAACCCCCATCACGTCACTGACGATGTTGAATCACTGACCCAAGGGTCAGTACTGATCCGTTGGGTCAGTAAAATTGTCATTTTTTAAAAAAAATTAAAAATTAATATTTTAATTAATTTATTTAAAATATATAAAATAATAAAAAATATAAAATTTATGATAATAAATATTATTTAATTATGTATTATGTAAATTTACATTAATTTTTTTGTGTATTAAAAAATATAATATTTTTAAATCTCTTTATAATTTTATTTATTCTATAAGTGTTAAAAGTTTATATTTTGAGAAAATTTAATTAATTTTATTGAAATTTATAAAAGGTGAGATATAAATAATAAAAAAAAAAGTAAACAAAAATTTAAATAAATTACTAAAAGTATTTCTAAAATTGTATTTATATGGGATTTTTTTATTTGGAAAAAAAATATTAATCTATATATTGAAAAATCCAATGACTTAATTTGTATATATAATTTGTTTAATTTTATAATAATAAGAAATTTATGTGTTAAAAAATAGTAATTAATTTTATTTAGATTTTGAACAAGTAAAATATTAATATTTCACAACTACAAAATATTAACATTTCACAATTACAATATTTAAGAAACTCAGATATTATATTTATCATGGTGTAAACTAAAATATTAACATTTCACAACTACAAAATATTAACATTTCAAAATTATTATTTATATTTTACTTGTTCAAAATCTAAATAAAATTAATTACTATTCTTTAACACATAAATTTCTTATAATTATAAAATTAAACAAATTATATATACAAATTAAGTCGTTGTATTTTTTAATATATAGATTAATATTTTTTCTCCAAATAAAAAAATCCCATATAAATGCAATTTTAAAAATACTTTTAGTAATTTATTTAAATTCTTGTTTACTTTTTTTATTATTTATATTTCACCTTTTATAAATTTTAATAAAATTAATTAAATTTTCTCAAAATATAAACTTTTAACACTTATAGAATAAATAAAATTATAAAGAGATTTAAAAATATTATATTTTTTAATACACAAAAAAAATTAATATAAATTTACATAATACATAATTAAATAATATTTTATTATAATAAATTTTATATTTTTTATTATTTTATATATTTTAAATAAATTAATTAAAATATTAATTTTTAATTTTTTTTTTAAATGACCCACGGGTCAAATTGACCCGTGGGTCAATTTTACTGACCCGTTGGGTCAGTGATGTGATGGGGGTCAGTAGAATTGACCCCCAATTAAAAAAAATAATTTTTTTTTGAATATATTTAAATTTTAAAAATAATTTAATTATATATATTGAAAAATAGTTTTTACTGTTATACATATCTTTCTTTTATTTTTTTCTTTCGTATATATCTGTCAAAAAGCCTGTACAAGTAACTATTAAAAAATGCATTTTCGGCGGTCACAAGACAAGATTAAAAATTGTAGAGATAACTAGCAATAAGGGCCAACATGTACTTCATTTTATAAAAGTAAAATCAAAGCCTTAAATAAAAGAGAAAGAATGTACATAACTTGCTAATTTATTTAAATTTAATAGACTAATAATTTAAAAAAAAAAAAAGATGTTGGTTGGGTTCGGTTATTGGATTTGTGTGTGTGAGCTTTTACATAAACATCAAGTTTGCTTAATTTAATCTAAATTCTAAAAAATTATTTGATAGAGAGTAAAAAACTATTTTTATCTTATGTTTTATTTTTTAAAATAAAAAATATCAAAATTAAAAAAATATATAAAATGTCTAAGTTGCTACTCAGTGGAAGCAACAAAAAATTTGTGTCTGTCTCCAAGACCTTTTCTTGACATCCAAAACTCCTATTTTTGTAACTCCTCAAATTGAAAGGTTAAAAATAGAATGGATTTCACTTATATTGGAAACTATAAATATACCTTCTTTGAAACTCCAAACAATTGCCTGTACTTATGTTATTAGGATAATATTGGAGGAAAAAAAGTATAAGCCACTTCATTTTAGCCATTTTATTACAACTTCCAATCAATAATTAAAAAAAAAAATCTCTCTCTCCCTTCATTGAAACAATGAAATAGTATATGATTTGCCATTCTACTCTTTTTTATTCCATTATTTGCTATTCTATTTTATCTTTTCATAGACTTTTGAATGTAGCCTAATTTTTTTTTAATAAACCACCTACTTTCAACATAAAGAATTTATCTTTGAACCAAAAATAAAAAACATTCAGCATAATTGGTTATAAAATGATTCCTCATTAGCCACTATACATTGATGATGAAAAATTTTGTATAACTCTATGTGTATATTTTATTTTAAATTTTATAAATAATTCAATGTGGAGTTTGAGGAAACTCTATTAAATTATCACCCTTTCTCTCCTGTGCTGAAGCAGAAATATTTAAAGTACAAGGACTGAAATGCAAAATTACAAAAATTGAAGTCGCCAGCCGGATTGGCCTTGAACCCTAACCTTAAGCGGCCATGAGATGCACAAATCTAAAGCAACGTGTCTCTGGCGACAAAAACCCTAGAACCCCAGAGCAAAGGAAAGGAAGAAGAGAATGGCGAAGTCGTTGAGATCAAAGAGAGAGAAGAGGTTGAGGGCTATACGTAGGGAGATCGTTGAGCCTTACTACGATAAGAAAGAAGCTGCTAAGCTCGCGGCTCAAGAGGCTGCCCTCGCCGCTCCTAAGCTTCCCGTTCGAGCACCACCAAACACCGCCATGGACGCTTCAACCTCCGCCCCAGCACCCACTACCAACATGGGTATGATCTCGTCTGTTAAATATTTACGTATGGGTGATTAATTGTGTCTTTTATTGCGTGAAATTTGATGAAGGCTTCTAATTTTCTGGTTGGTTTTGTGAAAGATGTTGATTTTTTTCTGTTACAAGGTATTGATTGAAGTAAAACTGGTACCTTTTGTTCCGTGGGATTATTAGTTAGTTAGGAGTATGTGAGTTAGTTAATAATCTGTTAGGCTGTCAATTTTTGTCAGAAGGCCAGAAGGCCTTGGTTGTATAGATGCGCATGCCAGTGTGTGTTTGCGTTTTACGTTTCCTATGTACCTCCTTTTAACTAGAGTTAATCATAATACTATGAGACTGGAGTTGTTATGTGTATATGTAAGCTTGGCATTGTGTCTGTTGACGCTTTACTCGTAAATTCCCGAGGATAATGGCTCGACCTCTTTAATTTTCT
Source organism: Erythrophleum ivorense (assembly GCA_026724425.1). Taxonomy (NCBI): domain Eukaryota; kingdom Viridiplantae; phylum Streptophyta; class Magnoliopsida; order Fabales; family Fabaceae; genus Erythrophleum; species Erythrophleum ivorense. The sequence continues at coordinate 63,662,299 of JAIUCV010000003.1, forward strand.
GGTGGGTCTCGTAAAGAAGTGTTATTTTTTGTGTTAAAAGGTATCAAATGAAGTAAAACTGATCACTTATAAACTAGAGTTAATCTTAATACTGTATGAGACTGGAGCTGTTATTATGTGTATATGTAAGGCAGGAGTTGAGTCTGTTTATGCCTTACTCGCAAACTCCATAATAGCTAATTGGTCAACTGCTCTCGTATGCTGATCAGAACTAAGTTTCTTAGACAGTGCTGCTTTACCCTGCTTACCATTCCACTCTTACGTGCTATTTACCTAGTCATCCAGGCTAGCATCACTGGCTGTGTAATGCTAGTGTATTTGACCTGTTAAATTATTTTTTGTTGGCAAAAGAAAATTCCAGAATTCTTTTTTCCCCTCTTTCAACTTTTAAGCTCAAGTAGGTGGTTTAATGTTTGTGACCTTTTATTTTCCTTGTGGCACATTCTGATGTCCTGGATTTTCTAATAAATTCTCCAGATGTGGAGATGGCTGATGGAAATCAAAGCCTGGCTTCCCTTAAGCCTGGTGGTGGAATAGGGAAGAAATCTAAGAAGAAATTTAAGGTGGGTAAATGCAAACGCCGTGGTAAAGGCAAGCTCAGGAGGAGGCACATATAACTCCAATAGATAATGGTAATGATATTTCATTTATCTTCAACATGAGTTTTCTTACATGTGATTGCAAAATTTGAGGTAGTGTTTGGGATGTCACAATAGTGTTATATACGATTTGATGCGGTATCATTTTATTTTATTCAATCTTATAGGAAGCACGGCATGGACTGCCCATTGTTTCCCATTTGAGGTCTTGCCATTGTATTACATCAGCTTCGTATTTGAGAATTTGGTTATTGATATAATACTTTTTTAGTAGTTATTGCTATATTAAAGAAAACCAAATATTTTAATTATCATCTTTACCTGCAATTAGTGAATTAAGTTATTGCCATCACAATTTCCATCACATACGAGGCTTTAGAAACCCTCAATTCTCTTCTCAAAAGATCAATAGCCTAGCAGCCTCATAATGTTCTGACCTTGAAATAACAGGGTATTATATGTCTGCTTCATTGGTGGTTGAAATTTACAGTCAGCTTGAAGTTTAGTGCTTCTATTTACACCAATAGAACTGGTTACTTGAAGTTTGTGAGACAGATAGAACCCTCAACCCTGTAATGTTCAGCAGTCTTCCCCTCCATTCTGTATCAGTACTTATTGACGATCATGACATGTAATTCAGCAGCTGAACTAAATACAAGTTCTGTACTTGTAGTGTTCCCTAATTGTAATGTATTCTCCTTTGTTGTCCGTTACTTACCAATGAAACTAGCCTATTTAAGTCTTAATTGCTTTATATATGAAATCTTATATTTGTTTTAAAAAAGTTGTTATGAGGTATAATTTGCACTATATCCTTCATCTTTTATTTGGTTTCTTGCTTCATATTTTTGGTCAGCCCTTCTGTGTTTGAATTAAACCTTTATTTTGGTAATCAGGATTGAGTCCTTCAATCTTGAGTGTCTTTAAAAGTGCAAATCATAAATTTCAGTTTCTTCCAAATTTTTCAGTTTGAGCTTAGACATTTGACTGCTTGAGATTATATTGTTCATGCGATGGTTTTGGTATTTGCTATTGCAGGTTGTGGTGGGTTAGTCAAGAGTTGCTGTGGATTACGCTTAATTCATCAAGAATGTTGAAATTCTTATCCTAAAAGGGAATCAAGACCTTTAATTTTTTAGACTGGATATTGAGGAATGACAGAAGTTTTGTTCACAACGAGAAGGATAGGATATTATGTTTTGTACCGAGTCCACCAGTATGGAATTTAATCTTCCCGTTAAGGAAAAGCTTTTTCTTTGGCGTTTGCTTTTTGGTTATGTCCTGGAAGAACTTGGCGAAAGTTATGACTCTTCACTCCGGTCTTTGTTGAAAATTGAGTAAAATACTTTAGCTTTTCTTAAAATTTTTCTTCACACCTTTTATTTTTAAAATCTACACTAATTTTCGCTTATACTTCCCCTTTAATTTTTTTTTATTTTACACATCTCTATCTTTAAATGTACAAATTCATTTTAAATATTTTTTAAATATCATCCGTAACTCTGATTTTTTTTTTAATGAAAAAATATAAAATTTGACCAATTAATCTTATGCGTGTGCAGAAATTGAAAGAAATTCCTAAACGAAGTTTTTATGTATTAAATAGTATGTAAGTCGAGTATGTTATATGATTTTTTACAAATATAATTTAGCATTGAATGTTAACATTATTTTCATTTAGATTGAATATTGTAATTAAATGGAATATTATATAAAAATTAAAAAAGAATTCATCAAGGGATATTTGAACCTTTTTTTTAAATACATAATGACAGGTAATGAGTGACTAACTCACGTTTTAATAGTTTTGTTGGATTTTAAGAACAAACCAGGATGCTAAGCGTACTGTATCTTAAAAATGTGAGGTATAAGAATTTTTTTATATAAATTATATAAATAGAGTATGTATAATAATAATAAATAAATAAATAAAGGAAGATTGAAGCATTTTAAGCTCAAAGAAGATCAGCACTTAATTTTTTTGAGATCAATGGTTGGTTGGTAATTGAACAAGGTAAATTTTGGATTACAAAATTCTTATTATCTAAATCGTGTTGGATTTCCTGGCAATTAAGAGCCTGTTATCTCAAGGTATCTTCTTGTGTCTGTGAATGACAACATGCCAATACAAACAAACACTATAGTTGTGTATCAATGGAGTTGTACAATGCAAAAATATCCGGCACGCAATTTGAAAGTCTAAGGATAACTGAACCAAAATGATGTCATAAGATAAAAATTTAAACTCGAGATAAAATTTAATGACAGAACCCCAGTTTATTGTTATAAATAATTGAGCAGAAACCTATAAATCGAAAAATTCAATAAAGAAGAGTTGAATGACTTCCCAATTTATATTATGAGGGGAATTGGAAAAGGAGCAAAAAAGTGTTGATATAGATTTAAATTAAGGAGAATGTCTAAATTAATTTTTTAATTTTATTTTTTTTATTTCAATATACTTTGAAGGATGCTGGTTCAAGAATCCATTTAAGTGAATGTGCTTTCTAACATTACGACTATTTTTTTTTTGGGTGATATATAATATTACATCTTTATTATTGATTTTGTTGCTTCATTTTAATCGTTAAAAACAATTTAAAAATTCTAATTGATCTACATCTATCATCTTTTAAAAAAAAATTGAATTGAAACCTCATATTCTTTAATCAAATATGATTCTCTCATAATAATAATTTTTACAAACAATTATATAATTCTCAATTAAATAATATATTTATTATATTATTATTGGAGAATTATACACTTGTTATATTTTGATTGAAAAATTTGATAATAAAAATATAAAAACTGCATATAAGTATAATTTATTGAAAGAAAAAAAAAACTTATATGCAATTTCTTATATAGTTGTTATCAGATTTTTCAATTAAAATATAATAAATAATTATCTAAAAATAATATAACAAATATATAATTTTTTACATATAATTATATGATTTTTAATTAAACCATACACTTGTTATCTTATTATTAAAGAACCATTCATCTGTCATGTTTCAATTAGATAACCTAATACTAAAAATATCAAAAAAATTGTATATAAATTTAGTCTATTTGAATATAAATTTAGTCCATTTTAAAGGAAAAAAAGACTTGTATACAATTTCTTATATATTTACTGGCAAGTTTTTTAATCAAAATTTGTTGATTTTTTGAATTGATTTAGCTGAATGCGAAACAATTGAGCCACTCTTGCACAAACTCACATACTTAATGCTTGTCACAAAATTCCAAAAACCTCGATATTAACTTCTTGCTAAGCAATCTTTGCGTAGGATCACAGACAGGTGGCTAGAACTTGCATAGTTAATGCTAACATTAGGCCACATAACAACAACCATTAACATAAGTTTCTACTCCTTTGAAAGGTGATAGAGAATAGTATTAACTCGTATTTTTTATAGAGAGAGGATAAAACTTGCGATTCTAACCCCTACCAACCAAGTTTGGCAATTCTCAGAAGTGTGCAAGTCGCAATCTACTTGGAAAGTACTCGTTGGATAAGCAATGTCACATACTGATCATCATGACAAATTGAATTAACAGCAAAGCCTCGCAAAATGGGATCAAAACTTCAAGAAGGAGAGATACTGAAATGAATATTGGACACATGATAGTGTTGGACACACGATACCACAAAATAGTGCTCTTGTGCAATTTGAACTGTCACTTCATGTGTTAGACTCGTCTTGAACATGATACACGTCAATTTTCAAGTATCAATGCTTCACAAGTCAACTATTATCCTAGACCATAACATTCCCATCTTTCTACCATCACTAACAGAAAGTATCATGCTAAGACCTTTGCTTCTTGGATTTCTTTCTTGACCCTTGTTCGGTGGAACCTGCAATATATGCTTCGGCATTTATATTTTCTTCAGATTTGTGCTTCCCAAGCTCCTTCGCCTTTTTCTGTGGACAAACCATTTTGACTGTGCGTAAGATAAAAATTCATTGACAGAAGTACTAAGTTTAATATGCCAAACAATCTTGTTAGTGTATTATTACCTTCAATGACATTGCTATGGCAGTGACATCGTCATTGGCATCCTCAGATTTATCCTCCTGCTTTGCGGATTCCTGAATAATGCACATAAAAAAAAATGACAAATATCATCAAGGAAAAGTATTGAAATACATGCATGACATATACTGTCATGAAAAGTGGAGACTGCACAAGCAAGATTTAATGAAACCTTCGGTGGTATAAACGCCTCTTCTCTTTTTCTTTTGTTTTCAGCAGTTTTTTCTGCTTGCTTCTCCAACTTCTCCTGCCATTTCTTTGCCGACTTCTTTTTGTCACTTAAAAAGTATTCTCCAGTTTCTAATTCTATATCAACCTGAAATATACAAAACATACCAAGGACATCTTAAAACTTACATTTAAGAACAAAAACATCAGATAGAAGAGCATAAGCATGTCAAAATATCAATAGACAAATACAACAACAAAAAACTAATACAAAGAGACATACATAGGGAAACAAAACCCAAAACTATAAAACCATTAATATAAGCAGACCAGAAAGCACGTATGAAACTCGTGATGCAATTCATGATTAGAGAGCCAAGAAAAAGTTTGATGTATGCAAGAACAGGCTCCTATGTAATGCACAATTAAGCAACTCTGATGCAGGCAAAACTGTTTACAAGAATCTATCCGAGCCACACCAGAACCAAAGAGAATATCTAAGATGTAGATAATCAAACTAAGTAATCAATTTAAAAAAATTTCAAAACTGATAAAAATGAATCTTAATCATGTGTCAGAATTGTATATGCCATTATATCTTCATTGATATTTGATACATACATGAAGTGAAATAATTTACCCCTGTAATATTAATCATCGACAATACACAACTCGTTGAGTTTAACTAATCCATAGTAATAGGAAGTAATTATCATAGGAAAGCAAAAACTTCAACAAAGACAACAACAGAAACAGTGCAGTTCAAAGTGCAAGTTTGTTGAGTAGGGTCCTAAATCAGATCAACCCAATTGAGTAATTGATTTCACAATTTTCTCAATCCAACTAGACTGATGACACATATAAACTCATAATGGACCGCTGGCATTAAATATGATTCCTTGACAAAAATAGTTTGTACAGAAGCCATAGCATAGGAACTTTGTACTGCAGTTTTCTTCATATTTGTTGTTTTCATATGGAACAAGGGAATATCATAAGTTAAAAAAGAATATGAAACAAATAGAGCTCAGCTCAACCCATATATTTCACCAAATACTTTTGGAGGATAATATCAACAAGTTTTTCTCGCTTTTCACCAATATAAAAATCACAAGAAAACTGAAGGGAATTAAAGAAGAATGGCAAGCCATGGCATTAACTTCCCACCACATTTTCATTAATCCTTTCTTGCCATTGTCATAAAAAAAATGAAAAAAAAAAAACTAATAATAACACTGAGGAAAGGTTCCCCAAAAAAAAAAACTGAGGTGAATGAACAAAGGTTCCACAAGTTGTCAAAATCATTTTGCCTGCTCTTTTTGAGGGGTTGTTAGCATTTCTATCAGGGCATTATTTCAAATGAAATTTTGAAATAGGTAGCTTACCTAAAAGACACACAATTGATAGATTTCTATACCAATTTATACAAAATAAGTCCTTTCATCTCCACTAGGACCTATATTGAACCTCAAGTAGCCTTACAAAAATTAGAGTGCCATTACCACAGCCAGTTAAGCAAATGACCCTAAGGTCACACAAGGAAATTTAAGGAAAAAAGAAATTGAACATATTTAGAATTTCAAATACTATAAGAAACATGGAAATATAACTCTTCACAAAGTACTATTAACTCTCTTTCTTTCTTTCTTTCCTTTTTTTTTTTTTTTTAAAAAGACAAACAAACCATCCACTATGTTAAGCTATGAAACTTATACAATCGATGACAGAATTAAAACAACCACATCGGAGAAACAACATTAAAGGGTATGCTGTACATTAAAAACTGAAAATTTAAGTTTTTGCAGAAAATATTAGTGGTTGACTCACCTTACTGGGTTGTTGGGGTGGAGGGAAAGGAGTATATGGCTTCTTCTTTTTAGCCTTAACCTTCTTTTGCTTAACATTTTTCCTAGAAAAGAATATAAATAGAAAAGAGTAAACAAAATGAAACTAAGTATTTTTGTATGTACAAACAATCAAAATAAGTAAATGACATACTTCTTGAATTTTGGAAGAAACCTATCCCAGTTCTCATTTGCAAGTGATGGATCCTTTTCAAGCTCCTTCTTCATCATAAGAATCTAATAATTTGAAATGAAGAGTTGAGATAGATTCTACCCCCACAGTTTCTGAAAGTATGCCATAGCAAAAGCAAGATTATTCACCTTAATGTTGTACACAGGGTGCATTTTATTCAGCATGCACTCTTCAACAATCCTTCTGACTTGCTTCAAGCCCTTAAAGGATCCCATAGCAGCAACCGTGTTTCCCTGTTGAATTGCAAGCAACATTTGAAGAAGTCAGCTCATTCACTAGCCTACCCAAAAATCAAATGAGAGTGAAAATCCAGCCTCCACAATCAGAAGAAATAATTAAATTACCTGAACGAGAATGTAGCAACCGGTGAGTATTTCAAGTGCCTGCACGTGAGTCAAAAACAAAAACAAATGGGTGGTATAAAGTTCTACTGTAAGAAAGCAAACAGAGGCAAGGGCCATCACCAATGCTAAAAATATTAAAGCTTGAAGCACACCTTCAAAGTAGAAGAATTAGGACCCAGAAGATGCTGTCTTCTTTTCACAAATCGCTCCTGCAGTCAAACAATTGCTTCAAGTTTTTACCATCAGACCAATTTATTTAAAAAGCTTCAACTTTAAGAAAATATTGGACAAAATCCAGAAATGATATGAGGAACCACTCATAGATCTCATTCTTAAGTAACCACGCTCTAAAATAGTCAAACTGCTAATGCAAACAATTCAAATCTATCCTCTTCTAAAATTTTCTTAATCAAAGTGAAACTCGAATGCACTAAAATAACAAGTCACAATCAAATCTTAATTGCTTCACAAGAGGGTAAGGTACAGAGAAAGGATCAGAAATATAGTTGGAAACCAACTTCATCTATTCAAATATTTTTCCCACTAAAATGAACAGAAAACGGTGGAAGAATGCAAGGCTAATGCCAGGTTATATATGACTAAACTAGTTTGCTCCATATATAATTGAATGACATAAAGGACAATAAAATGTACTGTAACCTCCTTTCTGTATTGAAAGAAGATTGGTCCAAAGATTTTGACAGCAAAAGCTCTTCCAGAAACACAAGTAATTTCACTTATGTGAGCTGGTGTCGCTAATGTGAAATGGATCTGCTCATTTCTTCCTCTGTAGCTCCTAGTTTTTTGGGTCTTAAAACCAAGCCTGAGGTCCAGAAAAATAAGAAACAAACAAAACACAAGCATGTGCAGCACAGAGACCCCAAAAGCATCTGCAACGATGGGAGTTGCTCAATAGACCAAAAGCAATAATAACAATATTAGAAAAGAAAAGAAAAAAGGAAACTAAAAAAGATTTGGCACCATAAGGCAATTTAAGCACCATTTATGTAACTCTAGTGTGAGAACTGTATTGATCTTATCTGTATTTAATGTTGCTTTAAACCTGTTCACTCAAAGCTTTCCAATCCAAGGTTCATCTAACCAACATATTTTGCAGCCAAGAATAAAGACTTGACAGGTTTTAGTCTTATAGGATTTTAAATTAAAAAAAAAAGATTTTAAATTTTAAAAAAAAAAAAGAGGCAGCAAGAAGGGACAAGAGAACAACCAACCCAAAAATTATGTAGCAAAACTTTTGCACAATCTGCCAAAAACTTAAGCTAATATATAATTTAAAATAAAGGAAATGTACTCAAATATAAATGTCATAAAGGGCATAATTAGGCAATAAATTAGCCAGCCATGTGAAATATCACAAAGTAATATATATATATATATATATCAGCAGATGCCGTGCCAGGGGTAACCAATAAGTTAAAAATTAACCTAAAACAGTACCTTATTGCGGACCAAGCCACTGATTTTAATGATGTCACATTGCATTTCATCGTTGAGTATTTTTATTGCCTGAAATCAGCAGAGTATATAAACGCTAAAATGAGCCAACTGTAACAAATATCTCAAACAAAATATTACAAAGAGGGGGGGAAATCTACTAAACTTTCGAGTTTTAAAATAGAGTGACAATGAAATCTAGAAGTTAAACTAAATATGATAATGTACAATCCAACAGAGACCCTTTATGCATGATGGAACAATGTTGCATGCTAATATTAATTAAGTAGTAGGATGAATACATAACAGTTCATATATATATATATATATATATATTAAATCTTTAATTTAATTTCCAGACATCTATGGAAAATTTTTCAGATGTGACAAAAATAAGATGTTATAAGTGAATGTCCAAAAAGGTTGAAGCTTGTAATCAAACTCCAAATATTTGATATTGGATTTAACTTACTCAACCATATTACTTGTGTCTCTCCAACTTAAACTCATTGCTCCCCTCTTGAAACAGAGCCCTATCATCTCAAAATATTGACAGATCTCTATTGTGATGTTGTTATTTTACAAAATTAGTGATATTTTGAAAATTTTTTATGGTCTACATTTACAAAAGTCAGGATAAAGACTAATTTGAACCTTGGCCATGCTCTGAAATATAAAGATGCTTTTATTGCCCAGTAAATTATATTATTTAATTTATCAAACTACCCGGATCATATTCTCCCCCTACAGGTATTATCATATATCAACATACTGAAATCATATCATTTCATATCTTGTACAGGTGTTTTGGATAAAAGCATATCCCACATGTATATTGCTTTGCCTACAGCACCTCCTTTACAAGTATAAAACAATAATAAAATCAAATACCAGAAAAGCTTACAATCTCACCTGAGGAGCAGGAACATTTCTTGACAGAAGTTTAATAAGATCCCTGGCTTTAATAATAATATAGGGATCCCTAGTCTTTCGGGTTGTTGAAACTGTCATTGAGCCCTCAACCTGTCCATAAATCAACATGCAATAGATAAGAGAACAAAAAACCAAAATAATAATAATAATAATAATGATGGTGGTGGTGGCAGCGGCCCTCAAATACTCTAACTTGGAAGGTGTAGAAAACCAAAGGCACAGTAGGCTTTTAGCCTTGACTAGTCACAGCTGGGACAATCCTTTCTTTGTGTATTAAAAGGAATTTATTAATAAAAAGTAAAGTACAGAGTCTTAGATAGAAGATAAGAAATCCTCCTAGAACAAACATACAAGAAAATACAAACAGGAAAAAATAATAATAAATAAATAATTCATAACAGCTCACACTTTGTTCAAGCCATCTAAATGTTCCCATCTAATATAAGAGTATAAATAATCCCATCTATTTCCTTATAGCAACACAAGGACCATGAATTCTGCAATCTAAAAACTCAAATAGTTGACCTCACAGAGGTAATTGCAAACTCTTACCAGGTTTAGTTCACATGAAACACCAAACTCTTTCAAAGCAGATTTTACCATTGGCCAAACATCTTGCAAGTATTTTTCTGAGAAAAGAATTAGAAAAACATAAGGATAAGAGACCATTGTATGCACAATCTTCATTTTTATATGTATACAAGAAGACTAGAGGAACTAATATGTTCCAAGCAAGGATTGTCAAAGGCTCATTGAACCAATGTGGATTCCTGATGTTAATATATATGAGAAGAAAAATTTCCTTATAATTGTATCAAAATGGTATGCAAGTCTGTAATTCATAGACATAAACTCCAAATACACACAGCTGCATGTTGACTACCTTGTGCAGGCCTATCTCAGATGTCAAGTTTCCCAAAGTCCGCATAAAATTATGTTCTTCCAGATTTCCCAATGTCATTCTAAACTCTGAAGTCTATGCTATTCACTACTCCCTAGATGTGTAGCACCCACCAAAAGAAAGTGATTTTAGTAAAGGAATGGGGGGAATATCAGAACTGGAAGTGAGGAAGAAAACCTCCTAGAAATATTTTTAACATGCTATCACATTCATCATCTAATACAAGTAACAATGCTTTACAGTTCCAGAAGTGAGGCCAACCAGAGGCACAACTTGAACATGTCAATTTCTTTTCATGCTAACTGAATAAGAGAGGCCACAATGTACCCTTCAGTTCAGAGTAAATGAGAAAACATAGGCCAAAACTAAATAGGAAACAGCTCAAAGCCTAAGCTCCAACAAATTGAGAATATTAATCATTAATCAAAACTAATTACAATTCTTACTGTCAACATTTGTTCACCACTTAATTCTCTAGCACACAAATTTTCATTCTCCTATACATTTGCCAGATAAGTTAATGAAATTCCAATCACTCTTATACACCTATAACATTATTCCATATCACTAATTAAACCTATAACATTATTCACGTTCATACATAGAATATACAAAAACCAACAATGACAGTTCTCCAACATCTTATCCGTCATAAAATTGCCCTGCACTTGCCACAAATGACCATTTGTTATCCAATTTGCCATCTTGAAACCAATCACCTAACTCATTTCTTGTTCACATTGTCAAACAAAGTTCCCAGCCCCATTGAATAAATTAAAATAAGAGGAGGATTATGAATCAAGAAGACATACACACGAATGACATGTCAAACACATATTGCCATATGAAAATTGGAGTAATTATATTATCGCTATTGTAAAACAAAAAAATCCAATCAAGCAAAGTTCTATGGCTTAAAAAAGAGATAACAAAGAAATAAATAACGTCTTACGCTGTAAACTCCAAACTCAATACAACATAAATTTTTAAATTTAAGACTCATTAAGTGTCACTAAGCAAAACAACATAAAACAATAAATATAAAATAAGTAAAATTGATTCTAACGCCAAGAGAAGGACCCAAGATTGATAAGGGTTGAGGCAAGCTGACAGGGAAACCTAACTTACCTTTATACTGAGGGAAGAGAGTGGAAAAGGAACTGAGTTCAAGCATGCCACCTTCATTCCAAGAAGGGTCAAACTTCTCAATCTTCCACCGGTCTATGTTTGGGTCTTCATCCCATGGCTTTGGCTTGTCGTGCTTGCCCTTTCGCTTCTCCTTAGGTTTCGGATCAGGGTTTTCGCCATTTGCTTGATTTATTACTGCATCAGATATTCCCATCTACAACCAATGCAATTATCAAACTCAAACACATAAACAAATAAAAATGCTTATTTAAATACTGCAAGAGATCATTGTCAAATAAAAATAAAAATGAAAATATAGAAACAATGAGAAGGCATGTTTTGTAATATTCTAAGCAGACCCAACCAAAGGAGAAGGAAAATACCATAAAGAAGTCCGTAAAATATCAGAGAGACTTAAGATAAACTCTACCCATCTCATTTGTGAATACATTAGAAGAAAAAGAAAAACGCCACAGGAGCATAAACGTAGCAACCCCGAGCAAGGGGACAATCCTGCCAACTCCCGCTCCCTCTAATCTAGGGAAGAAAGAAAGAGAATAACCTGAGGCAGATAGGTTGCAGAACTGCACGGCGGCGATGGAGTGTAGTAGAGCTGGTGCGGCACGATGGGAATCACCCGCAGTTAAGAGAGCTGGCGACCGTGAAGAGGAAAGCGGCGCCGGCGATGGCCTTCGACGGGTTAAAGGGGTTAAGACGAGGGCTTGATAGTTGAGAGCCAGAGAGAAGAATTCGAAAGGGTTAGGCTGGTTAAAGGGTCCTTTTGCTTTGCAATTAAAATCCGGATTATACATTTTTATTTTTGTTATATACTTAAAAAGGTTCTTTTTAAAAGACTAACTGATATAAAAATTATTAATTTATTATTAATAAAAACTATTATTATTATTATTAAAAAATTAATAATAAAAATATAAAAAATAATTTAAATTTTGATAAATAAATAAATAATATAAAATTACAAAAAAAAAACACACACGTGGCTTTGACTTGAGACCTTGCTTGGATTGAGAAATTGTGTTTGGTATATGGGGTTTTTGAAGTTATAGGAGAACATATTCTTTTAAATATGAGAGAGGATTTGAGGGAGCGAAAATTTTTTGTATCAAATATTGTTTTATTTTTTTTATTTTTGTATTTTTAGATTCTCATTTTATATTTTTGAATTTTTGGTTTTTAGTTTTTAATTTTTTTAAAGCTTAATCCTTTTTTGTTTATTTTAATTAAATATAAATAATTTTTTATAAATTTTTTATTAAGGGTCATTTTAGATATTTTCTCATATTTTTTTATTTTTATTTTTTTTATATTTCACCAAATATTAAAAAATAATTACATTCATATTCTTCCTTCTATCCTATCAAACATAATTATAGAATACAATATTTTTTTTTATTCCCATTTCATTTCTCATATTCTATTAAAAATTATTTTTTTGTACCAAACGAAACCTAAAGAATCATGAATAATGACATGTTTGATAACATGACGAATAGTGAAATGAAAAAAAGAAAAGTTGTTAAAATGTTAATTTTATGTTTTTAATTATTATTTAATATTATCTATTAATTATTATTTAATCATTACTCAATCATTAAAAGTAAAGATATTATAAATATTTTTATTTACAAAATTAATTTTTTTAATTCCTATTTTCGTATCTAACTTTTTGCATACCAAAAATATATTATTGACACTCATGGTTTAGTTTGTTTGTGCATAATTTTTTTAAATGAATTGTTAGAAGATAATAATAATATAAAAAATATTATTTTGAACTATTAATAAAATTATTTATTTTAAAATATTTTATATTTCAAAATTATTTTAAAAATTTTCAAATTTTAATATTTAAAGTGTTAGAATACAAAATATCTTTAATAACAATGGCGACTAAGGCAATAAACATTATGTTATTTTTACTGCTCTCAAATTTTAGTTTGGATTCTCTTTTGTATAAGAAAACAAATCTTGTGAGGGAAAAAGTTACTAAAATAAAATGGGGTACACACAAATGGATCTCATTAAGCTTCATTCACTTTATCACTCTCTCTTCAGCAACCTTTCTATACAAGAGATACTTAAAATCCCAAGTCTCCACAGAGTGTTTATAGATCCTCTCTTGTATATTGTTCCCAGCCTATGTATTTACTTTAAGACTATGTCATTACTTGTAGTTTTGGGGGTAGGAACATACAAAAAAAGTATTTATGTCATCGTATTTAAAATTTTAAGTTTTTGAATCTTTTGAAATAATTTTGAAATATAAGATCTTATCAAATTAATAATTTTTAGTTTAATGTTTTTAAATTATAATTTTTTTAAATAATAAGATTAATAATAATAATAATCATCATCGTCATGAATACTACTAAAAAGAAATTAATGTCTTGGCCCAATAGGATTGTAGGTTGACTGATCTGATTTAGTAATTGGGGAAAAATTTTATACACTTATTTAAAATTTTGTTATCAGAGTATACACTTGTTTAAATCTTTATTATCAATTTTTTAATTAAAATATGATATGTAGATTTTTTTTTTTTACAATTTATCATTCTACTACTATCCTATCTAGCATTGTTAACTGAAGATCTTTTAGAGTTTTTTATTTTAAAATTTTGGATAGAAAAAGAAAAAATAGAGAATAAGTGAAAAAAGGAAAAAAAAGACTACATATATAATTTTACTATTTGTGTTTCTCTTTTCAAAATTTATTAAAAATTTATAATAAAAACTACAAAAGATCCTTATTGTAGCCAACGTCTTTCATCTTGTTTTAATTTATTAAAAACAAAAGAACAAAACAAAATATGGCAAAAAACCAATCCAACAATCTCTCGTCGTCTTCCTTCTCCACCCCACTTCCAACCCATCTCCTTCTCGCTACAATTTTTTATCTCTCATTTCTAATATTTATCCTCAAAATTAAAATTTGAAACCTAAACCTTAAAAAATATATATTTTGGACAGTTACTTTTGTAACAATTTTACAAGACTCGTTTAACGTGCAAAAAGTTAAATAAAAAAATAAAAAAAAATGATTTCAAAAATAAAAAATAACTTTAATATTTTTATTTTTATAATTATATAATAATTAATAGTTATTGTAAAATGAATATTTTACATAATTTTTCCTTTCTAATTCCTATTCCCTTGCTCTATCAAACATAAACGATCCACTTTCCTTTTATTTTCATTTAAAGTTTAAACATGGTTGAAGTTGAAGGAGGGAACCAGAGAAAGGGAGGAGGTAAATAGCATGTTTTAAATATTTTTTATGTGCCTTTATTCTTCTGCTAATAAGTCATATTATCAGTGAGCAAATCCCCAACTCCTCAAGGGTGAGGCTCCCCGAGACAGGTTCCTCTTTCCTTGTTTCTTGTTTTAGTATAATGTTGTACTGGTAAGAAGAATATTCTGACATTTAGTCACTTTTGCACTTGACCTTCGATTTTTTGTTTTGACAACGCCCCGTTTAATATAGAGAATTAATTTTTGAGGGAATAGAAATAAAAAATAAAATGAGAATAAAAATAAATCTTGTATCTCATAATTATATTTGATATGATTAAAATATATATATAAATATTTTAACTTTTTTATATTTGGTTGGATAGAAATGATATAAAAATAAAATGAGAAGAGAATTAAAAGATCAAAATACCTCTAATTATTACTAATAATTATAAAATATAATGAAATATTTATTTTTAATTATTAATAATAACTAAATAATAAAATAATTATTTTTAATTACTAATAAAATGATATTTTAATTTAAAATTTTATTTTTTGATTATCTTTAATAAAAAAATTATTTTTCTTTTCATAAAAAGTCCAATCCTTTATATGAAGAGAAGAGAGAGGATTCCTACAAATGTGAGAATGGCCAAACCTATGGAAAGAAACTTCTTGCATACCAAACAATTCAATTGTTGGATTCATTCTCCCTCTTCCATTTCTCCCCTCCGATTCCATCATACCAAACCAGGCCTAAGAGAAAGGATAGTAAGAAAAGTGAATCATGATAATCAATAATAAGTTTAGTATGTAAAAAGTTAATTATACAAATAAAAATAAAAAATAATTTTATAAATAAAAATATTTATAATACTCTTATTTTTAATAATTAAATAATAATTAATAAATAATAATTATAAAATTAAAATTACAATTTTCTCCAACTTATTTTAGCATAATGTTGTACTGGTAAGGAGAAAGGAAGAATATTCTGACATTTAGTCACTTTTGTCCTTGACCTTCGATTTTTTGCTTCTGATCGAAAGGATAGTGAGAAAAATGGATCCCTGACAATCATCCAATGTTTTTTTTCTTTTTTATTTTTTTAGTTTTAGGTTTAAGATTAAGAATAAAAATTATAATTTAAAGGTCAAAAATTATAATGTAACTATAAAAAAAATTACACTTTAAAAATTATAACTATACTATATAATTAAAATTTTTTAAATATAAATTTTTCACTGTTATAATTTTTGATCTCTCAATTATCATTCTTTTCTTCATTCTTATAATATAAAACCTAAAACTAAAAAAAAAAAAAAGGCATTTTAAAGGTGACTACATCCGATTCAGTCGTCTACAGGGATCCATATTCAATAGTGGGAAGAAGGAAATAGATCCTTTGCGGTCACCCATATAGGATGAAGGATAGTGAGATGATGGGAACAGATTCACAATCAAGTTAAAAGTTTGGCATGTGTTTTATTTTTCCTTTTTTTTTTAATAAAAATGTTAATTGTAAAAATAAAAATCTTAACTGTGAAAACAAAACTAATCAGGATGTTTATAAGATGGAGTGTAAATTACACTTTACATTATAAAAATCACCGAGTCTTATTATTGTTTATCCAATTTTTTCTTCTTAGTTAAAATGTTTATTTTCATAATTAAAATTTTTATTTTTACAGATAAAATGTTTGTTTTTATAGTTAAATTTTTTATCTTTATAATTATAATTTTTATTTATGCAAGAACAAAAAGAAAGAAAGAAAAACACATGTCCAGTTTTAAACTTGATTACGTCCTCTGTAATCATACTAATGACTATAGAGGATCCATTTCTATGAGATGATGCCTTTTTGAATTTTGTGGGCCCATCACATGTGGTTAAGTATTTTGCGAGCCCAAACAACTTTGTTTCACATTGACTTTGGGCTAGATCGGTTTGACAAGTATCTGACCCATTTTGCACAAAGCAAATAGGTCCATTTATCCTTAAGCAACTTAGCCCAAAATATAGTTTAGCCTATTCTGATTTTCCATCAATATTTTTGGTATCAAAAGGTTAATTATTATATTTGACATTATTAAAACACATTTGCCTTTGATTCAACAATTTATTATGTATATTAAAAATACCTTTTACAATGATATGAGCTTAGTTGGCAAGAAATAGTATCTTATCTTTTCAATTTGGGTTTAATTTTTTTTTTTAGAGAAATTATGAGAGTTAAAATCTTAAGTACATCAAGAAGAATACACTCTTAAGATCATCTAAAAAAAAAAAACTCATACAAAGTTTTAAGATACCCGAGTATCATAAAAACATTTCATAATCTCTTTATTGTTTCAAAATAATATATAATTTTTTATTTCCTAATACTCCATGCTTGTTTAATTAGTTTCATAATTGTATTCTTAATTAATATTAAATTTAATATTTCTAGTCACCTAAACTCTCATGATAAATACTTAGTATAATTTATATGAACAATATATGCACTGTAACTTGTAAGTGTCCACACACACCCCCCATGCATAGAGAATTTTGTTTTTTGTTTTTAATTTTGAGCTAAGATATTCTATACTAACTAATTATAAATGTTTATATCATGGAACAATGTATAAAATTTAATTGTTAATAAGTAAAGTAATATTATTTTGACTAAGTAAAATGATATTCAATTACAAATTAAGTCAGAAGTCATAGGTCATGCCTTGAGAATTAGCTGCAGCCCTTCAAGCACTCCATGTGCCTTATAAGGTGGTCTTTTCTCATCATCAAGTAGATTAAATTAATGAATAGTAATTATTTGCATTTATAAGATCATTAACTTTCTGGTGACTTGATTTTCGTGTTAAATTAAGTTATTGAAACTAGTTTGAAAAAACAAAACAAAACAAAAACACAGTTTTAGTGTGTTTGGCTAGCTGTTTTATTTGATAGAGGGGAGATTTTTATATAAACTGAAATTAGAAAAACATGATTCAAAGGGATTAATTAAGTTGATAGAAAAATAAAATAAAATAAAATAAAATCATTCTTTAACAATTTGTGTTTACTTTTTTAATAAAATATTTTAAACAAAATTTTAAATACTAAATGCCAAAAAGTCAGCTTTGACTATAAAAAATTTTTTAAAAAATGTGAATATTAGTGTTAAAATCCTCGTAAAAATAAATGTATTTTTTTAAAGTATAATCCCTCAAAAATTAAGTAAAATAAGTCTATACAAAATTTCTAACATCCATATCAGCATTTTTCATTGATCATCTTTAGGAAGACTTTCAAAGGGACGTGTGGTCTTTGGAAACCCCCAAACAGCATCCTTTCTTTTTATTGTTGACTTGGCCAAAAACTGTCATCGAATTTATAGTTAGTAGATAAAAATTATTTATTCTTATTCATAATTTAAATCTTTAGACTTAGACTTAGACTTATTTACCGAAAAATATTTTATCGTAATTTTTTAAAATTAAAACTTGTTTACATAAAATCTATTTATATACAATAATAACAAAGAATGAAATAATTTAAAAAACTATTAATATAATTTAAAATTCATATAATTCTGTTTAAATGGTATTATTTTACTTTTTTTATAATATATTATATTGATCTTACACACACACACGTACACAACAACGAATTTGGGGCGAAGGGTGTATCATAATACTCAAATTCAAATCTAAGTGCTTAAAATATTTACAAAAATTCCCATGCTAAAGTTTATAGAACTCAGAATATGTGAGTATTTTGCTCATTCTTAGTTAGGGGTGGTATATCTTTCTCACCAATTAATATTTCAAAAAATCGTTTTCTTTTATTTTTTAAATACAACAATATACACTGCATGAGTTTAAACTTAGACTTTCCATAAATTATTTAGATTTCTCACCATTATATTCCTTGCTCTTCATGCTTCCTTTTTTAATTCCTTAATCTTGGTGTTTGGCAAGATACACGGGAAATGTTTATTGAAATATACATGTTAGAATGAATTCAATTATATTGAAAACTATAAATGTAATTTTCTTTTTCTTTTTTTTTTGTTGCTATCCCTTTTTTTTTGAATTTTTATTTACAAAATCATCTCAAATAAATATATACGCCTCGTTAAAAGATTTTCTGAAATCACGAGGAAAATAAAAGAAAACTTCATGGAAATTTTCTTTAACATCTTCCTCATACTTGATTGGAATTCATGTTTCATTATCAAAGTAAATCAAGCCAATTAGAAAAGTTTAAGCTTTTTTTTTTCCTAAATTTTCTAGTGTCGTGAAAATTTATGTGCTTAGTTCCCTTAACCTTTTGGCCTGGACTGATGAAAGAGATATTGATTAATTAAATTAATTATTGAGCCGGTTGATAGCAATTAAATGCCTTGACAAATTCTCATAATAAACAAAAAATTAGGGTAAGTTATTCTAATATCTACTAAAATTTAGCTAAATTATATTTGGTTCTCTGACATTTTAATATATATATATATATATATTGTAAAAAAATTTCTTTTAATTTAATTTTAAAAAATAAATTTTTGGACAATATAAGATTATAATTTTATTTTTAATATGATAATAAAAACAACTAAATTGATATTAGATTTTAATATGTGATTATACTTTTACTTTTAATATGATAATAAAGATGATTAAGTAATTTTATTTTAAAAAATGCATAACATGTAAAAATAATAATTTTTATTTTCAGAAAATAAAATTAAAAAGAATCGAATATAATTTGTTTTAAAAAATGATATCAAGTATAATTTAGTTAGTTTTTTAAAAAATTAATATAATTTACTTAAAAAAATATAATTTTATATCAAAATAATAAAATAAAATAAGGTGAAGAAGAAGACATGCAAATGCAAGGCCTCTCTTTTACATCGAACAATTACCATTATATATTATACTCACAGAGAGGACAACAGTCAGAACATTAATGCTTTCTGCAGAAACTAAACCAACTTTTATTTATTTATTTATTTATTTTTAAGTGAAAATGACCTGTGATATTTAGTAATGTCTGGAAAAAGAAAACTGGAATTTGTTTTCATGTCTAAAAACACAGCTTTGCCTCTTTAATAGATTCATTTGATTCAGTTCGAATTAATTGGGGCTAAAGTGACTTTTGAATATGAAGGATCCCAACAAAAAAAAAAAATCAAGGGAAATTTTATCTTTTCAACATAAAGACAGTAATAGTACACGATTTAGTTTGTTTGCATGCTCTGATTAATTTATTGATTATTAATAAAATAAGTCTTCGATAAATCTTAGAATAGTAAATAATTGTTTCTAATGATATCCACAAAAATAAAATATTGCCGTCCAAAAACAGATTCTAAGCGTTTACTAAAGAATGAAAATTTTTATTTTAAATAAAATGTTTACAAAATTTAAATAATTTTTTTATTAAATTTTTAATCAAAATAATATATATAATTCTTTAATAAAAATATGACAAATATATAATTTAATTATAAAATCAAATAATATATTATGCTTTAATAAAAAATTATATATTTATTATATTTTAATTCAAAAACTGATAATAAATTTGTAAAAAATTATATCTAATTTTTTTTAAAAAATAGTTGTTTCAATTATTTGATTTTTTAATTTTAAAAATGTACTATATAATTCCTAACCTCAAGCCTCTCTCCCTCCAAGCTCAACTTTCCTCCTTCCTTCTCACTCTTCTCTTTCTCCTTCGTCTCTTCCTTCACTCCTCTCTGTCATTTTGTCAATTTCTCAACTAGAATGGAAAATAGCATTGCGTTTCTGAGAAATTCAATAATCCCTCACTTTGCGTTTTGGGTATTATTTCTTATTAGCTCTGTGCGTGCTCATATTTTGGTGGAGACGAGCAATATCACCGTTCTGGATCCTCACAAGCACGAGGGTGCTTCCGGAAATTTAATTGTTCCCAATTATGGAGGTCACATTGTTGGTTCTGTGGTTTATCCTGAGAAAGGGGCTTTTGCATGCCAACGCTTTGAGGGCGATAAGCCCTTCAAGTTTCAGTCATCTCGACCCATTATTCTACTCCTTGATCGTGGAGGTAAATTCAAGTCAACTCCTTCCTTGACTTTTCTTATTTTAATTTCTTATTTTTTTGGTCGATCTTGCTTGAAGCTTCATATGATCAGCACGATAGTTTTACTTTTGTGTAAATAAATGAAAAACTGTTGGATACTTTGTATAGTTAAGACCCAGATATAATCCATAAAAGTGGGACTCATGTACGAATTTGAATTTGGGCCCATATTTTATTTTATTTTTTTAATCTTAATTATTTTTTTTAAGATGACAGTTAAATTGTTTTTATTTTATGTTTTGTTCCATTCAAAATAATAAAAATTGAAACTAAATAAAATTTGAAATCATTAATCAATAATTGATCAAGTATTTGGATCCTAATCTATGTCCCAACCTGTGACTTCAAAATACCACTGTCATCACCACCAACAACAACTACAACAAGCCTTTTTCTATTAGGTGAGTTGATCATATAGATCAAACGATACTATAAAATTTTATTATAAATTATATTTTTAATTAAATCATTTATATTTAAATCTTTTTTAATAATTTCATATATAATTTTTCATGATCTCTCTTTATCTTTAATTATTGGATTACTCTCCACCTAATTTACTTACGAAAACTATAACTTCATATAATATAAATTTATAAAATTGGGCATATTAGAATTTGAACTTTAGACATGTGTAAATGCTTTATCATAGCCGTTACTACAAGTAAACAATTATATATAAAAATATAAATAATATATTCTTAATATTTATTATTTTATTTTTATTAAGAATTTATTTTGCATAAATTTTTAATTGCCTACCTTAATTTAATCATAGTAACATTAATAATAATTTTATTTGTTTACTTATCACCAAAAAAATCATATAATATAAATAAATAAATGTATAATAGTTAATTTTAAAATGTTAAAAGATTATATTGATTCCATTAGAATGAGATAATTAAATTCTAATAATAAAATTTTAAAATATGTTCCACATATACTATCAAATTATAAGTCAGGGTAGTAAGATTTATCTTAATTTTATTAGTATATTGATAGGTTAATTTCAACTAATAAACAATTTAGTAATAAAATTATGTCTTATTAAATTTTTTTTATTGATTACAAATACATTGATATTTTGCTTTTATATATATATATATATATATGTAAGTAAAAAACAGTTTATATTTATTTGATTTGATTTAAAATGTGTTCGTCTTTTTATGATTTAAAGTGTTTTCTTTAATTCCTATATAATATTTTTTTATCCTAAATTTAATATAAATAATTATGTGATATGTTTATAATAAATAGTTTTATTGTTAAAAAATATGTTTCATTTATATCTTAAAGTACTTCTTAATCTCTTAAAATTATTTTTGGGATTAAGTTCATATTTTAAAATTTAAAATTTTTTATTTAAATTATAGACTGTTGATTATATATATATATATATAGTTATGAAATCTAAAGAAAAAAAAGTGCAACTTAGATTACTTTTTATTACTTTATTTTTAATTATCTAGTATTTTTATTTTGAAAAATAACTCTTTTGGTCCTTATATTTTCACTTAAATTTTAATTTAGTTCTTACAACTTAAAAATTTATAATTCTATTCTTATGGTTTAAAAAAAATTAATTAATTTCATCATTATCATTAAATATTTGTTAGTATTCTATTAGATTTTATTGACATAGTCAGTTATATTTAATTTTAATATTCTGAATATATATTATTTAAAATAATTCACTCAAATGATTTAATATGTGTTGTATCACATAAGTTAATTTTATTTTATTATATGTTTTTATTCTTTTTTTTAATTATATATATTTAGAACACTAAAATAATATATAATATTCATGTTATCAAAATTTAATATAATATTATCACAAGTTTAATAATAAAAAATAAATTAAAATATATTTAAATATCTATTAAATGAATCAATTTATATTAAATAATATTGTCAACTCATGTTGCATAAATACCAAAATTTGAATTTAATATTAATTAATTTTTATTCTAAAGTTAGTTATTGGAGAAAATTATTACATTATGGCTTTTATAGGGATAATCTAAATTTCAGTCTTAAACATGATGTATTAAAAACAAAACTAATTACATATAATATATATAAAGTGTTATATAATATTTTTAGTTTTGGGGTGGGCCCATCCCCAAATCAAGTTGCTCCAAGATGAGCACAATGCTTATGGATGGGTAGAGAATTCGAGTTGCACTTAACAGTTCACGTCTTTTTCTATTAAATCCTAATTAAATTCTCCTTTCCATCAAAAGGCTTTAAGGCATCCTGTTTTCTATTTATAAGTGCTAATAAAAGCAGAAGAATTGGTGAAAACTGAAAAGAGCTTCTCAGATTATTAAAAAAAGGTCCTTTAAAAGCCTCAAGCATCTATACCCATTATAATTTGCTGAATCCTAATTTTTGTAAGGCATACTCTTAAGGCAAAATTATTTGCACTTGTAGAGTGTTATTTTCTCTTGAAGGTATGGCATGCTCAACTAGCTGGAGCTGCAGCAGTATTAGTGATTGACAAGACTGATGACTCTCACTTGACCATGGATTCTCCCGAGGAGAGTAAAGAAGCAGATGGCTACATAGAGAAGATTAAAATTCCATCAGCTCTAATAAAGAAATCTTTTGGTGACATGTTGAAGGATGCTTTAAAAGACAAAGATGAAGATGTTTTGGTAAAAATAGATTGGAGAGAGTCAGTGCCTCATCCTGATAACAGAGTTGAGTATGAGTTTTGGACAAACAGCAACGATGAATGTGGAGCTCGTTGTGATGAACAGATGAATTTTGTGAAGAATTTTAAGGGTCATGCTCAGATTCTTGAGAGGGGTGGTTATACTTTATTCACCCCGCACTATATAACATGGTATTGTCCAAAGGCTTTCATTGAAAGCAATCAGTGTAAGTCTCAATGCATAAATCATGGGAGATATTGTGCTCCAGATCCAGAGAAGGATTTTGGAGAGGGCTATCAAGGGAAGGATGTGGTTTATGAGAATCTGAGGCAGCTCTGTGTCCATAGAGTTGCCAATGAGAGCAAGCGATCATGGGTCTGGTGGGATTATATGACAGATTTCCATATCAGATGTTCTATGAAGGAGAAGAAATACAGCAAAGAGTGTGCTGAGGATGTCATAAAATCATTAAGTAAGTCTTAAGGTGGTGTTTGGTACATGCTTGAAAATCCAATTATAAGAAATTTAAGTATAAGAAATATGAAAATTTTAAAATTTATGTGCTGTATGTGTTCTAAATAAAATAGAAATACTGATATATATATATATATATATATATTTTCATATAATTCATAAATTTTTCGTAAATATATTTCCAAGAACTTGTGGTACTTGTATGCGTTAGATTCCGCCGTTTTCTGTTTCATTAAGTTTAATCCTATGCCGCCAGATCTGCCTATTGAGAAAATAAAGAAATGTATGGGTGATCCTGAAGCTGATGAGGAGAATGAACTACTAAGGAATGAACAAGGACTCCAGGTCATAAATTTTATATTTAGTTCTATTGTTTTTCAAATTCAAATGATAATAAACTATCATCAATCTGCAAAGACTCTGATGACTGAATTTTGCTCGCGCTATGGTGCTGCCATATATAATTTTACTATTTTGTCTCATCTGTGATATTTAGATTGGGCGAGGATCTCGTGGTGATGTCACCATCTTGCCCACATTTGTTATAAACAATGTACAGTACCAAGGTTTGTTACTTAATGCCCGTTAAAATATCATTCTGCTTGAATTCTCGGATGTGTTCTCTTTAAACTCATTAGCTTTTACAGTTCTTCAACTCTGCATATAGATGACTAGTGTATTATTATTATTGAACTTGGTAGTGTATAATCAAAGCCCAACTATCCTCTTTGCTGATTTCAGGGTTAAGTAAAAAAATGTGCTCATAATCTATAGCTTTCATGCCTTTTCTTGGTTTTCTCCATTTCACAGCCTTGGCAACTGAGAAGACCGATGCAGTTCCTTTCCACTATGTGGTGCTTTTGTCTCCTCCCTAGAGCACTAACTGATCCATCATTGTCACCTTTCTCTGGCACTATTTTTTTTTTGGGGGGGGGGGGGGGGGTGGGCGGCGGGTTCGTCGCCTTTTCTAATATTAAAATTCTGGATTTTCTTTCTCACTGAGGGGAGTTGGTGAAGGTTTGAATTTTTTGATTCTTTCTACTTTAGTTTTACTTCTGTATAGTCATCTTTCTCATATTTTGATCTCACTTTATCCTTTTTATTTCTATTGGTTGGCTAATTGAATCTCTCGTCTGTTTAACGTAGTAAATATTTATTTTACTTATTTAAATGATCCTTTATAGGAAAATATCTTGTATATCATAATTCTAAAGATCTTGGCGTGTTTTGTGTAAAGGAAAATTGGAGAGAAATGCTGTCCTGAAGGCTATATGTGCTGGATTTATGGAGACTACTGAGCCTTCAGTCTGTTTAAGTGGAGGTTGGTGCACCTTAGTTTCGTTATTTAAACTTCACTGTTGAAACGATTCTCCAAGTTCTGAAAATTTACTGTGATTGTGCGATATTACACTGGGTTTGTGTTTATCAGATCTCGAGACAAATCAGTGGCTTGAAAGGAATAAAGGGTGCTGGCAGGACATAAATGCTAACATCACTGCTTGCAAGGTATACATGGATAAGGAATTTCAAGTACATTCCTTTCTTTCTAAAATTAGTATCATTTATGCTATGTTCTATATATAAATCATGGTCTATTAGTGATTGCGTATGATTGGCGGCAAACTGATGGCGAAACTTAAATTTTCTAACAGGATACTTTCAGTATACAACAAAGCTCAGTATAAGGTATACATTCATCTCTTTGCCTTATCAACTAGTTGATGCAGGACAAAAGTCAAGAATTATAATTTATTTTATTATTTCATAAATTGATAAAATACTACAAAGGGATAGTATTTTCCAAAGCTCAAATGGGCATAACTGATAACTCTTAAAATTATCCCAATTGTCTAATTACCAAATTCATAAATCCCAAACAATAATTAAATCGTGAAATAGTAAAATGTTAAATATTTCTTCATTCTTATCCTGCATCACTGGTTTTACTTCCTTGAGCTTGCGTCTATGGAGAACAATCCTCTCATATAGCTCCCATTTACAGAAATCAGAGCTACAGAAGCCAGATGAGTGGAAGAATCCATTTGAGAGATGGATTGTAAGCAAAATTGGCTATACAACATTAAGATCCGTTTCACAGCTTTGAAGTGAAATGAAGGAAAGATCCAAGACTTCCCTTATAAAGTTTAGGATAATTATGTGTAGTACTATCGAGTACAAAAATTTTCTTCATAGAATACTTTTGAGAGTTTGTAAACGGAACTGTTGAGATATATATGTAAGCAGTAAGCCTGAGATGTAATAGGGAATCATGCGATGACCAGGTGCAACTAATAAGGACATTGATACAAAAAGGTTGCTTGTACAAGTGTGGAACCCTCTTTTGTTTGCAAGAAAATAAATAAATAAATAAACTATGTTTACTTGTCATATATCTCACTTAGCATTGTTTAAATATTTCTTCAGTATGAAAAAATAAACATGTTTTATCAATCATTATTCATGAATTAGCATTATTCACTCCTGTCATGGGGCAATGTTTTCCTTATGCAGAAAAAGTTGCCTTCCCAAATATTTCTTCTAAAACTTCTATAAAGGAGAAGGAAAATACTATAAAGAAGTCCACGAAAGTTTTAAGTATATGTGAACTGCTAATATATCAATGTCAGGGAGATTTGAGATAAAAGAAAATATTATAGGAGCATAAAGATAGCAATATTGAGTAGGGGGACACCCTCGTTAACTCCTACCCTCCCTAAATTAGGGAAGAAAGAAAAGAAAAGAAAAAACTATATGGAATTTTTTTGTAGGTGGGAAAGGTACATAGTGTTGGCAAGATTGAAAATTCTAACAACTACTTGAATGTCTAGTCTAAGACCACCTATGAAACAACTAATGGCTATGGGTTTAGGTAGGTTCACATCTATCAGGAGTTCTTCAAACTTCTCCTGATGATTCTCTATTATTGTCTCCTGCTTCAAATTCTTTATCTCTACCATTGCATCCACTTGCTCAACATCTCTGAATCTTGCCTCCATGTTCTTCAAACACTCCTCCCAAGCAAGCTCTGGTATCTTCTTTCTTTTCAAGAAATTGAAATACCATTAAAGAGCTCTACCTTCAAGATAAACACTAATCAACCATATTTTATGCACTCTGAGCGTTTTGTTCATATCAAAAAACTACTTGCATTTGTAGGCCCATCCATGAAAGTCCTCCCTATTGAAATTAGGGAACTCAATTCTTGAGAATTTGGTGGGAAACATACACTTGCGAAGGTGATTGCCATTATATGACCCAAATTGAAGGCACTTGTAATATACATTATTTTAGCATTGGATTGAATAAAATAATTAGTATTTTATATTGAGTTAGACTCCTAAATCAGAGTAAACTAGATGATGAAAAAGAGTAAAAATCCAATTAGAGAAGAGAAATTGGCTAAAAAGTCAAGTTATAGGCCTAGAAGTAACAGTAACAATTTCAATAGTGTAACAGAGGAAAATTAAAAATTTAAATATTTAGTAGTATATTAAGAGAATAAGATATTTCTCATCATTATATGACTAAATAAAATTATTAGATCACATGTAAACTGAGATAACCAATGGCACAAGTATAATTTGAGTCATTTTAAGCCATTTTGAGCTAATGTAAATTCAAAGAATGATTATATGAATACAAAGAATCCTAAAATTATGCCTCAAAGTTATCTAAAAAAGATTTGACTTTTTGGGCCAGAATTAAAGTGAAATGAATATAATGATAAAACTATAATTTTGACTAAAATAGTACAAAAAACCAAAGTTGTCTTAAGTGAAAAATAAATAGAGATAAGGATAATTCTCATTAGCCTAAGGTAAAAGAGCATGTAGAATTTAATCAGAGGAGCCGAATTTAGCCAAAATCCTTAAATAGTGTAAGAATAGGTAGATAATGGTAATAATATACAGCGAGAAAAATCAAAGATTTAGATGACATGAGAATTAACATAAGAAATAGATATCCCTCATCATAATATAATAAAATAAGGCTAGCAAGCTAACCAAATGAGGTTGATTTAGTTAAATCCTTGACGGTTTATAAATTAAAATGTCCAGTAATAATGTTTTGATTGAACTTTTTCATACTGTTTTAAGTTCCTAAAACCTCTAAGAAAATATTTTTAATAATAGAGAGAGTCTTAAACTTAATATGAAGTAGTTGGCTTTTGACGAGACCAAGAGATGAGTTTAAATAGAAGAATTAAAGTATCGAGATGTAACAATCATTTTTAAAATTATTAAAAATATCTAGATTACTTTACTATAAGTCATGCCATCTTCTTCCTTTATGCACGATCGACTTTTTTAACCACGTTTCAACTTTGTTGATGGCATGGAAAGGAAAGGAAGAGAGAGAGAGAGAAAAACAAGGCAAAAAGGTAAGAAAACATGCAAATTTTTACTATATGCTAGTTATGAAACTTCTCTCTCCCTTCATGCTCTTTCTTATGATCATTTTTTGTTTCTAAAAAAGGTGAAGTTCATGGCTAAGAAATTAAATATACTACAAAAATCATCATTTAAAAAGCTTTCAAACAAGGTATGTCTTTATTAGTAGAATTTGTTTTCCTTGGGACCCTTAGAGCATGGTGGGTTAGCCTAGAGAGAGAAAGGGAAGAGAAGACATGAATTGAAGAAAAACTTGATGAGATTAAAGGTTTAGAAGCGAAAGGAGTAAGAATATGTAAAGAAATTCACTTAAAAAGCCATAGAATTTAAGATAATGACCCCTAGGGTTCTAGATGAGCCATGATTTATTTCTAATGAATGTGATGATTTAGGAAGTTCCCTAGAAGGATTTTAAAACCATATGAGACATTAGATTGGTTAAAAGTATAGTATGTCGCATTATGGAACCATAAACTTTAATTAAATATAAAATGAGTTATAAGTTCTATAAGCTTGCACAAAATGAGAAATGGTCATTTGGCTACTCTAACAAGTATGAAATGACCTAAGAATGATGTGTAAGTCATAAGATTAATATTAGAGTCAACGAAATGCAATATAACCACTAAGGGTACAAAATTATAAGTTAAAAATTTAGGCAAAACAAACAAGTGGTATGTCTATATTTTGATGCAAGCCATATTTTATGTTAAAAACTAATTAAATGAGTTAGTTCTAGCTAAGAAATTTGCTCAAAAGAATAAAATTACATGAATAACTAATACAGCAAGTTTGGAACCAAGAATGTTTAAAATAAACCTATAATAAGTCCGAAGATGTATCTCTACCTATAGAGGACCTAATGGATGAATTTGGGCATGAAACTTGGTAGGCACCTGGAGGACATCCTAAAATTTCATATGAGATATAGTTGTAATTTTTGGATTAGTATAGAATATTTTATAAAATTTTAAATTTGCCCCACTAAAGCTACCCTATATCAACTTTGGTCTCTGGACAGCCTTGAGTTTTGACTCTTTTTAAAGACCAAATGATCTAGTTTAAAATTAAAATTTTTACAGCAGGTAAGACACATAAATAGCTTTCCAAAAAATCTTAGTTTGTCTAATTTGGACACTCCTAGCTAAAGTTATAAATTTTCAAAATTAACATTAGAAAATTATCCTGACAGTAGTAGTTTACATAGGGTAGCCACTTTTTTCTAGTTTTAAGGAGACAAAATGGATTAATTTTAAATTGAAAATTTTACAATAGATAGTTCATGAGTAGAGCTTTTTAAAGAGGTATTATATGCCTAATTTAGAAGTCCCTAGCTAAAGTTATACATTTTTAAAATTAAGCCATAATATATGTGTTATATAAGGCAATTGAGGGGTATATGAGCAAACTAGTTTAGATATGTATTGATTACTTATTTTTCATCCTTAGTATGATATTTTAGGCATGTTGAGATGGCTATAGTGTGGTCTTTGGGTAGGAAGACTAAAAAGTGGAGAATTAAGTTAGTAAAGACTAAGTAAAAGAGATAAGTTGAGAAAATAAACAAGCCAAGAGGCAATGTAAAAGTTTGGCAATTTTTCATCTTTTAGGTAGCATTTCTCCCTTATTTGCATACATGTTTGTTGTCTTGAGTGTTTGGATGCTTGTGTGTTATGACATGTTATATGAAGCTATGTTTGCATGTTTAAGTTTATTTGATGTAACATGCTTTGTTTAGTATGTGTCATAGTATTAATAATGCCCAACAAGGGAATTGAGCGTGATAGCTCTTCCCTAAGTGAAGCTCAATTAATTCATATTTTAAGAGTCATAGCTATTGACTAATTTAAGAAATATATATATATATATATATACTAGCCTTAGTATTTCATGAATTATGTTATACATGCATTTGTGTTCCTTATACTTGGATGATTTGATATATGTATTGAATATGGAGTATGCTACTAAGATTCTTCTCAAAATCTTACTTTCTTCTCCATTCCCCATTAACCCATGCTAAGTAAAGAAAATCAGAACACTAGAGAAAAATAGAGATACCCAAGAGAGCAGTTAACTAGGAGAAGATAATAGATCATGTTATTTAGTTTTATAAGGATGTATTTATATTTATAAAATGTGTAAAAAAAATCCCTAATATGATTGTAATGTATTGAAAAGTTAAATATACATATGCGTTGTACAGTATATTGTATGATTAATATTTCATATGATATGAGTTGTGGATAGATTTATATAATTTTAAGTGATTATTCTAGTGTATGGGAGTAAGTGGAGATTGTTTTAAACTGCTTTTTTAGGTGATAACTTTGATCTAACTTACCTTATTGTGTAATGGAGAGAAAATGCTATTCTAAATAGTTTATTGATTTTATGAGAGAAAAGAAAAGGCTTCAAATATCTTATACTATTTAATTTATTCAATTAGTGATTCATTGTAATGTTGATCTTAAATATGTAAGATGAGAGTTAGTAAAACTAGTTTTGACAACACTCATCTTATTGATGATTTCCATTCGTGCTTACAAAAGCTCCATTCACATCTTCTAAGTTGTTTGATGTGAGTTAGATCATCTTGATCACCATATCCACTAGAAACCCTTTGATTCTTGACACTGCTTGTTGCAATGTTCCAATAACAACATCGTAGTGCTACAAACTTTGCTTGACTTTCACAATTTGGTCTTGTGACTATGTTTTGGGAGCCATAGTGCCAAGGAAAGGGTCCTGATACCAATTTGGTCCAAGTGCACTATGAGATTGAGAATAGGGAAGAGGGAAACAAAGAAACATATCCTAATAGAGACTAATAACTAATAACTAAGCTTGCAACTAACTAACCATTATCTCATATTTCAATTAAGGACTAACTAATAGCTATTAATACTTTTTCCTAGGAGTGTACAAGCAACCCTCTATATTAGCCATCTTGGGCCACGTGAAAAAAGAAATAAAAATAAAAAATAGAGATAAAATCAAGCCGAGCTAGATGACTAGACTTAGGTGGACACTGGGTTGGTTGCCTTGACCAATCTAATCTCACCTAGCCTAACCCACCCCTAGATGAAAAAATAAACACTTGTATGAAAAGAAATTTTTTTAAGAGTCATTTAGTAATTTTAGCCAAAAAAATTTAGACACATTTTACAAATTATAAATAATTAAAGAGGTTAACGCCCTAAAGATTTAAGTGAAAAGAACTTTTTTAATAGTCATATAGTAATTTTAGCCAAAAAATTTTATACATATATTACAAATTATAAATAGCTAAAGAGCTTGAGGCCCCGGCCAAGTTCCTTCTAAATATGATTAACATAATTAGACAAAAGAAAATAAGATATAAAACATGTATTTTTTTAAAATTTAAAAGCAAAATGCTCAAATTTGAAGTAATAAACAATTTTTTTTTTGAGAAAATAGTTAGGCAATCACCCTAATTAGATCATCAAGTTCTAAGTTATTGTATTTTGAAATTTTAGTTTTTATATTTGTATTTTCTTTCTATTTCCTTATTCAAACTCACGTTTTGTCATTTTCATTGTGCAAATGTTAGAAAAACATATAAAAAACAAGTGATCATATACTCAAAATAATTAAGTGAATACAAAAAAAATGAATCTTCAAATTTTCAAAATTTTTCAAAAAAACAAATTTAGTTTGACTTAATTAACCCAACCTTGGCCTTAGGATAAAAAGAATTTGGCCTGACTTAAATTGGGTAGGCTTTAGGCTAATGTGAAACTCAACTTATGTACTTTCTTTCTTGGAACACATATGCTTCAATATTTTGTTGGTCCAAACAACTTGTGTTATATTTTCCATTCACTTTGGGGTATATTAATCTGAAAAGAATATGGTCCACTTTGCACAAAGCAAATAGGTTCATTTATCTTTAAGCAACCTAGCTCAAAATATTTTTTAGCTTATTCTGATTTTTTATCAATATTTTTGGTAAAAAAATTAATTAATTAAAATACATTTAGGCCTTTGATTTAATAATTCACTCACTTAGTCTCCCTCCCTCCCTCTCTCTCTCTCTCTCTCTCTCTCTCTCTCTCTCTCTCTCTCTCTCTCTCTCTCTCTCTCTCTCTCTCTCTCTCAATATATATATATATATGTAAACCTTTTACAATGTTATTAATTTAGTTGGCAAGCAAATAGTATCTTACCTTTTCAATTTGGGTTTAATTCTTTTACCGAGATTATGAGAATTAAATCTTAAGTGCACTAAATAAATGTGAAAGAATACACACTTAAGATTATCTAAAAAATAAAATTTAACTTGTACAAAATTTTAAGATACCTAAATATTAGAAAAACATTCCATAATTTCTTCTAATTTGTTAAATAATATATAATTTTTTAATCCTAATATTCCATGTTTGTTTAATTAGTTTCATAAGTGTATTCTTAATCTTAAGATTAATGTTTCTTGTCACATAAACTCATGACTAAATACATAATATATTTTATATAAAAGTAAATTACACGGACTTCCATTGAGTTATATTGAAATTATATAATTCCTTTTAAAAAAATTATACAAACCTTTTCTCTATTTTTAAAATCTACACAAACCTCCCATAAAACAAAAAGTAAATTACACAAACTTCTTTTAACTTTTGTTAAAATTATATAGATTTTTTATTCTATTTTTAAGGAAGCCTTGTGTTGATTTCGAAAATAGAAAAGAAGTCTATATAATTTATTTTTTATTTTAAAAAAGTTTGAGTAATTTTAACAAACTCAAAATAAGTTTGTATTGATTTTTAAAATAGAAGAAATGTATGTGTAAATTTAACAAAATTCTAAAAAGATATATATAGTTTACTCTTTATATAAATTATACATTCACTTTAACTTATAATACACACACCCACCCACACACACACCCCCTGTAGTGCATGCATAGAGAATCTTGTTTTAATTTTATTTTTAAATTTTGAGCTAAGATATTCTACACTAATTAATGTTTATATCAAGGTACAATGTATAAGATTTAATTGACTATTCATTAATTATATATGCACTTTGACTACGCACATACACACTCCTGCAATGCATGTACTGAGAATCTTGTTTTTATTTTTTATTTTTTTATTTTGAGCTTAGATATTTTGTTCTAAGTAATTATATATGTTTAACACACACATTCATGCAGTGCATGCACAGAGAATCTTGTTTTATTTTTTAGTTTTTAATTTTGAGCTAAGATATTCTATACTAATTAATTATATATGCTTATATCATAGTACAATGTATAAAATTTAATTGACTATTAATAAGTAAAATAATATTATTTTGACTTTGTAAAATGATAATCAATTACAAATTAAGTCATAGGTCATGCCTTCTGAATTAGCAGCAGCCCCTTAAACACTTCATGCGCCTTATAAGGTGGTATTTTCTCATACCATCAAGTAGATTAAATTAATGAATAGTATCCATGTGCACATAGATTAAATTAAACTATCGTGCAACAGGGGATATTTCAAACAAAAAGAAAGAGTGAAAAAACAAAAACAAAAAATGGGGCCTCTATTAAAAGTAGCATGGGGAAAAAACACACACACAAGCATAGTTTTGGTATGTTTGGCTAACAATTTTATTTGATAGAGAGAAGATTGTTGTATAAGCTAAAATTAGAAAAAGTGATTCAAAGGGATTAATTGAGTTGATAGAAAAAAAAATAAAATCATTCTTTAACAATTTTTGTTTAATTTTTTATAAAGTATTTTAAACAAAATTTTAAATATTAAATGTCAAAAAGTGAGCTTTGACTATATAAAAAATTTTAAAAAATGTGAATATAAGTGTTAAAAACCTCATCAAAATAAATGTATTTTTTCAAAAGTGTAATCCCTCAAAATTTGAGTTAAATAAGTCTATACAAAATTTCCAACATCCATTTCAGCTTTTTCCATTGACCATCTTTAGGAAGACTTGACCGCGTGGACGTGTGTACTTTGGAAAACCCCAGAAAAAAATGTTTTATAATTTTTTTTAAATTGGGTCTTATTTACATAAAATTTAGTTAGATAAAATGATAACAAAATAAAATATTTTAGATGATTATTAATATAATACAAAATTATATAATTCTATTTAGATAATATTATTTTATTTTCTTGTATATATATATATATGTACACCACGAATTGAGGACAAACAGTAATTCATAATTCTCAAACTCGAATCTAAACTCTTAAAATATTTGTGAAAATTCCCGTGCTCAAAACTTAATAATTTACAACGCTCACGGAACGTATTTTGCTCTTTCTTTGTCAGGGGTGGTAAATCTTTCTCATTAATTAATATTTCAAAAAATCATTTTCTTTTATTTTCTTTTATACAACAATATGACACAGAAGTTTAAACTTAGACTTTCCATAAATTATTTAGATTTCTCACCATTAAATTCTTTGTTCTCAGTGGCTTGATGCTTTCTTTTTTAACTCCTTAATCTTGGTATTTGGCTAGATATGTGGGAAATGTTTCTTGAAAGATATTTGTTTGGATGAATTCAATTATATTGAAAATTATAAAATTATTTTTATTTTTCCTTTTCTGCTATCCCAAATATTTTTAGTTCTTTTTGCAAAATCATCTCAAACAATAAATATGCCTTGTTAAAAGAATTTCTGAAATCACGAGGAAAATAAAGAGAAAACTTCATGAGAATTTTCTCTAACATCTAACTCATACTTAGCTGGAATTCATGTTTCATTATCAAAGAAGACCGAGCCAACTAGAAAAGTTATGTTTTTTTTTTTAATTTTTAGTATCGTAAAAATTTATGCGGTTGGTTCTCTTGACCTTTGGCTTGGACTAATGAAAGAGATATTGAATAATTCATTTGATTATTGAGCCGGTTGATGGCAACTAAATACCATGACAAATGCTCATAAAAAATAAAGGTAGATTATTCTAATATCTGCTAAAATTTAATTTAATTATATTTATTTTTTTTTTAAAAAAATATATTTGGTTTATTGACATTTTAATATATATTATAAAAAAATTTCTCCTAGTTTGTTTTTTATAAAAAAGATAAAATTTTTTCACAATATCAAAATGTAATTTTATTTGTTGATGTAATAATAAAAATGGTTAAATTGATATTAAGTTTATCATGAAACTATACTTTTATTATAGTAAAGATAATTAAGTAATTTTATTTTTTTTAAAAATACATAATATATAAAAAATAATTTCATCATCAAAAAATAACTTTAAGAAAAGTCAAGTGTAATTTTTCACATAAAAAAATATCAAGTATAACTTAGTCAAATATTAAAGAGTAATTAATGTAATTTACTCTAAAAAGAATAAAATAATGCTTATATAAAAACAATAAAATAAAGTCAAATAAGGCGTGCATGTAAATGCAAGGCTTCTCTTTTACATCGAACAACTACCATTAGAATACAAATTCAAGAAATAGTTTGAATTATTGTTTAGTAAAGATGTGATAAAAGCTATCGTGTGCATGCTTTGATCAATTTATTGATTATTAATAAAATAACTCTTCGATAAATCTTAGAATAGTAAGATATTTTTTTAATGATATCCACAAATATAAAGAAATATTGCCGTCCAAAAACAGATTCTAATCGTTTATTGAAAATGACAATTTTATTTGAGATAAAATACTTCTTAATTTCTTAAAAAGACTTGCTTCAACTATTTAGTTTTTTTAATTTTAAAAATACACAATTTAATTCTTAAAAATTATTTATTCGCTACATGTTAATCTCTGAAGCATATACATTTACCTTGCCATATTTTTTATCGATAGGAAACTAACAATTAGTGAGTTAAAAAATTTTAAAGAATGAGTTGTATAATTTTAAAATTTAGAGACCCAAAAAAAAACAATTTCTCTTTTATTTTGACAAGGTTTAAATAAAATTCTTTATATATTTATGATTAGATTCTTAAATAAAATGATAATATGTGAATTTGTTAAAAAATATATGTTAAACTTAAAAAAATATTTATTTATTATATTTGTACTAAGAAAAACTCATACACTTAAAAAGTATAACTAAGTTTAATTTTGAGAAAATTATATTTTACCTCTCTAAAATAAAGGCTCATTGCCAATTTAATACATGAACTTCAAAATATGACAAGACATTTTATCAAATTTTGAAGTAAAATGAAAACTTTAAATTTAATTTAAAATTAATTAAAAAAATTTATGCAATTCTTATATGACCTTTTATATCTACAATTTTATTCCAAATTGATATCGGTTTATAAATATTATTAAACGTGAGGATAACGTAATTATTTTTAACTAGAATTTAATATTTTTATTTTAGTATAGGATTTAAAAAATTTATTACATTCTAAATTTTATGTATCAATTTTATAATTAAATTTTAATTAAAGGAAGAGAAATATATTTTCATCTTTTTTTTTTATAATTTTTTTCCCTCCTAAAAATCCGACAGTTTCGTTGACTCCTTCCACCACCGCCCTCTTCACTCTTCCTCTGTCGTTTACCCCCACTTCACGTCACAGCTTGATTGATAAAGTCAGACCTCTCTTCACAATGAACCAAAAAACCAATCTCTCTGTCTCTCTAAGCTCAACTTCCCACCTGTAAGAACGTTACAAAGTCTTTCTGTGCACACACGTCCTCCTTTCTCCGTCCCTTCAGTTCTCTCACCCAGAATGAAAAATAGCATTGCGTTTCTGAGAAATACCATAATCCCTCACTTCGCGTTTTGTGTATTATTTCTTATTAGCTCTGTGTGTGCTCATTTTGTGGTGGAGACGAGCAATATCACCGTTCTTGCTCCCCACAAGCTCAGGTCGAAGCACGAGGGTGCCTCTGGAAATTTTGGCGTTCCCGATTATGGAGGTTACATTATTGGTAAGGTGGTTTATCCTGAGAAAGGGGCTTTTGCGTGCCAACCCTTTGAGGGCGATAAGCCCTTCAAGTTTCAGTCATATCGACCCACTTTTCTTCTCCTTGATCGTGGAGGTAAATTCAAGTCAACTCCTTCGTTGACTTTTTTTTTTAATTGATCTTGCTCGAAGCTTCATATGATCAGCATGATTGTTTTATGTAATCTTTAGCTATGGGTGTTTGATTGTTATTGGAAGCTGAATCTCTCTAGAGTCTCTACCTATGGAATTCTGTTTTCTTTTCGCTCAAGGCTTTTTTTTTTTTTTTAAATGAAGTAAACTAACGGCAAATGGTATGGTTGATTTTTTTTTTCTTTAGCTTGAATTGAGACGTTAATGAAAACTTTTCGCTAAAAATGAAAGTCTGTCTTTTTTGAAACCAAAAATTTGGCTCGCTGTTCCAAGTTTTAGACTTGTTGATTTGTTGGTTCATGGGTCGAATAGGTTCCGCTTTGTTATTCACCTGCTGATTTATCCCTTTTCCTATTACTCTTCCTAAAGACCTGGGTTTTTTTTTTCTTTTGGGGAAAAAAAAAGTGGAATGAAGGCTACCATCGTAGGTACTGTATATCCCATAAATAAAAGGCCAAGACTTGGGAAGTTCATTAAGTAGGTTCTCTATTAAATGAAAAACTCTTGGCTATCCTATAGCGTTTGTGTAGTTAAGGGCCCAGATTGAATCCATAAATGTGGGGTCCATGTACGAATTCAAATTTGAGCCCTTGATTGTTCAAACATTATAGTGTACCTAATAAAGACATGGCATGTGGAGAAACCATTTTGGATGACTCAATCATGCAAATGGATCCTCTGCTGTTGTATTCTTCATGCTGTTATTCTGTTAACATAGAATAGAAAGTGTTTTATTAAAGATTATAACAGCAGAGGATCCATACTCATCATGCAATCATGCTGTAAAATGTTTTCACTTGTCAATTTTTTTAATTAAAAATGTTGATTGTAAACACCAATAGAATGTACCTCAATTTTGTCCTAAATAAAAGACTTCCTCTTTTCCTTTCCTTTTCGTCCTTATTTTCCCATAATTGATTTTGCAATAATTTTTGTCAACACTTAACAATTAACATGATTTTCTATTAAATCGTAATTAAGTTCTCTTTTCCATCGAACCGCATCCTCTTTTCTATTTATAAGTGCCAATAAAAGCAGAAGATTTGGTGGAAACTGAAAAGAGCTTCTCAAATAATTAAAAGAAGTCCTTTAAAAGCTTCAAGCAGTTATTCCCATTGTTATTTGCTGAATCCTGGTTTTTGTATAAAAGCTTCAAGCATCTATTCCCATTATAAATTGCTGAATCCTGATTTTTGCGAGGCATACTCTAAGAAAAAATTATTTGCACTTGTAGAGTGTCTTTTTGCCAAGAAGGTATGGCATGCACAACTAGCAGGAGCTGCAGCTGTATTAGTGGTTGACAAGACTGATGAGCATCTCTTAACTATGGATTCTCCCGAGGAGAGTAAGGAAGCAGATGGCTACATAGAGAAGATTAAAATTCCATCAGCTCTAATAAAGAAATCTTTTGGTGACATGTTGAAGGATGCTTTAAAAGACAAAGATGAAGATGTTTTGGTAAAAATAGATTGGAGAGAGTCAGTGCCTCACCCTGATAACAGAGTTGAGTATGAGTTTTGGACAAACAGCAACGATGAATGTGGAGCTCGTTGTGATGAACAGATGAATTTTGTGAAGAATTTTAAGGGTCATGCTCAGATTCTTGAGAGGGGTGGTTATACTTTATTCACCCCACACTATATTACATGGTATTGTCCAAAGGCTTTCACTGAAAGCAATCAGTGTAAGTCTCAATGCATAAATCATGGGAGATATTGTGCTCCAGATCCAGAGAAGGATTTTGGAGAGGGCTATCAAGGGAAGGACGTGGTTTATGAGAATCTGAGGCAGCTCTGTGTCCATAGAGTTGCCAATGAGAGCAAGCGATCCTGGGTCTGGTGGGATTATGTGACAGATTTCCATATCAGATGTTCTATGAAGGAGAAGAAATACAGTAAAGAGTGTGCTGAGGATGTCATGAAATCATTAGGTAAGTCTTGAGGTGGTGTTTGGTACATGCTTGAAAATTTAATTACAAGGTATTTAAGTATAAGAAATATGAAAATTTTAAAATTTATGTGCTATATGTGTTCTAAATGATGTAGCAATACTGATTTTTTTTTTCCCCATATAATTCATAAATTTTTCTTAAATAGATTTCCAAGTACTTGTGGTACTTTTATGCACTAGATTCTGCTTTTTTCTGTTTTATTAAATTTAGTCCTATGGCTATAGATCTGCCTATTGAGAAAATAAAGAAATGTATGGGCGATCCTGAAGCTGATGAGGAGAATGAAGTACTAAGGAATGAACAAGAACTCCAGGTCATAAATTTTATATTTAGTTCTATATCTTTTCAAAGTCACATGATAATAAACTATCATCAGTCAATAGAAATTCTTTTGACTGGCTTTTGCTCGCACTATGGTGCTGCCATATATAATTTGACTATTTTATATCATTTGTGATATCTAGATGGGGCGAGGATCTCGTGGTGATGTCACTATCTTGCCTACATTGGTTATAAACAATGTGCAGTATCGAGGTTTGTTACTTAGTGCTTAAAATATCATTCTGCATGAATTCTCAGATGTGTCCTCTTTAAACTCACTAGCTTATACCACTCTTCAACTCTGCATATAGATGACTAGTGTCTTATTATTATTATTATTGAACTTGGTAGTGTATAATCAAAGCCCAGCTATCATCCTTGCTGAATTGAGGGCTAAGAAAACAAAAATGTGATCATAATCTATAGCTTTCATGCCTTTTCTTGGTTCTCTGTATTTCACAGCCTTGGCAACTGAGAAGACATATGCAGTTCCTTTCTAATATATGATGCTTTTATCTTCTCCCTAGAGCACCAACTGATCCATCATTGTCACTTTTCCCTACCTATTTTTATTTTTATTTTTATTTTTTGGGAATTTCGTCACCCTTTCTAATATTAAAATTCTGGATTCTCTTTCTCATTGAGGGCAGTTGGTGAAGGTTTGAATGTTTTGATTCTCTCTACTTTAGTTTTACTTATGTATAATCACCTTCCTCATCCTTGTCTCTTTCTTATATTTTGCTCTCACTTTATCCTTTTTGCTTCTATTGGTTGGCCAACTGAATCTCTCCTCTGTTTAATGTAGTAAATATTTATTTTACTCATTTAAATGATCCTTTATAGGAAAATATCTTGTATATCCGAATTCTAAAGATCTTGGCTTGTTTTGTGTAAAGGAAAATTGGAGAGAATTGCTGTTCTGAAGGCTATATGTGCTGGATTTAAGGAGACTACTGAGCCTTCAGTCTGTTTAAGTGGAGGTTGGCGCACCTAAGTTTCATTATCGAAACTGCACTGTTGGAATGATTCTCCTAGTTCTGAAAATTTACTGTGATTGTGTGATATTATACTGGGTTTGTGTTTATCAGATCTTGAGACAAATCAGTGCCTTGAAAGAAATGGAGGGTGCTGGCAGGACATAAATGCGAACATAACTGCTTGCAAGGTACATATGGATAAGGAATTTCAAGTACTTTCTTTCTAAAATTAGTATCATTTATGCTATGTTTTATATATAAATCATGGTCTATTAGTGATTGCATATGATTGGCGGCAAATTGATAGTGAAACCTAAATTTTTAACAGGATACTTTCAGGGGAAGAGTTTGTGAATGCCCCATTGTAAAAGGTGTTCAGTATAGAGGTGATGGTTATAAATTTTGTGAAGGTATGCCTTTTTCCAGTTGACGAGACTTGGGGTAAAGTTTCTTACTTGTTTGCTGTCAGGTTATTCAATAAAAATATAACATATATACATTTTTTTTATAACTTAGCGCCACAGTGTGGCCTCCTTAAAAGAATTCTTTTACGTATCATAATTCTATCCAAAAACCTTTTAGCAAATGCCTAAAAATTGCATCTAAGATTGAACTTGATAAATCCTCAGCACATGTATAATATAAGATTGAACAAACCATTCATGAATGTCTTTTCACATTCCTCAATGAGATAAGAGGGCAATTTTATAACTTGTGTTCTCATAGTGCTATGCAAATTTCATAATATTTTGCCTTCATTGACAGCTTTTGGACCTGCAAGGTGTTCAATCAATAATGGAGGTTGTTGGTCAGAAACTAGAAATGGATTAACTCTCTCAGCTTGCACAGTTCAGTATTGCTCAACCTAACCTTACAGTTTTTTTTTTTTAAAAGAAAATAATTTTAAAACATTTGTTATACCACTTTCCTTGACATGCCTTGAGGTCTCGTTTGGTAGATGGGAGAGAGCATTCATGAAATGAGAATAGAAAGTAATCTTGTACCAAAATATTCTTAATTATTTTTTATTGTTAATAATTATAAAATATAATAAAATAATTATTTTTAATTATCAATAAAAATAAAAAATAAGAAAAATAATTATTTTTTATTTTTGATAATAATAAAATAATAATATTTTAATTTTAAAAAATTATTTTTAATTATCTCTACCACCAGAAATTCAAACACACAAAGGTAAAATGGTCTAAAAATTTGCTTTTCTCTCAAGGTAGACTACTTTCCATAAAAAATATAAAGATTTACACTCTCTCATATTTAAAGGTTTGGACTTTACTGAGAAAAAAGCTGCCCTGCATACCAAACATGTTTTCTCTGCTCCTCCATTCCCTTTTCCATTCCAAAAATGTTCTTTTCCGTCTACCAAACGAGGCCTAAGAGTCAAGGCTTACTAACTTCCCTTTTTGTATAAAGGAGTCCAAACTCGACGGCTGTCAGTGCCCGGCTGGCTTTTCTGGGGATGGAAATAAATGTGAAGGTAATTTTTTTTGTTATCATTATGGCAGTTCAAGATAGTCTCTAGTCTTCGTCAAATGATCAATTTCAAAGACATCTTAACTTGACATTCTGAAACTTTTTCTGATCTGATGTAGATATTGATGAATGTAAGGAACGAAATGTTTGTCGCTGTAATGGCTGCTCCTGCAAGAACACTTGGGGTAGTTATGACTGCACGTGCAAGGGAGACCTTCTGTATATAAAGTGGCAGGATGTTTGTATTGGTAAGATAGTGATGTCAAACTTTTAAGACAATCGTAGTTTGGGAATTATCTGAATAGC
Organism: Erythrophleum ivorense; assembly: GCA_026724425.1. Classification (NCBI taxonomy): domain Eukaryota; kingdom Viridiplantae; phylum Streptophyta; class Magnoliopsida; order Fabales; family Fabaceae; genus Erythrophleum; species Erythrophleum ivorense. The sequence goes on from JAIUCV010000003.1 coordinate 63,704,932, forward strand.
ATCCCACGAAATGTGGATAAATGATCATTATACAAAGATCTATATGTTCATTTAAAGATGGATTTGTTATGATGATTACATATGATCTCTTAGAATGACATGTACTGCAACTCTGTGTATCGCTTTTCTCTTTAAAAAAATTTACGACTTGATTTGTTACTGTTGTGGGCAGTGATAAATTCCAACATAGCTCCATCCTGTACTGTCAGTTTGATACAACTAAAGAAATGAAACTATATCAAATTTATATGTTCCTCAAAAATTTCCTCTACAATAAGCTTTTTCCCCTTTCATCGGTTTTTAATAGAACTAAAATTCCTGCAGTATGAGTATTTATTTTCACTTATGATCATTTATTGAATGTCAAATGAAACGAATCTGCATCATTCTGCTCATAAACATTAGCATCTTGATGGCTACTTGTTTTTATTGTTATTGACTATTCTTATCTCAGTAACATAGCATCCCTCGATAGTGACTCTATGAGAATTTTGAATTATTTTTACAGAAAGAAGTGAATCAAAATCTGGTCGGTTCCTCGCCTTTGTGTTTGTGGCAGTTATTCTGGGAGCTGGCCTAGCTGGTTACATATTCTACAAATACAGGCTCCGGGTATGCCTAATTAAAAATTCTCCATTCTCACACTCATACATGTATATACATCAATGTTTATAAATTAGGGTCTAAATTAGCACATTCAATTCAAAAGCTTGTTAAGTTTTTAAGTAAAAGCACATGAATAGTTTTACTATAATCTTCAACATCCTCTTCACATGAAAACCCTTTGGGTCTGAAGTGTGAACACTGAACAAAGCACAAGTTCACCATAACCTATGTTGAAACTTAATTTTAATTAGAATAGAGAGGGGCCTACTTGGTCATAAAGGCTTTAATAATATAACAAAAGCCGTTTCAACTCAAGCATAAATCATTAAATGAAAGCCTATGAATAATTTAATTATAATCTCTAACATCCTTTATATTTTTTTTCGTAGTCTTACATGGACTCCGAGATCATGTCTATCATGTCACAATACATGCCACTTGACGAGCATAACAATGAAGTGCAAGCTGAAGCTCAACCTCTACGACAAAGCTCAGTATGAGGTATACATTCATCTCTTTGCCTTATCAACTAGTTGATGCAGGATAAAAGTTAAGAATTATTATTTATTTTATTATTTCATAAATTGATAAAATACTAGGAAGGGATAAATATTTTCCAAAGCTCAAATGGGCATAATTGATAACTCCTAAAATTATCCCAATTGTCTAATTACGAAGTTCATAAATCCCAAACAGTAATTAAATCTTGAAATAGTAAAATATTGAATATTTCTTCATTCTTATCCTGCATCACTGGTTTTACCTCTGAGCTTGCTTCTGTGGAGAACAATCCTCTTATATAGCTGCCATTTACAGCAATCAGAGCTAAAGGAGCCAGTTGAATGGAAGAATCTATGTGAGAGATGGATTGTAAACAAAATTGGCTGTGCAACGTTAAGATCCATTTCACAGCTTTGAAGTGAAATGAAGGAAAGATCCAATACTTCCCTTACAAATGTTAGGATACTTATGCGTAGTACTATTTAGTACAAAAATTTTCTTCATAGAATAATTTTGACAGTTTGTAAATGAACTGTTGAGATATATATGTAATCAGTCAGCCTGAGATATAATAGGGAATCATGTGATGACCAGGTGCAACTAATAAGGACATTGATACAAAAGGTTGCTTGTACAAGTATAGAACTCTCTTTCGTTTGTAAGAAAATAAATAATAATTAAATAAATAAACTATGTTTACCTGTCATATATTTCACTTAGCATTGTTTAAATATTTCATCAGTATGAAAAAATAAACATGTTTTACCAACCATTATTCAAGAATTAACATTATTCACTCCTCTCCTGTGGCAGTGTTTTCCTTACGCAGAAAAAGTTGCCTTCCAAAAGATTTCTTCAAAAACTTCTATAAGCGCAGTGACTACCAATAGGGGTTGAGAAAATACATGTGACTTTTCTGATTCAATAAGTAATTTTCAAGTCCACTTTTCTACCTTCCTTTCGAGGTATGTAGTTTAAAAATCATTTCCTTTTACCTTTTGTCTGGGGGGGACAATGAGTGCTCAACTATAATGTAAACAAATGCGCAATAAGTATTCTGAAGGAGAACAAAGTAAATATTTTTCTTAAGATGAAAAATGTCCTAAATATGTACTACAGTTATTAAAATCTTTAGACTGAATTGATATTCTAATCTGTAAAATATATATAGTTTCAATTTGATCTTTCAAGTTTAAACATCTTATTTCATTCTTCTAAAGAATATTTCATTTTTAATGTTTTCTCTACATTTAAGTATGTTAACAAAAATAGTTGATATGACTTGACGTGAAACTAATAATAATGACCGTTGAATGCATAATTGTAATTAGAATATGGCATGAAAGGATGCCACAAAAATTATGATATTTATCATGACATGTTTCATTAATAGCAAAACACTTGCTGGCCATATTTGCTTCATATTAAGTCATATCCTCATACTATCCATTCGAGTAATTATTTGTTAAAAACAAGCTTTATCACGAGAACGGTATAATAAATGAAATACTTAAAAAAAAAATATTAGAATAACAATGTTAAACTTTGAATGACCCAATTAAGAAAAGATATAAATTTATAGATGCCACAAGGTGTTCGAAGTTTTTATTTTCACGGCTTCGAATCTTGGAGGCATCGAGATACTTTTCGCAATAGGAACCTTTAGAGGATAGAGGATCCTACTGCATCCTCTTCGGTAGGCAAAAAATGATTTTTATTTATTTATTTTTATTTTTTAGAGTTTAAAATTTAATATAAAAAATAAAAATTATAATTTTGAGAATAAAAAATTTGCTTGTGAAAGAAAATTACACTTCAAAAATTTTAATTATACAGTACAGTTAAAATTATTTAAGCGTAATTTTATTGGCAATTTTTTTATCTTCACCATTGCAATTTTATCTTCTATATTAAACTTTAATCCCTAAAAAGCAAAAAATTTAAAAATTTAAAAAAAAAATTTAAAAAAAACACCATTTGCTACTGTACCCCTGCAGTAAGATCCCTTACTGCATCTTACAGCAGGGGATCTGGATTCATACTTTTCCCAAAAACTAAGATAACAGTTAGAGAAAAAAAAAATTGGCTACACTTTTCACTTCCACTTTCAGGCACATTAAAAAAAAATTGACCAAAGAGAATTGCTCAAAGTACTTCTGGAAGCAGCCCACGCTAACTCGTAAAAGTAGAAAAGCATCATTGACAAGAGATCACATAATTCCTCAATAAAAAAAAGCATCATCATGAAAATTTCTACAAAAGAAACCCCCACTTAATGGCAAGCTTTTCAGCTTTTCTATAAGGATAACATTAGCATTGCAACAGAAGGATCAGGGTGATATCCATCACCAGACAGAAACATACTAAAACGATGAAGTTTATAAAACAAAACATGGTCTCTGGGCGACTCATTGCGATCTATGTCACATTTTTCTTTCTATGTACTCACTATAACCTAACCTACTCCGAAATGAGGCCCCACATCGGCCTAAAGATGTTCCTATAGTAATAAGTTATTCATCCAAGTCTTTGGGCACATAGCTGAAAATAAACCACCGAAAGCTCAATCCACACCTGCACAGTTCAAAGCATCCTTAATCTTCTGGACAGTTGAGCTTATGAGTGTGTTGATTGTGGCCACAGTTTCGATGTTCAATTGCCTCATTGCTGATGTGCTGCAAACCAATATCTGGAAAGCCACAGTGAGAAGAGTTCCCCCCGAACCACCTACATTTGAACTGCTAGATGCTCCGGCAACTGGGCTAGGATTACGTCGACCATCCCCAGAGATAACAAAGCCTGATGGAAGAATTGGCACCAGCGAAGTGTCCTCTCCCCTCACAGCCATATTTATCAATGGTACGTCAAGTGGGGCATACACAACCAAAGATCCCGAAGAATCCGTGCAGGTTTCTTGAAGAATCAGTACATTGTTCTCAGTGGGGATGAAAGGCTGCTCCACATGGACAATTAAAATTTATTTGAATGTTCGTTTGAAGCAACAGCAGTTAAGATATTCTATTCATTTTTTGGAATTTAAAATCATGTCATAGTCATGCTACATTGCTCAAATTCAAACTACATTTTTTCATTGTTAATGACTCTGAAATTATCATATATCTCTATTTGTAGAAACATATTAACTACAACTGAACTAAAAATTAAACTACTATTTTACACATAGTTGATACTTAATCCTAGAATAAGAGATGGCAGGTACCCGAATGAGTGATATACAGTTCCCAGGATGGGTTCCATTTGAGATGTGTGCAATTTCATGCTCTGGATTTCCATAGGAAAGAATATCCCACTGACAGAAAATAGGAACTAATTATTGATGATTATGCAGTAATATTAATACTCGGTAACAATTAAAAGAAACTTCAATGAAATAAAGAATGCCCAGCATGTGAACCTGAACTCGATTTCTCTCATCTTTGAAGAAGTCATAAACAATCTGATGCAGAACTGGAAGCCAGATGGAGGTAGCAGCACTGACAATCATGCCATCTGGCTGACCTGGTTCTGTGTTTTTCCGAACAGACACCCTAACACCACTATTAGTCGCCTCAGATAAATGAGGGAAGTCCTTACCTGACATGTTTAAAACACCACAAAAATCCTTAACCATTCGATTAGCAAGGTTCATGACGCTCCTCCTTCCATCACCTAAACTGATCACTGTAACAATGGATATCATAGACTTAGCCATAAACATATGATGAATTGGAGGGCAAATAAAAGAATAAGCATTAGGGTTTAGGATAAAGACGATGAAGACTAACCTCCTTGGGCTTCTTCACTTGGTATATTTTCATCCAAGGCATATACAAATCTTTCACACATTCTTTGAAGTGTAACAACCCATCTTTCTGCTCCATATGCAAAATTGCCCCAAACAAGATCTCTATATAGCCTGTGTGTTTGGGTTTTATCATCCACCTCCACATGTTCAACCCAAGTAACCTATCAGAAGAAGGCAAATAATATTTGTGTAAACTTTGTTATAACTCATAAGTGGGGAACATGCCCAGCATTTGATCTCATCTCATTGGTGAACTATGAAAATCTTGAGGGGGTTGCTTTCTGAAATACATCTCTCCCGTTTCAGAAATGTAGAATTAAGGAGGTGGGTCAAATGCTTTGGAAACACGGCTACTTCTATTCTACATGAATTGACATGAGATGCAATCTTCCTTTTAAGCTTCTATACAAGTATAATAATTGTCTGTCACTGGACTATGTCTACCATTTTGATCATCACAGTAACACATGTATCCATCTACCCTGTTTCAGAAACATGGTTAATACTAACCTTGGAGAACCCATTGGGCATTTCATGAATCATGCAACCGGAAGGAAACTTCCAAGTACGAGAGATTGGGATTTTATCTCTTAGGGAATCAAATGACACATCAGCTATTACCCACACACCTACGTCAACTTGTTGACAGTAGCGAATGAGGCAGAACTCACGAGGTGGCACCAAAGGTGAAAGAATATGCATTTCTTCATACATCTGCAAAAAGAGTTTTGACCTGTCATTAGATTGAAAAACTATAGATAGCAAAGGAACTTACCTAAAGCAAGGTTTGCACAAAAACATACCAGCTGCAAGGCTCCAGATCGGTTTCCTGATGATCCCATGTCAAGCACTTCAACTGTTTGAGCTTTTCTAACAATTGTTGGGAAAAGATTGGCCCATTTGTCCTAGAAAGATTTGTTAATACTGTTATGAAGATTCTTTCTTGCAATAAAAATGATTAATGTGATATTAAAGACAGAAAATAATTAACTAAAAAGATTTTAAAGTGCTGACAGAATCTAAAAACATGTCAACCAATTGCATTCCATCCATGCAAACTATTCGCGAATCTTTTGATGCTTCTCCACGTGCATTGGAACTTTTGAAGTGATTAGCCCTAGGAGATATCTTTTCATAACTGTCACGATGAAGAACGAATTGTCCATCAACAGCAGTCTTGACCCATAATGGCTCATTGATTCGCATAAGCTTAAGTAATTCATCCATGGCACTAGTAGCAGCCTCTAACATTAGTTCCTTTTCCACATCTGTAACTTCTCCCATTAAGGAGGGCAATATATTATCATCTGAAACTGTAAGAGCTGAAACATGATCCATGTCAAGGCCAGGACTTCCAATCCCTTGGTTTAGGGAACTTCTTGGTGATAGATCCAATGGAGATCCCAAGGTAGGAGCCACCGACTCTAGTTCTGATATTGGTTTGCCAATGCACCTTGCAAGAATGTTTGATACTCTCTCATACTGAAAAACAATTCATAATCTAGCCTTCTGTTAGAAAAATAATGAAACAAATGACTCACATCAAAAGACATTATGAGAATGAGATGAGGCTTGTAAAAGAGAATTGATTAAACTATTTAACTAACCTCTTGTTTTAGTTGAGCATTTTCTTGCTGCAGCTTTTGCAGATGTTGCTCGAGCTCTTCTTCCCCATAGGGTGGACCCCCACAAGACGGGCAAGCTATGTTCTTTAGTGCCTCTCTGAATGCTATATTTTCACATTGCATCCTTTCGTTTTCAGCCCGAAGCATAGCGTTATCTGCTCTCTCATGTTGAGTCTAAAGATTGGAAATGTTAATTATGATCAGCACTACTCAACTAGGCATGTAAAAGAATTTATACTTGAATAAAGTATCAGACAAAGACAGTAGACCATAGACCACCTTTGTTTGAGTTCTCTTATTCTGAAACCAAAACTTGATTTGTTTTGGATCAAGCCCAAGCTCCCTGCCTAAATGGCGCCGTTGGTTTTCATCCGGATGTGGGCACTCCTTGAAAAATCTTCATTTCAAGAATGAGATCCCAATTAATTATGAGAGTAAAGGAGGTGAAGTAGATATCAAATACAAACACAAAAAGTGATACATATAAAATATCTACACGTGATACAACAGCATCACAAAATCCATAATATAAGAACACAAGTACTATTTAGAGGTGTCAGTATCATAAATTTCTGCCTAGCACATATTTCACATGAACACAATTATTTTCTACAATTGTCGGCACTTCATAGCAAATAAAGAAATGAGATAACATACATATATCATTGATAGAATTTAAGAATGTACTCTTTGACCATTCCAAATGATACAAGAATGTTGAATTATTTATAGCCCCTCTCTCCACCCTAGAATAGTTGGGAAGAATTGACAGAAAAGGAACATAACGGAAAAAACTAACGAACATGTAGGGTTTAAACAAAAGGTAGATCTTCCCATCCTTTTGGTCATAAAGATCACCTGGAAAGTCAAGCATGCTCGTTCAATTAAAGATTACCTGGAAAGAAGTTGAGAAGCAAAAATGCTTCCTTAAAACCATTTTAATACAAAAAAAAAAAGGCAAGCAAAGCAAAGCCCCATGTCATCACATCAAATCAACCAAAGAAACAGGAGAACTATTCATCCTCTCCATGCTGGGAAGTGAATTGAGCTTAAAACTAAACCCAAGGGATTTGGTGAAATAGCTTCAACTATGGTTCTCAAAAGGATTGTGAGTTCACAGTCTCCGTTTCTGCTATCTGGCAGATTCAATACAAGATAAACCCCTTTTGAAACCTTCAACCACAAGACAAAATTAAAGTTCCCTTGTAGAGAATCAAATATAAACATCAACAAAACACCCAAAAAAAAATATTGAAAAGATCACTGAACAAGAAAGAGTGATCTTACGCATCAAGTTGTGATATCTGATAGGGAGTGTGCCGATGGTAGGTCTTTTTTCCCTTGCCTGGATTATTAGGGTCTTGATTACCCCCACTCCCACCAACTCCCATTGCAAAACTCATCATTTCAATCTCACAAAGGAAATGCACCAGCAGAGACTAAACCTTTCTTCTCTCTCTAACTTTCCCCTTTGTGTTCTTTCTGGGGTTTGTTAATTCTTAGGGTACATATATACACGCAAGCTAACAAGCCAAACCAAACCCTTCACCGTAGCTTAGTTGGAGTTAACATATAGGGATCAGCGTCCACGGGTCAATGCCATAAAAGGAAGAACTCAATAAAGGGAAAGAAAAAAAAAATCTGAGCACTATGATCCTGGACTTGGATTTTAGATTTGGATTCTTGGGGTGTTTTTTAGGGTAATTATAAAAGTTTAACTTTTTTTCCCTTATACGCACAACAAATCACTACCTCCAAACAACAGGTACCAGGTCAAATACAGACAGGATTGAGCAATATAAGGAGAGTGAGGTATAGTGTGAAAGGAAAATACCATATTTAAGAGATAATGATATGATTAAGTCCACATTGTAACGGAAGGTCTTCGAACCCTTCCATCCGCAGAAGATTCCAGAGATGCAAAACTGAGAAAAAAAAAAGGGAAAAAAAGAAAAAATTAGTACAGAGAGAGCGTAAGTGGATGCAGAAGAACGAGGGGTTTCGGTTTAGATCAAACCAGACATCGAAGCCCACAGTAATATAAAATTGAATCGCTTGGGATTCCCATTCCCATGTAATTTTGAGCGTTAGAGAAGTGAAGAAGAGAAGAGTGGTATTTGGTTTTTGAATCGGAGATTTTGGTGGTTTTTGAAGAAGAGAAGAGTGGTATTTGGTTCTGGAGTTTGTGGTTTCATTTGGAGGGAAGACAAAGAAAGGGAGGAAGACAGGTGACAAAAAAGTTCGAAGCTTTTGATGCCACGTCAGATAACTGACTTTTGATAAGGACCTTTTTGTCGTTTAGTGATCAACCCAAAAAGTCAAAGACTCAGATTGAGACAACGAGGATGACCCCTGGTTTTACTGGGAAACTGTTCTTTCTCCTTTACTTTTCTTTTCTTTTATTTTCTTTCTTTGATTTAAAAAGAAAAAGAAAAAGCGTTACTTTTCTTTTCTTGCTTCAGAATTTTTGTTTGGTTTCTCAAATTTCAAACCAAGAAACTGTTTTAAGTTTCAAGGACATTTTTTGAACATTGTAGAACACCGAGGCATGCAAAAAGATATTTTATTTTAAAAAATATATTTCATAATTAAAGTCAATCAGAATTATCAAATTGATTTAAATTAATATTTGACTAAATTATTATTTTTATGTCTAAGAGAGTACTATTTTTTTATTTGATCATTCAAATTGTATTTTTCTCAATTTAATTTCTCAATATATCTTTATATTCATTTATATCCCTCTATAAATTATAGGTCTAGCTTTTCATTTGATTCTTTAAAAGAATAAAAACAATTAAAGAAATTATTGAAATATTAAATTAAAATGACTGCATTTTAAAAAATAATTTACTCTTGCATTACTTTGTCAAGTTCCAAAGATATTTACCTCAATATTGTATAGTTTACTGAATTTCGAGGTGAGAAAAGAGAAAGAATGCCCTAGCCATCCTAATTACCTTAATTGTATTTGGTTTGTAATTTGGATCCTTTAGATTGTTTTTTTCATTGTCAAACGTATCGTCTAAATTAATTTGGATAGTTTAGATATAATTTTGTTTTAGATTTAAGAAATTTTTTTAAAAAAAGAGTAAAACACAAACTAAAAATAATCTTTCAACAATGAACTTAAAAATAATAATGTCTAAGCTTCTAAATTTTTTTTTTTTTGAATCATCCAAATTTTATGGAAGAGAGTACTAGAAAGAATGTAAAGAAGAGGATCGAAATTGGTTTGGTTTATCATTGAAAAGAAAAGGAGTACAATGATATTTACTTGTTACCTTGAGAGAGAAAAAGTGCAAAATGAAAAGATTGGGGGACCAAATGACAAAAATGCCCCTATTCCAAAAAAACATTTGACTCGTAAAAATTTGAAGAATTAGGCTTCCACTTTGTCAAAGTAAAAAACAAAAGGTTCCTCAACATTCAGTCCTTGTCCTGGTCATTCCTCAATTGTGCATTGTTTGGGTCATACAAATCTCTATAAAATGACTTAGAAATAGGTAAAATTTTGCTTTTCAAGTAAAAGATGAGAGTGGAATGATAGCAAAATTATTATTTGACCACTCACCTTTGGTTTGAGTGACTCTTACCTCTATTGGCCCCTTGGAGCTTCATCCATGGTAGCAATGGCATTGGGGTGGGATACCGATTTGATTTTGAAGAGAGGGATGGAGCTTGATGTTGTGCTTGTGCTTTCCAATATTCCATGCAAATTCACACATAGGTGTTGGTACGTTTCGTGCTGAGGGCAAAATTGGGTTTTCAACATTTTGGCTTCAAATTTGTCTCCCTGGCTCCCCTTTCACTATGTAGCATCGAATTTCATTGCTTGCATCCTAATGCATCATATGTGTCTAACCAAACGGCTTTTATTGTCCAAATGTGTTGTAGTCTCTATCTATACTCTTAAACCAAACATAAGATAAGCCCCTATTTAATATAATGTATAAGATAAGATCTAATAGTATAAGATCTCATAGAATAAAAATTAATAAAATTTTAAGATTATACAATGTTTGGTGTAATATTATATAAGATAATGTATCGTCTAAAATAATATTATTATTTATTTGGCGATGCACTATATAATATTATATAAAATAAAAATCAACCATTTTGACAAAAATACATTTTATTTAAAAAATATATTATATTTAATTAAATTTATTGTTATATTATTTAAAAAAATATACAAATGAATAGGGTTGCACGTAGTGTATGATACTTGATGAGTTGATCCCATGTGATCACATCGGGTTGAATAGCTAAAAATAATTTGAACAGATTGGGTCGAGTTGGCCATGTAAACCAGTTTTAACTAGCCCGACTAATCTTATAATTTTTTTTTAAAATTTTATTTTATAATGACCTACATGAAATTTTTATTTTTTTAAGAGCAAAATATAATTTTATAAGGACTTATATGAAATTATTATTTTTTAAAAATAAATTTATAATTTTTACCAAATATTAAGAAAAAAGTGGTATAACTAACTTAAAAAAATTAATCTAACCCACCCTCATACTAAATTAATTAGATTGAGTCTGATATTAAATCAATTTTTGCATAGCCTATCATAATTCTATTAATTTTTTTGAAAAAATTTATTTTATAGGAACTTATATAAAAATTGTTTAGTAGTAAAATATAATTTTATAGGGATCTATATGAAAATTTTATTTTTTAAAGCCATTTTATAATTTGTACCAAAAATTATTTTATAAAGACTTATATAAAAAAATTTTATATATAATTTTTATCAAAAATTTAAAAATGGCCTAACTAACTTGATCCCAATTAGTATTAATTAAATTCTGTTAAGTCCAGACATTAGGGCTAAAGAAAGAAGCTCATTACAAAATTAGGTCGAATATCAGGTTACTTTAATACTCGGCCTATGATCACCCTAACCTAACCAATGAATATCCCCATAAATGTGGGGTTAAAATTAAAAAGTTTTAATAAGGTCTCATACATCAAAACTTAATCCCACCGCCCAAAGTATAATTATGTTATACATTATTTTAATGTATAAGAGAGGTATGATATATAAATTTATACAATATCAAATAAGTGATAAATTCATAATGTATTGTATTACTTTATATTATTAAGTATTGTACAATACACTAAATAGGTCTTAAAGGTATAAAAATATATATTTTATTGTAAAAATATATATTTAACAATTAAAGTCAATTTGAATTATCAAATTGACTTTAATATTTAACTAAATCATTCTTTTATTTTTTGAAAAATGACTAATTTTTTTAATTTAATCATTCAAAATGTAATCCTCTCAATTTAATTTTTTTAATAGTTTATACCCCTCTATCTCATTAAATCACAAGTCTAGCTTTTCATTTGATTCTTTAAAAGAACAAAAATAATTAAAAAAGTTGTCTTAAAAAAATAATTTGCCCTTGATGTTATTGTTCTTACGTTACCCTTTTTTGAACATTGTTTTGTTTTGTTTCTCAATTTTCAAATCAGAAACTGTCTCAAGTTTTGAAGACATTTTTTCGAACATTGTAGAACACCTAAGGTACGGAGAAAAGATATTTTGTTATAAAAATATATTTAACGATTAAAGTCAGCTTGAATTATCAAGTTGATTTTAATATTTGACTAAATTATTTTTTTATTTTTGAGAAATGATTAATTTTTTAATTTAATTATTCAAAATGTGATCCTCTCAATTTAATTTTTTAATATATGTTTCTAATCATTTATATCCCTCTATCTGTTTAAATCACAGGTCTAGCTTTTCATTTGATTCGTTAAAAGAACAAAAATAATAACAAAAATTATTGAAAAGATAAATTAAAAGAGTTGTGTTTTGAAAAATAATTTACCCTTAGTATTATTGTTCTTACATCATTTTTTTTAACCAGAAGTTATGTTTCTTTGTTACTTAAGAATTTTTGTTTTTGTTTTTCAATTCTTAAATCAGAAACCGTTTCAAAGTTTTAAGGATTGTGAACATTATAAAACACAAAGTATGGAAAAAATATTTGTTTTAATAAATATTGCATTTAACAAGTAAAGTCAATTTGACAATTCAAATTGATTTAAATTAATATTTGACTAAATTTTTATTTTTACTTTAAATAAATGACTTATTTTTTAAATTTAATGATTCAAAGTATAATCCTTGTAATTTATTTTTTAACCATTTATATCTCTTTATCTGTTTAAATCACAAGTCTAGCTTTTCATATACTTTTTTTTTAAGAAGAAAATAATTCACTCTTGATGTTACCGTTGTTACATAACTTTTCTTTTTGGGGGGAGGGGGGGGGGGGAGGGGTTTTGACCATAAGTTACTTATTATTTTCTTAATCAAGAATTTTTGTTTTGTTTCTTAATTTTCAAAAGAGAAATGGTTTCAAGTTTCAACTATCAATGGCTTTTTGAGAATGGAAACACTGTGAAACACCCACCGTATGCAAAAAGATATTTCATTGTAAAATATATTTAACAATTAAAATGAATCTAAATCATCAATTTCTTTTGAATTATATATATATATATATATATTTTATAAGCTGATAAGAAAATGAAAACTTTTTCTAGTCTATTATGACTACATATTCTTGGGAAAACAAGTCATATTGGGCATAATTCACTTTGACTTGGACTTTAAAAGATAACTAGATGTGATTTCAATTTAGGTAATAATAAAAAAATTGTGATTATTTAATAAAAGGTTACTTTCATATAAAATATAAAAAATTTGTAAATACAAACAAAAATGCTATTCTATAAAATAATGATATTGGGAAAAGTTTATTTGGTAACGCATGCTTGTTAGTTCTCAATTTTCAACTGAGAAACGGTTTCAAGTGTCAACTTTGAAGGACTTTTTTGTGAACATTGTTGAACAGCCAAGATATAGGAAGAGATATCTTATGGTAAACTATTTAACAATTAAAAGATGATCTGAATTATCAAATTGATTTGAATTAATATTAATTGTTGAATATGAACACATAAAATATTTTTGACAAAATAAAAAATCTCATTTTATTATGACTGAATAATTTTGGAAAAGGAAATTAATTCACTTTGAGTTGGACTTTGAAAAATAACTAAATGTGACTAGAACACACTGTAGAACACCCCCAAATATGGAAAAAAAATTGTTTTGTTATAAAATATGTTAAAACTTATATATGAATTGTTGCTTATGAATATGTAAAATAATATTTAATGTGAAAAAAGGCATTCTATAAATTTAGTTATCTCTTCCTTAATTCGTATGTTTATCATTAAAGGAGGCACAACTTAATTTATATTAAAATTATCTTTAATTTCATTTTCACGTTGAATAATCACTATTTTATTAATACCCTTAACAAAGTTTTAAGAAAGTGTGTTTTTATTAACAAAAAAATTAAAGAAAACCTGTAAAAAATTTAATTATACTTTCACTTTTTTGAGTTGTGGGCATATTTACATAAAAATATTATGTAAATATACTATAACCCATTTTTGTCTTTTATCATACATGGTTGTTTCTAATAATTTTATTTTAAATTGTATCTATTTACTAATATCGTCCAACTAATTTCAAACTCTTTAATTATATCAAATTTTTTTACATAATTGCAAAAACCTTTGGCAAAGTTATAATATTTATCAAATAAATGGCCTAAATGTTTCTTTTTAGCATTTTGAAACACACATCATAAGCAAATGTAATAGAGTATAGTAACCCAACATGTGCAATTTTTTTAAATGATAGTTGAGTCTTGATTAATAAGAATTACTTTTGGATTAACATCAGTAAGAATTATTTTAGGACGAATTTCTTACATTACTTTTATTCACATTTTAGGTACTCGTATAAATAAAGTTTTAATTTTATCTTTGTTCTTTATATATTACGTTGAAATGACTGAATTTTTGAAACTATTTATGTCTTTATTTCACTCTTACCACTTGAGTTAATCTCAAATAGCTAAAGTTTTAATTTTATCTAATATCAGTACTACCAAACAAAATCATTTGAGATGATTATTTACACCGTAATGGATATAAAAGATATTCTATACTGATTAGTTCGCACGCCACATTTTGTGTATTACTGTTCATTTATCATGATGTATATATATATATATATATATATTCCTTTTTGCCATTTATGGAGGGTTCACAAAACTTTTTTCATTTTTTGTTTCTTGGGTCTCATGAACAAGGCCCACACATTCTAGTTCCAAAGAGATTTTTTACTTCTATGTCTTAGATCAATAGATTTTGAAAATTTTTAAAAGGAAATTATTTCATCTTTTTAATACGCAAAAAAGTTTGAACTTTTTTTTTTGATAAAGCCAACATCTTGTCTCTCACAAGTTTTAGTAGAAAAGTAGTTCACCATTAAATTTGTTTTAATCCATGCTTTGCTCATTTTTGTATCCTGGTTTTTTTGACTTTTTATATTCTCTAAAAATAGTCAATGAGATTTTTTTGAAGTTACACACTCATGGTTATCATATTTTTAAATGAAAACAATTAATCATTTATTTTCAGATCTTTTAATAAATTGTCTTGCATTGCAACTAACAAGTATCTTCCCAAAACATATTTTTCTTTACATTCTTTTTGTATCTTTCTTTTTCAAACCTTCCTTTTGAACGGAATACTTTGAGACTAATAATACTATACCTTTTATTGACTTTTTTTCAGATGCCATTCTCACATTAAATCCCACTTGTCTTGCATATTTATTATAACTAGTTGTTTTCCTATGTAACATGCAGGGATCCAAAAAATATCTCAATGGCACTCACAATTAAAAAAAAAAACAGCTTATGAACAATATATATACAGATGTATATATAGTACATAAACAATGCCTTGCATGTAGTTCTGTGAGAATCACACGGTGAACGACTTATCTACAATACGGTTCCACAGAAAATTTATATATATATATATATATATATATATGTATGTTTATACACATTATTCAATCAAATTTTATAATAATACATGACTTCAAAAATATCAGTTTTGATATTTTCTTGACCATTCTTGCCTTGTTCAAATTGCTAAAATATTTTATCATAACTAATTATGTCGTAGTTTTCATCCTTAATGCATTCTTGATATATTTTTCTATTATTTTTAAATTCATTATCATGATCTCTATCTAATTCAAACTCATTAGCATCAAAATTATAATCATCCATTCAAGAAAATAATTTTGATTTTTTAGTACTCACTTGTAAATTTAAAAAATTAACAAACATACAAAAAATTTAATTACAGAAGGATTACTTGTTTTCTTGCGTGACTCTGTTCCACCACATCCCCTTCTCACACCAGATCCACCGTGCACGGCGGCTCTTGATCCCGATCCATTGTGCTGCACCTATTGATGAGGAGGCCAAGCAGATGGGGACAGAGACAAGGGACGTCCGTCCACAGTGCATTTCTTCAGACAGATTCATATCAAAGAAGACATTGGAATGGAAACCATATCCAGCAAGCACGAATAAGAACGCACGCACCTAGAAAATCCTCTGAGACCAAAGCATGGAGTCGCAAATATCAAACAATTGCTACGACATCTAGAGGCATTATAGTAACCTTGAGAAGTCATCTAATTTACAATGAGGTTTAATCTTCTACAATAATATAATCATATAATTAGAGAAAAAGTAATAAAAAAAGAGTAGAAGTGCAAATAGAATCTATTTTCTCTCTTTGTACTTATTCCGTCTTTTCTTTATATATCTCTTTCCAATTGTATATTGTATTTTATACAATTAATTTATGACCAAACACAATTTTATTTTAGAATAGGGATCCCGTGTAGTATAGACTACTGTAAGGGTCTTGTAAAACTTTTTTCTTTTTTTTTCAAAAAACATTTTAGAGACTAAAAAGTAGATAAAAATTTAATTGAAGATAAAAATTTTAACTAACAAAATTATATTTCAAACAATTTTAACTATGGTATTGAATAATATGGGACTACTCATAAAATTCTTTTCATCGCTCTTATAAGATTCTCTCAATTACAAAAAAGAACGTGATTGTTGAACTCAACAATGAACAATTTTTATATTTATAAAAAATATTATATTATTTATATATTTAATAATTAGGATTTATTTTATATATAAACTCTATTTATATTGCATATAAATTATATATATATATATAAATTAAATTTTGACTATTGATTATACCGGTGCATGTGAAAAAATTTCCTAAACTATATGGCCAAATGTGTGCCCTTTCTTGATGTATTGTTTTGGTAACTTGAGTTGGATATAAACTCTCTAGCGTCTAAAGAAAGGGTAGTATCTCCAAATAAGCCCTATTCCCTTTTTATTTATTTATTTAATTTCTTATTAAGAGTAAACAAAACTGAACCAAAACAATTAAACTGAACTAAACCGTCAAAAATTGATTAAAACTGATTAAAAGTTGATTTGATTTGATTTTTGTGATTGTAGAATCGATTAAATTGGTTCGTTTGTTGGTTTTCTTCATATTTGATTCGGTTAATCAAACCAAACCGAATTATTAAACTTTCAATTAATTAAAATTTAATATTTTGTTTTTATTTAGATTAATGAGATCTTTTGTCAATTAAACTTGTATCAAAACTACATTCTTTATGTGGTTCAAGAAATATACAAATTATTTATACTATTTTATTATAAGATATTACTCTTATTTTTTTCACTTTTTAAAGCTTTTTTATGAATGTAATAAATTTTTTTAGGCAAAAAAATAAAAGATAAAAATAATAAATTATTCTAAAGTTATTATTTGTCAAAATTTTAAAACATATAAGATATTAGAAGTTAAATTTTACATATTACAAGGAATAAATTTTTTTAAAAAAAATTACTTTTAGACAAAAAAAAAAAATCAAATCGATTAGAATTTAAAACTGATAAAGTCTAACAAAATGTTAAACTAATTAAATTAGTTTGATTTGATTTTGACTCAGAATTGAATCAAACTAAACCTTTAAACGTTCTTAATTTTTATTAAAATAATCAAATCAAATCAAACCTTTGAATCCACATAATACACTCGTTGAAATAACAAGTGTTATTCCAATAAAAAATTAATTTTGGATTTGGAAGCATTCAAATGGGTTGGGTATTAGCTTTGCTTGGATTTCAACAGAGTACAGAAAATTTAATCTTATTATATACTTCAATTGTATATTGCATACGAAAGAATCTGATTTGGTGACTCTTTTAAACGTACATTCTTTCTTCCTTTTGGAACTAGTCCTTAATTATTCTTCTTTCCAGACCTGAGTCGACTTCTGCTATATATACTTAGAAGGGTTTTAAAAGGTGAAAGAGTAAATATGTATATTTCCTTGTGTGATAAGACTAGTGGAATAATCCTTTTTAGTAAAATACATTATATCATGATATGATCTCCTGTGAACATCTCTAACTACAATAAAATGAAGGCAAACATTTTTATACTAAAATTTAAAATGGAAAAGGTGATTAATAATAATTTAACTACCAATGACTAAATTCTTATAATAGTATTATTTTGTTAATACATGATGGGGTAGAGATTAAACTCAAATCTATTGCAAGCTATTAAAAGGGCTAATTTATCATCTTTTTTAAGACTCTCATACTAAGTTACACAAGTTTTTTAATATTCATTATACATCAATTCTAAATAAATATTAGGCTAAATTATTTTCCTTTATTAAAAGATGTCTAAATTGCACAATTTTTTATTTATTTTAAAAGTATATATTCTCTTCTTTTGAAACTGAAAAATGCACTGCACCTACCTTCCTTATAATAAAAATAAGTTATAATTACAATTTTTGACTAAAATATTCCTATATTTATTATTTTATAATATGACAAATATTAAATGTATATTTAACCAACATTAAATAATCAAATTTCTAAATTTAGAAAATTGTAAAATCATCTAATAAAAAAAATAAATTATTAAGCACAAAAAATATATTTTGTAAATTTAACAGGTTTATAGATAATAATTTAATTTGAGGAATACCATTTGCACTAAATACATATATATATATATATAAACATAAATATTACGATAAATTAATAAAATTTTAAAACAGGTTAAATGATTATTTTTTAAATTAAAATAAATAATATTAAAATAAAATTTAAATTTTTGTTGATAAAGTTATATTTCTTTTTAAAAAATAAATATTATTCTCGACGATGTTTATGTCATATTTCAATGTTAGGAAATAAACATATATTTTAAAAAGAAAAAAGAAAAGGAAAAAAATTACAAAAGAATAGACTATGTAATTCTATCATCTCTTAAAAAAAATATATAATTGACCCTACGTATTAATGTAAACATTTTCACATACAAAAAATAAATTAGGTGAATGGAAATTAAAAGCTGCATTATGTTAGTTAAGCATACCAATTTGCATGAAGGGAATTTTTTGTCGGGGGACCACATGGGTCGTTGATCAATGTTCAGCACCTTAAACTAATCCGCTTTTTCATGTACAATCACGTTTTGCGTGACCAACCTTCATCTTTTTTCTTTCATTTTCTCTCTAATTTCAAGCTTCCTCCTTTCTTACTATATATTTCACATTAGTACCGCTTTCAATTTCTAATTTTTGTGGAATCATGTATAAATTATATATACTGGGTTTCATAAAGCAAGCATGGATTGAGTGAATTCAATTCTTGTTCAAGCAATTAGTCGGAGAGTTTGAGATTATCATTGCAAGAAAATAGAAGCTGGATAAGGTATATATATCATTGATTTGTGTTTCATGCTTAAAATTTTTATACATTGGTATTGCTATGAGTAGCCAAGTGCGTACGTTAATTTGCTGTATTTTAGTTTTGCATTTAAATCTTACTTTTTGATCGATGTATGCTAGTTTTGCATTGAACATGAAATTTCAAAAAATGTTGATTTGAAAAAACAGAATAGGGCAGTGAAGACCCAGGGGAATAGACCCTTGAAGTGGTTAATCTTTTTATGTTTTTGTGTGTGTAGTTCAGCTCCCTTTCATTGGAATAATCTTAATGCGAGAAACTGAGAATACTAGTAGGAGCAAGTTAGCAACAACTCGTATGAAAGAATAAGAAATTACTCATGCTTTAAATCACCAATTGGAGTTGATTCAATTCATAATTTCTTTGCAAAAAAAAAAGAAAACTTTATATCTCAATTACGTTATACTCAGTTCATCTCACCTTCAAAGGTATAAGCTGCTTCTAGTGGCAGGTTTGAGCTGTTTATTCTGAGATTTGGTGTTTTTCGTTTTTCCTTTTTCTTCTCCGTAGTAATGTTTTGGTGTTCATTCACCTGTTATGTACTTTTTTTTTTTAATTGGATTTTTCGATTTCTGTTTCACGTAGAAGTGCAGGAGACAAACCAGAAATGTATGAGCATACATCATCCTTTGATCCCAACACAATGGCAGACGGCGTAGTCTCTCTAAAAGAAGGCCTTCCCGACGCACCGCCGCAGCTGCCGTCGCTCATGGCTGCCGGCAACCTCGCAAGCAACAACAATGGCCTGGAAGAAAATCTCAAGCTCTCTTATCACCAGCACCACCATCATCCACCGTCGCACCCAGAAGACGTCTCCTCCTTCGCTAACGGCGTCGCCGCCGCCGCCGCCGCCGCCGCATCAATGGACACCACGCACCCTCAACATCTTGGTTTGAACGTAGGAAACTCCTACAACAACGAGAATTTGGTTCAAGAAGTCATTGATGTCCTCTCCTATGAGCAATCCACTTGGGACCCTAAAGTTCAGGAATTGCAGGATTTGGGTTATTCTAACCACCAGCATGAACAACAACAGCAACCACAACAATTTCAGCAAATTGAGACACACAGCTACAACTCTTCTTCCATACTCGACCCTCCTCCTCCTTACCCATCTTCTAATCTCCTCAACCTCCTCCATTTTAACCCAACCCAGAAGATACCCAATTTCCAAAACTCCATGGGGTTTCTCGGAGACATTCCAATAGGATCAGATAGCACAAGCGCGTGCTCTGTGTTGTACGATCCTCTATTTCATTTGAATCTGCCTCCACAACCTCTAGCACTAAGAGAGCTGTTTCAGGCTCTTCCTCGTGGCTATAGCTTGCCAACTAGTCCCAGAAATGGTTCTCTTTTTGGTGGAGGGCACGAGATAGAGGGGAATGGGATTGTGTATCAGGATGGAGATGGGAGCCAGCTTGACAATGGAATTCTGGAATTCAACAGAGGGACTGCTCGTGTTGGCAAAGGAAGAGAGGGAAAAGGCACCAAACATTTTGCTACTGAGAAACAAAGAAGAGAGCAACTGAATGGCAAATACCATGTTTTGAGGAGTCTGATCCCAAACCCCTCCAAGGTCTATTATTTACACACATATATGCAGAATCTACTGATTTTCCTAATTGATATATGGCTTTTTGCTCATGAATCAATCTTGGGTTGGGTTTGATTCTGGTGTCATTTGTGTTCTTCTGTTCAGGTGGATTGGGCATCTGTGATGTGATATACTATTGATATATAGCTTTTTTGCTCATGAATCAAGCTCGTGGGTTTGATTCTGGTGTTATTTTTTTCCTTCTATTTCAGGCGGATAGAGCATCTGTGGTGGGAGATGCCATTGACTATATAAGAGAGCTGATCAGAACAGTGAATGAGTTGAAAATGTTGGTGGAGAAGAAAAGATTTGGAATGGACAGGAGCAAGAGGCACAAAACTGAAGATGATGCTGGAGAGAGCTGTAACATGAAGCCCTATGGTGACCCAGAAGGATGCATAAGGACCTCATGGCTGCAGAGGAAATCCAAAGACACTGAGGTTGATGTCCGGATTATCGACGATGAAGTCACAATCAAACTCGTTCAGAGGAAGAAGATCAGCTGCTTGCTGTTTGTCTCCAAGGTTCTGGATGAACTTCAGCTAGATCTTCACCATGTTGCAGGTGGACATGTCGGTGAATATTGCAGTTTCTTGTTCAACAGCAAGGTAAACTATTTGGGTATTTATAGACTAATTCTTGTATAGATCGAAGGTTAAATTACGCTGCTAATTTTCATAGTTTCACTTAATTTTTAATTTTGATTCTGATGGACCCTGGGCTAAAAAAGGCGGGGCTAAGATAGAAGGTTCGGGAGAGATAGGGAAGAAGAAGGAAAAAAAATAAATGGGAAAAGGTTGATAGTAAAAGGCTATAAAGAGGTTAATAATGAAAAAGGCAGGAAAAGGGAAAGAAAAAAAAAATACTTGAAATTGATTAATTTTGTCTTGTAGTGTTTGAGGAGAGAGAATGTACTTGGTAAGAATGGAAATTAACGGGGAGAGGATTGTGTGAGAAAGGTAGGAAATATGTGAGAAAACCCAAGGGGGATTTGCTCTCTGAAAAACTAGATCGCTATTGAACATCTTTTATTTTGCTCTTTATTTTTCATTTTCACTGCTGTCCAATTTTGTCAAGCTTCTTTTGTCCTCTGTTCAAAAGGAGAAGAAGTTATATCTTAGTTAATATATAAATGATATAGAGTTAGGTTTCTTCATGGTCCTATAATTTAAAAGTTTACCTTTATAATTCTAAGTTTTTATCTTGATATTCTAAATATTCATACAAATAAAAATAATAAAGTAGAAGATTGAATAAAATTTACTTGTATGTTACTTGTGATATCTTTAAGTTAGATAATCGAGATAAATTAACATAAATTATAATGTCACGATAGTACACATATATCTAGTCGTATTGACAAAATTTAACAAAACATTAAAAAAAGATTTAATGACAAAGACTAACTTATTTTTTTAAAATTATAAAAATTTAATTATAAACTTTTAAATTATAAAGACCAAACTAAAAAGTTGAGTCAATTTTTTTGACAAGAAGAAAGTAATTTAACCTAAATAGAATTACCATAATGTGATAGTATATTTAAATGTGACTTGTTAATTTCTACGAGGCAGATATTTGAAGGTTCTTCAGTGTATGCAAGCGCCATAGCTAACAAGGTGATTGAGGTTTTGGACAGGCAGTACGCAGCAGCTGTTCCACATACTAGTAGTAGCTATTAGAGTTGAGAAGGAACACACACAGATCAGATACAGGTCTTCATAAAATTATAATTACTTACATGTACGTGATTATAACAATAATAAAAGTTCATGGGATGATGATCCCATGATTAGTAAAATTTACAAGTTTGAACTGTTTCTGAAATTCTCTTTCAAACTGATGAAATTATTGGTTGGGATTTTAGTTATTGCTAATCAACTTGAATTAATGCTTTCTGTGTACATACTCTGGTTCATGTCTGTATCAATATCCATTGGATTCCATACTTCCTAGGGTAAAATAACGAGGCCAAACAAACAGATGGCATTTTGGGATTATAATTCATAATCAAGTCCATCTGCTCTATAAACAGTGAAAGAACTGGAATCTATTATCCAAATGAAACAAAGAAGCCAATATCAATAAGGAATACACTCTGGAATGCCCACAATTGAAATCAAACTAAAAGATGTTAAGGAAAAAGAGAAAGAGCCTGGCAGAGGAATCTCCAGAGGCAAAATAAGACGAAAATCAAAGCTAAGAAGACGAATGGCGATAGAAGTTCAGTCTGGGTATGGCTCTGTTGATACTATACGAGACTGTCTAGTTTGAAGAATCATGAAAGAGGAGGGTGAGATGAATGAATATGAAAGAAATTAAAATTTATTTTTTTTTGGAAAACGTAAATTATAAAATTAATTTCTTGAATAGAATTTTCTGAGAAATACGAACAAATTGTTGTACCAAATACCAACTTGAGAGCTGAGAGACATCCAAAACACCACTATCTTACTTATGAGGTAAATGGAAAATAATTTATTTAATATCTTTATCAGCCAAAACATGAGACAAGATAATCTATTTTGTTTCTATAAAAAATTGTCTTGTTATTAATTTAATGTGTCAAATTATTTTTTATCATTTTGATATTTAAGACCATAATTTTTTTGTAATTCTATAATTTTTTATTAGAAAAAAAAATTAAAATAAGTTATACTTGTAGATATTAAAATAAGGTTAAATTAGTATCTTAATTCTTTAACTTTATTTAATATTTTAAATTAGTTACTTAACTTTAAAATGTTTTAAAATGATCATCTAATTTTCTTTTAATATTTCAAATTATCTTCTTAATTTTGAAGTGTTTTAAAATGGTCATCTAATTTTCTTTTAATGTTTCAAATTGTTCTTTTAAATTTCAAGTGTTTTAAAATGGTCCTTTAATTTTATTTAATATTTTAAATTAGCCCTTTAACTTTAAAATGATTTAAATTAGTCCCTTGATTTTTTAAATTTTATTTTATTTAATATTTCAAATTAGTCCTTTAATTTTAAAAGTTAAAGGATTAATTTAAAACAGTTCAAAGAATCTTTTAATTTGAAATATTTATTTTAATATGAAAATATTTAAAACAAGTAATTTAGAAATATATAAATTTTTTTGCAAATAAAATTATTGAAAAAGGCCAAGTAAAAGCATTTTTTTAGTTTAATCACTTGAAAAAAACTTATTATAAAATTTTAAAAACTAAAAAATACTTAAAAAATTTACTAAAATAAAATACTTTGAAAATAACATTTATTTTAATATAAAAAATATATAAAAATAGTACTAGCAATAGATTTTTATATTAAAATAAATATTATTTTTTAATGTATTCTATTTTAGTGAATTTTTTAAGTATTTTTTTAGTTTTTAAAATTTTATGATAAGTGTTTTTTGATTCAAGTGATTAAATTAAAAAAGTGTTTTTACAAAAACTTTTTCTTAATTTTATCTAATTTTTTTTGATAAATTATAAAAAATTAATATATTTTCAAATTATTTGTTTTAAATATTTTATATTAAAATAAATATTTTAAATTGAAAGATTTTTTAAAATATTTTAAATTAGTCCCTAAGCTTTTAAAATTAAAGAACCAATTCAAAACATTAAATAAAATTATATTTTAAAAGTTAAGAGATTAATTTAAAATATTAAATAAAGTTAAGGGATTATTTTAAAATACTTTAAAATTAAATGATCATTTTAAAACATTAAATAAAATTAGGGACTATTTTAAAACACCTCACAATTAAGATCAATTTGAAACATTAAATAAATTTAAAAAACTAAATATTAATTTAATCTTAAAATAATATTAAAATTTATAAAGCATGAAAACAAATATCTTTTTTTTAACTAATATAAATTTATTTATTTTTAATAAAGTGAAATCCTAATGTACCGTAACAATGTAATAACATACGACATAAAAATTGTCTAGAGGAATTTGAGCAAAATTTAAAAAATAATCTTAACCTTTCAGAAAAAAAAAACTGTGTTTTTGCGTTCAGACGAATAATAAAAGAAAAGAAAAGAAAGTATTCGAACATGTGTATCCTCGCGGCACGTTCTTTGGTACCATGCAATCGTCTCCTTGGGACAAGAACTGGATAACGCTCTCCATTCCATTCGGTTAGCAGGATTCCCAGTTCTTCGTTGCTGGCATTGTTACCAGAGTTGGAGGACACCATATGCTCAAATTTCACTTCTTTTGATCTTATGTCTCCAATTTCCTCTCTATCAGCCTATGCACTGCTTCTTCTCCAACACCCACGTCCTATTTCCCTCCTTTTCTGCCTCTGTTTGTATCTTCTTCTTAAATTTGAACATTTTCCTAATCTCACTTTATATCCAAAGCAGTTGAAAGGTTCGTTACCATGGTTTGTTTTGGCGACGACCCAGTTGCTCATTTAGCTCTGATACCCAAAACAAAGTTCGATCCATCAAAGCTTCAGTTTATACATCCCCATTTCCCCTGTTTCAACCCGCCAAAGATGAAGAGTCCTCTCTGTCTGAGGTAAATTTCACCCTTGCTTTCACTTGTTCATTGTTTGGTTGTTAATGGAAGTAACGACTAGAACAAGAGTGTACTGAGTAAAATGAGTATTGTTACCATTATTTGGTATGCTTTCGCGTACATAATAAACTGAGTATAGAGTAGACACAATATTGAGAATCAGTATCTTCTGTCTTGTACAACCAAGGTTTGGATGAATTGTTTGAAGGTCTTTGGTTTTGATAAGATTCTCAGTTACGGCTTGCCAGTGGAAATTTACTTGTTCCTATAGTTGGAGCCTGCAGATGCTGATTTCTACAAGATAGGTTACGTCTGGAGCATGCAAGCTGATGGAATTGAATTCAAAGAAGGGCCAGATGGATTTGGTGTGCATGCTTCCAAAGATGTACTACCTCTTCGCCGAGCCAGGGTGAGTTCCTTGCCTTAAGAGTGTTGCAGGCGAGAATACTCCAGTTATGTTCTAGCGGATGTACAGCCTGTTTAAGTGTGACTGCTGCAAGATGTAAATCTGACTGACCATATAGTGATCTCAGAAAGTTTGAGATAAATGATTATTTGTATAAAACCTATGTGCCCTTGCTCTTACTTGTGGTCCATGGCCATTGTCTATAATGATGCAGTTTTGTACATACTTGAGCTGGTTTTAATGGAAATTCCTCTTGAATTGATGTTAACCATAAGTCAGAAGCTCCCATGGACGTTTTTTCCTGATATAATTTCGGTAGCTTACCCAATATTTCATATTATCAACTCGACAAGTCCAGAGGTAATTGATAATTTGTATTTGATTCAACATTTATCTTACTTGTTTGTCCAGTAATTCTTGTTCAATTTGATTGTCTTGGCAGTTGTAAATTTTCAGTCAGTTAAAAACCCTTTGCTAGTCAAATTGGTTATTTAATTGCATGAACATTTGTGGCAGACAGATTGGGACCTAAGTTTAGCTTGCCTTCTCTTATTTGCGTTTGACCGTGAGGACAGCCTTTGGCGGTTGTGTGGTCACTTCTTACCAAATGCTGATGAGTGCACTAGCTTACTTTCAGTTAGAGAGGTGTGTGAAAAAAGTGGGTTTTTTAATGTGTAATATGATTTGATTATTAATTTAGATTAGATGTACTCCTTTCATGAGATTGTTGAGAAAATGACATGCAATAATTTATGCTCGATGTCAAATGGACGTCATGAACATCCTCCTAGATGGCAATATTTCAATTTTCCCTCGTTGTTGTTTCAAGTTTTCTCTTCCAAATATTCTAATATACAGTTTTTATTTTGAATCCTCTCAAAAGACTGGAAAAGTACTGTATGTTGTTTGATGTTGAAGTAGTCTGTTTTCTTTTTGATACTCTGTTTTGTGCATTTCCATGACAGAGCCTCTGCATTACTCAAGTCTTGGGCAGCATTCAATGGCTCTAACAATTTTTTTTTTGGGCGTAAAGGGTCTAACAATAATTTTTATGTAGCAGTTTTGCATTAATTTTATTGGAGAGATTACACTTGGCTTAATAGCTTCTCCTTGCCAATTTATTGTAACATAAGGTCACTTAGTTTTATTTACGGTAAATTTGGGAGGTGACTCATCAATTTTGCTTGTGTCACAAATATTATATCACCTCTGTTAAGTTGGTTTGAAATCCTGTATTATTTTAAGGATTTATTTATAAGCTCATCAAACTCATGTCTATAACTACTAACATAGCTACCTGTTGAAACTTACTCAGTTTTATAGACATCTTTACTCCATCTCTTCTTTTGCTGATTTGCATTTCCTGCAGGAGGAACTTTTGGAACTGCAGGATCCCAATCTTGCTTCTAATGTTAGAAACCAGCAAAAACGAGTTTTAGAATTCTGGGAGAAGAACTGGGTAAAGAGCAAATTGTCTGTCTTATGCTGGTTAGTCTTCTGCTAATCATGTTCCTCTCCACACAAAAATTATGTCTTGTTCCTAATGAATTATGTGTTAGTAGCTTCACTCAGCACAATGGAGTACCACTTAAGTGTCTTGCTCGTGATCCTCAAAGGTTCATCTGGGCAGTGAATATTGCACAATCACAATGCATTAACATGCAAATGAGGATTGGCGCACTAAATCAACAGGCAAATATGCTGATTCCTTATGCTGGTAAGTTCATATCCATCCGAGTTAATCTGTATATGATATATTTCTGGCCTATTGTAGTTAAACAAATGGTTTATCTTCATTCTTTTTCCTGTAGTGTTCATTTTCTAATGGGGTTTGCCTATTACAACCTTTCCCTATTTTACATCATCATTAAGACTAAAATTTGATGAACATCAAGCACGAGATTGTACATGGAATGATTTTTTTTTTTTTCACTTCCATAACTTGAAAATGTGCTTAAAGCTACTCCAGTTTAGTTGGAAGTACGGCAGTTGTGTGAAAGAGAAAAAAAAGATATCGGGTGAAAATTAAAGCATAAACATGGTAACGGTATCACCATTTGCTATATGACAGCTACAATAAAAAGAGAAGGGAAAAAATGGTAGAGGGAAGCAAGTGAAAAAAAATTGCGCGGAGGTGGGTTTTTCTTTCATCACAGATGGTGCTGGTGATATTCTCACTTTTTTCAGGGTAAATGGTCCAGAATTTTAAAATTTTTTCTGCTTGATTAACTTAGTCCTAATTTCCAGACATGCTGAACCATTCATTTCAGCCAATTTGTTTTTTCCATTGGCGTTTTAAGGATTGGATACTTGAGGTGCTTATAAATGCTGGACAGCAGATTAGAAAGAGAGAAGAGGTAAATCATATTTTATTTTTACAGATGCTCAATTGGTTCAACAATAGTTGGCTGCCAAGCATTAGTTAATGCTCAATTGGTAATGCCAAGCAATAATTAATGTATTTTTTTGTTTTCATTTACACCTACATTTAATTTTACGATACAGACACTCCCACTAAGCAACAGAGGTGGGGTGTTATAATCTGTAAGCTTGAACAATACTTACTGGTTGGTTTAAGAGAAGAATTGCTTTTTATTTATTTGGAAGTAAAGTTGCCTTGCTTGTCTTTTGTTTTAGCATTTTTGTCATCTCCCAGCTATCGCACATAACGACTGATCGTGATTATACTCTAAAAATTTTAACACATGACAGTCAATCACATGAGCGGACAGAAGAATGACATATGCATGCAAAGATATGGATTTTCATCATCCATGGTAATTTTCTTTCCCTTTGAATCTTGACAAAAGGTATGTATTACAATATTTTAGTTGTTTATTATTTTCTGAAACCGCATGCAAGAAACTTCCCTACGTTTTCAAATTATCTTTTCATAGGAATGGGATGAATTTGTGTTATCCTTACTCTTGTAATGGACAATCATAAATAATTAGAGATGCTGTTTGGTATAAGGTCTATTTTTTCTTTTGTAACTGTAGTTCTAAGAATTCCTTCAATTTGCTGAATTCTTGAGATGTGATCAAATTCTCTGGCAATGCACA
This sequence comes from Erythrophleum ivorense, assembly GCA_026724425.1. Taxonomy (NCBI): domain Eukaryota; kingdom Viridiplantae; phylum Streptophyta; class Magnoliopsida; order Fabales; family Fabaceae; genus Erythrophleum; species Erythrophleum ivorense. The sequence continues at coordinate 63,733,838 of JAIUCV010000003.1, forward strand.
TATTCATTTGGTTTCCTTCTTGTCAGTCTCCAATATATCTGGCCTTCCAGAAGAGTATAACAGTAAGGGCAATTTGAATTTTCTTTCTCTAATCTGCTTTCATTACCCTTCTCTTTACTCAAATTAGCATTATTGAAGATACCAACATGATATTTATAGCAGGTTGTCTAACATTGGAGATACTTTTGTTGATGGAGCAGTCATTGCTGCAGTAAGAACACTGCCAAACTGGTCAGATGGGTATGCAACTCCAATCCCTAGTATGGAACAAAAGGCTGCAAAGGAGTTACAAGAAGAATGCCAATAGATGCTTGCTGAATTTCCTACAACCTCCACGTAAGAACAGGAATGGCTTGGTAAGTTTGCTGTACATATCCTTCCATCAACTGTGTCATTTTTTCTCAAATCTATTGTTGTTACTATTAAAAGTTGTCAGAATCTAAATTGTCAATAAAATGGGAGCCAAATTCCAATTTAGCTGGCTTTATTTCTTTGTTTTTAATGGTTATTCGATCATGATCATCCTCAAAATTTGTCCAGGTTAAATTTTCTCCTAGTGTAATCTTAAGTGTGTGTTTCTCCACATCGTCCTAGTGCATTTAAGATTTTATTCCTAAAGTACTCCCTAAAAGAATTGGACCTATACTGTTAAGGAAAGATATTATCTCTTTTTACCAACTACATGTTGGAGATTGTGCCCTAAGCCAATCATAGTATTGCGAATATTATTTTTATTACGAAATAAGAGTTTTTTTTTATTACATTATTATATTATTTGCATGTTTATATATAATAATATTTATGGATAAATCATTTTTGAATTATCCAAAATGTCCCTAATCAATCATCCTTGTGGGAACAACGATAAATTAAGATTAGTATGATTTTGATTGATTAAGTGTTAATTATGTATGATGATATGAATCAAAATCATAGGCGTGTGTTAGAGAATAGGACGTTGGATAGATCCATCATGAGATAAGCTACATTGATTAGGTCATAAGTTTATCTCATATATAACCGTGTCATTGATCCCTTGGACCTGAGATCACCATAGATTCCTACATGAAGGACACTGTACTTTGGCATAGTCTAATGTCACCTTTGACCGGGTAATTATAAAGACTATGATCAGGTATAATGGAATCCATGCAGAGGAAGATGAGTGGTCAAGATGGAATTTGTTTCTCTAATTAATAAAGAGATCTCTAGGCCCCTCGATGAGTGTGACTAAGAAATGCATGGCTATGCTCAAATGGAAAGGTTTCCATCTTATATCAGTCTGCTTGAAGATCGAGCAAGTTGAGAATGACATTTTCATGCCTCATACTCGATCTAAATATCGTGTAACAAAAGGGATATGATATGATTATAAGATAGGTTGCATCGGATCACCGATTCCGTATGATTTGGGTAGTCTCAATATCTTGCTAGAGGCTGCTTGTGATTTGTGGGTCAAACAGTGTAGTTGGCCCATTGCCAACATCATATGGGCCTGCAGGGTTGCACAAAAAAAGTACCAACTCGGACTAAAATGTCCACATTCATTGAATCAGAAATGTGTCTAGATTTAATGAATATTTATGATGGAGGAATTATATATATATATATATATAAATAATTAAATTCAAAATATTATATATATATATATATGTGTATTATATTTGATATTATATATATGTATATATATATATGAATTAATTTAAATTTGATTCTATTAGATAGATTTAAATTTAAACTAATCAAATAATTTAAATTTAATTCTATCAGATAGATTTAAATTTAAACTAATCAGATAATTTAAATTAAGCTTTAGATATTGTTAGTTTAAATTTAAACTATAAGATAGATTTGAATTTAAACTAATAGATATATTTAATTAATTTTGATTAATTAAATATATCTGAAACTCTAATCTATAAATAGGGATTTCCATATTAGAAAAGAAGAGCTAGAGTTGCCTCCGAAATCCTTAGAAAGAGGGACACCGCATGGACGTTGCACGGAATTGTACGAACTGTACGGAAATTGTACGAACAGACTGCTAGCACACCGTTTGAGTTGCTGAACCCCGTTCGTGTGGATACCAGTAGAGGGAGCTGATTTGCGGTTAGTTCCTGTGATCCAAACAAAAGTAAACAATAAACTCAATCGACAGAAAAAAGGTAATTCTCTGAACCTATTCGGTTTAAGCGATTTTGACAGATCCTTGGTGGAAATTAGAATCAAAATTTTAAACGTTTTCACTGTGTGCCTCCCATAATTCCCAACACTACGCTAACCCTTTTAGGTAGTTGGCCCTATTTCCTAAGATGAGCTAGAAGACTACAATGTTCTCCATAAATAATACAGCTGTGGTAGGTCATAATTGTTAGTAGTGCTTATACTGTTGACTACTCATCCTATTTATTGTACATATTCTAGTATTTATTTTTAGGAATTAGTTTAGGAATTTTATTTATAGCAAATTCCTAAACTATATAGTAAATTCATTTTAAAGAACATTGTAGTCTTCTAGCTCATCTTAGGAAATAAGGCCAACTACCTAAAAGGGTTAGCGTAGTGTTGGAAATTATGGGAGGCACACAGTTGAAACGTTTAAAATTTTGATTCTAATTCCCACCAAGGATTCGTCAAAATCGCTTAAACCGAATAGGTTTAGAGAATTATCTTTTTCTGTCGATTGAGTTTGTTGTTTACTTTTGTTTGGATCACAGGAACTGACCGCAAATCAGCTCCTTCTATTGGTATCCACACGAATGGGGTTCAGCAACCCAAACGGTGTGTTAGCAGTTTGTCCGTACAATTCCGTGCGACATCCGTGCAGTGTCCCTCTTTCTAAGGATTTCGGAGGCAACTCTAACTCTTCTTTTCTAATATGAAAATCCCTATTTATAAACTAGAGTTTTAGATATATTTAATTAATTAAAATTAATTAAATATATCTATTAGTTTAAATTCAAATCTATCTTATAGTTTAAATTTAAACTAACAATATTTAGAGCTTAATTTAAATTATTTGATTAGTTTCAATTTAATTCTATTTAATAGAATTAAATTTAAATTATCTGATTAGTTTAAATTTAAATCTATCTAATAGAATCAAATTTAAATTAATTCATATATATATACATATATATATATATATATAATATCAAATATAATATACATATATATATATAATATTTCACATTTAATTATATATATATATATATATATAATTCCTCAATCCTAAATATTCATTGAATCTAAATATATTTCTGATTCAATAAATGTGGACATCTTAGCCCGAGTTAGTCCGTTCTTGTGTGCGACCTTGCAGGCCCATATGATGTTGGCAGTGGGCCAACTGCACTGTTTGACTCACAAATCACAAGTGACTTCTAGTAAGACATTGTGACTACCCAAATCATATGAAATCGGTGATCCGATACAACCTATCTTATAACTCTATCATATTCTTTTTGTCACACGATATTTAGATCGAGTATGAGGCATGGAAATGTCATCCTCAACTTGCTCGATCATAACTTTTTTGATCTTCGAGCAGACTGATATAAGATGGAACCCTTTTCATCTGAACATGGTCATGCATTTCTCAGTCACACTCATCGAGGGGCCCAGAGATATCTCTCTATTAATTAGAGGGACAAATTCCATCTTGACCACTCATCTTCCTTTATATGGATTCCATTATACCTGATCATAGTCTTTATAATCACCCGATCAAAGGTGACATTAGACTATGTCAAAGTACATTGTCCTTCATGTAGGAATCTATGGTGATCTCAGGTTCAAGGGATCAATGACATGGTTATATATAAGATAAACTTATGACCTAATCCATGTAGCTTATCTCATAATGGGTCTATCCAGCGTCCTGTTCTCTAACACACGCCTATGATTTTGATTCATATCATCATACATGATTAACACTTAATTAATCAAAATCATATTAATCTTAATTCATCGTTGTTCTCATAAGGATGATTGATTAGGGATATTTTGGATAATTTAAAAAATAATTTATCCATGGATATTATTATATATAAATATGCAAATAATATAATAATGTAATAAAAAGAAAACTCTTATTTCGTAATAAAAATAATGTTCGCAATACAATGATTGACCTAGGAGACAATCTCCAACAATAAGAACATGCATTACAATTATAAATTAAACCAACCTTATATTAACAGTGAGTTTATTTAATTATATTCAACTTAAATTATCTATTCTCTCTACATACAAGGAAAAAAAGTTAAAAAGTAGATTAAAATTGCTGGCCTTTATATGGTAACAGATCCATTGACTACGAATTTAACTCATCTAATTTTCTTAAGTTGCCAATTTCAAAGAGAGAATGAGACATTACGTGTGAAAATTACATATAAAAAGTAAGATTCACTAATCAAATGTACGTACATATTACATCTATCTCTCTAGAGTATACCAATCCGCTAACTTCAAAAATTGTTGGACAGTAGAAAAGAAAGCAAAAGACGCTATAGACAAAGAAATGAAAGGGAAAGAGTTTGTTTATTTTCGTTCCTCCATCACTAGTTATAATCCAGGGACCTTTCGGCTGTTTTAGAGGGTAATTAAAGAGAAAGCCAGGTGTTATTTAGATAGTGGAAACTTATGTTTTCTGACAATGAAAGAAGGTACTTCTTAAGAAGAAGTAAAGATTCCTAGCATTGGATTTCTAACCATGCATCTAGTATTGGCAAGCCATTTCAGCGTTGAACTTTTTTCTTTTTTCTAAGTGATTGGTTGTATACTCTTTTAGTGGAGTCATATTGACGTTCAATTAAGTAAAGGTGAAGCTACATCTGATTATAAATTAAAAAATCAATCTCACCCAAAAAAATTATAGATATGAGTTTGAGGAATAAAACTCGACAAAAAAATACTAGTTATAAAAATTTCAAATATAAAATGGATCATACTTAAATTTTTTTAATGCCTAACCCATCTTTGACCTGTTTTGGGCAAATATAGTTTATTGCATTCATATTTTCACGTGCATTAGAGCAACCAAAAAAAAATTAGAACAATATAAAAACATTTATATGCTTCAGTTAAATCATGCACAGTAACTTGGACAAGGTGAAGTCAACAAAAACTACTCATAAGTCATAACATAACCAATTATGAAAGAGGTCCTGAAGTGAGGTTTCTTTTTATGTATATTTATGCAATATTAGAAATATTATTGCATGTAATCTTGTACTAACCAGTATTTTAGGATATTGTATTTTTCTGAGTGCATGTTCATCCACTTAGTCTTTAGGTAATTTTATACTTGAAATTATTATAACAACAAATATATCTACCCTTTTAACTTCCAAATAATTATTACATTGTATTTGAGAACTATACTATTAACATGCATCTTTTTCTTTTTATGATTTATTTGGGTAAATTTAAAAGGGGTCAAGCCAAGCTTGGGCCACAAACATAAAGAAAAGATTTAACCCCAACTTGAGCCCATTCTTAGTTTTTTTTGACAAACTTAATCCATGATCACGTCTTGGCCAATGCTTGAAGAAAATTTGGACTCTTTTGCTCAACCCAGTGCTGCGAAGCTTAATAATGTTAAAAGTAGATTAAGTGAATTCATAATAAATATGTAAATATGGTAAGGGGAAAACATAAATATTTGCTTTAAATCATTTATAAATATTCTTTTTAATTTTGAAAATTAAAATGCTTTTCCATTATCACCTTTTAGAATTTAAACTCTTTTGTCTATTTTCTCATTTATCTGGTTAATATTATTAACATAATTGTTGCTTCAGTTTTGTTATTTGTTATTTTTAGACGAATAGGAACATGTCAAGTGATAAATGATAAAGTATAAAGTGACATTTCTAAAAACATAATTAAAGAAAAAGTGGATAGATAGGTGTAAATTTTGAATAATAATAGATGACAAAAATATTTTTAATTTTTAAAATTAAGGAAAGTGTTTATAAAATAACTCAAAATTGAAGGAAAAAAATTTGCATTTTTCTATATATTAAATGTCTTACCAAAAAATATACTTGACATATTTATATTTAAATATTATATTTGATTTGATCAACTTATTTTTCAAATAAAAAAATATAAGCAATACAGGAAAAATAAAACCTAGATAGTTTGTGTAACTATGGAAAATAATTTGGAACACTATGATTGTAATGATACAAGATCCCAAAACTTGTAGTTATTGTTGTCTAAGGATTCTTAAAACTTTACTATAAACCTCTCAATACCTCCCTTCACGACTAACCAGAGACAACATATTATAAGAGTATTCTTTTTTTTTTTTAATTTTATTTCAAAACATAAAGCAACCACATCCATTATAATTAGATTGACAAAAGGATATGGGAAGTTGGAAAAGGAGTTCCATACATAGTACAAATTGTTCTCAATATGTTGAAGGACTTGAAGGCGCTCTTGGTGATATCATAGCTTTATACATCTTTGACCAATTGCTTATTATCACCATACCATGTAGGACACCTATTTGTGTTAAGAAAAATAATGAATATATTCTACTCATTTGTATTTCCAAACCCTTTAATTTGCATTATCCAGTACAATACCTCCCTTATTGCAAAAGTAAGAGCTTTGTTCCCCTTTATCTTCCTATTCCAACGCTTCTTAATTGATGATAGAACTAAGGAGTTTAAGAGGATGACTAGCTATATTTCCTTCTGCTTTGTCTATCAAACTTTTATAATCCAGACTATTATTGTCCACCCTTCTTGTAGTAGTGTAACCTGATTCATCACTTAGCCCTTTGGAGTGTGGTCTTTAAAAGCCTTTGATTCACCATGCTACTGAGCTAATTCATTTATTTGCAGTTTCCCATGTACACTTCTAAGAAGATTTGCTGGGTTTGGCTACATCCCTTGATGAATCACATTATTCCTTGCTGTCTAAATGTTATGCAAAATAGTTAGAATGATCCTAGTTCTCTCTTTCCATAATGGAGCATTACTTCCTCATAGCCATTTTTGTAGCCAATCACCAATTTTTGTTCATGCCTCATTAATTAATTGAGATTTAGAGATAAGCTAAACCATATAGTTCTAGTAAAATGGCAGGAGATGAAAAGATGATCCATTATCTTAGGGACTTTACTACATAGGAGGACACAATCCTATTGAATTTGCAAAGATGATGATCTACTTTCCATTAAATAGAAATCACCTCAAAGTCTTGGTAGGTGCTATATAGTTATTCGTCTAGCTTCATTTCCTTGTTAGCTTGCATGGTGAAAGATTGGTGATAAAACTATGCCACCTTAAGGTAAATATGTTATTTAAAGGATCTACAACCAATGTGCCTTGCTTTTTTGGTATTGAGCAAAGGAAAGCAAATGACCATACAATACTATCTACATTATCTAACAAAGATGGAAAAAGTTGCTAACTTACACTATTAAGATCATTACATTTAATAAGTAACCCTAGTCTTTCATTTTTTAACCTTGGTTTCTCCTTAAATTTATTCTATTATCTAAGCAATGAAAATGAAAAGGTAAATTCTGATGGTAGAGATGACCATTGGGCTATGTGAGCTTCAAACCATAAGTGCTTGATATTCTTGACCTTCTTATCTCTTTGATATATTAAAATTGCTTCAAGGAAATTGTCATGGTAGTGAGTGGTGAAGCATTTATTGCTTTGCTTCCATCATGTCTTCTTCCTTTTCTTGAAAGGTATCATTAACTATATCAACTTCCTATATAGGAACATTTAGGTATAGGATAAAATTGAGTATTTTCTAGTTGTTAGGGGAGTAAAATTCATCTTTGTGTATTTGATTTGGGGCAATTATTTTCAATTTGAGAACAAATAGTATTATGGGTGGGTGAACAACGTTGACTGAACTCTAAATGGGAACCATCTTGAGAGGGATCACACTAAGATGGATTAAAGGAAAAAAAGAGTGAGCCTAGTGGGTCATGCATATCTACACTTAATACAATATCTTCCAATGGTTCAATATTGTTGTCAAGTTCAAAAAGGGATGACTTATACTAGGAGGAGTTTAGGTTAATGGAAAAAGGGGCATCTAAGGTTTCTGTTAAGCTATAGTAATTCAATAACACAATTTCAATCACATCCTGAAGCAAGAAAGGGGATATGTCATTGAGCGGGAGTTAGTGAGGTGTGGTAGCATTTGTCTTGTCCAAGGCCATAATGAGCTCATCTATCTATATATGTTTAGGCTACTATTTACCTTGTCCCTTGTTGTCAACTCATTTGATTGCATGGGCTCCCAAAAAGAGTTTAAATACACATTTGATGAAAAAAAGTCATCTAATACTTGAATCATATTCGAGTAGCGTTGTACCTCTCAGGGTGTTGTATCTTCATCTCTAGTTTAAGCTCATACACTTTGTACTTACCATTATTAAGTTTTTGGAACTAATAGACTTTAGTGGTACTATGTGTTTACTTCTTCCTTAACCAAGCTTGCCATTCATCCTCTTGTACTAAATGATCGAAGTTAACTTCAAAATCTAGATTAAACCTCTCATTAGTTCTTTGTTTTAGCTTGTTAAGAACTTCATCCATTTCCTCTACTTTAAAAGGACAATCTCTATCAATGTGTCCAACCATATAGCATGTACTACACCTTCTATATATTTGTCCATACTTGCATTCAACCTATGTATAAGTACCATTGTTTAGGAAAAGTTTAATGTTGAGGAGAAGAGGCAAGTTAATTCATACCCTTGTTTTCATGAAATTGATGCCTTTCATACTGATTGCTACTCCATCTTATATAGTAATATCTCTTCCTATGTTTCTAATTAGTTTAGCCATTTCATCTGTATGACACTCTATTAGAAGTCCCCAAAATTGGATTTAGACTTAAATGCTTAAGATAGTGATGTCTTTTATGATGACATTTGGCCTCTAGAGGTCCATAATGATCAGAATATTTTGTAAGTCCTAAGGACCATTAGAGAATACATAATGCAAGCCATTGGCATCCTAGAACTGAAGTAGAAAAAAGTTCTTCTCTTTGCTTAGAACACAAAACCTAACTCTTTATTCTAAGCATTATTAAAGGCAAGAGTAAGGTGGTGAAGTGGAAAGTGCTTGGTAACCACTATAATAGCAATGAAACATGAGCTCTACTACAACCAATGATGGTGAAATGGCTACGAGTTAAAAGACAACATTGATCCACAATAAGGTAAATGAGATGTATGAGCTTGTAAGCTAAAAGACGTTATGGTGAAAATGATAGAAAGGAGAGCAACAGAATATAGAAAAGGAAAATAGAGATCCTTCTAGTGAAAAGGACGAGGAAAGAGCAAAACAAAGGAACAATAAAGGCTAAGAAACATTTGGACCAACTAACAAGAGAAAAAAAAGAAAAGGTATAGAGATGCTAGCGATGTGTCAGATTATACTTATAAAGTATTGTGGTTGGAGCAAAAGTGATTACTACTCATATTGTGAAAGAAAAACCTACTTATGAACGTTACATATCCATGTAGGAAATAGTGTTCATCATTATGAAATCTGACTAGTAGATTGCATGAGGTAGAAACGTTTTAGAGAGATTTACCATACAAGTATTAAATGCACAACAAAGAAAAAGAGCCAAAGACTATGTAAGCATGGAAAAGCAATGATAAAAACAAGTGTTTCCAAAGATGGTTAAACCCACTTCATTCAAGTTAGAGAGAAGTGAGAAAGTTTCTCACTAGACAGTTCACACATGAAATTTAACCATGCACTCGGTTGTTATCCTAAGAGTATTCAAAAAGTTACATAAATTGTTAATTTATATAGATTCAAATAGTTAAGATTTGTTGTACACTAATCTTACATGTATATATATTTCATCAATTTTCTTTTTTATTTTAAAACAATGAAGGGAAAAGGCATAAATTTTTAGAATGAGGTTGAGAGATAAGAAAGAAGTTCCAGAGAAACAAGCCTCTTAAAATTTAAGCTTAAAAAAGATGTTATTTGAGTCAATAATTAGTTATGTCAATAAAATATCAATAAAAATTTAACTATGGAATTACAATAAAAAATTTTTAAATTATAAAATTTAAATTAAAAAAATATATAAAGGTTTTGAAAAGAAGAATACTAATTTAGTGTAATAAATAACAATAATTCCAATCCCGTGAAATCTCAAAAATACTTTGTTTTGAAAAAAAAAATACTTTTATGAATGTGCAGAAAGGGGCTGTTTGGATTCTTTGCTCTTCAAGGGAGCTGCAAGCCTAAACCTTCCAACTCTTTTATTATTTATTATTTATTTTTTGTGTCAATCTCCGCTATTTTTTAATATATTTTTATTTTAAAAAGATAAAAAAATAAAATAGAGATAATCGAGTAACTTTCACCAAATAGACACGAATATATCTTGTGGAAATTGACCTGCAGGGTCAGATACGCAGAATCCAAGCGCCACGGAATGTTTTGTATGAAAAACGCGGTTTAATGGTGCGGATTTTCTTTTCCAGCCATGTGAAGAATATCCTTCACACAATATAGTGTGTCCCAACGCTTCCTGTCCAATTCTGGTCGTTCCAATTCACATAATTCCAATTATGGTCGTCCCAAGTCACGTAATTCCAGAACTTACTTGTTTTACTTTTTCTTTTCCTATCAAAATGGTCTCTCCCTTCCATATATATATATATATATATATATATATATATATATATTAAGTAACAAGAGATTGCCCTCTATTGTTCTATCACAGTGGAAGGAAACAAAGAGAGTGAGAGAATGGAAGGGACGCCTTCATCGGAAGCCATAGCCAAAGTGTCATCAATTTTCATATACCCAATCAAGTCATGCCGTGGAATTTCAGTTCTTCAAGCACCCCTCACTCCTACTGGTAAAAAGCAGAAATACCCATCTCTTTATTTTGCTGTTTCATATTTCAGATTGTTGAATACTTCATAGTTCTTATTCTACTAGGTTATACTTACAGCTCTGTTTTGCCATAAACATCAAATTCTCTGTCAAATTCATGCCTTGTTATTGCTTTTATTAGTTTCTTGGACCATCATAATGGTATAATCGGTGTTCATTTTCTTGTTTTACTCTCCTGAAGGATTACTGTTAGGCGTTTATGACCATGAGCTGTGTCTCTGCATAATCTGACCTATGCATCTCAATAGATATATTTGGACATTTAAGGCATGCCTGAAGATGCAGACGAAGTACAGTCAAGGCTTGAGAAACTCTTTTGCAAATAATAAAGATTTCCTATTGTAGACTATATTTTCAAAAGTTATCTGCAATGTTAAAGGTCAACGTTTTAAACCTCTTCCTTTTGTTTTCTGGTTTTTCTTTTGGTCATTAAGGAAGAAACCCCTGAATGTGCAAACACTAGGTTTTGATCAATGCCATTTAACTCCTCAACACTATGGTTCTTTGATGGAGACCAAGTAATATGGAATGCTAAAGTTTTATATTGAATAGTATGAGACGTTCAATGGGGTACTTAAGTAGGACAATTTTTCTACCTTAATAGCTAATTTTTAAGAGAGAGTTTTTTATATTATTTAAGTATCTATCAATTGGTATCAGAACTGTTGGTGGCAGCCCTAGAAAGGACTACCTATAGAGGGTTTTGATCGGCGAAGGGTTTTAACTAGCAAAAGGTCGAGTAAAGTGTTGCCGAGTGAAGTGTAGTAAAGTGTAGATAGCAAGATATTGGCTTTCCAAAGGTGGCCAATTGATGGAGACTAAAATAGTATGAGACGTCAAAGTTTTATATTGAGTAGTATAGGATGTTCAATAGGATACTATATAAGGTGGTTCTCACATCTCAGTAATTAGCTTTTTGGGAGAGAGTTCCCTGCTTTTAGTGGAGGATTCCTTACCTTACTTGGATGCCCATCATTCTTACATATGGCTAGCTATGCCAAGGTGCAAGTCAATCTCTTGCATCCAAAATTGAGAAGTTAAAACCACTGTACATGTAAAGCTTTTACATAATTGACGCAAAAATTATTCTAAACAAGTCTGCCCAAAAAAAAAAAAGCACCATAGGCGAAACACACTTCAGTTTGCTTATATAAATATATAAGCTTTGGAGCAAGGGATGGCAAAAGGTCATACATTTTTCATCATAATGATCATTCAAAAGAAGTTTGCTTATATAAATGTAAAAGCTTTGGATCAACGGATGGCAAAAGGTCATACATTTTTCATCATAATGATCATTCAAAAGAAGCCACCACTGCATTTTACCCCCTGAAAATTTAGTCCTTACTTTTCATCTCAGTAAATAAAATGTTTTTGTGTGCCTCTTTGCCTGTACAGTTATTGTGGGACAGGATAGTATTTATGGCTTTCCTATGGTGTGATTTTCATTATTTCTTAAAGGGGTATTGCTTTCAGATTTAACAGTAATGTTACATTCTTGAACCTTTTGGCCTTTTGTTTTCTTTTGTCTTCTTTTCTTACTTGAGGAGGACATATTCTCCTCGTCTCATGTACTTCTCTCCCATTCTAATAATATTTCTTCTTTTGCAAAGGAAAATTTGTAATATCATCAAGCAGTTTAGTAGCTTGCTTTGCTAATCTCTTACTATTTTGGGGGTAAGGTATCTTGAGCTATTACCAGGGCAAACTTTTCCCCCATAAGAGAATTAGAATAAAATGGTTATTATATATGCCGTGTTTAGTAAATGTTTAACATAGCTTGAAAAGCCAAGTAACTCTATGCTCAAAAGAATTACTTTTATAGGGTGAAGCAACTACTCAGGTGGGCCTTGAATATCTATATTAATTCCAGTTCCTTACTTTTGGTGAACCTTCTTTATTAGCTTAATTGATTGCAAACTCTAAATTGGGGTTCCCGTAAAAATGTTTAAAATGAAGTCTTGAAATTCTCATCTGGTCCAAGTAGTGCATTAAAGGTATCTCAGCTATTTGTTTAAAAGAAACTGCTTTCACTATTTGTTTAAACTCCAAGCTATTGTTAAAACTATATGTGACAACTAATAATTGCTTTGAAAGTTGACAAATGATAATGTCTTGTAAATAATTTGGAAACTTCAACTGTATCTAAAATGAAGCCAAACACCGTTTTCACTTGAGAATTATTGTTCCTAGCCCTGAAGTGTTTAAAGAACATGGGTAACAGGGTCTTCCTCCTTTCTACCTTTTTTTCCTGTTGGTAATCACGGAAATTTGCTATCCTGAACGGCTATTACCTTTCCTAGCTATAGAGAATGTCAACCCTTTATTGTCCTTTATTTCCTTGTTCTTTCCTTTTTCTATTTTGGTATTCATTGTAATTATTTTCCTTTCCTTTTTTGGTGCTCAGTGCTTTGGACCTCATTGTTACCTTCACTGAGTTATTCCCTATTTATGTAATGTTGTGAATAATATCAGATTTCAGAGTGATAGGACCCAAGGAGGTGTAGGGAACTCACCCTCAAGAGTGTACTATCATAGGGGAAAAACAATCTTCTTAAGTACTATACCGAGCATCTTATACTACTCAATGTGAGATTTAGATATCTCATACTACTCAATCTCTATCACAGCACTGCCCCTGAAAAGCCAACTTCCTGACATTTACACTCTACAACACTTTATCTGGCCTCTGATCAGAACTCTCTACAAGTAGCTCTTTTTGTGCCATTGGCCAGCCAGCTTTGATACCAAATGATAAGACCCAAGGAGATATGAGAACCTACCCTTAAAAACTCACCATCAAGGGAGAAAAACTACTCTTCTTAGGCACTTCACCAAACATCTTATACTACACAATATAGGATTTAGGCATCCCATACTACCCATTCCTTATCACAGAGCATGAATCCTCTTGAGTTTTCTACATTTTCTTAATATTAAAAAGGAATGCCTGCATATGAATGCCTTTTTACTTCTACTAGTATGGTGAACACAATTTAGGTTGTCTGCAGAAAAAGCTGGGTATTAAATTATGACATAAAAATCCATTGAACTAATGATAGCAAGGTACCCTCCACTGATTTGTAGCTCTAACATCTGATAATCTTGCATTTTTTTGTTAGATGAATTATTAAAAGTATTCATAAACTTACCAAGGATATGAAGTTAAATGCCATGAAATACCTCATATAAGAAGGAAATAAAAGTTATCAAGGGCTTGACAAAATAATGAGTTCAATTCTTTTCCTATGATAGGATTTCGATGGGATCGACAATGGTTAGTGGTGAACTCGAAGGGGAGGGCATATACTCAAAGAGTTGAACCAAAGCTTGCTTTAGTGGAGGTAGAACTGCCAAGTGAGGCATTTCTTGAAGGCTGGGAACCTACAAAGAACTCATATATGGGTAAATTCCTGCACTCTCTTCATGCTTTGTAATATATAAAATTCCTTAAAATTGCAATTATTTCCCAGGTATGTTTATTAATCCATAATAAGCTTCTTTAACTTACAACACAAGATATTTTTTTTATTATGTGATTGGCATCAATGACTGAATGCTGCAACCTATAATAACCTGGAAGCTCCTTCTTTCTCTCACTCTCTCTAAGACTACCTCCATTTAAGCCATCAGTCACCAAGTTAAAAGCTTTGTTGGTGTAAGGGACAACAAACTTATATATTTACTATATAAATTTTAGAAGTCGAAATGTATACTCCAATCCAATACAATTTTCATTTGACAAATGCTTTCCCAGTCTCCTTATTATTGGCGAAGAATTACCAGAGTTAAATGGCTAGTGCTCTTTTGCTTAAGTGTGCAATTTGAGGTTACTTTTTTCTCTTTGTAGTCCATGAACATAAGATGCACTTTCTTGACATTACAGTGTTAAAAGCACCTCGTATGCAAGCTCTCAAAATTTGTTTGAGTAGACCACCTGAAGTAGCTGATGGTATCTCAGTATGGGAATGGTCTGGCTCTGCATTGGATGAGGGAGCTAAAGCATCAAAATGGTTCTCAGATTACATAGGAAAACCTAGTCGACTGGTCCGCTTCAATACTGGTAGGTCTTTCAACATGCTAAATAATGAATTGGAAATTGAGAACACCAACGCAAATTACCAATTATAAGCATAATAAGAACATATTGCCTTCTATGTAATATTAAAAGCCTCTGGAATTATGATGAACATTCTGTTTGCATTGTTACCAAATGCAGAGTCAGAAGCTAGAGCTGTGGATCCTAATTATGCTAGCGGGCATAATGTCATGTTTTCTGATGGCTTCCCATTTTTGTTGTTATCTCAGGTCAGTCAAGTTGAGAAAGTGAAGTCAGAGGTCATATTTGTTTTTATGATGAATCTTTGTCCCATATATTGCCATTAATTCATTTCAG
Source organism: Erythrophleum ivorense (assembly GCA_026724425.1). Taxonomy (NCBI): domain Eukaryota; kingdom Viridiplantae; phylum Streptophyta; class Magnoliopsida; order Fabales; family Fabaceae; genus Erythrophleum; species Erythrophleum ivorense. The sequence continues at coordinate 63,749,153 of JAIUCV010000003.1, forward strand.
GGTTCAATGGATGCGCTCAACAAGCTTCTCAAGGAGCCCATACCTGTTAACCGATTTAGGCCCAAGTATTGATTCATTCTTGTATCTTGGTTAACTTCTACAACTATAGAATCTCTGTTTTGTAACTCTAGTTACTATTTTAGACCATACTGTACTGGATTGATCTAAATGGACTTCTAAGTCTAATAATTGATACTTGAGTATTTCATCATGCAGTATCCTTGTTGAAGGTAGTGAACCATTTTCTGAGGACTTATGGACACAGATCAAAATAGACAAATTTTCATTTCAGGGTGTGAAGCTGTGCTCCCGTTGTAAGGTGAAGGACACTATTATTTTCTACTAATCATGTAGTCAATATGCTCCATAGGACCATTAACACATAACTTCTGCTAACAAGTATAGCTTCTAACATGTATTATATAGTATACCTAGGTTGACTCCAGCTGAGGACAGATTTCGAAAATGTTCTGACTTCTGAGCCCTTTTGTCAGATAAACTCTTGGAAGCCAATGTAAAGAAGGGCTATTACTTGGGGTTGACAACATGTGGACACTTTCAATTTAGAATGGATAGATTTTCAAGCATCAAAATGTAAACATGCATATGTTGGGAGAGTGGATAATAGATAATGGTCATTTCTGGTCCATTTGTGATTGTACTGCTTCTCTAGCATTCCCTGTGTATCCTAAATTTATATTTAGCATTGATGGGAATAATGGTGTAAGGGGTGGATGAAAGAAACAAGAGTTATAGATGCTTAGATAGGTACAGGGGCATATGTTGTAAGAGCAAATGACTAAGGAAAATGTAAAATGAAATTGAAGAAAAATCATAAATGAGAACACTAGAAATTTATTGGATAATGGTTTTGTGAAAGACGTCTTGTGTCCAAAGGGTAGTACGGTACACCTAATTTTATTTAACTCTCTTTGTATCACTCTTAACGAGGCACACCTTTAGGATACTTAAAAAAGTCATCCATCCATAATTGGTTTATAGGGCAAGGAATCACCTCGCTCTGCATCTCTTATTGAATAAACTATTATCTAGCTCGTTTGTTTCCTACATTTAGACATATCTTATTGCTTGTACACCTACAGCTAACTATTATTCATTTACTTCTCTTTGATCTACTCATACCCTTTTTACGTGTATATATTTGATATTGCATAGGGCAATTATACATTCAATTATTCAATATCTCTGGTTTTTCAAAATTTATCATGAAAATTTTTCTTACCATGCTGCGTTATCTGTACATAAATGCCAATCTACGTGTTTGGTAAGTGGACATTCTAATTCTGCTAGGAAACCTATTGATAAGATACAAGAAAAATTCAATATCTCTGCCAAGTTGGTAATGACATCTTGAACATTGTATTACATGAAAATCTTTATTTTTTTTCCTATATCTCATTTAAATATTTTATTAATTGGTTTCCAAGTACTGAGAAAATTAGTATATCAAGTTTCAACTTACCAACCTCCACTTATTAATTTATGTGAAAAGAATGCCATGTAAAGGTAACTTCTATGTCTGTGTATCAAAGGTGCTCACAAACTTGATATGCATGTGAACTTACTAACACAGAATAGTTGTTATGGTTTTAACTAGTCTGACTGGTTCGGTTTGTGATGATCAGGTACCTTCGATCAATCAAGAGACTGGGATTGCCGGAGCCGAACCAAGCGAAACTCTGAAGAGAAGTAGGTCAGATAAAGTCCTAAGGCCAAACAGAAAACAGCAGGGGAAGGTGAGAAATGTAGTCCTTAAGCTCTGAATCAATCCTTCTTTTGCTGAATGGTTCAAATAACATGTGCATTGTTTCTGTAGGTCTACTTTGGGCAGAATATGGTGTGGAAAGATTCTTATATAGAAGGAAATGGGAAAACAGTTAAGGTGGGAGATCCTGTTTATGTCCTGCAGAAGGTCTCCTCTGCTGCTGAAGCAGCTGCTTGAACTGTGTAGAATCTACATTTGCTCATGAAACGTGAACTGCTAAGCATGCTTTGGCACGCTGTAATGCATATTATGTATCTTTTATCCAAATAATAATTTATAATTCCTAGAAATTTAGAGTTCTATATGTATATTGTTCCAGCATGTTAGGGGCATCTGGCGAGTAATATTAGAGTAATTTGTCTTCATTTGAAAAGAAAAAACCACTGATGGACATAGAGTCTCCTAGCTTTGCTAAAAAATTTCCTGAGAATTAAAACAATGGCATCGCATTTGCTGATTTTGTTTCGTTTTCTTTCTTTTAATTTTAAAAATTCAACCACTTTGAAATACGAGGGCTTAATTGGAGTATATAAAATTTTTGGGGTGAAGATGAAACTTGGCTCAAACTTAAAGAGGTAAAATTACATTTTTACTCTCTTCTTCTTTTTTCAATGTTCTAATAAGAAAGAGAAAGTGATGAAATGAGTCTTCAAGTGTAGAAGCAAACATACATTACCGAGACATTAGATTATGAAATGGAGTCCAAGAATTCATTAAGCGTTCGTAGGACACAAGTAGGGGGCTACATGAATTCCCACGTATTTAAAAATAATAAATAATTGATCATTAAAAATAAAGCAAGTCCTTTGATTAACATTTACTTTTATCTTTTAAACACATTGAAATTTGGGTAGCCTATGTTTCTTCCAAAGAAAAAAGAATATCCTTGTATCTTTATTTTCCACAATAATTCTTCACAATCACATAGGCACAATCTAAACACAGGAGATCAAACTGCAGCTTCTTTACCGTAAGATTCTTAAGCACTCATAATGTAACAAGCTAGTTTGTTGAGTGTTATCTGACATGTTTGCCAAGTCTACACAATATGTATATTTTTTTAGTACATAAGAAAACAGAAGTTAAATTTAATATTTCCAATTAATTATCCACACCTCTCACTATTAGATTACATCTAAGAGCCTTTCCAATAAGTATATTTGAATCTTATAAGCTCAATACCAATTCTATATTACAACTTCCATGTAAATTTAGGTTACCCCTGTGATTTACTGAATTTGGCTGTTATTGAATGAACTGATTTTCCAAGATCCTTACAAACTGAACCCGTAAAGCCTAGCCAAGCTTTGAGGTATAAAGGATAAGAGGGGTGAAAAAAATTATGTTTCAGACATATCCAACTTCAATTAAGCATCAGTTATTTGGATAAGAGATATTGGAAAAGGTATTACAGTGTTCCAAGGTAACCCTTTGTTCTCTTATTTTCATTATACAAACACACTTACTCTTGTGCCTGATAAGACTAGGTAGATGTAGATTCCACATAAACCAAGCAGCTGCTTCAGTTGAATAGGAGAAATGGAGGACGCAAACAGGACCTCCCACTTCAACGTAATTTCCATCTCCAATCAAATAATCCTTCCAAGACCATATTCTCCTCGAAATCGATCTGCAGATCCAGTACACGTTGTTTGAAAGAACAAAATGTAAGTGCACTTCTTTAAGTTTTTGTTATCCGATTCTCTAATAAAAACTTAATAACTTCTTTTTTTATTTTTTAACCACTCAGCACTACATCATTGACGGCTTCAAAAAAGTTCATTCAGATGTCATAATTCCAATATAAACCTGATATCAAAGATCTAAATAAACCTAGGTTTTATCCTATTTGAAATCAACGATGGAAAGGAGGGTTGATTAAAAGCCTCATGACTAAATGTCTCGCCTTCCTTTGCTGTTTTTCAGCTGGTCTAAAAATTGTCTTACACTCTGACCCACTTCTTTTTAGAGGATCATTAAGATTCAGATCAAGCAATCCTGGACTCTTGAATAACTGCAGATCAGACTATCACAGAAGGCATCTTCAGGCAAGGGAAATACATTGACCAAATCTGACATAAATGTACAGAAAATGATGGAACAAGAAAACGTACTAGGATAGCAGATAAACCAGAAATGAGGAATGTTAATTGTGCGTGCTCCATAACTCTCCTCATATAAGCAAGTGCACATTTGATGCCTGAGAATCCATTCATTATTTCCAAACTAATCAACTGCAGGTACTAGCGTTTCTATGCACCAAATTTCCAAAAGTATATCTGACAAAAGGCTAAGAACATTTTTCAAGCTCTGTCCACTGTAAGAGTAATCCTATAGGCACATATTAATAGCAAAGTTGTTAGCACAAATCACATGATAGCGATACATGTTTCTAAGGAGCATATTGACATTCGATAAGTAGAAAACAATAAATGAGAGCTCTTAACATTACAATGAAAGTGCAGCTCCCCGGTCTGGAATGAAAACTTGCTCATCTTGATTTTTATCCAGAAGTTCTCAGAAACTGATCACCATGGGACCACCCCAAACACGGATGCTGCATCATCCAGTACCAATATCTCCTTTATTAGATATAAAAATCCATACAGATCAAACCAGTACAATCTTGTTGAAAGTAGTAACTAATTTTTTTTTAAATATTATTATATGAATGTGAGAGTTGAACAAGAGACACAAATAAATCAATAATTGGGTTTCAAACATTAACAGGTATGGATTCCTTGAGACTATTGTTTATTGCATCCATTGATCCCAGAAAGAAACAGATGCCATATACTAATAGAAAATTCAGCATCTAGACAGATATGACTACTCAACTTTACTGACCTCAGATAACAGTAAGAATGGAAATCCATCAGAAATATGATAGTATGTCCACAAGCACAAAGAGGATCCACAGCTCTAGCTTCTGAAGCTACATTTTAAACGAAGATATGCTTTCCCAAAAATAAGGAGATTAGGAAGCATTTATGAAATAAAAACTTAAAACGCTAACTTCAGAAGCCTTAGGGTTTAGGTGTAGGGGAGAAGCAGAAATATTAAATCACAAATTAGGACCATCCTTCTTGAGACCACACTAGACGATGACAAAAGCGACAAAGCAAAGGCATGTATATTAACATAAGAAAATGAACTTTTGAAAACTACAATCATCGTAGCAAAGAACCCATAATATCTCTAATTTTACCTTTATTCTCTTTCAATTCAACTTGTTCATTGAACGTAAACAGGCAGCATACACAACATAGTGCAAATGTTAAGGAAGAGTACTGACCAAAAATGTACACAATTAGTGAGCATCTATTTCAAGTCAAACTGTTATGAATAATTAGTGAGAAATCAACATGATATTGTGATGTAAAGACTATTGCTATCAAGGATCAATATAACCCAAAAGCTTAAACTGTTGGGTGAAGGCCTGGCCTGGTTTTATTAATACCTCTTATAGTTGTCAACAAGTCAGCAAGTCAGCAAGTCACCAATGAATGACCAAGGAACAATTTCTTCTGTAGGCACATCCAAACACATTTAATGCATTTTAATTTTGACAAACACTTTATCTCAATGATTAATAATACTCAAATAACACAAGTACAAATGAAACCAAAGGCCTAACTGCTAAATATAAGATAGTATTTCTAGCCATCCCTAAGTCAGTGACAGAAAAGGTTCCTTTTATAGCTACAAAACCAGAAATATAGTTGTTAGAGATTATAATAATACTATTCAAATTATTCTCGCAGAATTTTGATTAAACCAGTTGAGAACTGTCATCTAAAAGAAGGATCAAGTTAACATTAGGATATTTCAATTTCCTTGGCTTGCTGCAATAATTTTTCTACCTTTGTCAAGGCTTGAATTGGCTGATACTAGATGAAGTATTTTTCTGGACAATGTGGTTGTAGTATGATCAGATTGTACAAGGTCTGGGCAGTTGAAATGGTCCACGTGGTACAATTCCTGTCATTTGTCATCTTTTAGGTTCACACTAATATCCCCAAATAGACAAGGTGAGATTTATGTACAAAGCACAAGGAAAATTCTATCTCTGATGTCTATCTGCCTTTAAAAAGTTTGAGGACTTACAGCATGAGGACCTTGACAAATTACCGTATTTGGGGGTCTCTATGCTTCAAAAAAGTTGGAAAAAATGGCTCTCAAAATATCAGCAATACAGCCTGCTCCAACATTTGTTAATAGCTTTTCGAATGTTCTTAGGTTTGCAGAGCTCTTGAACCACTATGGCCCACGTAGAACCTTTTGGAAGCAAATACTTATGCAGCATCACTTCTATAATTTTGGAAGCACCTATTATTCTATTTCGCTTAACTAACCGGACTATGAGCTCATCTAGAAACTCCCTCCCATCTTGAGGTGGATTTACTTTCTCTCTCAGAGTTCTCAAGAAAATATTGCATGTAATCAAGTCAGGGTCACAACCTTGATCTAGCATAATATTTAAAAGATCAATAGCACGGGAGATACTATTCTGCATGCACAGAGCATTTAAAAGAATGTTATATGTAATCACATCTGGTTGTGATTCAGGTTCTTGACAAAGCATCTGTTGGAAAAGTTTCAGGCCTTGTTCTACTAAGTGAGCTTTGCAAAAGCCATGAATCATTGAACTGTAAGTCACAACATCTAATCTCATTCCTCTACTCAGCATTTGCTTCCACACCATTAAGGCCTCCATAAGCTTCCCCTGCTTGCACAAGCCATCAATTAGTATGCTGTAACAAACCTCATTATGATTACAATTATTATCTGCCATCTCTTTCCACACAAGAATAGCTATTTGACTATCACCTTTTTCAAAGAAACCCCTCATTAGGGAGCTATAAGCAAAAGAATTGGGTGCATATCCTTTATTCTTCATCTCAAATAAAACTTCCCTTGCATCATCCAGCTTCCCTTCTCGGCAAAGACCATCTATTAAAGCACTAAACACAATAGTATTTGGTTGACATCCTTTTTCTTCCATTTCTTTCCACAATTGCATTGCACGCTCAGATTTTCCCTCCTTGAACAGTCCACTAATAAGGGATGAGTAAATATACTCATTCCCACCATGACCTCTTTCTTGCATTGAGGATAACACACAAACCCCATCAACAGCTCTACCTTGTTTAACAAACCCATTAATGAGTGTTCCATAAGTAATATCGTTAGGCACACATTTATTTGATACCATTTGACCCATGAGACTTACTGCCTTGTTCAACTTACCTTTGAGACACAGGCCATGAACAAGGACATTATACGTGGCTTCATTTGGTACACAGCCTTTAAGACACATATTATCAACAAGCTTGGCTGCACGTACCAAGTCACCCTTCTTGCACAATGCATTAATCAACACATTAAATGTGACGGGGTTTGGGAAACAACCTTCAATCTGCATCTCATCCAGTAGAGAAATGGCCTCATCAATTCTACTCTCCCTGCACAACCCATCCATTAGTGTACAGTATGTGTATGTATCAGGAGTGCAATTCTTGAGTGGCATTTCTCTGAACATTTCAATAGCCTGATCAACTGAACCCAGCTTACACAGGGCCTTAATAACTAAGTTGAAAGTGAGCAAATTCGGATGTATATTCAGACTCTTGGTTGCAATAACATTAGAATAAAACTCCAAGGCACGAGTGAACAGACCCTCTTGAATAATGACATTAAGAACCGAATTGAATGATTTTACAGTTTGCCTACATTGAAATTCATCCCCCATTCTATGAAACAACCCCAGTGCCTTTTCGGGTAAATGCGCTTTCCCATAAGCTTTGAACATAACAATGAAATTCCTTTCCATGAAAACTCTCCGTTCGCGCTTCATTTGATCCAAAACCCTATCTAGTGACCTAAAATCGCAGGAAATTGCATAATTTTCAATGAGTGAATAGAAAGTCGAATCGCCCAATTTGTAGGAACCCGATTGGGTACCTGATTTGAAGATTTCCACCGGCACCGAAGGCTCAGCTTCATCGTCTCTGTCATTATAAGCAGGTGAGGAGCAACTCTGAAGCGAATAAATTCGAGAAGGGACACCCACGTTGAGACCTCTCGGCACTGATTTTCTGAGAAGATTTGGGAGAAGGATTGAGCATCTGGGCATTGATCGATTTGGGAGAAGGATTGAGCATCGGGGCATTGATCAACAAGGATTTGCTTGAGAAAATAGTTTGACGAGTCCTGAAGAAGCTTGAACTGAGGAAGAAAATCAAGGGCTTGTACTGTGACTTTGTAAGAAAGAGATTATATTGCCTAGAGTCCACCTCTTTCGTCTGAAGCCATTAACAGACATGAACTCTGTTATATCATTGGAAAAAGCTTTTCTTTTATACTTTTCCTATCAATTTTTAATTAAAATATAATAAATATATAATTTTTTAATAATGACTTAGTAAATTATAATTTTGGCAGATTAAAAATATGGTTTACAACTCAGTATCAAAGCTTTTTAAAAAATTTTATATATAGTATAATTTTATTAAAAAATTTGATAATAAAAATATAAAAAAACTGTAATATTAACATTTGCTAGGTAATAGAACACTGCTTGACTGCCAAACAATTTAAAAATCATACTAAATATTGCTTTCCAATTCTCAAAAACAATAAGAAATTTGATTGTAATGAAATAAGACTAAAACCATGAAAATATAAATGAAAAAAATTGAAAAATATAAACCTACTAAAAAAAATACAAAGATATGTTAGACAGAGGATTTCAAAAACCAAGAAAAATGTGTAGATGTTATAAAGGCATATTGCTCTTCGTTGTCTGTACTAAGAAAATAATAAAATCTTTACATATAGATAAATAAAAAATACGTTTTCATGATAATATTTTTATAATAAATTAGTAGTATATGAAATCACCTATAGGAGTGAAAGTTAATAAAATAATGTACTTAATATTATTTTTATGATAAAAAAGATATAATTTCCGTAGATAGTTAATTAGACAAATTGATATAGCTTCAAAAATAAAATGTTTATAAAATTTCAAATTTTAATTTTTGGAGTGCTGGACACTCTAAACAATTTAGTAGAAATACCATTATAAAGTGAAGACGATACGGTAAATATTCCAATTTTTGATAAAGATTAAATAAAATAATTTGAGTAAAAAAAATCATAAACTGAGATATATACATATATAAATTATTTAGGTTGAAATGATAACCTTATTTTGACAAGGAATTGATACTTCTACGTTGGATGTTGTGTTAGATAAAAGATAGATAAATAGTCTAATACAATCTATTATAGAAGCAGCTTAATCTCATTTAGTAAGTGGAACAATTTAGTTTAAAGTAAAATTAAATTATTTATTTTAATTATAAATCCTAATGTATAAAACACTATCATATTAAGGATTCAAATTAAAAATGTAAAAAATATAGTCATAGTTTCATTGTCGAATGAAAAGTAATACATAAATTAACAAATAGCTAAAACACCAATAAATAAGATAAATGAAGTTATTGAAAAACAGAAAAACTAACCAATAGAAATGATAGTATCAGATCTAATTCATATTTTTAAGATGAGAGAACCTTTGCAGGTAAAATGCCACCTAAGTTAAAGCCAATAATTTTTTTTCTTGTCAAGAAGAAAATGATAATAAATCTAAAATATCAAGTGATATCTATATACCTATTTTTCTTCGTATAAAAATTCACAAACTCGATTTATATTAATCAGATTAATGTCAAATGACTTAAGTATGCTGAAAGAATTAATCAATCAACAAATGTGTTATTTTCATATTTTCACAAATTAACTTTTATTCTCACAAATATTTAAAAACTTCTAATCTTATATATAAGAGATTTTTTTGAGATTTGATTTTATCTAAAATATAAGAATAAATAATTAATATTTAGCATATTAATTACAGTATTTCAATTATACCCTTAATTAAATGAGTTTTTTAAATTATGAGTAATAATTGTTTTTAATTTAAAAAATATATATTAAATAAGAACGTTCTTAAAAAATAATTTTTATTTTGGACAAAATTAAGAAAATTAATTATTTTTAATTAAATTTTTTAATTTTTTATGAATTAATTATTTATTTCTTATATATAAGACTAAAGTTTATAAATAATTAGACCTGAAAATGAATTATAAGTCTAATAATTTACATATGTATGAACCCCACATGCAATGCAAGACAATGGACTCAAGTCAACATTTGATAGCCAAGCTCCAAGCACGTTGTTTTGAATTTTTAGTTTGCGTCTCCTAATGAAATTGGCCTCCCGTTTGAATATGTTGCTATTGTGCAAAGACAAACTATAGGCCAATTATTGGTCCCAAACCAAGCAAGATCAGTTGAAAGGTAAAATGATAAGATTCTAGTATATGGAATGTGCTAATTTTTCTGTTATTTAATGATTATTTGCACAAGACTCAAAATTAAGAAAATTTATTTATATATAATCAAAAATTTAAAAAAAATCATGTATATAAAAATAAAGTTTAAATATTTATTCTTATGTTATAATAAACTAACAATAGAAAATCATTTATATAAATTTAAAAATTAAAAAAAATTATTATCAAATTGTAAGAGTAAAGATTACCTGCATATGTTTTTATGCTTTGTTTGGTTGGTGGAAGGAGTAATAAAGAGAATACAAAATGTAAGTAAGTAAAATAAAAAATAATTATTTTATTTTTATTTTTAAAAATATAATTTAATAAATAAAATAATAAATATAAAAATATAATAAATATTACACATATTATATAAAAAAATATAATCGTGACACAATGAATTAAATGAAATCTAAGGTACAAGGAAATTTTGTATTATTTAATCTAAATAAAATGTCGTAAAATATATTCAATGATTAAAAAAAAAGTCATTTTCAACTTTTTATGAAATTATGTTTTACAATCCATTGACCTCGACATATGTGAACGTGGCTTGCGGGCATGTCTCCATGTATGAACGGTAAGTTTTGGGGTACAATACTTAGTTTGAAAAAACTAACTCCAAGATGCGTTTTCAAACAATTGCGTTCATGAATGTTTGGAATCTTTTGATTATTGTTTGGGATAGACAATACATATCATCTTATTTTTAAACCTAATCAATTACGCATTACAGTATGATGATTCAACGTAAATCAAATGACACCTCAACGCGTGGATTGATATAATTTCTTTTTATATATTAGGGTTAGTGATATTCATATAGGAAAAACTTAAATGTTACCATAAAATTCTTTGATAAAAGTACAATATGTGACTCTTTTTGTTTGTTTTTAAAGTCAAGAATGTGGAAAGCTTGAACTCGTTGGAGTTCGAGTTCTTTGTCACTTGAAGTCTGCAAATGATAACAAGATATTATTGGTTTAGGTAGGCTTTTGGTTTTTATAATTTTATTCAATTTTTAATTTAGATTTTTGTAATTCGGATTTTATATTTTTAAAAATTTTGTATTTAATCGTTATTGTTTAAATTTTGTAAACATCTCATTAAATTTTGTTAAGATATCTAATTATGTGTCATTTCAGTATTTTAAATATGTACGGTTTACGTTAACAAAATAAATATAAATATAGATAATTAAATAAAATTATTTCACAAGAGAAAGCATGTAATACAACATATATTAAATGATTTAGATGAGATGATTTGAATTATACATATTTCAAATATTAAGATGATACACTAAAATTTTTTAAATTATGAGGATCCAAACAAAATTTTAAATTATAAAAACTAAATTAAAAATTGAGTAAAACTATAAAAATTAATAAAATAATTTTACACAATAGAAGAAATAGAGGGGGACAGAGAGTTCGAACTTTCTAAGCATTACCCCATATTTTTTTATTAAAATATTTAATACTAATCAGAAAATCTTAAACTCTTCAATTTTTTTTTTTAAATAATGAGGCATCTTGAGAATATGAAAAGGACTGAGATGAAAATCCAAGTAAATCAAATTATCTGCACTAATCTAATATAGTCTAACTAATCTACCTTTCTAATCCAATCAAAATAAATTACACGAACAAGGCATTTTCTGTATAATGCGGGTAGGCCAAAGGCTCTATGCCTATATTTATACATAATAAACCAAGACACAGTATGGTTTTACATTCCACTTGTCCACATTCCAAGCCACTCATCATTCTCACAAAATTATCACAAAGCTCTTCAATAGTGGCTTCCATGGAAGACCCTCCTTCACAAAGAAGCTACTGGAGGAGATGGAGGAAGCAAGATTTCCTACCGGAGGAGTCCTTCCAGAGTTGGAGCAACTACGAAACTGCACTTTGTCAAACGTGGTTTAGGTTCAAGGATCGTCTGATGAGCAGATCAGATGACGCCACTGAGACTGACGACATCAGAAAGGAAAGCGAGAACGACATGAAACACTGCCTCAATTGGTGGGACCTCATATGGTTTGGCTCGGCGATAGGAGCCGGAATCTTCGTGCTCACCGGTCAAGAAGCTCATACCCACGCCGGACCAGCCATTTTGTTATCGTACGTTGCGTCAGGCATCTCCGCCTTGCTCTCTGTTTTCTGCTACACTGAGTTTGCTGTAGAAATCCCCGTTGCAGGTGGATCTTCATTTTTTTTTTTGGTATTATGGTAATGGTTTCTTGTATGGCGACCCTTTAATTCTATCATTGCATATCTTCCAACATTTTTATGAAGTAATCTTTTATTACTATACATATAGATTAGATTTTAAAGTGATCGAAGAAATTCGGGCTTTCAAGAAGTCGAGTTCTTGGATACAAAATTCTTCTAGTAATATGGTCCCTGTCGTGGTCAGCTTATACATACCTAATTTATCTTCCAAATTAATAATTTAGTTTTTGAATTAAAACAATTTTGACTTGTTACTAAAATTTCTATAACCAAGTAGTCAAAGACTTCAATCAAAGCATTTATTATAGTAAGGCTTAGAAGTTTATTCATTGCGACCCTATCTCTTAATTGTAATCAAGTTTTAACACGATGTGTATATATATGAAATTGGGATGGAAAAGGCCGATATATAGTTGTATATATTTTAGATAAATTACTTTCTCCTCTTTAAAATAAGACATAATTAATTATATAAATTTGTTCTCTATTTTACAAATTTACACTAAATTCCCCTCAAATAAAAAAGATAAATTACTCAACTCCTCGTTGTTGCTACAGGGGGATCATTTGCATATCTGAGAGTGGAACTTGGAGATTTTGCGGCATTTATAGCAGCAGGGAACATACTCTTAGAAAGCATAATAGGAAGTGCAGCAGTAGCAAGAGGATGGACCTCCTACTTCACAACCCTCTTAAATCGTCCCTCAAATTCACTTCGTATCAAAACAAATCTCAAAGATGGCTACAACTTATTAGACCCCATAGCCGTTGCGGTGCTAGCCATTTCATCCACAATCGCCATGATCAGCACCAGAAAAGCCTCGTACCTTAACTGGTTAGCATCAGGAATCAACATATTCGTCGTCCTCTTTATTATAATCCTAGGTTTTTCCCACGCCAATACCTCAAACTTGTCTCCTTTTTTGCCTTATGGGGTTCAAGGGGTTTTTAAAGCAGCTGCTGTAGTTTATTTTGGATATACAGGGTTTGATAATGTTGCAACTATGGCTGAAGAAACTAAGAAACCATCTAGGGATATACCCATTGGGTTACTTGGGTCAATATCTACGATCACTGTCATTTATTGTTTGATGGCACTTTCATTGATTGTGATGCAGAAGTACATAGATATAGACCGAAACGCAGCGTTCTCTGCGGCTTTTGCAAGTGTGGGACTGAAATGGGCCAAGTATGTGGTGGCCTTTGGTGCTTTGAAGGGTATGACCACTGTGCTTTTGGTGGGGGCATTAGGACAGGGACGATATATCACGCATATTGCACGTGCTCATATGATTCCACCATGGTTTGCTCTTGTGCATCCTAAGACAGGAACCCCTATAAATGCTACACTCCTTATCACTATTTCAGGTGATAATTTTTATGCAATCTTTCCTTCTTGTTTGGTTCTAATTATTTCTTTTTAATTCATTCAATCAATTTTATAAAATATGCTTAAAAAGTTTATCTAATGACTCAATTCTATTTACTTATGAATGTAAATAATTGTGAGCTATAATTGCTGCCTCTAATAATTTCAGCTGCCTGCATTGCTTTTTTCTCAAGCTTGGATGTGTTGGCAAGCTTGTTGTCAATAAGCACACTCTTTATCTTCATGATGATGGCTGTGGCCCTTCTTGTAAGGAGATACTATGTGAGAGGAGTCACACCAACTAAACACCTTTTAAAACTAGTCATCTTCTTGCTCCTCATTGTTGCTTCTTCAATGGCCACTTCAGCCTATTGGGGTTTGAGGCCTAATGGTTGGGTTGGATACACCATAGTAATTCCTCTTTGGTTCTTGGCCACTCTAGGGCTGTCCTTATTTCTGACTCAGCAAAGGGTACCTAAAGTTTGGGGGGTACCCCTTGTCCCATGGTTACCGTCTTTGTCTATTGCAACAAATATCTTCCTCGTGGGGTCCTTAGAGACAGATGCATTTGTAAGGTTTGGAATTTGCACTGGTGTGATGCTGATCTACTATGTTTTCTTTGGGCTTCATGCAACTTATGATATGGCCCATCATCAACGAGAAGAGAAGATGATGCAATCCGTGAAAACAAAGAAAGAGACCTTTGAGAATGTATCTCCCTAGTTAATTAGGTTATTTTTGTGTTCTTTAATCTTCAGTATTTGAATCCTTCTGTAATACATTTCCACAACAGCTTGTGTGAAATTCCACATGCTTCAGTTTTTAGTAAATATGAATAGAAAAAAAAAAAATTAAATAGACAGTTTATGGCTTATTTGTCTCTGAAATTTTACCTCAATGTGAATGAATATTTAAAAGAAAAAGTAAGCGGTGTACAAAAGAAAGGCAAATTATAAATAATTTGCAATATATTTAAATATTTATTTAGGATTAATTTTATCTATTTATATTGAATAGTTTTAGCATGGCCCGAGTAACATTAATGACTTAATGTCACAGATGACACAAGACATTATTTATGTCACCTACGTGATCCAAAGGTTATAATTAACTGACAGATAAATTATAAGGCAAATCACTTAATACTTGACAAAAATTTATTTTGCATCTTCTCTCTTTTGTGTATAATCAGAAGTTTAAAAAAGTTATGTATACAAAAATAAAGTTTAAGGATTTATTATTACTGACGTGTTATGCTTAATTAATAAAATAATAAATTAACTGACAATAATAAATTATGTACACAAATTTAAGAATTTATTATCAAATTTTAGAAGTAAGGATTACCGACATATGTTTTAAAGTTTAAGGAAATTTTGCATAATTTAATATAAATAAAATATTGTAAAATATATTCAATGATTAAAAAAAAAAGCAATTTCCAACTTTTTATGAATGTGACTTGCTAGCATGTCTCCATCATGAACAGTAAGTTTTGGAGTACCATACTTGGTTTGAAAAAACTAGCTCCAAGATGCATTTTCAAACGATTGCGATCATGAATGTTTGGAATCTTTTGATTATTGTTTTGGATAGACAAGACACACCGCCTTATTTTTAAACCTAATCAATTACGTATTACAGTATGATAATTCAACGTAAATCAAATGACACCTCAACGCGGGGATTGATATATTTTATATATATATATATATATATATATATATTAGGGTTAGTGATATTCATATAGAAAAAACTTAAATGTTACCATAAAATTCTTGGATAAAAGTACAATATGCGACTTTTTTTTTTTGGGTTTTAAAGTCAGATGTTGAATTATAAACAATGCCTACATGGTGTTATATGAACGGAAATATGGGAAGCTTGAACTCGCTGGAGTTCGAGTTCTCTGTCACTTGAAGTCTGCAAATATGATAACGAGATATTATTGGTTTAGTTATTCTTTTAATTTTCATAATTTTACTCAATTTTTAATTTAATCCTTATAATTTAGATTTTTGTAATTTGGATTTTATATTTTAAAAAAATTTTATTTAATCATTATTGTTAAAATTTTGTAAGCATCTCATTAAATTTTGTTAAGATATCTAACCGTGTGTCATTTCAGTATTTTAAATATATATAATTTATGTTACTAAAAAAATAAATATAGATAATTAAATGAAATTATTTCACAAAAGAAAGCATGTAATACAACATATGTTAAATGATTTAGATGATATGATTTAAATTATGTATATTTAAAATATTAAGATGACATAATTAATCATGTTAGCAATATTTAATGACAAATTAACAAAAGTTTATAACAATTGGGACTGAACTAAAATTTTTAAAATTAGGATGATTCAAGCAAAATTTTAAATTATAAAAATTAAATTAAAATTTGAGTAAAGCTATAAAAATTAATAAAATAATTTAACCAAAATTATTTTACACGTTAGAAGAAATAGAGAGGGACAGAGAGTTCGAACTCTCCAAGCATTACCCCATATTATGCTTTTTATTAAAATATTTAATACTAATCAGAAAAATCTTAAACTATTCAATTTTTTTAAAAATAATGACGCACCTTGAGAATATGAAAAGGACGGAGATGAAAATCCAAGTAAATCAAATTATCTGCACTAATCTAATATAGTCCAACTAATCTACCTTTCTAATCCAATCAAAATAAATTACACGAACAAGGCGTTTTCTGTATAATGCGGGTAGGCCAAAGGCTCTATGCCTATATTTATACATAATAAACCAAGACACAGTATAGTTTTACATTCCACTTGTCCACATTCCAAGCCACTCATCATTCTCACAAAAGTATCACAAAGCTCTTCAATAATGGCTTCCATGGAAGACCCTCCTTCACAAAGAAGCTACTGGAGGAGATGGAGGAAGCAAGATTTCCTACCGGAGGAGTCCTTCCAGAGTTGGAGCAACTACGAAACTGCACTTTGTCAAACGTGGCTTAGGTTCAAGGATCGTCTGATGAGTAGATCAGATGACGCCACTGAGACTGACGACATCAGAAAGGAAAGCGAGAACGACATGAAACGATGCCTCAATTGGTGGGACCTAATATGGTTTGGGCTTGGCTCGGCGATAGGAGCCGGAATCTTCGTGCTCACCGGTCAAGAAGCTCATAACCACGCCGGACCAGCCATTGTGGTATCGTACCTTGTGTCAGGCATCTCCGCCTTGCTCTCTGTTTTCTGCTACACTGAGTTTGCGGTAGAAATCCCCGTTGCAGGTGGGTCTTCATTTTCTTTTTTGGGTATTATGGTAATGGGATCTTCTATGGAGACCCTTTAATTTTATCATTGCATATCTTCCAACATTTTTATGAAGTAATCTTTTATTACTATACGTGTAGATTAGATTTTGAAGTGATCGAAGAAATTCGAGCTTTCAAGAAGTCGAGTTCTTAGAATCAAAATTCTTCTGGTAATATGGTCTATGTCGGGGTCAGCTTATACAAACATCACCTAATTTAACTTCCAAATTAATAATTTAGTCTTTGTCATGTATCTTTTACTTTTACGTTTTTGAATTAAAATAATGTTTGACATGTTACAAGAATTTCTATAACCAAGTATTCAAAGACTTCAATCAAATCATTTATTATAGTAGGGCTTAGAAGTTTATTCATTGCGACCCTATCTCTTAATTATAATTAAGTTTTGACACAATGTGTATATATATGAATTTGGGATGGAGAAGGCCAATATATAGTTGTATATATTTTAGATAAATTACTTTCTCCTCCTTAAAAGTTAAAATAAGACATAATTAGTTATATAAATTTGTTCTCTATTTTACAAATTTACACAACTTCCCCTGAAATAAAAAAATAAATTACTCAACACCTCGTTGTTGCTACAGGTGGGTCATTTGCATATCTGAGAGTGGAACTTGGAGATTTTGCAGCATTTATAGCAGCAGGAAACATACTCTTAGAAAGCATAATAGGAAGTGCAGCAGTAGCAAGAGGATGGACCTCCTACTTCACAACCCTCTTAAATCGTCCCTCAAATTCACTTCGTATCAAAACAAATCTCAAAGATGGCTACAACTTATTAGACCCCATAGCCGTTGCGGTGCTAGCCATTTTATCCACAATCGCCATGATCAGCACCAGAAAAACCTCGTATCTTAACTGGTTAGCATCGGGAATCAACATATTTGCCATCTTCTTTATCATAATCCTAGGTTTTTCCCATGCCAATACCTCAAACTTGTCTCCTTTTTTGCCTTATGGGGTTCAAGGGGTTTTTAAAGCAGCTGCTGTAGTTTATTTTGGATATACCGGGTTTGATAATGTTGCAACTATGGCTGAAGAGACTAAGAAACCATCAAGGGATATACCCATTGGGTTACTTGGGTCAATGTCTATGATCACTGTTATTTATTGTTTGATGGCACTTTCATTGACTATGATGCAGAAGTACATAGATATAGACCGAAACGCAGCATTTTCTGTGGCTTTTGGAAGTGTGGGCCTGAAATGGGCTAAGTATGTGGTGGCTTTTGGTGCTTTGAAGGGTATGACCACTGTGCTTTTGGTGGGGGCATTAGGACAGGCACGATATATCACGCATATTGCACGTGCACATATGATTCCACCATGGTTCGCTCTTGTGCATCCCAAGACAGGAACCCCTATAAATGCTACACTCTTGATCACCATTTCAGGTAATAATTTTCATGCAATCTTTCCTTCTTGTTTGGTTCTAATCATTTCTTTTTAATTCATTCAATCAATTTTATAAAACATGCTTAAAAAGTTTATCTAATGACTCAATTCTATTTACTTATGAATATGAATAATTATGAGCTATAATTGCTGCCTCTAATAATTTCAGCTGCCTGCATTGCTTTTTTCTCAAGCTTGGACGTGTTGGCAAGCTTGTTGTCAATAAGCACACTCTTTATCTTCATGATGATGGCTGTGGCCCTTCTTGTAAGGAGATACTATGTGAGAGGAATCACACCAACTAACCACCTCTTAAAACTAGTCATCTTCTTGCTCCTCATTGTTGCTTCTTCAATGGCCACTTCAGCCTATTGGGGTTCGAGCCCCAGTGGTTGGGTTGGATACACCATAACTATTCCTCTTTGGTTCTTGGCCACTCTAGGGCTGTCCTTATTTCTGACTCAGCAAAGGGTACCTAAAGTTTGGGGGGTACCCCTTGTCCCATGGTTACCGTCTTTATCTATTGCAACAAATATCTTCCTCATGGGGTCCTTGGAGACAGATGCATTTGTAAGGTTTGGAATTTGCACTGGTGTGATGCTGATCTACTATGTTTTCCTTGGGCTTCATGCAACTTATGATATGGCCCATCATCAACGAGAAGAGAAGATGATGCAATCCATGAAAACAAAGAAAGAGACCTTAGAGAATGTAGCTCCCTAGTTAATTAGGCTGTTATTGTGTTCTTTAATCTTCAGTATTTGAATCCTTCTGTAATACATTTCCACAACAGCTTGTGTGAAATTCCACATGCTTCAGTTTTTAGTAAACATGAATATAAAAGAAAAAATAAATAAATAGGCAGTTTGTGGCTTATCTGTCTCTAAAATTTTACCTAAATGTGAATGAATATTTAGAGGAAAAAAATAGGCAGTGTGTAAAAGAAAGGCAAATTATAAGTAATTTGCAATATATTTAAATATTTATTTATGATTAATTTTATCTATTTATATTGGATAGTTTTATCATGGCGCAAGTGATATCAATGACTAAATGTCACAGACGACACATGGCATCGTCTATGTCACCTACATGATCCAAAGGTTATAATTAAATGACAGATAAATTATAAGGCAAATCACTTAATGCTTGGCACAAATTTATTTTGCATCTTATCTCTTTTGTATTTTTACACATAACTGCAGTGGCCAAAATTCTTATTAAACCCTTTCTCTTTTGCCTTTTTATACAAAGAGGAATCTTTTAAAGATTGCCACAGTTATTGTGCCAATTGTATAATTTAGTATATCACTTTATAATTATACCCTATTTCCATTAAGGTTACGTTTAAAAGTTTGGAAAGGGAAAGGAATGAAAATGCTAAAAGTGGAATGAAAAGGCCTTGGGAAGTTTAATAAAAGAAAGAAAGGATTTATTAATAGAATTGAATGATTATAAATTATTATTTTAATATTATTCTTATTACTAAAATATAATTGTAATAGTACTTATCAATTTTACTTTTTTTTTTTTCAAAATTCCTCAATTTAGATGAATAAAAAATTTTAGATTAAGTAGTAAAGAAAGGTCTTGGAATCTTTCTTTGCCATTCCATACCCTTCTAAAAAAATTTCTCAAACAAGAGTTTACTCCAAATTAACCAATCTTATATTGTTTACTATTTCATTTATTGTCAGCCTAAAAGCTAGCCCTCATCTCTTTGTCCCTTACCAAGCATCTATTTCTGTTACCTGTGAACCTACAACCTTTGATTGTGGCACCATGCATAACAGAATCCATTTATATTTTATTACGTAAATTTATTTAATCAATTTAATCTATCAATATTTTATGAACTAAATTTACGTAAAACTATTTTATCTGATTAATTGACTTAGCCCACTCATTATTTCGGAATAGAACGCATTTATGTTCATAAATTCTTACTTAATAATGGCTCTTTATATAACAAACACATACACACACATATATAAACTCTTTATACTTTGTGAGTACAAGAAGAAGATAGTCATTGAATCATTCTGATCTAATGATTGATCTGACTTTAATTACGGATACTAGGCATTATAATTAACATATGGAATTTCATACTGGTTGTCGTGAAAATGTTTTACAAAAGGGATTCAAATACTAAAGATTAAAGAACACAATAATGATAATTTTAAGGCCCTTCATTATCTAAGCTCTCTCTCTCTCCCCCCTTTTCTTTCCATGGACGGCATCATTCTTTTCATTGCTTTTTGATGGCCATTGTCATAAGTAGCATATTTAAAGAAAACTAATATATCATACATGAATCCTAATTTGAAAAAAAAAAATGTCAAAGTGATGGGGTCATATATATATTCATTTTAATGAATTTCTAGTGACTTCTTATATTCATTTTGATTGCAAGGAATGTATTAAATGAATTAAATGCATCATTCCAATTAAAAAAAATTAAGGTAGACTCTAATCCAAAAGAAATTAATAGACTAAACCAATTATAAATAAATATATAAACATGGAAATAAAGAAAGAAACCTTGGAAAATGTAGGTTCTTAGTTAATTAGGTCATTATAGTGTTCTTTATTCTTCTGTATTTGAATCCTTCTGCAATACATTTCCACAACAACTTGTATGAAATCCTACATGCTACAGGTTTTAGTAAATATGAATAGATGAATTTTTTAATTGGCCAGTTTGTGGCTTATCTGCCATTGTAATATTACCTCAATGTGAATGAATATTTAAAGGGAAAAAATAGGCTAGTGTGTAAAAGAAAGGCAAATTGAGTAATTTACAATATATTTAAATATTTATTTATAATTATTTTTACCTATTTATATCGGATAATTTTATGATAGCCCAAATGACATCACGCAATGTCCCAGGCACATGGCAACATCTATGTCACCTAAATGATCCAAAGGTTATAATTAAATGGCAGATAAATTATAAGACAAATCACCTAATGTTTGGCAAAAATTTTATTCTGCATCTTATCTCTTTTGTCTTTTTATACATAAATGCAGTGGCTAAAATTTAAATTATACCCTATTTCTTTTGTCTTTTTATACAAATGGGGTTACTTTACAGATTGACATATTGTCCCAACTGTTTAATTTAGTATATCAGCCTGTTTCCCTTACATCTAGTTTGGTTTAGAGGAATTGGAAATATGGTTGAGGGAAAGAAAAGAAAATCAAACAAAAATCATGTTTGGTTGTAATTTTGTTTTGTGACAGTGGAAAGCCTATTCCACAAATGAAGGAATGGGTATTAATCTATCAGAAACTTGATAGAATCCCTTCTAAAATGATTGAGATACCCTTATTCAAATGATTTTTTTTTAATTATTGGGGATTCAAAAAACAATTTTTGTTGGATTAAAAATTAAATTGATATTTCCTCATTTTTTTAATTAAGAGTAGTTTAAAATAATTTTTTAAAATTTAAGAAAATGAACTTTTTTGGATGAAGAATATCATGCTCATTTATTCATCCTTTTTTTTTTTCTTTTTTCCAATACTCCAGTGTATTCATGCAACCAAATATAGGAATAGAATATTCTTCTCTTATTTTATTTTCATGTTATACCAAATATAATTATAGGATATTAGATTCTATTTCAAAAATTCCTGTTCCTATTTACATTTTTATGTCTATCAAAATTATTCCATCCAACCCAATATAATTTTAAGCATTAAGAGTTTAGAAAAGAATTAAATGAAATGGCTCATAATGGGATGAAATGAAAAAACAAAGAGTAGAATAAAAAGACATATGTCATTCTATTGTTTAAGAGTTTAATTAAAAAAAAAGGTAGAGTAATTAATGAAACGAAATAATTTATAAATTATTTTTTTAATATTATTCTTATAACTAAAATATAATTATAAACGTACTACTTATTCATTTCATTTCTTTTTAAACCCTCAAATTTGGGGAAAAAAATTTTGGGCTTTGAGTAATAAAGAAAAATCTTAAAATTTCTCTTTTGTCATTTCATACCCTCTTAAAAAAATTTATTCCAGATTAACCATTCCATTCTTTATTATTTCATCTATGGCCATCCATCCAAATATACCCTAATCCTAACCCTCATCTAAGTCACTTATCAGGCATCTATTTTAGTTACTTGTGGTATTTAACCTACAAACTTGATTGTGGCACAATGCACATAAGAGAATCCCTCAATATTTTATAACGTAAATCTAGTTAATTTATCTACATTTTATAAACTAGTTTTACTTAAAACTATTTTATCTGATTAATTAACTTAGCCCATTCGTCATCGTCATTGTTGTTGTTATTTTCGCAGGAGAATGCATGGATCAAGTGGTGGGGTCATCTCTATGTTAATAAATTCTTACTTAATGGCTCTGTGTGTGTGTGTGTATATATATATACATTTAAAAAAATCTTTATATATATATATATATATATATGCTAGTGCAATACGACATTTTGTGCCTTTTTTAATGAGTAAAAAAATTAATGAAAAATAAAATTACAATTTTGAGAATAAAAATTTTAATAATGAAAAAATTCACACTTTTTAACTATGTTGTATAATTAAATTTTTTAAAATATAATTTTTTTACAGTTAAAATTTTTGTCTTCATTATTACACGTTTTTATGTTTTTCCATAAAACCCTAAACTCTAAAAAGGAAAAAACGTAAAACACTTTACTACACCAAGCGCAATAGGGTCCCTTACTGTACAGAATTTGGCCGCTTTATACTTTGTGTTTGTGAGTGCAAGAGGATATTTATTGAATCATTATGATCTAATGATTAATATGACTTCAATTAGTGAATTTTGAAGCATATGCAACAAGTGAAAAAAAATAAAACTCAAATATAATAGTATAAAAAATATTGCCCCAAATGCAATATTTTCCTAATCTCGGTGGCACAACTAGGGAGAGTCCATTTTTTTTTTTGAAAGTAAGAAAAAAGTTTTAAATTCCATAGCATAGCTCCCCTTTAGCTTTAAAAAAAAAAATGAATCTTGGTGGCACAATCAGGAAAGCGTTGCATCTCGAAATAATATTTTTTACATTGTTGGGTATGAGTTTTTATTCTTTTTAATTTATTGCATATGGATAATTGAGCCCTAGGAACTATACTTAAGATGTAGAATTTCATACAGGTTGCCGTGAAAATGTTTTGCAAAAAAGATTCAAATACTAAAGATTAAAGAACACAATAATGATAATTTAAGGTCCTGCATTCTCTAATCTCCCCCCCCCCCCTCTCTCTTTTTTTTTTTTCTTTTCTTGGATCGCATCTTGTTATGGGCCATGTCGTAAGTAGCATGGGGTTTGAAGAACACAAATATATCATACATGAATCCTTTTCTTTTTAAAACAAAAAAGGTCAAGGGAACGGGCCATATTCATTTTAATGAATTTTTGTTGTCTCCTTATATTTATTTTGATTGCAAGGAGTGTATTAAATGAATTAACTGTATCATTCTAATTTAAAAAATTAAGGTAGATTCTAATCTAAAAGAAATTAATATATTAAACCAATCATAAACAAATATATAAACATATCAAAAGTGAATCACAATATATTAATTCAGATACCGACATTTCTATTAATTATTAGGTTGGGTTTCTATTTAAAAAAAAAACGAATTTATTTTAAAATTTCTCAATTTGATCCATGGACTCATGTGACCTTAATTAAGAATTTTCATACAAGTACTTGTGGAAATGTGTTACAAAAGGATTCAAGTACTGAACATTAAAGAACACAATAATGTTCTAATTAACTAAGGCCCTCCATTCTCTAAGGTCTCTTTCTTTGTGCTCATGGATTGCATCATCTTCTTCTCTTCTTGTAGATGATGGGCCATATCATAAGTAGCATGAAGCCCAAAGAAAACATAGTAGATCAGCATCACACCAGTGCATATTCCAAACCTTATAAATGCATCTGCCTTTAAAGACCCCATGAGGAAGATATTTGTTGCAATAGACAAAGATGGTAGCCATGGGACTAGAGGTACCCCCCAAAATCTAGGTGCCCTTTGCTGAGTCAGAAACAAGGACAGCCCTAGAGTGGCCAAGAACCAAAGAGGAACAGTTATGGTGTATCCAACCCAACCATTAGGCCTCAGACCCCAATAGGCTGAAGTGGCCATTGAAGAAGCAACAATGAGTAGCAAGAAGATGACTAGCTTCAAGAGCTGGTTAGTTGGTGTCACTCCTCTCACATAGTATCTCCTTACAAGAAGGGCCACAGCCATCATCATGAAGATGAAGAGTGTGCTTATTGACAACAAGCTTGTCAACACATTCAAGCTTGAGAAAAATGCTATGCAGGCAGCTGAAATATTAGAGGCGGCAATCTATAACCATTTACATTAATAAATAAATAGATTGAATTATTAGATAAATTTTTAAGCATATATTTTAATAGGTCAACTTATATAGTTAACCATTGACTCATTTTTCATTGCTTTATTCTTTATTCAGCCACATTCTCCTTCTCTCTTTAATGAGGGGGGTCAAAAAAAAGTTGGTAATTTTATATAATTATTTGGTTAAATGAATTAAAAAAAATAAGTAAAACAACAACAAAAAATACTTGGAATGAAAAATTA
Source organism: Erythrophleum ivorense (assembly GCA_026724425.1). Taxonomy (NCBI): domain Eukaryota; kingdom Viridiplantae; phylum Streptophyta; class Magnoliopsida; order Fabales; family Fabaceae; genus Erythrophleum; species Erythrophleum ivorense. The sequence goes on from JAIUCV010000003.1 coordinate 63,774,288, forward strand.
CAATATATAAATGACGAAAAAGAAGATTACATAAATATAAGCGGGTTGGTTATTTTGAATTATGATAAATGAGGCATGAGTCATATTAATAACTCATCATTTAAAAAAAAAAAGAGCACTCACCAAATTTAATCTTATCCTCAATTGCAATTTCTCCTCTAAACAATCAATTATTATATGATAGATAAATGAAATAGTTAATTACAAAAAATTAATCCACCTAATTATTTTAACCCTAAAATTTCAGTAAATAATAAATAGTTAAACAAATCATATTTGACCAGACCATTGATGATCCATACCTGAGATGGTGATGAAAAGAGTAGCATTTATAGGGGTTCCTGTCTTAGGATGCACAAGAGCAAACCATGGTGGAATCATATGTGCGCGTGCAATATGCGTGATATATCGTCCCTGTCCTAATGCCCCCACCAAAAGCACAGTGGTCATACCCTTCAGTGCACCAAAAGCCACCACATACCTGGCCCATTTCAGTCCCACACTTGCAAAAGCCACAGAGAACGCTGCGTTTTCGTCTATCGCGGTGTATTTCTGCATCATACTCAGTGAAAGTGCCATCAAACAATAAATGACAGTGATCATAGACATTGACCCAAGCAGCCCAATGGGTATATCCCTTGATGGTTTCTTAGTCTCTTCAGCCATAGTTGCAACATTATCAAACCCACCATATGCAAAATACACTATAGCAGCTGCTTTAAAAACCCCTTTAACCCCATAAGGCAAAAAAGGTGATAAGTTTGAGGTATGGGCATGGGAAAATCCTAGGATTATGACGAAGAGGATGACAAATGTGTTGATTGCTGATGCTATCCAGTTAAGGTAAGAGGTTTTTCTGGTGCTTATCATGGCGATTGTGGCTGAAATGGCTAGGACCGCAACGGCTATGGGGTCTAGTAAGTTATAGCCATCTTTAAGATTTGTCTTGATACGAAGTGAATTTGAGGGACGATTTAAGAGGGTTGTGAAGTAGGATGTCCATCCTCTCGCAACTGCTGCACTTCCTACTATGCTTTCTAGAAGTATGTTTCCTGCTGCTATGAATGCTGCAAAATCTCCAAGTTCCACTCTCAGATAAGCAAATGACCCACCTGCACCGACAACAAGGAGTTGAGAGCATCGTCAAAGATTCAAATTTTAATTATGATAATTTTTGGGCTCATCAAAAGAATATTGCATAACTCTCTTCTCCATAAAAAATTACATCACCCTCTTTTGTGACCAAAAAATTATCGCTAACTAAATTCATTTTAATCGAAATACTCCCAAATTTATAAATGAATAACTTTGTTATTTAATTAAATTATTAATCAAAAAGATTTTGCAACGAACAACTCAACCTCTTTAGATCACTTCAAAATCCGTATGTAAGAATCTTAAATTGGCTATACATGTAACCCTTTATCATAGAAGTCATAATATCCCAAAAAAAAACAAGAAAGACCCACCTGCAACGGGGATTTCTACAGCAAATTCAGTGTAGCAGAAAACGGAAAGCAAGGCGGAGATGCCCGACGCAACGTACGACAACACAATGGCTGCTCCGGCGTCGTCGCGAGCCTCTTGACCGGTGACCACGAAGATTCCCGCTCCTATCACCGACCCAAATCCGAACCATATGAGGTCCCACCAGTTGAGGCAGCGTTTCATGTCGTTCTCGCTTTCTTTTCTGATGTCGTCAGTCTCAATGGCGTCATCTGATCTGCTCATCAGTCGATCCTTGAACCTAAACCACGTCTGAGAAAGCGCAGCTTCGTAGTTGCTCCAACTCTGGAAGGATTCCTCTGGTAAGAAATCTTGCTTCCTCCATCTCCTCCAGTAGCTTCTCTGTGAATTAGGGTCCTCCATGGAAGCCATTATTGAAGTGTTCTTTGATAATTTTGTGAAGATAATGAGCGGCTTGGAGTGTAAAACTCTACTGTGTCTTGGTTTATTATATATAAATATAGATAGTGAGCATCGAGTTGTATTTAATGTAGACACGTGGATAGCTCAAGCTTAGAAGAACTCAAAATTTCCATGTCCACTCACATTACAAAACAACGTCACACTCTTAACTTGAAAAAATATTTGTTACATACTATGCTTTTATCAAAGAACTTAATACTAACATTTACGTTTTTTCTCTATGAATATCACTGACCCTAATTTGATTTATCCTGAATCATCATATTGCAATGCGTTAATTGTGTTTAAAAATAAGATGTTATGTTCAGGTCAATAATCAAAATATTCTAAACACCCATTATTGCAGTAGTTTGAAAATGCATCCCCGGGAATTTTTAATAATTGTTCGTTTTTCCAAACTATCTACAGTGTCTCAAAATTTATCGTTCATGCATGGAGACACACTAGCGAGCCACATGCATAAATATCGAGGTCAATGGACCATAAAGGATGATTTTATAAAATGTTGGAATTGCTTTTTTTTTAAATCATTGAATATATTTTACAATATTTTATTTTTAAAATTTTTAAAATAATATTTAATGATATGTAAAAAAATATAATTTAGAACTCTTCATAATGATTCTATTAGTTATTTGAAGATTCCGCAGGAGTAATTGCATATTTCATCTTGGGATCTTATCATTTTACCTTTCAAAGTATAGAGTTTGTCTTTTGCACAAAAACAACATTTTCAAAAGATAGGGAAATTCACATGAAGACACATACTTACACTTCAAAACAACGTGTTTGAAGCATGGACGTTGGATGGTGACTTCGAGTCAATTGCCTTTGTGGTGCATGTGGGTTCATACATATCTAAATTATTGAACTTATTAATTTATATTCAGATTGGTAGGTGTAATTAATTATAGTCTCTAAAAAGTTGTGACAGCAAAAGTTAGTTTGTGAAAAAATAAATTAACAAATTCAATATAGATTAATTCTATTCACATACTTAGTCATTTGACAATATAATTAGAGTAAATTGCAATTTTTTTTTTTGAGTTTCACTAAGATTACATGGATATATTTTTTTATTTTTAAAATATACACAAACTTTTTCTAAAAATATAAAGAGGAAGTCTTATAATTTCGGCAAAGATTTATATAATTTACTTTTTATCTTAAGGAAGTTCTATATAATTTTAATAAAATTTAAAAAAAATTGTATATATTTTAAAAATAAAAGAGGGATCTGTGTAATTTTAATAAAAATTTTAAAAAAATCTATATAATTTACTTATATAATTAATAAAATCGATTTTTTTCTATATAAAAACTAACTTGTATACTTATTCACTCTAAGTTAATAAAGTTAAATAGGCTAACAACCAAAGGATGAAATTAATCGTTAGTCTATTACACTCATTTTTTTTAGTTGCTTAGCAATATATTCAAGTACCATATATTCTGGCCAAAAAAATATTTAAGGCTAATTTGCTGATGAAAAATTCCCTAAATGAATTTTTAAATAGTTTTAATTATGTCAAACAATATTTTCAAAAGGATATTTTTGGAAAAATATTTTGGAAAATCAGAATTTTAAAAAATGTTATTTTTGGCCAAAAGTGTTTTTCTAGAGCTTCTATTAAAAGTCTAATATCCCTCCTCTTGGATTCTTCTAGTGCTAACATAATCTCTAAGTTAAAAGAATTTAACTAGTTAAAAATTTAAGTTTAACACACTTAATCAGATTGCAGGTTTATATAGTGGGCAACTTTCCCTAAGGAAATCTTTTGATACCCAAGATTTTAAATTAGCCTTTACTCATCTTTTAATAAGTTTTTCTTTTTTTCCTGATGATGATGCTTACGCCAAAATATTGTACATATATAACAGATTTTAAAAAAGTGTGTGTGAGACTAAAAATAATTTTATATATGCCATTAATCGGTAACGTTAGACTAACCTTTTTTTTAATTGCCAAACAGTTAAATTCAAGTTTAGTCAGCCAAAACTTTTGACTTTAGAAAGTTGTGCTGTAGTTGATTTCAATTGGAAAAATTTAAACAAAAATAGACTACAACCTAACTGCGATTTGTAGTAAAGAAGAAGAAGAAGAAGAAGAAAAACTATTCATTGTTGAACTATAATGAGATCAGAAGCAAGATTTTCAGGCTGAAATAGGGCGAAAGGAAATTGATATTTCTAAGAACTGTTAGAACCGCTTGATCATAATTAAGAATCACGAATACATGATCTTGTGTGTGTGTGTGTGTGTGTGTGTGTGTAAGTTAAACTAAATCATGAACATAGATACATGTTAAGAACTCTTTTTTTTTTTTAACAGGACTTGCATGTGTTATGGTTTTATGTCTTTATAATTAATTTAGCCTATTTTTTTCTTAAATAAAATTTTGGTTTCTTTTATTTTTATAAAAATTTTAATTTCATCCTTCTAATTCTTTTTAGTTTAAATGCGAGTAACGTTGTCCGCTTATGTTTTTTTAAAATGATATTATTTTGTCTTTCTACTACATTATTTATCAAAATTTAATGTCAAACTTGTTAATTTATTGACTTAGACATTATTTATTTATCTAATATAGTTAACTCATGGCCAAATTTAATGCATACTATTAAATTAGACATTAAACTTGAAATGAAAATGTGACAGATGAACAAATTAAAATCATTTAAAAAAAATTTGAAAAGTAACATTTTCTAAATTTGTAACCAAAACAACCAAATTAAAAAATTTATGAAATTAGAAAAACTAAAAGTGTATTTATTTAAACTTTCTTTTTAAGATTGAGTTTATCAAAAAATAAAGCATATCATATCATAAGCCTTGAATCTCACATTGAGAAAGTTATCATATCATACAAAAGGTTAAAATCAATTCGATGTGTCATTTCCCATTAAGGTTGTAAATATTATAAGACTTGAATCTCACATCGAAGGTATGTGTAAAATCAATGTCAGGTTCGTGTAGCATATCCTGCATCCAAACAAGACGTCAATTTTACAAGAACCAAAAGTCCAGTGATTCTCCAATAATTCTTCAGACATACGTAATTTGATTGTTTGTATCTCCATTGCACCAATTTTCTAATCCGCTAACTTCAACTTGCTCTTAAGACGCGATGATCCATCGTAGTGGGGAGGGGACACAAATCTTAATAACCAAAGCTTTATTCATTTGTTTGTTTGTTCGTTGTTCTTGCTTTTTGACCAAAAGCATAAGTATTATATTTTTTTGTCTTCTAATATCGTGCTTTTGAATAAAATAAAAAAAAAATCTATTTAGAAAGTCAATAGCTTGATGCCAAATTATAAAAAATATTCTCGTTATATTTTTATCAGAGAACTTAACAATTAGTATTCAAAAAATTTTAACCAAATATAGCCTATTCCTAACCCTCATCTATGTCACTTATCAGGCATCTATTTCAGTTACTTGTGGTATTTAACCTACAAACTTTGATTGTGGCACAATGCATGAAAGAATCCCTTAATATTTTATAACATAAATCTATATAATTTATCTATATTTTATAAACTAAATTTACTTTAAAATATTTTACCTGATTAATTAACTTAGCCCATTTATCGTTATTGCTATTATTATTTTCGCAGTAGAATGCATGAATCAATTGGTAGGGTCACATCCATGTTAATAAATTCTTATTTAATGGCTCTGTGCGTGTGTGTGTATATATGTATTAAAAAAATTCCTTTTGTGTATATATATATCAAGTCGTGGGGTCACATCCATGTTAATAAATTCTTGCTTACTGGCTCTGTGTGTGTATATACATATATATATATATATATATATATCAAGTCGTGGGGTCACATCCATGTTAATAAATTCTTACTTATTGACTGACTTTTTGACAGACATATATAAAAAAAATAAAAAAAAGATATATATAATAATAAAAATTAATTCTTAATATATATAATTAAATTATTTTTAAAAATTAAATATATTTAAAAAAAAATTAGAACGCGGGAGATCCCGCGTTTCTCAAAAATTTTTTTAAAAAAATAATTTTTTTTAATTGAGAGTAAGTGCCAATGATCCCATTCACATTATTGACCCTTAGGTCAATGATATTGATTCAGCTGACTTATTGGGTCAGTAAAATTGACCCACGGGTCAATTTGACCCGTAAGTCATTAAAAAAAAAAGTAAAAATTAATATTTTAATTAATTTTTTTAAAATATATAAAATAATAAAAAATATAAATTTATTGTAATGAATATTATTTAATTATGTATTATTTAAGTTTATATTAATTTTTTTGTATATTAAAAAATATAATATTTTTAAACCTCTTTATAATTTTATTAATTCTGTAAGTGTTAAAAGTTTATATTTTGAAAAAATTTAATTAATTTTAATGAAATTTGTAAAAGGTGAGATATAAATAATAAAAAAATAAACAAGAATTTAAATAAATTACTAAAAGTATTTTTAAAATTACATTTATATGGGATTTTTTTAATTGGGGAAAAATATTAATCTATATATTGAAAAATGCAATGACTTAATTTGTATATATAATTTGTTTAATTTTATAATTATAAGAAATTTATGTGTTGAAGAATAGTAATTAATTTTATTTAGATTTTGAACAGGTAAAATATAAATAATAATTTTTTAAAAATTCAGATAAGAATTCTTAAACATATAATAAAAGTATTTGTAAAATCATAATACAATTCATTTATTGTTGAAATTTTTGTAAAATTTTTTTGCTTATAAAAAAAATTCTCTTATTTATAGTTTGAAGAACATAACATCTTAATTTGTTTAAATTATTTTGAAAAATATTAATTAATTTTGGTTAAATTGCAAGGAAAAAAATTAATAAAAAAATAAAAAAATTTGTAAAACAAAATAGTTATTTATGTATTTATTATTTAAATTTGTATGAAATTAGTTTAACGATAAAGAAAAAATTTTTAGTTTGCACCATGATAAATATAATATTTGAATTTCTTAAATATTGTAGTTGTGAAATGTTAATATTTGAGTTTTTGAGTTTCACAACTACAATATTTAAGAAATACTAAAAGTATTTATTTAAATTCTTAAATATCCCATAGAAATGTAATTTTAGAAATATTTTTAGTAATTTATTTAAATTCTTGTTTACTTTTTTTTATTATTTATATCTTACCTTTTATAAATTTCAATAAAATTAATTAAATTTTCTCAAAATATAAACTTTTAACACTTACAGAATTAATAAAATTATAAAGAGATTTAAAAATATTATATTTTTTAATATACAAAAAAATTAATATAAATTTAAATAATATTTATTACAATAAATTTATATTTTTTACAATTTATATTTTTTATTATTTTATATATTTTAAGCAAATTAATTAAAATATTAATTTTTAAATTTTTTTTAAATGACCCACAGGTCAAATTGACCAGTAGGTCAATTTCACTGACTCAGCTGAATCACTGACCCTTGGGTTAGTAACGTTGAACGTCATTGGCCCAAGGGTCAGTGATGTGAATGGGGGTCAATTCAGTTAAAAAAAATTATTTTTTTTAATTTTTAAGAAATGCGGAATATGTGATCCAGCGTTCTAATTTTTTTAAAAAAATATTTAATTTTTAAAAATAATTCAATTATATATATCAAGAATTAATTTTTATTGTTGTACATATCTTTCTTTTATTTTTTTTTCATATATCTCTGTCAAAAAACCTATATATGCTAATGCAATAAGATATTTTACGTCTTTTTTTAATGATTAAAAAATTTAATTAAAAAAATTAAAATTATCATTTTAAAAATAAAAATTTTAATTATAAAAAAATTTACACTTTTTAACTATATTGTATAATTAAAAATTTTAAAGTATAATTTTTTTATAGTTAAAATTTTTGTCTTTACTCTTATAATTTTTTTTTGTTAAATCCTAAACTCTTAAAAAAAAAGTAAAAAACACTTTACTACACCAAGTGTAACAGGGTCCCTTACTGTACGGGATTTGGCCCCTTTATAATTTATAATTTGTGTTTGTGAGTGGAAGAAGATATTTATTGGATCATTATGATCTAATGATTAACATGACTTGAATTAGTGAATTTTGAAGCATATGCAATAAATAAGAAAAATAAAACTCAAACATAATAGTATAAAAAGTATTGCCGCAAATGCAATATTTTCCTAATCTCGGTGGCACAACTACGGAGATTCTTTTTCTTTCTTTTTTTGAAAATAGAAAAAAGTTATAAATTGGATAGCATAGCTATCCTTTAGTTTTTTTTTTTTTTAAATTGAATCTTGGTGGCACAATCAGGAAAGTGTTGCATCTGGAAATAATATTTTTTACATTGTTGGATATGAGTTTTTGTTTTTTATTTTATGGAAAATTGAGCACTAGGAACTATAATTAAGATGTAGAATTTCATAAAGTTGTCGTGAAAATGTTTTACAAAAAGGATTCAAATACTAAAGATTAAAGAACGCAATAATGAAAATTTTAAGGCCCTGCATTCTGTAAGCTCCCCCCCCCCCACCCTTCTCTCCTTCCTTTTCTTGGATCGCATCATTTTCTTCTCCTCTTATTATGGGCCATGTCATGCGTAGCATGGATTTTAAAGAACACAAATATATCATACGTGAATAAAAAAAATAAAGTCAAGTGATGGGGTCATATTTATTTTGATTGCAAGGAGTGTATTAAATGGATGAAATGTATCGTTCTAATTAAGGCATATTCTAATCTGAAAGAAGTTAATATATTAAACCAATCATAAATAAATAAATAAACACATTAAAAATGAATCACAATATATTAATTTAGATACCTGCATTTCTATTAATTATTAGGTTGGGTTTCTATTAGTTTTTAAAACCGAGTATATTTTAAAATTTCTCAATTTGATCCATGGATTCATGTGACCATAATTAAGGATACCAAAAACTGTAGAATATGTAGAATTTTGTTTTCTGGTAAATGAATATGTAGAATTTTCATACAAGTACTTGTGGAAATGTGTTACCAAAGGATTCAAGTACTGAATATTAAAGAACACAATAATGTTCTAGTTAACTAAGGCCCTCCATTCTCTGAGGTCTCTTTCTTTGTTTTCATGGATTGCATCATCTTCTTCTCTTCTCGTAGATTATGGGCCATATCATAAGTAGCATGAAGCCCAAAGAAAACATAGTAGATCAGCATCACACCAGTGCATATTCCAAACCTTATAAATGCATCTGCCTTTAAAGACCCCATGAGGAAGATATTTGTTGCAATAGACAAAGATGGTAGCCATGGGACTAGAGGTACCCCCCAAAATCTAGGTGCCCTTTGCTGAGTCAGAAACAAGGACAGCCCTAGAGTGGCCAAGAACCAAAGAGGAACAGTTATGGTGTATCCAACCCAACCATTAGGCCTCAGACCCCAATAGGCTGAAGTGGCCATTGAAGAAGCAACAATGAGTAGCAAGAAGATGACTAGCTTCAATAGCTGGTTAGTTGGTGTCACTCCTCTCACATAGTATCTCCTTACAAGAAGGGCCACAGCCATCATCATGAAGATGAAGAGTGTGCTAATTGACAACAAGCTTGTCAACACATTCAAGCTTGAGAAAAATGCAATGCAGGCAGCTGAAATATTAGAGGCGGCAATCTATAACCATTTACATTAATAAATAAATAGATTGAATTATTAGATAAATTTTTTAAGCATATATTTTAATAGGTCAACTTATATAGTTAACCATTGACTCATTTTTCATTGCTTTATTCTTTATTCAGCCACATTCTCCTTCTCTCTTTAATGAGGGGGGTCAAAAAAAAGTTGGTAATTTTATATAATTATTTGGTTAAATGAATTAAAAAAAATAAGTAAAACAACAACAAAAAATACTTGGAATGAAAAATTACAATATATAAATGACGAAAAAGAAGATTACATAAATATAAGCGGGTTGGTTATTTTGAATTATGATAAATGAGGCATGAGTCATAAAATAACTCATCATTTAAAAAAAAAAGAGCACTCACCAAATTTAATCTTATCCTCAATTGCAATTTCTCCTCTAAACAATCAATTATTATATGATAGATAAATGAAATAGTTAATTACAAAAAATTAATCCACCTAATTATTTTAACCCTAAAATTTCAGTAGATAATAAATAGTTGAATAAATCATATTTGACCAGACCATTGATGATCCATACCTGAGATGGTGATGACGAGAGTAGCATTTATAGGGGTTCCTGTCTTAGGATGCACAAGAGCAAACCATGGTGGAATCATATGTGCGCGTGCAATATGCGTGATATATCGTCCTCGTCCTAACGCCCCCACCAAAAGCACAGTGGTCATTCCCTTCAGTGCACCAAAAGCCACCACATACCTGGCCCATTTCAGTCCCACACTTGCAAAAGCCACAGAGAACGCTGCGTTTTCGTCTATCTCGGTGTATTTCTGCATCATACTCAGTGAAAGTGCCATCAAACAATAAATGACAGTGATCATAGACATTGACCCAAGTAACCCAATGGGTATATCCCTTGATGGTTTCTTAGTCTCTTCAGCCATGGTTGCAACATGGTCAAACCCGCCATATGCAAAATACACTATAGCAGCTGCTTTAAAAACCCCTTTAACCCCATAAGGCAAAAAAGGTGACAAGTTTGAGGTATGGGTATGGGAAAATCCTAGGATTATGACGAAGAGGATGACAAATGTGTTGATTGCTGATGCTATCCAGTTAAGGAAAGAGGTTTTTCTGGTGCTTATCATGGCGATTGTCGCTGAAATGGCTAGGACCGCAACGGCTATGGGGTCTAGTAAGTTATAGCCATCTTTCAGATTTGTCTTGATACGAAGTGAATTTGAGGGACGATTTAAGAGGGTTGTGAAATAGGATGTCCATCCTCTTGCTACTGCTGCACTTCCTGCTATGCTTTCTAGAAGTATGTTTCCTGCTGCTATGAATGCTGCAAAATCTCCAAGTTCCACTCTCAGATAAGCAAATGACCCACCTGCGCCAACAACAAGAAGTTGAAAGCATCGTCAAAGATTCAAAATTTAATTATGCTAATTTTTGGGCTCATCAAAAGAATATTGCATAACTCTCTTCTCTGTAAAAAATTACATTACCCTCTTTTGTGACCAAAAAATTATCTCTAACTAAACTCATTTTAATCTAAATACTCCCAAATTTATAAATGAATAAGTTTATTATTTAATTAAACTATTAATCAAAAAGATTTTGCAACGAACAACTCAACCTCTTTAGATCACTTCAAAATCCGTATGAAAGAATCTTAAATTCGCTATACATGGAATAACCCGTTATCATAGAAGTCATAATATCCCAAAAAAAACAAAAAAGACCCACCTGCAACGGGGATTTCTACAGCAAATTCAGTGTAGCAGAAAACGGAAAGCAAGGCGGAGATGCCCGACACAACGTACGACAACACAATGGCTGCTCCGGCGTCGTCGCGAGCTTCTTGACCGGTGACCACGAAGATTCCCGCTCCTATCACAGACCCAAATCCGAACCATATGAGGTCCCACCAGTTGAGGCAGCGTTTCATGTCGTTCTCGCTTTCTTTTCTAATGTCGTCAGTCTCAGTGGCGTCATCTGATCTGCTTATCAGTCGATCCTTGAACCTAAACCACGTCTGGGAAAGTGCAGTTTCGTAGTTGCTCCAACTCTGGAAGGATTCCTCTGGTAAGAAATCTTGCTTCCTCCATCTCCTCCAGTAGCTTCTTTGTGAAGTAGGGTCCTCCATGGAAGCCATTATTGAAGTGTTCTTTGATAATTTTATGAAGATAATGAGTGGCTTGGAATGTAAAACTCTGCTGTGTCTTGGTTTATTATATATAAATATAGATATGGAGCATCGAGCTGTATTTAATGTAGACACGTGGATAGCTCACGCTTAGAAGAACTCAAAATTTCCATATCCACTCATATTACAAAACAACATCACACTCTTAACTTGAAAAAATATTTGTTACATACTATGCTTTTATCAAAGAACTTAATACTAACATTTAAGTTTTTTCTCTATGAATATCACTGACCCTAATTTGATTTATCCTGAATCATCACATTGTAATGCGTTAACTATGTTTGAAAGTAAGATGTTATGTATTGTCTATGTCCATCCAGGCCAATAATCAAAAGATTCCAAACACCCATCATAGCAGTAGTTTGAAAATGCATCCCTTGGAATTTTTTAATAATGGTTCGTTTTTTCAAACTTACTACAGTACCTCAAAATTTATTGTTCATGCATGGAGACATCCTAGCAAGCCACATTCATAAATATCGAGGTCAATGGACCGTAAAGAATGACTTTATAAAACGTTGGAATTGCTTTTTTTTTTTTTTAATCATTGAATATATTTTACAATATTTTATTTTTAAAAATTTTTAAATAATATTTAATGATTTGTAAAAAAAATATAATTTAAAACTCTTCATAATGATTCTATTAGTTATTTGAAGATTCCGCAGGAGTAATTGCATATTTCATCTTGGGATCTCATCATTTTACCCTTCAAGGTCTAGAGTTTGTCTTTTGCACAAAAGCAACATTTTCAAAAGATTGGGAAATTCACAGGAAGACACATACTTACACTTCAAAACAACGTGTTTGAAGCATGGACGTTGGATGTTGACTTCGAGTCAATTGTCTTGTGGTGCAAGTGGGGTTCACACATATGTAAATTACTAAACTTATAATTTATATTCAGATTGGTAGGTGTAATTAAATATAGTCTCTAAAAAGTTGTGACGGTAAAAGTTAGTTTGTGAAAAAATAAATTAACAAATTCAATATAGACTAATTCTTTTCGCATACTTAGTCACTTGATAAAATAATTAAAATAAATTACAAAATGTTCATAAAAAGAAATAGTTCATCAAAAAAAAAATTACAAAAGTTTCTCTTGAGTTTCACTAAAATTGTACAGATATCTTTTTTTTTATATTTTCAATATATATATAAACTTCCCTTAAAAATATAAAAAGGAGGTCTTATAATTTTAACAAAACTCCAAAAAGATTTGTGTAATTTACATTTTGTTTTAGGAAAATTTTAATATTTTCAAAAAAATTAAAAAAGATCTATATATATTTTAAAAATAGAAGAAAGATATTTATAATTTTAACAAAATTCAAAGAAGATTTATATAATTTACTCATATAATTAATATAAAGCAAATTTTCTATTTTTTTATATAAAAAATAACTTGTATACTTATTTACTCTTTTTTTTTATATTATATTTAAATGATCGAACCCTTAACATTATACATACATTTACCATTTAGGCTAACCCTTAGTGATTACATACTTATTTACTCTAAGTTAATAAAGTTAAATAGGCTAACAACTTAAGGATGAAATTAATCCTTAGTCTCTTATACTTCTTTTTTTTTTGGTTGCTTAGCAATATATACAATTACCATATATTCAGGCCAAAATAAAAATATTCAAGGCTAATTTGTTGATGAAAATTTTCTTAAATGAATTTTCAAATAGTTTTAATTATGTCAAACAATATTTTCAAAAGGATATTTTTGGAAAGATATTTTGGAAAATCAGAATTTTAAAAAAGGTTATTTTTGGGCAAAAGTGTTTTTGAAAAATTTTTTCTTGGAAAAAAAAAATTTCTAGAGCTTTTATTAAAAGTCTAATTTCCCTCCTCTTGAATTCTTCTAGTGCTAACATAATCTCTAAGTTAACAGAATTTAACTAGTTAAAAATTTAAGTTTAACACAATTAATCATATTGCAGGTTTATATAGTAGGCAACTTTCTCTAAGGAAATCTTTTGATAGCCAATATTTTAAATTAGCCTTTACTCGTCTTTTAATAATTTTTTTCCCTAATGATGATGCTTAGGGCAAAATATTGAACATATATAATAGATTTAAAAAAAGTGTATATGAGACTAAAAATAATTTTATATATGCCATTAATTGGTAATGTTAGACTAACCTTTTTCTTAATTGCCCAATTGCTTACCAAACAGGAAAAATTAAAGTTTAGTCAGCCAAAAATTTTGACTTTAGAAAGTTGGGCTGTAGTTGATTTCAATTGGAAAAATTTAAACGAAAATAGACTACAACCAAACTGTGATTTGTAGTAAAGAAGAAGAAGAAGAAAAACTATTCATTGTTGAACTCTAATGAGATCAGAAGCAAGATTTTCAGGCTGAAAATGGGGCCAAGAGAAATTTATGTTTCTAAGAACTGTTAGAAGTGCTTGATCATAATCGCGAACACATGATCTCATATATATATATATATATATATATATATAAGTAAATTAAACTAAATCATGAACATAGATACTTGTTAAGAAACTCCCTTTTTCTTTTTTTCTTTTTTTGTCTTTAACAGGACTTGCATGTGTTATGCTTATATGTCTCTATAATTAGTTTTTCTTAAATAAATTTTTGGTTTCTTTTATTTTTATAAAAATTTTAACTTCGTCCTTCCAATTCTTTTCAGTTCAAATGCAAGTAATGTTGTCCTCTTATTTTTTCTCAAATGATATAATTATGTCTTTCTGTTACATTATTTATCTAAAATTTAATATTAAACTTGTCGATTTATTGACTGAGACATTATTTATTTATCTAATATAGTTAACTCCTCGCCAAATTTAACGCAGACTATTAAATTAGACAGTAAACTTGAAATGAAAATGTGCAGATGAACAAATTAAATCATTTTAAAAAATTGAAAAGTAACATTGTTTGAATTTGTAACTGAAATAAACAAATTAAAAAATTTTTAAAATTAGAAAAACTAAAAGTGTATTTAAACTTTCTTTTTAAGATTGAGTTTATCGAAAAATAAAGCATATCATATCATAAGCCTTGAATCTCACATTGAAAAAGTTATCATATCATACAAAAGGTTAAAATCAATTCGATGTGTCATGACCCATTAAAGCTGTAAATAGTATAAGACTTGAATCTCACACCGAAGGTATGTGTAAAATCAATGTAAGGTTTGTGTAGCATATTCTGCATACAAACAAGACGTCAATTCTACAAGAACCAAAAGTCTAGTGATTCTCCAATAATTCTTCAGACAAACGTAATTTGATTGTTTGAATCTCCATAGCAGCAATTTTCTAATCCGCTGACTCCTAACTTGCTCTTAAGACTCGATGATCCATCATAGTGGGGAGGGGGAAAAATTTTCAATCACCAAAGCTTTATTCATTTGTTTGTTTGTTCGTTATGCTTGCTTTTTGACCAAAAGCATAAGTATCATATCTCTTTGTCTTCTAATATCAGGCTTTTCAATAAAATGAAAAATTTTTAAATTTAGAAAGTCACTAGCTTGATGCCAAATTACAAAAAATATCTTCAGTATATTTTTATCAGAGAACTTAACAATAAATATTCAAAAAATTTTACCCAAATCTTAGACCCATTCGGTGGACTTATAGACGAATTATTAAGGACTATTGGTTTGCTACTAGTTCTGTCTAACTAAAATGAAGCCTTTGGTGTCTTTTGGAATCTTAAAACTGTCATGTCTAGTGAAAGATTCTAGTTGGGCTGTTGTTATAGAATGAATTTTATGATTACATATAAAAGATGACTGAAATGCTCATATTATCAGACAAGGATGTTATTCACCAAGTGAATGAAGTAATCAAATAATATGATGTAGGGTATTCTTGTGATTTATGGAAAACCTTAGGCTAACAAATTATAAAACCAAACATCTCCAAAACCAACTGATCATTAGCTTAGAATCCCAGAACTGCCACAAAAAGGAGCAAGCAGAGTCATAGAAAATTATGAGATTATGTTATTTAGATTTTGCGGATTGATATTCACAAAAATTAGAACACTCAACCTCTTCAAATAATTTTTTAAAAAAGACTTACTTCCAGCCAAAATTCCAAGTTACAAGAAAATAGGGAAATCAGATGAAGAAGTAAATCATTCTATTCATGCTAATTAAAACCTGCTACTCCACCTTTTGCCCAATATCTCCTGAACAGTTACTGAAATATGCACTGTCATCTGCAAATATTGCTAACATAAGGAGCAACTGCTAACTTGGAAAGGAAGTGGTTTTGGAAGGGAAAAGGTTGGGAAAAAAAATGCAATTTTTTAAGCGTTTACTATCAGGTTTTTCAATAAAATCATGATATATGAAAGAACTTTTTGAGGGAATCAATAATGTGGTGTTGAGTCTAAAAGATGTTCAAGAGTTGTGTTTTTATTAAAGAACCTGGCAATAAATATAAAGAACATTACCTAGGTCCTGTCTGAAAGACTATCTCCATAGTAATGGAGCAAAAAGGCGGAAAATGATTGCAATACCAGTCTTTGTGCGAACTTCTCTTGGTCAATGACTAAGCAGGCAAGTCTTATGTCCAAGATTGTCAATTGGCAAGAATTATCATCTCCAGGACTTCCAGGCTTTGCTAATTTTATTAGCAAGATACCAGGTAGCATTAACCCCCCCAGAAGTCAGAAGGCCAGATATGGCCTGTCTTGCACTTGAAATCATAACTCTTCTCCTCAGAATTCCCCGCAAGCATTTTGCAGCCTCTTCTCTTGAGCTGAATGCAACGTCTTTTATGATTTGTCCTGAAATCATAGCCCAATTTTTTAATTATCTTAATCCTTATTGTGATACACTTCTCTAGTTAGATCTACAATTTCACTACCATCAACTACCAACTGTCTGGGGGTTCCAGAGGAGAAATATTTGGAGATGAAACAATATTTCAAAAACAATTCTTTAACATGATATGGGCATACCAGTTTCGCTAAATTTTATCTTCTCTCCTAACTTCATACTCATCTGGCTTCTGATTGCTGGAGGAAGAGATGAGACAAGAGAGCTGGCAGCTGATAAGTTACAATCCTGTTTTACAAGGTAAAAGAAATTACTTCACTTGGATTATCCAACTCTAAAGACGTGACATAATCTATGAGATGTTAGAATATCTAGAAGGAGATGAGAAGCACTAAATATTTGAAAACATTGCCACTATCTTCCTCTTCTTCTTCCTTTATATATGGAAACTCAGAAAAAATTGCTCCTTCGTGTCAACATCAAGTGGCATTAAATAACAAGTTAGACATAAATAAAAGGAATCACAAGTTTGTATGCAAGGTATCACAGGTGATACTTTGTCATAAAATTTAGGTCTCAAGGGAGTTAAATCACTCCTACAGATTGAATATATTAATATGAAAAACAATACATATTAACCTCTCCTCAAACTACAAAAGTCAAGTATCGAAATCCAAATAACTTCTAATCATTTTGGTTTTAGTGTTCTGATTCTGAGGGTTAGACAACGATTTCATTGTCTTAAGACGTTCTTGTACCTATGGTACTTGGCCCCTAAAGAAGGTCTCAAACCAGTAAAAAGTTTTCACGATTTTTTATTTGAAAAAAAAAAACCAAGGAATTAAAAGTTTATACTGCATAGTTATATGCTTCATCATTAAGTTTAAGGTAGAAGGAAGTTAAATCCCTTCAGGTGCTTGATAAAAAAGAAAATGGGAAATCTTATCTTGAAGTCCAGCTGAGGATGATAGTTATCCTCAAGGACCTGTTAACAATAACAGTGGTTAACCATTAAGCAACCTTGAGCTAGATTAACCAAAAGCTTTATTAACAAGAAGGAGAATAAAATAATGTGACAATATGTGGTATATGGAATCGTCTAGTTTGTACAGTTGACGTCAGAGAAGAATGCCCACATCTTTAAGGGAATATCTTTGCCCCTACACATGTAGTGGGATAGAATCAATGGCCTTGCTTCGGTGTTCTGCGCAGAGGTATTTTAAGAGAGTCTCTATATTTAGAATGTAGAGAGTGATCAGGTTTACTGCAGTTATGAGCTACTCAGGATTTTTGCTCCTCTAGTTTTGTTTTGAGAATTTTTTGTCAATTCTCATTTGAGGGTATCTTATCCTCCAACAATTGTAATGTTTTTTATCTATAATAAAATTTCTTCTTCTATCAATAAAAATTTGTTGGCCAAATATATATATATATATATATATATATCTCCAAATTTCAGCTCAGTTGGTTCTTAACTTCAATCCCCCCTCCAAAAAAAAAAAAGAAAAAATACCTGAATGACTTGTATTTGGTTATTAGCAGTCGATGAAAGTCTCAATAACTTCTTAGCCTCATACTCTTCAAGAAATGGCCTATACATTGAGTGGAACAGATCAAACTGCCCTGTTATAATCTTCTTCACCTGGACCAGATTGCAAACAAAGGAATCTCGGTTAAAGCATTAGGCAAATATGATACATCTGCCTTCCTTAAGGAAAGAAGATGCACCAATCACATACAGTTTTACATGTTTGCCTCCAGTCCCTTGAAGAAGAGCAAGTAAGAAAGGAAATACACAGGGAATGTTTCACTAATCTCAGTAGAGTAAACAATTAAAACCATATTTGGTCAAATCCAGTCAGTTAACTGGATAAACATGGGTAGATTCATATCACTGACATGACAACTACAATTAATTTCACATTGCTCACTAAAAAAAAAATGGAGAAATTAAGTTGGAGTGTTGAACCTAGATCACATGCAATCATCACAGTAAGATGAGGTGACTACTCCTATGTACTTTTGTAAATACTAATATTATGAATTCTTACATTACTAAAAGCTAAAGAACAACTTTCATAAAAGACAGAGATTTCATACAAAATTAACCATGTCACCTGAGTGGTAAAATATATGATGATTTTACTATATAGTTTATACCATTGACAATACCAATCCTTTCCTTTTTTCCTGTTCAATGACCAAGTCAATTTTCATAAAGTTGTATTTTGACAAACAGTGAAGCGGAAGTAAAGGAGAAATATTTAAAAAATAATAATAATAAAAATAATCTTGTTGAAGCAGTTGGATGCAGCAAGTTATAGCCAAATTTGGCACATCATGGAGGCATAACTCACCATTAACTCATTATAGCAATAATACATTCAGAGTAATCCAAAATTTGTGATGAAATTGACGTATAGTTTCAGTAGACCACCCAACTCATATGGTATAGTATTAGGTGAGCATCAAGCCTTATATATGTTGAAGACATTAACAGTTCCATAGCATGCCCTACAGAAAGTTGCAATCGAGGTCTACCTTATTTTTATCCTCCGCAAATAGCATACGTAGGTCACCCATATATGAGAGACTACACACCTTGGCATACAGATCTTCCTGCAAGGGTATGATTTAATCATTTCAGTTGTTTTAACTCACAAAATAATTATTTAAGTAAGAAAGAAGTAAACCTCTGTGAATTCTGATGGAAGAAGGAGAAGAGCAGCTGATACTGCAGCTCTCAGGTTAACAGTATTGATGTTTTTAATGTCCAAATTATCTATAACTATATGAACCTGCATATAATGCACCCAAAGAACTTGGTCGTGGATTAAAATTATGAGTAAAATTAAGGATAGGAAAAGAATGAGATAGATATGGTACACAAATCTTAACAAGCTCTCAAAAGAATATCCTCAGAACCAGAAGTACCTTAAATTAGACCAACCACACAAATCTCTAAAAGCAGTGAATATCCATTGCAATTCAAGAAAGGATGCTAATACCTAGAAAGTATAACTAAGCTTGAATTTATTTTGAAGCTCTGTAACAAGTAATATGCATCACTACTATGTGCTTAAGAGACAAAAACAAGAAAGATTAGCTTGTGCTTGAAATATTATTCATAATGAGAATCAGGCAATTTAACAGAGAAAAAAAGGAGCAAGGGAATAGTTGTTGATCTCCATCAATGGCAATTAGCATAAAGTGAGTGTCCACCACGAATTGACAAGTTAAGAACTGGCTTGACAATATCTACTCTCAAAACACAAATGTGCAAAGAATGCTGCACAGGTATTAAGGTAGGATATAGAGATTTCAATTAAAAGCCCCAGAGATTACCATCTCATACAACTAATAACTTATCCTGGGAGGTTATGATAGTTGGAAAATCCATATAAAAAACAACCCAGCAGAAAAATTTTCTACAGAGCTTATAATACTCTAAATCCTTTCATAGTTCACCATGGGAAAATACGAGTTGGCATGGCAGCTATAAGATCCATGGGAACAAGACAAGCATACTGGAACCCATTATAGGCCCCGTCCCTTCCAATATTACAAGCAGGTCTACCTGACAACTAACTACCTATGCTGCATTCATTGGATAGAAAGGAAGACGGTGAGGTTAGACCTGTTGAAATGTGAAAGCGAAGGAGAAATCAAACTGATTTATTGTGCTTTGCTTGAACATTTGAAGGATGAAGCAATCATTGAGGCCTTGTCTTTGATATTAAGTATGTCATAGCACACGTTCAGATCCAAGAATTAAACAAGATGATGAAAATCATGCTAAAACTTATGCCACACATGCATTCAGTTGAGCAACAAAGACAGATTTCACATAAATAAGTCTTTTTGTACACCAAACAGAAGAATTCACGAGTGACTAGCATCACTCATTATTTATTTCTTTATCTTCATCTGCAATTTATCTCTCAATGAGAGCACGGAAAAAACATATCCATTTATTAACATTTGTAGCTGTATATTGGTATCCAAAAACAAGGAATCCAGATTCAAATGATTTTAAAACATGAAGATACTTATCCAAATAAATGAAAAAGAAAAAGAAACATACTGGTTTTTGTAAACGACCACTCAAGTATAATCTCTCCCAGTACAGTACATCTTGAAGTAAGTCATGCATTCGAACAACCCCATATTTGAACATCTGTGTAAATTTGCTGATAAATTAGGGAACAAAAGAAATAAATCATGATTTAGCAAAGTTAGAGAAAATAAATTATTCTCGTGATGGACAATTTAAAAAGATGCCAATATGTACAATTGACAATTATATGCTATACATTATGAGTATTTACTATTTAGTTTGTTCACACACCGTAGATTCATCAAGTTGTTAATACCTTTCTATTCCAACTAACAAAAGGGTTGAAATGTACTCCCACGCCAATTTTATCTGCAACTTCAGTAACCTTACATATTGTATCAAGATATAGCATCAGAATAAGTATTTAACATAAATCAATTCAGATATACGAGAACAGAAAGAGAGAAGTACCAGCCTCGCCCCACCAAGGTGCACCATCCACGACGCATAGTGATTTTTGTTCAATTTCAGGTTCTTGGTTGTGCCATTGTACAATGGAGGGAAAAAAAAAGAAAAACCAACTCTATTAGGTGTGTGTAACTCTAATATAAGCGCATAAGATATCATAATATATATTACCTCAGAATGCCACTGCTTGGGATCTGATACACCAAGAATATAGTCTGTCATGGTTGACTAGAAAGCCACAATTTTCAGAACTCAGAGCAAACACTTTGAAGAAGAAAAGGTTTGATAAGTAATAATGAAGACAACGTGTGGGTTTTGAGCCAAAATGAAACCTTATCTTGGTTGTTCGGATGAAGAGATGAGCCATAGACGCAGGCAAACTCTACAGGGGGAATAATTTTAAGAAAACTTTTAAATTCTGATTTGTTCTCATCCTTCATGATGTCACTGGATCAAAGTTCAAACATGAATTGACAGTCAACACATATCAGCACATGAAAAATTCACAAGAGGGACCAGTAGAACCACAGCACATATATCACATACGTATTGCTAATGATCAAAGAAGGCTACTTGCATGCAGGGCAAATAACAGTGCTAGAAAGTGAAACTTTAACATTCCCCATTGAAGATAGAAACGGTTAAACCGAATGGGAATTTCTTCGAACACTTAATGTGCAAGAAAAACGCTGCCTACTAAAGAATTTCTTGGCATAAAACATAGTGTCTTCCATGCATCTCAGTGAAGGATTCTTCCACTAAAAGTAAGGGGATTCTTTTTTATGCTATCAACTTACCTCTCATATGTGCATTCGCCCATAGTATTGGTGTTTGTAACAACATTCTTGAAGCTGAGATATGGGGGCATTTTATAAGGCCTTTGCCTAGCTTGGAGAAGTGGGTTTTGCATAGTGTGTTGCCTCTCTTCCATGTGCGCCACCTCTGAGGACCTTCTTCCAAGAGAGTGGGAACTCAGCCTCGGCTCAAGAGCAAAGGAATTCTCAACTCCTTGTCATTAACAAGAGAAGGAAAAACTGTTTTCATACCAAAATGTTGGTTGTTGTGAATTTCCTTTTTAAATATTTATTTTGTATTAATTTTGTCCTATGTTTGTTAAAATTGCTATAGGTCAAATATTAAGTTTAAAATTAGGAACCTATTTATTCTGATTTTCTGTTTAAATGAGGAGTATTTTCTCTATAAAAATAAAAATAATATTATTTCGAGTATGTGGTTATAAAATTAGATAATATCATATTCTTATAAACGTTGTGTAATATGTTGTTGTATCTTGTAATGACTATTCACGTGTAATAACATTTCATAAATGTTTATTAATTTAATTGATAATGTTAATATTTAGGATGACATTAATAATTTTAACAAATATATAATATAAATTTAATATAAAATAAATATTTAAGACAAAATGTAAATACTTTAAACTTTTGGAAAAACAATACTTCTGCAAAAGAGAAAGTATGCTTTTTGGTGTATAAGTCTTACTTATGTGATTCTCAATCTTAATAATATGTGATTTAATTTTTTTCAAACTTTTAATTTGCTAGTTGTTAGTTTCTAGAATATGTATATTTGCGTTATTTTTATCATGTTTTGACTGACAGGAATTAATAATTATTAAGTAAAAAAATTAGTTAAAAGAATGACTAATAATGTTAATTAATTCTATTGAGGTTGAAAAAAGAACATTCAGATAATTATATTAATTTAATAATTAATAATTCGACCAACAAATTCTCTCCTTCAATTGATAAGTTATTTAATATAAAAATTTTCGAAATAAATCTAAAGCTACATTTCTTTACAAGTCAAACTCTTGATAAAATTTTTAATATAACGAAGAACATAAAAATTTGTAATTATGTAAGCATAATTTATTTCCAAGTATTATTATCATTCCTATTATATTACTAACATGTCTTATATTAATAAGAAGTATGATGCACAGAAAATTTTTAAAATATAACACTTGAAACAAAAAAAAAAAAAAATCAAATCTTGGAGATGGTTGGGGTAAGTAGATGATTTGAATATATGATTGTATTAAAGTATCCAAAGAACAAATCTATTATTTATTATATACATAAAAAAAATTTTTTCTATGTACTGTTCTTTTATTATTTCTAAATTGTTCATTGCTATGATAGTATTTTTTTTTCACTATATTTTTATCTTTCAATTTTCCTTCTATTTTTTTCAGTCCTCATGCGTATGCACAGAAGCCTACATGCTGGTTATATAAAAGATAAAAAATGATTGAGAAAGAAAATTAATCTGAATGTAACCTATATATCAAAACTCTTAAGTTCTACTCTCCATACTTCAAGATGTACCCAAAGAGTGAAACCCAAAATAGAGATAAACAGATATCTTATTACATGACAATGAAAATGACCTTGAATATATAATTAAAACTATTATATTCTTAATAAATTAAAAATAAAAATTATACAAGCCATTTTATTTCCTATCATTATCATAATTCTCATCTATGTTATTACTACCGTTGAGTAACAACAAAATCTGTTCTATGGTTGGACTAGATGTCCCGCTTTCCAATTTTACATAGTTAAAAACTTAGATCATGCATATTCCTACATGTCATAATTTAATTGAAAAAAGTTAAGTAAACACTTAAAGAATTGTATTTAATTTTTTCTCCCATAAAATGGAGCCTAAAAATTCTCTTGCAATTCAACAAGATGGATGAGAAACCAAGTAACAAGGAAGAAGCAGTATAGATAAAAACGTAAAATGACTGTATTACAATTGGGTTAAACTGAATCAGAATTAGTCTCCCTCTTCGCCACAGGCAAATTTGAAGGCATATGAGGGAACAATGTAAATGTCAGTATATTACAACTGAGTTAAACTGAATCAGAACTAATCTACCTCTATCCACAGGCAAATTTGAAGGCAAACAAAGGAAAATGTAAATGTTTCTATCACAACTGAGTTAAACTAAATCAGAACTAATCTCCCTCTTCTCAACAGGCAAATTTGAAGGCATGTGAGGGAAGATAACCCCTAGTAATTTGAATGCCTCATATTTATATAGTTAGAGGGGAGACATGATAGCAAAGATAAACCCTCTTAAAAGCTAGACTTTGCCGAAGAAAGCCATTCTTGTACTGCCAATAAGTCAGGAAGCACAGTTGCGCCAGATTTCCTCCACTTCTGTGCATCTCGCGTCTTAAACCTATCCAATAACAGTGCATGCATCCCTATGCTCTTAGCCGGCTCGTAGTCTTTGCGCATGCTATCACCAATATGTAAAACTTCTTCAGGCGCAATATTTCCAGCCCTCTCAAGGGCAATCTCAAAAATTTTCGGGTTTGGTTTCTCCACACCTTCAAGACCAGAAAATACACCAAAGTCCCACTCAGACCCCTGCATTAAACATCATATACATGGCAAGCGTTCGAAGTTATCAAATTAAGTTTCAAGCACAAAATAAAATAAACTTGTGCTTTTTCCCATTTCAAGTCCAACGGATTTTTTTGTCAGTATACGTATTAGATATTAAAATAAAAACTATTAATAAGCATTCATTTAGCAACTTAGGCTTTTGAATTTAAGTGGTCCTTGACACTAATAAATTTGTAGTCATAACAAATTTTACAAAGTTGAATGAATAATTTACAGTTTAGCATAACTTTCATCAATGGTTGCCTCGTATACAAGAACACATGGAAACATGGTACCAAGTATAAGTGTTCATGCACAAAGGCAGGCAGTCATGACAATAGTTTCTAGGTGTGATATGTGGCGATGATAGATTCAAACTTTAATTTTATTCAAATTGCCACCTTATGGCGTTGCCAAAATAGAAGTCTGATACCACACTCTCAGAAAATAATAGGCGGTTTACCTCATTTAAACTAAAAGCCGGAAGAATCACATCTCGATATCGATATTCAGCATTGCTCACAATGCCTACTTTGACACCCTTTTGACGGACCCATCTTAGAAACGGTTGGGAGTCAGGAAAAACAGTATAAGGAGCAGATGAACCAAAAGATGCATATATGCGTCTGAAAATTTTTTCAAATGTCTCATCATCATAATCATATCCTGCCTGCCAGAAAAACAAAATTTCTCCTTCATGACATTCAAAACTTCTGCACAGATGGGATTGCAGGAATCATAAATCTGTAAATTATTTGTCAGAAGCGGTGGAGCTGAAACATTTGTTAACTGAACATACTAGTGTTCATAGCAATGACTTAGCTATCATGACAACTGATAAATAACAATGTCAGATCTCTTACCCTCATAAAAGAATCTCTAACGCAGGTTTTCCACCACACATTGCTCGACATTTTGGCTGCAAACCCGAAACACGGATACTTCTTTGCCATGTCTTTATATGCAAATTTAAAGCCCTCGTGCACGCGTTTGTAGTCCGGGCATGGCAGGCCAACAGCTTTGGCTGCTGAGCAATAATAGTCACCAAGCTCCCCCTTGTAAGCTATTAGTGTACCTGTAACATCTATAGTGATGCAGCGTAGCAAAGATAATCTTGACATGGCAGCACAAATTGTAGAGTTGGCTCTTAGTTGTCTGAGAAACTGTCTAGAGGAACTTCCAGTATAGCAACCCCAGAATATAATTGCAAGGAACCAAGTAAGATAAACTACTGAACTCTTCACTATTTTCAGTAAAGCCTGCATGTGTAATTCCAAGATTAGCTTTCAATCACAATAGAGCATACATGATTATATTGTTTGTAATTTGCTACACTTTAAGCAAAAGAGAGGGCAGTGGAACGGCTGCTTGATATTGAACAAGGTAGAGAAAGAACTTTTAAAAACTGCTAGTGCAGATGCATGAGCAGTTTAGTAGTTTAAGATATACACTGACCCTTGTACACACTTACTTGAGTTCCTACATGATTCATAGACTATCACTAAATCATCCTTCTTTTTTACCCCAAACTGCTTCAAGAATGTATCAGCATCCTATTATGACACTGCATCTTCGGTAATAATATGTAAAGCCAGACTTTATTACAGTTTCTCTCGCTCTTTCTCTTCTCTTCTTTATCTTACCCTTTGTTATTTCTGTTTGCTTTTTCCAATAGCAATAACGTACTACAACAGTAACATGATAAGACCTCATTCTGACGCAGAACACAACCATAAGCAGTACTCACAACAGAAGAGACAGAAACTTATACAATAGTTCTACAGAAGTCATTTTCGGGTTTTCTTATCAATATTAAAAAAAAAAGCGAAAATTAGTTGACAATTGTTTGACCAGAAAATGATTGGTAAATACGAAGTTCTTCCAAAGCCGTCAATTAATGAACACCTTTATGCACTACAACTAAATAATATCACCAGTTTCCAGCCAAATCAACCTTGGATCATAAATACACTCACATTTTATAAAGAATTCCTTATTTTAGTGTTTCTTGCATACAAAACAGAACAACAAGAAATTGCTCGTCAAAGAAGCTACTGTTTGTGAAAATGCGCAAAACAGAGAAGAAAAAAGAAAAGAAAAATCCCAATTCAAAATAGAATTAAAACACTCCTGAAAAAGCAATAACAAAAAGGATATCGATTCAGAAAGACCTGAAAAATTTTGAATGATCAAAAAAACAAAGGGGGTCTCCATCATACCTGACCTGAAGCTTGGACGAAATCGAAATGCTTTGGAAGTAACTTGAGCTTTACAGTCCACAGGGATTGAATGTGTGGGAAAGTGACAGAGAGAAAGAGAAAGAAGGAGAGAATATGTGTACGAGAGTATTTGCTTCTCTTCCAAGAACAGGAAAGCAATGGCAGTTAGTCGGAATCAGTTCCCTGGAATTATTCAGTTTCAGCTTATATGTACAGCTTGTCTTCACTTATTTAATTTCTAGCCCTCAAACTAATTGCAATTTGCGTCTCCGTCCCCTCCCTTGAATTACATATCAATGTAAGAGGAATTGTATTTTTGTTCAATCATATGACCAATTTTAAAAATATATGATTCAGTCTTTAGAAAATAAATATTTTAATTATATAATTCAATCCTTTCCAATTTTAAACTCTTTTCAGGATTGTTTGAAATACCAAATGTTAGGTATAGAAATTAAAAAAAAAAAGTGAATAAAATAGATAAAAAATAACTCTCATGTTTTTATTTTAAAAAAATAATTTAAAATATAAAAATTATTAAATAATAATTATAAGAATATAATAAATATTATGCAAATTGTTAAATAATTCCTTTCTTTTTCAAATATCAAATGAATCATTATTCTTACTAATAAAAACTAATGTATAACAACAAAATTTAAATATTAAATTTTGTAATTTTAAGATTCAATCATCAAATAATTCAACTATATATTTTTTCAAAACTAAATTATATATTTTAAAATTTAATAAATAAATAATTGAGATATTTTTTTAAGAATTAAATACTCCATTTCCTCTAAATATGATATATAGGCAACAATTCATTTACGTTCCTTTTATTATTAACTTTTTCCTTTTCTTCTTTCAATATTACCACTCGTATGTAATCCTTGCAAAACCGAAAGCAAAAGTTATATATCCATTATTACAAATATTATTATAAATCCAAGTTGGCTTTAAGTAATAATAGTTTGAATTTTTTATTCTTTTTTTAGAGGCTAAATGTGTTTTATAGTCTGATAAGTTCTTTGTATATAAATCTTTTTTTAAATCATATCACAACATATATATGTAAAAGATTTCTTAAAAAAATTGTTTACAAAACAGAATAAAAAAATGTCAACTCATCCTGATGCCAGGATGAGTTGACAAATTTTAAAATTCATAAAAGTCTATAATTAATTTTTAAAATCGAAAAAAATTGTATTTTAAAGGCTTGGAATTTTGGGTGAACGTGGCTCCGGTATCTATGCTCTGAGAGATTCTCGCATATAATTGACAGAAAACTAATAAAGTGGCAGATGATTTAACATGTCAAGGCAATATAATATGTTTTGGCCCTAAAAAAAAAAAACAAAAAACAAAAAGAATAACATATGTATAGAACTAGTAAATAATTAGTATAATTATAAATTGTAAGCTCCATTCAATTCATTGTATTGGCATCGTGGATATAATTTTTTTACATATTTTATATAATATTTATTATATTTTTATATTTATTATTATATATATTAAATTATTTTTTAAAAATAAAAAAAATATAATTATTTTTTATCTCACATACTCTCATCTATTTAAATTTTATATTCTCTTTATCATTACATATTTTAACCAAACATTCCTTTAAATATTAAAATAAAATTTTATAGTAGTTCACAAATTACTTAAAAATTGTAATAATACTTTATAATAAATCACTCCCTCGTCTCTTGATAAATACTTAAATTAAAGTGTCATTCTTTTTATTTTGAAGAAGTATATACTCTTTCCTTGAATTCAAAAGATATATTAAACTAATTTCATTTATAATAAAAAATAAATTACAATTATATATATTTTGATAAAATTATTTTTATATGTATTACTTGTATAATATAACAAGTATTGAATTTGTATTTAAGCAATATAGTCAATAAATTAAATTTATAAATTTAGTACAAAATGAATAATATTAAAATAAAAGTTTAAGAAACATGCTTTTTAATAAAAATTTGATATTATTCTTGAAGGTATTTTAGATATATTTTAATTTTTGAATAGATTTTTATATATTTCATTATAAAATAGGAAATTATATAATTTTAAGCATCTTTCAAAAAATAAAAGAATAATTTACTCTTTTTTATTTAGAATGTACTACTAGTTTTCATCTAGATAAATATATGAGCGTTTATACTTTAAAAACATTTACACTTTATCTTATGCACTTCATTTTTTTTTTGGTTAGTTAAAGAAACATTTACACAAAATTTTTCTGGAGATAAAAAATAAGTGGTTAACTAAACTCTTTTAATTTTAAGACAATAATAAATAGAACGAGTCATAATCTTTTGCCTAGTAGACAACGGTACCATATTAAACTTAATATTTCTTGCAAATAGAGTACCTCACTAATTAGCAATTGCATGTATTTTTTTGGAGAATGGTACTCTCCAAAAAAAATTAATTAATAAAATATGGACTAAACTTAAATATACATCTTTACATTTTTACTATTAGCTTCTTTAATAAAAATATAACATGTGTACAAAAATTTTAAAAATTTAATTATATAATATTAAATTGTAATATTTTATGGAAAATTTTATAACAAAAAAATATAATATGTACCTAAATTTTCTCTTAAAAAGATATCAAATGATAAATGAAAATAAATTCTCTATTGTATTCCTCTGTGTTGTACAACATAATAATTACAAAAAAATAAAAAATAATAATAAAACTAAAAGGATATAGCCTTTTTTTGGGGGGCATGAGCTACTACTTAAACTAAGTAGCACAATGTATTGAACAACTCAAATCCTTCACTCATTGCAATAATGAGCAGAAGGTGCTATGTATCTAAATTTTATTTATTATTATTTTTTAACTTTAATTGTTATTTTTTAAATTAATAATTAAAAATTTATTTTTATTTTGCATTCTACATTTTTTAAATTTAAAAAAGATTTGAATCACCCAAATCAAATTTGGACAATCTAAAAAGTACCTAACACCTTTTTCCTTATCATTGTGATAAGTAAAAGATATGAGTTAAGGAAACTCAAATCATATTAAATTTGATCCTTTCTAATACTATATACTATCTAATAAAAGATAGAGGAAAAAAAAAGAAAAATAATAAACCTCACACTCTTTAACTACAATACATACACTTACAATATAAGATCCAAATTAGAAAAATATGGAGACTTGGGTGTTTTAAGACTCATATTTTTCACACCACTATAAGAGAGTGTACGATCACTCTAACAGATACTCTTATATAGTTGAGCCTATCTTACATAAGAATTCTTGCCATTGTTTATACAAACTATATTTGGAGAGACACATATGAGTAGTTGTTTGGAATAAGATTGTTAGAAAATAAGATCTTTAGGTAAAAAGTGTCATTAATTGGCTAATCGAGCACTTCAATCATTTACTGAAAGATGCAAATGAAGAAGAAATACAATGTTTTACACATGCATATATATATTAAGATTGATTAGTGATTTTTTTTTTATGCTAAATAGGCCTAGTCATAAGGTATACTTGATATACTTACCATTGTTTTGGAATTTTGAACCAGCTAGCCAATATAATTAAGAAGTTGCACTATTAGCTCACTTGTATAAAGAATTTTACAATATAATTAATTTTATAGAATTATTTGACTTTTCCTCTACCTTTGTGTATGAGATAGATTTCCAATGTCAATACTTGAGAAACCACCATAACCAAATCCCCAATCAAAAATCTATGCAATACTATCATCTTGACGTTTCAAGTAAGATAGTTAACAATTTGTAGATTGTTATATGGATCAATCATTTGGTTTCAATCTAATATAACTTCTTCCCCTATTAATATGTTGTGATATATTTGCTTAAAATCACAAATGGATGAATGTAGGTAAACCTCCCCATCTGCAGAACATCACCTTACAATAGTATCAAGTACTATTAGACATGATGCCAGATAATGAGGTTTGATTGCTTTACATAGATGAATTTATGGTAAATTGCCTCTTGAATTTATGTTAGTTATTATAACACTTTGATGTGTTGTACACAAATTATTTGGCTATGAATTAGACGATATTTGTTATCTCATCCCACAATAATGCTTGGAAGATAAAGACATTTGGCTAATTTCAATTCTACTCATTTGCTTTCATATTAGAGAGTGACATTATTCAAATCGCGTGTTATGCTAGTTTGGCCAATAGCAACCAATACCAAGGCCTTCACTCAATTTGGGAGCCTTTCACATATTACAACTATGAGGTAAAACTATTATAAATTAGTCAGAAGAGCACCTGACATTTGTTGAGTTTTGGAACTCATAGCAAAATCGCCTATTTCAAGCACCCCTCATTACAACACTTTTGGATCATACTTTTGATTATATATGATAGTATTGGATATGTACTCTATAGTAGCTCTGCCCTGTGAGTAGTGTTGTTAATTTCATAATAAATTTTAAATACTCGTGACAATTTTTATATTTCATCATTTGATGATATATTTTTTCTTTAAACTGATATTACTGATGACTTCTATAACCCTCTGTCGAAGGAATACCATGAGTTTTAAGAGAGGGTAAGCCAATATCAAATGAACATCTTACTTGCTGCTCTAAAAGCAATACTTCACAATGGTCTCCCAATTGCTCTACTGGGACCTAATTTACCATTGCCAGAAATTCTAAAAGATAAGCCAAGTAAGCAACATAATGGTTATATGTTAACTCAATTACCCATCATCACAAAAATGATGAACCATATTATGATGGTATCAGTACAGCGACATCATCTATGCCAGTTAGAGATTCTACAACACAACAAGACACTAGTATATTCGAACCATTTTATTTTATATTGACTGGCTAATATATTTACTTTAGAAATTTAGATCCCTCTTATTATGTGCCTTCGTCGCCATTGTTGTAACTTGAATCTCTTTATTCTTTACATTTAGGTCATTTATATCACTATTTGATAATTCGATTATATTTAATGCTAATTACGGCAGTTGATTTTTTGAAACTAAGGGATTATCACATTAAGGATTTGTTATTCCCACAGTAACAGATTTTTCTAATTCATTCATCTACATTTGATTTAAATATTTTATTGATTGATATTGTTAACAACCTATCGAGTTAAATATATGAAGAACTTGTGGATCACGAAAGATCACAACTTGTGAAAGATGATGAACTTATTGTAGCATTGGAAGCTATTATATTTTTTATATATATAATTGGATAAATTAAATTTTGAATATTGTAAAAAATAAATTCAATTAATTACAAATGTAATATTATATCTCTGAACATTTAAAAAATATTAAATATTATTTATAAATTTTCTCAAACTATTTTTTTAATTACATCTCTATATAATTTTTTATTATTTTATCTTTATTTATTTGATACATCAATAACTACTACAATTATTATTAAATTCTCGAAAATTATTATTACATATTATCTTACTAACTTATTAACTAATCATTACATATAACTCCCAATCATCACATTTAACAATTGATAACTAACAAATAATTACATGTTTATTACATTAATTATTACCTCCTTTTTGTTAACAAATTTATAAAAAAAAAACTTAGAAGTCGAATCCATTCATCACAACTTTTATACATTAATGGAATTTGGGTGAATTTTTTTTTTTAATTGAATGGAATGTAAGTTAATTTTTATATTAAAAAAATGGCATTACACTTAAAAAAGCTGCCATATCTTCCTGCTGACTTAAGCTTAGGTCTCGTGGATGACGTGCGACGTTCTGATTGGTTATGCAGAAATTTCGGCAAGTAATCCCACATAAACATTCTCTTTTGATTTCAACTCACAAGTCACAGAAAAGACTAAACACCTCTTCAAAATCAAATCTTTATATGATGGGAACCGCCTCGTGTTTCACTACAATTGCTGCTTTCAAACCACAAAATCCTTCTGGACATTTCTCTAAGCTCTCTAACAATGTTGTTTACCTCAGTTCTAAATCCCCAAATTTGCTCTTCTCTACCTCCACAAGTTCCGCTTCGGGAATCGGATTAAAGTCTGCAACATCGATGCCAAGGGCTACCCCTTTGCAGGTATCAGAAGATGCTCCCATTCCTCAAGCAATAGGCCAGCATGACCTACTAATTGTGGGTCCTGGAGTTCTGGGTCGTTTGGTAGCGGAGAAATGGCGGCAGGTATTGTTTCGTATTTCTGTGTCTTTGGTATTTGTCAAATATGGTTCCTGCAGCGATTTCTTTGCGCTCTAAGGTAATGTGATGATAAATATAGCATGAGGACATAGATGTGAAACATTATGATATGAGCTATGAAGCGCCCATACTTGAAGAGCATAGTGGTATCGTGTCAAAGTGCACTTAAATACTCTCGTTAAGTATGAGGTGACACTTCAAATTACACTTACATGCTACATGTTTTGTCATGTTGCCATATCCACATTGTATCATGTCCTTTATTTATACCAGTACTAGTACTTCTTTGATTATAAGCTTTTTCTTCATCGTATTTGTGGTGAGGTGAGGTAATATAATGGAATTTGTTGGCATTCTTCATATATGTGCATGCAAGCAGGAAAATCCAGGTTGTCAAGTTTATGGGCAGACAAGGACCACTGATCATCATGATGAATTGGTTCAAATGTGTATTAATCCATCTTTGAAGTGGACAGAAGCTACTCACAAATTTCCCTATGTCATTTATTGTGCTCCACCTTCCCGGACCTCAGACTATTCTGGCAATGTCAGGTGAGAAGCAGAGTTCATTCCATGATTTTGTAGTTGGTATGAATGGCATCTGGTCTTGTGCTATGAATTTGTCCCAGGATTCAATTATGTGTAGTAGTGTCAGTCTAGCAAGTTTAAGGCTTGAAGTTGGTTAGCTTTTTCCGTTGAGGACCTTTTTATTGGTTAGAACTCAAGTACTCTATTTCACTCTGTAAACAGTCTGCTACAAGCCTACGGCAAAAAGGAAGTTGTCCTTGCCTTGATGTATGAATTTTATGTTGACCTATTATATTCCATGTCTATTGACTATCATCATGTATATAATTTAAGCACATTAATATGTACTTTGAATGTGAACCTTCGTATATGAAGGTCAGACTATGTTTTAAGATCATGTGAAAAAGTAGTATATGTTATGCTGATTTGTGTTCCATGAGCATTATTAACATAAAATAAAAGTTATAATTCATGTAGGAAACATGGCTGCACAAAATGCTCCTGAACTCTGCCTCTGGTGAATCTGTATTTTCTGCTCAATATTGGTCTTCTCATTGTCTGGTGTATTTTATAATTTCAAAAAAAAAATGATCATATGGTAAAGTTATGATATAACCAGTCAGAGAATATTCATTAATACTCTTGTATCATTGCACTGTTGACTTACTTCTGTATAAAAAAAAAAAGGAAAAAAAAAAAAGAGTTGTTGACATTCATAACAGAATACCTACATCTTATTAGTTTGTATGTGGAAAGGTTGTATCCAGGGAACTTGATGTCAAAGTGAAACAAATATGTGAGAAAGATATGATAAATATTACATGCCAACTCAAAATTCTCCACCACTTTGAAAGAGTTGATTTGCTGGTTGTGTTCTTAATCTTGATTTTCTTCGGAGGTCTAATAAGTGCATCCAATTTGATATATATAATTTGAAAGTTTTCCTGATTTTGTTTATCATATTCCTGTTATAATATCAAATTGGCTAGCCATATCAACTTGGATGGTCTAGGTCTGCTGCATTTATACAATTTGGTTATTTAGCAGCCTGAAATAAAATGAAAATTACTGAGCAAAAGGAAAAAATTGCAATATTATAGTAGCTATCTTATTAAGAACTCATACATTGATATCGATTGTTGACCAATCAGGCTAGCTGCATTAAGCTGGAATGGTGAAGGTTCCTTCCTTTTTACATCAAGCTCTGCTCCGTATGATCGTAATGACAATGGACCATGTGATGAGGTGAATCATACATCCAAATGTCAGATCTTTTGCTGTCCTTTTTTTTTTCTGCTTTAATTTGAATCAAGGGGGCTATACTCGGCTACATTTAGAGATTGGCTTCACTTTCCAAACAATGAATTATATTAATTGCCTTAATATTTGTGCAATTATACATGACTTTCATTTTATTTTGATTTCCCCATTTTGTGGGGCTTGGGTGTTTGTTAATTGTCCTTTACATAGGATTGTATATAACTCTTTGTAGGATACTCCAGCTGTGCCTATTGGGAGGAGCCCTAGGACCGATATTCTTCTAAATGCTGAAAGTGTGGTGCTGGGGTTTGGTGGTTGTGTTCTAAGACTGGCAGGGCTTTATATATCCTTTCTGGAATTCAAAACATTAGCACTCCAAGGATTCTTTAATCTGAGTTGTTATTGCTGTTATGCTTGTGTCTCTTAGCAACCTTGACAAATTACACAAAGCAGATAGAGGCGCACACAATTATTGGTTAGAAAAGGGCATTTTGGATAGTCGTCCTGATCACATACTGAATCTTATACATTATGAGGTCAAAATTTCATTCCATCTCTCGTGAGTTTTCTGTATTTTATGAAATATGGTCTAATTTGTTTTGTGTTAGATTTCCTTATAATTTCTTATATTGTAGTGTTGAAGCATATTCTAGTTGGATTTATCATTTAAAGCTGTCCCTTTCATTTGTTTTGTCCATTCTGATTTTGCCAATTCTTTTTCATATTTGTATTTTATGGCTTCATGCTGTGAGATGAACTTTGCTTCCTTTCAATAATGCTGCTTCGTTATTTTCTCCAATAATTCTTTCACGTATTTTTAGTCATTCAGTAGTGGTTATTTTGATGGAGTTAAAGATGATGCTCATTTTGACACACTTCCACGCCAGGATGCAGCTTCCCTCTCAGTAGCAATCTTGAAGAAAAAATTTCGTGGAAAGATTTTCTTGGGTTGTGATAATCATCCTTTATCTAGGTTATATGCCATCCCTTTAACCTTGCAAATGTCATTCTGATTTCTTTCATATTTCTGCCTGTATTTCTATTCAAACTTTCTTTTACTCTTGTCTTCTTTATGCTTCCAGGCAAGAAATGATGGACCTAATTAATAGAAGTGGGAAATTCAGTAAAAAATTTGATAAATTTACTGGTGAGTCAGTTCCTTGTTTATTTGTGAAATTTATATCTCAAATTGAGGATTTTGTCATTATTTTCTTGGTGAAATTCTTCCAGTGTTTATTATCAAATTCTCTAATAAAAGTATAATATGTGAATATTTTTTACAATTCAGCATCACATTTTTAGCTCCTTAAAAAAAGTTATTTTGTATGTCGTAATTTTATTGAAAACCCCGATAATAAACACTAAAATGTACCTAAACGTTTTTTTTTTTCTGGTCCCTTAAATATATTACTTTTCATTCTGAATTAATGATTGCCTTTTACCTTGCCTTTCCAGGAACTAATGATCCTCTAGGTAAGAGATTAAACAACTCCAAAACTCGCCAGGAAATAGGCTGGGAGCCAAAGTACACTAGCTTTGCTCATTTCCTTGAGAGCATCTGATGAATCCCTAAGTGCATCTTAGCTGTTGACTGTAATCAATGTGAAGAGGACATTACGCATGTGTCATACGGAATGCTCGCTGTAGATGGAAACCTCGTACATATGTATGAAGTGCCTATCAAACTTGCCCGTTTCCTCGTTAACATTGAATAGAAGGGCGATCAGTTGTTTAAATGAAGTAGAAAATGACTAATTCGATCATTCTAAATTTCTCAGAGTGTCAATTTCAGGGAGAGAAATACTTTTTCTTCTGAAATCAACACGGTCAATTTTCTTATAAAAATTTGAGGATTTAAATCCATATGTTATTAGATGTAATCAGCAAGTGGTTATTTTGTAATCCTCATCAAAAGAATTATTTGTTAGGTAAGTTAATACATATATTGTAAGTGACTAATTTATGTCTGATTATATAAGATTTGTAAGATCTTCACTCAAATGCTCCCATTTTTTTTTTAAATTATCTTTTGGGGTTCTCTTTCTACGTACGGTTCTAGGAGTGATTTGCTGAACTTATTTCTATCTTGGTAACCTGCCGCATCACTTTCCTTCCAGTTATCAGACGATCCTATAAGGAGAAATCTCCAAAGAAAAAGTGGGAAATTGGGAGCCCACTCATGATAGCAGAATAACTCAAAACCCAACCACACAACCATAAGGAGAAATAAGCAATTGAAGAAACAGTATCATCTTGAATAAACTCGATTAACCAATAATTACACGCTAAAATCTACATTATTACTCAATACAGTTTATTATAGCGTTTCCAAAAATGACAAGATTGCTAAACTGGCTGCCCATACATCATTGTCCAGCACATGTTCTTCTGGAGAGTGACTTATGCCTCCGCGACATCGCACAAAGAGCATTCCCACCTGTTCAAATTCTTACTCATTGTCACGTTCTGCTGGGGAAACTACAAATCAACTTGCACAGAGAGAAAAGAGAAGTAACCTTGGTTAAATGGGACATGGCCATTGCATCATGCCCTGCTCCACTCATTAGGACAGGCACCTCATCCTGAATGTCACCCTCCATCCTCTTGAGTGCAGAGTAGGCAGCAGACTTAAGCTGTGAACTCAGCTCAGAATCACAAGTCACAGCACCTGCATCATGCTGAGGTGAAAACAGCAAAATCTTTGATCATACTTCTTAGAGATTATAACAGAGCCTTCATTTAAAAGCTTATACTTTTTTGTTGAAATGATCTTAAACATTACATAAAAAACCTCCATAACTAATGTTTATGAGTTTCAATCTTTTCCGCCCATTAAGATTAAGTTCTAGCACAAGATATAACAAGTCTGTGATTTGTTCACACTTCAAATCCAATAGACTTTTACGAAAGCATGATAGAGATTATAACAAAACTATTCATGGCTTTAGAATTGAAGTAGTCTTTGACAATACTATTCAATGAACAAATCATGGCCCATACCTTACGATCAATATTGCAAGAAACTGATCGCTTGTCACATATTTGATACATGCGTCTTGATAATTCGTAAATAACAGCCTCACGCCCAAAGTCATCCATTGCTCGTATATCCACAGTATACGTGACCTGCAACAATTCAGTACATCATCATCAAGGGTATTAACTCAGTGGTAATAAGCAAGAATAGGGCATTCCCACTTGGACTTCTTCAGGTCAGCAGCATTTTAGAGGTTTAGCTCTTGCCTGGCCTGGAATGACATTACTGGCACTTGGCCATGTTGATATTTCTCCAACTGTACAGACGAGAGAACTTGAAAGTGATTTCACCAAATTATCGCTACATTGACTGTCATAAGAAAGGTACTCCTCAGGATTTTTACAGAGGCTTTCCAGAACTACAATCAATTCAGCAGCAGCAGCCATAGGGTCTTGACGCATAGACATTGGGACAGTTCCTGCATGACCTTGTGAACCTCTCACTGTAACCTGCATAGTTGGTTAGTTTTGAAAAAAAAATAAAATCAGCATGTGGAGGGTCGTACTGTTAAAGATACTTTCACAAGCATTGATGGTGAAGATTTTTGAGGTAGATACGTCATACCACAAAATTTTATTTGGTGAGAAGTTAGCATCTTGTCTTTCACATGCATGAAGAAACCCAAGCCTTGTTTGTAAGACCGGTTGGACAACCATGCTATTATATCTTGTTGGATTCACCTATAAGGTTTAAATGGATAGGAAAGTGGCACCCCAAATGAAAGAAACTAAGTGCATTAAGACTCACCAATGTGTGGTGCAGAGATAGGATGTGCTCTGGGTGTATTTAAATGTAGATTTATTTTTTCAACAATGAACACTGAATACACCAAGTCAAAAATGGTTTTCATTCTCGATCTAATTTAACAAGAAAATGAAAAAGAGTAATGCTACTCAAATACCAAACAGTAAAAAAAAAAAAATCCCATGCAGGCCATTGAATCAACCTTAACAGGTCATTAATATAACAAACAGAAGAGAGCCAATGGTCCCTGTGCTGGGATTTGTCATTTTGTGACCCAAACAGGTTTGAGTAACTCTTCTCAATATAAAACAACTAAGGACATCTTATGTTCTGTTTACTAAAACCAGTCTCCCAATTCTAGTTCAACTCATTTAGCTTGTGGTATCATTTTGGTACTTTTTGAGTGCTAACTAGTTTTTCTACGAACTTCTTTTTATCCCCTACTGAAATGCAACACCCCTCTTGGTTTATGACATTTTCGTGTTGCATGGCCTTTTGAATTTCAACTAGCAGTTAAGTTTATCCTTTCATGAGCTGACCCCTCTAACTCAATAATTATTAAGGTTGCATCAGACAATCAGCTCCTCTTTTCTGATATTGCCTATACCTTATTTCCTCTTAGTGTTGTTTTTACATTCAAATAATGAATTCAAAAGCACGTGTTTTACATTATCCTCTTCTAGTAAGTGCCATTGAGACGTTCAGGCTGAAATCTTATAGTTCACCTTCAATCGTGTCTGCCCAGCTATGCCTTTAACCACACCAAGTGGGAAACCAAACCGTTCTAGCACAGGACCTTGCTCAATGTGAACCTGCAGCATGCAAAAAAACATGCATATAAATTTTCAAGTAGAATACTGCTGGGATCATGGAGGAAAACAGCTGTATAGTTAAAGAAAGCAAATATCTGTGATACCTCAACGTATCCCCAGATAGATTTTGGGTCATACTTGAGCTTTGAAAGACTTTCCTCTGTAACTTCTGAAGAGTTCTCCTTAAGAACATCTTCTATTGTCACACCCCTGTACAGGATATATATAGATATATTCACTATAAGAAATTTCATTGATGACATAACCAGGTAGTCACTAGGTGAAACCTCTTGTCAGATATCTTCAAAGCTGTTGCTGGTAAAGTGCCAGCTATAGCAGCACTGCCCAAGAAAGTAGTATGAAACCTCACTCCCTCTTCATCACTAAAAGCAATCACCTGCAGGATTAACTTAAGGACAGGAATAAGATGACATCAACAAAATAGAAGCCTAGCTCCTACCATGTCCAACGTTTCCCTTTACATCATTTGAAATGATTTGTCCTGGGGCATATCATTATTAATGAGCACAAATTTAGTGTTGCATTTATTGTTATTGAATAGATACAGCAGAAAAGTAAAATTACACTTTTTCTTTTGTAATATTTAGCTTCACATATGATCTGCATCAAGTTGTTTATTCTCTCTCCCGTGTATATTTTACAGTTCAGTTCTCTCCCCCGCCAGTAAGCCTTCAAATTTATAACTAAGTTCATAGAAATGAGACTTTATTAACCCAGGTTAATTGAACCCAAGAAAATTTTGTCACAAAACAATTGTCGACTCCAAGTCTTTCTTTAATGGCAAGTGAAAAAGGACATAGATGGGATGCACTTGAAAACTTTCAATTAACTTTCGAATATCATAACTTGCTCATAAAAAAATTAGATAACTATAGCAGTTAT
Organism: Erythrophleum ivorense; assembly: GCA_026724425.1. Classification (NCBI taxonomy): domain Eukaryota; kingdom Viridiplantae; phylum Streptophyta; class Magnoliopsida; order Fabales; family Fabaceae; genus Erythrophleum; species Erythrophleum ivorense. The sequence continues at coordinate 63,814,516 of JAIUCV010000003.1, forward strand.
TTGGCTAACCTCAACAGGGCGCCTTAGCTTTTCCAGCTTTCCAGTCATACGCATAGCCTTTAATGCAGATAATGCAGAGATTATTCCTAGTGATCCATCAAACATCCCAGCATCAACAACAGTATCCTATCCAAAAGAATAAGAAACCATTAATATAGATCGGCACAAAAAAAATTCATCAGTTTTTAAGGCAAAGGTTCAGTTTAATATAAAACAAGTTTTTGAGGACATAAATGCATCACCAAGTGAGAACCAATCAATAAAGCTTCAGCATCTGCATTTGCACCCTCCACTCTACCATGTACATTCCCCATTTTGTCAACCCACCTGGAAATAAGCATAATCATCAGTCAAGCTTTCAAAAACAAATGTTCAGAGTTGAAATAGTTAGAAAACTAACATTCTCAAGCCAGCATCCTCCATCCATTTGTGAATAAGATTAATTGCCCTCATGGATGCAGGACTCAAAAATGTCCTCTCCAAATAGCCATTAGCATCACTCACCTGTTCATCCAGCAGCAACATTAACTTCTAAGAATGAAGTATAGTTGTATGGTACATCAGCCATTGGATGGGAATAACCTTCAAGTACAGATTATTTGAAGAAATACGGAAAGCTGCTAGTTAAATTCTAAAAGTCATGGCAGTTCAAATTAGGAAAAAGCTTAGGTTCAATTCTTAAGTTTTTGCTATAATATTCTTTAATAGAATTATGATACGTAAAGAATCTTTTTTTTAAGGAGTCAATATTGCAGAGCGAATTAACATATGTCTACATATTATATTTTTATCAGAGAAACCCAAAAAAAAATAATTTTACATTGTTCTTGTTGTTCACATTATTGCACAAGCTTTGATAGGGGTAAACTTTCTATTTAAATTGCAAAACATTGAAGATTGTTGAAAATGTCAAATTTCAAAACGAGGAGACATTGACGTTTTTTCAGCAAATATATAGAACTTTGCAACACAAAATACATATGCCCCAGGATGACTAGCAGTAATATGCATAGGAAAATCATCAAACAAAATCAAGGATGAGTTTAGTTTAGATACCTTTCCAAGCTCATTGAGTCTAGCCACTGCCTCATCTCTTAGAATTTTGGGGAACAAATCACCCCTGTTTTCTAAATCTCCAGTTTCATTACCTAATCATTTCAAATAGCTTCTTAGCACGTCCATCCAGTCATAGCCATCAACAAGAAAGAAAGCTAATTTGCATTTTCTTTATTTCTTCAAATCCTTTTTAAAATAATAGAGTTCTTATCAAAAGTCAGCAAATGAATCCCGATTGTCAATAGCAGGATAATCATCATTGCCTTATCCTTTGCAAACAGGAATCTGATCAGCACATAAAATAGTCCATACCCTCCTATGAACATCCGAACCATTTAAAAATGATTTGAACATAGACGTCAATATTAATCATCACTGTCAATAATAAGCGTTGACTGCTAAGTTACAAGTAAATACAAATCCACCTGGGTTGGATATTTCAAAAAGTATTCTAACAATAAAATTCTAAATGTACCCCTCACGTGAGACAGTGCGTCCTCAGAATCACCACCGGAATGAGATTTACTTTCGGGGAAAGTTCAAAAGCAACTTAATATCAAAATAATGATCATCTTAACACAAAATCGATCGTTTCAACGCTTACTGTGAGCGTGAACTACTCAGAAACATGACTTGGTGGAAAACTTGATTTCGACCCGAAACCCAAAACAAGGTAGAGAGAAGAAATACCCCACTAGAATAAATCAAAACCTCACCACCTTTCCTTTCTGATGTTATATCATCTGGTTACGACAAGTTGCAAAAGAAAACAAAAATGAAATGGGAATAAAGATTACCAGAAAACACCAAAGCAGAGGCGGAAGAGGATAACAGATAGAAGAAGAAGCAGTGACGGATCAAAATCGAGGAACTGCAAGTGGTGGGTTCACGAGATTTGAAACATTTGTTAATGGGGTAAGTCATGGTAGACACTAGATGGAGGAGCAGAGAGAGCAGAGCTTAGCTGATAATTCGTCCTACCACCTCTCAATCTCAAGGCTAGACAGCTTGCGGTGGTAGAAGTGGCGGCTTCTCCCTCTCTCTCTCTCTCTCTCTCGACCCGTGACATGCACGAACGTCAGCCAGGTGGGACCCGTAAAGCAATGTACTGAAAGAAGTGATGCTGATGTGAGTCTATGATGGACTTCCGTAGCTGATTTCGACTGCACTTGGGTCCGGAATTTTCACCTTAGACTTTCATGGATTTGGATCTTCTTTCAATCGACTAGTATAGACTTTTTTAAGTTTTTTTTTAAGAATTAAATATTAAATTATAGATTTAAAAATAAACAAAATAATTAAAATTTTTTAAATATAATTTTTATTCATTATTATAAAATTCATCTTTTAATTATATTTTTTATTATAATTTAAAACCTGAATCTTAAAAAGGCTTTGATTGAATTCGCTTATGGTGCTATACAACTAGAGGGGATCCAAATTTCTATTTTATATATATTATTATCTTTTTATTATGAAAATTTAATTTTTTATTTTTGTAATTTATTTGAATTTTCATTTCAGTCTTTATAATTTTTTTAAAATTGATTTTTATACTTCCCAAATATTTAAGATCTAATTCCCACTATTTGGTTTTGAGATAATTCCATTAGTTAGTGATTGACCTTACTAACAAAGGGTACATATGTAATAAGAGATTCCAATTGGCAAGCCAAAGTAAAAAAAAGAAATATATATATTTAAGGATTCAGATTTTATTAAATTTATAATAAGGAATTTTAAATGTATATTATTTTCAAAAATTACAATTGTTACTAAGTTTTAAAAAATTTATTATTAAATTTAAAAAAATTATTACTGAATTTAAGAAAATGGAATGCTTTCTTAAATTCAATAGTAAATCACTAAGACCTAATAATAATTGTGGTCTTCAAAAATAATTTTAATTGTTTAAATATTTTATTATAAATTTTACAAAATTTAAATTCTTGAATATAATTTTCTTAAAGGAAAATTAAAGCCTAAGAGACAGGCTGGCCATATTTTTTTCCCCTCTGACTTCTCAATTGGATTTTCTCAATACATGTGCACACTCCATTAATTCCGTCACTCCATCAACTAATAGAGTCATATAAAAGCAACTGGGTGAGGATTATATTTTAGATGGAGTAATTTAAAAAATATATATAATATAAGAAGCAAATTAAAAAATCAAATAAATTATAATAATCAAAAGATTAATTTTTCTTTTTATTATTATCTAAAATATTTTTTTTAAATACATCTACAGCATCCTATACCTTTTAAAAAGAAAATTAATATATATCGTGATTAGTGATATATACATTGACCAAATTGTTATTAGCATGTGTGGCTATGGATCATAATTACATACGTTTAACCTTAAGGATTTAAACATCCAAAAAAGATTTCATTTTAACATTATAGCAAGGACACTGCACAATAGTGCACATGGGGAAACCATGGAAAGGCCACCACCACCGTGGCTAGGCTTCTTGACCACAGTAGCTCACATGTGACTTTGAATTCTTTTAAGGGATTGACATGCTTTTAATTGAATACATCACTTTTTATTAAATCTTTTAAGGAGCAATCGTGTCCTATTTTAAAAAAAAAATTTTTTGAAGGACACAGTTGCAAGCAACCGTGTCCTATTGATTTATTTTTTTTTAAGTTTTTAGGCAACCGTGTCTCTTTGTACTGCGTGTCAGGGTCAAATGGTTTGACCTTGACACGCAGAAGATGTTGCCACATGGCAACACGTAATTGGTGAAACCAAATTATGTTGCCACGTGACAATTTTTCATTGGAGCTCGGATTATCTTCAATTTTTTATCGTTATTCATTATTTCCTTTAAATACAAAGCTATTATTCTTTTTCCTTGTAAATCTTCTGCCATTTTTTTCACTCCACGCCCATGCAGCTGCTTCTTTCTTCTTCTTATGCAAAAATTTTGGTTGATATTTGCTTCCTTTGCTTCCTTCGTCCATCTCCAAGTAAAATTTTACTGCCACAAAGAAAATAACCTCCTTCCAAAGTTTTAGGTCAGTTCAAAAAAAGAAAAATAAGTGGAGGAAGAAGTGGTCTGGAGTCATTACAAAAGAAGGAGATAACAAGCCGAAGTGGTCCCTGAGATTTTGATCTGGTATGAAAGCATTGACTATAATTTTTTTTAATTAAAAATTTAATTTTGTTGTCAATTTAAAATTAAATATTTGTGAAATATGTATGTGGTTAATTTAAATTGTGGAATGATTATTTATATTTGTGTTTTAAAAACTTAGTTGTAGTTGAAAAAAAAAATTGTAAGTTTGGATAAAATAGGCCAAAAAAATAATTTATATTTTTTAATGTAAGAAGATGAAGTAAATTTTAAAAATATGTGGTAGAGGTTAGAAAAATAATAAATTTAGAAAAAAAAATTACTATAGTGTAAAAGAAGTTTGTAAATATTAAATACTATAATGGGTAAAAAATTTGAAAAAAATATTTTGAAAAAATGTTGTAGAAGGAGATTATAATATGGGAAATAAGAATGAAAGAAACGAAAAAAGTGATAAGGAATGTTAGGGAAAAATAAAAGTGAGGCATAAAATATTGTTGAAGTATATAAGAGGGAAAAAATTTGCAAGCATTGTATATTTTGGAAACATATAATCTATACAAAAGAAATATTATAAATGTGTGAATTTTAGACCAAAAGATAGTATAAGAAAAATATTTTGTACATTTAAAATTCACAAGATAGGTTAGGTGCATATTTTAAATCAAGTATTATTCAATTAGATCTAATTTAAAGCTATTTTTCCATTATTCATCCATTTCAAATAGGATAAAGAAGTAAGGATGCATAACTTACTATTTCTAATAATTTTATTTGTATTTCTTTGGATTTCATCAATAACAACTATCCCAAATTAGTTGAAATATGATATTTTTGAATTCATGGTGTCATCTAACAAAATATTATTCAGTTTGAGGTTATAATATATTATTTTAAGATAAAAGTATCTAAAATTTTACTAGCAATTCATTAAAGAAATAAAACTTATAATACTCCAACCAATTTTGATACTTTTTTTTTTCGGGACCTATAGAATTATTGTCATGAGTTAAATATGTATAATATATAAAATTAAAGTAAATATAAGAAAATACATCAAAATAAATATTTAGAGATAAGAGAATAATTGAAAATAGTAAAAGAGAATATTATAGGTAGAAAATATGTAATTGGTGAAATTGTAATTAATAATTTCAAGTTGAGATAATTTTTATCTTACAACAAATTGTTTTTGTTTTTACTTATGTTTTGAGATAGAAGTTTTATTTTTTTTTTGTTTTTTAATAATAAAAATTACCTTTATTACTAATAAAAAAGTCTAAAACTTTGTCAAACATTTTATTTCTAAAACATGTACCTTTTAAAAGAAATATCTAACCTTTTTTCTCTACTCAAGTAGTTTGTCCAAACAAGCATCTTATTTAATATTTAAAAGGGAATGTACTATACTAGTTAAGTCATGCATTAAACAAAGGTGAATTGTGCTTGATATAAAGAAAAAGTTTAAGAGAAAATTATAGATTATAAATGTAAGATTTTAAATTGTATAATCATTTTAAAAGATTATAAGATTAAAATTTAAGATCCTTCAATATCAATATTTTTAATTTGAAGTCTTAATTATAATATTCTTAAGCAATTGAAATTTTGTGTTTGAAAATCCTTTAAGAGAAATTTAAATTTTAAAATTCTTCAATCATTGAAAAAATTCTTCAATTATTGTAGAAAAAGATTATAATACGGGAAATAGGAATGAAGAAATGGAAAAAGTGATGAGGAATGTTAGGAAAAAGTGGTGAGTCATACAAAAATAGTATAATAATAAGAAAAATGAAAGTGAAAAAGTACAAAATATAAAAAAATGTTAGCATATCAGTATAATATAAAATAGTAACAAAATAATAATCTTTCTGCTTTAGTTTGGATGTTAGTAATAATATTGATTGGGCAGGCAACATGAATAACGGAAAGAAGGTTATATGCATATATGAAAACGGGCAAATATGTGAAACCAAAGAGGGTGTAACATTTATTGCAACTACAGTTGATGTAATGACGGTTGATTATAACATTTCCTTGAAGAGGTTAAAACAAGAAGTTGCTGAACAGTTACAGTTGAACTCAAATCAATATGTGTCTGACTTGGTATATAGACATCCAATGTCACTGAGGCCCACAAAATATCAAGCATGTACGTTAAGGAGGGACGCTAACGTCCAAGCTATGTGGGTGGCAAATGCAAAGTTTTCATCACAGTTAGGTTTAGTAGAATTGTACGCACAAATATCATCAAAAGATATAAACTTAAACGTGACAACTTAAGCCACAGTTGAAAATGTGTCAGATCCCCTCCCATCATCTAGTCATGGTAATGTCACCCACGAGTAGTTTGTCCTGTTTACGACGTACTTTACAGATAATGGTGAATATCCACCAATTGATTCGGTTGACTATACCTCTCATCTGAGTTCATCTCGTTTGCCAGTTGATGATATCTCGCACCTGTATTTGTAGTATGAACCAATTGGGTCCCCCTCTTCTCTTCCAGAACAAATAGATGACATAATGGATGAATTTGAGACAGATAATGAATATGATGCTACTCCTTATAATTGTCAGGATGATGGTTATACAGATGATGATGAAGATGTTGATTATGTAGATGCTGCCATGAATCCAGCAGCTCCCATTAATATTTATGATGACTCAATGGTTGCGTTCTTTGAACAAGTAGTTGCAGATGGTGCGAGAGTTCCTGACTATGCCGAACTGGAGGAAGCAGCGATAAACATGAATAATAGCCAAGAGTTACATGTAGGCATGTTGTATAATGATTAGCGAGCTTTTTGTCAAACAATAAAGATATATTCGGTTTGCGTACATCACACTTTTAAGGTGTACCATTCCTTTAAAGAATATGCAGAATACAGGTGCCTTCAATACGAAAATGGGTTGTGCAAGTGGAAGGTTAGAGCTTGTTACTAAAAGAAAAAAAATTATTGGGAGATAACAAAATATAATGGGCCTCATACATGTGTTTCAGCATCTTTATTGCAGGATCACCCGAAATTAGACTCCGATGTTATTTCAGTATACATTGTATCTATGGTGACTGAGAACCCCGGGGTGTCAATCCGAGAGGTCATTGAGTGAGTCCATTTGATATTTGGGTATAATGTCACGTATAAGAAGGCTTGGAAAGGCAAACATTGAGTCATCTCACATGCATTTGGAAATTGAGAGAAGTTATATGCTTTGTTGCCTAGGTGGCTAGCTGCTGTTCAACGTTTCATGCCCAGCTCGTACCATACCTTTATACATAAGGAACCTATACCGACTAGCGCAGCTAATGGTGAGTCTGTCATATTTCATCGAGTATTTTGGACCTTCAGGTCGTGCATTGAGGCATTTAACTACTTGAAAGTAATGGTCCAAATAGATGAAACTTTCCTTTATGGCAAATATAAGGGAATCGTATTACTTGTAAGTACACAAGATGGTGAGAGGAATATTGTTCCACTTGCTTTTGCAATAGTGGAGGGAGAAACTTACGAAGCATGGGCATGGTTTTTGTTTAATCTCCGAGCACATGTGGTGAAAGAGAAAAATGAGCTTTGCTTGATTTCTGACCGTCATGTTAGTATCTTAGCTGCTGTGGCCAATCGGAGCATAGGGTGGCAGCCTCCACAGGCTCATCATATATTTTGTCTTTGACATTTAGCTAGCAACATCAACAAAAAATTTAGATTGCAGTGGTTAAAAAAATAGTTCACAAAAATTGGTACGTCTTATTATCATTTAACCTTGTAATTATTCATTTAGTACGATGATACAGCTTTGTGAGAATGACTATTTTTTGTATCTTCCCATATACAAGTTATATGTATAAGCAGTGCAAAGTTGATAAAGAATTAGTTCACATACTCCGACTTGACTCATATGCTGCTAATTGGATTGAGGAGATATCTAAGAGTCAATGGTGTCGGGCGTACGATGTTGATGGAAAACGATGGGGCCACATGACTACAAATTTAGCGAAAAGTATAAATGCAATTTTTAAAGGGGTTAGGTTTTTACTTGTGCTTGGGTTGGTTCGAGCAACATTCTACCGATTAACTAGGTATTAGGTCCAACGAGCCGAGAAGGCAAGTGCACAACTTCAAGCAGGAGAAGTCATAACTGAGGACATCAGATTGAAGTTGGCAATCAGAATTCGAAGAGCATCAACATATGCAGTTCGTGGATTTGATAGACGCAGGTCAACGTTTAAGGTTGAGGAGCCATATGATTTGACTAATCAACAATTTAGCCGATCATGTAAAGTCAACTTAGTCAGCCGTATTTGTGATTGCAGTGAATTTCAAGCTTTGAAATATACTTGTCAGCATGTATTAACAGCCTGCGCTCATGTTCGAGTAGACTACATACAGTATGTAGATCAAGTATTTCGATTAGAGATTATTTTAAAGGCTTATGAGACTAAATTCTGCCCCATTGGAAGTGAAGTATACTGGCTGTAGGTTCAAGGTCCAACACTTATTCCAGATCCTGCAATGACACGCAGCAAAGGTCAACTCAAGGTAAGTCGAATTCGAAATGAAATTGATTGGCAAAAATCATCAAGAGAGCTGCCACGATGTGTTTTATGCAGGCAGACGGGTCATAACTGTGCGACTTGTCCCTCGCGTTGCCCCCCGAACGCATAGCTTTTTACTTTGTTAGTTGTTTTTGTCCAAGTGGTGTATTACAATTGCATTGTATTGCTATGTAATTTTCCATACATCCATATCGCAATTTTTGCTGCTTATCTGATTATGAACTATTCAGCAATGAATGTTACATATTTTGTTGTTATTGTCAAAGATGTTGTTTTCTATTGTTCATTCCACCTTGTTTTGTTTCTATACACTTATTATTTTATTATCTTATCATATGTTTTGTTAGGAATTCACGTGTTATGAATTAACTTATGTATTTATCAAATATCTTCTTATAAGTTTTAGCTCAAACATGTCTCATACCATGTGCAATATAAAATTATGTAAGGCCCGAGACACATTGTTCATCTAGGCCCAGAGAACGAGTCATTATTGTATTTGTAAACCAGACACGTCTCTCAGGCAGTGTAGCTGAACAGGATATGTTATTACTGTATCGTAAAAATTAAATTTTTTTCTTTTTCCTATTCTATCATTACAAATAGTTTAAATTTTTTTTCGTCTAATAGCCAGATCGTATTTTTCGACTAAGGCAAGTTGCACATGGCCCACGATTATAGTCTCCTCTACCAGCTATAGTGCCACATCTTAAAGTCATTGGCTTCTATGAGGTGTCTCGTCTCACAACACTTGATTTTGATGCGGCCCTTGTTTCAACACTCGTTGAGCGATGGCGACCTGAGACACATACTTTCCATACAACGCAGGGGAAGTGTACCATTACGCTACAGGATGTAGCAGTACAATTAAGTCTTCCAGTGGCAGGTCTCCCTATCACTGGTTCACTGAATTATAATTGGTGAGGTGTTTGTGGGGTTCTTCTTGGGATTGAGACGCCAGAGGAGGAGTTTGATAGCCAGAGACTTAGTATTACCTGGCTTGCCAATCATTTTGAGGCGCTTCCAGAGAATGTGGATGAAAATGCGATACCATATTTTACATGTGCCTATATATTACGTCTGATAGGAAGAGTTTTCATACTAGATAGGTCGGGACATAGAGTTCCCCTTATGTACCTGTCATTCCTCCAAGACCTTTAAGTAACAAGTCACTTACGCTCAAAGGCAAGATTCATTTGGATTGACAAAAGGAGCATGAGAACTTCATACATGCTTGGTGGAGTTGGCAAGATACTTTATCACTTACACCGATATCATTAGAGCCTTTAGATCGTTCTTCAGAATATATGAAATGGTATTGGATGGTTACTCATCGATGGATCACCTTATTAGTGGTGCCCAGGGTTTTGTGGTAATTGTTAAAGATGTACCACAGTTATTTTATTACACTTTTTTTATACTTATTTTATACAAGACTTTTAATTTTTTTTGACAGGCTGATGTTGCTGATCATTTACGAGTTCTTGCTATAGATGACTGCTCACCGTTAGGTCTTGCTGTGGTCACTGATTGTTCTAACATACTCGATGCACTTGGTCAGCATCAAGACATAACAATTTCTCAAGCTGCTCCTCCTGCCCCTCATCTGCTAAGGCCACAACTTCCTCCACCTTGCACAGCAAAGAGAGCTCGCGATTTTATGTCTATTAGAGAACCCATGGTAGAAGATCAACCTTATCGTGATTTCACCCTTGGTGTTGACACTGCATCTGTGATGCTTGATCCCTCTTTTCATACATCCATAGAGATGCACGTCCACTCAGATACTGCTAGACTAGCTTCATCCTCAACGATAAAAACATAGATAAACCATGACACTTGATGCTCACTAAATTATGACACCGCAAGTGTACGGGTCGCAATCGTAGTACGTGATGAATCAAGATCGTTCCCTCAGAGAATCAATACAAATTGCGATTAGGCATTAGAGTTCTCATGTTCATTTTAGTTAAACAATCAAATTATAAATGGATTTATGAGAATGATGCAACGACAAATAATAAACGATAGTTGTATTGGAATTATGCAAGCAAAACACCTTAGGAATTTTAATCCCCTTTTTATCAAATGTCAATTATTTTCCTTTTAATTAAACAGCTTAAATCAAATCTTATAGTCAAGGTTAAAGTAGGTGCAATTGTCTTTCGATCCAATTGAACCCTTATATCCACTCACGCTTGATGTCTCGAGGAGAGGTTAATACTTTATTACGTGCAGACCTTCTTTCGACTACCTAGGGCCCTTGAGAATATTTCTATCTCAAGTGCAAATCAGATTATATCTAATCCTAAGTTGTTTAACCAATGGTCTATAAGCAATTTCCTTCCATCAAAGGTTAATTACTCAATCCACAATCAAACTAAAGGAGGCCACCCAATAGAATGAAATATAATTCAGATTAAACAATACTATTCTCAATAAACTGCAGAATCAACAAGGGAAAATAATATCTATAGATAAAAGGTTCATAAAATTCCTAAGGATTACAAAATCTAGTCGCTCATGGCTTGGAATCCACAGACAAGTTCAGCAAACATGTTTAATATCATCAACTAAGAGGGGAGATGGAGTAGAAACACCTAATCGGAAGAGAAATCACTCGAATTGACGAATTCCCTGATCAAATTGAAGCTCTCCAACACCTCGGATGTGTTTTTCTTCACTCCTAGTCGGCCAGAACTCTCTCCAATTGCTAAATGAATCAAAACCCTAATTCTCCCCTTCTTCTATAGCTTGATAAATAAAACTGTGCGTTTCAGGGTCCGATCTCGCTATGGCGAGGAGTACTTCTCGCTATGGCGAGGAGTACTTCTCGCTATAGCGAGCTCTCTTAGAGTTCTCAGATTCCTTCATTCCTCGCCACTGCTAGGCTATGGCGAGCTTCTCCCTGGAATTTGTATGCTTTGCGACTCCGCTGTGGCGAAGTACCTCACTCGCTATAGCGAAAGTGTGTTTTCGCCATAGCGAATTCCATCCTCGCTGTAGCAAGACTGCTTGATCCACTTGTACGTTCTCACTTCTCAGCTTCCTTCTCTTTTCTCAATCCTTTCTTTCTTCTTTTATCTTTCCTGAAATTGAAATCAATCAAAAAGTGAGGCTCAAATTGCTAAAGAAAACACAATAAAACACTTTCTTTATTTTATTTGATTGAATCTATTTTAACTCTATTAATCAAGAAGAAAGCATTTGACTCCCTAATTTTTATCTCAAATATAATCCTTTTATATCATAAATTAGGGAGTTATCAACACTGCAGGTCTATTTTCTTCTATGGGGACACAGACCCATTATTACACGCTAGGTCCATCTTCTTCCATGCCTCCTATGCATTTTGTTAATTTTGGAGATGTTAGCTCTTCATTTTACATGCCATGCGGTTCTGTTCCTTTTACACCTATCTTCGCAAACCAAACAATGTCTGCTTTTGAGTTTGTTTCTGGGTCCTCTCTATGTATTGGATCACAACAAATAGGATATATCACACCACATCAGCCAATTCCTCCACTTCAATCTCCCCAGTTGAATGTGAATCATGTGCCCTACCAACAGGTGGAAGAAGAAGGAAACAATGATAATGAAAAAGATGAAGATGAGGTTAATAATGATGAAGACGCCGAGCAAGAGGTTGAGGCACAGCAGGAAGAAGACGAAGACCATCCTGCTCGAAGACGAAGACCAATGATTAAGAACACGAACTCGATGTGGCACAAACAATCATTTCTTTTGAACTTTCCATATATATATATATATATATATATTTCTCACTTCTATGTTTTCTCTTAAAAAAATGAATTATGTCAATTTACCTAATGTGTTTTATGACATATGAATGAACAAAAAGTAATAATGCTAAAAAATATTTTTTTTCTTAATTATTTCATTAATAACATATTACACGTATTTACAATATCAAGATAACGTGTAATTAATAACGTTGCAAAACATTAACAACATATTATCAAAAATATTTTAAAAACAAAGATACTTTAACCTATAAGAGCTTACTTTCAAATTAACATCTAAGTAAGACTATAGTAGTAAGAAGAAGAAATATCATGACCAAGATAAGGAATACTAATTAAAAATTGTGCAAAGACAAAAGAAATGGCACAAAAACAAGCGAAGCATCTGTGTCAAACAACATGAAAACATAATTGCGATATCCATTTGTCTCTAAAAAATTATTTAGTTCTATTTCTGTTCCTTTTGCTGTTTATTTCTTTTTTTTCTTTCCTTTACTTTGCATGCCATGCAATCCATTATGAACAAAAAAAGTATTCAAATTGGATGTTGCATGTAAACTATTTCTTATCATTTTTTAACACTTATAGTCTTACTTTTAAACCATAATAAAAATATTATTAAATTATAATTATAATAATACAATAGAAATTACATAACAAATTTTTTAAACCTTTTCATTTTTTATGAACATCTACATATAACCTAATGTATCCTAAGTTTTGATTTTTGCTTGCGGCACAACTAAAATGTCATTCAACTTCACATCAAACTAATTTTTTTGTCTATCAATCTTTAAATTATAAACTATTGCTTCATTAATATCAACTAATTTATTATTTGTGGCGTTACTTGCTTCACTTAAAAAGCACATTTAATATGTTTTAAAATTATTTATTATATAACTAAACTTAACTACCAACATTTTTAATGAAATTATATTATTTATAAAGAATTTTAAAAACACTTAACCACGTAATATTAAACTTTAAAAATTATATAATATAATAATAATATTATTAAAATATTATATATTTATCACACTTTAATTTACATTACAATAAAAAATGTAATAATTTATACATAAATTTTTTTATAGAAATTACATCAAAAAAGTAACAAAAGGACATAAAAATTTTTATATAAACATTATTGAAGTGCTATAGCAAATTTTTAATTCAAAATTAAAATATTCTTACAATTTTTTGAATAAAAAAATAAAAATTTAAATATAAAAATATTCTCTCCTAATGTATTTTCTTAAAAGTCTTTTATTTAATTGTTAAAATCAATTATTTTTTAAATAAATTAAATTATTTAAAAAATGAATATAAACTTTTTTATATAAAAATTATTTAAGTGCTATAAAAAATTACAAATTCAAAATTAAAATATTATTATTATTTTTTGAATATAAAATATAAAAATTTAAATAAAAAAATGATTCTGTTGCATTTTCCAAAAAACCTTTAATTTAATTTAAAAAAATTAAATGGACACGGTTGGAAAGCAACCGTGTCCCTTTAAAAAAAAATTAAATTTTTTTTTTGGACACGGTTGCTTTCCAACCGTGTCCTTAAAAAATTTACAAAAAAAAAAATTTCATATTGTATCTTGAGAAATTAGATTAACGACTGTGCATTTAGTGGATTATAAAATTTAAATAATATATTTGAGTCATTATCTCACCGTGATAACTTATATATATGTTAAATTTTATAAAATTCTTTAAATTTTATATTATATGATGATAACTCTCTTACTTTTAAAATTTAACAATAGATCTTTTAAATTTTTTCATTTATACAAATAATTATTTTTATTATTAGTTTTAATTATTTTACTAATAAAACATGATACGTTAATAATAATGATTTGTTATAAATTTAAAATTTTTTAATATAAATAATTCTTTTAAACTTTAGATCATAAATAACTTTTTAAACTTTAAATCAAATGTAAATAACTTTATTGGCATACTATACTTTATTAGTAAAATGATATATTAAAAATTTAAAATGATTTATTGTCAAGTTTTGAAAATCAAAAAAATAATTTGTATATAACCTAAAATTTTAAAAAATTATTATAATTTAACTTTATATATATATATATATATATTGAATTTATATGCATAAATTTCATGTACGTACTTAATTTATGAATTAAGTTTAGGTAGAATTATTTATAATTTTAGTATTAAAATTTTTAATAAAATTATAATATATGAAAAAATAATTTAAAAAATTTAATTATATAATATTAAATTATTAAAATCATATGCTTATTATATTATTATTAAAAAATTATATATAAATTATTTTATGATGCAAATTGTTCTTTTGTTTTAACTACCCCATTATTGCAAAGGTCACATCAAATAAACGACTAAAATGTGTTCGGATGTAGCGTTAAAAAAATTCATTTGCTTAATAATTTAAAATAAATTTTCATATTTTTTGTTAGAGTAATCTATACCCCATATTATGAGATTAGGAGCAAATCCTCTTAATTTAATGAATAAATTGAGATTATCAACTTATGAGAGATAAAAAAGAAAAGAAAAACATAGGTAAAAAAATAGAAGACTGGCCCCATATATTCTCCTTCTTTCTCTCTCATTTTCTTTTTAATTGGATCTTTTCTATTATGAAAGAGGATTCAGTCTATCACATTATAAAAAAAATGTTAATTTTATCATTAAAAAATAATTATTAAATGTGAAGAAAAAAGAAAAAAATATCATATATAATTTGGATTATAATCATCTATAATAATACACTATACATTTAAGAGAATAAATAGTATAAAAGAGTTAAAAAATGCATGAATCTATTTCTTTTCTTTTCAGACATGCTTTATTTCTTTTTATCTCTTTCCAAAAATACACCCTACATTTATTTGTTAAATAGCACAACAATATTAATTCATTTTCCTTTATGGATGAAGATTGGAAAGTGACATCGCTAATAGAAAAAGCAGAGCTTATATGATGCGTGTTTTAGGCCTTAACTTTGTCATTTCAAAAAATATAAATTGTTAAAAAATTAAAAAAAGAATAATCTCAACTAGAATAGATCATAAATTTAATATAAGAGATTAATTGATTGTGTCAAGAATCATCTAGGCAGAATGAGAAAAAAAGTATATACAATATTTTATATTTTTGTTATTAAAATTTTTTTGTCAAAATATAATAAGTATATAATTTTTATAAATAAGTATATAATTTTTATAATTTAATATTATGTGATTAAAATTTTTAAAAAAATTTATATGCATATAAAGAATCTTATATATCTATATATATATCACAATTGGCACTATTTATTACCGTCTAAATTGCAATAATTCATCACTATAACACCTTTTTTTTAAATTTTATCTTATTGTGAGACCTACAAAATTTGCATCTGCACAAATATTGAGGCCAAGTATACTTAAATCTAATAAAAAAATGAATATGATATATTTATGAGAATCTTCGAATAGACTAATGAAATTTAAGATGCATCATGTGGCGTTTTCATTTCAAGCGAAACGAATTTTGAGGCAGTCGTTTTCTCAAAGATACCATTGGACCTACAAAATAACTTCTTGAATTTTTCTCACTCTTTTCGGCCAAAGACACACAGGAAAACGGATCCCCCCTTATCCTAAGGGATAAGGAGGGATGAGACATATATATATATATATATATATATTAAAAAATAATTTGTTTTTATTGTAAAATTATTATTTTTAAATCATTCATAATGAGATAAGTTTTTTCAAAATTTTTAATTTTTTTGTTTTCTCAGTCACAAGCCCACCGATTTTGGTTAATTCTAATTTAAACTATTTAAATTAGATTTAATTATTTATATTTTTTTAAATTTTATTTTTTATTTTCAATGAAATAAACTATAAAGTAAAAGTAATTTTTTCCTATAAAATAAAAAAATAATAATTTATATTAAAAAATAAAATTTAAACTGCTCAAATCTAATTTTGTTTCGAAAATGAACATGGGGTTCTCAATCCTAAGAAGAGTAGGAATCCAAACCTCTCATCGCAGCCCAAAAGGCAAAGACCAATTAGAAAAGTAAGTTTATTTATTATAATAAAAGTACTTCATACACTTTTTTAGTAATTTAGATTATCTCATTTTTTTATTAATTTTTTTGGGGTCAATCTTCTCTCCTCATTCTCTCCTGGATTCTCAATCATTTTCCCTCGGAATCAACAAAAATTTGAGGGATAAAAAATTGAAAGGAATCAATTTGCGTTTTGAAAGTCATTTGGGACAATAAATTAAATCAAGTGGGTTTATGTCGGTACTTGGAAGCTACTATTTCTTTCAAAAATGGCGATAATTTGATACTATTTTTTTAAAAAAAGTAAAAATAAAAAAAATAATTTTATAAATAAAAAATACTTATAATCCTCTTATTTTTAATAAATAATTAATTATTAATAAAATAATTATTATAAAAATAAAATAGTCATTTCATCTTTTTCTTTTTTGTTTTTTCTCGCGACAAACCAAATCCGCCGAGCTTTGTATCCTCATCTACTAGGTCTAATCTCCTTCAATTAGTAGTTTCACTAGGTAATCATATTTAAGCAAATATTTTGGTGCGAAATGATTAGTTGAGTAATATTAATATCCTTTAAAAATTAAAAAATTTTAAAAGTAACCTTTTAGGTTAGACATTTATTTACTGGCTAGTATTTCAAATATATTATTAGTGTCTTGACTAATAGTCTCAAAATAACGTATTCTTATTATTATTTTTATAACAAAAAGAAAAATATTATATGTAAATATGATATGATATTAATAATTTTGAGTAACGTTTTTTAAAAATAATTTTTTATTTATATTTGTACTTCAAGGAAGGAATAACGAACCTTTTCTTTCTTTATAGAACAGAAGAATTACTTTTAATACTACTTAATAGTGGTTATTAAAGGGACAGAATATCTCAAAGATTAAAAATAAGTATTTTTTTAAAAAATATTAAACAACATATTATGACAAATAAACAATGCCAAATAAGTGTTAAATCTAGCATAAAGACCAAAGTGTTAATCTAATTGTTATTTGTGCCTTCTTGCTCCGATACGATGAAAGAGCAAAGAAAGAAAAAGTGAAAAATAGATTGCGTGAAAGACGAAGGAGGGTTGGCCGAAATGGAATTAAGGGCCTGTTTGATAATGTATAGAAAAATGAAATGAAAAAAGGGAAATTTTATATAATCTTTATCATATTTTTGTAATTATTAATTAATAATATTTATTTTTTATTTTAAATAAAAATAAAAAATTATTTTTTATTTACAATATATTTCCTATTTTTATTTTCATTTTAACTTTTTGTATCCTAAATAATTTTCCAGATGTCTCTTCCAAAACAAAATCAAGTAGTAGGTCCTATTTTAGACTATTTATTATATTTTAACTCTCTGCAGCCATTATTTATTCTTTTTCTTTCCAGCTTCATATATTAGAGTCACTAGTTGGCATTTAGAATTTGACCTAGCGACGAGTTAGGCTCATTAAAAAATCAATCATACCTCTGAAAACAAATAATAATATTAAGATTGGATTCGAGGCCCTTTTCTTTTTTATTTTCTTAGTCTAGGCTCGGGCCTGAAAATAAAAAGAAAAACGAAGCTAGACCACATGCTTGGGATTTTTACGAAGGGAAGGGATGAAATCACATGGAACTCGCACTTCGTCTCTCTGCTCTGTACGGAATTGGTTCATTTCACAGGGGTCCTATCTGCCAGTTTCACCATCAGCTCTCATTTTTTGTATGGGTCAATAATATAATTTTAAAAAACAAGTTGTTCAAGCAGGCTCGGACAGCTCCAGTTTAAAGGTCCAAATCTTGACTTATTTTATGTTTAAACTTTTTTAAATAATTTTTTTTTTGAGTTCATATCCATTTTTGTGAATCAAACTTATTAGATTAGACAAGTTTTTCAACTTAAGATGAGATCTAGTTAGAACTGTCGCTGTTGGTTTCTCTTCATGTTTTCCAGATGTTGTAACACTCACTTTAGAAAAAAAAAAATTATAGGAGGGC
The DNA here is from genome assembly GCA_026724425.1 of Erythrophleum ivorense. Taxonomy (NCBI): domain Eukaryota; kingdom Viridiplantae; phylum Streptophyta; class Magnoliopsida; order Fabales; family Fabaceae; genus Erythrophleum; species Erythrophleum ivorense. The sequence goes on from JAIUCV010000003.1 coordinate 63,833,051, forward strand.
TGATTTTTTAAGAAATTGCACTTTTTTATAATTGGATACGTATTGAAACCGTTGAATTATGAATTACTAGATCCCAGATCCAAGAAGTGGATCCTATTTTAGACTATTTATTCTATCCTTCTCTTTCCAGCTTCATATATTATTGAGCCACTAGTGGACACTTGGAAATATCTGTGGTCGTATCTCTCCATGTTTTGCGGATGTTAACACTCTCACTTTAGGAAAAAAAATATTATAGAAAGGTTTATTTTTTAAGAAATTGAACAATGTTATAGAAAGGTTGCTTTGTTGATTTTTTAAGAAATTAAACAATGTTATAATTAGATACGCATGGAAATCATTGAATTATGAATAAAAAATAAAGCAATTATTTCAAAATACTTTTGAAAGTAAACAAGATTAACATCAAAGAGCAATCATTGATCAAACTCTCCATACAGTTACGCCAAGGCTTTGGGAATCCCAGATTCATTTCTGAGCTTGCTTTAATAATTTGGGATATCCAACACAGTTTTCTGGCTTTAGATTTTTAATTTTGCTTAATAAAACACACTTATTCTCTTATGAAACTTTTCTTTATTTTTACATCAGTTTAGGTTAGTTAATAAATATGAGATGCATTTCTTATATACTAATTGACTTAGCAAAAATTCCAGACGATTGTATACAATCAATTACAACTTTGGGAACCAAACAAAATCTATCAATGGAAACCAGCTTTTTTTTCCCCCCTTGTCAAAACAGAAACCAAAGTGAAAACAAATGGCTGGAGTAATCTAAAATGGCCCCAGTCCAAAGCAGATGCAACACTTTGGTATATCTATTTTTGATCGACTTGACCAATGAATTTTTTGTAGACTTTGCTTGCTTAAGATTTTCTCAAGACAAGATTAATTCGCCAACCCATGACTGGCTGATGTTCAGCAGTCCTTGAGAAACCATCAAGATGCCAATGGATTGTGTTTTCAGCTACAGAGAGTCAGAATTTCTTCTTTCAACATCTGCCATGTACGGTGGATGGGTGGATAGGACGATGTGAATCGAAATGCTTTAGATCAAAGAAAGCAATATGCACTGATCTCCCACGAATCATAATATACCAAGTGGGGACTCAAGGGCATGATCATCCACCAACCAGAGGCCGTAGTCACGAAATCGCTTTGTCTTCTTCTCAAAACCTACGATATAGTTGTTATGAATTATAACATGCATTCCTTTAGTCTCCTTAACCCATGTTTTGTTCTTGAAATATAACCCGCCCGTGGGGAATGCAGCCTGAGGCAGCAGGTAGAGGTCCACCTGCAGAAAGTCAGAGACATAAAATCATGAAAAAGACAAACATATCTTCATTTTAGATGTTTTACAATAAATCTTAGAAATTTAGAGCATGATAGAAATTTGATGAACGGGAAGGTTTTCGCACACACGCACTATAATAGTATAGTGTTCTAAAATAGAAATTTAATTACAAACAAAATAAACTCCATCACAAAGGTAATGATAAAAGAAAATTGTGAATTATAAACAATAATAAACTAACTTCTAGACAATAATAACTCAACTCTTTAGGAGTTCCCTTTTGACAGTTTTCTCAACAAAATCCACTGTCTCTCTCTTGGTGGAAAATGTAATGAATCATGATATTAAACTGACTATTATATGACATTTGGGATCATCATTCTAGTACCCAACTTAGAACAATTGAAGCAGACCTATAACAGTTGAGAACCATAATCACAAAGATGAGGATTGCAGTCTAGCATTTCATTCATAAGCAGATTTTGGGGTCTGTTATTGATAATGAATCACTGTGTACCCCACCTCCTAATGACAAAAAAAGTTTCCTCCTATGGTCATTATTTCACCCAGGTAAAACAAAAGATTGATTTTGTCAGAGAGTTGGTATGGAAGAGTAATTCCTGCATTCTACTTTTCTATTGAGAAAGGAAACTGCATATCCTTTATTTATTTTTCATTGAACACATATCGTCCATGTTACACTACTACACTATCATCAGATAGGAAGTCCATTAGCAGGATTTTGCAGACAAACAACAGAATAAGTGACTTTGTACCAAGTATCCCTTTAAATTATAAGTAAATTTTAATATGAAAAAGCTAAAGACCTCACTCAACACAATCAGTTTTTTTTCCCTCTCTTTTCTCGTTTTTTGGTTCCTCTGCTGGGTGAGTGGGAGAATAAGTCAACTGTAAATGAAGCCAATCTTATTTTGCCTCTGTCTATATTCATTAATCACAATCACAAAGTTAGAAGGAAAATGTTATTAACCCGGAGGAGATTTTCTCCCAAAAGACTAGCCTAGTAAGAAGGTAGAGTCTCCAGACTTATAAGCCTACTTAAGCATCCCATATTACCTAATGTGAAACTCAATAGGGTCTTAACAGAAAACAAGATTCATTAAGAACAAATAGCAATTGAAACAGCTAGGTAGTCATTAAACACTAAATTTGATGTCAATTAAGAACCTCTAACATAGTTGGGACAATTAAAGTGGCATTCAAGAACTGGCAAACATCACATTCTTGATGAAGATCAACCTCATAGAATCATCAAATGGAAAATTTTCATTCCTTTAAAAAAGAAAGAAGAAATTGTAGTGAGAATGTTTAGGGTGTTTTAGCCCCTTGTCATGGCAAGAAGTCATACTTTAAGCAATCGGGTATATGTTTCATTCCAGTTGGACTGTAAATTCATGAGACAAAATATGATGTAGAACTTTAAAAACTATATCAATTTGTAGATAGGATTTACACTGAAGCCTATGATGACATGCTGCAATACTATTATCAGAAACCTTAAATCCTGATTAACAATCAAAGTGTTCTTTATAAAATAAAGTAAGCTTACTTCTTATATTAGTTATTAGTATAATTAATATACAAACTAAATAGGAAACTAAAACAAATGACTGTGTGTGTAACAAACGTTACAAACCTCTTTAGAAGTCTTCATCAAAGCCCAGTTAAAAGCAGGCTGATCATTAGATTTCTTGGTCTTAGACCATGGCTGAATCTGAAGTTCTTCAATCCACCTTTTCATAACTAGCTTAGCTCCATCAGTAGAGCGCAGGAAAATCATGCAACTACATATGTAAGGGCGCCCCTTTTTCCCTGGTGGTGGTAAATCATGGGAGTGGTTCAATGGTTTGATCTGGTCATAAAAGGAAATAAAGAAGAAATCAATAAAACAAGAATACGGAACCACACTAGAAGTACAGCATATTTTCAGAAGGAAAAAAAGACACTAGAGCATTATTTATTAGAATCCTGTGGATGCACCTTAAGGGACACTGGTAAGTCTCCACCAGATATGATACCCAAGTCTTTGAAATTATTTGTATACATATATCATCATCCATTCTAATCTTTGATAGGAAATAAAATAATACAAGGACCAAAAAAGGAGGAATTCTATACCTACTGAACTTCTACATGACTTCGTTGAGTAATGTCATGGATCTTAGGATGAATTATCAGCGAAGCTTTAATTCATAGGTAAAAAGGAAAAGGGAAGAGTTTAATCAGAATACATATGGCCAATTCATATAGTTAAAATTCTCATTTCTGCAAACATTATCTGCATTTAACTGCTTGACTGAAGATCTAGTGAAAATAACATATGCTTTGAGTCGCACTCCACTAAGATTGTACTTCCTTTTATTTAACAAGTAACAATATTTTGAGGTAATAAAACATATAATCTGCTTATCATACCATCCCATTACAGAAGCCAAAATTACAAAATACCTGTGTTAAATATGTAAGAACTGTATCAAACCATTAGATGCACTCCTCATTTCTTAAGCACACAATACTAGACTACAACAACTGTGGGGCGTATATGTAGCTCTTAATGTTCTGATAGATATAATAATTGACATGAAGCACAAATGTACTAAAATTATATTCCCATACTTACTGTAGTCATATCATCTGTAAAGTACACATCATGATTCCCTTCCAGATAAGGAAATGGATCAGCCAACCAAACCATATCAACATCATTGTACATAACATTGTATCCAAGCTCCAAAATCTGCAGTAGATGGCGTGGCCTCCTGGCTGTAAAGTTGAAGAAACCCTAGACAAAGAAATGAACAATAATTGATTCTGAAATTCAGCACCATATATGGTCAAGAAATGGATCCAATTGATAATTCCATTGCAGACACAACCATGTAATGACAGATATGCGTTTATATTACTAAGAGGCAAAAAAGCAAAAGCTATTTAGTCTAAGATCCGATGAACTTTCTTCATTACAACAGGAAAAACGCTGAATTTGGAAGGGAGGGGGAAAAATGTCAATATAACATCAAAGCAGTTCTTACAAATCAGCAAAGCCAGACGTAATAGCTTCGCAAATCAGGAATTCTGTGCGTTAATATTTACACAATTAAAATGGTGGCTTACGTAGAATAATAATTTTTTTTTTTTTAAAGCTAGTTTACTTACACGAAGTAATAGCAAAAATAAATTCAATTCACCAAATCATGAATCCGATTTTGAGTCACAACTAAACTCTAATAAAATCAATATCAACTATCAAATGCTTATTACTAAAAAAAAAGTAAAATTCTAGAATCAATAAAAGAAGACTAAACTGAAAATTTAATACTTGTATTGTTAGAACTAATTGGCTTTAGTCCCTGACAATTAGTGCATACATCAGTTAGTCCTAAACTATAAATAATAAACTCTTGCACTTTAGTCCTTTCAGCATTACAGAGTAACTAGACAAACAAACTATCTTGCAAGCACTAGTAATTTTCCGGGACCAAAGTTAAATTGATAGCGTAATCATAATGGAATCAAATTGTATATACCTGAGAACCAAACTTATGGGCAGCTTCAGCATCAAGCACAGGTGGGATAAGTACAGCGTGGCCAGGCCAACGCTCATTGACCTTATAGAGTGACGCGTAGTCCTCAGCAATGACAAGCACCATATCTTGGTGCTTTTGCCTTGTGATGCTTATCAACCAGTTATTGAGAAAAGGCAAGTAGGGTTGACTCACAATACAAACTATCACAGTCCCATTCTTGGCCACAAATGGCAGCGCTTGTGCCAATGTGTAGTGACGCCACTTCGAGATCGCTGGTCCGGAAGCTGAAAAGATACCTTGGGGCATGCCCACCCAGGGCGAGAAGACACCAACTACCACCACGAGAGACAAGAGGACGAGAAGCGCAATGGGGCTGAAAATCGAAATCCGTTTTTGAGAATTCGTCGAGGATTGAGGAGAAAAAGGAAATGGATTCCGAAATGGGTTGTGAATACTTGTTCTTTGGTGCAGTAACGATGACATTGCTCAGATTTTGATGGGAAAGAAGGAAAATTCGAAACGATAGCTTAGATTGGTATATACAAAAGATGAAGAAGAAGAAGAAGAAAAGTGCAAATTTTGATTAAATTTAGGGTCTTTTGCAGTGTAATAGTGCAGTAGTAGATTTCAGATCTGTGATAACGAAACCAGCTTATTTCCCAGAATTTTTTTTTGGGCGACGCGTATTTCTCAGACTTGGGTCAGGGCCAATATAACAATATTAACATTAGCTATATAACTAATTTTTTTAATAAAACATGTTTAAATTATTAATGTATTTTTATTTAGATTTAATTGAAAATTCCTTTACTTTTTAAAGATTTTTATATAATGACATTAGAAATTTATGTAAAATTAACAAAAAATTAATAATTTGAACTTTCTTATGAAAATAGAACAACGATATATACTGAAACTGATATTTTAATCATATAAATAATATTAACTTCCATAGCAGATAATTTCTAGCACATTTAGAGTATGGCAGTGGGGTGGGAAAATAACTAATAATCAGGGATAAAATGGGGAAAGAATAAACTTGGAACTTGAACATTGGGCCCCTAGGAAGTACAGTGTACAAATTTAGGAGTCCAGTGAACCAGGCCCAATTTCTCCTACATTGAATAATTACTCAGGGGGACTACATAACAGCCCATGTGCCTTCACGGCGTTATCGCATTCACTCTTTGTCCGTATTAAAGCCGCCATATAACTCTTCATGCGTCGGAAAGCAAAAGAGAATAATAGATGGATTCTACGGTTGATCAACCAGCCCGGCCCACTTAGTCTAGTCTTGTTAGGACATATTAAATTGAGTTAAGTTGGATTTCTATTTTTTAAATAGATATATTGTCCAACCCAACCCAACCTGGTCCTCTTAATATTTAAGGAAGAAAAAATTATATTATATAAAACTTATAATAAAAAATTTTTAAAATTAAATTTACAAGTAAGAACCATCATTACAATCAAATTTTAAAAAATTTACTACAAATTTTAAGGAATTTATTGTTGAGTAGTCCAGCAATAAATTCTCTAAAACTTATAATAAATTTTTTAAAATCTGATAATAATGATGATTCTTAAAATAATTTTAATATTTTTTAAGTTTTTTATTATAAATTTTATATGATATAGGTAATTGAACATAATTTTTCTTTTAAGAAAACACAAATGGCATGGAACTCAAGGCAATGCAAGTCAACACTATTATGAAGCCACTTACTTCCTTTGGTTTTTATAAATATATAAGTTATAAGAGTTTATATAAATTTTTTTAATAAAAAAATATTTTTAGAAAAAAATTATATGAAAGTTTTTTTTTTAGATTATTTTATAATTTTTATCTTTTTTTTTTTAACTTTTAACTAACCCAATAAACTAACTCAATCTAATTTAATACTAAGCTGAACTAAGCCAAGCTTGGCCCAAGGAGTAGGTTTAAAAAATGAAGCTCAGTACAAAATCCGGCTATGTAATTAGCTAGCTCAATATTTGACTAAGTGTTGCCCATAATCACCTCTAGTAAATATTATCTGTGATATATATAAAAAGGAAAAAAATAGAAATGATTGGAAAGAATTAGAACCCATTTAGCAATCCTTCCACTGTTGGATGGAAAAGGAAAAAGGAAGACAATAACTCATTATTTATCTCTTCACCAATTCTTTCATGATAAATATATTTAATTAAGTGAAGGATAATAAAGTAATTTAATATATTATTTATATATTTTTTTATTTTTTCTTTTATTGATGAAACCAGAAAAAGAGAAAGAAATTATATTTTTCTTGTTATTATATGATATCAAACAAAATGAGTTATATTCATCTTTTTTTTTTTTCCTCCTTTCCTTTCTCTTGAATTACTTCCCTGTGATTCTAAACCATGCATTACTTATTGCTATTCGAGCAAGAGCAATTATCATGATGTTAAACCTCATTGATAAGTAGCCTTCATGCATATTTTGATTCTTGAAGCCTCTTAGTCATTCGCTAACTTATATCAAAGCTACCACTTATCACCAGAACTCTGAAAATGCTATACATAAATTATATATATTTCAATGTTTGGTTCAAATATTAAAAATGGATTTTCGAGAATGTTATATTGTCAGGAATTCAATATTCCCACAAAATTTCTCATTTTCTCTCATTGGGGAGGTAGGAATGTTTAGAAGTATTAAAATACTATTTTACTCGTCTTTATATTAAAAACTCTCAAAAATAATAAATAATAATATAATATAATATACAAAATAAATTATAGTAGTTATAAAATATATTTGTTAAAATAAAAATAATACTGAAATATCACAAACAAGATATAAACTAATAAAAATAAATATAAAAAGTATAATAAATAAAAGGATAAGAAAACATGAAAATAATAATTTAAACATATAAGAATAATATAAATATGAAAAGCATTGATGAAGATATTCTTAAAAAATTATCACCGATTCTTTATTGAGAATGTTAGATTTCTAAAAATGTAGCAAAATAGTATTTTTAGATACACCAAATGTGAAAATGTTATACTTCTGGAAATCACACTTCTAGAAGTGTAAAATTCTGCCAACCAAACACCTCATTGAAGTATTTGTGACCATACCATACACATTGTAAACTCAAGTTCACCAAAATAAAATCAAATAGGGAGAAACACAGTCATCACTGACCTTCTTAAAATGGAATAAAAAGAACAAAATTAGAACACGCAGGTCCCAGTTGGATGATTCAATTCTTGTCTTGAGTACCTTGAATCATATACACAAACAGGTTTGCCAACTAAGAAATGCCAAAAATATGATTATTAGAAAAGCTTTTTAAGACTAACAAGCCAAACAAATTGTTTTTCTATGATGCTTTCACATCGTCTTTAATGGAAAACTAAACTTTGTTTCACGAGTTTTCTAAATGTGTTGTTGTAAAGATCATTCCAATTTTCACTTGCCAAGAATGATATCTCAAATTATATGACGAAAGCTAACTCAATGGAGCTAATCGTGCAATGTTTGGCGGTAAAAATGCAATGTTTCAGAAGCTTATACAAGACGAAAGGAGTTAGATGATTTGGTACGGAAGGGATGACATATCAATTTGAGATCAATTAGACTTAATCATGGCAAGAAAATTCATCCAACCCAACAGGTCAAGTCTTAAAACAGGGATATTAACCTTAACAAAAATTGATAAAAAATGAATCTGTTTTTTTTTTTTTAATTTTAAATATAATATGGGTTAAATTTAGGTTTTTTTTAACTCGGCCCAAATTTAAACTCAACTCATATTATAATTATTATATTTTTTTATATTATTAACTAATATTAATATTATTTTAAATAATTCATTTTCCCTTGCTGAATAACATAAAAAATATATTATGAATATCTTTGTATGATTAATTAATATTAATATTATTGTTTTCTTCCTGTCATGTATAATCCTAGAATTTATTTAGCATTACTTATACTAATAATTCTCCTCCCTCAATGAATATCGTCTCTGGTTTCTTTTTTTTGCGGCACTTTTGTTGTTATTAAAAAAAAAATTGTTGCAACTTTAACAGGCTAAGTTAAGCATTGCCTGTATTTTATGAACAGTACCAAGATTGTAGCCTTTTTTAGTTACTTTTTTCATGGGTTATACTCATTTAAAAACAAGTCCAGCTTATAATTAGATCTAAATTCAATTTTGGTGAACAAAACTTATATACAATATTTTTTGTATTTTTATTATCAAATTTTTTATTAAAAATATAATAAATGTATAATTTCTTAATAATAATATGACAAATATATATTTTTTGAAAGATTATATCTTTAGTTTTTATAATTTTACTCAATTTTTAATTTAGTCCTTATTATTATATTTTTATCAATATTTTGTTATATATACAAGTCAATTTTACTTTATTATCTATAGGTTCACTTCTTTTGTTAATATAAACCACTCATATTTAAAGTGTTAAGGCAATATATAGTAATTTATATCAACCAAATTTAACAGAAGCTTGACAAAATTTTAATAATGTGAACTAAATTAAAAAATTTGTAAAGATATAGTTACAAAATTTTGAATTATAAACACCAGATTAAAAGTTAAATGACACTATAAGTACCAAAAGTAAAACTTTTTCGAGTTTTTTTTTTGAAGTAAATATATAGTTTTTAGAACTCAATATCACATAATTTTATTTTTATAATTTTTTTTGGTACATATTATAATTTTATTAAAAAATTTGATGGTTAAAATATTTAAAAGACTGTATGTAAGTCTAATCCTATTTTTTGGCAAGTATTTAATAAAATTTTGATTGTACTAATTTAACGTAAGAAACTATGCTCTTAAAATCACTCCAGCCCTGAAATTTATATAGAAGTTCCTAACTATATAAATATTGATCAAAACCTAAATGGAATTTAAAGTATATAGATGCTTTATAGTGCTGTTTGGTATATGAAAATTTAATTTGTTGAACACTTTATTTGTTTACAAAATTTTTAACAAAGAGAAAATTTCCAAAATTTGTGCCTTGAATAATATTATTTTTCATGCTCAATTTTTATGAATAAATTGTTAAATAGTTAAAATAATTCGAACATCTAAATACAAATGTCACTTAAAATGTTTGATGGATGCAACTTTTTTATGCATGAATTGGCTTAATATATGTCAAACAGTCGGAACAAAATGAGGGATTCTGTCCTTTTGGTCTATCCTTCAAGATGAAGCAGCAATTAATTGGAAAAACTATAATCCAAGACCTTAAGTTTATAAAATTTATTGTGAAGATCTTATTACAATCAATTTTTTTTAATTAAAACAAAGTCCTTCCAAAAATTATTTTTGCAAAATTATCAAATTTATTGTGAAGATCTTATTATAATCAATTTTTTTTAATTACAACAAAGTCCTTCCAAAAATTATATTTGCAAAATTAAGGTCCGGGATATAATTTTTCCTAATTAATTCTAGCACTCAATTTAATAACACAATTGGCACAATTATCAACTTGTTTTTGTAAGTTGCTTTATTCCCATATCATAATCTGGCCTTGTGAGTGTCTTCAATAACAATTCAAGTAGCTAATAATAATGATAATACCAATAGCTAATATTCTAATAAATTAGACAAATCAATTTTATATATAGGATCGAGAGGGTTATTTCTATTAGTATATAGAAGGATGATATCTCTAATTATTCATCAATATTTCAGAAGACACTGTGAAAATAAAATTTTAAATATATTAAATTAAAAATAAAAAAATACACTCTTTTGAATGAAAAAAGAAAAATCAACTTTAGAAGGCAATCACATGACATGTATAATTTAGGAGGGAGGGATTAGGAGAACTGAAAGATACCTAACCTGCATGCGCCATCAATGACTGGTCAATGGGTATTAATGTGACATAATTTTGATATTTGATGATTATGGGTGAGGGAACCAACTTGTAAAAGCCTCTCAATTATTATAGTTTTTTGGAAGGTGGGTTTTGCGTTTGGAATGTAAGATTAATACACACAATATTAATTGCACTATCCCTTCTTGTGAACTCTGTTCTCCTTACAAAAATAACAATCATTCAAAAGTATAATTTGAATTCTTTTTATTTTGTTACATGATAGGGTTGACATTTAAATTAAAGTTAAATTATATATTAAATTCCTGTATTTTAATTTAATCTCTCTCTCTCTCTCTCTCTCTCTCTCTATATATATATATATATATATATATTAAATTATTACATTTCTCTATAGTTTTCAAACAAGAACTTGCCATCAACTTTTGTCATAACACCTCAAATTTATGTTAGAGTAGGTTAACAGATTTCTTGTATGTCAACTAATATGGACATATACAATTTTAGTTTGGCTAGGGACCTGTTTGAAAATGACAGGAAAGTATAAAGACTTGTTTGGACAAAGAGAAAGAACTTAATTGAACATTTGATCAAAATATAAAGACTAAATATATAATTTAACCTTAAACTTAAAACATTTTATGAACTATTCACATATTTTATCACTAAATTATATTTTGTAACTTAATTAAATTAAACTTATTTTCAAATTAAATAGTGTGAACCAACTTTGACTACTATTTATTACAATATTACGTTGAATATGCAACAACAAAATTTGATTATTTAAATTAGTTATTGTTAGTGTATTTTTTTTTTAAAATTGGGAATCGGTTAAGGAATCAATTAACCTTACCTTAAAATTGAACTCGAAACTAGCTCTTTGGTCCCTATTTTCATAGAAATGAAGGAGACAAGACACAGATTTTTTTAGAAGACATGCCCCTAAGGTTTCAAATGTAGCTAAGCCTCGAATTGAAGTGGTAAGTGTATGTGAGCTCAAAGGAAAGAATACCTTGTAAAGTAAA